>OY728165.1:2051685420-2054185420 GCA_963277665.1 Viscum album
TCTCTATGGTGAAAGATGTGAGATATATACGAATCAGAAGTGTCTGAAGTATATCTTATCACAAAAAGAACTCAACATGAGGAAAATAAGATGGATCTCACTGCAAAATGATTATTATTGTATTATACACAACCACCTAGGAAAGGAAAATAAGGCAACTGATGCATTTATTAGGAAGAATCAAGAATTTCTCTACAAAATTCTGATTGATAATGATACTTTGTACATGTATATAGTGAGTATTGATATTTCAATTATCAAAGAAAGCGAAACATCACTAATTTTTCATTTGGTTTTCCAACCATCTTTATTAGAAAGAATTAAAATATCTCATCCTGATGATGAGAAACTAAAAAAGAGAATTGATCATTTGAAAGAGGGGAAGTTGGTTGACTTCTTATGTTAATATGGAATTATGAAATTTGGGAAGAGTCCATGTGTTCCATCTATACCCGATCTAAAAAGGGAGTTATTGGATGGTGCACATAGCTCAAATTTCCCTATACACCCTAGTAGCACTAAAATGTATAGATATTTGAAGGAACATTTCTGGTTGGACAACATGAAGAGGGAAATGGCAGATTATGTATCAAGATGTTTAGTCTACTAACAAGTGAATGTTGAACGACAACATCCTAGAGGATTCGTGAACCCTTTACCTATTCCTACATAGAAATGTAATGACATCACCATGGATTCTGTCACTGAATTTCCCAAAACTCCAAGAAAGAATTATTCAATATGGGAAATTTTTTATCAACTTACAAAATCTACACATTTTATTTCCATAAGGGAGGATTTTCTAGAGAATCTCCCAACAAGACTCTATATAAATCAAGTTGTGAAACATCATGGAGAACCTATCTCAATTTTTTTTATCATGATTCATGATTTACATTGAAATTCTGTAAAGTCTTCAAAATTCCTTGGATACTGAGCTTCATTTGAGTACTGCTTTCACCCAAAAACTGATGGGAAATCTTAAGATGATCCAATTTTTAGAAGACATGTTGAGATCCTTATTGTTCGACATTCAAGGTTTGTATGATAAGTATAAACACTTTGTTAAATTTTCATACAATAATAGTTTCCATTCTAGTATTCAAATGGCACCATAGGAGGCATTGTATGGGAAGAGATGTCATACAACAATATGTTGAGATGAAATTGGTGAAAGGAAGATAGTGGGCCCAGAACATGTAGAGGAAAATATAGTGAAGGTAAATAATATCCAAGCCATATCAAAGAAGATCAAAGAAGACAAAAAAAATAAGCTGATAATCACAGGAAGGATTTGAAATTTCAAGTGGGAGATCATGTTTTCTTAAAAGAAACCCCATGGAAGAGTGTTATTAGATTTTGGACGAAAGGGAAACTCTTCCCTAGGTACATAGGACCTTTTGTAATTATGGATAGAATTGGAGTTGTTTCATATCGTTTAGCTATGCCACATGGGCTATCTAAAGTACCAAATTTTTTCAATGTCTCATTGCTAAGAAAGTACATGCAAGACCCAACACATGTCCTCACTTCCGAGGTTATAGAATTGGTACCTGACCTATCTTACCATGAAGAACCTATCCGAATTATAGACACTAAATAAAAAGTGTTGAGGAATTAGATGACATGAATATTAATGATACTTTAGAAAAATCATAAAATCGAAGAGGAAACATGGGTGCCTGAGGAGCTGATGATGAAGGACTACCCAAGTCATTTTGTGCGGTAACATTATGGTAATTTCAAGGAGGAAATTTTTGTTAGGAGGGGATAATGTAACACCTGACGATTTTGAAAATAAATTTAATATTGAATGCATGAAACACTAAGTATCTAAAAAAACCACTTTTTTATAACATAGTAAGCAAACATAATTTTTCCACTTATGTTATTTGAATTTAGAAAAAATGACATACATAGTCGCGTTCAGTAATATACTTAAAGTTTGATAAGAGAATTTATTTTTCAGTGAATAGTAACATACCCTTATGAATAGTATTATGAATAATAATATAACCTTTATAAACAATGATTCATATTATTATTTTATTATCTTAAGTTTATGATCCTGATTAATTTTTCAATGTGATATAAAATGAATTATAGTTTTGAAATTGTGATTTTTAGAATAAAATATTATTTTATTTAAAAATTAAATTAATCATATTTAGAAAATTATTTTCAAAAAATGGAGTTAATTTTTTAATTTAACATGTTTAAAAAAATTTGTGGATTTTTGGGATATTTCTAAAATATGTGTATTTTTAGTGAATAGTGAAATTCGATAATTTACGTAATATGTTAAATAAGTCAACTTTTGCATAATTCTTGACTCAGGAATGATGTAAATGACTCTTAGTTAGAAATCACATG
This sequence comes from Viscum album, assembly GCA_963277665.1. Lineage (NCBI taxonomy): Eukaryota > Viridiplantae > Streptophyta > Magnoliopsida > Santalales > Viscaceae > Viscum > Viscum album. The sequence goes on from OY728165.1 coordinate 2,051,687,794, forward strand.
AAATTATTACTATTTTTGGTTACAATAATCACTACTATTGGTTGTATTTTGAAAAATAATAAAAAGATGAGTAAAAAATGGGGAAGCCCTCCTCTCATTGACTATAAAATCCCCTATCACTCCCACTTCTATTCATTCCACTATGACTTGAATCTCCCCAATGATTGACCCAAATAACCTTTCCTAGTCACTCCCCTTGTCAAAGATCTATTGGTCTTTCCAATAGACCCGCATTCGATGTGGGATACCTCGGGCTTCCGTGCCCTCAACAAAACCCTATAATAAGGGACAGAAGATAGACACGCTAACCCCCCAGCATCCAAACATGCCAGTGATTCCCAACGTGACTAATCCCATAACTGAAGGTTGCTTCCCTAACTGAACCCCTTGGAAGGTCCTGAGAGAAGAAACGTAATTAACTGGTGTCCCTGAAGATATGGCGCCAGGAAGAGTTTCACGAACCACATATTAAATCTATGTGGGAGACCCGGACTAGGTGAAGATCTCCGAGTAGGAATCCACGGAAGGAAGAACCGACATCCCATCATCCTGTTTTGATCAAGGATTAGACATCCCTGAATAAGGAGCAGATGTCGCCCGCCTTTGGAAAGTGGGAATGCGGGGTAACAGTTGTGCGTCCTATAAGTGATGGGTGCGTGCGCCCCAGTTAAAGCATCAGAAAAAGAAATGGTGAACCCGATGTAAAGAGAATCTCCTCAACATGGAGGCTAGTAGTGTTCAAGGCATCGGTGGATTAGCATGTCATCAGACCCCGTCTTCCGGCGCTAGGTCCCATCAAGCAAATAGAGGGCCTGACGTGAAACTCTCTAGAAGTTAGGGTAGTCATGATGTTGAGCATCCCGTTCTATGACGTAGTCAGCATGGATCCTTATTACTAGCCACAGAAGACGGAACGGTGCTCGGAAACAAGTTGTTAATTTCTTTTTCTATCAGTATTAATGAGTTCATATCCCTGCTTTCAGGAACGAAGTTGTTGCATCCAGAACCCGGTCACCACCAGCCCACCAGCACAGGGGTAGGGGCAATGTCGATGTGGCCACACCACGCGGTTCATCCTCTTCCACGATGACCACAACGACCATGACTACTGGGCGGCCACAACCCCTCTCCCCATCAGAAATTATCCAACAAAGGGTGATTAATAACCTTGTACAGAGGTACAAGGAGGAGGGGATCATCCCCACCAGGGGTATGGCCTACCAAGATCTCGAGGAAGTTGTGCCTCTCCATCAACGCCACCCACGAGGGCTACACAGGGAGCCACTTCTCCCCACCAAAACACTCAATCATTTTGGGAGCTTGTCCCCGGAGTGCCTTGACAGTTCCCTACCCTACACCAATGAGGTAGGGGATGTCCAGGTCGGCCGAATCGGAGTCCCTCTTCATGGGCTTCCGGTGAGGGTCGCCACCAGGCCACGTTATTTCCGCAACCCGGTTACCTAAGCCAAGGAGCAGGTAAGCCATGCCCCTGCATCACTAGCTCCAGTTCATCTGACCAGGCGCTAGCGTCGGGTGCAAAGGGAAGAGGATGCCCGCCACGGGGCATCAACGTCAGTGATCACTGTGGCCTGAGCCGCCGCTGACTCATATCCCCAACTCCCTAAATGTGTTGAGAAGGGGGAATTTTTCTCCTGACTTGGATCGAGGCCCCAACCGCCCCACGGGAAGGAAGGGTTGACTCTCTCAGTCGTCAGCTCAGGTGATGGCCGCCGTGGACCAATCTGTAGCAGTGCCACCCAGTGGGGAGACCCACTCCGTACCACCACTATGGAAGGTGCAGGTCCTCCATGCTCTCAATCTCATCTTGGAGGTCTTCCCCTTTCCACCTTAAACCCTAGTGAGGGTCTTCCCCGTGACAACAACACTCCATATGGGTGTCTCTCCTCTGCTCACTACACTGGGTACAAGGTCACTCCCCCTGCCGCAGACTGCTGGTATAGAGACGTTGCATGTCCGATCACTTGACAACACAAAGGTCATCCCCATGTCCCTTTCAACATTTTCCCCGGTGCTCCCCGCACCGTGGCCCACCCTGGCAGGAGTTCTATCTACCCCAACACTAGTATGGCTGAAGGGTCTCCTTTTTCCAGAAGTGGGCCCTGCCCCGAAGAGCCACCCATGGGCAGAAGAGCAGTTGGACACCATCGCAAGAGGAATTCTGGAGAAGGACATATGAGAATCAGACTAGTCCATATATCAGACTCTGAGGTAGAGTACAACTCCATACAAGAGCCCTCCCCTCAGTCCTCTAAGTCAATGGATGGGGCAAGAACAAGGTGCATCAGTCTCGTACTGCCGGAATATGAGGTTTATAGGTTCCCTATCTCCCTCCGAAGTTTTATCCAGGAATATGAGAACCTGGCATGTCCCTAGGGACCGGCTGCACAGTCTCCATAATCATATCTATAAATTCCCTATGGCTTAGCTAGAGACTACGAAGTTCTATTTTGGGGGTCAATGGAGGAAGTGTCGTGACATAACCCACCCTCTGAAGATGCTAATTCTATGTCAGGAGCTATGGTCTCCAGTCCATCCTATCGTGATATGGCGACCAGGTTGCTACAATCCTCAGAGGACAACCCAAGGTTCAGCAGCTAATCAGCCCGCTCACCATATTCTCCACCGGCCAGCCCGCCATCCCAGCTGTATGCCTCAATGCCACTGCCAGTTCCTCAACCACCCCAGTTGATGAGTGGGGAAATCAAGGGCTAGACATTGAATCTAATCTGAGGAGCTTCTGGACCATCCTCACAGCGGACCACTTCACTGAAAATTTTGGGCTGGTTGCAGGACCAAATTCTTGTGTTCCAGAATCTCTCACCCTAGAGGAGCTTGAATGTTTCCACCAGACCCCTTGGGCAACCCACTTCCATCTTCACCACCAGCGTGTGGCTTATCCAAAGATCCAAGTTCACTTTGAAGATATCGGTGCACAATTATTTCTAGTTGACTTGGCTGCACTCCCTGTGGCCCAGCACCCTGAGGCACTTGGTCACCACAGGGCCCTCCAAAAACAATGCGTTCCAAGTTTCCAAGTAGTCAGAAAAGTTATTAAGGAGGCTACACCCCACGTTCAAGTCTGTGGCTGGGGTCAGTACACTACCCTCCTCTTCAATTCAATTCACCGATAGCCCACTCACTGGGCGACATTGAGGACATGCCGCCGAGAAGAGTGGCGGTCAACATCACCAACCTATAGAGAGGGGGAAAATAGCGATAACTTCTTGATGGGAAGAACCTCCCTGAGGATGTGCCACCACCACTGGACCCTTAGGGGAGGATTACTCGCTAGTATAGGAACCTCCTATGTCTTCCTGAACCCACCGAGGCACTGGTTCTAAGCTAGAACCCTGGCAAGGGAAAAGAGCACGTCGGAGCTGTCATGCACTCCGACCCACAGTGCAGAAGGTGAAGGAGGACTCTAAGAAGCCCACGTTGCGCCAGAAGATTGTTGGGAAGAAAAGGTTTGTTAATGAACTTCTGGATGAATGTGTGGAAGAGTGACGAACCGACTACGACAATCCTAGGCTGGGGTAGCAGGGGCAGGAATACTTCCCCCTAGAAGAGCAGCCCCCCGGCCACCCTGATCATGCCACTCCCGTTAACATGGCGGAAGACGGAGCTTATGGAAAAAGGGTATGGTATGTCTCACCAAAACCTTCTGAATGGCACGACCATCCGAGGAACACCACTCGGGCTCCCCCTGTCATCCCCAGGGTCCCTCCACCAGCCACTCCACGATCCGCTGAGCTTGACTACCACTTTGAAGAACCCAGAAACATGCTCGTGGTTAGATATCCCTATCAAGATAGGGACCCCCATCCATATGATCTAATGGTGGCACTTATTTCCCTCCTGGAGGCACTGGAGATGCAACATGTGGAAATCCCACTAGGTAGCAAGCCATACCTAGAATGGGTGGATAAAATGCTGGCACCTTCGGTTTTTGGGAATCCCACATTCTCCCCCTTTAATGGGATGGGGGACCCGCCGAAGAAGCTGGCCCACATTAACTAAAGGTGTGGGCCTATTCTAGGCACTCTAGCGCAGCAGGAAGCTGCCAAGCTACGATGTTTTTTTCAGACACTGGAGGGGCCAACATTTGTCTGGTACAGCCAGCTCCCCGAAGGATCTGTGGCCAGTTGGGAGGACCTTTGTAGATAGTTCCTCTACTATTTCATCTCTACCTCCTAGAAAATGAGTATCATAGACCTATTCAAGTGAAAGAAAAGGCCCGATGAGTGAGTCGCATACTTTTTCACCCGATGGATCGGGCTCACATACTCCCTTGACATGCCGCTGACTCAGGAGAAACTACTGAAGATGTGCATGGTAAATGTCAAGATGGAACTGGTTCCTTCTCTGATCACTCAAAACTATCCTGGAGAATTCTGAGACTTCTCAGATAAGGCCCAGTACTTGGAAAACGCCCTGCAATAGGCCATCCAGGCACGACCATTGCCCCCTGTAATCCCAGCGAGGAGAGATGCCAAAGCTAAGCCCATCGTGGTGGATCAAATAGAAGCGCCCATGAAACTGGAATTTCTACCAGTACCACCAGCCCTATAGCCTCGCAGATTCCCTCCAACTCAGGCATAACTTCCGGTTTATCAGCGTCCTCAGAATCATCAAGTACAACCACGTAACGCGCCACCACCGCCTAGGCGGGATAATCGAGTTCTGCCTTCTTAGTAGGCCCTTCCGGCCCCTCGTCAGGGACATATTCTGAAGGACCCCTTTCCCAAAAGAAGAAATCATACCTACTGGTTCAAAAAGACTCAAGTCCCTATTTAATTCTCCAAAACCTTGGTGTATGGAATTGTACGCTTGCCTGAGTGCAGAAATCCTAAGGAGGCGAATCTCACTAACCGCCCCGACTACTGCCCTTATCACCGGATCCTGGCGCACAACCTCAGGAAATGCTATGTGTTCAAGGACTAGTTCCAAGAACAGATTTACAATAACACATTCAGGTTGGGCCTATCCCTGGTGAAAATGGTGGGTGTCATTGTAAGGATAGATAATAGTAGAGATGATGAAGGTGAGTGAAAGCAGGTTTTTGTCTGTGGGTCTCAAAAGTATAGCGACTGGATGGCCTGAAAAATTGTTTCTTGTGCCCATGGAAATATTAGGGCACACTTGAGTTAGCTGAATCCATCAGAAGCTGTGGCTACTACTTTTGTATCATCATCTTAGCCAGCCTCTTCCCCGAAGTGCAAGCCTCAGCGACATAAGAAAAAGCAACGCACCCCGTTGATGTCATCGTCGTACCACACTCTCGGTGACTTTATGCCCCCTGAGATGGGGATACCTCCAAGAATCCACCCAGTGATGGATAATTCTTTGAGTGACAATCAAGGGTACACTTCTGTTAATACCGTCGAGTTGGTAAACCCCTATATGACTCTTGATGATAGAGAGCATCAGGAAAACCTCCCCAACATCCCCTGATGATGCCAACATCAGTAGATCCGTGACCACATCTGTTGTCGGGGAATGTTAGTTGGAACCTACAGCTATGTCGTGCATGCCGCTGAGACTGGGCAGGAGGCCTAGTGCAGAACTTAGTACGCATAGCCTTTTCATCTGGTGTCGATAAGCCCGCCTCCACCACCGTTTGTGCTGCTGGATCCGGAAGAACCACTTTGGCCATGCTACGACCATTTTCCCCCACTACCGGCCGATATCAGCCGTCCGGTCCTCATTTTATAGTGACTCTCTAGGACTCAACTAGTGAGCAGTGTGATATACGAAGTACCAATCAGTTGTCGGTCCGGCTAGCAGGGTCCTCCATGCCTCCAATCACAGAGCGGCCTCCTACAAGCAGAAGTTCTCACCTGGCGTGGAAGTAAGATTTCTCAATAATCTTGCTAACATCCCAACGAGGATTTCCATCCTTTAAGCCCTTCACCTATCACCAGATATGCATGTGGCACTCACCGAGGCTTTGAGAAGCCTTCTTTAGTTTGAGACATTGGTGGAAGTCGTAGAGGCTTTCCATGCTGAAATAGTTGAGAATGTCGAATTCCAAGCCATCATTTCATTTTATGGAGAGGATGAAGGCTCTCCCATATAGGGGCAAATCCACCCACTATACATCATCGGCCAATTTAATGGTGCGGAGGTTTGTCACTGTCTCATTGACACCAGCTCTGAGATTAACCTTATCCCAGCACAGAAACTATGGGAGATAGGGTTATCTGAATATGACCGGACTCCCTCCGCTTTACGGATCTAGGGATATGACCGGACAAGACATACCCCGGTAGGCATGATCTGTCTTAAGACCCAATTCGGTGGCCTAGTTACTAGCATTGAGTTCATGGTTGTCTCCCAAAACACCGCATACAATGCATTTATGGGAATACCATGCCTCCACCTGCACACGACAGTCCCCTCATCATATCACCAATTCCTCAAGCACTCCCTAAATGGTCGATTAGGAATACTACAGGGTGATGCATATCCTTTTTCCTCTTGTGAAGACTGTTATCTCGAAACTGACTATTACAAGAGCAAGGATAAACATGTCCAGGAAAGTGAAGTTGAGCCTACCACGGTACAACTGACCCCTGGGTAGTCCTGAATGATGCCTACGTCTTCCCAATCCATCGTTTGGAGGCCACAACCCCCGATATAGGGCAATTGTTTTGTCATCTTTGGGATGAGAGGGAACCATGATCCAAAATCCTAGTGGAATTGGAAGATCACTTCGTATTCTTATATGAATCAGGCCTCCATGATCCCGGAACCTCTCACTCCCATCAGGTATCAGGGTGTATGACTCATGGCAATGACAGTATGCCATACTTGTCTGTTTCACCAGTCTAGAATAAGCCGGCTCTTGCTAATGCACCACCACTTCTTTGATATCATCAATCGTGGCCCCTTAGGCTAGATACCAGATGCGATCGGTTCGACAGCCTTCATTGCTATGGTCTCGGCACCACCAGAGTTCCCCGATACAATGACCACTGCCACTCAAGCCGATACTCGCCTCCCATCGGGGTTTGGTAGCTCAGAAGGAACATCCCCCGTAGAATATCCCTCTATAAGGGGTGAAGAGGATATAGAGGATGCTCCCCTGCCTTTGAAGAAGGTGTTTCCGCCACGATCGATGAATTGGTACAGGTGATCCTTGGTAGTGAGGTAGACCCGAGACCCACATTGTTCAGTGCCGCCATGTCCCTCAAAGAGAAAAAAACGGTACATGGACCTCTTTAAACAGCACCGTGATGTATTCACCTGGAGTTACGATGAGATTCTAGGACTAGATCCTCAATTAGCCTTCCACCACCTCGGTCTCCTTGAAAATCATCACGGGTACAAGTAGCCTCCCAGAAAGATGCACCCTTCTCACGATGCCGTGGTCAAGGCCGACGTTGACAAGATCATCAAATCCAAATTCCTCAAAAAGGTAAAAAACCCCAAATGGCTTGCCAACATCATGCCATTCAGGAAGAAGAACAAACTGATTACAGTCTGCATCAACTTCCATGATCTAAACCATCAGTGTCTGAAGAAGGATTTCCCCTTTCAGTGACATAACTGTTGATCGATGCTATAGCTGAGTTTCAAGCCCTACCCTTCATGGATGGGTACTCTGGATATAATCATAACCAGATGGCCCCAGAGGATGAAGAGCCCACTGCTTCTAGGGCGCCCCAAGGTACTTTCTGTTACCAGGTTATGCCCTTCATCCTGAATAATTCAGGTGCCACGTATCAGCAGGCCATGCACCGCCTATTCAAACCAATCCTCAGAACATTGGTGAAATGCTATGTGGAAAATCTGGTGGTTAAATCTCGCAAGTGCAAGGACAATATCAAGGACCTTGAGAAAGTGTTTGGCTTCCTCTGCTCCTTCCACTTGAAGATGAACCTGTTGAAGTGTGCCTTCAGGGTCACCTTCGAGAATTTCCTTGGATTTTTTGTTAGATACCGGGGCATCGACATCGACCTGGAGAAGATAAAGGCCATCAGCCAGATGCCTCCCCCAAGTAATATTCAGGAGATTCGTGGTATCCAAATCCACTTAGCCTACATACTCCGATTTATTTCGAATTTGGATGGAAACTGTAATCCCTTTTATCGGCTTATTAAGAAAGCCACCGTTTATGAGTGGGATGAGGAGTTCCAGAACACCTTTGAGGAAATCAAGCAATATTTTCTCCATCCTTCAATCTTGATTCCACTTGTCTTTAGGAAGCCACTGATCCTCTACGTCACTGCCCTGGAATGGTCCCTCAGCTCCCTTATCGGCCAGAAGAACAATTAAAGGACATAGAACATCCTCTACTACCTCAACCGCATTCTCCTCGATACGAAGACCAGATACCCCCATTGAGAAGAGCTGCCTTGTGATCGTATTTTCCATACAGAAATTACGACATTACCTGCAACACAATGAGGTATAGCTGGTCTCTCGAGTAGACACATTGAAGTACATCCTATTCCGTCCCATGTTGACTGGCTGTTTAGTGCGATGGGTGGTAATCCTATAGTAGTTCGACATCAGGTTTTCCCTCTAAAGGCCATCAAGGGAAATCCATTGGAAGACTTTCTAGCTACCCATCCAACCTACGCAGACCAATCCCTAGACATGGATTTTTCCGATGAGGCAATACTCTTGGTAGTTCATGCCATCCCGTGTTGGCAGATGTACTTCGACGGTGCCTCCCGAAGCCTCACCGGAAAAAGGCTCAATGATCTTAGGCCCAATAGAGTGAGTCTGGGTATCGTCTTCATTACCTCGACCCAAGCTGTTCTTCCGTACTCATTCCTGTTGTCAGAAGGCTGCACCAGAAATGAGGCAGAGTATCATGCTCTTATCACTGGCCTCAAGCTGGCCCTCATGATTGATGTGACCCATTTACATGTGAAAGGGGATTAAAAAATATTCATCAAGAAATTCAACGATGTCTATGTTGTTAGGAATCCAGAGCTCGTACCGTTTTTGGAATTCACTATACAGCTAATGGCCCAGTTCCATTTACGGCCGGAAGTTATTCATGTCCCCAGGTCACAGAACGGTCAGGAGAATGATTTTTCCATCTTGGCTGAATCACTTGCAGAACCCTAGCAGGATGATCTGATTATACACGTGGCACACCAGAGAGTCATTGCTCCCATCACCCAAGAGGATGACGACAGCCTGCGGGTAAGACATCTTACCGCCAGAGGCACCACGTCAGGAACCCCAAGTTCTTCAAATGTAGTTGTTGAAGTGACTCTTGACTGGAGATCTCCTTTTTTCGAGTATCTCAAAAATGGTTTCCTCCAATTTTATTGGGCTGGGCGAGAGGAGATCCGATGCTGTGTTCCACAGTTTACCCTCCATAGTGGTACCAACCTTGAGATAATCCACTATAAGCACGAGTTTGATGGTGTTCTCCTCCATTGGATTTAGGGGGTTGAGATTCCACAGGTAATGTAAGAGGTTCATGATGGCTCCTGTGGTGCCCATCAGGCTGGGTGAAAATTGTTTCACCAGATCCAAAGATTATGGTATTTTGGCCCTCCATGATACACGATTGCATCCAGTTCTCCTAGGGGTGTCATGCGTTCCAAGTTTATGCTAACATTGTGCATCAGCCACCGGAGCCTCTCCACACTACCAAGTACTATTGGCCCTTTGCAGTCTATGGATTGGATATCGTAGGACCATATCCACTAGAAACGGCTCGTCAATGCCGGTTCATTCTGACCGCTACAGATTTCTTTTCCATGTGGGTGGAGGAAGTTCCTCTCAAGAAAGTGCCAGATAGAGTGGCTGAAATCCGTTTAGGTGAATTTGAAGCACTTTATGAGAATAAGTTTATGCCCTACACAACCTAGAAAGGCATCAGAGTAGGATGGCTCGAGCCTTCAACAAGAAGGTTCGGCTCCACTATTTTCTGCAAGGTGATTTGGTTCTGGCTCTAAGAACGCCAATGATCCTTTTTAGTAAACCACACAAGTTGGAGCCTAAATAGGAATGACCTTACAAAGTCCACATGGTTTACCCCAATGAAGCATACTCTTTGGTGACCATGGATGGTGAGCGTATAACTCCTCCCACAAATTCCAAGTTCCTCAGGCAATACTTAGCTTGAATAGTGGGTCCTATATGACCTTAAACTGAATTTGGTCCTGCATGACCTTAAACTATCATGTCCTGCATGACATTAAACATAATCATCATCCATCATGACTTTAATCTGCTCATTATCATCCCACATGACAATAAACTGCAAAACAGTCTGAGATCTATGACCTTAAACTAAGATCACAACCATCCATATCACACGACATTAAACTGTTTGTTTTGTACCAACTAAAGGACATAAAACAACTCAACATTTTTCCCACATGACAATAAACTGTAAACTGGTCGGACCTTTCTGATCGAGGCCCAGCCTCAGCCCCATTGGCCTTTTAGGGACCCCAGCCCAGGTTCTCTCTTATAGGATTGTACGGTGTGGTATGGGATTATGTCCTCATTCATGTCAGGTTACTCGTTGTACCATACACATAATCAGATGAGATAACTCATCTTCTCTTCATCCTCACTACAAGATGTTAAACTGCAAACTATTTGGGCCTTCTTGACCGGGGCCCAGCCTCAGGCCCCTCGGCCTTTTCAGGCCCCGACTCATGTTCCTATTTAGGGTTGTACGGTGTGTTATGGGACTATGTATTCATTCATTCTGAGTTACTGGAGATGCTGTACACCCCCCTCATTAGGGTATCTTACCCCTATGTGTGGTTCAAGAACTACGTGTGGCTTGATTATCATCCTTATGGGATACATAGGACCGCCCGAACATTTAGATTTCAAGTCGAACCCCATCTCTTAGAGGTTTTCCAGTCACCTAGGCCCCTTGGCCTGTTCCTTTCCATGAGAGGGATATGTAGGTGTGGTATGGGGTTATTACCTCCATCACGTTGGGTTTTTGGCACTGTTCCCCCTTCCCCTAGGAGTTCACCACTTCTTGGACACTCTCAAGTTGAGTCCTTTGACCCTTTACAGTGGTTCTCTAATGTGTTTAAGAGTACTCTAGTCTAGGATTAGGATTGTCATATTCAACTTAGGAAAGTTCCTTCCACCTGTCAATCTTCTTGTTTCCCTTCATTTGGGCCCCCATTATCTTTCACACCCGAAGGGACCCCCAAAACGGCATTGATACTAGCCCTAAGGGCTCTCCCACCATTACGGGCCAATGCCCATGAGGGTTTCAGACAACAAATTGATATAAATCCCACGTTGTGAACATGGTCAGTGGCCGATGCTCATGTTTTTGCCCCCATTTTCAGACTAACGTGACAGGATGCTGTGTTGTGAACATGGTCAGCAGTAATCCTTCATCACCACGCCAAACCTTGAATGTTGGTTACATAATTCAAATTATGGTCCACCCCATTTTGTCCAGGTGGAATTTCGACACTCTTGGCACTATCCCTCAGTGAACCTTTGCACGTCAGGGGAGAAACGCTGCAATACACTGTCTTTTGGGGATCCCACGGTCTGAGCACTAAGACCATAAACTATGATCTTCTCTAAGAACTATGTGTGGCTCGATCATCATCATCATGGAATTTGTAGGATCGCCTGAAAATTTCATTTCTGGGTCCAGCTCAACTGGGATCTAGCTTATGTTTCCCCCTTATCATCGGACCCTCACTGGCCTTTTCGCCCGAGGTTTTTTCCCCAGAATTGTGCACGGTGATGATGTGGACCTTGCCTTCATTCACGTCTGGTATGCTTTATTGTGTCATGCACATTCCTTAATTTCCAAGACATATTACTTTAAACTATGCTGCCTGGTCCCATGACATGACCCTAAACTATAATGATATCGTCTCGGCCGCATGACGAAAAACAACACTGCATTGTGATGACCTCATCATAGGGGACATCACGTTGGGTATCAGTCATTTACCATACCATTTTCAATGCCTGTATATGGATTTATTCTTGTGGTGATGCTGGGAATTTCTACCCTAAGCCTATCACTTTACAAAAAAACCCATTCACCATTCAAGGAAAAACATCATACATAAAATACCGCTTATTTTGGTGTGAGGCCTAGACTTGCACACCCCTTTCATCCTTTGCATTGGTACCTTACCGTGCTACCTTTCAAGAACTATGTACAGCTTGATTCTCATTCTCATGAGATATGTAGGAACGCCCGAGCACTGCCCCATGGGCCCAGCCTAACTTTCGTGATCATTCCCTTGACCTAAACACTTCCCTAAAGAACACATGGTATTATGGACCTCATCCTCATTCATGTCGGGTTTCATAGTCACCTTACCATGTGTCTCCTACATTCCTTACCAATCCTAGGTCCAAGTTCTAAGAACTTAAACTAATACCATTTCCAAAAATACATTTGGCTTGATTCCCATCCTTATGGGATACATAGGAACGCCCATACATTTTGTCTTGGGTCCACCCATGGGGACCACAAATCCCTTCCCTTCTCAATGTCGGCCCCTTGGCCTGACCCCTTTTCGAAGTTGTGTAACTGCATAAATTTCCCTATACATGTTCGGGATGCCCCATATTGTCATTTGGGAAGTGGCAGTTCCCTCACTAGAGAGGTATTATCTAAAGTAAGGAATGATCCATGATCAGATTAACGCGCTTGTCTAATGTGCTTCCACCATGGTGGCATAATTTCAAGAGTGTTAGATTCTATTCAAACAAACCACCACTTCACTTTACACACTTTGCGTGCCCCTTTATTCAGATCCTCATCCTCTTTCATCTATGAAGGGATCCCCTAATATCCTAGTCCCATGTCACATTGGCTCACCTACCATCCCGAGCCAACGCCTCAAAAGACTTTGGACAACACTTCGAGTCAGAATCTGTGTTTCGAACATGGTCAGTAGTCGGCCCTCATTTGATTATCCCCATTTCAGGCTAATGTAATAGGGATGCAGTCTTTCGAACATGGTCAACAGTTGTCCTTTATTGCCACGCCCCTCCCACAGTGTTCCAAATTTGGGGTAACGTGATTCACATTTTCTTCATTCCCCTATGTTCGGACTAATTCCAATGCCCCTCACATTACACTGCTCATGTGATATAGAACGTTGGGAAGACGATACATCGATTGGTCTGAGGTACTCTACCTTTAATTGGGCCTCCCTTTTCTCCTTGGAAATCCGGGTTTGAATCTCAAATGCCCAAAGCTTAGTTGACGCTCCCATAATCAAACAAAGTGATAGTATGGCCATCCCTTATTTCTCATTTTGGGTATGACCCACGTGAGCTTAGTAATGGATTGCTATTTATTTCAGGATTATGGTTGAGCTTGTTAAAACAAGGGAACAAGTAAATAAATTTGTCCATACATAATGTTCATATAAAAAACCCAAGAAGAAGTAAAGAGAAATAAGTTTATGGGTTCGGCCAAAAAATGGACCTTAAGGGTCATCTTTATGGATGGATCGTTATAATGACATTACCCTTTGACTGGTGGCCTCTAAGACCACTTCTTTCCCTTGAGGAATATCTCTTAATTGGAAGTTGTGAATCATAGTTCGATGACCCTATCCCATGCCCGCGCCTGTTCAGTTTGAAGTTCAGTCATCTGGTGACTCGCTTCCACTAGCTGCTCTTGGGAATCTTCCAGTTGGGCCCTCAATTGTTCCATGAGCTCAGAACAGTTTGAGATGAATATATTATTTTCATTCATCAGTTCTTTGTGGTTCCAAACCTTCTTCTCCGCCTTCATAAATGCTCAGGTACTACCCGACTCCTCCCTACACTGGGTGACGTCGGCACGCCGGCTGGTCTAGTGCACTTTCTCCGCCATGTAATCACAAACTGTCAAGTGAAGGTGCTAATCATCTTCCCCTCTAGCGCACAAGAAACGTAACTAGGTGTGGAGTGATCCCATCCAATTTAGCCATTCCATATGAGGCTGACTGATAAAACGCCTAATGCACTTCCACCCTTTGTGGTGCGTCATTCGACTATCCTCGGCCGCTTCGGTGTCTTAATCATCAATTTCCTTGGGATCAGTGGGCTGATAGGCAGGAAAAACAGCCAACAGGCTGGCAGTAGGTTCTTCCTGAGATATTTCTCCCAGGGGGTTAGGATCTTCAGCATCTAAGCATCGTTCCCCTCTCGCATCGACCCTGGTGGAACCTTCGTCAACCACCGACCCTGACCCAACAACAGCATCACTGATATCCACCGCTCTCTGCTCACTAATTTCCAAGACCGAATCGATTTGGGAGGCATGTACTAGATAGGGAGGTATGTTTTACAATTATTTACTCATGGATGGTCATGGATCAACAGCTTGATGAGCATCCAATTACTTGATCACTGTATAGAATAGAAGCACCCTAATCAATTGAGTCCTCTGACGGTAAGTACCGATATCAAAGCAGGGAACTTACAGGAACCCAAGGCACCAATCTCCAGTGTCCTAGCCGCTACAGATGCTGTCATGGTCAGGGATACTTCAACGCTCGTCAGTTAGATAATGGGCGTCGATGCCCCACCTTGTCCCATTGTCTCTTCCCCCCTCCTTCGATTAGGGTCTCTTGATCAGCACCAGCACCAATATGCTCCTGGACAAGATAATAAGGGTGTATTAAGGATTGAAAAGGAAAGAGGATAATAAGAAAAGGATAGATAAGGGTTGAATCATACCTCGAGTAGCTCAGTCACATCATTATCAGAGCCTAATATCATTCCTCTCTCTCAGAGACACCCTTAGTGGGACGCCCCTTGAGACCCTTCACCTTCAGGCTACTATTCTCCTTCAAATTCTCCTTCTACTTCCTCCTCTTATATCTCACCTTCCTCTGACTAATCATTACTATCACAATCCCATGGAGGCATTATTTCTGGATCATTCTCCTGGAAGAGCATCACTTTCACCAAGAAATATGGCTCCTCACACCAACCTCGTTGGCCTGCATACATGTACATGGCCATCAGATATGCATGTACTCTATGAAATTTCACTCTGTTGGCAATCCGGACAAGCCCTATTACTAGAAGTTGGATCCCATCTCGTTCTATTTTCTTGCCAGAGGGCTTTGGTACTCACCGACTGTTATAGGGTTAGTCAGGCTGACCAAAGCGTAGGGAATATTTCATCATGAGAAAGTTGAAGCAGATATCATATTTGATTCCCGGGAAGTTCTCTGGTCTCTCCATGGGACCATCCTCCTCTAGGCGATGAGGGAGGGGCTACGCCATGTGCTTTCCTCACTACTGAGGTCTTGGCCTATGTGGGCCTCGTTGTTCGAGATGGTTCTGGCCTTCCCCCTCCAACGACACTCTGCCTACTCTCACGCCGCCCGGGTTCCACACTAGTGACCTTGAGTTACCAAAATCACCTCCGCAAAATACCCTCAAGGTATTCTATGTAAAAATGTTCGGAATAATTAGTTGAGAGGCCAACATCCACCCCAGTGGGAGGAAAGGTGATGAAATCGCCTGATCCATAGATCGTGGACATCAGCCACATTTGGTGAAGAATGCATGGATTTCTTCCTTCTCAGACATGTCTTTATACATTTTTCAGCATCCGCTGGAGGCACACAAACTTCTTGGTGAACCTAGAAAACATGTAAGGTGCACAGAAGATGTTTCAATCAATCCAGGCCACAAGAACCCCGCCTCTGATGCTGTGGAAGTACTCTCTCTACTCCAGTGAGCCTTGCCTATTACCTGTCATCGGGCTATTCGGGGTGGGGAATGGGATGGAGGCGAAGTTGGCATGATTACCAATTATGACTCTTACTCCCTCCTCATTGAGCGTTAGTCAAATGACCTTGGAAATGTTCAACAGGTAAGGTCGCATGCCATTACCAGGAGGACGAATGTCATTCAGGAAGGTATATCTGCCGAAGTGATCTGCAACTCACCCATAAAAGATATGGAAGGGGCCACAAATAATCCTGGGTGACCTCCCTCTCGTTATTCTCCCCAAGATGGCATACAGACGAGCCAGTACAGGGACCCCAATATTGAATATTTTGTTGGAATCCTTGATTACCTCCATCACTAAGGTCGCTGGACGTACACCCTTCCTTTTATCCCTCATCGGCAATAGTCACCCGCTCCAGAATGTGGTGAGGAATCTAGCGTACTAAACATTTGGTTCCCAACACTCATTTATGTTGTATCCGCATGACTGGAAGTTCCCTATCTCCAAGATCCTCCAGTATGAACCGCTCTAGCTCCTTTGAGCTGCGATTGGACACCTTCTCCCTCTCCCTGGCATCTTGACTTCCAGATCCCTTTCCACGAACAGTCTGAACCAATCTGTGTAAGCGATGTACTGCAAGAAATCATTGACCCATAGCCTCTCCTTGGCCATCTCTAGCAGGTGCCACGTTAGTATGGGGGTTCGTGATCTGTCACCCCAGGTGCTGATCAACGGAAGGAATTATTCATATTGATGGCCCTCAAAAGGGATACCCCCGATGAAGTTAATGTCCCACAGGCTGATATCGACTTCCCCATGGTAAAGGTGGAATGTGTTGTTATCGAAGGACCATCAGGTGAATAGCTCTAGCCTGAGCTCAGGCTGGCGGTAGAACTAATATTGTGATGTCCACACAGCCTCAAACTGACCAGTGTGCTGCATCTTTTCCCCAAATTGGTCACACATATGGAGAACCATGTATTCCTAGGCCCATCCACTAGTGAATTTTCCTCCAAATCGCAATTCCTAGTCCTATAGCCTTCCCTTAGCTTCTTCAGTGACGCTCTAATAGAAGGTTATCGTGTAGAGGGCCGGGGAACTCTCCGCAATAGGGTCACTCCATGAAATGGTTCTAGTCGTGGTATTGAAGACATAAACGTCCATATTGCTGGTCTCTCTGGTAGGATGGCCATTGTTGGTGATGTTGTATCACTGGAGATCGTCTTCACGGGTCACCCATGACCGCGACGTATCCACTTCAAAACCCGGAAAAGGGACCTCCTCCAAAATACTGAAGTCCTAAAGTGGTAGATTGTTGGATAGAGCGTATTCCTTTTGGGTGGGGGTTAGAATATTGAAGAAGGTATGGTTATTGGAGACAACCCTTTGGGGACCATAGAGCTCCGGGTTGGCAACCATTTCAGCCTTTCGAGCAGCTGCTTCTCCCTCACCAGCCTGGTTTGTGGCCATCTTCTTTCGACGAGTTTATGGGTAGTTGGCGTGAAATATGAGGGGATGGGCGAAAAATCAGTGGTCATCGCAAAATATCTGGATGCGACACGAAAAAAATCCAGGCTTTCAAGAAAAATGATGCCTAATGTCTATGGAATTACGCGCAACCAGGGCGGTTTTTTGAGCAAGGCCAGAGATAATTTCGCACACGTGAGCTTGGAGCTTGTTGTGCGAAGAAATTCTTACGGACCATGGGACCCATGGAAGCTTTTATAGGCAATTCCTGGTTTACGTGCGGCGCGAAAAGAGGATTCCACGCCCCCTTGGATTTTGCATGCTGCTCCTGGTTTTTGCATGCCTAGACCCCACGAAGTCCTTCATTTCTGCGTTTCCCTCAGAATCCAACCATTGTGACCCCTCACTGATCCAATTCCGAGGGGGGGGGGGGCATTTGTAGATGCCGAAAAAAGCTAAAGAGTTGAAGAAAGTTTCAATATGACAAATAGAAGTCATATTAAGATATCGGGACCCAGTCTGGGGGCCCGGAGGAGCCGCACGAAAAAATATGGAAGTGCGTGAAGAAATGTGACCTTCACAGAATGTTCCGGGATTGAAGAGATGTCCTTGGCAGAGGTGTGTAAAAATTTCACTCCTACGCCCCGTGCGGTTGATATTTTGCACCGATGACTTTGGCGCGCAATAATTTTGCGCCGCAAAATTCGGTGTGCAATTATATCGCGCAACCCTATTTTTCGCGCCCCCAGGTGCCTATAAATATATGGTGACCCCTTAGGATTCCGGGATGAAGAATTTGAACCAGCTCTTCTGTGTGAAATTGGATTTCTGCACGCGTGAAGATGGCCTTCATGTAGAGTTTTTTTCACACCAAGTCAACCTTGGGATCCACTTTCACGCAAGATGCCTTCTGTTTAGACTAAATTCCTATCCCTTTAGAGTCCACCCCTACACGCAATCCCTTCCACTTGAACGCATGCCGGCCAATCGCACACAGTCCCATTCTATTGCGTGAACCCCACTCCTTGCACACAATCCTCTTCAATTGCACGCACCCCAATCATTTTCACACAGCCTCTCCCGCTTGCGCGCAATACGAAATACTTGCACACGATCCTCTTTAATTGGGCGCAATTCGTACTCCTTGAACGCAATCGATTCTAGTTGTGCGCAATGCCTCAACTTCATTTCCGCACCAAGTCACCAAATTTCACCCCAACTCGGTGTTTTTCGCATAGGTTCCCCTTATTTCGTGTGCAAGCCTCAATGGTTGCGGGCAATTTCCTCGGACCCCTCACCTCGGTGCCCATCGGACGTACCTTTGCACGAGTGCTTGATACCCTTCTTATGGGTGCTATTCACAGGTGTCTTGCATGCCCTAGGTATCCGAATCATACACCATTTTCCTGTATGAACTTCTAGGCTCGTAAAATGTAACTTTAAAGTCCCTTGGATGATACCACCCGTGGTGTTTCTTTGACTCATTCTTCTTCGCATAGACACAGTATCATCTATTGATTTCGCATATCCAAACTAACGTGGACCCCTCAATGGTTCTCTCTATCACACCCCCAACATGACGTTGCTGATGCCTTCCCGTCCACAAGGAGTGGAGGGTACCCATTATGTAAGTCCTAGGGGTGTGGAGTGAACCCACCTTGTCCGAGCTGCAGGAAGTTAAACTGCCAAGCACCACTGTTCTCAGCACATGATATTAAACTGTGGTCTCTTCCCATGCCTCTCATGTGGGGCACCCCCACCTCAGACATTCTCTACTCCCACTCGTCTCCACAAGGATAGGATCACCTCTCACAGGGGATGATATCCTCCTTATCAGAGTGGCATTTGTCTGTAGGGATAGGGCAACCACCTTGGTATAAGCCCCAGTTTTGAGGAAGCACCTCTACTCCTCCTCTCTTCCTAGGTGCCGAGTCCCTCTCCCAATGTACTTTGTCACCCTTCGGCCTCAATCCTAGAGTACGTACCAACTTCTTGGGCCGCTCAACATGTAAGCCACTCCCCACTTCTCACGGACGCACCTTTCACAACGTGATCATTGGGTCTTTTCTGTCTCTTGTTTCTCACACCGAGCATGACTCACGTGGTCTTAGAGAAAGCACTGACCATGAAAACCACCTTGGTCCGCCTCAGAGTGTATGACCCATTCAATCCCAAACTATGGGGACATTGATACATGTCAAGGCATAGTACATAGGAAGCCTCCATGAGGTTCAAGCCCCACCACTTTGGGTCGCCTCAGAGTGTAAGCCCCAATCAATCCTAAACTATGGGGACTTTGATCCATGTCAAGCCATGGTGTGTAGGAAGCCTCCACGAGGTCCAAGCCCCACCACCTTAGGCCGCCTCAAAGTGTAAAACTCATTCCATCCTGAAGTATGGGGACTTTGATTCATGTCAAAGCATTGTACAAAGGAAGCCTCCATGAGGTTCAAGCCCCACCACTTTGGGCCACCTCAGAGTGTAATCCCCATTCCATCCCGAACTACGGATACATTGATCTATGTCAAGGCATGGTACGTATAAATCCTACACAAGGTTAAAGCCCACCACCCAGTCATTCCGACCCCATTCATGTCAGTTTTCCAACACCATGGGATGCCTCAGAGTGTAAGACCCATACCCATCCTGCATAACATTAAACTGTATTTGCCATATGAACTACATGGTCTTTGATTCCCCGCCACGGGGATACGTAAGAAGCCTCCATGAGGATCAATCCCATCACTCATGTCTCATCTTGATCTCTCCCTTGAGCCTATGTGTATTGGCAAGCTCATCACCTAACCCGGTGGTTCAACTTCTTCCGGGTTCTATCCATGCGTCCATTCTCACGAGATGCCTCCTCAGGTGCCCCATCATCCAATAGAACTATGAAGATTTTGATTCCCTGCCACAAGGATACGTATAATGTCTCTATGAGGATCAAGCCCAAAATTACCATCACCTTCTCGATGGTTCTATCTCATCCACCCTCTACTCCATTCAACCTTATATCATCCATCCCGATTCTTACCCAGGCCGCTACATCTCGGTGGGATCATGCCACTTCATTTCCCATTCCCCTCAACAGTATTTGGGAAGCCACCCATGTGTTGGCCCCAAAATCAGTGTTCCCTCCAGGGGTTCCTCTATCTGATTCACTTTAATCAGTGTTCCGACCAGTCCGATCCATCTCTGCTGGATATTAAACATGAAGCATACCCTGTTTTACACAACAGAAGCTGATGAAAACCTCAGATACATGCCTATGGAATGTGTTTCCATGCATTTGATGTGGGATGACTCAGGCTTCCTTTCCCTCGAGAAGACCTATAATAAGGGACATAAGACAGACATGGAAATCCCCTAGAATCGAGACGCTCCAGTAATGACCAACATGACAACTCCCCTAACTGAAGGATGCTGACCTGACCAGACCCCTTGGAAGGTCCTAACAGAATCAATGTAATTAACTGGTGTCCATGAAGATATAGCACCGGTAAGAGTTTCACGAACCAAGTCTTAAATATATGAAGGAGACCTGGACTAGGTGACGAGCTCCGAGGAGGAATCCACGAAAGTAAGAACCGACATCCCAACATCCCGTTTCGATCAAGGAGAAGACATCCCTGAATAAGGAGTAGATGCCGCCCGCCTTTGGAAAGTGGGAATGCGGGGTAAAAGCTGTGCATCCTCTATGTGATGGATGTGCGTGCCCCGTCGAAAGCTTCAGAAACACCATCATATTATATTCCAAAAATATCTTAGGAGAGACATTTATTTTTACCTCTTTCACATTACCCAATACATTAGAGATATATCTCAGGATGAAACTCCCTTGGTTTATCATAGAACAATCCGTATAAGTAAACGATGCCCACGAACCAAAACATATTCATAACACATAAAACAAACATAAAGGAATGATATAATTTCCACATTTAAATCACAATATATCATTTAAATATATTGAAATAACTAATCCATTATCAAAACCACTTTTAATACCAAAATAAGTAAAATATTAAATGGTTTTTATTTTCATTTTAAAAAACATTTCGACTTGTTAAGGGAGCCAAAAATGAAAATAATCCCCACAGTGTCAGAAATGTCATTGTCGCCACGTATGTTAAAAAGAAACATTTCCTTTTTCATTTAGTAAAATGATACATAGAAAAGTATTACCTTTTAATGAAAGAAAACGTCAGATGGTTTTATATACCGTATAAAAGAATGTCATGTATAAATCAAAATATTCCTCAATGAAAGGAAATTGAGACGTAGTCCCTTACCTCATGTCCGACTTGACTCGTTCATTCTTTAATATCATGAATAATAAAATAAAGTAATATTATACTTTATTAAGAATGATTTTCATGTTTATTATCCCATTTTATTACTTATTTCTGTGTTATAAACATTACATAATCATTTAAGTTAATAACGATCATTATGTTGTTATTTGGTACTTGAGTAAAAAATGAACAACTATTATTACAAGTTTCCCATGTGGTAAAAAGTACATTATATCCCGAATTATATTCATTATTTATATATCATATATATTATATATATCCAACCTATATATATCTATTTACAATAGTACATAACATTTGGATATAAGAAATTAAATGCACCGTTCATGGAGACAGTAAGCCGTACGTACACATGAACGCTACATTCATTTCTATTTAATATTTAATTTAATGAACAATTAATGATACATATGTATATTATAAATCTAGTATAATATAAAATATAATTTCATTAACTCTATATTTTATATATTTCATGTATGGCATGAACGAGTCATATCACTTTGAGGGGGAAGTAGTCCGCATTTCCTCGTGTATTTAACCATTATGGAAATAATAAATGTATTCTATAAATAAAAAATATATAATCATAGAGAAATATAAATATAATATATATATAATATAAATACATTTCTATCATAATGTCCACCATGAGAGGTGGTAAGAGATAGTTGAGCAATCATCATTTTGTGAGGTAGTAGTTCACCGTCCACTGAAACAATATGTTCGAACCCATTAGATGGGGGTGTGTGTATGTTTAGTTTGAATACTTATAATAACAACATTCAATTATATTTACTATACTGGTGTTGTTATAAAATAATGGAATAAATAGAATTTAGTGGGATGGAGAAGGAAAATAAATTACAATAAGTTCAGAGAACACATGACCTTTAAATCGGGTAACTCCCTTTGGTTTTAACCAAAAGTATTTCTCGAAGTGATTTCTACAAAAGGTAAGGCTTCTAAGTGGAATAGAGGTATGTTTAGGGCTTACTGGAGCAGATTTTGGATGAGATAAGGGTCTTGAGAGTTGTGAGTAATGGGTTATAGGTGGTGGCCTTTTATAAGTGGGAGGAGGGGCTCTTTAAGAATGTTTGAAAGTATTATTTTATTATATTATGATTTTTGGTTTCAAAAGGGCCAAAAATTATTTAATTATAATATATGGTGTATATAATCAAAATAAAATCATCCAATATTAATTGGGAATGTTTTGGATATTTTTTAATCCTTGTATTTGTTATTTAACCCTTTGTTATCTTATTTAACTTTTACCATGTCCTCTTGTATATTCATACTATATGGTTAATATATTTACAATAAAATTCCTAGAGACCAAAAATTTATCATTAATGACCATTATTAGATCATATTTTCCCTTTAGAAGAATCTATGATTTCAGAATTATTTTAAGATTTTATAAAATATTAATTGTTTTAAAAACTCATTTATGTCAATTTATAAACTATTCATGTGAAGGAATTTAAAAAAATCTATAAAAAATTGATTCTTTCTAAAATCCTTCATTAATTAAAATATAACAAGTCATACTAATCTATAAAATTATTGGATGACTTAATAAGTTTTCAAATAAATTTATTTTAATAATTATTATATCATTTATTTGAATCCTTTATTAATTTAGCAATTACTTCATCACCATTGTGTCTTAAATAAATTTGTTTACTTAATATCTATAAATTATAAATAAAAAACCATGATTTAGGAAATATTTTTATATTTTTAATGATTATTTATTGTAAAAAATATAAATTATATTACCCATTATAATTTTTTTATTAAGAGATATATGTTTAGGGCACGATTTTCTTATCTTTAAACTAATTTTTATAAAGTGTCATTTTCACATGAAAGTGTCTCCATGAGGTCCAAAAATAGACCGAAGGATTTCCATGGTCAGACATGAATTAGAAAATAGGATTAGGACCTTTGTTTGGGTAATTTAATATTATTATAATATTATTTTTTACACTTATTTACCAGATTTACCCTTTAACCATGGTAAATAAAATATTTTCTGATGTTACTATTTCTAATGTCTAAAAATAAAAGTTACCTATTTACACAATTTGGACCTCTTCATTCCAAATATGGAATCCAATTTCTTAAAATCAAAACACATAAGTTTCATAAATTAATTTAAATTAATTTCCATTGTCAAAACAAAAAAGTGTGTTTTTAAGAAATAATAACTATAAAAAGATTGACACTTTTTTATGCTCAATTTAAATGTAAAATTACTTTCAATGACAAAATTAGATTAAATCGTAAAAATATAATCTTATTACCCTTTAAAAAAAATTGAAAAGGTAATCTAACCATATTAATGAATTATATTAAATGGATCTTTAGAATTAAAATGAAATATTTTTCAAATTAATTAAAAAATGTACTTTATCAGAAAAATACAAAAAATTCATCAAAATTAAATTTCAATGTCCTGATTCTATAGTGGAATTTTATTTTGTATAATAAAACATATAAAAGTTATAAAAACTAGATTTTAGAAGGGTTCTCTATTAAAAGGTGGTAAATAGACCTTTTAATGAATATTTGAGTATTTGTGCTTAAAATTGGACTCATTCACATTTTAAAACTCTAAATTTTTTTTGATAGATGTAATAAAATTTTACAATAATGTATAATAATATTTAAGTTAGTTATTTTTATTCTCACCAATACAACGACTTGGCGTTAACCACCATTTAAAATAATATTATATTATCATTTTACTGTATGACTCAGCCTTGTGTGCAACAAAAGATTTCAGAGAAACCCAGTGTTTCATGTCAGGTATGCCATCTAACATAGAATCCCTTTTAAAGTAAAATTAGAATAAAATTCAAAAATATTAATAAATATGAAAATATCATATTCTTTATTTACTTGGGTTGTTACATCCTTCCCCCCTTTTGGGAATTTTCCCCGCAATTCTATTCAATTATCAAATAAGTGTGTGTGTGTGTGTGGGGGTATTTATCACTCATAGCATTTTCAGATACCCATGTTGCCTATTCAACTATATTTGTTTTCCATAAAATGTTCACCTAGTGAATTACCTTATTCCACAATATTGGTTCTCTTCCGCCAAGAATCTGGACTCGCTGTTCTTCAAAAGAATGATTCTCTTCCAACTAAACTACCTCTAGACTCAAAATACGAGATAGATCATGCACATACTATCTCAACATTGAACCATGAAAACAATTGCGTACCTGGAAAAAACATGGAGGCAAATCCATTTTGTAGTTAACAAATTCAACTTTTCCAGAATTTCATAGGGTCCAAGGAACATCAGACTCAAATTTCCCTTCTTGCCAAAACGCATCACACTTTTCCCTGGAGAAACATTAGGAAAGACATGATCACATACCTCAAAAGAATGATCCTTTCTACAGTTAACTGCATAACCTTTCTGCCTGCTCTAAGATGTTCTCATATTCTTTTGAATCAACTGAGATTTCTCTGCCATCTCTTCTACCGATTCTAGTCCCATTAATTTTATTTCACTAACTTCATCCCAAAAAGAAAGAGTTTGACATCTATTTCCATAAAATGACTCAAATGGTTCCATCTATACACTGCAATAAAAATTATTATTATAAGAAAATTCCACAAAATAATGATGTTGGTCCCAACATCCCTGGTAATCTATTGAGTAAGAATGTATCATATCTTCCAATTTCTGAACTGTTCATTTTGACTCCCCGTGTGATTAATGATGAAAAGTAGTAATAAAATTTAATTTAGTACCCAACGACTTCTTAAGGTCTTTCCAAAAGTTAAATGTAATCCTGGTATCATGATTAGTTACAATGGATAGGGGAACTCCATGAAACCTGACTACCTCTTTAACATAAAACTGAGAAAGTTGATCTAGATACAAAGTATCTCGAATAGGATGGAAATGAATAGATTTAGTCAATCAATCAACAATAAACCCGATTTCATTATTACCTCGATATGTCTTTGGTAATCCCATAACAAAGTCCGTGGATATATTTTCCAATTTCTACTCTGGAACCGGTAATTGCTGAAGCATCCCTTTAGGTAACTGCTGCTATGGTTTAACTTGTTCACAAGTCAAACACATCATAGTAAGTTCAAGAATGTATCTCTTTAGTCCATCCCACCAGTAAAAATTTAGAGGAACTCTATTCATCTTTGTACTTCCAGGATGAACTAAGAATGAAGAATGATGAGCTTCACATAACAACTCTTTCCTCAACTGTGGATCACAAGGAACAAATAATATCTTCCCAAACCTCAAAACAGAATCTTTATCAATGTTAAATTCAGGCAACATACTCTTCTAAACAAACTCTACCTTTTTCTGCAACTCCCTGTCTTCTATCTATGCTTTCTTAATTATTTCTTCTAGGGATGATTTCACTTACACCTGAAATAAAACAGAGGAATTTCCCGCACCAACAACTTCTATACCAATGTTTAACAAATCATTATGTAAACAATATTATTCCAAATGTAACATGGTTAATGTAGGATTATATTTTAGACTAAAAGCATCAGCCACTTTATTTTCTTTCCCTGGATGATAATTAATCGTGTAATCATAATCCTTGATTAATTCTAACCATATCTTCTATCCCATGTTCAATTGTTTTTGAGTGATTATATACTATAAAATTCTATGGTCAGTATATTTTTCACATTTTACTCTATATAGATGATGACTCCAAAATTTTAAAGCAAACACAACAACAACTAATTCCAAATCATGTGTACGGTAATTTGAATCATGATGTTTCAAATGATGTGAAGCATAATCAATTACCTTATCATTCTACATTAGGACACAACCATGTATTTTCATCGATGCCTCATTGTAGATAACAAATTCACCATTTCTAGAAGCCAGTTCCAAATCTGGAGCATTCACCAATCTTCTTTTCAATTCTAGAAAAAAATCATCACATTATCTTTCCCAAATGAACTTAACACTTTTTTGAGTTAACTTAGTCATTGGACTAGATAACCGTGAAAAATTTTCAACAAACCTTCAGTAATAACCTACAAAACCAAGAAAAATACAGATCTCATTTGTATTTGTGGGTCTTGGCCATTCTTCAACAACTTTTTTTAGAAGGATCAATTGTTATGCCATTTTTGGAAACAATGTGACCATTTAATGGAATTTATTATAACCAATACACACACTTACTGAATTTACTATACAGTTTCTTTTTCATTTAAGGTTTTCAAGACAACCCTTAAATTACCTTCATGTTCATCATTAATTTCGGAACATATTAAAAGATCATCACTAAACACTACCACAAACTTATCCATGAATTCATGGAAAATTCTATTCATAAGATCCAGGAATACAAAACGTGCATTGGATAACCCAATAGGCATGACTAAAAATTTATAATGGAAAAATCTTGTACAAAACATGGTCATTAAAATGTCTTCTTCCTATAATTTCAACTAAAGGTACCCTGACCTCATGTTAATCATCAAAAATACTAAGCTCCCTAGAGCTGATCAAACAAACATCAATATGAGGCAAAGGATACTTGTTCTTAATATGATGTTATTCAATGCTATATAATAATTGAAAAGTCCCATTGAACCATCTATCTTTTTAATAAACAAGACAAGAGAACCCCATGGTGATGTTCTAGGTCAAATGAAACCTTTATATAATCACTCCATTAATTGCTTCTTTAACTCTAAATGTTCAATTTGATCCATTCTATATGGGGGTTTTGAAATTGTCTTAGCATCAAGAACCAAGTCAACACTAAATTCAACTTCCCAATCTTGTATTATACCAGGAAAATCATCAAGAAAAACATCAAGAAACTCATTTACCACAAGCACATCATTAATCTGAACAGTTACTTTGTTTTTAATAATATGTGAAATATAACATTAATTTCCATCTTTTACTCGTTTCTCAACTTCCTTATATATTATCAAAAGTAAGGTTTCTTTCTTTTACAAAAAATAAAATTCTTTTAGAAAAGACTCATCTTTAGCTCTGCATTCAATCTTAGAATGATAAATGGAAATCCAATCCATACTGAAAATAACATCAAACTATACTAGCGGAAAAACAATATGGTTTGCAGGTAGATTATTTCTGTAAACAAGGATATGAAGGTTTTTATAATTTCTTTTGTTGTCAACATTTCCCCTCGGAATTTTTACCATAAGTTTAGGATTAATATCTTGATATGGATATCCTAATTTACTGTAAAACTTCTCAAAAAGTAAAGAATGTGTTGACCCTGAATCAAACAACACATTATCATAATCTAAAAAAACAAATCATGTACTTGATACTACTTTATTCGATGGGCCAACATCTGCTGTAGTAGTTGCAAAGGATTTTACCCCCCCTTTCTGCTTGTATTTCAACTACTTTACCTCATTTGAGTTCTTCATTGGACACACATTTTCATAATATCCCATTTCATTGCACTTAAAATATTTTACTCACTATAAATAAAATTTTGTCTTACCATTACCCTGATCCTTTTCCTTGAAATTATGAGCCTTATGTCCCTTTTTATCACATTGGTACCACTTACAAGAATTCAAAAGACATTCCCCAACATGATTTTTACAACAATTTTAACCAACTGTAAACTTATGGTTCTTACCATCATTTTTTTGAAGATTTATTCCCTTTCATATGCCACCTCGACCTCTTATTCTGTTGTTTGTCAAATAAAACCTGATCATCGAAAAAATCCATTTTCTACTTCACCGCACATCAAACTTGTTTTTCATATCTTTTGAACTCAGAAGATGCTAAATCCATTCAAATAATTGGCTTTAATCCTGAATAAAAATGATTGATTTTACTATAAATATCTCGTATGAAATTTGGTGAATACCGTTCTAGTCAAGTGAATTTTTCTTCATAAAAATCCACAAAGTCATCCTCCTACCACAATTCTATGAATTGTTTTTCCATCATAAGACAAACCACCTTAGAAATTTTTTTATCTAGAAACATAACTTTGAATAAATCCAAATCAAGAGAATCAATCTCCTCACAATCCTTAATATTTTAAAACATTGAACACCATTGATTAGATTCACTTTTAAAATGGCAAACAATGAGACTATCATTTTGAGGTTCTGAACACCCCATGACATTGAAAATCGTTTCTAGTGCTTTAATCTAACCATCAGCTAGCACACGGTCATATGATCCTCTGAATTTTGGGGGATGTTACCTTATTAAATGCTCCACTACTGACATGTTTCTCTGTGGTTGATTAGGCTAATCTCATGCATGAATACCACCACTATTTATAGCACGAGTCAACTATTACATCACTACAACAAACTGTTCAGTTCCAATTCTGACCTTATCATATTTCTATTTCCGAAGGTTGTCTTCATCCTGATGACATCCCATCATAGCTGCCCTGTTTTCTCTGTGGAAAACCATTTTGAACACAAAAATATCTTAGACGAAGAAACATGGTAATATGTAAATGTTATATCATTTCAATCATACCATAAATTAATTTATGAATATTAATTTAACAATATTTTAACTCCTAAATTTATCTAAACCGACCTCTGATACCAACTATAAAGACCCGACCATAAACCTCACATAATCTTGAATTGTGTTAATAATTCACATTATGTATAAATTTAGGTTTAGAGTTTTAGAGAATTAGAATGTAACTATTACATTACATCTCAAAAAATTACAATGTAGTCACTTATACTATGTATCCATTTTTTCATATATTAAAAACCGTAAAAAGAAAACAAGAATTTTTTTCTTGATACAGATCTTATTGAATTCTTCATTTCTCTTACCCTTCCTTATAACATGTGATATACATTTAAAAAACTTTTGATGAGAAAAAAACATCAGTAATGGTTATAAAATAAAGAAAGAAGTTATTAGTACATCAATACATACATAACATAATCTCTTTTACATACCTCCTGAAATAATAAGATTTATGAATAACACAGAGAAATCATAAATCATAAATGAAACTTGTGTCATCCATAATATACTTACGTTGTAGCTTTCACAGCTAGGTAGGGAGTTACATTTGGAATTGATATCACAATATATTCCATAAATATATTAGAGGAAAAATTTAAGTTTACCTACATCACGTTACCAATTTCATTGGAGAGCTATCTCAGTCTCACCCTCCCTATGTTTATCACGAAACCACCTGTATACGTAAGCAATTCCCAAGAACTATAACATAGTCCTAACACATAAAAAAAACATAAAGGAAAGATAAAATTTCCACTTTCCAATCACAATATATCATTTAAATATATTGAAATAACAAATCCATTATCATATCCATTATCAATAAAAATATATTTAAAAGAGTATATGTTATTTATTTTCCTTTTAAAAAACATTATGACTTGTTATGGAAGCCCAAAATCAAAATAACCCTCGTTGCGGTGGAAAGGTCTTTGTCACTGCGTACGTTAAAAAGAAAGATTCCCTTTTTCATTTAGTAAAATGATATATAGAAAAATAATTCCTTTGAATGAAATGAAAATTCAAAGAGGTTTATATACTGTATAAATTAATGTTATGTATATATCAAAACATGCCTCAATGAAAGGAGACTAAGACGAAGGCCCATACCTCATGTCTAACTTGACTCATTGATTATTTAATCACTTGAATAATAAACTAAAGATAATTTATACTTTCATAAGAACATTTTTCTAGTTTAGTATTCCTTTTATATTACTTATTACCATGTTATAAACATTACATAATCATTTGTGTTAATAATAGTCATTTTGTTGATATTTGGTACTTGAGTCAAACATGAACTTCTTATAATTACAAGTTGTACATGTGGTCAACAGTACATTATCTACCGAATGATATTTATGATTTAGATATCATATATATCCTGTATATATTTGTATTTATAACAGTGCATAACATTTGGAGATAAGAAATTAAATGCATTGTCCATGGGTGTGGTAAGGTGTATGTACGCATGAACACTACTTACATTTATATTTCTTATTTAATGGAATTAGAACTTAATGATAAATAGGTATATTATAATTATAGTATAGTATCATATATAATTTCATTAAATACATATTTTATTTATTCCAAGTATGGAATGAATGAGTCATATCGCTTTGAGGGGGCGGTATACTGCCCTTCCTTTAATGAAATTGTCATATTTATCCATTTTAGAAACCATAGTGGTATGATATAAATGAAAAATAAAGAATAATAGAGACAATATAAATATCATATATATAAAATATAAATAAATTTCGATCATAATGGCCACCATGAGAGGAAGTTGGAGATAATTTAAGAATCATCATTTCGTGAGGCAGTCATTCGCCATCCACTGAAACAGTACGTTCGTATCAATTAGATGGGAGTGTGTGTAAGTGTTGATTGAATAATTATAGTTAAATTATCCTAGTATATTTATGATCCTTTTTTTGTTATAAAATAATGTAATAAAGAGTGTTTAGGGGGTTGGAGAAGGAAAATAAAAGTAACGAACTTGAGAGAAGACTTTACCTTTAAATCGGGTAACTCCCATTTGTTTGAACCAAAAGGATTTATTGAAGTGCTTTGTTCACAAGGTAAATATTTTATTACAAATAGAGATATTTAAAAGCATTATTGAAGTATATTTTTGATGATCCAAGTGCTTGAGAGTTGTGAGTAATGGGTTAGAGGTGGTGGCCTTTTATAAGGGGAAGGAGAGACTCTTTTGGAAAGTTTGAAAGTGTTATTTTATTTTATATATCTTTTCAGCTTCAAAATGTCAAACACTTATTTAATTTGAAGATAAGGTGTATATAAGTCAAAATAAAATCATCCAATTATAATTGGACATGTTTTGGATATTTTTAATCCTTATATTTTTTATGTAACTGTTTCTTAACTTATTTAACTTTTACCATGTCCTCTTATATATTCATACTATATGGTTAATATATTTACTATAAAATTCCAGGAAACCCCAGACTTATCATTGAAGACATTTTTAACATCATATATGTCAGTTGGATGAATCATATATATTTTAGGATTATTTTATCATTTAATAAAATATTAATTGTTATAAAAATTCATTTATGTCAATATATAAACTATTCATATCAATACATTTAAAAAAATCTATAAAAACATGATTATTTCGAAAAACATTCATTAATTCCAAGATAACAGGTAATAATAATCTATAAAATTAGTTTACGGATTAAAAAGATTCAAAATAAATTTATTTTTATTATTATGATACCATTTATTTGAATCATATATTAATGTAGAAATTACTAAATCACCATTATGTAATAAATAAATTTATTTATTTAATGTCTAAAAATTATAAATAAAATAAAATGATGTAGGAAATATTTTTCATTTTTTAATTATTATTTATAGTTGAAAATATATCTTATATAACCATTCATCAATTTTTTTATGAATAGATATATGTTTATGTCACATTTTCCTTGACATTAAATTAATTTTTATAAAGTGTCATTTTTACATGAGAGTAGCTCCATGGGATCCCAAAATTTACCCACATATTCCCGTAGTTGGAAATGTATAAAAAAATTGTACTGTGACACTTTTTAGGGTAAATTAATATTATTATAATATAATTTTCACCCTTATTTACCAGGTTTACCATTCTACCATGGTAAATAAAATATTTACTGAAGTTACTATTCATAATGTCTAAATATAAAAGTAAAATATTTACACAATTTGGACCTCTTGGTTCCAAATATTGAATCCATTTTTATAGATTCAAAATACAGAATTTATATAAATTAATTTGAAATTAATTCCCATTGTCAAAACAAAAAGCATATGTTTAAGAAATAGTAACTATCAAAATATTGTAACTTTTTTATACTCCATTTCAAATAAAAATTACTTCAAATGACCAAAATTATATTCAATGGTAAAAATATAATCTAATAAATCTTTAAAACCAATTAAAATGGTAATCTAACCATATAAATAAATTATATTAAAAGGATGCTTTGAATTAGAATGCAGTATTTTTCACTATTCATTAAAAATGAAATTTATCAGAAAAATAAAAAAATTTGATACAAAGTAAATTTTTAAGTCCTTATTATAAAGAATAATTTTATTTTGTAAAATAGAACAAATTAAAGTGACAAAAAGTAGATTTGAAAATGGTTCGCCATCAAATGACCATAAATAAACCTTTTAAAGAATAATAGAGTATCTATGCTTAAAATTGGACTCATTCAATTTTTAATCCTCTAACTTTTATTGGATAAATGTAAAAACATTTAACAAACATGTATAGTCATATTGTAATTATTTATTTTCATTCTCTCTAATACAACGACTAGGCATTAACTACCATTTAAAATAATATTATATTATTATTTTTAAATATGACTGAGCCTTGTGTGAAAT
The DNA here is from genome assembly GCA_963277665.1 of Viscum album. Classification (NCBI taxonomy): domain Eukaryota; kingdom Viridiplantae; phylum Streptophyta; class Magnoliopsida; order Santalales; family Viscaceae; genus Viscum; species Viscum album. The sequence continues at coordinate 2,051,720,723 of OY728165.1, forward strand.
AAGAGATTTCAGAGAAACCCTTTGTTGTGTGTCGGGTACGCCAACAAACATAGCATCCACTTTAAAGTAAAATTAATATTAAATTCAAAATTATTAAAAAATATAAAAATATCATATTCTTTATTTACTTAGGATGTTACATATATATATATATATTAAATGTATAATTAATTTATGCCTTATGTTCATAACATTATATCATGTATATGTTGTAATAAGATCATTATATTATTCACATCGGAACATACCATGCTACATAAATACAATGAATTTCATGTGGACATTATGTTGATAGTAAATTTAGTGAAAAAATATATTAATACATTTAATCCACATTTTATATGAGTAAGCAGTACATGATTATAGTAAATGTTGTGTAGTTTGTACGATTACTCACTATGTAACCTCTACGATATGTTTGTGTACATAGTTAATTTTGAAAAAATTGTTGAATTTGTTTATATTTATGATGGATGATAATCTAAAGAAAAATTATGGTGAGACATAATTTAATTGAATTAAACAATTAAACAATTTAATTAATTTATTCGAGCATTGTTTATCATAAATAATAATGATTATAAGTGATTTATATTTTTATTAAATTCACAATTCGTTTCATGTTTGTGGGTGTTCATGAGAATATTAATATTTTTTTGATTGGTCTCAATTTAATTAATTATAAAAACAATTATGGCCTTTATGTCATCCTTCCTCTAATTAAGTAAGAGTTTATGATCCTATGGTTTCTTTTATATAAACCCATTAAATAATCCTTTGGTTTCTGTCAACTATGTGTGTGTCGAAGATTATTTAATGGATGGTTCTCCAAAACTAGTGGTGGTGGTTCATGATTGGAGATGAGGTGAAACCAATCTAAGAGGTTCAAGGGTGGATAAGTGGGGAGTTGTAAGGTGAACCATAAAATGGAACAAGTTGTTTGGAACATAGGTTGATGGTCTGTTTATCACCATAATGAAAACTAACCATTAGTATAATATCATGACCATACCCCTTGATTATTTTATTTCTATGAAGTTTATTATTTATTTCATTATGGATGTTTTTTCCTGATAAAATGAATTAATGAATTAATGAGCATGAAATATATAACTAAAATAAATTTGATTGTGTGTAAATTTGGTCTGAGACACGGTTAATCACTTAAGTAAATCGACTAAGTATTATAAAGAATGCAATGAAGATAAAATGGAAAACTAAATCACAAATAAAAAATCACCCAAAAATTTATATAATAAATCAGTATTTCCTTCCACTACATAAGTAAAAATTAAACCACAGTTAAACGTGCTTTAATGGAAAAATTTGTTGTGTTTTCAATTATTAAGGAATTGTAACATGATTATTTGGGTTGATTTAACATAGTTCACATCAAGGGTTATCATCTAGAGAAGTACATAGTGACACTAAGAGAAATTTTTTAAGGAAATACAATTTATGAATTCTAGGATCAGGGATTCCACTCAACATATCAAGGATCAATGATTTAATATAGTTGAAATTTTCATTTTCCACCTACAACCCCTCATGTTTTAGTAAATAACAAGTTCAAGTTGATGAGAATGGGATATGGTTTCATGAAAATATTATGTCAAATAAATAGGATATTCAAAAAACAATGGTGAGGTATATTGGGTTTCAATAAAATAGTAGAAGATTAATAAATAGTATATTTACTTATTTGACTATTTTTATGAGATAATGTAGTGAAATTTTGTTTTTATTATTTTTAAAGAGGATAAAAAATATGAATACAAACATATCACTATGATTCATACATGAGAAAGATAACCTTAACACGTGAAAAATTTCCAATAGTGGAAAAGTCACATAAACAATATCCTAAAACATTAAAAAAAATTACATGTTGGTAATTATCTTATTCCAAGAGTTCCTAGTAAAGAGGCTAGTGAGGATGAATTATATCTCTATGAGAAATATTTTAATGTTTCAGTGTATATTTTGTGTTTCATGTTATCATCCATTTCCAATGATCCTTTTAAGAAACATATGGACATGGATGTGTATAATATGATGTCTCACTTTTAGGATCACTTGTTAGAATAACACACAAGAGATTTATGGGATATATAATACTATATTTACATCCAATATTGGAGAGTTGACACTATATAAGCCATATTTTTTCATTCTTATTAGATATATTGAATTCTTATATATTTTAGGGTTTAATTTACCAAATAAGTTTCACCCAGATCACATAATTTCCTCACTACCCATGAACATATCTAGTTTTATTATCAATTATAACAAATGAAATAATTATATAATTCCTTAAACAATTAATAAACTAATTCACTATGTGGAAAAAGAAATACGGTCTGACAAATAGTCAATCATTATGGTTAATTATAAAATTAAGAACAAGTATAAAGGACCAAAGACTCATAGAATTATACAACTCTTGAGTATCATATTTCCAATATAAATAACATATAGAGGCAGTGAATTTAATGCAAAGAAATATTATGCATGTTCCATGGAAAGGAACTGGACAAGGAACTGTACCCATAAGAAAGGGGAAGCTAATGGTTCCTTCATTTTCAATTGTAATCTTTCAATATCTACACATTTTCAATTAGATATATCTTTTGGTGATCACATATATATCTGAGTATAGAAACCATTTATATTTCAAAATATTTACTGAGGATATGTTGATATGTGAGACAAAAATGGTGTGAGGCTGGCGACACTATCAATAGGATATTACCACATTTCATTGAAATCATGAATTATAGTGGATTTGAGAGAAAGTTATTATGTACTGACTAATATAATTTTTTTATTTAAATCCTAGATATAGATATATTCATTTTCCCAATTGGAAATAAAAGATATTTATATTATAAAGAAGACATATTTTATTGAATGAAACATTAAAATAAATTTATTTATATATTAAATTATAAAAACCACGTATTGGAAATTGATAATGAATCATATCCACAAGAATAATATAACACACAACTATATAATCACTATCATGGTCAGGGAAATGAGAATCATTTGGATAATCTATATCAATATGATTATTTAGAGTCTTTTGATCTATAAAAACTTGAATGGTTTCATATTTGTTTACAAAAAAATTTGACAATACCACTATCCACCAGATTGGGAGAAAGCCTCATAGAGATTCTAGGATTTGTGCACACTTATGTGTGTGGACCTTTTATTGTAGAAGTGAAAGGTTGTTAGTCTTACTTCATAAATATTATTGATAACTTGAGTAGATATTTTTGTGTCTACTTGATGAGTATAAGTTCCAATACATTGATAAATTCAATGACTTCATCAATATATTAGATTATCAACATGGAAATAAGATATATAAGCTTCAATAAAAGAGATGTATTGAATATCATAACCATGAGTTCATCATCATTCTAAAAAAGTTTGGGACTGTACTTCAACTCACTCCAACTTAAAAAACATAGTCTAATGTGAGTAGTGAAAGGTGGAACTATACTTTACTAGAAATATTTTTGGTTAATGGTGTACTATGAAGATATCCCATTACCCTTTTTGGTATATTCAATACAAGCTAAAACATAATCACTTTTATGTTTGGGTTCCCCAGACCCAACTTTTATATGTACATTTATTATGATTTATTGTAAATAATTTAATATATACATTTGTTTATTCCTAGAATAATTTTGATGATATTTATGCATCAAATTTTTACATGGTTATTTCCTTATATTATTTGTTGTATCTAATTGTTATAGTAATTCATAGCTATAATGAAACCTCCTGATACTATAATAGTAATGTTTAAAATACATGATCTATGGTATAGATATACCATACTGAGAGAACATAAATGATGTATGGATATCAGTTGGTGGGGGATCATAATCTTATGTTCTTCTTCTCATGATGTTTTGACTTGGTTATATTGAGTAGATGAGACTTTGAAGATTGAACCACCAATAGGGACACCAAATGTTTCTAGTTTCATTAGTTGTTTCTATCAATGAACATGTGTACAGCTCTATTAATTTGTGACTCTTTTCAATGTGTTCCATTTGATTGTGTACATTGACACATGGAAAGTGAAATTAAATTTTAATCATGATGGGGATTCTTTTATTGTGTGTGTCATTCTTGTTATTGAATTAATTGAATGATCAAGATAGATTGTTTCACTTCTGAGTTGAGGAAGAGATATCTCATGGGTACATGTTTACAATTATTATATTAACTTTATTTAATCCAAGTCTATGGTACAAAATGATTTGTCCATATTTTATATTCCTAAAATATATAAAGTGACAAAAAAATGATGACATAAGTGTGCATACTGTATTATGATATATTTTAATACAATGAGACTATATTACACAAAACATGTTCATATGTGGTATTCATATTTATGACATTCTGTATCTACTTGGTGTTCTATATTATATTCCAAACTATTCTCTTGGTATATGGGTTAGACTCACTACTAATGATACAAGTCCATAGATGGTAATAAACTAAGTGTAACCACAGGTTCCACATATTCTAATGAATATGAGATTCCGACGAAGTGGGTCCAATTTGGGGGTTCTTGAATGTCTGAGTATGATTGATAAAAAGTAATATAAATTCAATTATTTTATTAAATTTTATAATAATGACAATTTAATTTATTTATCACTATTTTCACAACTTTTTATATTAAAAAACATAATAAGAGAAAATATATTTTTCTCAACAATCATAGGATTTTCATGGTTTGATAAATTATTTGTGGAAATTATGAGCTCATTTGAATGATTTTATTTAATAATATAACATTTTATAGTGTTGAAATTTAGTGGGAAAATATTTTTGACATTTATGATATGTTTATTACATCATACATATGCACATTTGTCTAAATGAATAGTTTTTTCTTCCATGTTACCAAAGTGAAATTTTGTAATTTATAAATTGGGTAAAAAAGATCATTTTAGACTCTTGAAAAGTAAAATAGAATATTCTTAATAATTTAGTGAGATAATATCTCCTTTATTCTCCTCTAATGTCCATAGAGAGAGATTCTGAATAACGCATTAGTTCAGATCAATCCCATCTCCAGGATTGTGTCTTCATTATTATCACAGTTGAAGGGACAACATAAAGCTATTTGATTTCAAATATTAGCACTGATGAAGCATAGATTGATGTCCCATAAACTATATTTCAGTTTATATGATCTATTGTTGGCTTATATTGGCATCTTTGAGTGAAGAATTTTCACCAGTGAGAAAATCAAATTCACACCTTTGAACTAACAATTTATACATAATGAGTTAATTCTATTTTATTTTTCAATATTAAATTTAATTACATGTTATGTTTTAAGAAACCATTTAAATTATTTTGTGGGATTAATGTTTATTACATGAATCTAAACCCAAAAGTTTCAATTGTGTTTTTCACAATTCCGTTCTTCTCCTCGTTACATTAACCAGTATTAGAGAGAACATGTAATTATTCATGTAGATATAATTAACATTTCTTTTAAAATTTCTATGATATGGAAATATGGTCTAGATAAAGTCCCAAAAAAATGATCTGTTGATCCATGTTTGTATCACTATTACTTGGATAATTAATTTTTGATGAGTTTTGGGTAAAAATTGTGGTGAAAATTAATGATTTTTTCTTCACATTAATGGCTATTGATGTGATATATTTTTATCCAATGTGTAATGTGAGTGTGTTGTGTATTATATGGATATACCATATTACTACTGGATTATCCTATTTACAGTATAAGATTTCTATTCAATCTTGATTTAATTATAAAAAATTAGAACAATTGTGTGAACAAAAAACCTCCATTGGAAGGTCACCCAAAGCTTCCATGGGAATATTATAAAATAAAATCATGTCATGTTTTTGAATATATTATATATAATATAATATAATATAATATATATTATATTATATAATATGATATATAATATGATATATATATTATATCATTATGTATATATATATTTTGTGTGTGTATTCCCTGAAAAGGATGCCCTATATGGGTCAGACCAATTTGGTCTTGGTCAGCCGAATTAACCCATTTAACCCATTGAAATCCCCATATTAATTTATAGAGATATTTTTTTGATCCAAATTGGACACAAAATTTATGAATTTTGTTAAATTAAATTAAATTTTGTAGTTTTTTAAAAAATTAGGTCATATTCTATGGGATTTATTGATAATTAATTGAAATTATGTTAATTCAAGTTAACACATTAAAAATAAAATGGAGTTGAATTTTAGAAATTTTAATTTTTATTGTGACACATAACTTCATATTGACTGATCATGAATTGATATCAAACCATGTGTTTTTGGATGATTATTTATTTAATTTTATTATTTTTTAATGGTTTTTAAAATCTAATAATTTTTTATTTTTATGATCTTTTTATCTTACCTCTATCAATAATTTATATAAGGGTCTATGTCTCATAATTCTGTGATAAAATGTATTTTCGCACCCCAACTTCTTGTAACCTTTATATGAGAACACATTGTAATGATTGTATGATTAAATGGAAATGTTATTCGAGTCGAGATTCTTCATAAGAAAAAACATGAGAAATTCATAAGAGTGGTAGGAACTACAATTCAAGGAAAGTATTGACTTGATTAATTCCACTAGGGTCTCATTTAACACATTTTTTTCTCACTGGATTATCAAATGGTTAACATCTCATGATCATGTAATTGTTTATTTATTTTATCCCATGAATTTTTTATTATTTTCTAAATGTGTGTTTATTACACATGATCACATAGTATTATAATAAAAAAACATGAAAAGATAAAAAGATCATGTGTGGTGAATGTTTTATATTTAAAATCATGATTATATTGTGGGTCTGATCACATAGAAAAATATCATGAAACAAGATAGTTATTTACTCACCGTGATTAAATTTACGAAACCCTCAATGAAAATATTATGTCATTAAATGTATTTCATCCCCTGAATATGTACACAACTGATTGTTGACGGTGATTGTTTGCCCTAGTTTAGGGTGCATATTACTACCAAAGAGTTCTTCTAAGAGTGGTGGGTCTACTAAATAGATTTTGGATGAAAAAGGGTATCAATAGATATCATGTTGTAACTTTAGTAAAAGGAATTTAATAATCAGAAGTAATTATTTACTAGAGATGAGTCTCCACTCAAAATATTTACCATTTCTGAGTTAACACGTGTTTCCTATCAAATTTCTATCATGAATTTCTCCACATAGTGGCATAGACAAGGATTTTAGACTATGTGGACATGTTTCACTGATCATTTCAACTAAAATACTCAAGAAATAGGGTATTATAAATCTTTTAGTTGAAGGATACTGACATTGGATAAAGTAGTGGGAGATATTTAAATTTTATAACTTGAAAATATCTATTGGTAATCAAGAAAATTTACCAATCTACTATGTTTAATTTTTTTAGATAAAATTAAAATTAAAAGAAATTCAATTCCACTACAATCAGTATTGGATAGACAAAATATCTTGAACGAACCTATCACTGAGGAGTGGTACATCAAATTGGGTATAGTACTACGCCATGAGAGGAAGCCTTACGTTCTAGAGTCCCAACATAACATTGTTCCCCCTTAGGGAGAAAGAAAGGCGGACAAAGATAAATACATGAAGCATATAGATGATATACTAAATGTTTAGTTTTGGATGTTTCCAACAATGTACAATGAGTTATAGAAAATGCATGAGGAGAAATATGGATTATAAATTCTGTCTTATCTCTAGGATTTATACAAAAAGAGTGATCAAAATGAAATATATGAGATATCAATTTCTCTGTATAGATATAGTCTTGGATAAAAAGTCATACATGACCTCGTGTAATCATGATGATCTAGTAAATTGGGCAAATTGAGTACCATATGATCTTACTAAATAATGATCTATAAACATTTAAAATTATTGAATCATTACCTAATATCTTATCAACATTCACTACTAATTAATATATAACAACCATGAAAAATTCATACCCAATATTTGTTGTCTTTAGTTCTATAATTAGATAATGTTAAAAATAATTCCAAATAATTATTCCTTATAATGAGAAATATGTGTAATAGAATGTATAAATTCTAAAGGGCTCAGTCAAAGTCAAAGAAATAGATGCACCACAATTTCACAAAGTGAATGATACAGATGGAGAGAAATGAGTAGGATGAAGTCTCTTTTATATATGAAAGGAAAGGAAATTGGGAGAATAATTTCATAGCTGGGAAGTAGAATCCTATTAAAAATTCTACATTAATTATATTTGACATTGAATTCACTTTTTCTATCAAGAAAAGTTTCATATTGGATATTTCATGTGTCTCACACATTTGTATTCAAATATAGTATCCAAGTAGATTCAAGACAATCCCAGAAGTTGAAGTTGATCTAGGTGATAAAAATGGCGTGATTCAAACATCCTTGGTAGTTTGAGATTATCATCTTACATTTTCTATTGGGATAGTTCTTTTACTCAAATTTTTTTATTAGGTACCATATATTACAAGAAATATAATCTTAGTGTTGATCTTAAAAAATATGGGATTTTATTTTAATATTGAAAATTAAATATAGTCTTATGTATAAGGATACAATATTTTATGGTGTGAAACATATTAGTAATGTGATGTATACAGTTAAATAGAAAATTCAGTATTATAAATCATTGAAAAATATTGTGAGATGATTCATTTCCTAACCACTTGTGGAAATTCCAGCTACATCATGTAAACATGATGATTTTCTGAAAACTACATAAATTAGGGTATTTAGACTCTTTAAAGTTAAAATCTTTGTATATATTTCATGATTTTTACAAGGTAAAATGGGAGAAAAACCATTTAGATGGAAATGAGAAGGATCCAAAGAACCATTATAATTTTTTTAGACAATGGTGGAGAATACCATTACCAATATTTCATTGATAATTTAAAGTAGTGTAGGATATAATTTCCCAAACAAACTCCACCATATATAACTTAGTGTAATGGTGTTAGTGAAATAAGAATCTAATCCTTATTTAAATGGTCATATTGATGATGGGTCCTGAAACTATATCATTGTCTTTTTGGGTATATAGTCTACAAATTATGGCATATACACAAAAATAAGTACCTACTAAAGTAGTAGATGGAATTCTGTATGACTTTTAGTATGAAAAGAATTATAGTTTTCCACATATATATCTATGTGGATGTGTGTTTTATTTCAAGAATATACCTATTTTAATATTATAATATAGGATAACAAAGTACATCATTTTAGGTTATCCTAAGGAGTCTAAATTATATTACCTACATAACGCTTCAGATAAATAGTATGTTGTAGTGTGGAATGATAAATTTATATATAGGGATCACATTTAAAATAGAAATAGTGTGTGTAAGATTTAATTTCATGACCCATATGAACAATATTAGGATCATGAATAGTATTTACTAGAGATTGTGGAAGAGAATGATGTTCCTGAGACAAACATACTATATAAATCTATTATATAGTTTAGATAACGAGATAAATATGGATTTCTTGACAATAAGTTAGATGGAACATTAAACCTAGATAATGATGAACCTATAAACTTTAAGGAAGTAGTATATTTAAAGGATTCCTCTAAATGGAAAGAGGCCATACATTTTGTAATAGAGTGATTATAACAAAATATAGTAATGATTTTGGAAGATGCACCATAAAATGTAAATCCTATTTGATGTAAATGGTTACTCAAGAAAAAACTGGACATGGATGGCCATGTGATCACCTATAAGGCATGGATAGTAGCAACGAGTTTTAGGCAACGTCTAGGAAACAACTATGATGTAACATTTTCTTCAGTCGTTATGATTAAATCCAATAGAATATTACTTGAAATAATAGGCTTTATTGAATATGAAATTCTAAAAATCAATGTCAAAACTAAATTTTATAAATTTTGTTCTAGTTAATGACTTCTATATGAAACAACTCGAAGTGTTGGTTATGTGAAAGAATTCCAATAAAGTGTACATGGTATAGAGATTCATTTTTAGATTGAAGTAGGTATATCATTCATGGTATATTTGATTTAGTGAGTCTATTCGGGAATTTTATTTAATTAGGAATGAAATCAATCAATATTTCTTTAATATGTTTAGTGGAAGTTTAATCATTTTCTTTTTATTATATGTTGATGACATATTATTAATAAAAATGAAGTGAAAGTAATAAATTCATTAAAGAATTAGTTAAATGAATCTTCTCTATTAATGACATAGGGAGCGAATATAATATTCTGGGGATAAATATCTATAAAGATAGATCTCAAAGGCTTCCTAGGACATGGTAATGTACGTATATTGACATGGTACTCGAAATGTATAATATGGAACAATTAAATAGAATATTTTTTCCAATATCACATGGAAGTGATCTCTCCCAGAAGATATGTCCACGAATAGAAGAGGAGATTGAATTAATGTGTATAATACATTATACTATATTTTTTGGATCCATCATATATTATATTCTATGTATAAGGGGTTTTCGCGATAAATTTTTCATGATGGGAAGATATCAATATAGTCTACAATAGATGCATTTTGAATCTGTAAAAACCATCATAAAGTACTTATGGCATATAAAGGATAGATTCCTGGTGTATGAAGGATATGGGTAGCTAGTCATGAGTCATTTAAAGAATGTTATTTTGTGGATCGATCTTAATGATTCAAAATGGTATTCATTCTATATATTTTTCTTGATTGGTGGTGTAGTTAGCAAGGGGGCATGAAGTAGTCTATGTATTCTAATTCTAAATTATTTTTTTAGTATATAATTGATTATTTTGCATCTAAGGAAGTAGTTTGGATACATACCATTTTTTATATTGTAATTTCACCTATAAATTAAGAACATATTATAGAATACTATGATAAAACATAGGAGATGGATTTATAAAAAGATCATAGGACACAATATAGGAAAAAGAATATAATTTATATTTCTTATCACTTGATGTATTTTACTATGGTAGGTGATGTTGTCTTAATAGAAAAGACACATAGGATAAAGTTGAATTCTACCTGAATAAATCCATGTCTATATAGAATCATGATACTCATGTGAGAGCTCGTAGGTTGAGAATTAATTGTAGTTTTTTTAATGAGTGTTTGAATGTTTTGAATGAGACCCATTGACCGAGAATCTTTATATACATTGATTACCATTAGATGTGTATAGTTTGCTATATGATTTTTTTTATTCCTACCATAATAGTTTTGATAATTATACATCCATTTTTCGTGTGTTAATTTAATTATATTAAATGTCATAACAAAAGGTTATAATAGTTCCCAACTGTAATGAGAACCCCGATATTCTATTATAGTAATATAAAATATTTATGTCATATAGTCTAGATACATCATACTGAATTTGAACATATAAGGATTGAAAATAAGGTGTTGGTATTTTAAAATCATTGATAATTCTTCTCATGAATTTCTTATTTAGTGATCTCAAGTAGATGAGATGATGAGGACTGTTATGCCAATAGAAACATCAAGTGTTTCAACTATAATTTGTTGTTTCTCTCTATGAAAATGTTTATTGGTCTCCATACTTGAAATAATTATCATTATGTACCATTTTATCACATACTTTGGTCAAATGAAAATACCGTGACATTTAATTAATGGGAAGGTATCTTTTTTTGGGTGTGTGATTAGTGGTATGGCCTTAGTTAAATGACCAAGAACTAATTTTTTTTTCTTTGATGTTGAGGAAGAGATATCTCAGGGGCCCAGGTTGACCATGATGATAGTAACTTTACTAAAACAATGAACCTAGTATAAGAAGGTATTTACATATATTATGGTCATGAAAATATAAAGAAACAAAATAATTATGACACAAGTTTGCGTCCTACTTTATGATATATCACGGTACAAATAGATTATATTACATAGAACATGTTTATATTATGTAGTCATAGCTATTAAATTCATTATCTCGTTAGGGGTCATTATAGGATTCTATAAACCATAATTGTTCTATTGGTTGGACTTATTACTACCATGATAAGTAGATAGAGGGTCACACACAATATATATACACAAGTTCCACATATTCTAATGAATATGAGATTAGGATAATGTGGTCCCCATGTGGATTTTGGTCAACATCGAAGTATTTTTTATCAAAAGTAAAAATAAATCTATTATATTATTCTAGATTTGAATAATGATTATTGAATTTTTTTCTCAAGGTATTAACCAGTTGTTTGATCATACAAGTGAATATGAGAAAATATAATTTTTAAAAACAATATATGATGTTCAATGTTTGTTAAATTAACTAGGGTTCTTAAGGGCTGAGTTAATGTTTCATATTTTATCACAAAAAATTATATATTTTTATCAGTGATTGATAAAATATTATTTGTATTTATGACAAGTTTATTAATTCACAAGTGTGTGAAAATGTCTAAAATAAATGTTGATACATTCTAGGGACCAAAGTTCCTTTTTGGAAGCTATAACCTTTGTATAAAATATAATTTTATCCTATTGAAAAGCATGTTACATCATTTAGAAGGATTTAGAGAGAGAATCTCTCCTATATAATCCTTAAATGTTCATGGATAGATACTAAGAAGAAAGAACATGTTTGGATTTATACCATGTTATCAATCGAGTTCGCGTTATTCACATGATTAAAGTGATGTCATAAAGAGCATAAATTTCTAGAACTAGCACCAGAGAAACATTAATCTACGTCCTATGATATGTGGTTTATGTGAGGATTATATGGAGGATTTTTATATTTGAATATTTGAGACTTGACATGTTTATGGGGATTGATTAAAATCATCTACATCAAATAAACATGGTACTCATTGAACATTCATTAAATTTTATTTTTTTATTAAAATGAATGACATGTGCTCCATTCAGAAATATATGCAACGAGTTTTTGTGGATTCAATGTTTTTAACATGATTAAAAACCCAAAACATTAAATTTCTCATTTTTCACACTTTTTTTGCACACCATGTTTCTTCACACACTAAACCGAGTTCCAACGAAATCAGAAAATAGAATCACCTTCTAGTTATGGAGAGTAATAAATCCTCTTTTTTCACATACATTTGTATGGGGTTGTGAGGTATGTGTTAAGGCATTATCATGGGAAAACAAAACCTTGGGGAATAAAGTGTATCTTTATGGGTATTATAAAGAAAAAGGACACTAAAAATTCAATAAATAAGGCCAGAAAGTGACTACCGCCACTCAAGAATACTTTATTTTTAGTAATACCAACCTTAAGAAGGATAGTGGGAGAATTTTTTATGTTGATGAAGTTGTTTATCAAGATACATTAGTGTTGGAAGAGGAACATTTCCCATAGGATCACATGGAAGAAGTTGTTCATAAAAAACATAAACAATATAAAAGCAACAGAGAGGTAAGAGACCTATAGAGATATGTTTTTCTAGTCAATGAGGATGGTGACTAATTATTTTTTGATTATTATGAACCCCACTCCAATAAAATGGTAGTAGAGATCACTAAATTGATAAAATGGAAATATTCCATGATTTAGGAAATAGATTGTAATGACCCAAGATTTACGTCCATTCACATTAAATTTATTTTTAAGAATACTAAATACATTACAAAAATATAACCCCAAAGACTGTATTAATTTAGTTTCTTTGGAAACTTGGAACATAATCTTCTAACTTGGTGAAAGATCTCTAAATTCCCCCATAAAGATCTCCCCCTTATTTTTCTTATCAAAAACCATTATATATATATTGGGGAAAAGAAAACATAAAATGTGTGATATCAAATTCTCAGTAAGGGTAAACATAAATACCATCAAACAAAACATAAACATAATAATGGGAAAACCTGAACATGAATTTTGAATATCAAAATCGTGCATCATGAAATAAATCATGGTAGTATGAAAGGAATAGATAATAAAGTGAAATTAACCATTATAAATTATAATTTTAATAAAACATGTGGTTTTGGAAAATAAATAGGAAAATAATATGATTTTCATAGTAGGCAAGACATTGCTACAAGAAAATCATAGTGCACAAAGTCCATTTTTGAATCGGGTTTACATGTCGTTGCATCCATGTATTACTGAACCATATTTACATTCCATTACAATATGACAATGTAATGAGATATAAATCATTACCCAATCCATTGGAGGGTGATATAGGTCCCACCGATCTCATAATTGAATCATTCTTACTTATTCCACAAAAATTTAAATCATCCATCATTGCATAACTGATGATATAAAATGGGGTTCTTAAAGTTCATTTAATTATAATCCATAAAAATAAATGGATTAAATAAATAAAATTCTATAATAAAAATAAAATAAAATCATAGTAATAGAAGGGGTATAAATATTACCCTATTTAAAGAGTGTCATGTCAGAAATAAAGTACTTTTGAAAAACACTTGAAATTAATTATTGAGGAAAATATCCTTTCTTCTTCAAAAAAGTTTTCTTTTCTCAAAATACTGTCTATTTTTAAAAGAAATGAATTTATTTGGAAATAAACTTGAAATAGTTTATAGGAAGATGCATTGAAATAGGGGGTTATGAAACCGTAAAACTCCATTCATGCCATATAAGTTAAAAAAATATTCTTCTCGTACTCTTGCCGAAAAAGTCAAAAAGAACCCCATATGGTGAATGAAAGAAAGATTACTTCCAAACCATGTAGTTAAAATAAAAAAATCGGTAAAATTGACTATAAAAATACATAGAAGAATAGTAAAAATTTTATGAAAACATTTTTAGAAAACATGGACATTGATGATAGATACACCCCCAGTAAATATGTAAGTATAAAAAATATTAGATAAAAATGAGGTTGAAAAACTATCCATTACCATAGGTCCGATATGATTTTTAGGTATCCAAAACTCATGTATAATGATTTAAATATTGTTAATGATTTATTTCAGAATCATAATAATAATTAAGGTAATAGTTTTTATCATAGTTTCGTCCGTTTGTCAGTAATATTTCATTATTACCCATTATTCGGGTATTAACTTCTTTATGTTTTTATGAATGTTTTGTGGGATATGTTTTTGTTAATATTTTAAGGTTATGGTTATATAATTTATAGAATTATATTATTATAATATAAATCATATTTTTTCATTCAATTAATTTAAATAATCACGCTTTAATGAAGATTGTGTAGAACAAATCACATCACACCATTGAGATGTTAAGTCGTACGTACGCACGAGCGACAATATCATTCCAAAAATTAATGAATGATATTGTAGTGGATGATGTATATTATATCAGAATAAATATATTTTAATATTAATAATATATTTATATTTTCTAATCCCATTATTATATGAATCCATGTATTTTGGGGGTGAAAAATGGATTACACCACAGTGTGGAGACGATAAGTCATATGTATGCGCGCATGGTGATTGTATTTTTAATAGGATTGGTAGAAGGTAAAATATGATGGTTTCATATTCATAATAACCCTTCAGTATATAAATACTAATGGATTTATTAATTTATAATGAAACAACTCATGAGGTGGTAGTATAAAAAGAAATAAGTTTGAAAGAATCGGTATACAATATTACCTCTTCTTCGAGGTGCCTCCTCTAAATCTTTCCTTAG
The DNA here is from genome assembly GCA_963277665.1 of Viscum album. Classification (NCBI taxonomy): domain Eukaryota; kingdom Viridiplantae; phylum Streptophyta; class Magnoliopsida; order Santalales; family Viscaceae; genus Viscum; species Viscum album. The sequence goes on from OY728165.1 coordinate 2,051,736,475, forward strand.
AGCACTAGAGTTGGCCGTTGGAGACTAAAAGGACCTCTATAATATTTATAGGAAAGTATATAATGGAAAAATTCATGGTATGGTAGGCCTTGAAGGCTCAAAATGAAGTGGAGAGTTGAGGGAGGAAGTGCCCTTTTATAATTGAGGTAAGAGGCACTTTCAGAATACTAAAAAAATTAATTTATAATAATATAAATCCCCACATAAACCCCCCCAAAATGTCCAAATCTATAATATGAGATGATATAGTGTTATAATATAATCAAAAATTAAATTTTAGACAAGTATTTATTTCAATTAAAGAATCATTCTCTAAATTAACAATTAGTTATTATATTTAATTTTAAACAAGGGTAACAAATATTTCAATATTAAAAGGATTAAATATTTACTTATTAAAAGTGAATTAGACTATAAATAAATAATTAGAAGCATTTTGGACGATATGATTATTATTATATAATTTGAAAAATGTTTCTTTGTTTATAAATAATTTAATAAAACCTTAATTTCAAAAAATATCAATAGTGTCAATTTTGAGACTATATTTTTTTCATGATTTTTTAAAAATGTAAGACTAATAAGTTAACATAGATACAAATATTATATTATCTACCTAAGGGGTAAATATAACATAGTAAAATTAATTTTACAGAATAATTATCCCAAATTTTATTTATTAAAATATTTTTAATACCACTTATTTGATATCTTCATTAAGAAAATAATTACTCCCTAAATTTTTTGTAAATATTTAATATACATATTTGTTGAATAAAATTTCAAAATAAAATAATATTATGAATATAAATATCTTATATTTCATAATAATACTTTTAATCTAATTTATATTATGAAAATCTAACATAAAAAATTTTATACTGTTATAAAACATGAATGTGACAAATATATCTCTACTTTAAACAAAATAATATAAGTTTCATAATCTATTCTATTTGACTCCAAATAGTAGATAAGGTTTTTTCTTGTTTTTGGGCTATTTAAGGTTTATTAATAATTTAATAAAAATTTCTTTATTGATTTCTCATCAACTAATTAACTTTTTCATTATCCATGTATAAGTCTTTAAGGTAATTATTTATTTCCTAAGAACTAAAAAGAAATTATCTTGAAAAAGAAAAAAATTTATCCTTAAAATGAGTATTTATAATCAAAATTATGTTCTGTATAACATTATATTAAAAAAGAATTTATTTATTAATATTAGAGAGTGTGTCATACTTCACTTTTCATAATAATAATATGTCCTAGTATCATTCAAGTGGGTTTCACTTGATACCTGTTAGACCCAAGTGTGTTTTATGTAAAATTATAATTATCCGATTATATTATGAAATGTCTTAGGGTATTCGTATAATATTATTTTTACCCTTAATTTCTTGATTTTCCCTTTTATTGTGTTAATAAAATTTACCTAAGATTTTATTCATATTGCCAAAAAATTAAATAAAGATATTTACATATTATGGACCTAATGATTCCAAAAATAGAATCCATTTTCCTAAATTCAAAACACATACCTGGATGAAATTAATTTAATATTAATTCTTGTTCTCAAAAACCAAATAGCGGGTTTTTAAGAAGTAAATACTTATTATAAGATTTTCATGTATTTATGTCCAATTTAAATGTGAAATTACATCCAATGAAAAATTGGATTAAATGATAAAAAATAATAAAATTATAGTTTAAATACAATTAATAATATAATATAACTTTATAAATAAATTAGATGAAAAAGTAGTTTTCAATTAAAATGTAGTATTTTTCACTATTCATCAATATATGAATTTCATAATAAAAATACCAAAATTTCAACAAAGTTAAATTTTGATATCCAACTTCAAAATAATACAGTTATTTTTTCAAATTGAATTTGTAAAAGTGATAAAAACTGTATTTAAAATTGGTGTGTCGTTAAAATGTGGAAAAACTATATTTTTTGAAAAATAAATCTTTTATCTAAAAAATTGAATTTTTTCTTATATCATGTTCATGAAAATAAAATAGATGAATATTAATGTTATATAAAATTACAAATGTGGTTATTAATATTGATAATTTCTAGTTAATATAATACATTAATAATATATAGTTGTTTAGTAGAGCTCAGTATTACTTACATCACAAGCTATCGAGGAAGGTCTCTCTTGCCTGTAATGTAAGGCAACTCAGTATTACGTTTAGAGAAATATTCTATTGGTGTTACGTATAACATAATACTAACATAATTATTTTATACGTTGATTAAAATATATAATCAGTGTGGTGTGAAATGAATTCTATCAAAAGAACATGAAATTGTGTGAAACTTTAAAGTAGTAAACATTTTATAACCCTGGAAACAAGATTATTGAAGAGAAATATAACTGTCATGTTCTAATGGATTGTGCTAGAAAAAAAGTTGGAGATATTTAACAACTATAAAGCCATTAATTTGGGATGATTTAAGAAACTATATGATTCACAGAATAAAGAAGTACTAAGATAACATTATTGTATTTCAATATCCTTTACCTAAAGTTGAATGTTTTAACATGATAATAAATAATTACTTTATTTGGTTGCAATCTGACTATCGTTCATGACATGAACAATTTCTACATCATATTTTATTAAATTAAATGAAGTTGAATTTTTCATTCTATAAGTGTTATGAGACCATGAGATAGAATGATATTTCATTACATCTATCTCAAGAAATGGTTAGCACATGTACTAAAATATGCATAGGTCCACATATAGTGCAATAATACATTAATCAAATAAACAACAACCAGAATATAACTTATACTATCCATAAATGGATAACATTACAATCCTCCCAATACTAAAAAAATAAAACTTTAGAAAGAGGTAAACTAAATTGACTAAACATTTATCTCCCATAACTCATAAGGTATTTCATGGTTGTCACATTCCAAACATGTGAATACCATAATCATATATTCTCGTGAAACATGGTAATAACATGATTTACCATATAACCTTAGTAAAAACTTGATTTTTTCCAAAATTAACTCCTTCCAGTGACCAAAAATTAAACAAAAATCCATATACTCAAACCACGATCTCACATTTTTCATATATCATTCGGGATGTCATTAATACTATCAAATATCTCATTATCTTCTTATCCCTTCATTATGAGAATATCATGTTCTTTCAAAAAATATTTCAATCACTTTTCATGGTTACTAGTACAATATAATTAGGTAAATACACAATGGACCAATACATAGATATTCAAATATACCATAATACTATAAATGAGATTCCATAACACTATTTTGGAATCCCAATACATAAAAACTTAATAATTCCACCACTTCTTTGTCATACTCAATATCACAAATAGTGATCACATGTGACTTCACTTTACCTTTTTCCTTAAGAGGTTTTTACCATAAATAATCATTAACTCTTGGATTATGGAATTAGTTAGAATTATTTGAAATTTTCTTTCACTTATAGCAATGAATTGTTGGCGGTTCATTCTTGGTAGTCTATTCTCTATTAAAATCATTAGAAACCACATTCCCATTATATTTGAAGTCAACTGATCGATGACCTTAATTTACACACTTGAAACATTTTTTAGTCCTGTTAAAACAATATACACCATGCATCTTTCCATATATTGAGCATAAGGAAATATTCCTCTTCTTTTCACCATTTTTTTATATTTTTCCTTTGACTCCATATTTGGTTTCTTGTCAAAACTATGAGATGGATATGCAAAACCAACTTCTAGTTACACATTGATATCACAACACACAATATCTTCATATCTACTAAATTCTGTTATAGTTAATGCCCTTTGAAGAGTGGTTTTAAAGACATTGAAGAATCGATTAACTTTACTTTTAGGTTGGATGATAAGGCCAAAATCATACCTTGCATGTTGGGTAAAACTTTCCTCATATGTACCAAAATATTCATCATCTTTTTTCTTAAGATCAAAAAACACATTCTCCATCATTGATAGAAGAATATGGGGGAATTGATTATTGTAAAAAAAGATATTAAACTCATCCCATTCTATGGATTCAATTTCATCATTATGCCTTGTATTCATAATTAGATTCCACTACTGGTCTACTTCACATTAAAAAAAATAAATAACCAAAATAACGTTGTCATATTCTGAATATAAAGGCATGGAAAAAATATTTTCAATGTTACTAATCCATTCCTGAGAAACAAGTGGATCACAAGTTGCCCTAAAAGAATGTGGATATTTCTTTATGAAGGATTTAAAAAAATATTGTTTCCTTCTCTGCTCATTTGGAAGTCTATAATGATTTATAGATTGTGTAAGTATTGAAATTAGATTTTTCATTATTTCTACCATAACATTTAGTTAATAAATAAGACAATAATTTATTTTCCCAGTGCATTGATCATTAACACAGTTCGTTCAGGTTCCAACCATTATCTAAAGCCCAAAAATAATAGCGTTAAATGAAAAAAATCATTATATGAAAACTACATAATCAAGGGTAAGTACATTAAATCACTAATATTTTAGTTTTTATCCTAGGTTATTCATGATCGTTCGCATAATTCTAGGACTATAACCTATATTTTGACTTACCCTTAGGGACATCCCTAGACATACCATAGAAATATCTATACGGATCTCACTAATGTTTTCACATATTAGTTTCCAAAGGTTTATTGATCCTTTTCTCTGATACCAACTATAACATCCCTTGATTGACATACATTCACATTAAATTTCATTTGAAAAATACTTTATATATTACAAAAATATGAACCCAATAGACATTTTACTTTAGTGTCATTGGAATCATGGAACATATTATTCTAACTTGGAGAAAGATCTTCAACATCTCCCACAAAGATCTTCCCTTTTTGTTTTCCAACCTAAAACCATTATTTATATCATGGGGAAAAGAAAACAAAAAGAGGGTGAGCTCAAATGATCTATAAGTGTAAACATGAATCACATAAAAAAACATAAATATATGAATTTGAAAACATGAACATGAATTTTGAATATCAAAATCGTGAGTCATGAAATAAATATTGGCAGTACTAAAGACATAGATCATAAAGGAAAATTAACCATGATAAAATAACATTGGAATAAAACATGGGGTTGTGGAAAAAAATAAACCCATAATATTATTTTCATATTAGCCAAGGCATTTCTACCAAGACCATCACCATTGAAAAAGTCCATTACTGAACTTGGTTTACTTTCCGTTCTAGCCATGTATTACTGAAATAGATTTACTTATCATTATAATCGGTACTATATCATGATATATAAATCATTACCAAATTAATTTTAGGGACATATAGGTCCCACACATCTCTTAATGAAATCATTCTTTCATGTTCCATAAAAACATAAATGAGTCATCATAGCCTGACCCGTGAATCAAAATGGGTTTCTTAAACATTATTCCATCATAATCAATATAAAATAAATGGATTTTACAAATAACATTCTATAATAAACACAATAATAACTTATTAATAATATTTATTTAAATGTAAGTCTTTTTCAATAGTTTGAACTCAGATAAAAAATAATTTCTAGAAAAATACTTAAAATTAATTCTTGAAGAAAATATCATTTTTACATCAATTTTTTTTCTTTTAACAATATAATGCACAATTTTAATAGAAATTAATTTATTTCGAAATGAAATTGAAATATTTTAGATGATGATTCATGGAAATAATGTGTCATGAATCCATAAGAATAAATTCATGCCGTATAAGATAAAAAAAATTCTTCTCGTACTCTTTTTGAAAAAATCAAAAAGTACCTCATATGGTAAAGAAAGAAATATTCCTTACAAAACATGTATTAAAAGGAAAAATATGTAATAATGGAATTAAAAATACATATAGTAATAGTAAATTTTTTATGATTTTTTGTTTTGAAATCATGGACATAGATGATAAATATACCCCATATAAATACTTACGTATAAACAATATCCGATAAAAATGAGATTGCAAAACGTTCCATTACCTTAGGTCTGATATGATTTGTATTTATATAAACCACATGTATAATTATTTATTCTAGAATCTTAATTATTTTTATGATAACATTTATGATCATATTTTCATCTGTTTGTTAGTAACATTTCATTGTTACTCGTTATTCAGGTATTAACTGCTTTATGTTCTTATGAATGTTTTGTCGGATAAGTTCTTATTACCATTTTTATGTTATATTTATATAATTTACATAAATTTATTAGTTAATATATATTATAATTATTCATTAAATTCATTTATATAATCATTTTTATTGAATATTCTATTGAACCAATCAAATACCACTATGGAGATGGTAAATTATATGTACGCACGAGCAACGATATAGTTCCCATAATTATTTTAATGGTATTTATGTGGATAGTGTGTAGTACCTCATAATAAATATCATTTTATATGAATAATATATATATTTATTAATTCCATCATTATGAACATCCTTTTATGTTGGTGATGAAAACTGATTACACCATAGTGTGGAGTCAGTAAGTCGTACGTACGCATGCGTAGTGATTTCATTTTTCCATGGATGGGTACAAGGTGGACTATGGTTGTTTCATAATAATAATAAAATAAAATTATATAATTACTAATGGATTTATTACTTTATAAATAAACAAATCATGAGTTGGAATTAGAAGAAAAAAGAAGTTTGAAAGAATTGGTAAATGATGTTACCTCTTCTTCGATATGCCTCCTCTAAATATCCTCTTAGAGAACTAGAGTTGGTATTTGAAGAAGACCAGAAAATCTATATTGTTTATAGGGAAGATTAGAATGGAAATTTTACAGTTATGGTTGAGCATTAAGGATAAAAATGATGTGAATAGTTGAGGGAGGAAGTGCCCTTTTATAAATGAGGTGAGGGGAACTTTTAGAAACCTCAAAAATATTAATTTATTATAAAATAAAAACCAAAATAAAAACCTAAAAAATTTACCATTTTAGAATATGAAATGATATATGGTTATAATATCATAATCCAATAAATCTTAGATATGTTTTTATTTCTATTTAATCATTATCATTTTATTTAACACTTAGTAAATCTATTTTATTTTTAACTATGGTAACAAATATTTCAATATTAAAATGATGAAAAATTAAGTTATGTGAAGTAAATTATACCATAATTGAATAACTTAAATTTTAGACCATCTAATAGTTATTATATATTTTTAATAATGTTTTATGAATTCTAAATAATTTAAGAAAACCTTATTTTTACAAAATATCAATGGTGTTAAGTTTTACACTATTTGTTTCATTGATTTTTAAAAATATAAAAATTATAAGTAAACCTAGATCCAAATATTTTATTATATTTTTAATGGATAAAGGTAATATATAATATTAATTTTACATAATAATTATCTAAAATTATATTTATTGAAATATTTTTACTAACACTTATTTGATCTCTTCATTAATAAAACTATTACTACCACAATCTTGGGTAATTATTTAATATCCATATTTAGTGCATAAAAATTAAAAATAAAATAATATTATGAATATAAATCCATTATATTTTATAATAATTATTTTAGTAGAATTTATCTTCTTAAAAACTCAACATTAAAAATTATATACCCTTTTAAAACAAGAATGCAAAAAATTTATCATCACTTTAAATAAAATAATTTTAGTGTCATAATCTCTTCGTTAAGAATCCAAATGGTCAATAAGTGGACCATTAGAATATTATGGAAGATATATAATTGATTAAAAATGTTTTTTAAAGTATTTGGGTCTTTTAATGGTAATTAAAATTTTCATAAAAATTACTTCTATTTATTCATCATCAATTAATTAAATTTTTCATCATCCAAGTATTAGTTTTTAAGGTAATTATTTATTTCATAAATATTAAAAGCAGATTCTTATGACAAAGAAAATTATTTTAGCTTTAAAATTAGTATTTATAATCAAATTTATCTTCTTTATATCATTATATTAAAAGTTATTTAATTATAAAAGATTGAGTGGGACATATTTCTCTTTTCATTAAGTAAAATAAATTAAATGTCTTCATATCACCCAAGTAGGTTACAATGGATACCATTTAGACCCAAGTATGTTTTAGGGAAAATTATAATTATCCAATTTCATTAATAAAATTTATAGGCTAATTTATAATATTATTTTAACCCTCAATTACTTGATTTGACTTTTTACTGTGTTAATAAAATTTGACGAAGTTACTATTCATATTTCCCAAAAATATAAAAAATATTTACATAAATTGGACCTAATTATTTCAAATATGGAATCTATTTCTCAAAACTAAATACATATAATTGGTAAAAATTAATTTAATATTAATCTGCATTGTCAAAAACCAAAAACTGGGTTTTTAAGAAGTAAAAACTTATCAATAGATTATCATGTATTTATGTCAAATTTAGATGTGAAATTACTTAAAATTAAAAGAATTAGATTAAATTATAATAAATAATCTAATTATAATTTAAAACCAATTAAAAATATAATCTAACTACATTAATAAATTTGATGAAAAGATAGTTTTCAATTAAAATGCATTATTTTTCACTATTCATCAAAATATGAATTTAATCAGAAAAATGAAAAAATTTCAACCCAGGTAAATTTTGATGTAACGCTTGTAAAAAAGACATTAGTTTTTAAAATAAAATATATAAAAGTGTTAAAATGTATATTTAATATTATTGCACCATCAAAAAGAGGAAAAACTGTATTTTTTGAAAAATACATCTTTTAACTAAAAAATAGAATTTGTTCTTATATCATATCCTATAAAATATATAAGATTAATGTTTATGTTATATAAAATAGAAAATTAGGTTAATAAAATTTATAAAATCTATTTTATATAATATTTTAATAATATATCATTGTTTAACGATACTCGGTATTGCGTAAACGCAAGCTATCAAGGATGGTTGCTCTTGCATGTAATGAAAGCCAAGTTAGTGTTATGTGTAGTGAAATATTCTTATAGTGTCACAAATAACATAATATTAACATAGTGTTTTTATATATTGAAAAAAATCTATACTCAATATTGCATGAAATGAATTGTATCAAAATAACATGAAATTGTGTGTAACACAAGCCAAGAATAGTGTTGCGTATAATGCAAGCCAATACGATGTTACATATAAAAAATATAATAATGATTTAGCATAAAAAACAAGACATCAATGAAATTAAAAATAATATACCATATAAAATCTTGGGGAGTTACATTATTCTTCCTTTAAAATTAATTTCACCCTTGAAATTCATCTAGGTTAAAATAGGTTTACTAATTAATAGTTTCTTTCAAAGAAACCCAAATAGTAAAAAATAAAACTAAAACTTCATTTTAAAAAGGAATGTTAAGAATATAATGACTACCCAATGTAATGCATCATTTTGTTTCTGTAGATAAGAACCTATAAGGGAAGTAAAATCATGGATATGGAAGATAAATCTAGCCATCAAGTTATGGTGGATACTATTAGAGAACTGTTTGAAGAATGTTAACAATCAAAAAGCCATAAATATGTGATGATTTAAGGGACTATCTGATTCATCAGATTAGAAGGTACTAATATAACATTTTTTTGAGATTTCAATATCTTTTACCTAAATTTTCAATTTTAGTATGACAATAAATACTTACTTTATTTTGGTAAAATCTCACCATTGTATGTTTCTTGATAATTTCAACTTTATCTCTTATTTAAAGAAATGAAGTTGAATTTTTCATTCATGAAGTGTTTGACGATCATGAGATAGAATGATAGGTCCTTCCATCTATCTCAACAAAAGGATAGAACATGTATTCAGATATTCATAATTCCACCTATAGCGAGATAATACACGAATATTACAAACATCAACCAGAATATAACTTATATTATCTATAAATGGATAACATTACTATAGTTATAAAAAACTAAAAATATAAAAAATTAGAATGAGGTGTACTAAATTGAATTAACATTAATCTTCCATATCTGATATGGAATTTCATTGTTTTCACATTCTAAACATGTGAATACCCTTATCACAAATTCTTGTGAAACAAGGTATTAACATGAATTGACATAGAATCATAGTGAAAACATGAATTCTATAAAAAATAACTATTTCCTCACATCCAAAATACCTAAAATTATATATACTCAAACCATGATATCACTTTGTCCTTATACTAGTCATGAGTTCATTAATACTATCAAACATCTCATTGTCACCCTATCCCTTCATTATGTGAATATCGTAGGCTTTCAAAAAATATTTCAATCACATTTCATGGTTACCAGAACCATATTATTAGAGAAAACCACAATAGACCAGTACATAAATATCCCAATATTCTATAATACTATAAATGATATTCCACCACAGTATTTTGGAATCCCATTACATAAACCATTAATAATTCCCCCACTTCATTGTCATGCTCAACATCACCAATTGTAATAATATGTGACTTTACTTTGTCTTTCTCCTTAAGATGATTCTGACATCGATCATAATTAATCCTTGGATTAGTGTATTGGTTAGAATGATTCTCCATTTCCTTACACTTGTATCATTGAAGTGTTGGTGGTGGTTTCTATGTAGTCATTTATTATTTTAAATAATTAGCACCATTTTCCCATTACATACACTCCAATACTCAATGACCATATATTCCACACTTTAATGATTTTTAGTCCCTTTAAGAAAATCTCCCCCATGATTGTTTTTACACTTTGAACATAAGGAAACATTCATCTTATTTTCACAATTGTTTTGATATTTCCCTTGAACTCCACGTTTCATTTCTTGTCAACACTATGAGATGGATATGTAACACAAACTTATAGTTATACCTTGATAGAACAACACAAAAATTCTTCATAGATAATAATGTATCTTATAGATAATTCCCTTTGAAGACATGGTTTTATGCCACAGAATAATTGATAAACAATAATTTCAGTTTGGATGATAAATCAAGAAGCATTCCTTGAATGTCTTGTAAAATATTCCCTGTATGTACAAATGTATTCATCATCCTTTTTCTTAAGCTAAAGGAACTAATTTTTACCATTTTTCTATGAATAATTGGAATTCTATTTTTGAAAAACATTTTCTTGAAATCGTCCCATTCCATGGGTTCAATTTCATCTTGCTTCCTTGTATTCTTAGTTAGAGTATACCACTAGTCCGCCTCACCTTCTAATTGATAAACATCCAAAATTAAATTTTCATGTTTCGAACAAGAAAAGATGGAAAATAAATTTTCAATGATATCGATCTATTATTCACCAATAAGTGGATTAGAATACCAACTAAAAGAAGGTATATGTTTCATAATGAATGATTCAACATAATTTTGTTCCCATATATTATCATTTGGATGTCCAGAATGATTCACAGCTTCTATATGTATATAAAATAGATTTTTCAATCCATCTTCCATAAAATTTGGTTTATCTAGAGGAAAATCATTTCATTTATTTGTGAATTTATTATTAACACATTTCCTTCAGGTTCCATCCATGATCTAGATCCCAAAAATAATGGCATGAGAGGTAAAAACCTTAATAAGAAAAAAAATAATCAAGGGTGAGTACTTTCAATTTATAACATATATAATACTAATTTATTAATAATAAATACCATAATTCTAGGACTCTAACCTAGAGTTTGACTTACCCTTTAGGAAATCCCTAGATAGACCTTAGAAATATATCTATGGATCATACTAAATTTTTCACATCCTAGTTTCCAATTGATAAATAAATATTTTCTCTGATACAAAATGTATAGACACAAGATTGACGTACATGGTAATTACATTTCGTTTGAAGAATATTTAATTCATTACAAAAATATATTCCCATACACTGTATTAGTTTAGTGTCTTTAGAAACTTGGAACATAATCATCTAACCTGGTGAATGATCTTTAACATCTCCCATAAATAACTTCCCCTTTAGTGTTCCTTCCTAAAACCATTCTTTATATCATGGGGAACATAAATCATAAAAAGGGTGATCTAAAATACTCAGTAAGGTTAAACATGAATAACATCAACCAAAACATAAAGATAAGAATGTAAAAACATGAATATGAATTTTGAATATCAAAATCATGAGTCATGAAATAAATCTTTGTTATACGTAAGGCATAGATCATAATGGAATATTAAACATGATAAAATAGAATTGTAATAAAACATGGGCTTGTGGAAAATAAATAATCACATAATATGATCTCCAAAGTAGCCAATGAATTGCTACCAAGATCATTATAGTGGACATAGTCCATTACTGAATCGGGTATACTTGTCATTCCGGCAATGTATTACTAAACCCAATTTTGTTTGTATTTCAATCATGAAAATTTCATGAGATATAAATCTTTACCCAATGTAGTGGAGGGAGATATAGGTCCCACACATCTCATAATGAAATCATTCTTACAAGTTCCACAAAATATAAATCATTCATCATAGCATAACCCATGAAATAAAATGGATTTCATAAACATCATTCCATCATAATCCATATAAAATAAATGAATTTCATACATACAATTCCTTCATAAAAAAAACAAAATCATATAAATAATATGGATATAAATACAATTTAAAGAGTACCATCTTATATATAAAATAATTTTGAGAAAACACTTGAAATTAATTCTTGAGAAAAATATCTTATCTTCTTCAAAAATGATTTCTTTTCTCAAAATTCCATGAAATTTTAAATGAAAAGAATTTATTTGAAAATAAAATTGTAATTATTTAGATTAATATTCATGTAAATAAGGGTTCATAAAATTCTAAAAATAAATTCATTATTTATAATTTAATAAAACATTCTTCTTGTACTCTTACTGGAATAGTCAAAAGTACCTCATATGGTAAACGAAAGAAGGAATCCTTACCAACCATGTTGTAAAAGTAAAGAATGGGGAAAAATTTCTATAAACATAAATATAATAATAGTAAAAATTTTATGATTTTTTTTAGAAATCATGGGCATGGATGATAAATATATCTTTAGTTAATACTTATGTATAAAAAATCTCGGATAAAAATGAGATTGCAAAAGAATCCCTTACCTTAAGTCTGATATGATTTGTATATTTCTGAACATACTGTAATATTATTTAAATAATTTAACAAATTTATTATAGAATCATTATCATTTTTCTGATAACATTAAGATCATATTTTCATCCATTTGTTAGTATAATTTCATTGTTACTCATTATTCTGATATTAACTGCTTTATGTTCTTATGCATGTTTGGTCAGATAAGTTATTATTCCACTTTTTAGGTTACAGTTATATCATTTTTTGGATGGTATTATTATAGTAAATATTATATTTATTCATTAAATTTATTTTTATAGTAATTCCTTAATGAAGATTATGTTGAACGTATCACATAACCCCGTGGAGACGGTAAGCTGTATGTTCGCATGAGAAACGATATCGTTCCCATAATTGTTGAATGTAATTGAAGTGGATAGTCTATAATATCTTAGATTATATATCATTTTTATTCATTATATATATATATATTTGTTAATTATATAATTATACCAATCCATGTAAATTGGTGGTGAAAAAAGGATTACACCAAAGCGTGGAGACGGTAAGATGCATGTACGCACATGTGGTGATATTATTTCTCATATGATTGGTAGAAGGTGGACTATGGTTGGTTAATAATAATAATAAACTCTCAGTATATATTTAATAATGTATCTATTACTTTATATCTAACCAACTCATGAGGTGGATGTAGTAGAAGAAAGAAGATTGAACGAATCTGTAAATGATATTACCTCTTCTTCGACATGCCTCCTCTAAATCTCATATAAGTGCACTAGAGTTGGTCCTTAAAGAATAATAGTACCTCTAGAATGTCTCTATATAATTTAGAAGGTAAATGGTTTTGGTATGGTCAAGATTCAATGCTAAAAACTAAGTGAATATTTGAGGGAGGAAGTTACCTATTACAATTGATGTGAGGGGCACTTTTGGAAACCTCAAAAATAATAATTTATAATCAACTCAAACCCAACATAAAACCACAAAAATGTAAAAATTTATAATATTATATGATTTAGGGTTTAAATATCCACAACCAAAAAAAATTTAAACATGTTTTTATGTGAATTAAAGCAAATTAATTTTAGGTAAAAATTAGTCATTCTATTTATTTTTTAACTGCAGTAACAAATATTTCAATATAATAGGACAAAAAAATTTAAATATTTGAAGTCAATTAGATAATGAATTAATAATTTAGATCATTTAAGATAATATCATAATTATTATATTTTTTAAAAATGTTTTATGATTTTTAATTAATTTAAGAAAACCTTATTTTGACAAAATATCAATAGTTTCATTTTTGAAACTAGTTATTTCATTGATTTTTAAAAATATAAAAATAATAAGTGAACCTAGATACAATTATTTTATTATATTTTAAGGGGGTATGTAATCTATAAAATTCATTTTACATGATAATTTTCACAAATTATATTTTTAATAGAACGTATTTGATCTCTTCATAAATAAAATAATTAATACCTCAGTTTAGTGTAATTATTTAATATACTTATTTTTTGAATAAAAATTCAAAATAAAATAATATGATAGATATAAATCAATCATATTTTATAATAATATATTTAGATGAATTTATCTTCTTAAAAACCCTAACATTGAGAATTATATACTCTTTTAAAACACAAAAGTGCTAAATTTATCTCCACTTTAAATAAAAAAATATAAGTGTCTTAATCTCTTCTATAAGATCCCAAATAGTCAATAAGTAGACCCTTTAATGCTTATGGTCGAGTTGGACTCAACCAATATGGTTTCTTCATGTGTTTGGGTCTTTTTATGATTATTAAAATATTTTAATAAAAATTTGATTTATTGATTTCTCATTAATTAATTAATTTTATCATCATCCATGTATAAGTATTTAAGGAAATTATTTATTTCCTAAAAATTAAAAATAAATTGGCCTGATAAAGATTTGTTTTTATTTCAATTGATAATTTATAATCGAATTTATCTTTTATATTACTATATGTTAAAAATATTTTAATTATTAATGTTTGAGTGAAACATATTTCACTTTTCATTAAATAAAATAAATTAAATGTTCTAGTCTCATCCAAGTATGTTCTAAAGGATAAAATTTTGAACCAATAAAGTTTTAGGGAATACTCTAATTATATAACTAGATTTATAGAATTTTTAGGGTACTTTTATAATATTATTTTTATCCTTAATTACCCGATTTACCCTTTTACTCTGTTAATAAAATTCCCCCATGTTACTATTCTTTTAGACTAAAAATAAATTAAATATATTTACATAATTTGGACCTATTGATTCCAAATATGAAATCCATTTTTTCAAAATTCCAAACATAAAATTTGTAGAAATTAATTTATAATTAATTCATGTTGTCAAAAACCAAAATAGTAGGTTATTAAGAAGTAAAAAATTATAAAAAGATTGTCATGTTTTTGTGTCCAATTCAAATTTGAAATTACTTAAAATGACCAAAAATGGATTAAATGACAAAAAATAATTCTATTATAAATTAAAAAAATTAAAAATTTAATCTAACTATATAAATAAATTAGAAGAAAATGTAGTTTTCAATTAAAATGCAGTGTTATTCACTATTCATCGAAATATGTACATACAAAAATACCAAAATTTCAACCAAGATAAATTTTAACGTCCTGATTTAAAATAATACATTTATTTTTTCAAATAGAATATATAAAAGTGTTAAAAACTAGATTTATATTTTGTGCGCCATCAAAAGGAGGAAAAACTGCATTTTTTGGAAAAACACTTCATTTATTTGAGAAATTGAATTTGTTCATATACCATTTTCCTTAAAATACTGATGTTGAATTTTAATGTTTTATAAAATTCCAAATTCTGTTAATTATATTCATAAAGGATAGTTTATATAATATTTTAAAAATACTTTTTTTTAGTTAAACTCAGTATTGCGTACAACACAAGATATCATGGAAGATCGCTCTTCCCTATAATGCAAGAAAAATAAATGTTGCATGTAGTGAACGCATCATTTGGTGATATGTATAACATAATCCTACCATAGTTTTTTTATACATTAATAAAATATTCTCAATGATGCGTGAAATGAATTCTATCAAAAGAACATGAAATTGTGTGTATCACAAGCCAAGAATATTGGAACATATACTACAATCTAATACAATGTTGGTTATAGTGAAAGTTAATCTTGATTTAGTGTACAAAACAAGACATAAATGAAATTAAAAATAATCCATATCTTAAAATATTGGGGTGTTACATTATACCCCCCTTAAAATTAATTTCTCCCTCAAAATTCATTGGGGGGTTATTAATGGTTTACTACTTGGAAGATTATTTTATAAAACCCACATTGTAAAAAGGAGTAGTAAAACACTATTTTAAAATGGAATGCTTAAAACATAACATTTACACCAAGTAAGTCATCACTGGGTTTCTGAATAGGAGAACATAGGAGTTAAGTGAATACATAGATATGGAAAAGAAATATAATCATTATGTTTTGATGGATAGTGTTAGAGAACAAGGTTCAAGAAACCTAACAACAAAAAATCCATAAATATGCAATGATTTATGGGGTAATATACTTTATCAGATAAGAAGGTACTAATATAACATTAATGGTTTTTAAAATCCTTTCCCTATAGAGGAAAATTTTATCCTGAGAATAACTTCTTTCTTTATTTTGATATAATATCATTGTTGTTTGCGATATGAACAATTTCCACGTCATCTATTATTTAAAGAAATAAAGAAGAATTTTTCATTCCTAAAGTGTTAGAAGACCCTGTGATAGAATGATATTTCATTAAATCTGTCTCATCAAAAGGTTTTCACAAGTAGTCAAGTATACATAATTCTTCATATAGTGAGATACTACATTAATCTTAAAGACTCCTACTAGAGTATAACTTATACTATCCATAAATGGATAACATTATAATCCTTCCAAAAAAATAGAAATATAAAACTTTAGAAACAGTTGAACTATATAGACTTAAGTTTATCTCCCATATGTCATAAGGTATTTTTGGGATGTCACATTAAGAACATGGGAATACCTTAATCATGTTTTCTTGTAAAACAAGGTAATAACATAAATTACCATCAAACCTTAGAAAAAACATGCAGCCTATCAAAATTAACTCATTCGACACATAAAAAATACCAAAAATATTATATACTCATATGATGATATAAAATTGTCCTTATATTATTCCTGAGCTCATTAATAATATAAAACATCTCATTGTCTTCTTATCCATTCATTATGCACATATCATGTGATTTCCAAAAATATTTCAATCACTTTTCATGGTTAATGGTACCATATAATTATGGAAAACCAAAATGGTTCAATATATATATTCCAATATTCCATTGTACTATAAATGAGATTCCACAAAACTATTTTGGAATCCCATTACATACACATAATCATACCAACACTTCATTTTCATACTCAACACCAACAATAGTGATCGAATGTGACTTTCATTTTTCATTTGACTTAGGAAATTACTGACATCTAAAATAATTAACCCATGTATTAGGGCATTAGATATCATAATTCCACATTTCCTAGAACTTGTAGCATTGAAGAGTTGGTGGTGGTTTTTCTGTACTCATTTCCCAATTCAAATAATTAGAAAAATTTTTCCCATTAAATCGGTAGTCAACTAATCGACGAACTTCTTTTCCACACATAAATCATTTTATAGTACCTTTAACACAATATCCACTATTATTCTTTCCACTCTTTAAGTATAATGAAAAATTTATCTTCATTTTACAATTGTTTTGAGATTTTACATTGAAATCCATCTTTCGTTTCTTTTCAAAACTATGATATGAATATGTAACACGAACATACAGTTTTACCTTTATACACAACAAAAAATATCTTCATATATAATATGTATCTTATAGATAATTCCCTTCAAATACTTGGAATTAAACCACTCAAGAATCAATGAACATTAATTTTCGGTAGGATTATAATGCAAGAAGCATACCTTGTAATTCTTATAAAATTTCCCTCATATATAACAACAGATTCATCATCCTTTTACTTAATCTCAAGGAACTCATTTTCCATATTTCCTCAAAGAGTAAAAGGAAATTAATTTTTGAAAAACATGTTCTTGAACTCATCCCATTCCATGGATTTGATTTCATCTTGTTGCCTTGTATTTATAATTAATGCTAGCCACTGGCCGACTTCTTCTTCTAAATAATAAACAGCCCAACTGACATTTTCATATTCCGAACAGAGAAGAATGGAAAATATCTTTTCAATGGTACTGATCCATTTATCATCAACATGTCGATCAGAAGACCCATTTAATAAAAGTGGACGTTTCCTAATGAAGGATTCAATAGAATAATGTTCCCTTCTCTCCTCATTTTGAAGTACATAAAGATTCATATATTGTGTAAGTATATCAATTGGATTTTTCATTCCATATCCAATGAAATATGGATTACAAGGAGGAAAATAATTTCATTTTCCAGTGCATTTATCATTAACATGGTTCCTTCATGTTTCATTCATTATCTAAAGACCGAAAAGGATAGTGTGAGAGGAAAAAATCATACTAGGTAAACTACATAATCTTGGGGGAATACTTTTATATCTAACATCTTACGTTTAATCCTAGGTTATTAATGATCGTAACATAATTATAGGACTGTAACCTATTGTTTTATTTACCCTTAGAGACATCTGTATATATTCCATAGAAATATCTCTAGGGATCTCACTAAAGGTTTCACATCGTTGTTTCTAAACGTTAACTGAACCTTTTCTCTAATACCAAATGTAACAAACCATGATTGTTGTACATGAAAATTACATTTATTTTTTAGAATAATCAATACATTACAAAAATATATTCCCAAATACCATATTAATTTTGTGTCGTTGGAAACATGGAACACAATCTTATAACATAGTTTAAGATATTAAACATATCTCACAATGCTCTTCCCCTATAGTATTCTTACCTAAAAGAATTATTTATATATTGGGGAAAATAAAACATAAATAGGGTGAGATAAAATTCACGGTATAGGAAATCATTAAGAACCTCAAACACAATTTAAACATAATAACGTGAAAACAAGAACATGAATTTTGAATTTCAAAATTGTGAGTCATGAAATAAATCTTGGAAGTACGTAAGGAATAGATCAGAAAGGAACATTAACCACAATAATTTAGAATGACCATAAAACATGGGGTGATGAAAAATAAATAAGTAGAAAATATGTTTTCTATAGTAGCCAAGGCATTTCTTCCAAGACCATCATAGTGGACAAAGTCAATTATGAGCCATGATTACTTGTCATTCTTTCCATGTACTATAGAACTAGATTTACTTTCTATTCCATTCACGACTTTATCATTAGATATAAATCTATACCCTATGAATTGGTGGGAGATATATATCCCACCCATCTCATAATGAAATCATTATTACATGTGCCACAAAAATATAAATCATTTTTAATAGCATAACCCATGAAATAAAATGGGGTTTTAAACATTATTCCATCATAATCGATATAAAACTAATAGATTTATTAAATTAAATTCCATCATAAAAAAATTATTATAAATTATAGGGGTTAAAATATAATCCTATTTAAAAAGTTTCATCTTATATATAATATAGTTTTGAGAAAAAACATGAAATTAATTCTTGAGAAAATATCTTTTATTATTAAAAAAATTCTTTTTCAAAATTCCACACAGTTTTAAAAAAATTAATTAATTTGAATATAAAATTAAAAATAGTTTAAAGAATGATTTATTTAAGTATTGGGTCATGAAATTCTAAAAATACATTCATGTTGTATAAGTAAAAAACATTCATCTTATACACTTACTAGAAAAGTCAAAAAGTACCTCAAATGGTAAAATAATGAAAGATTACTTCTAAACCATGTAGTAAATGTAAAAAATGGGTAAAAATGAATTTAAACATACATATAAGAATAGTAAAAATTTTATGAAAACATTTTTATAAATGAGGAACATGGATGATAAAAATACCCCCAATAATTACTTATATATAATGAATATCGTATAAAAATGATATTGGAAAACTGTCACATACCTTTGGAATCATAGGAGTTTTATGTATATAATACTCATATTTAATGATTTAAATTATGTTAATAATTTTTTCTAGAATCATTATAATTTTTATGATAACATTTACAATTATATATTCATCTGTTTGTTTGTAACATTTCATTGTTACTTATTATTTGGGTATTAACTACTTTTAGTTCTTAATCATTTTTTGTTGGATAAGTTCTTATTACACTTTTATGTTATGGTTATATAATTTAATTCATGGTATTATTATAATATATATAATATTTATTAATTCAATTCATTTATTAAATAATTTTTAATGTTGATTATTTATAAGGAATCACATTTCACCATGGAGATGGTAAACCGTACGTACGCATGAGCGATGATATCATTCCCATAGTTGATAATTGGTATTGAAGTAGAGGGTGTATAGTATCTCAGAATGAATATAATTTTATATTAATCATATATATATATATATTAATTTATTAATTATTCACATCTATGTATGGAGGTTGGGAAAAACAGATTACACCACGGTATGGAGACGATAAGCCGTATGTACCCATGCACGATGATTTTTTTTTCATAGGATGGGTAGAAGGTGGAATATAGTTGATTAAAAATAATAATGACCAATAAGTATATATGTACAAATGGAGTTATTAAATTATAATTAATCAACTCATCATGTGGAAGTATAAGAATAAAGAATATTGAAAGAGTTGGTAAATGATATTACCTCTTCTTCGACGTACCTCATCCAAATATCCTCTTAGGGCACTACAGTTGGAATTTGAAGAATACCAGTAACTCTAGATTATTTCTAGGGATTATGAGAAGGGAAATTTTCAGGTAATTGTCGAGGTTGATGATTCAAAAGGATATGAAGAGTTGATGGAGGAAGTTTTCTTTTATAATTGAGGTGATGGGCACTTTTGGAAACTTCAAAAATATAAAAATTTAATAAACTCAAAACCCACATTAAAACATCCAAAATGTCTCAATTTAGAATATGATATGCGATAGGGTTTTAATATCATCTAACAATAAATTTTATACAAGTTTTTATTTCAATTTAATAATTATTATTTTAATTAAATCTTAGTTATTCAATTTAATTTTTAACCAGGGTAACAAATATTTCAATTTTAAAAAGATTGAATATTCAATTATTTGAATTAAATTAGAATATAAATGAATCATATTGAATATTTTAGACTATATAATAATTATTATATATTTTTTAAAAAGTTTTATTATTTTTAAATAATACATGAAAACTTTATTTTTCCAAAACATCAATAATGTGAATTTTGAAAGTATTAATTTGATTTATTTTTAAAAATCTAAAAACAAGAAGTAAACCATGATAAAAATATTTTATTATATGTTTATGAGATCAAGGTAATACAGAAAATTTATTTTATATAAAAATTATCCAAAATTATATTTATTAAAATATTTTTAATAACACATATTTGATCTCTTCATTATTAAAATAATTACTACCTTAATTTTGTGTAATTATTTAATATACATATTTTTTGAATAATATTTAAAAATAAAATATTATGATGAATATAAATCCATTATAATTCATAAGTATACTTTTAGTGAAATTCATATTCTAAAAAAACTTACAATAAAAATGATATACTCTTTTAAATCTTGAATGTGAAAATTTTATCTTTACTTTAAATAAAATAATATAAGTGTCATAATCTTGTTTATAAGACTCAAAATGGTATTTAAGTACACCCTTGAATTCTTATGGTCGAGATATACTCGACCAATATTGTTTTTTCAAGTGTTTTTGCCTTTTTATGGTTATTAGTATTTTAATAAAAATTGTTTTACAGAGTTATCATCAATTAATTAATTTTTTCATCATCCAAGTATAAGTCTTTAGGGTAATTATTTATTTACTAAAAATTATAAATAATTTTAAATGAAAAATAAAAAAATTTATATTTAAAATGATTATTTATAATCTAAATTATCTTTTGTACAACCTTATATTAAGTATAATTAAATTATTAAACCTTGAGTGAGACATATTTTTATTTTTATTATATAAAATAAAATAAATGTCGTAATCTCATCCAAGTGAGTTCCAATGGATACCATTTCGAACCAAGTATGTTTTAGGTAAAATAATTATTATAAAATTATATTAATACAAGTGATAGGGTAATTTTTTAATGTTATTTTTACCCTTAATTACTAGATTAACCCTTTAATCGTGTTATTAAAATTTACCAAAGTTACAATTCATATTGAAAAAAATAAAATAGAGAAATTTAAATAATTTGGACCTAATGATTATAAATATGGAATAAATTTTACAAAATTTTAAATAGATAATTATCATAAAATAATTAAAAATTAATTCTTGTTGTTTAAAACCAAAAAGTGGGTTTTTATGAAATAAAAACTTATCAAAAGATTGTCATGTATTTTTGTCAAATTTAAATGTGAAATTACCTAAAATTTCCAATAATAGATTAAATGAAAAATAATAATCAAATTATAATTTTAATCAAATTAAAATGATAATGTAATTTTATAAACAAATTAGATGAAAGATATGTTTTCTATTAAAATGCTTTATTTTTCACTATTCATCAAATTATGAATTTCACCCTAAAAATACCAAAATTTCAACCAAGTAAAATTAGGATTTCATTTTTCTAAAGAAGAAATTTATTTTTACAAATAAAATATATAAAAGTGTTAAAAACATGATATAAAATTGTTTTTCCATCAAAAGGTAGAAAAATTACAATTTTTTTAAAAATACTTCTTTTATTGAATAAATTGAATTATTTATTATAAAAGTTTTTACAAAATAAATAAGGTAATTTTTAATTTTATATACAACTAAAAATGTTTTTAATAATATTTATAATTTCCTATTTATATAATATTTTAATAATATATCATTTTTAGTGAATCTCATTATTGCGTACAATATAAGCTATGTTGGAAGTTTTCTCTTACGTGTAATGAAAACCAAGTCAGTTTTTTGTGTAGTGAAAGATTAATTTAGTGTTACATATATCATAATCCTAACATAGTTCTTTTATACATTGAGAAAAATTTATACTCAGTGTTGCATATAATGCAAGCTAATACCTTGTTGCATATATCATAAGGTAATATTGGTGTAGTGTACAACACAAGACATCAAAGAAATTAAAAAGAATCCATCTCATAAAATCTTGGGGGTGTTACATTATACCCCCCTTAAAATGATTTTTTCCATAGAAATTAATCGAGGTTATAAAAGGTTTACTATTTGAATGGTTCTTTAAAAAAAACCACATCATAAAAAAGGAATACTAAAACATCATTTTAAAAAGGAATGTTAAAATCGTAATGGTTACCCAAACTAACTAATCAATGGGTTTACACATAGGATAACATAAGAGGGAAGTGAAAATATTGATATGGAAGAGAAATCTTACGATCATGTTCTGATGGATAGTGTTAAGGAGAACTTGGTTGAATAATGTTAACAACTAAAAATCCATAAATCTATAATGATTTAAGGGACCATCTAATTCATCAGATAAAAAGGTAATAATATATCAATTTTTTGGTTTTCATGATACTTTCCCTAATGTTTACAATTTTAGAATGAGAATAAATACATTCTCTATTTTGTTACAATAACACTATTGTTCATGCCTTGAACAATTTCCACTTCATATCTTATTTAAATAAATAAATTTAAAATTTAAATTCATGAAGGTTTAGTAGATAATGTGATAGAATAATAGGTCATTCCATCTATCTCAACAAAAGTTTATCACATGTAGTCATATATGCATTTGTCCACATATAGTGAGATAATACATGAATCATAAAAACTTCAACCGGAATATAACTTATACTATCCATAAACTGATAAAATTACAATCCTTTCCAAAACAAAAAATATATTTTTTTTGAAAGAGTTGAAAAAATTAAATTGACATTTATCTCTCTTATCTCATAAGCTATTTATTGGTTTCCACCTTCCAAACATGTGAATACCATAATCATATATTCTTAGAAAACATGTTAATGACATGAATTACTATGGAACCATAGTGAAAAAATGCATTATATCAAAATCAACTCTTTCTAATCACCAAAAAATTCCAAAAATTATATATACCCAATCCATGATATCACTTTGTCCTTATATCTATCACGAGCTTGTTAATTCTATAAAAAATCTCCCTATCTCCTCATCCCTTCATTAAGCACATATCATGTGATTTCCAAAAGTATTTCAATCAATTTTCATGGTTACAAGAACCATATAATTATTGAAAAAAATAATGGACCAGTACTTATATATTTCAATATTACATAATACTATAAATGGAATTCCACAATAGTATTTTGGAATCGAATTACTTATACACTTTATCATTCCACCACTTTGTTTTCATACTCAACATCACCAATAGTGATCGCATGTGACTTTCCTTTTTATTTTTCTTTAAGAAGTTCCTAACATATATCATCATTAACCGTTTGATTAATTAATTGGTTAGCATAATGCCCATTTTCGTTGTAATTATAGCATTGAAGTGTTGGCGGTGCGTTATCTGTGGTATTTTCTTTACTCAAATCATTAAAATATTTTTCCCATTACTTAACCACTCAACTTATCAATGACCTTATTTTCCAAACATGATGCATTTTATAGTCCCTTTAAGTCAATATCCACCAGGCATATTTACACACTTTGTACATAAGGAAACATTTATATTTTCTTCACCATTCTTTTTAGATTTTTCTTGAACTTCAGTTTTCCTTTATTTTCAAAAATATGAGATGGATATGTAACACCTGCTTTGTGTTCTACCTTAATAGCGCAAAACACAATCTCTTTATAGATTCAAAATTCTATTATATCAAATTCCCTAAGAAGATGTACTTATATGCCACTAATGAATCGATCAAATTTACTTTTAGGTTTGATGATAAATCTAGATGAATAAATTTAAATCCTTGAAAATTTTACCTTTTATGTACCAACAGATTCATAATCCTTTTTCTTAAGCTAAAGGAAATCTTTTTTCCATACTTTCTAAAAGAATACGAGGGGATTACTTATTCAAAAACAAGTTCTTGAACATGTCCCATTACATGGATTCAATTTCATCACACTGCCTTGTAATCTTAATTAGATCCACTACTGGTCTTCGTCACCTTCAAAATTATAAAAAACCAAAAATAAAATTTTCATGTTCCGAATAGCGAAATATGGAAAACATTTTTTCAACTGTTCTAACCCATTTTTCAGAAACTTGTGGATCAGAAGACCCACTGAAAGATGGTGGACATTACATCCTTATGTATTCAACAGAATGTTGTTCCCCTATATGCTCATTTAGAAGCCAGAAATGATTCATAGATTGTGTGAGTATAGAAATTAGATTTTTCGTTTCATCTATCATAACAATTTGTTGATCTGGAAGATAATAATTTCATTTCCCAATTCATTTTTTTATTAACATGGTTCCTTCAGGTTCCATCCATTATCTAAAACCCCAAAATAATAGCGTGAGAAAAAAACTATGCTTGGAAAACCACATAATCAAGGGGGAGTAATTTAAATATCTACATTATTAGGTATAATACTAGGTTATTCATGATCATGGAAATAATTCTAGGACTATAATATATAGTTTTACTTACCCTTTGGAACATCCCTAGTCATACCTTAGAAATATATTATGGGATCTAAATAAATTTTTACATCCTTGTTTCAAAAGGTAAACTAAAACTTTTCTATGATACTAACTATAATGACCCAATCTTTAATACATGGAAATTACATTTATTTTATAGAATAAATAATACATTTCACAAATATAAACCCAATGTCTGTATTAGTTTTATGTCTTTGAAGGCTTGGAATATAAACATCAAACTTAGTGAAATATCTTCAACATCACCCATAAAGATTTTCCCTTTTATTTTTCCTTCCTAAAACCATTATTTATATCCTGGGGAAATGAAAACATAAAAAGTCTGAGTTGAAATGCTCTATAAGGGTAAAAATGAATAACATAAAACAAATCATAAACATAAGAATTTTAAAACATGAACATGAATTTTAAATATCAAAAATTGTGAGTCATGAAATAAATCATTGTAGTATGTAAGTAATAGATAACAAAAGAACATTAACCATTATAAAATTTCATTGGCATAAAAATGGGGTTTTTTAAAATAAATAAGCACATAATATGACTTATATAGTAACCAAGTCATTGCTTTGAAACCATCATAGGGGAAAAAGTCCATTACAGAATTTGGTTTATTGTCGTTCCCTCCAAGTTTTACTAAACCAAATTTACATGTAATTCCATTCAAGACTATATAATGATATATAAATCTTAACCCAATGTATTATAGGGAGATATAGGTCCCACACATCTCATAATGAAATCAAACTTACATGTTTCTCAAAAAAAATCATCGATCATAGCATAACCCATGAAATAAAATGTGTTCCTTATACATAATTCCTCCATAATATATATAAATTTAATTAATTTACTAAATAAAATTCCCTCATAAACATAATAAAATCATTGTAATAATAGGTATATTTATAAAAACCTTCTTAAAGAGTTTCATCTTAGATACAACATAATTTTGAGAAAACACATTATATTTATTCTTGAAGAAAATATATTTTCTTCATTATATACATTTTATTTTGAAGAAAGGTTGTGCAATTTTAAAAGAAATGAATTTATTTAAAAATGAAATACAAATATCATATAGGATTCTTCCTAGAAATAAGGGTTCATGAAACTATAAAATACATTCATGACGTATATGTTAGAAAACATTCTTCTCGTACTATTGCTCGAAAATTCAAAATGTGCGTCCCATGGTAAATGAAAAAAATATCCCTTCCAAATTATATATTAGAAGTAAAAAATGGTTAAAAATGACTTTAAACATGTGGATAATAATATTATGAATTTTCTAAAAACCTTTTTAAATCATGTATACAGATGAGAAATATACCCCCAATAAATACTTATGTGTAAACAATCTCGGATAAAAATGAGATTGAAAAACTATCCCTTACCTTAGGTTAAATATGCATTTTCTCTATCCGAACATCATGTATAATGATTTAAATAATGTTACTGATTTATTCCAAAATCATAATAATTATTATTATAACATTTATGATCATATTTTCATCCGTTTGTAGTAACATTTCATTATTACTTGTTATTCAGGTATTAACTACTTTAAATTCTTATATATGTTTTTTTGGATAAGATCTTATTCCAATTTTTAGGTTATAGTTATGAAATTTAAATCATGGTATTATTATAATGTATATCATATTTATTCATTCAATTAATTTTTATGATAATTCTTTAACGAAGATTACATAGAACGAATAACGTCACACTATGGAGATGTTATATCGTACGTACACATGACCGAAGATATCATTCTCATAATTGTTGAATGGTATTGAATTATATGGTGTATATTATCTTAAAATAAATATCATTTTAAATTATTTATATATATATTTATTAATTCCATAATTATACACATCCATGTAAGGTGGTGGTAAAAAACAGATTACACCATGACGTGGAGACGGTAAGTCGTACAAACTCACGTGTGGTAGGTTCATTTTTCATAGGATGGGTAGATGGTGGAATATGGTTATTTAATAATTATAATAAACTCTCAGTATATAAGTACTAATGGATATATTAGTTTATAATGAAACAACTCATTAGGTGTAAATATAGGAAGAAATTAGTTAGAAATAATCGGTAAATGATATTACATCTTCTTCGATGCACCTCCACTAAATCTTTTCTTAGAGCACTAGTGTTTGTTTTTCAAGTATACTAGGACCTGTATAATGTTTCTAGGAAATTTTATATGAGAAATGTTTTGGGTATGGTCAATATTGGAGGCTCAAAATTAGGTGAATAGTTGAGATAAGAAGTTCCCTTTTAAAATTGAGGCTAGATGCACTTTTGGAAGCCTTATCAATAATAATTTATAATATACTAAAATCCCACATAAAACCCTTAAAATGTACCAATTTATAATATGAGATAATATAGGGTTGTAATCTTATCATCCAATAAATTTTATACATGTTTTTATGTAAATTTACATATTATACTTTTAATTAACACATAGTTATTCTATATCATTTTTAAATATGGTTACAAATATTTCAATATTAAAAGGCTGAAATATTTACTTATTTGAAGTCAATTATACTATAAATGAATAATTTAGAACAATTAATACCATATCATATTTATTATACATTTTACATTTTTTTATGATTTTCTAATAATTTAATAAGACCATATTTTGTCAAAATATCAATAGTGTCAGTTTTGACACTATTTATTTCACGGATATTCAAAAAAATAAATATAAAAATTGAAACAAGATAAAAATATTTTATTATATCTCTAAGGTGTCATGGTAATATATAAAATTTATTTTACATAATAATTATCCCAAATTATATTTTTTAAATTTTTTTAATAACACTTATTTGATCTCTTTATTAATAGAATAATTACTACCTTAATTTTGTTTAATTATTTAATATACATATTTGATTCATAAAAAATCAAAATAAAACAATATGATAAGGATAATTAAATTATATTTCATAATCAAACTTTTATAAGAATTTATCTTCTTGAAAACCCAACATTAAAAATGATATACTCTTTTAAAACATGAAGGTGAAAAATTTATCTTCACTTTAGGTAAAATAATATAAGTTTCATAATATCTTTTATAATCCTCTAAATGGTTAATAAGTTAACCCTTGTATTATTGGGGTCGATATATACTTGAATAATAAGGTTTGATCAAATTTTTGAGTCTTTTTTTTTGTTTTTAATATTATAATAAAAAGTAATTCATTGATTTCTCATTAATTAGTTAATTTTTTCATAGTCCATGTATAAGTATTTATGGAAATTATTTATGTGCTAAAAATTTCAAATAAATTTTCCTGTCAAATAGAAAAATTTAGATTTAAAATTATAATTTCTAATCGAATTTATCTTATGAATAACCTTATATTAAAATTAAATTAATTATTAATGTTTGAGTGAGACATATTTTACTTTTTATTAAACAAAATAAATTAAATGTCATAATCTCGTCCAAGTGAGTTCTAATGGATACCATTTCATCCAAAATATATTTTAGGGAAAATTATAATTATCCAATTATATTAATACAAGTGCTTTGTTAATTTAATAATAATATTATTATCCTTAATTAACTGATTTTCTTTTTTATTATTTTAATAAAATTTACCAATGTTACTAATCATATTGCCTAAAAATAAAATAAAAGTATTTACATAATTTTTAACTATTGATTCCAAATATGTAATCCATTTTTTAATTAGAAACAAAGAAATAGTATAAATTAATTTAAAACTACTCCCCATTGTCAAAAACCAAAATATTGGTTTTGAAGAAGTAAAAACATATAAAAATATAGTCGTTTATTTAGGTTCAATTTAAATGTTAAATTTTTACAATCACGAAAATTGTATTAAATGAAGAAAAACAATTCAATTATACTTTAAAACCAATTAAAAATATATCCTTACTATATAACTAAATTAGACTAAAATTAATTTTGAATTAAAATGTAGTATTTTCCCTATTCATCAAAATATGAATTTAATCAGAAAAAACAAAAATTTCAACCAAATAAAATTTTTATTTATTTCTTTCAAAGAAGAAATTTATTTTTTAAAATATAATATATACATGTGTGAAAATCTAGATTTAAAATTTTTCCACTTTTAAAAGGTGGAAAACACCATTTTTTTATATTATTCTTTAATTAGAAAATTTTGAATTTGTTCTTATATAATGTTCTATAAAATAGATAAGATTAATGTTAATGTTATATATAATTGAAAATTTGGTTAATACTAATCATAAAATCAAGTTTATATAAAATTTTAATAATATATCATTATTTACTGAAACTTGGTATTACGTACAATGCAAGATATCAAGGAAGGTCACTCCTGTGTGTAATGCAACCCAAGTCAGTGTTTCATGCAGTGAAAGATTAATTTGATTTTATGTATATCATAATCCTAACATATTTCATGTATACATTGAAAAAAATTTATTCTCAATGTTGTGTGAAATAAATTCTATCAAAAATTTATACTCAATGTTTCAAACTAATACGATGTTGCATATAAAACAAGCTAATATTGGTGTAGCATACACAAAAAATATCAATTAAAGTAAAAATACTAAATCTCATAAAATATTGGGGTGTTACGTAGATTCCTTATATTGGAACAATGTTTGGGTTCTATTCAATATGCTAGTTGAAGCAAAGCATAATAGGTGAAAATAGAAATTTTAAATAAAAATGGACATGGAATGTAGGGAAAGTATATTTAATGCTTGGATATTTTCTAAAGTGTTTAAAAAACATAAATTTATTGAATATGATTTATCCTTTCACAATTTTACATGTTTATATCTATCAATATTATATTTTTTATGGCTTCTTTCCATGAATATAAAATTTGGATGGTGGATCGAAAAACAACTTTCCATAATGGGAACCATTAGTAAAATGTCTACATGAGACAACCTGAATGGTTTGGGACACCATGTGATTCCGAAAGGATATTAAAGTTGTTGTGACAAATTTATGGATTGATTTAAGAATATACGTAATGATTCATTCAATTAAATGAAGTAATAATTGAATTTTATTTCATTATAAATGAATATTATCAAACTATTTTACAAGAGTTTAGTGGTAAATCAAATTTTATCCTAGTAGTACTTGTTAATGAAATATTGATTATTTGGAATGAAATCCAAGTTATAGAATCTGTTAAAAACCATTTACACAATTTTTTCACCATGATGAACTAAGATGAACTAGACTACAATCTAGGGATGAATATCAGTCATGATATATAAAATATGTATCTTGGATTATTTTAAGGTATATAAATTTAACAAATAATAAACACATTTAGTTTGGAATAGTATAGGAGGGGATTGGTTCGAGTTTAACATAGTATAAATATTTATAAGAAAATGTGTCCTCAAATATAATAGGAGAAATAGAGAATGAGTAGGATCACATACACTCCAGTGATATGATCAATCATGTATGACATGTTATGTTCTAGAATTGACATTTCATATTAAATAATCATGTTAAGAAGATATCAAGATGATCCAAGAAAATAACATTGGTCTACTATTATGGTTATAATTAAGTATATTTGAAAAAATATGGATTTGTTCATGGAGTATGGAGGGGATGGGGATATAGTAATCCTGGGTAATAATAATGTTAGTTTTCAAATAGATCATAATGATATTATGATATAGTCATGATAATTTTTTGCCTCAACATAGAAGATTTGAGTAAGAAGTGTTCAAAGAATCTACTTTTCAATGATTCTATAGTACAGTCTGAATATATAGAATATTCTAATGTCACAAAACAATAAATTTATTTCTTAAAAGTTTTCAACGATCATGATGTAGAACATATAATTGAAACACCTATGATATTATATTCCTATTATACAATATTTGTGCCTCCTATAAAATAGATGATGAAACCCCAAAAATATGATTATACTCTGAATGTGTCACATCTTGGTAGATTTTTATTAGGCGTAAAATTTATAGTAAGTATATTTTACATGTAATTAAACATGGTAATACCCATGACTAAAGGCCTCTAATAGAATAATATTGAGTTTCATGTGAGAGCTAGAAGAATTATTGTTGTTAGAAAATTGATCTAGTGTAAGTGGGAGTCAGTTGAAGTTGGTTCCCTAGAACTATCTTCTGTATACATTTTGATAACATTTATTCATTTCTATTTTTATTAATAAACTCCTTATCACATCATGATTGTTATTTTATGTGGAATAGTATATGATAATGTCCTATGTGTAGCTGCCATATTGGAAGTTCATAAAAGTTATCCAATATGATGAGCATCAATAATATTCATGATAATATTCATAAATATATGTTATTTGATAAGAGAATTTTATTTAATAAAAACATGATATTGGCAGTAGGGTGTGGTGACTCGTAGTACATTGATGTTTATTTTCATGGTTTATTCCATTTTTAATATACTGTTTGATAAATCATTAGAATGAGACATGCTAGTCAAAAATAATCATATATATAAGCCATTGAATTTTCTAATATGTGGATGTATTTATTTATCTATAGAATTTTGGGCTATATTATTGGATGTTATGACTCATGTACTTTGATATATTTACAAAAACCATGATGAATTCTATTCATAGAGATGTAGGATACTTTGGTTTTGACATTATTAATATCCCATTAATAAATAATGTGAGAAAGTATTTTTCTCTTTTTTTCATTAATGATTGTTTATATATTTGTCCATTGTTTAGAAATGATATATCTAAAATAAATCCTTGTTCATGGTGTTCTATAGGCAAGATCAATTTTCAGAACATCAAAGAAAGATATATCAAGAACAAAGGATGATCGAAGCATCATGTAACCCGCTTGATTATAGATATTGAGATAAAGAAATTATATTACACATTAAGATTAAGCATATGATTTTAGGTCAAAATAAAATCAACATTTTTCAATAATGGTGTCTAGAGTGTTTCTAGATGATATCCTTAGACTTTAGGATTCTTCAAATATTGAAATTTGGAAAAAGACCTAGAGGGTCACATATTAAGTGTATCCAGATCCCATTTTAAATAATAATATAATTTATTTATTAAAAAAATTGATTAAGTATTTTTATTTAACATGGTTTAATAATTATTATCGTTTTATTGATAACATATATTCTATCACCAGTTATTAAAGAGAATATTATTTGGTAAAAATATTTCATAAATTGTTATTTTCTTTTTCCCAAGCATAATTTTTATTTATTTATTGGTGAATAATATAGTGATAAATATTTATTAAATAAATTGTCATTAATCAAGGTATTATAAATATATTGGATGAATGGAAGACCAAAATTAAGGTTCAAGTGAAAAAATAGAATGTATTAAGAATTGTTGAATTAAATAATATGATATTTAATTGGTAAATTTAATTCCTGTCAAGAAATTATGATATTATTTTACTCATTGACATGAGGTTATATAATAATTTTAAAAAATTAATAATAAGGGATCATGCATAATTATTTTTTTCTAATCCTGGTGATATATAAACCCAATTATACTTTTTTTGGGGATTCTAATTTCGTATTTTTGTACACAATGATATTTAGAGAGAATTATCTGAAATCTTTAGAGAGAACCCTCTCCTGGAATTCTCTCAATACATAAGAGTGATCCTCCTCCACGAAAACTCTAGAGTCCCGAGAGATTAGATAGAAACCCACATCAATATATTCTCCGAGAAATAAAAGGAGATCGATTCAAGAATATATATATATTGCTAGAATCTAGATATTCCCATGTTAACATTCATAGGTTCATGGAACACATGTTCATCACAACTAGGAATTCGATTACTCCTTGATTCATTTATATATATCTAAATATCTATCATCATATAAATATCTGATTATTCATTGATATAAAAAATACACGATTGGCATGGAGAATTAGATTATTTTGTTACACACCAAACCATCATACACCCTATAATATTTCATTTATTTATAAAATTTACCATAGAATGTTTTGATGTAGCTTCTAAACTCTAAGTTCCACCTTCAAAAATCTAGAATGATCATTTTTAAATATCATTAGTACCTTATGAAATCATTGGTCTTTCATATAAAATTTGTTTTAAATTACAAAATCTTAGCCATAACTTATAAAATGATATATACCTAACAAAATCTAATAAGTGTACCATTAAAAGTCATTCCACTTCATTTTTTTCTCAACATCTTTCCTAAAGTTTACCTTATGATGTTTGAGGTCTCATTAATAATTTGGGATTTCCTTCTTTAGAAAAAAATTATATAACTACTCGTAAAATAATAAAACAACTTTTATATATATCCATCCATTACCAATATTCTCAAACACAATTCAATCATAATTTTCATCATCCTATTCACCATTCATCAAGAGGATGATAATAAATACTATATTGTTCAATAATTTTATTGGGTAACAAAATCCATACATTGGATTTTATAAAAACCTCATTAGAATTATTTTAAATTTCAATAAATCATTCATATATTTAGAATGAAAATAATATATACTATGATATGTATATTCATAAAAAAATATTATAAAAATGAGTTTTTGTTATATTTTTATCGTTCCATGATAATAAATAGTTTTTTTTTGTGTAATTTGAAACTCTTTTCCTTAATTCAAACACACATTTTTAGATTTTATCCATATTTTCAAATTTATGATTGATAATTTATTAAAAATAGATAGATAATATAATAACACAATATACCACTTCAAGAAACTGATTTTAATACATTTATTTTTCCATTTTACAAAAAAACATTAAGTTAATTGGAAAATCTTTCCAAATTTTATTAATATTTAAGGAAGATTCAAACATTTATGTTCTTCCATAGAGTCTTAAAATTATCACTATGAATTTACATAGTGATGATGTCATCTAGTTTATATCTTGATAGAATATATTCCAAAATAATATAACCAATTCAACCCCCTAAATGATGAAATGGAATATTATATCAATGTTTTCAACATTGAGTATTATACTATATTTTTATAGTTTTCAATAAAATATTAATTATCATATAAAATCAAGAGAGTTATTTGAATCTTTACCCTCTAATTATCAAGTGGTTTTTCATTCATAACCATATATGTGTAAGAACTTGTTTTGAACCTATAATTATTATCTACATTGCCTAATGTAATATGTTATCTATTTTTATATGGTATTCTAACACAACTTTTTCCCAATAAAATAATTCTATTTTAGTAGTTATTTTAATATAAAAATACCCCACACAATATGTATTAGTATAATTGGATAAATTTTGGTGTTCCCCTATATTATATAACAATTCATATCTCAAATTACCTTTTATTTAATTAATTAAACATTAAACTTTTATTAAGATTGATTCACTAGCATCATAATTATACTTAGAATATAAACTCACAACATAGACTATAACATATTTAGATGAAATACAATCAAGAAATCTCCCAATTATTCTTCCAAACACCCTCCTACATTTACTTTCTCACCACATTTTTTTAAACATGTTCATCCCAACATGTATATCTGAGGATAGTTGTTTGGAATCATCCATGAAAATATTCTTCAACTATTATTTTTTATGGGTTAATTGTGAAGTAGAAATGAATTTATTTCAGGCATCACTTTCAACACAATGATATATTTCATATATAATAGTATAGAAACAACAATGTTCTTGTTTATTTGACGTGAATACCTTTTACCATCACAATATTGATCACCTAAAATATTTTTTACCAAAAAAAGAAATTAAAATGAATATACCTACTTATAATTTTTTTATCTTCAAAATTATTTCAATATTTCCTTTAAATAAATTCATATTTTTCATATATATGTACATCATTTAATTTCATGCAATGTGTTCCTGATTTATCCCATATGGAACCTTCATAAATTTTCACACCATTGATCCATCATTATCATGGATTAAACATTCAATAATCTCAATATATACCTCTTTACTGATCCCACAATTTATGAAGGTATTGTAGATATCCATTTGAT
The DNA here is from genome assembly GCA_963277665.1 of Viscum album. Classification (NCBI taxonomy): domain Eukaryota; kingdom Viridiplantae; phylum Streptophyta; class Magnoliopsida; order Santalales; family Viscaceae; genus Viscum; species Viscum album. The sequence continues at coordinate 2,051,772,554 of OY728165.1, forward strand.
TGATTTTATACTATTTATTAGATACAACTATACATCTCATTATTATGTCATCATGTATTATCATTGAGTAAATTTCTCTTCAAAATAAAACCTTTTAAAATGTATTTAAACTTCTCAAACAAGCTTGGCTTTCATCCTTGTGACATTTCTGTTATCATATAACTTTTTTTCTAAAAATCGACACAGTTCTAATATTTTTTTTGAGTTTCTATAAGGACTATCCAATGTGTAATTATTATAAATTTAATATATATACTCCTTCATATTATCTATATATTCCTTATTCATGACACCTTTAGAAATTTATTGTTTCTCGATTTATGAAATTGGAGCTATTTATTTTGTTTCATTTCAGACTAATTGTAGTATAGATTGATGAAATTTGGCATGAAATAATGGATTATTCCTTTTTATCATCATTGAAAATTTTCTGCATAATTTTTTTATAATATTCATTCTCTTTACTGGAAACGTTATATTTAATATATAATACCTGTGATTTAATTTCAAGCAATTCTTCATTGTTTTTCCTAGATAATTGCTCGTTTACTTTATCCAGTTCACCAAAATCCATCATATATAGAACCATATTGGAATAAATGTTAATCATATCCATATACATATCACAATAATATATAACTATATTAAGACACATCATCAATAACCAATATTATTTTTCATTAAATGGCTACCCAAGAATGAAACCCAACATGGAATTCTCATCAGATTTTCCAAGAACAAACTCTTTGATATTAATGATATTAGTTCATTAAAATAATAAAATGATAAAAGGAGTTTGTTTATTATTATACCATAACTAAAAATACTTTATATTTTTATTATTCATTAGTAGAATCCTATTTCGAAATTTTATAGTCACGTATAAAACTTCTCTCTTAAATCATTTTGACCATTCCAACTCAGGTAGCATAATTCTCCCCATTTCAACAATGATTATATTAATAATATGATGTCTATGGAGTATTATATTTATTACTAATACCATATTTATCCATATAGTTTTGGAATAAATTCCCTATGATCACTTTATAATTTTTAATTCACAACATATTTATATAGACACCACGTGACCATTAAATTATTATATGTAGAAAATAAAATGATTATATATATTATGAATTATGTTTCATGAAAAACACAAATATAGTTTTTTAATATCGTCAATGAATGTTACAAAATAAAACCCATCTTTATTTTATTTACTTACAATAGGTACACATAAATTGTAATCAATCAAATCTAGTTGTTTTAAAGATTGTATCTCCACCATTTTATGATTTCTTTAGAACACTTTCTTCCTTAAAAAATCATAAGAAAACAAAATATTCATATATTTAAAATTCAAATCGATAACAATTACCATTATATTTTTAAAGTTTTTAAATATTATTTGGCCATGGTGGCTATGTATCCTTTGTTAGATTTTTTTGTAATCAATCATGAGACATAGCTAATTAAATGAATATCATATCTGAAAAATACCACATAGGATATTTCTAATTTCTCTAAAGATTTTTTCTATCATTGATTCATTTAATGAGTTAATTTTTTTCTTAGAAAACTTTATTATATTAATAACATTTTTTACTCTCACTCATAAAGATATGCATGAGTTTTTTTAATTGACAATATATCATATGGATTCATACTACAAGGCTCAATTTTAATAAAGCCAATCCCTTTGATCATTAGGGGAAAACCATTACTAGAGAATAAATCACCACTATAATTTTATTAATCATTATTAATTACCTTGGTTTCCCCAAGTATATAATAAATGAAACAAGTGTGTTGGATCTGTGGATTTTTTCTGGTTTTACCATCTTTAACAACCACATACACTATAAAATAAAATGTTTATTTATTTTTTATTAAAAGATATTTTTATTTTATAGTATATTTTTATTGATCTAGATATATGATAATAACATTATTTTCATAGTAAAAATATTGTTATAAACATTATTAATTCTTGTAAAGACACAAAATATCATTTGGATAGAAAGCATTGGTGATGTTCTATTTCCAATCTGGTTCTTCTCGGGTATATTGATGTTGTTACTTTTAAATATCTTCTTAATTTCATGATTTATTTGTTTTAAATAGAGAAAATTATTTGACCAAAATATATATTCCTTATACACAGATCACCATAGCCCCATCAGTACCATTTATATTATTTTTTCAGGATATTTTTGTGTTTTTGAATCTATTACAGATTATTGTTCTATTAGAAATAGAAACTTCTTTTTTCTTCGGTTATGATCAGTATTACAGTTTTAAGGTACCCCAATTTTTAGCTGGATTATGTATCTTTTTCTAATATTTTTTTTGGAAAAAAACATACCAAAAATATCTTTATAATTTACACAATTTTATGAAATAGTTTTTAAATATTCAAGTATCACATTTGTAGAATTTATATTTACTTAAGTATATTTTTTTCAATACAGTAAGATAAATATTCATTCACATAAATGAAATTAACATAGTGGTTATTCATCATTCATAGTATTCTTTTCATCCTTGAAACACCTCGAATAATCCATGAAAATTTATTTTTCTCATGATTTTTTTCAAACAAATTTATAATCCTTCCATACTCTTCATCTTTCAAATTATGAAGATTGGTTTCCTACATAAGGTCATTATATTAGATATAAAACTGATAATCATATTTATTCAACTTTTTTTAGGGATTTTATTTCAATTTAATTATTATTTTTTTTCTTTCAAAATCACATCATGATTAATACTCAATATATCTTCTAGGCTTGTTTCTCATCATTATTCTCCACTACCCAAGCTATCAATTTCTCATTCAATAATTTCAATAAATATGGTATCCATTCCAGGACAATTATTCATGAATCTTATACAGAATAAATATATATCACATTCGTCTACCTAAAATATTTTTCTTTTTTCTCTATTAAATTATTTTTCAAATTTTTGAATAAACCTTGTATTTTTTTGGAAGGATATGCCTTTTAAAATTCGTTATTTTTTATATTAATTATTCTAATCATCATACTCTAAAATCATCATTATACGAGGGAAATCTCCTATAATGTGTCTCACTCTCACAAAATTTATGAAATTATGTTGGATATTTACCTTATATTTTCCTATTTCTATTTTTAGAAATTTAGAGACAAATTATAGAACTCTTTTGCAACATCCCTAAATTTTATCTATCTTTATTTGAACTTTTATAATATGAAACATACTCTTAATTATTAATTTAATTTCCATTACTCTTTATGACATCTAATCCTTATAATTTTCATAAAAACTAGATCATCTCTCACATCATAAATAAGAATATTATTGTGTAATTCATCAAGGTAAATATATTGATTTTAAATATATGATAAATGTTTATATTGAATCCATCTATAATATTTCTCAATAATGTTTCTGATAATAATATAATATTATTAATTTCTTCTAAATCCTTTAATATAATAATGTATCTCATTCATCCATATGAATTATTCATCAACAATATCATCTTTATTAATTATGATATCTTCATATTTATAAAAAATATTTTTATGTTGGAATCTTTTTCCGGATATGTCTTTCATACATGTTATAAACATTCTTCTATATCTCTTTTGAATGGTCAGGAACACTAAAATTAGTGAATAATTTATTAGAAAGGAATGATAGAATGGTATTTCTATATATTACATCAACCTATTATTTTATTTTATTTTCAAAATTGACGGAGAAGCTCACTTAATTTGTAAAAACCCCATTAATATTTCACCATTGACCATGAAACATTATGATAGAAAATAGGATAGCATTCTGTTCTTCCATCTAAAAAAGTTATTACCTTAAAATCTGGAGGACACCCCTAGTATTTATTGAATTCTTATTCTCCCTATTTTAACCTTTAAATAGTAGGATCTAATGGGGAACATATTCTTCAATGATACCACTAAAAAATCCCATATTTCATGTAGTATGATTGAAGGGGGGGGGGGATGAACCACTAGTACCATATTTTATAAATTTTATTATAATTAAACCTATATGACTGGATAAGGTCATAATACACACTATTTTAACTCTTCCTTTCCCATATGCTATAATAAATAATGATAAGTAGCACACGTTAAATTTATAAAGGTTCATACTCAATTTTAAATCATACAATTTATCATTTTTAACGTTTAATGAGATATGGATTTTATTAAAACTTTAATAGTATAGTGACAAAAAATTCAATTCTTGTTATATATAATGTTTTGGTAACTTTTTTTTCATCTTTGTAAGGGTGGTTATCATCCATTTATCATATGTAATAAATTTTATCATTTATAATAAAAAAATATATCATCATGAATTAATCATAGTAATAGAAGGATGAAAAGATATTAATGGTTTTTTAGGATGTCTTAACAGTAAATAAAAGATTTTATTCAAGTGAGGTATTCAACTGCCCCAAGGATTAAAAAAATATACATGTCATTATTTCTCCTTTTTCACCTGAATAATCATTATATGAATTCATAATATGATCTTCCACCACCATGATAGATAATTATTGAATTATCATCCTAAAATTATCCATGCCTTTACATAGTAGGATGTTTTATATAAAAAACAAGCCGATATTATTTATTATTAATCTTTCATAAATATATTTTTTCTAAATTTATTTAGTATTTAGATATATTCTTAATTATAAAAAAATATATTAATTTTTAAACAATTATTTTCAGAATCCATGCGTATATTATTACCGATATTCTTGGAATTATAAATTTCCAAAAAAAATTCTTCAAATCCCCCCATCATCAATATAGAACTATTATAAAAATTTCTCATATATAGTTATATTTTAATATTCTATTGTATCAATGTTGAATATCTTATTATAATATGTTTTTAGAATTCCCACCTCTCCCATAATATTCAATGTAAAAACCACATATAGTTTAAACAATACATCATTATTAAACAAGCACTGGCTTAGTTATCATTGTTGTGACACTATGTGGTGTGAGAAGACTATAAAATGACATTTATATCCACCATCATCTACAATATGGAAACCAAATTTCAATGATATAGCCTCGAAAATTGAATAAAAAGTTTTTACTAGACACTCCCTTAAAATATATTTGTGGAATGACTACCACCATCGCGGAATGTATCAACTCAGTAAACAATGTCAAAATTGGCATGATTCTTATTTACTATTGTGAATAACATCTCCTTTGAGTAGTTGGGATGTATATGTCCTAAATTATTAGATAATTTATTATGTGGGTTTTTTTATATAAAAAATCTCAATATTATCACTTTCTAAAGTACTACCATGTGTAGTACACATGTTTTACATTATGAAATTTAGAATATACAATATGGTGTTCAAAAAAATACATTATGTTATTTCATAGTCTACCATAAATATTTCAAACAATCCATATATATTCCTAAAATGAAACTTATAAAATTTTCTTTCTTTATGAAATAAACCTTATTTAATTTTAGATCTACCTTAAGAACACTAAGTTATAAAATAAGAAAACCAAAATGAACATTGTGAAATTGATGATTAACCTTATGAACTCTCATGTAAGCCTTTCCAAATCATATGTATATTATGAAATCCCTATTATTCTTTAAGTTATTATGACTGAATTTTGAAATATTATAAATACGCCTTATAAATTCATTATTTTATCATTTTAATTAGCCTGTTTCTCATAGTCTACCATATGATGTAAATTATCTCAAAAGGACATTGAAATATTTTTTTATTGAAAACAAGTATACAACCAGTCAGATTCTTTTAAAACCTCTTAAATATAGGTACATAAATCAACAATCATCTTAAAAACACCTCAAATATATACTTAATAAACCTTCACATCTTATATCATGAGAATGAGAATAAATACAACACAATTCACAAGTTCCCGAAGGTAATTCAATATGATTCAAGGTTGAATATTTTATCAATTTTCATTTGACTTTTAAAGATGAAATCTTATAGGTTTTTATTTTAACATTATCATAACATTAAATTATATAAAATTCAATAATTAGAGATATTATTTAATAAACCTAGAATGTTTTTCATGAAAAAATAATAAACACCACCCTCATGGATGTTTATGTGTCACATTAAAAATTATATTAGGATAATTAATTTTCTATATTTCCCCCATGATGCTGAATTACAAGAACATTAATAATTTATCTTTATTATATATATATATATATAATAATTATTTGACATTACAATGGAAAAAATATATGAAATATTTTTTCTCTCATAGTTTTAATTTGAATAGAAAAATATGATTAATTATCAATAAGACCTGTGATAAAATCTTCAAATTATCTTCAACTGAAAATTTCATAAATCAAATCCTTCCTTTATATCAATTAAAATTTAAAAAAATTGATATCATCCAAAAATCATATACTATTTCATGTCATCCGTACATAGATTTTCATTTTCATATCATCATGAAATGTCATCACCTCATCATGATTCCCAACATATTATAAATAAAATTCTGTTCATTATTTGATTAAGTCCCAAAAAATCCTAGTGTTTAAGTTCGAAGTGTTTTTGTTATAAAAATTATATATATCCTTATAAAAAACCCAATATAAATACAATAAAGGTATTGATGTTTTTATTCTAAACATTATTTATAAGTTATTATCTATTCACATATGTGTGGGAAAAATAATATGTTATATATATTATATATTTTTGAAGTATTTTGATGAATAAATAAGTGATACAAATTCAATATCACCTAAAAAAACATTAATAAAAAATTTAAATGAATATTAATAGAAAATCTATTTTTATATCCTCCCCACAATCATGTATTTTCATAACCAAAGCCCATCACTTTATAATAGATGAGGTTACTACGGATGTGTTTGGTTCTCATGTTTCCATGAGCTATCCAATATATTTTTAGTATTAGATAGGATACAAATGAAATTAATCTATCTCATATAATGGATCTTATGATACCAAACCTTTATAGAAACAATGTAATCTATAAACATGTTTTCTTTTTTGAAATCTATCTCCTCATAGGTGATAATGTCTAAAAAATCATGAAACATACAACATCATCTATGAAATGTGTTGAATATATTATACTTAGTCCATAAAGAGTGGAAATGAAAGAAATTACTCTAACTTTTATACCCTAGTAATTACATGAGTAGTATAGTGAACCTCAAGGATAATTTGTTGATACATCCAAACCTCATTAATAACCATTTATGTCAGGACATTAAGAATACATAGTCCCCCTACTCAATCTCCATGGGTATATATTTTTTATGCATAGGGATTGTATTTGATTTGGGATATCTTGATATGCTACTAAATAAATTTCACATTTTCCATTGCCAATTAATCTAGATCATTCCACATAATAGGAGACCCACAAATATATATCCATTAAATGGGTGACCATCATGGTCTCCTCTACACTAGTGACACCAAAATTTATGCTACTAGGTATTTATGGATGTTGTAGTATAGGTAGGGATCTAATCCATGGGGACCTAAGAAGAAACCTACATACATGAAAACTCTATAGAGGATTGGCTAATAAGTTTCCATATATAGTGTTTTTTATAACTGTGAAAATAAAATACTAAACTACCAAAGAAAAGGGTTTTTATTCAATAATGAAAATACAAATTATTTTTATGAAAATAATTAATGAATATGGGTCAATCTATGATTGTGTTAGGGATATATTGGTGTTTTTTGTTTTTATAGTCAATTCCAGATAACTATGCAAGATTTATCTAACAAATGATATAATTACCTAACATCATTCACCAATTTAATCCCCAAATAATTACTAGTATAATAAAAAATAAACACAGAGTATCAATTTAATTAGTAATTCATTGGATTAGATCATCCTATCACTAAAATTATCGCATCATTAATTTTTTTGAATACAAAGAATAAATTAAATCATAAAATAGAAATTTAAAAATAATGAATTGATTAAAATATTTAAGAACATGAAATAAAATCCCATACACACCCTTGATACTCTATTTTTTCAATGCTTAAGTGGGTTATATGTCCATCAATTCTATTATAACAATGGAATAAGAAAGTAGACTTACAACGATGGTATTGAAGAAGAAAAAATTAAAATAATGATAACTCCATCGTTGTGTGAAGAATTTCACAAGAGGCGATGTGAATATCTTCTCTTCATAAGGAAATGGTATCAAAATAATATGAAGAATATTAGAAAATTTTATGAAGGAAAATATTTTTTATGAAACAATATTTATTCAAATAACGTACTTGAATTAAAGTAATGAAGATATTTCAAAAGGAAAATGAAGCATTATAATAGAATAAAAAACACATGTCTCTGGAATAAATTCACAAACCCAAAATAAATTGAAATATTTGGTTCCATGGTTAGATCCCCCATCTATCAATAGCTTTCTCATAAATTGTGAGAAAAAAACGGTCGATGAGTAATCAAAGGATATTTGACTTTTTAATGATTCAAAAAACTAGGACCACATTCATACCCATTTTAGACATGGGAATTCGACATTGGATATTGCAGAATATGAATGAAAAAAATGAGAAATATATTCTTTTATTTTTCCTCTAATATATATAAAAATTTCATTCCAATAGGTATATTGATTTCAATATTATACTTAAAATGATGAGATGAATTTAGGGCCTTAAAATATGTCTAAAAAATTAAATATCAAACTAGGATCCCTTACTATCCTTAAAAAATCATGATTATCTCTGTCCATAGTTGAATAAAATTATCTCTATAATTTTATATTTCTTATGTTAAAATATTAGCTTTATTGGGTTTGAATCATGGGCTACTCCTTTATTTAATACGCCTAAGGGTCATTATGATTTGTCAAAAAATGTATGCTTTCATTGCCAAAAATATTTATCTTCCTTTTTCAATCATCCATTGATCATAAAGGAAAAATGTTCCAAAAATGTTATCAATCATTTCCCCAAATATTAAATCCAAATGATTAAAATAATTTACTCCCCAAAAATAAGATTGCTTGGGCCCAAATTTTAATTTTAAACATTAATTGCACATGTGGTGAGAAATGAAGTTCAATTTATAAAATTCAATAAAATTGAAGTTTATGGACATTGAAGCACATGAATATTAAAACATAATCAATGAATATTATACTCTTTAATTGGATAACCACACCACTCAACTTTAGTTTTTATAGTCCCAAGAAAAAATCACTCAAAAATATGAAATGGAATTACATTTTTTTCCAAAATATTTTACCCTAAAATGTTCATAAAAATAAATAATTTCAAACAAATAAAAAATCCATAAAAATAAAATCACACTGGATATTTTTACAATTATATACTAGTTCCAAGAACATAACATTGTTCAAATTTACAACCAAATTTGGTCCATTTTCAATTAATAATGATGATGGGTTGGGTATCTCAAAATAAATGGTGCCCATTTTCTTGTTCAAAGGGAATCAAATGGAATTACTATTTAGGAATGACATTAAAACTTAAGATGAGTGTCCTATTTTCCCATTTTATTTCTCTATTTTTTTGGTTTTTTAACTATACTAAATATAAAAATACTATCATTGGGAAATTCAACTATAGAGTCATGATCCCAAAGGGATGTATGCCACACATTTTTTCAATTCTATACTCTTAAATAGATATGTAAATCCCAACTATGCTAATGGAAACTATGTAGTCATGATACCCATGTTTTATCCTCCACACATCCAGACCACATAATCTACAAATTTTTTATTTTTTAAAACTAAAAGAAAACTAAATGTGACCCAAAACCTATGTTATGATGAAAGGGACCCAAGAAAACAAATTTAATCCCAATATATAATGGACATTCATTTTGGAAATTTGATTAAGAGGATGAATATATAAACATTGAAAAATAACATCAAACAACCACACTTCCAAAAAATGATGCCCATGAATATAAAAATTCATTAGATAAAAAATAAAATAACTAAAAATCATTGGTCACTCAGTTTCATGTTTCACCATATAAATTAATCAATTCACAGAAAGAGAATAAAATTTAATTAATTGAATTGAATTTTTATCCTAAAAGCCCAATTTTATATTCTTCAAAATCCAAAATTTCAATCCCCCCCAAAATAAAAAGACACCTCCCTATGTATGGAAAGGGAAGAGAAGAGAGAGATTATATTTGGGAAGAAATAAGGGAATAAGTGATTTGAAATGAAATCATAGAAAAAAACTACCTTGTTTCAACTTGATGACCCATAAATAAGGAATTTGTCACATTTTATTCGCATCACATGTCAACTCCTTGGTGGCGATTGAATGTTGTATTTTAAAATTAGAAAGCATGTGTTTTATTGTAAAATACTAAATATATTGAACTATTTAATATCATACATAAGAAACATTTGATAACATTAGAAACCAAATGGGGTTTCCACTGAGAAAAAAACACAAAAAACACAAAAAATACAAAATTAAAAAATATAGAAATGATGATGTCTACTTTTATTAGAGAAATAATTTATTAGAATTACAGTAGATCAACTTAGAACCCCTAAAATTTAAAATACTGCCTTTTATCATTTTTAAGAAACCATTTTCACCACCTCTTCTTGATTGAGATTTATTATTTGTTTAAAATTTGTTTCATGTACAATAATTTTTTCTATATTGAGAGGGGAGATTTATGTAATACCAAAAATGGTTGATCTAGATGTTTTATTGTCTTACCTAATACATATCGCATGACTACAACATCATTGGTTTGAAGATAAGAATGAAAGGCTACATCAAGGCCTTTTTTTTATCACTTCTGTAGGGATAATTGAGTAGGGAAGGAAGGTGATATTTCTCAGTTCGTCTTGATTTACTCTTCCTAAATATGACTATAAATTTTAATCAAAATTATTTTCTTCTCTAAAATTTTTATAAATAATTCATTCTTTATTAAAATATGATTCAAACCACAAATTTTCTATTTTAGTGTTAGGGTTTGGTTCAGAGTTGTAGTTAATGACGTTATTAAATGGTTCAAGGATGCTTGGTTTTGGAAAATCTATAGATGAGAAATAATTGAGAAACTCAATACATGATGTCAAATTAACATCTTGTGAGTTCATAAAATAAAATTCATCTTTATTTAAGTACACTTCAAAAATTAGATGATCTTCTTAAGTTATCTCAATTCCAAACGTCAGTTCTTTAGTAAATTCATGGAACAATTGTGGGAGACAAGATTTTTAAACAATTGATGAAGAAGGGAAATACTTTGAGGAAATGGGTCCTATAACATTTCCAATTCATTGTATTTCTATTCTAAACAATGAAATATCTGAATTCATGTTATCCATTTTTTGACACATTGGTTCAAGAGATTGTTGGGAATTAGGATGGATAAGTGATTTTTACATTATGTAATTATCTTGGATTGATACCTTCAAGAATAATTTAGAGGGATTCCAATTTATCATTTAATCACTCTTCACCCCATTGATTTTACATCTCATCAGGTGCTGGGTATTCATTCAAGGATTGATTAATGAAATTATCTATGTGAGGCGTATCCAAATATGAATTTTCCATTTGATTATAGCTTGAGATTATTATTGGGTATGTTTGATGATACTCTACTATAGTATACTAAATTACTAATTCAGGATTTATTAGAATAAAATAATAGAAATGGTAAAAGAGAAGAAACATTTTGGTGATAATTGATAATATGGGGTGAGAAAAGGATGCTAGAGCATATGGTAAATTACATAGGTCCCTCGAAGCGGTCCCAAAATTTGGCGACACCCAGATTTACAATAATTGTATTTGCAGTTGTTGTATTACAATTGGAGATCATAACAACAGGAACCTAAGTTGATACATACAGACATGTACATTCTATGGAGGACTGGATATGAAGTTCTGAACTATGTTATTTTTTATTATAAAACTAAAATAATAAATTTCCTAAGACAATTGGTTTTATTTCATAATAAAAAACGTAATCATATGGTTGGAAATAATTAAAAAATAAGAGTCGATCTAAGGTTGTCACTAGGGAAAGATTTTATGAATTTGTTTTCATAGAAAATTTGTGATCATTAATTCAAGATTTATCAAACTAATGATGTAATTAAACTAAATAATTCACCAATTTAGTCACCCAAAAAATTAAAAGTCTAATCGTTAATTCACATAAAGAATCAATTTAATGGTAACATCATGTAATTGGATTATATTTGCACTCAAAATGTGGTGTCATTAATGATGGTGAAGATGAATAAGAAATTAAATCATCGAATGGAAATCATAAAATAATGAACTAATTGAAATATTAAATAAAATGTAATAAAATCCAATACATATCCTTAAGACTCATTTAGATCAGCTCAAATTTATTTTATAACTATACTGGTTATATAATGTCAATGTAAGTGGGATGTAGACTTATGATGAAACAATTGTAGAAGAAAAACCTTGAAATAATGATCACTCAAAAATTGTGTGAAGATGTTCAAAAAAGATGATGTGAATAAATTCACTCCCTAAGGAAATGATATCAAAGTGTTATGAATAGTAATTAAAAATGAGAGGTAGTGTAACATTTCTTACTAAACAATATTGATTCAAATAACTTACATTAAAGAAGTTGAAGAAGCAATTAAAAAAAGGCAGTGTAACATTAAAATTCAACAATAACATACATATCCCAAATACATTCACCACCCCACATTAAATAAGAATATTAGGATCCTAGAGAAGATGTCACACCCCAACATTTTAATTTATTTTTATTTTTATTATCTCTGGGTTCCGCATTCTCGCGTCAAGGATCGGGCTGGGTCCTGGTTTAATATTTTGGACGTTTAATGTTTTTGGTGGGTTTCAAACCAGTGCATGGCCACCACATGGTTAGAGGTAACCGCACGGTCTCCCCAGGTGCTTATGCGGGTGGCCAAGTGGACTGCCTTGAGCTTTGCAATTTGTGTGCACGTTCTTTTTTAACAATGCAATGAGTGCGCAGTTAGCCAGTTTTCAGATTTAGTTAATTAAATAGAATAAAATTTAAAAAGAATGTTCGTTAAAAATAATAATAATTTTTTTTCATTGTAATTTTTATTATTATTAAGATCATTATAATGAGTATTACTATTATTAATATTAATATTATTATTATTAGTATTTTTATTATTATTGTAATATTATTATTAGTTTATCATTATTATTATTCTTTATGTTATTGTCAATATAATTGTTAATCTTTATAATATTTTTATTATTATCATTTTTATTCTTTGTATTATTCTTATTATTATTATTATTATTATTATGTATAAAAAAGTAAATCCCTAACCCTAACCTAGACCTGATGCTCCCCCCATCCCCTGTTTGGCTGCACTGAAACCCCGAACCTAGATCTCATCACCTTCACACATGCAGCGGCCGCGCCTAAGATCACCTCTGACCTCCCACTAGACACAAAGCCTCCCCCTTTCTCCCACCCACAGGTCCCTTACACACTTCAAGCCTCACCTCTCGCCCCACCTACGGCAGCCCCGCTCCTCACGCCCATCGCCTCCAGGACCCCTTGCTGCTCCGGACTGCCGAACTCAAAGCTCCCTAACTTCTCCCCTGCAGCCGCCTCTGCCCTCCAGAACCCCCAGCAAATCTTGCCCTCCGGATCCCAGCCTCCGTATGCGCTAGCCGATCCCCAGGTCTCTTCCCTCACCTCATGCCCGCTCTAACCTCCCATTCATCCCGACTTCCACGATCCAGCGCCTAGTAGACCAGTCGAACTCCTCCTGAAGCCCCTCCTCCTTCCTGTCTCCCTTCCTCCAACCGACCCTGCATTGCCCCTCTAGCCAACATACCCCGCACTCCCTGCCCAAGGCCTTCGCATCCCGACCACCACACCTAGGCCTCAGCATCACCTCTGCCCATTCTAGCCTCCCTAGCACCGGCCTTCCCTCACCACATGCCTTCTAACTGACCGCACACCCTCCCCTCTACCGGTGACCTTTCTAGAGACCCACAGCTCCTCGTCATCCTTTCTATGTGGAACGACCAGCCCATCGGCTCATGTTCCATCTTTGCTCGCTCATCCAGCCTCCAACACACTCACCGTAGGTGTGGTTGCGGTGCTAACGATGTTTCGCACCGGCTTCGGGAGGTCCATCCATGGGCGAGGATGGATCCTTTGCATTGAACCATAAATTTAGGAATCATTTTTATTACATGAATTATTATTTGTTTTAGCTTCATTAGTAATAATAATAATTTTTTATTTTAGAATAATTGTTCTGGGTGAAATTATATTGTTATTGTAGGATAAGATTGTTTGGATAATTATTTTTCTTACTAGATATATTGATCTGATATATTTTTATTTGATTATTTTTGTGTGAATTTTAGTTTTTAAATAATCTTAGTTTGCATTTTATATTTGCTAGTATGCTCATGTAAATTTTGGTGTGTTTTGTTGAAAAATAGTTTTATGATGCTTAATATATTTTCATTAATTTGTTTATTTAGTTTTTCAAACTATGTAAGTCGTGCATTTTATATCATGGCATGTTGTGGGTGTACTTTCGATCAAAAAGGTGTTATTTGGATGAGTTTTTGGTGTGTGGGTTGTGGCTTACTCTTTGGAAATCATTTTATAAATTTTAAAGTGGTTTATTAAATTGTAGAAATGATATGAGTTATGTTTCGAAAGTTTTTCGAAGTTGTTCTTTTGTGTTTTTTGTTCATTGGATTGTTTTATGTTTGTGTTTATGTATTTTCTTTATCTTTACAGTTGTAGCATATTGGGAAGTGTTTTTCGTGATATTGTAGACATTAGCTGGTTGCGCGTACTTGTGTGCGAGTGTGAGATGTGCCATGTTTTCATAACCGAGCTGAAAGATGAGGTAGGTCTCCCACTACACTCACCTTTAAATTCAGAATTTATTAATTACTTGATGTCTTATTAATTTTAATAAATGAGATATATTATAATATAATTAATTTTTAAATGATTATTTGGTGTAAAAAGAGCTGTTTATTTTATACAGGACACTTGAAATATTTTCATGACGAATGGAAACCCAGTAGTGAAAGAATGCCTGTTTGGACATTAAACACAATTCATGGAATTTAAAATGAAGTTTTGTTTTATTGATATATGATTTATTTTGAAACGTGAAGAAGTGTTTTGGTTCTCTTGAGAAATGATGATTTCCTTTAAAAAATTTGAAGGCCCATTTGGCACTTTAATAAAATAAATTATTTTGGAAAACTCTCTTTGGGGTGACTCAGGGGTGATATTTGGTGTACGTTGACTGCATGATTTTTGTGTGATGTTTTCGCTACAATATTGACTATGTTGACTCATCCATTTTCTATTTATTATATGCGTTGACATGGGAACCTGGCATAGTAAGTGATTCTTCTGAGAACGATTGTTGCAGTAGTTTAGATTATGCACTGGCAAGTGGCCCTTATTACGGATTATACTATACTAGAGGACTGGTCCCCTCAGTTAGTCCATGTAGGGAAATACCTGGCGCAAGGTAATTATGACGTCATCAGGAGTAGGCATGCCTTTTGGATGAGTCACATGTATTGTACGTTATTGATTGTTCACGAGATCCTAGGTTCGACCCATGTCCCATTTAGTATTGATTTGTATGTGGCAGATGATTGAGAGGTCTAGTTCGGTTGCTGGCCCCTTTGTGACACTTTTTTTCCATTGACCTTAGTGTGTGTTTAGTGTTGTGTGTGGTTTTCCATTTGACTAACAACTGAAATTTGAATTTCAAAATTGTTCATAGAATTGTTTTAAAATGAAATGCACCAGTTCCTTTTAATCATTAAACTTGTTTTTATATTAAAAAGGTCAATGGACTTTTACTTTCCTTAGAAATGGATGTGTGTGTGTGCAAACCCATATTTTTTATAATTTATTTCAAACCTAGAATTTTTAAATGTATTTAATTAAAGGTAGTGCATTGGGAATAGTTTGTTGGGAACTCATGCAGAGCTTTAATACTCACTCCTATAGTGTTTTCCTATTTTTAGTTTTGTTGCATGTTTGACTTGAGTTTTCTCACCATGGGAGGGAGTTGGTTGTGAACTGGTTTGCGACTCTTAGAGTCATGAGGTTTCTTAGTGGTGGTCAGGTTAGTTTGCCATCGTTGGTTGTTCCTCCTTTTTCATGTCATTTTTTCTTGCATTATTGTAATTTTCCACTGCATTATTTATTTTCACTGGGAAAAAATCATTCCCAATTGTCTTTTATTGATGCCCTGGCACTTTTCTCCATCCCTAGAGGATCGTAATGCCTCTCGGGCCATGTCGTGGATCGGATCGGGTGAGCAGTTTAGGGTTGACCCAAGTTGGTTCATGATAAAATGGTATCAGAAGAAGGTTCTTATTATTTGGGGTTTCTGGTATATAGAGATTAGGACTGTTAGGATGCGGGAGGTAGGTACAGGAAGGACTCAATGATCCCTTGCCTATTTCGGACCTCGAGTATCCAGGCATAGTCTGGGAATTGAGTCCTTGTTTCATTCAGTTTTGTTATTATTGAGGGATGAAAACAGAGGAAAGATGATGTTACATCGTGATTTCACATAGAGTAGTGACCCATGTGGAGTCCGAGTACAGGGTTTAAGTTCCCCCTAGTCACTGACTCTTACTTGGGGTATGGCCCGCTAACATGTTTCTATGTTAAGGCTAACTACTAGTCCCTTTCATTGGTGATTTAATTCAAGTTGAGTGCCGTCTTGGTTTTTATTGGTGTAAGTGTATTATTGAAAATGAAAAAGAGTTTTTGAAATGAGAATTATTTTTTATAATGGATTTAAATTTGTTTAATGGATTTTTTATAATTTAAAGCTCTTTGCTAAAAATCTGGTGGTTTTGCTGGAACTGGTAGAGATATGGTTTGAGTGAAACCTCAGGTATTCCTTATGAATGTTTTCACATGTGAGGGAATGCATGGGAAGTCTGTGTTGGTGTGTATGAGTGAAAGCGGATGAAGACATGTGCAATGGATTGTGGGATTTCTAGGGTGTGCACTTGGAATTAGAGGCTTGACCTTGTTTTTCTAAAGAGATTTAAAAAAAGGGAAAATGATTATTGGAAATTGAAATTGGTTTGAAAATTGGGTTTGGTATTTGGAAAATGTCCTTGAAATAAATCGGTTTTGAAATCTAAAATAAAAAGGGGTTTTGGAAAAAGGAATTTTGGGTTGTGTTTTTATTAGTTCAGGTTTTGAGCTAGCTATTTTTGGATGAAAGTGCTTTAATTCATGTTTCTTCGGTTTGATATTGGTTTTTTGCTTAGTGTTTTATATGCTATTTAGAAAATTACCCCAGGAAAGTTCCCCAAGGTTTCTGATAATTCATGCACAATTTTTGGTCCTTCTCATACATTGTCTGTAGTTAATGGTGATTAGTGTCTGTTAAAGGTAGTTATGTGGTTTTAAGAGGTCGAGTGTGCTTTTAGGATGTAGGGAACTCCCGAAGCTATCAGAGTGCATGCTGTTTGGGGTATGTTTGAAGGTCCATCTCTATATGAATGTGAGTTTCTCACCCCACTGTCAATTTCAGTGGGGATGATGTGGGATGTCTTCAAATATGTATTCATATGGTTCATACCTGAAGAGGTGAACACAAAGAAAATGGAAGAACTTATGAGCATTAAACAAGACCAACGGACGGTGAAGGCATATATTGACCATTTTAAGGAACTTGTGTCCTTTTATTCGGAGGTAGAATCATAGGATTTGATGAAGACTTATCTCTTCATCGGGGGTCTTCGTCTTGAGATCATAGGGCGGGTCCTCCCTTATAGGGACTATCATTTCGAGAAGTTGGTGGATGAGATGTTCATAGTTGAATTGATCTCTGGACCGCGATGCATGGTAATCCAGTGTATCTAGTCACTCATGAAGGTTCCCCATCTGGTGAGTCAGGTGTGCCAGAAGGACCTGTTTCTAAAGAGTCATCTATAGTAGTTCTGGCTTCTAGTTTATCGGACCATTCAGTAGTGTGCCACCAGTGTGGCTAATTCGGTCATGTGAATCCATCATGTCGCATCCCTCCAATGATGCACCATCATTGTAGATTTCTGGGCCATTTAGGGAAATTATGACGGGCGTGTCGCTTGAAGAATACATTCTCATTAGAGAAAATCAAGTGCCGGATATGAGGAATGAGATTCTTCAGCCATCAGAACCCCAGCCACAGGTCTTGGGGTGAATCTCGTGCGTAGTCATAATTTTCCAGGGTTGTGAATCCTTGGTCTAAGTCTTGTGTTTTTTGTTGGAATTAGAACATTTAAAGTCTTCCCATTCTCATTTTTCTTCTATTAAAGTTTTCAAAACATTGTAAGTTCATTGTTTTATCGTGGGGTTCTGATAGACATGTTCTATTGTAATCCAAATAGTTTTGTTTTTCTGATCCTGTTTTTCTGAATCGTGTGCTTCTATTAAAAATGTGCTTGGCCCCTATGTAGTTTGATCATGGTTTAGTAGTTTTTTTCAAGAGGTGTAAGTGCCCAAAAAGGAGATTAGGCTTGTGGTTGTACTCGGGTTCACTGTTTGAGACATGTTCTTCGTATGGGTTTTCTCTAGTATTCGAGGGTTTTTGGTCTAGGTTGAGAGTTCCATGTTTCAACAAAGGTGTTTTTTCGCTCATTCTATAGATGATAGTTTAGATCAGTTGGGAGTCCCCGTGGTCGCCCCCCTTCTCGAGGTGATATGTTTGGGTGTTAAATTTCTTCCCTATTTGATTTCTTGTGGTGGGAAGAACCCATTCGTGTTCTCCCCTCAACCTTGGACTTCATTTTTCTCTTGAACCGGTTAGGTGTGACCTTTGTAGAGTAAGGCCATACCGAGATCCTCAACATTCTTCGGATCTTCAAGTTTTGTTCGGGCATGGCCTCATTTCTTGACCAACATAGGGCTTCGTGACATTCTAGGGGTAGAAAGTGTCTGTGGTGGGGAGAATTCTCATCCCCTCATATTTTAATTTATTATTATTATTTCTGGGTTCCGTATTATTTCATAAAGTATCAGGTTGGGTCCTGGTTTAATATTTCAGATGATTAATGTTTTTGGTGGGTTTTAGACCCGTTCACGAAGACCGCATGGTTAGCAGTAACTGCGCGGTCGCCCTAGGTGCTTGTGCGGTTGCCCAAGTGGACAACATTGAGGTGCGCAATTTGCATGCGTGTTTTTTTTAAACTGTGTGATGAGCACGCGGTTAGCCTGTTTTTAGAATTTGTTAATTAAACAGATTAAAATAAAAATTTTCTTGTTAATAATAATAATATTTTTTTTCTTTTTAATTTTTATTATAATTAAGATTATTATTAATAGTATTACTATTATAAATAGTATTATTATTATTAGTATTTTTATTAATATTGTAATATTATTATTATTCATTTATTATTATTATTTTTCTTTATGTTATTATAAATATAATTTTTGATCATTATATTGTTATTATTATGTCACCACCCATCCTCGGGGCCCATACCGTGACTACCCCAAGCCCGCCTTCTGTAGGCCAGGGGCTGGCGACTAGCACCAAAGGCGTAAATACCGATAAAAAGTGAAGGCATTGCCTTTATAAAATAAACAAACACCACAGAGTACACAATGTGAGTAAATACTAAGTAAACTGAGTATAAAAGTAAGTGCTAGAAAGTAAATGGGACAGAATAAAAACCCAACTGAAAGTAAAGTACAACTGAAAAGGAAGTACAACAATAGAAAAGTAAAGCAGTGAGTCCAAGCCGCCCTCTAGAAATCTCACCTGAAGGGTGGGTACAGATAGTCTCCTCTACCACTCAGCTCCAGCCGTCTGCTCCAAGTATGTCCCATCCAGTGTTCCACGTCTAGGTACCGTTCAGCTCCACGAGCTCCTACATCGATTAGCATTTTCCGCTATCTGCATCCAACACAACATAGTGCGGGCATAGCCCATGCAGGGGTGAGTATACGCTACTCAGAAGGGACCCCGAGACCCCCGAAGGTCTCCCAAAATCCACAAAGGATAAACCACAAAGGAAAAATACAATCATGAAGTAACAACCAACTCTACTTAGGTATATTCCCATACATATACCTAAGTCATCAATTCCATCTCGGCTCCAGCACACGAGCCCAAGTATAGCCCAGACCACACAGGAAAACATAACCCATTCCACATAGGAAATCATAACCCAATCTGAATAAGAAATCACAACAATTGTATCAATGATAACGATCACAAGTCAAGAATCAGCTCAAACAGTTATCCATTTACGAAGAGGGGTGGAGATGATTAGATGTAGCCTCTAAATCATCTCCTCTGCTGAACCCACGTAGGATCCAAGTAAGGTAGTCATTGCTACCGAACCCATGGAGGATCCAAGTATCATAGTCGTCCTGGTCAAACCCACGGAGGATCCGAGTATGGTAGTCATCCTCGTTGAACCCACGGAGGATCCCAGTACGGTAGTCGTCTTCGTCGCAGACAGCTCTAGGGTTCCCGCACACAGCATGCTCGATTCCGGGAGGGTCTACTCCATGAGCCAAAGGGGTCGATACATTAAATGACACGAAGTCCGGAGTTGATGTATCCCAGTGTTCTGTCTCATCAAAATGAACTCAACGCGATAGACGGTGCGTCAATCAGACGCCCGATTTGAGAGTTATCGGCTTTTTCATCCAAGGGGCGCAGTTGGTTTTTAAGTAAAAAACGACCCGACTACACTCCAACTGCATCCAAACCATGATCGTGGTAATACAAAAGAACCATCTCACTAATAGGAATCCAAAAAAGTCAACGACATGTCAATCAGATGTCTGAGGTTCAAGTTATATGCGTTTCCGCTCCGAGGGCCCGGTTGGGTTCGTGTTCGAACCAACCCGGCCGTACCCAAAGATATCTGAAATCTTGATTGCAATATACCCAAATGACCAGCTCGATGCAAGGATCACTATCCTACTGACAGTGCGTCGATCAGAGGTCTGTAGCAATGTTATGGGCATTTGAATGGATCTGTCCGAAAACAGGGGGTTTGGGCCCGGTCCGACCCGACCCAATACCCCCTGGGTCATTCCGAACCGGGGGATCTGACCCGGGTCCGGGTCCAGCCCGGTTGGGAACGGCCTGGCCTGCTGCGGGAGTCCGTCCCGGCATGGGAGGTCTGGCCTGGGCACCCACGCGCTGAGCGGACACAGGGGGGGGGGGGGCATCCCCCCTTGATTGTTAAACAACCGGCCTTAAACGAACTCGCGGGACCCCTTGGGTACCACCTATAGCTGTCTTCAGCGGCAGGATCATCTGGCCGTTTCCCCAAACCACCGCGGCCATAGGCCCCTGCTCCTTCCATCCGACGCGGTGGGACGGTGCCGCACCACTCCGCCACGACCGCGACCCTCCTCGTTGTTTTGGCGCAGCGTGATGGCGCTGTGCTCCTCCGTCACGACCTACTCTTGGCCGCAGCCTTCGTTGGCCTTAACAGCATGGTGCAACGATATCTTACTACCTCACTATGGTTCTCTCGTTCCCACGCAGTGCAACGACATCACGTCACCTTCATCCAAGCCACATGAAAATTCAATGACAAAAAGGGGAGGAGGTTCGACTGGGTTCGTGCGGTCCGATATCCTCCCATTATTCTGATAACAGGCGGCTAAGAATTAACCAAGAATGCCAATTGACAATTCTTTAATGATGAACAACCCCTACCTCGAAGAAGAATTCGCTGAAGCTTGCGTCGCGGAAGATGGTGTCACGGGGGAAGGCTCCGTATACGGCGACAGAGTTCGTCCGAGGAAGAAACGACATTTCCCTTTCTTTGATGTGGGAAGAAGAATGAAGGAAGGTAAATCAAAGAAGGGAATGCCGTCACACACCGGCTACGGAGAGAATAAGATATGGCTCATCGGTCTCTCCTTGCGGTGTTTGCGTTCTTCATTGAAGCCTTGGCGTTCTTGGCGTTCTTCAAACTTAGATAATTCTGTCCCAAAAACTCCACACAACGATACAAGAATAATAAAATAAGGCTTTTGACTTATTTTATTACTCATGCAAACATTTTTCAAAATTCAAAACTTGAATTCACCTAATTAATCAAACATGTGTTGTCAAATTAATTAGGTGTTTAATTAGCATGCATTAATGTGGAAGAGTTACAATTTTAAGGGCGGGTTGCCAAAATTTAAGAGGGGGTCTAGGGGAAAGTGAAAAGGTGGGGCTCATGTGGGACCCACCTCACTAATATCCTAACCAGAAGTTAGGATCACATAGTGGAGAGAAATATAGTTGGGACACAACTTAATTTCACTTAACACTTAAAACACTTAGTAAAGAAATAAAAATAAAATTGTAAAACAATTATATTTTTATTCCTCACATTTTTAACATCTCCTCCCGAGCAAAAAAACCTTATAAAAAGGTGTTCTTAAGCAATTATCGGTGCTGTAGTTTCATTGGTGCCCTCAGATTTCGATTCCGAGCACCAGTTCAGAAGTTAGTAAAACCCGCTCATTCGTTCACTGAACGTACCTAAGATAAACTTCGGAAAATTATTCCGGGCACACCGGGCCTCAGAATCAGGCGTCGTCAAAAACTGAAGACTCGTAAAATTCCAAAGAAATTAGGAAAATATTTTACTTGAAATTTTCAGGACTTTACATTACTCCCACCTCAGGGCTTTACATCCCCGTAAAGCTTCAACACACACTATGGAAAACAATGTGGTACTGAGCACGCATATGAGCCTTCCGCTGCCATGTGCTCTCCTAGAGGTTCTCGAGCTACAAGTGAAAGGGCACCAGAGGAATCTACTGTCAACATAGGACCCACTCTTTTCGATCCTCTATCTCCACTGGGACCTTCGTAAAAGTCGCCCCGTCATCGATGTCCAACACACCATGGTCTATGATATGCATCGAGTCGTGCACGTATATCCTCAGTTGTGATACATGGAAGACATAGTGCACCTGGTGTAACTGAGGTGGTTGAGCCAGACGATAAGCCACCTCACCTATCCTGCTGAGAGCTTGGAATGGTCTGATGAAGCGCAGAGATAACTTGCCACCCCGGCCAAATCTCCATAATCCACGTCGAGGTGAGACCCGCAAGAAAACGTGGTCGCCGTCCTCGAACTCTATTGGTATCCGTATCCTATCAGCATAAGACTTTTGTCAGCTCTGAGCTATCCTCATTCACTCCTGGATGACCTGGACCTTCTCTGGTCCTACAAGAGCTGCTAAGATTTTTTCTTTTCCAATAAGAGAAATCTGGTCTCATCCCCTGGATGAACCATGTTCATTTCCTAATAAAGTCAATCTCGACATGGATTGTACTAATCCATACCAAGGATGACATCTTAAGGCCTCGATGCTACTACAAAGCGATCCAACCATTACTCTCGCCTATAAGGGTTGAGTCACACTGTCGGCATCAGTGTGTGGTCAATGGGTCTCCTCCAGTAAGTATCTCAAAAGTGAGGGTCAAGTCAACAGGTTTAAACCAGAACTTCTTAGTATAAACAACATAAAAAGGACTGGGAACAAAATATCACAATAACAAGTGTCTTTTATTACTACAACTCAAGGTACAAAGACACAAAACATCAAAAAATCTAGAAACAACATGAACAAAAGTCCCCATGTCTGGAGCTAGTCCTGCTCCTGTCCATCTGCTCCCGGAGCTCCATGGTCGTAAGCCTCAACTGACTGAAGCTGAGATCTCCCCTATCCACCAATTCCCTGCGGTCGGGGTGGTATTATTGGTGGTGGTGGTGGTGGTAGGGCCTCAAAGCGTTTCCCACCACCAGCTGCTCGGTCAGCTCCTCTAACTAGTCCGCCTACTCCCTGTGGACAACCATGGTCGAACCTCTGCCTGGGAGGTCCCTTTACCACCTGCTGCTCATCTTTAGGATGGGTCAGGTAGTCTTGAGCGATGTGGCCTTAATCGCCGCATGGATAGCACTACTTTCTCCTCGTGTGTCCGTCGCTCCTTCGTGTGCTCCATACAATCGAATCTACATCCTGAGATTGCTCATCTGATGGCCTAGCCCACTTGGATCTCTACATTAACTTTCTACTGCAAGCTGCAGAAGACTCCGCTACGGGTCGTCCTACGGAGGGTCTCGCCACTTGTGACTGTTCGACAAGAAAACACTCCACTAGTAGGGCTCTCTCCAACACCCCTACCTGCGTCGGGATGTTGAGGGAGATCATCGAAGCCTTGATCTCATTCCTCAGTCCCTAATCGAAGGTCCGAGTTCTAAAGAATGGGTGTCATACCATATCTGTGGAGTAACACGAGAGATCAATAACCCTAGTCGAGTACTGGGCTACAGTCATGCAGCCCTTCCGCAGTTGTAGTAACTCCTGAATGTGCACCGCACGGAGGGTGGCTGGGACGGACTCTGAGTGAAAGAGGCTCTCGAATTCTGACCAAAGGAGATATGCCTCGTCGTGCACTAGGATCATTAGGCTCTACCATCTGTCTGCTGCCGCGTGTAAGAGACTCGCTGCAAGGATCACCAGGAGGTCAGCTGGTGTCCCTACTAGCCTAAAAACTCGAACAACAGCCTCCAGCCAATCCTCGGCTGCCTGAGGGTCCATCTCCCCATGGAACCTGGGCGGTCTCTGATGCTGAAACTCGTGCAGTGCACTAAGGCAATGTGAACTCTCAGTGGCTTGGGATGGTGGCATTAGTGGCTCGGTGGGTAGAGGTACCGCCGGTGCGTCCACTGTAATTGGGCCCTACACCGAGGCCTCACCACTCGGTGGGCTGTCGTCTTGCACAGATCTCGAAACCCTAGCAGTTGCCATCATGTGGCCATCCTGAAAAGAAACAAGTTTTCCACAGTTACTACAGTATACCTAGTGACCAGACACAAGTAATCACAAAGAAAACTTGAAACACACATGCAATCAATGTTTTTTTGCACTGAGTCGGAAATTAGAAGTCAGGGTCCTGGTGTATAGATACGTCGAACACCGCACCAACACTGGACTCCCTGAACTGATAAGCACACTCAATAACCTTAAAACTATTTCTTCACCTAGAAGAAAGGTCAGAGTCATGAGTTCTACAGTAGAACCGAACTCCTATGGTACCAATTTGTCACGACCCATCCTCGGGGCCCGTGCTGTGACTACCCAAGCCTGCCTTCCATAGGCCAAGTTCTGGAAAATAGCACCTAAGGTGTAAATCCCAATAAAAAGGGAAGGAATTTCCTTTATAAAGTAAACAAACACCAAAGATTACGCAAGCTGAGTAAACACTAAGTAAACTCAGTACAAAATTTAGTGCTAGAATATAAATGGGAAAGAATACAAACCCAACTGAATGTAAAGTACAACTGAAAATGAATTACAACAACATAAAAGTAAAGCAGCGAGTCTGAGCCGTCATCTGGAAATCCCCCTTGAAGGGTGGGTACAGATAGTCTCCTCTGCTCCTCGGCTCCAGCCGTTCGCTCTGAGTACATCCCTTCCAGTGTTCCACCTCTAGGTACCGTTCAACTCAATGAGCTCCTACCTCGATCAGCGTTGTCAGTCGTCTGCATCCAACACAATGTAGTGCAGTTATACCACGTGAAGGGGCGAGTATACGCTACTCAGAAGGGACCCCAAGACCCCCGAAGGTCTCCCAGAATCCACGAAGGATAAACCACAAAGGAAAGATACAATCACAAAGTAACAACTAACTCTACTTAGGTATATGACCATACATATACCTAAGTCATCAATTAAAGATCAGTTCCAGCACACGAGCCCAAGTAAAACCCAGACCACACAGTAAAACATAACCAATTCCAAATAGGAAATCACAACCCAATTCACAGAGGAAAGCACAACAATAATATCAATGATAACGATCACAAGTCAAGACTCAACTCACACAGGTATCCATTTACGGCGATGGGTGGAGATGATTAGATGTAGCCTCTGAATCATCTCCTCTGCCGAACCCACGTAGGATCCAAGTAAGGTAGTCATCGCTGCTGAACCCACAGGGGATCAAAGTATAGTAGTCATCATCATCGAACCCACAGAGGATCCCAGAACGGTAGTCGTCCTCGTCGAACCCAAGGAGGATCCAAGTACGGTAGTCGTCCTCGTCGAACACACGGAGCATCCCAGTATGATAGTTGTCCTCGTCAAACCCACAGAGGATCCCAGTACGGTAGTCATCCTCGTCGAACCCATGGAGGATCCGAGTACGGTAGTCGTCCTCATCTAACCCATGGAGGATCCTAGTATGGTGGTCGTCTTCGTCGCAGCCAGGTCTAGGGTTCCTGTACACATCATGCTCGATTCTGGGAGGGTCCGCTCCATGAGGAAAGGGGGTTGATAAATCAACTGACATGAAGTCTGGAGTTTATGTATCCCAATGTTCTGTCTCGTCAAAAGGAACTCAATGTGACAGATGATGCGTGAATTGGACGCCCGGTCTGAGAGTTATTAGTTTTTTCGTCCCAGGGGCCCAGTTGATTTTTAAGTCAAAACCGAGCCGACCATACTCCAACTATGTCCAAAAATTGATCAGGGTAATCCAAAAGAACCGTCTCATTAATAGGAATCCAACAAAGTTGACGACACGTCAATCGGACGTCCAGAGCTCAAGTTATATGTGTTTCCACTCTGAAGGCCCAGTTGGTTTCATGTTCAAATCAACTTGGCTATACCCAAAGTTCTAAGAAACCTTGAGTGTAATATAACAAAACAACTGAATCGATCCAAGTATCTCTACGCAACTGACAGTGCGTCGATCAGAGGTCCATAGCCGAAGTTATGGGCGTTTGAATGGATCTGTCCGAAAATAGGGGGTTTGGGCCCGGTCTAACCCGGCCCAATACCCCCTGGGTCGGCCCGAACCGAGGCGACCCATCCCAGGTCCGGGTCCGGCCTGGTGCGGGCGGTCCGGCCCAGCATGGCCGGTCTGGCCAGGGCACTCGCTTGATGAGCGGACACGAGGGGGGGGGGGGGGGGGGGGTGGTGGGCGCTGCCGCCCTTGATTGATAAACGGCCAGCCATTTATGGCCGGCCTTAATCGAACCTGCAGGACCCGCGGGGTCCCGCCTCCAGCTGTCTCCAGTGGCCGGCTCAGCCAGCCGCTTCCCCGAACCACCGCGGGTATAGGCCGCGGCTTTTTTCCTTCCGGCGTGACGCAATGATGCCCCACCTTTCAACCACGGCCCGCCGCGGCCCGCCGCGGCCGCGGGCCTCCTCGGTGTTCCGGTGTGGCGCGACAGCGCAACGCTCCTCCGTCGGGGCCCGCTCTTGGTCGCGGCCTCCTTCGGCCTTATTGTAATGGCACGATGGTGCCACGCTCCTTCTTCGTGGTTCTCTCATTCCCGCACGGTGCAACAGAACCGCGTTGCCTTCATCCAAGCCACAAGAAATTTCAATAACAAAAAGGGGAGGAGGTTCGACCGGGTTCGTGCAGTCCGACCTCCTCCCGTTATTCTGATAACAGGTGGCTAAGAATTAACCAAGAAATTCAATTAATAATTCTTGAATGATGAAAAACCCCTACCTCGAAGAAGAATTCAAGGAAGATTGCGTCGCAGAAGATGGCGTCGTTGGGGAAGGCTCCGTATACGGTGACAGAGTTTGTCCGAGGAAGAAATGACGTTTCCTTTTCTTTGATGCGAGAAGAAGAAAGAAGGAAGGTGAATTGAAGAAGGGAACATCGTCACACACTGGCTGCAGAGAGAAGAAGAGACGGCTAGTCGATCTCTTCTTGAGGAGATGGAATTCTTCGTCGAAACCTTGGCGTTCTTTGCGTTCTTCAAACTTAGTGAATTCTTTCCTAAAAACTCCACACAACGATACAACAAAAATAAAATAAGGATTTTGCATTATTTTATTACTCATGCCAACATATTTCGAAATTCAAAACTTGAATTCACCTAATTAATTAAACATTTTTGTCAAATTAATTAGGTGTTTAATTGAAAAGCATTAATGTGGAAGAGTTACAATTTTAATGGGGGGGGGGGGGGTTGCCAAAATTTAAGAGGGGGTTTAGGGGAAAGTGAAAAGGTGGGGGATCGTGTGTGCCCCACCTCACTAATATCCTAACCAAAAGTTAGGATCACATATTAGAAAGAAATAAAGTTGTCACACAACTTAATTTCACTTAACACATAAACCACTTAGTAAAGAAATAAAAATAAAATATTAAAACAATTATATTTTTATTCCTCATATTTTTAACATCTCCTCCCGAGAAAACACACCTTCGGAAAAGGTGTCCCTAAGCAATTACCGACGCATTGGTTTCATCGGTGCCCTCAGATTTCAATTCCAAGCACCGGTTTACAATTTAGTAAATCCCGCTCCTTCGTTCACTGAATGTACCCGAGCTAAACTTCGGAAAATTATTGCTGGCACACCAGGCCTCAGAATCAGGCGCCGAGAGAAACTGCAGACTCGTAAAATTCCAATAAAATTAAGAAAAAAAATTTCCTTGAAATGTTCAGGTCTTTACATATTATTATTATCATTTTTATTATTTGTATTTTTATTATGTAAAAAAAGTAAATCCCTAACCCTAAACTAGACTCGATGCTCCCCCCTCCCCCTGTTTGGCTATGATTCAACCCCGACCAAAGATCTCTCTGCCTTCACACTTGCAGCGGTCGTGCCTATGATCTCTTACGACCTCCCGCTAAACCCAAAGCCTCCACCTCTCTCCTGCCCACAGGTCCCTGCCGCACTCCAGGCCTTACCTCTAGCCCCTCCTACGGCTACCCCGCTCCCTGCACCCTTTGCCTCTAGGAGCCCTCACCACTCTGGACTAAAGAACTCAATGCTCCCCAGCCTCGCCCCTACTGCTGCCTCCACCCTCCAGAACCCCTAGTGAACCTCTCATTCTAGATCCTGACCCCCCATGCGCCAGCTGCTCCCCAAGTCTCTGCCCTCACCTCACATCCAATCTGGATTTCCTTGCATCCTGCCTTCTGCGATCCAGCACCTAACAGACCATTCAAACTCCTCCCAAAGCCTCGACTCCTTCCGATCTCCCTTCCTCCCGCCGACCGTGCACTGTGACTCTAGCCAGTATACCATGCATGCTCTGCCCATGGCCTTCTCATCCCGACCACTGTGCCTAGGCCTCGGCCTTGCCTCAGATCATTCTAGCCTCCCCAGCGCTAGCCTTCTCTAACCATTTTCCCTCCGACCGACTACACGCCCTTCCCGCCCCCCTGTTGGTGACCTTTTGGACTACCCGTACCTCCTCATCGTCCTTCCGAGGCTGAACGACCAGCCCCGTTGGCTCCTATTCCATCTTCACTCTCTTGGATAGCCTTCATCATAATCAACGTAGGTGCGTTTGTGGTGCAGATGAGGTTTCACACCAACTTCAGGAGGAATATCCACATGCGAGGTTAGATCCTTTACATTGATCCTTAAATTCAGGAATCATTTTGATTACATGAATTATTATTTTTATCTTCATTGGTATTAATATTTTTTTTATTTCTATAATAATTGTTTTGGGTGAAATTATTTGGTTATGGTAGGATAAAATTGTTGGGATAATTATTTTTTACCAGATTAATTGATGTGATATGTTTTTTGATTGATTAGTTTGGTACGAAGTTTAGTTCTTAAATAATCATAGTTTGCGTTTTATATTTTGTATCATTCTCATGGGAATTTAATGTTTTTTTGTTGAAAAATAGTTCTGTGATGTTTAATATATTTTCATGAATTTCTGTATTACGTTTTTTCAAACTATGTAAGTCATGTGTTTTCAATCATGGTATGTTGTGGGTGTGAGTTTGATAAAAAAGGTGTTCTTTCGAAGAGTTTTGGGTGTGTCGGCTGTGGGTTACTCTTTGGAAATCATCTTATAAATTTTAAAGTGTTTTATTAAACATTACAAACGATACAAGTTATGTTTTGAAATTATGTCAAGGTGGTTATTTTATGCTATTTGTTCGTTTGTATTGTTTTAGGTCCATGTTTATGTATTTTAGTTATCTTTACTATTTTAGCATGCTGGCAAGTTTTTTCCATGATATTGTTGTCGTCATCTGGTTGGGTGTACTTATGCATGAGTGTGAGACGTGCCGCGTCTTCGTAACCGAGCTGCAAGTCGAGGTAGGTCCCCCACTGCACTCACCTTTAAATTCAGAATTTATTAACTACTTGATATTTTATTAATTTTAATAAATGAGAAACAATAGAAGATAATTAATTTTTAAGTTATTATTTGGTGTAAAAATAGCCATTTATTTTATACAAGACACTTGAAATATTTTCTTGATGAAAGAACACCCAATAGTGAAAGAATGCCCATTTGGCCTTTAAACATAATTCACTGGATTTCAAATGTAGTTCTGGTTTATTAATAAATGATTTATTTTTAAGCGTGAACAAGTATTTTGGTTCTCTTGAGAAATGAGGATTTTTTTAAATTTGTGAAGGACCTTTTGGCACTTTAATAAAATAAATTATTCTGGAAAACTTTATTTGGGGTAACTCAGGGATGATATTTGGTGTACATTGACTACATGATTTGTGTGTGATGTTTGTGCTACTTTCTTGACATTTTTGACTCACCCCTTTCCGGTTTATTATATGTGTTAACATGGGAACCTGACATAGTAAATGAATCTTCTAAGAATGATTATTGCACTAGTTTAGATTACTCACTGGCTAGTGGCTCTTAGTACAGATTATACACTTCTTGGGGATTGGCCCCCTCGGTAAGGCCATGTAGGGCAATATCGGGCGTTAGGGCGTTATGACTTCATCGAGAGTAGGAATGCCTTTATGATGAGTCAGATGTATAATACATTCTGGATTGTTCATGAGCTCATAGGTTCAACCCATGTCCCCTTTAGTGTTGATTTGTATCTGGAAGATGATTCAGAGGTCTAGTTCGGTGGCTGGCCCCTGTGTTCCACTTCTTTTACATTTCCCTTAGTGTGTGTTGGGTGTTGTGTGTGGTTTTCCATTTCACTAACAACTGAAATTTTAATTTCAAAATTTTTCGTAGAAATGGTTTAAAATGTAATGCACCTGTTCCTTTCAAACATTAAACATGGTTTTAAATTTAAAAGGGCAATGGGCTATTACTTGTCATAGAAATGGAAGTGTGTGTGGAAACCCATATTTTTTATAATTTAGTTCAAACCTGAAATTAGTAAATTTCTTTATTTAAATGTAGTGCCTTGGGAATATTTGGTTGGGAACGCCTATTGAGTTTTAATACTCACGCCAATAGTGTTTTGCTGTTTTTAGTTTTGTTGCAGGTTTGAATTGAGCATGCTCGCCATGGGAGATGGTTGGTTGTGAACTGGTTAGCAGCTCTCAGAGTCACGAGGAGTTTTGGTTGTGGTTAGGTTAGTTTTCCATTATCGGTTGTTCCTCTTTTTTCGTGTCATTATCTTGAATTGTGTTATTATACTTTTCCACTTCATTAATTTTTTTTACTGGGTGATATCATTCCCACTTGTCCTTTATTGATACCCTGGAACTTGTCACCAGCCTGAGAGGATCGGGAAGGCCTCTCGGGCTATGTCGCTGACCGGCTCGGGTGACTAGTTCAGGGTTGACCCAGGTTGGTTCGTGATAGTAGATATCCCATAAATAAATTCCTTCACCATTATTTATATGTGTAAATGGTCAGTGAGAAATCAAAGGATATTTTACCTTTCAATGTTTCCCATGAAAATAGAACAACATTAATCCATCTTTTGGATAAATGAATTATACATTGAAAGTTAAAGAATATGATGGTTTCATAGAATTTAAATATATCCTTACCGGTATCCTATAATATCATTAAATCTTTAATTCCAATTTTATAAGTCAGTATGATGTTTTTCTTGAAATGATGGGTAGATTTTATGGGCCTTGAAAATTTTCCCATAAATTAAATGTCAACATGGCCTCACAATACCTCCATTAAAACATCATAATTATCAATATAAATAGGTTAATAAAATGATCCCAATAATTTTATCATTATAAAAATTAAATTTATGCTTCATTGGGATTGGATTACGGGCTCCACTTTTATATGATGGGCCTGAGGCTCATTATGCCATGTCAATAAATTTCTGCATTCATTTACAAATAATTAATCCACTGATCCTAGAAGAAAAAATGTAACAAAAAAGTGAACAATGATATCTAAAAATATAAAATTTAGTTAATTAAAATAATGGATTCCCTAAGAATATGATCGATTGGGCCCAAATTTTCACACTAAAAATGAACTACACATGGGATGAGAAATGAAGTTCAATTTATAAAATGGAATAAATTCGGAGTTTATTGATTTTGTAACACATGAATATTAAAATATAATCAATGAATATTAGGTTCTTTTAGTTCTAAATCAAAAAAACTTATGAGGTGTCAAACCAATCATAGAATGAAATATATTACAAAACACGAAACTCTATTAAAGGTAGGTGATCATGCCATATCTTAACAAAATATTAAAAATATTATCAATAAATATCTTAAAGAGACAAGATATTCCTCTCAGACTATCAAATTGTCATGGGATAACGAATATAACTCAAATATAGTTGGGCTCTAAGAGCCATATGAAAACTCCTCTATAGATAGGATGTGAAGAAAGCATTTCACTTGGATACATTCAGTAATTTTACTCCATGATGTAAACTTTTTTTATCTCTGTATAAGAATCAAAATATCTCTATTAAACTATTATCCTATAAGGGATTGATAAGAGTTGACATGGTCAATTAGCCAATAATCACCTAGATAACTTCATATCTATCAACTCATAATAGATACTCAGTCAGTAATTCAAACAATGTATTACCCAAAATTTACTCCAAAGACACAAGATAATGGCACAAACTTATATAAACCTGGTGCACAATATTGATATTATCATAGGCGAGGAACCATAAAATGATCTCAGAAAAAAAAACATTGTTTCACACCACCCCACAAAAAAAATAACATAACATATTATACAAAATTATCACACTAATATGTACTACTATATATTAGTTATATAATTCATCAATACATACTAACATGTCATTATATGAATCAATATCTAACAATAGAATAGGATTATGTGCTCTAAAACCTTAAATAATCCATTATATATATCTCTAGAGATAAAATAATATCATTTTACGTCAAAATTAATAGCTAAAAGAAATAAATCATTCAACCAATGAATACATGTGGGGTTAAAAACAATCATCTCTAGGTATAAAATGAAACATTCCTCTACATTATCCAAAAAAATTGATAACAAAACATTAGAAACCATTTTCATTATCTCGGTAAATAATTTTCATATAAATGATTCACAAATTTTTTTATCATACATATATTATATAATATGTTAAAATAATATTCATATAAGAACATTATCCATTTCCTCTATATCAAATTAGGTTATTTCTATATAATGATAGATTTAGGGAAATTTTTATCTAAATAGAATATAAATACATTTATAAGAAGATTATGGGTCAACACATTAATGGAAAACATTACATCAAAATGTTATGTGTCTTTAGTCACAATGTTTTTCTCATGTGATCTCAACTACCTTGTCCCATATGAAATTATTTAACACCTATGTATCAATACCCATCCTTCCTTAGACTTTTAAACATAATAATATAAATTATACACCACTCATGCCTTATGAAACTAAAGCACCATATCACTAATCAATCCATTATTAAACTCATAAAATATTTCTATAATTTTAATGACTAAACTAATGGATTATGATTTTTTAAGGGATTTATAAGGGAAAACACAAGATATTTCCTCAAAAAATATGTTATAGAATCCCCTTCAACTAGGGAAACTATGAATCTGAAACAACATCTTGTTTGGTTGAAAATCATTCACTACATTAACGGACATGGGATCAACTACAACATCACCCTTTGAAATGGAATTAACACTGAAATTAAGTTATATATTCCATAACATACACCATGAGATCATTCAATATATCTTATTTTTTGAATTTATATATTGAATAATCTTTAGACAAGTTACATACTCTTCCACTTTATGATAATAAATGAGGAAATTTTTAATGGGAATCACTATGAAAATATACAAATATGAATTAAAAATACATTATATGAGTCCCAAGAACACTTCATGGGTGTTCACCTTTTAAAACCCCATAATTGAGAACTCATAGAAAAAATAACAACACCTAGACACTATCTTTAGAATATCCTCCCCATATACCTAAAGTGATTGATATACTAAATGAGGACCAGTTATTAAGAAACACAATGTAACTTTTATTTGAACAATGATATAAAAAATCTTTGGAATTGGATATTTGATATTTCCTATATATGGATACAAATTAATATAGTTAATAAAAATGAAATAATTGAAACCTAATTTTTAATGAACAAAACTATATCTTCTAATGTGAACATACTAGTTCTAAAAAATATATTCTCTAGAAAGTCCTCTAACAACAACTTCATCACCTAGAGAACTTATATATATATATAATATGCTTATTAATATATTAATTCCCTCTTAGTTCAAAATAGGATACCATGAAAGGCCTCACAATGGGGTGGAAACATAGAAATTCTATTGATAAAAATTTTATATACTCATTTAGAACATTATCAACACTTCTTATATATATATATTATAGAAAATTATTTCAATCTTTGTTTATAATAAATTATTTCCCATAATATTATGAGGGCTTGGAATATCCCAAAATGTTATCAATGGATGTTTCCTTATGATTATATAAATGATTTATATTTATTAATGATGTATTACATAATGCACTTGAACCACATGATATAACCAAATCTTCTATTTCTTAGAATTGAATAGTATATTTAGAGAATAAATATATTCATAATAACTGAATGTGTTACAAAGGGACTAAAAATAAAATATAAGATAACTATAATATGATAATTTTGAAATGCTCGATCCCCTAGAATGATCATACACACTAAAGGAACTATAGAAATGAAATAGAATAATTTTAATGAAAATTAAGTAGGAAGTTGAAAATATATTAAACCATTAGAGAAAATATAATAAAATGAAAGAAAAATGAAATATAAGGTATTTATATAAGGTTGGAAACCCATATTACTATTAAAAATAAATTTGATGGAATTTTCATTTGACTACAGGAATAGTAATCTGACTATTAAAAATAGTAAATAAGCCAAAATAATAGTAAAAACACCTATGTAATTGGAAAATAATATTTATTTATCATATAAAATAAAAATAAAAATAATTTATATCAAGATAATAATAAATTAAGGTTTTCAAAATGATAAAATAGGTATTTGGTTTTTTCCAAAACACTTATTTTTCAACATATAAAATAATTTAATAAAAATTTTATTTTTATTAAATTGGATTACAGAATAATATTTTGTTTTATAATAATAATAATAATAATAATAATACATTATATTTCCATAAGTAATTCTTACAATGAGTAAAAAAATGACCATAATAATAAAATTGTAATTTGTCAAATAAATTAGGATTTAATTTAAAAATAACATTCTATTATCTAGAGAAATATTTTTATACAATTCATTTAATTTTTTAAATATAATAATGTAACATTATTTTGGGAGATTTTTTTATTATTCTAAAATATTTGAATTTTTTTGGAGTGTGAAATATTACAAAATTAGTTATTTTACATTAAAAAATATATTTTTGAATTAATTAGATATTTTTTTATGTAAGAAAAAATTTGTTTTAAAAAATATAAAATAATTACTATATATATTCACAATAATCAATAAATTTGGTTCTCTTGAAAAAAAATTATAAATTTATTATTATTATATCACAAAACCACTATCCTCAACTTATAAATACAACCAATCCCCAATCCTTCTCCTCACACAATAATTTCCTAGAATATATCACAACAACTACACATTTAAACATCCAATCCTCTTACCCACATCAATGATTTTGTCTCTTACTAAAATTCCATTCAACGGATCTTGAAATGGTGGCCTAAGAGGAGATATCCATTGTAGTTGGTAATGCCCTCAACTGAGCTATTTATGTCTTTTTACCCTTCATTATCCAAAAAAAATTCCATAAAAACATGAAATAAATTCTTTAGTATCATAAATCTAGAAAAATGTTTGTTCATTAATTAAGTTTACATTATCTATCCTCTTCTCATTGAATTCAAAAATGAATATGATTGTTCATATTATGGTGGGTTCACCATCTCCATGAAAATCATACATCATTTTTTTAAATGCCTTCTTGGTTCTCTGAATAAATAATATTATGATATATATGACTGTATTAAGTATAATAAAACATATTTCATGTTCAAAAATGTATTAATAATCATTGAATTTAAAAAAAATATATCTAGTTCATGATGGATGGTTAAACATCCTAAATTAACTAATTATATAACATTAATGTTTATAATATATGAGGAATAACTTTGTCATAACACATATATATTTGGGTAAATTTAAATACTTAGATGTGCAAGAATTTAATTTCATTTCTCTTATGGGTATTTTGTCCCATTTGACTAGAACAAAAATATATATCCATAAATGAAATAATCATTAGATATGTGAAATGAACCACCTTGGGGAAATGGAAATGAAAATGATATCTTGGTTTAATTTAAATATAAGGATAGTTAATATTGATAATAAATAATATGTATATGAATAATTTTATCAATCGAAATCAATTAAAATTTATTATTCCACATTTTACATAGAAGTTAATAATGATTAATGACCTAAGGTAAGGGTGCTTCTGAACTACAATCATTTATTATGGTTTATGCATTTTACATTTTTAAATCACTTATTTTCCCAATTATTACCATTTATTTATTTAATATTCTATAAATATTTTTCATTTCTCACATATACCATTTTATTCATTAATATATATTTTGGGGATATGCATGTTTTTATGGCATCCTTATGAAATTCAATTGCTTATAAGACTCGATTAAATAAAACATCTATGATTCCTATCCCATATCATGTTCCACTCCATTAAATTTTAAAATATATCAATTATTTCAAATATTATTGTTTTCTTATGTTGATAATTTTTACACATCGTTTTGGTTTGATAGACATTAACATGCTCTTTCCCAACATTAATGACTCTTTACCCTTCTCCCTAAAATATTGTTTTGAGGAATATTTCCAAATTTACTTCTCCATTATATTTATTTTCTTAAATTCACACATATAATTTTTTATAAATTTTAATTATTTTTCACCTATTAATATCCAGTAAATATATTAATTCTTTATTTTATGGAATCCCTTATTATGATTCATATTTTATTTTATATGACATGTTTATTTAATCCATTTCCAGCAAGGGGTAATTTTTTTGTTTACACCTTATGTTTTATTTCCATTTTCAGAATAAATATACTTATAGAAGGTAATGTGGGTGTTCTCTAATATTTATTCAATTCGTATGGAAATTTATGTCATGAGATGACTATTCATGATCCTTTCACTTTTTGAAGTCGGGTTGTTCCATCTAACTCATATACTCTGATTTTTTATCCTGATATTTATTTATTGGGATTTATTTTTCAACCCTTTTGTCTATATATGTCAAAGGTTATCCTTTGATTTTTCAGAAAAGTAAATTGATATAAAAGAGAACTATGGATATTAAAAAAAATTATTTTTGATTAATTATTATGATTTATTTACCAAGTCTCTGAAATACATTTTTCTTATCAATCCTCATGTCATGTTTATTGGATACTTTTGTTAGAATTCAAGTAATTAAAGGTTTATGTAGTTTGGGTTTCTATAGATGTTATTATAGGAATTGTATATTTGTTATTTGGGATTATAACATGAATACATCTGTAAAAAACATATAGATAAGTATATGAATATAAAAATAACTAGAAATTATCACAATGTATTGAATGAGTGGTTTCCAAGAAATGAAACCCATATATAAATACTATAATTATATATGGATAAAAAATAGATATACCTTCGAAAAATAACCCAAAAATGGATCATTGATTGTTAAATATACCAGTACATAGTCCATGATATATAATTTATTATACACAATTTGTTTGGAAAACTCATTGGATATGCTTTTGAAAATTCAAAAACTCTTTACTAACATCTACAAAGATTGTGAATAGTTTATTAGGATAAAAAACTATAATAGGATAATTACCATGGATAACCTAGATTTAATCCTTGAGACTCGTATGTTAGAAAATATGTTTCATTTATGAGTAATTTCTTATATGTTCACATTTTAGAAATTTTATTCTTATCAGTTTAAATACTCTCATCCTTTACTTTCATTTATTTTAGATAAAGATGGAAAATATGAGGAATCATGCCAACAAGAAAATAAATTATTTCTCAAATGAGATGCATATCATGATGGGAGAAGGACACATAAAAAATAGGAAAATACTAGATATACTTACTCAAGATGAAAATAATAATGTGATTCGTGTTGGACACCGTCCTCCTTAAAAATAGAATGTTATGGTTAAGTTATTTATAAAAAAGGAACCATACTTTTATTTGATATTATAATACAGTAATCATGGAATAATTTACTTAATCAATTGAAATTGTATTCTATATATTGTATTTATATATATAATATAAATTCATATTGGTTTTCTAACATCTGAAAGGAATAGGTGATTGGTTTTAAAAATTGTTCACTAAAAACAATTACATGCATAAAATAGAATCCATTGAATGGTATGGATTCAAGAAAATATTTTTCAATAAATATTATCCCCAAAAAATGTATCTAAAAATAAATTGGGAGTTCC
Source organism: Viscum album (assembly GCA_963277665.1). NCBI lineage: Eukaryota > Viridiplantae > Streptophyta > Magnoliopsida > Santalales > Viscaceae > Viscum > Viscum album. The sequence continues at coordinate 2,051,811,488 of OY728165.1, forward strand.
TCAAACTGAATCAAAATAAATTTTATTATATTAGGGATTATTAAGTAATCATTTCAAGGTATATAGGGTTGAATCTATCATTTTCATCGATAATGAATGTAATTTGGTTAGTTTATATAGTTTATTAAATCCAAATAATTAAAAATCATTGGTGAATCAAGAAATTGATACCTATGGATATATTGTTTCTTACATCCTTATGTTCAACATGAATATTTGTGATTCTTAGTGTCCACAAAGGAATGATGATATAATTCATAAAATGTTACTTAATTCAATAAGATTAACGTATAAATCAGATTGATAAGAAGAAATACAATGTGACCACATGTCAAAAATGTGGGAAGAATATTCCATGAAATTGTCTCTAGGGAAGGGGATATTCTTCCTATATGTAAAATAGTGACATAAATTTAATCAATTCATTAGGGAGATGAGGAAGAATACTAATGTTATTGAAGAAAATATAGATCCAATCAACACATTTCCAATATTCATGAATTTCAAATGAAAGGAACAATGAAATAATACAATAAAATTCACTAATACAAGGGTTATCAAGGATAGTCAAGAAGTAAAATATATAAGGACTTGAGGTTAAGGTAGGGAACATTTTATCACCAAAAATATTGTGGAACTTGATAATAAAGTTGTGATAGGTACCCAAGCTATTTATTAAAGAATGGTTAATGTATTATTTCATGTTGTATTTTCACATTATTTCATATAATTCATGTTTCATATAACTATTCCCAAACCACCTAAAAACATAGTGGTCTTGTTATCTTTGAGAAATAAAAATGGTTTAATTATTTCATAAAAACTATATTACTCCTCCCTAGTAAATTTTTGTGGAATGAACCTCCTTTAAAATCATGTCATTTCTCATTTATTGAAATATGGTTTTATAATGTACACAAATTTAAAATATTTATATAATGACAACATCACATGTCTTGAGTATGAAATCAATCTCTATTTCCCCAATCGTCCTTCTATTTTATAAAAGTGTAAGAAATATGGTGAACCTCATTTTGAATATTCTTATTAGTAAATGATATTATTTCCATATAATAAAAAATATCTAGCTCAAATTATTTATTCAAATTTTAGAATCATGCATGAATACATACCCATTTTATGGGGCTATATAGATGATTCCTGGATGAGTTGTTCAAAATTCCTATTGATAAAATGAATGAGTTCTCAAATATAACAATACCAAGATCTCATCCCATGTCCAAGTCTCCCTATATAATATCCAAAATTGAGTTGGGCGTAATAAATAACCATTTACAAGAGAATTTATGCTAGGTTGCTTCACTACATGGTGAAATGGACTACTCTTTCAAGAAGAAGATCGGTTCAGTGAGAATTTACATTCATTATTCTAAACTCTAGAAAAAAATGATAAAGAACAAGTATCACTACCTTGGATTTCTAACATATTTGATCAACTATGAGGGGAAATAAACTTATCTATGGTGGAACTCTGGTTGGGATACCACCAATTAAAGGTGAACAAGGAGGGTATTTACATGATTTTTTTTGAAATGGGTATGGAAATGATGAGTTCATAGTTATTCACTTCCGACTCAATAATTATCTAAAAATATTCTAGGACATAGTGAATAGATACATTGGATATTATGTCAAAAAATTGTTGGTAGTACTAATGGTTTATATTATGATAAAATCTACAATATAAGAGCATGATGATAATTTTAATATTTTGATAAAAATATTGTGAAAGGACCAGTTATATTAAACGAACATCAAATGAGATATTTGAGCAAAATAAGTATCATTCATTATTATTTTTATCACTAATAAAGTGATATCTATAGACCCATTTATGAAAAAAATGAATGAGGAGTGGCCCCAAACAACATCAGTGATGGATATTATTTTTCCATGAACAATATAGGTATTATTGGTGATTTTTAAGAAAAATATCATTATTTATATACTTATTATGAAATATAAAATTAAATAATGTGATGTTTTTATGGATTAATTAATATGAATAGATATTCAATGAATTTTAAAAGATTATTGTCATTACACAAGTACCCACACTAACCATAAGTAAGGATCATTTCATGCTATAAAAATATTTTTCAAAGAAGGAATTGTGATATATACCGATTCCAACTAATAAATATATATTAAATTAATCTAGAGATTTAAAATTCTAGGAGTATAACTATCTAACACATGATCTCCAGTTTGGGGCAGTGTTGTTCATTTTTAATATTGGGAGGCATTATTTCTATGAGGAGAAATGTGAAATATATATGGATTAAAAGAGTATAATATATATATATTCACATTGAAGGATAATAATATGTTCTAATTAATATGGTTTTACATGATCAATAAATTTTTCTACTGAATCCATTACCATCTTATAATGGTGAAAAAGGTATAGGTTCTTTCTGTAGAAAGGATGTTTTAACCTTATAAAATACGATAATTGAGATGGATAAAATGTTCTTAGACTTGAAAACAATTGGAATAGAAGTCATAAATGAATTGAAATCATCTTACCAAGATCCATTGACTATTAACCATTCATTATGAAGAGGATAATGGGTAATCAAAGGGATGATTTGAAAAAATAGAGGAATATGGAAACTCTTTGGAATGGAAAATCTTAAAATGTTAAAATTTATTAAGAAAGATATATAATATTTTCATCATGACAATGAATCATATCACATAATGTGATAAAAAGAAGTTATTAAATCATGAACATTGCTTTACATTCCCCATCCACCCATGGAGTAAAAATATGCATTACCATCTTCAAGAGAACTATTTATAAGAAAATATGAAGAACAAGGTCATGGAATATAAATTAAATCTCGTATTGCCACATGTAATGGTATATAGGAAAAAGATGAAGGGAATGATACAACCATTATCCATAACTATTTATAAATGGGGAAACACAATTTTTTTCTTTTTATTAGGTCTTATGAAAATATATTGAGGAAATAACATCTTATGGAATACATTGGATAAACTTAAAAACACTTATCCATTAATTGACATTTCAGAGTACTTATCACTTGATAAAATTTCAGTGATATACCTTAGGGAGTGTTGGGGATTCAGGGAACACCACTATTGTTTCTATATGATCATGATATAAGGATTACCTACAACTTCTATAGTAGTATCCAACATAATATAAACAATATATTGATCATTATTATGTATTATAACCCACCAAATTATGGGAAATCTAACTAAATAATCCATACTCATAAAGACATGTTAATTGAATGATTAATGGACATAAAATATGATTGGATCCACATAACCATATGGAAATATTATCATAAATTAATAAATTACACTCAAAAATCTAGATGGATTCATATGAATCCCATTATGAGAAGAGATTTCAAATAGACCTATGTTGGGATAATTCTAGGGAAACCTAGCTGTTGGGACACAAAATAGTTATAGAAATCATAGAAAATGTAGAAACTAATCTATAGTGTATCCAGACAATGCAGAGTTAACAAAATAGCTAAGGTGATAGCTATTGGAGATACCTTAAGTTTTTGGTTGAAGAAAAAGTATTCCTAAACATATATCCAAGGAAGAGAGAAATTATATTTGGGTATTACATAATGAAACATTCTATATACATTGGAATCTTATAAATTATTGATTTTCTTAGATATTTTTCAAATTTACTATTACACTATCAACCTTTTCTCAAGTGCGTGACATGATCCATGAATCACACTAAAGGAATAACATTCCAGATCCCACATATATTATGAATATGTAGGTGGTATATTTTTATTCTGATTTCTATTATGAGGATGAAGTAGTAAATACCTAGAACTTAGTGTAAATTTTTTGTGCAACAAGATAAGTCAACTTGTAAAAGTAAAATGGTGGACCCATATATAATATGGGCGATATTGAAACTAGAGGAATAAATTAAAAAATGTACAAATACCTTTTTCATCATCTAGGATGAAATGAAATTTAGTGGGTGAAATTTCATATAGTTGAAGAATTTAATGACCCTGAATTTTATTAATAAACATTCTTGCTAGTTTTTATAAATTTTTCATATTCTGTAAAATCAATGTAAAACTATTTTATATAAAAATTTCAATATATCTATTACATTTTTGAAAAAATGTATACCAAATAAAAAATATTATTAATCAAAATAGTAATGGTAAAATACTACAAGTATAACATACTAGAAGATGAGATAAATCACTCATACATCAATAATGAATAGTGAACATGAAATGTCCTTAGAACACATAAATCGCAGTCTAGGGAACATAGGAACACCCTAGAATGTGAACCGTCCTACAATGTTAATCATACCCAATATCCAAATTCTATTCAAACTAGGAATATAATAGAACCCTATAATGTGATCCCGATTACAATACCCAAGAATGATACCATGTCACGACCCGCCTTCACCAAAAGGAGGGAAGGGTCTGCAGGTTTCCAGGCCCTTCCTTCTTTAAGTTGAAGGAGAGATAATGACCCCTGAAACCCACCTTCAATAGGTCCCGGAGTGGCGACTAGCACCAAGGGTATAGGAAATTCTCGCGAATGGAAGGCATTACCCTTTTTATTTTATAGGATCGAAAGATAAGGAGGAGGAAACCCAAAAACACCAAGGTAGAAAGAAATGTAAAGCCAAAAGTAAACCATTCCCACATGCATGTTTCAAAAGTGAAAGCCACAAAGTGCAAAAATGTGACTAAAAGGTAAGTACCAAAAGAAAAGGAGAACAACTGCAACGGCTGCAAAAGTCCGAGCTAGTAAGGTCCTGCGTGATTCCCGAAGTCCTCCCGGAAACCTGAAAGCTGTTTTATATACGTAGGGTGAGCATACAAGTACACTAGGTAGGGAAAACCAAGACTCTCGTGCACAAGTGGGGGAACGTACTAAAGTCCCGTGAGAAAAGAGTAAACCAAACACCTAACAAGGCAAACTATCCATCCCAGGCCTCACCAAGGCTCGCTCCCCAAATAACGCAAGTCAAGTAATATACATATATAAGAGCACATCGATGTTTGGGTACCCCGCGCCACTTTCCCACTGGTTATTGAGACATCCTACGCATCGGACCAATCCCGCCATTTTCACCGCAGTCCCACTGCCACACCCGCCCGCACACACCTGGGCCACAACCACACGTAGTCCCACTGCCGAATCCCGCCCGCACACACCTGGGCCTCAACTACACGCAGTCCCACTGCCGAATCCCGCCCGCACACACCTGGGCGTCAACTGTCATATGTAACCATGCCTGCAAACACCTAGGCCAGAGCAACCACCGCCATGCCCGAAGACACATGGGCCTCATCCCGAAGACGCTTGGGAAACCACCTGTCGCACACACCGGGCCAACCACCACAACACCCCGCCCGGAGGTTCTTGGGAAAATAATGGACTTCAGGCCATCACAGCCTGCCCGAAGATACTTGGGCTATCCGGGAAAGGGAGCAGAAAAGGAGCTAATAACCAGCCACTAAGGATAGTGTTGGGAAAAACACCCTTCCCCCAAAAATGGGGGTGTTCGGCACTGAGTGCTCAACTTGGGTGGGGCGCGAATAAGAAACACAATGCTACAAGTATAGATATAGGTAACAAAAACTCACCCAAAGCTTAGGTTTTCCTAGCCAACCTACAGAACACACCACTGCACCCAAGTCACAGTTCACGACCCTTGCCCACAAAACCATTTGTCCCATTATTGTCCCACGTTCAGTCAAAATGTTCAATTAATTTTAAGCACTACTGGGCAACTACCATAAGCATAACCACGGAAAGTGTCAAAAGCAAGGATCAACCAAAACACTCACACCTGGTTCTGTTAACAGAGGATCTCTCCCCAATTTGTGATATTTTAAGTAACCACCCGGATTTAAAACTCACAACCACCGAATCCATACCAACAGGAGATCCCATCCCCAAATTCACACAGCCACCGAGAGTATAAACAGAACAGGGGATCCCATCCCATCCCACATTTCCAGCAATCGGCCCGAAAGGAAGACAACCAACCACCGCTACCAACACAAGTCAGGAATTTTCAGATTTAAACGACTTAACACACTCCATGATTTCAAATTCCGTGTGTTCTAACCAGGAGTTATCACAGAAGGGTTGATCCTGGTGCTTTCAATTAATCAGCCGGATATACGTGATTAACCAATTTCACAACAGGAGTTCACAATTCAGCAATTCATTTAAAACATCACGAGGGGAATTATCAGTGCACATACATCGACCACCAACTGCCTCAATTCTCAGAAAACATAAGCCAGCACAACTAAAAAGGATGATCACAAGATAAGGCATAAACAACGATCACAACCCCTTCCCCTTCTTTAACCAGTTATTATCTTCATTTAAAGGCTCAACCATTTCTCATGAGAACAAAAGATAACGCCCACCCTGCATGATGCACAGAAGTTAGAGACGAAAGAAATTCCCTACTTGTTGATAGATGATCGACGTTTATGCCGGGGGTGCGGAACTTTACGGATAACGACGCGGCGGTCCCGATGCACTAGAAGAGACACGATCGAAGAAGGGGGGAAACCACGGCCTAACCCTTAATTTATAAGAGCCGAGAACGGTTGAGATAAAAACGCCGAACCACGTAAGACGTGGAAGTCGTGGGTTGACCACGCGGCTTGACTCATCATTAATGGTGCTGAGTGGTTTAAACCGACTCATGAATTAATGAAGCATTTAATTAAAACTTTTGTGCGCGTTTCGGGTTTCCAAGACATTTTCACGAGGCAGAATAGGGTTTAAAACCCTATTTGCAGAAAAAGAGCGTTACTGGAACAACTTGGCAAGGTCGGGCGACGTCGGACGGTCTCACCGATTGTTCTCGGTCTCACCGATCGGTCTCACCAATCGGTCGCACCGATCCGTACCCCTTAAGGATCCGGATATTGGCAAAGGAAGGGACCAGGGGGGTCTGGGTCATCACATCAGACACCTCTTAAATGATTCTCTTCCTCGATAATCACAACAAACCAGAAGGAAGGAGAGGGTCCGAACAACCATCTTCGAAAGATACCTCTTAGGAGTGAACCTCTGCTAACTAAAAACACTCTCCTGACAAGAACTAAGCAATATACCACGCCAAACAGCCCGGTCATGCAGGTTTGGGGAGTTCCCCTAACCCATGTCAAGATATTATCCGCTTTGGGCGGCACTGACTCGCCCGCACGGGTTTAATCGCATCCACCTTAATGCGTCTTGATTAGGGGTCGGGTTCCCTCTTCCCTTTCGATGGGGCTTTTCACACATAACAGAGGAAAGGGAATAGTAAATTTCATAGCCAAAAGTCAAACGTTCTACCACAACAGGTACAAAAAGGAACAAAGCTCAAAACAACATGGGGTATTGGGCACACATCTGTGCCTCCCTCTCCCACGTACTCTCTTCGAGGCCGCCATGTCTCCATAATACACGAACCAAGCCGATGGTTCGTCCACGAAGCACTTTCTCCTTGCGATCCTCGATCCTGACTGGCCGTTCCTCGAAGGTCGCATCTTCTCCCACATCTAGCTCTCCCCAGTTGATGACATGAGAGTCATCATGTAAGTACTGACGAAGCTGGGAGACATGGAAGACATCATGGACCCTTTCCAACTGAGGTGGTAGGGCCAGCTGATATGCCACCTCGCCAACTCGCCTCAGCACCTCGAAAGGTCCGATGAACCTAGGGGAGAGCTTACTCCCCTTTCCGAACCTCCGATGCCCCCGTCAAGGGGAAACCTTCAAGAACACATGATCTCCCACCTTGAACTCCAAGGGCCTCCTCCGACGATCAGCATAAGATTTCTGCCGATCCTGAGCTGCTTTCATCCTCTCCCGCACTAGCTGGACTTTCTCCGTGGTACTCTGCACTACTTCTGGTCCAAGAGTACCAGTCTCACCAACCTCTGCCCAGCATAAGGGTGAACGACATGGTCTTCCATACAAAGCCTCAAAAGGAGCCATGCCGATAGTAGAGTGGAAGCTGTTGTTGTAGGAAAACTCTACTAAAGGCAAGTGTCATACCCATGATCCTCCGAAATCCAGAACACATGCTCGCAGCATGTCCTCCAACGTCTGGATTGTCCGCTCTGTCTGTCCATCAGTTTGAGGGTGAAAAGCAGTGCTAAGGCGTAGCTGGGTGCCAAAAGCATGCTGTAACCCCTTCCAGACTCGTGAGGTGAACCGAGTGTCCCGATCTGAGACGATATTCTTCGGAACTCCATGCAAACACACCACCTCATCCACGTACCTCTGTGCTAAGGTACTCACAGGTCCTAACTCCTTGATAGCCAAGAAGTGAGCAGATTTTGTCAATCGATCCACCACTACCCAGATAGCATCATGCCCGCCCTGAGCTCTGGGTAGTCCTGTGACGAAGTCCATTGAAACGTCGTCCCACTTCCACTCGGGAACATCTAAAGGATGCAACAAACCACCAGGAACACGGTGTTCAGCCTTCACCTGCTGACACACCAGGCATTTAGCCACAAACTCTGCCACTTCCCGTTTCACCCCGGGCCACCAAAACTGTCCCCTCAGGCCTTGGTACATTTCCGAAACACCCGGATGCACTGCCAAGGCTGAGCTATGGAACTCACGAAGGACTTCATCACGCATCACCTCTGGAACAAACAACCTCCCATGAAAGAGCATCCGATGTCGGCTGTCCTCCGACCATCCTTCCGGAGCGTTCCCCTGATCGACACAATCCCGCAACATTTCCACCTCAGGATCTCCCCACTGAGACTCTTCCACTTGCCGCAACAAAGAGGACTGTACCGTCATCTGAAACAAGCAGCCTCTAGTACCTTCCACCCTTGCATCCAAGTGAAATGCAGACAACTCCCCCATCGCCTTCCAAGCATCAGCAGATTCCCGAACCACTTCCTGATGCGGCTTCCTGCTCAGGTCATCAGCCACAACGTTTCCCTTACCTCCAGTGTACGAGATCTCAAAGTCGTAGTCCTGGAGAAACTCGACCCACCTCCGCTGTCGCAAGTTCAAGTCACGCTGGGAGAAGATATAGCGCAAGCTCTTGTGATCGGTGAAGACCACAAAGCGCTCCCCAAAGAGGTAATGTCGCCACAGCTTCAATGCGAACACTACCGCTGCAAGCTCCAAGTCATGGGTGGCGTAGTTACGCTCATGGGGGCGTAGCTGCCTGGACCCGTAAGAGATCACCCCTTGTTGCTGCATCAACACGCATCCCAGGCCCTGTCCTGAAGCATCACAAAATACCTCATAGGCCATCCCTTCTTCTGGTAATCTCAACACTGGGGCACTAACCAGCTTTTCTTTTAGGTAGCTGAAGGACGACTCACTTTGCTCGCTCCACACGAAAACCTGGTCCTTCTTGGTCAAAGCTGTCAAAGGGGCTGCTACCCGAGAAAAGTTGGGTACGAATCTCCGGTAGTAGCCTGCCAGTCCGAGGAAACTCCGAACTTCCGCCACATTCTTGGGTGCTGCCCAAGAAACAACTGCCTCAACCTTTGATGGGTCGACTGCTACCCCCTGCTCAGACACTACATGCCCGAGGAAGTGCACTTCTCATGTCCAGAACCTGCACTTTGACAACTTCCCGTAGAGCTGGTGCTGTCGGAGGACTTCCAAAACTGTCCTCAGGTGCTCTGCATAGTCCTTTTCTGACCTTGAATAGATCAGGATATCTTCGATGAATACCACCACAAACCGATCCAGATACTCCCGAAAGATGGAGTTCATAAGCCCCATGAACACGGCCGGGGCATTCGTAACACCAAAGGGCATGACCACAAACTCGAAGTGCCCACACCTGCACCTGAACGCCGTCTTCGGGACGTCGCTATCCTTTACCCTCAGCTGGTGGTATCCAGATCGCAGGTCGATCTTCGAGAACCATCCTGCCCCCTTCAGCTGGTCAAAAAGATCATCTATCCTCGGAAGAGGGTAGCGATTCTTGATCGTTACCTGATTCAGCCTCCTGTAATCGATGCACAACCTGAGGCCACCATCTGCCTTCTTTGCGAACAAGACTGGGGAACCCCACGGTGACGCACTTGGACGAACATAACCCCTCTTCATCAGATCTTCAATCTGTATCCGCAACTCCCGTAGCTCCGAAGGTTCCATCCGGTAAGGAGCCATCGAGATTGGTCGAGAGTCGGGCTGCAGGTCTATCCCGAACTCGATATCACGCCGAGGGGGTAGAGTCGTCACCTCCTCAGGAAAGACGTCCATAAATTCACGAACGATCTCTGGTACTTCCACCATTTCCGCATCTACTGATTCTATCGTCAGTTCGGTCAACAAGGAGAGGAGAGGTTCCTCCCTCCTGTTTCCCTTCGGACAGCTCCGCTCGCCGGTGAAAGTAACACGCTGGCCGTCCAAACCAGAGAACAACACCCTTCTTTGGAAACAGTCGATGACGACACACACAGAATATAGCCAGTCGATGCCCAGGATGACATCATACGGCTGAATCTATAGCAGAAGGAGATCCCTAACCGACTGATGTGGCCCTAACATCAGTCTACATCCCCGAAAAACGAACAGCAAGTCGGTCTGACCTCCAACTGGTGTGCTCAACACCAGGGGCACTGGATGTATCTCGACATCTAGACCCAAGGCGCGGGCTAGACTGGGTGCAACAAAGGAGTGCGAAGCTCCGGTATCGAACAAATCATAAGCAAGAGTGCTAAACACACTGATCGTACCTCAAACAACCTCTGGCCCTGCTGGAACTGTTGCTTCTGCGGCGTGTAACTGTCCACGCCCAGCTCCCCTGCCCCTCGGCTGTCGGCCACCTCCCTGACCACGCCCTGGTCGGGGTCCCTGGGGAGCGCCCTGAGGTCGGCCTCCCCCTCCTATGTCTGCCTGTGGAGGAGCGGGAGCTTGCTATCCCTGCTGCTGCTGCCGGAAGGGTCTGGCTGGAAACTGCTGCTGCGGCGGATGCTGGGGATGACTGCCACTGCTGTACTGCACCCGATCGGGGAAATGACTCCGGAGATGTCCAGGGCTCCCGCAGATGAAGCACCGTGGTCCCGAGCCTGAAGGAAAAGAACGTGGGCCAGGGGATCGAAACTGAAACTGCTGCGGCCTGCTCCCTGCTGGTCGGAACCTGGAGGGTCCCGATGGTGGAGGCCTGGCGCTGACGGCTTTCCCCTTCGATGGTCCCAGCTGGATCCCTTCTCGTGACACTCCGCCCAGAGCGTGCATCCTTTCCACCACTTCGGCCTTCTTCTGAACCTCTAAGTACGTAGGAAGGGTAAAGGGGGTAACAACATACTGGAGGGAGGGTCGGAGTGCCTCCTCCAAGCGTCTTGCCCGAGATTCCTCATCGGGAAAGAGGTCCGGAGCAAAACGCAGGAGGTCCTTGAACTTGATTCCAAGTTCCCTCACGGACATGCTCCCCTGCTGGAGGGAGAGTAGCTCCTGCCTCTTCTCTGCCTTCATTGTCGAGGAGAGAAACACCGCCCGGAACTCCTTCTCGAAATCCGCCCAGGCAACCTCAGACTCTTTCCTACTCCCCAGGTGAAGCATCCACCACTGACGTGCCGCCCCTCGCATCTGGCTAACAGCCAGAGGAACCCAGTACTCGGTCGGGGCCCAAATCAGGCCGAAGGCTATGACTAGCTCCTCTAGACAGCCTTCCGTCTTTATATCGGAGGTGTTGCCCTCATACTTCTCGAGGGCCTGTCGCTGGAAGGCTCGAAGATTCTTCTGCCACTGGTCGTCCTCTTCCTCTCGATCAGCTCTCTGCCGATTGGCCAAAGTAATCGCAGGAGTCTCGATCGCCTGTACCACACGTGGTCGCCTTCCAGGTGCCATAGCTACAAGGTAAACAAGGAATGCCTAAGCCCAAGTAGTGCAGAATATCGTTCTTAAAACTTCTTAAGATATAATTTAATATTAATTCCCAAAACATCCCAGAAACACAAGAACACAAGTCATTATGATGCATGTACCTTTCCTAGGGTCTCTACCCCGCAATCAGTGTGGCCTCACTTGGTCATTCGGTAGGCCCAGAGTCCTTGCATCGGATCACGGGGGGCCCTAAAATCCTGTGTCCTAGCCGGTCTTCCCTGGCCTAATTCACGCTCCAAGGTCACCCAACACCGTTGCCTTACCATCCCATGCAATCCTCACTGTGCCTAACTCCAGACTCTGTCCTATCTCTCAACCTACCTCTGATACCATTCTGTCACGACCCGCCTTCACCAAAAGGAGGGAAGGGTCAGCAGGTTGCCAGGCCCTTCCTTCTTTAAGTTGAAGGAGAGATAATGACCCCCGAAACCTGCCTTCAATAGGTCCCGGAGTGGCGACTAGCACCAAGGGTATAGGAAATTCTCGCGAATGGAAGGCATTACCCTTTTTATTTTATAGGATCGAAAGATAAGGGGGAGGAAACCCAACAACACCAAGGTAGAAAGAAAAGTAAATCCAAAAGTAAACCATTCCCACATGCATGTTTCAAAAGTGAAAGCCACAAAGTGAAAAAAGGTGACTACAAGGTATGTACCAAAAGAAAAGGAGAACAACTGCAACGGCTGCAAAAGTCCGAGCTAGTAAGGTCCTGCTTGATTCCCAAAGTCCTCCTGGAAACCTGAAAGCAGTTTTATATACGTAGGGTGAGCATACAAGTACACTCAGTAGGGAAAACCAAGACTCTCGTGCACAAGTGGGGGAACGTACTAAAGTCCTGTGAGAAAAGAGTAAACCAAACACCTAACAAGGCAAACTATCCATCCCAGGCCTCACCAAGGCTCGCTCCCCAAATAACGCAAGTCAAGTAATATACATATATAAGAGCACATCGATGTTTGGGTACCCCGCGCCACTTTCCCACTGGTTATTGAGACATCCTACGCATCGGACCAATCCCGCCATTCTCACCGCAGTCCCACTGCCACACCCGCCCGCACACACCTGGGCCACAACCACACGCAGTCCCACTGCCGAATCCCGCCCGCACACACCTGGGCCTCAACTACACGCAGTCCCACTACCGAATCCCGCCCGCACACACCTGGGCCTCAACTGTCATATGTAACCATGCCTGCAAACACCTAGGCCAGAGCAACCACCGCCACGCCCGAAGACACCTGGGCCTCATCCCGAAGACGCTTGGGAAACCACCTGCTGCACACACCTGGACAACCACCACAACACCCCGCCCGGAGGTTCTTGGGAAAATAATGGACTTCAGGCCATCACAGCCTGCCCGAAGATACTTGGGATATCCGGGAAAGGGAGCAGAAAAGGAGCTAATAACCAGCCACTAAGGATAGTGTTGGGAAAAACACCCTTCCCCCAAAAATGGGGGTGTTCGGCACTGAGTGCTCAACTTGGGTGGGGCGCGAATAAGAAACACAAATCTACAAGTATAGATATAGGTAACAAACACTCACCCAAAGCTTAGGTTTTCCTAGCCAACCTACAGAACACGCCACTGCACCCAAGTCACAGTTCACGACCCTTGCCCACAAAACCATTTGTCCCATTCTTGTCCCACGTTCAGTCAAAATGTTCAATTAATTTTAAGCACTACTGGGCAACTACCATAAGCATAACCAAGGAAAGCGTCAAAAGCAAGGATCAACCAAAAAACTCACACCCGGTTCTGTTAACATAGGATCTCTCCCCAATTTGTGATATTTTAAGTAACCATCCGGATTTAAAACTCACAACCACCGAATCCATACCAACAGGAGATCCCATCCCCAAATTCACACAGCCACCGAGAGTATAAGCAGAACAGGGGATCCCATCCCCTCCCACATTTCCAGCAATCGGCCCGAAAGGAAGACAACCAACCACCGCTACCAACACAAGTCAGGAATTTTCAGATTTAAACGACTTAACACACTCCATGATTTAAAATTCCGTGTGTTCTAACCGGGAGTTATCACAGAAGGGTTGATCCTGGTGCTTTCAATTATTCAGTCGGATATACGTGATTAACCAATTTCACAGCAGGAGTTCACAATTCAGCAATTCATTTAAAACATCACGAGGGGATTTATCAGTGCACATACAACGACCACCAACGGCCTCAATTCTCAGAAAACATAAGCCACCACAACTAAAAAGGATGATCACAAGATAAGGCATAAACAACGATCACAACCCCTTCCCGTTCTTTAACCAGTTCTTATCTTCATTTAAAGGCTCAGCCATTTCTCATGAGAACAAAAGATAACGCCCACCCCGCATGATGCACAGAAGTGAGAGACGAAAGAAATTCCCTACTTGTTGATAGCTGATCAACGTTTAGGCCGGGGGCACGGAACTTTACGGATAACGACGCGGCGGTCCCGATGCACCAGAAGAGCCACGATCGAAGAAGGGGGGAAACCACGGCCTAACCCTTAATTTATAAGAACCGGGAACGGATGGGATAAAAATGCCGAACCGCGTAAGACGTGGAAGTCGTGGGTTGACCATGCGGCTTGACTCATCATTAATGGTGCTGAGTGGTTTAAACCGACTCATGAATTAATGAAGCATTTAATTAAAACTTTTGTGCGCGTTTCGGGTTTCCAAGACATTTTCACAAGGAAAAATAGGGTTTAAAACCCTATTTGCGGAAAAAGAGCGTTACTGGAACAACTTGGCAAGGTCAGGCGACGTCGGCCGGTTCTGCCGATCGGTCACACCGATCGGTCTCACCGATCGGTCGCACCGATCCGTACCCCTTAAGGATCCGGATTTTGGCAAAGGAAGGGACCAGGGGGGTCTGGGTCATCACATACCAAATAATAATATCTCCACCAATGTACCCAAGGATACCTTGTGTTTCATTTATCGATTCATTTCAAAGATCCAAATCATTACTCAATAAAATATCAAGAAACCTTTTTCTATTAAAACATTCTTTTAAAAACAATTTTATAATCCTCTAGAAAATTTCTAGAAATCACCATTCTTTTACCATTATTAAGGGAAATTTTTCTCAAGAAACCATTTCCACTTAGAAATGAATTGATTCAATACCAAATCAATTAATTTTTAAATCAATTTTTTAAATCCAAGAGAAATTAGTGTTCATCTAATACATGCTTGAGATAGAACCACAAACCTCCAACCTAGTTTACACACAAAACTCGACTGGATGAATACAATGGAAGGGATAAAAAACAGAGGACCTAGAAATGATTCTAATATTTTTGAATCAAATTCCATAAGGAAAAGGATCATTAGAGAGGTCAAACAAAGATATAATGTAACACCCCAAGATTTTTTGAAATAATTTTTTCAAATTAATTTATCCTTTTGATATTTTTCAATTGATATAACAGTAGAAATAAAGAAATAAATAAATAAATAAAATAAATAAATATATATATTTAAACACTAGGTAAAAAAATAATTTCACATAACACCAATTTGGATTTCACTATATGAAATACTAGATTAGCTTGCGGTACATGCATCACTAACTTATATCGCGCTACACACAACACTGACTTGGTATTTGTTACACACCATACCTAGTTTCTAGGAATCATAATTTTATTCTAATAAATTATTTAATGAGTTGGTTATAACCTATCCATTAAAAATAGTAATATAAATATTAATAACTACTTTTGAAATAATTTTATGATGGTTTTTTTAAATAAAACATATTGATAATGAAAAATATAATTTTCCATAATGTTTGTATATGTTAGAATATATTATTTTCTAGAATAAGATGTTGTTCATGTCCTTCTGTGATGAACCAGAAAAATAATTTTAGTCAAATATAGAAATTATATATAATAAAATAACAATCATTTTTGAATTTAGGATGCTGATGTTAGCTTAGGATGATTTTTTTATATTGATGAGAAATGTTATTTTTTTTGAAGAATAGTAAAAAATATGAATTTTAGTTAATAACCACCTATTCATTTAAATAAGTTTTAATGTTAAATTATACATATTTTTTTCAATATAACATTAAATCAATTATAAATATATTAAAACAAATAATGTATATATAATAAAATTCACTTTAATTTTAATGTAATATCATAACAAACCATTGAACATTTCTCTACATTAAAACCCACTTATTCCATCTCGTCTCTTGGGATTAGAAACAATTTTAATTTTTCTACTATTTAAAACTGAATTTTAAAAAATTAACATAAAAAATAGTAGTTAGTATAAGATTTAGTGTGTAATTTTATCTTGTTATTTTGTGACAATTTATTATTATTATTATTGATTAAAATTAAGCACAATGATTAAGGTCAAATGTGTTGGATTGAGTTATACCAAATAAACACAAGAGGGGGGGGGGAATTATGTCATTTAAAAATTCTTCACAAATCGTGATGAAGTCTGAGCCTGTCCTTTTGTCTTTATCAGGTTGTTTTTGTGGTGAAAAATAAGTAGTTAAAGAAAAAAAGGATGTATAGTGGTTTAGGTAACACCAAGGCCTTAGTACACTCCACCAATGCTCTTCTCCACGAGCATGATGACTTTCATTATCTGGTCCTCTTATCAATAGACTGTCCACAACTGTGTGCAGGCAGTTGACACCATTAAAAGATAAGGCTAAAAATAGAGCCTTATGGTTCATACACAGAACAGAATACTAAACATTATATGAGTATCGGTTTAATTAAAATAAAAATAGTGTTTTTCTTGAAATACTTTCCAATTGATATTCATATTTGAAAAAGTAAACAACTGAAAAAGGATAGATCATCATCTTCAAAAAATAATTTCTTCAGATAAGGGCATTTATTAGTCTATCCAGCTATAATAGATATAGAAATAAATTTAGAATCTCCAATAACAATGGATTCACAAAAGATCTTTGACATAGAAAAAGTGAATCTTCAATGTGTTTCTTCTTCTCCTTCTTCTTCAAAAAAACAGAGTTTGATAGATCTTGGTAGCAGTAGATATTTAAATCTCGAATGACTCTATAAAACAATAGTCGTGAAGAACTCAAGAGCTTGTTATATATTTACTTCATTATTATCCACACTTTTTGTAATACAAAATATCAAAAATATATTTAGAATAACAATTAGCATTTTTATTAAAAATTTAGATCCACAAAATTCACGTTTAGAATCACAATATTCAAATGTTTGAATTACAGAGCTATCGTAACTCCCCTGAATATTCGACATGAAAAGACCCTTTTAATCAATCCTTTGAATCACAAATAAATGGATTTGAATTATTCAATGACATGGTTTAAAATCAGGCTTTGAATTTGGCTTGAAATCAGCCTAATAATCTGTATAAAAATCGTTGCTCAATAAAGTTGTATTTGAATCTCCAACACAAAACGTTGGGTTGATCAACATAGCATAGATTATTTGAATGTAAGGTTCACAATGACGGTTCACAATGTATGGTTTATCAACCATAATTTTCCATTCAACTCTCAAATGTATGGTATAATATCCATACATTCATTTTTAGTAAAGCATACAATACATGATCTGTAAGATTGATTATAAAAGTAAGGTAGATGATCCATACAATTATCAGCTTCTAAACATAAGGTATATGATCCATACATTTTGATAAAACATAAGGTTGTTTTCAAAAGTATGTTTGATGATCCATAATATTGAGAAACAAACATAACATACTAATGTAGGGTTCTTCTTCTTTACTTTTCTGATATGTTGTAAAGTAAATGATAGATTCCATCTTTATTCTACGCTCCTCAACATAGGGTATGAACAGTGCTTCTGGAACACGCTCAAGTTATCTTTGAACATGTAGAGAGTGAACAGTGTTTTCAAAACACGCTTATATGAAAAAACGATTTCTGAGAACATTTTCAAATATTCTACATGGATTAAATTCTTTAATATTATTCCAAAATAGAGAAATAAATAATATTAATTTCATGAAATATACTCAAAGTAAAATATTTAGAACAACCAATAAGGGTATTTGTGAACATCAAAATCATCCTAAACAGATAGAGTATTGTTCTCAATGATCTTCCCTTAATAAAATAGAGTGTTGTTGAAAACAGCACTTGCTCAACAATATCCCCCTTTTGATGATAAAAAACCCATGAAATAACCAATGAAATTTTCTTACAAAATTAATTGTATACAGTTTATAATTTTTCAAAGATAAAAAAAATTTATTTAAAAAAAATTATTTCTTAATTATTACATTTTCCCGCTTTATAATGTAAAATAATATCTCCTCATTTATAAATAAAGAAAATAAAATTTTGTTTTTATCAAAAAATTTCTTCTTTTAAAAAAACGTTAACAAATTTTATCCCCTTTAAATTAATAGTTTTATTTTCTCCCTCTGAGTAAAAGATTTATAAAAAAAATGTTTTTTATCTATATTTCTCTCCATTTTATGGTATCAAAATGAATGGTACAAAAGGAATAAAACTCATTTTAATGTATCACTAAACTTATGTAAATGCTCTAATATAATATTTATCAATATTTGAAACTGGATTACTAGAATTTTAACATAGATAGTATAGTAAAACAAATCAAATCACATGAAAATTAGATGCAAGTATATCTGAATGAAAATATAATTACATGGACAATAATTAAAATGAGAATAAAGGTTGGGTTAAAAAGGATTGGGAAACAAGTTTCAACACATTTGAATGACTTCCTTGAGCTCTGACATCTGTAGTAACAACCTTTTCATCAGTCCATCTCCAAACCGGACTATGAGATCCCTTCCTTCCGGATTCATATGAATATCTTCTATCAAATTGAATCTAAAAATCTCATGAAACCTATCTTCCTTGTCCATAAACTAATTTAGATTCTCTATGATTCTATTAAATAGAACTCTAAACCCTGGTTCATATGAGGTAATCTCGTCAACCAGATGCTTTTGATTAACCAACAGAACATATAATGGATCACTATTACATTGTAAGTCCTGAAATCTATCATTCATATTTCTAATTACAACTGTAATGTCTTGAAATCTGTTTATCAGATTAGGCGAAGTACCTGAGGCACCTAGTTTACTTTCCAAGATAGTTACAAACTGTTTCTCCATGAAAATATTAAAATCCTCAAAATCTGAATTCATTGCCATTTATGATTTCCATATTCTAACATCAGCAAACATCTCTTTCTTAAAAACATCCACTTACATTATTGAAACTAAAATATCAATCATTTTAATAAATTTTTGTCTCTCCTTTTCTAATTCTTTTCTCAAAGAATCATTTTATGCTAGAACTTTATTAAATTTTCTGATTATATCCTTCATATGATCATTCTTAGAATTAGAGGCACTATATTCATGATTCTCAAATTGATTTAATGAAGTTAAAGGAAATTATTGTGCATCAGATCTATGATCTGTAGCCTTCTACACTAGTTTCTCAACATATTTTTCCTCAGATTCATGAACTGACTCATCTATAGAAAAATTTTCATTAAGAACTTCAGCATTAATCTTAGAAGGATTCTCTTCTAAATTCACATTAGTAAGATGTTTTTCTTTTTGAGAATATTCTTCATTGAGTTCCTCCATGACTGGATCCTCTAATATTGGTTCCTCTTAAGCTAATTTCTCATTAAATATCTCAGTAGGTTGTACAATTTGATTAGATTTGGGTCTATCCACATCAACTTCTCCACAATATTCAGTAGTTTGAGGAACAAATTCTTTTTCCACATGTGAAGCCAACTCAATCTAAGAAATTGTTGTTTGTTAAATTTTTTATACTGTAGGTACTCTAATAAATTTGTAGCTCAGAAGAGGTTTAATTGCATCAGCAGTTTCATGAATAGGATCCTCACTAGTTTGAGCCACTCAACATCTTTTCCTTCGAAGTCCCTCTTGAATTTCCTCATTAGCAGGTGAATCAACTAGTTCAAATATCAGTCTTCTTGAGGTTCCACTTTCTCATGATTCAGCCATGCCTTCCTTAGACATAGAATGTTCCTCCCCCCTGAGACGAGTTTATTTCTTTCTCAGCTCTAACATGCATAAGATTTCCTTTCATAGTAATCCAAAAGAATCCAATCTTCCTTAGAGTTCCAGCATTGAAAATATTTATATGATGTAATCGTACTCTGTCATCTATTAATATCACCATTTCAGACTTAACAGTAATTTTGAAATGAACCTTTTATAGTGAATGTAGTTCATTCTAGCCTCTGGTTGACAGTAGTAGTTGAGATATATTACCATATATCTCAGAAAATTAATCTTGATTTCACCCATAAGAAAAAACATTATGTACAAGTAAGAAATAAATCTTCTCCATCTCTGACATCATAGATGAAATCCCAATTTTCACAAACTTAGCAAGAATCTTTTGATTTGGTTCTCGATCCTTCGCTAACATTTTTCTTATACTTGTTGATCCAAATAAAAATGACACAATTTACACTGACTTATCTTTATCATCTACAATATTATCTAAGTCGAAATGATAAACTCCCTCAGGAGGGTAGTTTAAGATTATAGTTATTTCCATATATGAAATTAAAAAATCCTGATCTTCATTTTTTTTTTGAAAATATTGTGTCTTATGTATCTTCATGACTGAACTAAACAGATATGAAAAGTGATAAAGCTATACCTCATATAAAAACTCTATATTTTCTCCACTGAAAGTTTTCTCAAGATTCTATACAGAGGGGGATTCCCGCAGCATGAAATCTATTTGATACAACCATTCCTGGTCGATTACTTCTCCCTGTAGAATCTTTCTTCCCACCATGCACTGATTCTTGGAATTACTAGCTTCTCATTCCTCGATTCTCTATGTACTTTTCATATCTATTTCAAATTTATGAATGCTTTATGGTTTAAGGTTTTGAAGGTTTATCCAAAGGTAGGAAAAGGCGGTAAGGGTTTTTAGTGTTTCGAAAGGATTTGAGAAAATGAACTGGTCTGGAATTTAAAACAGTTTCTGACATCCTTGATTCCTGTGTCATTTACTTAAATAATAATCAATACATTATTTAAATAAAATAAAATGTATGTAGAAATAATGTTTAATTCATAAATTATTCTAAAAATAGACAATTAAATTATTTAAAATAGTAAAGATATAAAAATGTGTAAAAATTAAAATTAAAATTTCATTTAAAATTAAATAAACCTATCCACCCTTAGTAAATTCATGCATCGTAGGGGGAAAAAATTTAGTAAAAATATCAGCTAGTTGGGTTTTATTAATTACAAATTCTATGAATATATCCTTTCTATGAACATGATGTCTTATAAAATGATTTCTGATATCAATTTTCTTAGTTCTAGAATGATCAATAGGGTTTTTTGAAATATTTATAATAGTTGCATTATCACATAAAATAGGTTTGTTATTAAAATGTTGTCTAAATTTTTTTTAGAGTGTTTTTCCTCAACAAAACATATTCATTAAAACTACCTGAAGATACATATTCTTCCTCGGCTATTAATAGGGCAATTGAGTGTTGTTTCTTAGAATACCATGACACTAATGATTTTCCTAAATTGTGACAAGTCCTTGAGGTTCCTTTTCTATCTAATATAAAACATAAAAATTCAGTATTTGAATATGAAATTAAATTAAAATCATGAGTTTTTGAATAGATATGAGACTGAAAAACAGTTCGTTTTAAATATCTAAAAATTCATTTAACATCCCTTAAGTGAGATTCTTTAGGATCAGATTAAAATATGGCACAAAGATATACTGAATACATTATATATGTCCTACTAGAAGTATGATATAATAAAATACCAATCATACCTCTATATAACTTGTTTTCAATTTATTTTCTAGCTTCATCCAAATCATGTTTTATATTAGTACACATAGGAGTTAAATATGTATTGTTGTTTTCAATTAAAATTTTCTTTTGTAAATTAGTAACGTATTTGCATTAATTTAAACCATTTCCAAAATCCTTTTGATAAATTTGATGTCCCAAAAAGAAATTTAATTCTCCCATCATACTCATTTCAAATTATATTTTCATTAAATTTGAAAACTCATGACATTTTTTTTGTTTTATTGAACCCAAAATTACATCTTCAACATAAATTTGAACAAACAAAATATTAGAGTTAACATTTTTCATAATTAATGTTGGATCTGCCATCCCAATAGTAAAGTTATTTTTCAAATGAAAAGAATTTAATCTTTCATACCAAGCTCTCGGTGCTTTTTTAAGTCCATAAAGATATTTAGTTTGTTTAAAAACAAAATATGGTTTTTTAGAATTTTCAAAACCAGGGGGTTGCTCAACATAAGATTCCTCTAATAAGTAACCATTTAAAAAGGCAGAGCTATCATACATCTGAAATATTTTAATGTTCATATGAGATGCATAAGCAAAAATAATTCTAATATCCTGTAATCTATATACGGGTGCAAATATCTCATCATAATCTAGACCTTCTTATAATTATATTTTTTAGCCACTAGTGTTGCGTTATTTTTAGTTCATATTCCTTGACCTTATTGTTTATTTCTAAAGACCGATTTAGTTCCTATAACTGGATAGTTATAAGGTATTTCAATTAAATTCCAAACATCATTTCTCATGAACTTGTTTAGTTTTCTTGCATTGCTATCATCTAAATTTCATCAACTAAATATTCTTTAAATGTCATAGGTTTTAATTGGGATAGAAAGGAAGAGAATTCAACAAGATTTAATACATTTCTTCTTTTTTAATTTCAGTGTCTAGGTCTCCTATAATAGTTTCAATGTGTGATTACTTATGGTTATGTACTATCTAGGTAGTACACTGTTAGGTTCTTTAGTGTCATGTTCTTCTAAAATAGATTTAATTTCATTTAAATATTTTTCAAAATCATCGTTTACATTCTCAAGTCTCAGGTTATCAGTAGGGTCATATTCATCTATTTTTTCATTCCATCTCTCAAAGGGATCAGATTCATCAAATTTCACATGAACTGATTCTTTAACAATCCTTGACTTTTTATTAAAAACTCTATATGATTTTGAAGTAGCAAAATATCCTATGAAAATTACTTCATTAGATTTTGGATCAAACTTACCAAGATTGTCCTTGGTTTTTAAAGAGTAAACCTTGAATCCAAAAAAATTAATGTAATTTAATTTTGGGTTTCTATTATTCGAGTGTTCATTGGGTCTTTTTTTAAAAATTGTTCTGATTAAAACTCAAATAATTATATAGCAGGCTATACTTAAAGCTTCTTCCCAGAAATATGAATGAATACTCTACTCATTTAGCATAGTCTGATCCATTTCATGAATATTTCTGTTTCTTCTTTCAACAATTCCATTTTGATGAGGTGTTTTTGGTGTAGAGAAGGTGTGTTTAATAACCATATTTGAGCAAAAGGAATAGAATATAAGATTATCAAATTCTCCACCATGATCACTTCTTAATGAAATTATTTTTAAACCTTTTTCATTTTGGAAAACTTTGCACAAACTTTCAAATATAGTAAAAAATTCATTTTTATATTTTAGAAAATAAATCCAAGTAAATCTAGAATAGTCATAAAATAAAACATAGACATATAATTTACTAGCCAGGATTGCTATTTTTGAAGGTCCAAACAAATCCATATGTATTAGTTATAGATGTAAAGATGTAGCAATTTTTTTAATAGAATTGATGGAAGATTTGTGCTGATTGCTAAGTTGACATGCATCGCATAATCTATAACTTTCAAATTTGAGACTAGGAAAATCAGAAATTAATTGTTTCTTAGAAAACTTATGTAAATAATATACATTGAAATGTCCAAGTATTCTATTCCAGATCCATGATTCATTTATCTTAGCAGTTAAGCAATTTACTTTTTGTTTACACAAGGAATTTATGTCCAGAGTATAAACATTGTCAGTTCTGGGTGATCTAAATTTAAGCAATTTATCTTTAAAAATAGAATAACAGTTGTATGAAAAATCAACAAAATAACTATCATCATAGAGTTGAGAGATATATATCAGGTTGTGTTTCAATCATTGTACATAGATTACTTTATTAACTGATATAGCTTCTGGATCTCCAACTATTTCAATTCCAATAATATTACCTTTGGAATTATCACTAAATGTGACTAATCCTACATCTATTTGAGTTAATGTTTTAAAGTTCTATGAATTCCCACTCATACTCTTTGAAAAGCCACTATCCATATACCATATTTCTGTTCAAAGTCTGTGACCGAATTTTGGCAATAGCATTTAAACAATTGTTTGTATTTGTACAAATATTTTGTTGGGTCCAGCAATGTTAGCCATCAAAGACCTGGGAATCCAGAATTGCAATG
The DNA here is from genome assembly GCA_963277665.1 of Viscum album. Classification (NCBI taxonomy): domain Eukaryota; kingdom Viridiplantae; phylum Streptophyta; class Magnoliopsida; order Santalales; family Viscaceae; genus Viscum; species Viscum album. Next base: position 2,051,835,767 of record OY728165.1, read on the forward strand.
ATCTTCTACAATCAATAGAATCATATAAACTTCTTGAAACAAAGGATTTATTAATCCCACATATGTGCAGTTTCCTTAAATAATAGTTTTTAGATATGTGACCTTTTATTACACAGTAGTTGTCAATTTTACCTTTTCTACTTGAAAAAAAATAATTTTTATACAGTTTGGGTTTCTCACGTTTACTGCCTATTCCATATCTTTCATTTTTAATCACATTTTTTCCAAAAATTTTATTTAGTGTATATTATCCTTTTGTAAAAACAAGAGATACACTTTTGTATGTTTCCACTTCTGTTTGTAGTGTTTTTATTTTAGTATCATTCTCTGTGCTATTTATGTTTGATGTGATATATTTTTCAATTAAGACTTGATGTTGTTTTAGGAAACTATCTCTTTCTCCTAAAACAAAAGTGTGAATATTTTTCAGAGATTTATATTTCAAAAATAAGTAATCATATTTTAATTATAGCATGTTGTAGTAGGATACATGTTTATTATTTGAACAACTAGAACTTGAATCAGAATTAGATGAGTAATTAGATTATACCTCATCATCTTTCGCCATAAAGCGCATTTTTTCTTTAAGATTAGATTCTTCTTTTTCTGAGTAAGACTTTAATGAGCTACTAGAGTCTTCAGAAACACTCCAAGTATCTTTCATTTCTCTTTTATCTTTCTACTCAGAAACATTATTATTTTTTCTTTTCTCCTTTTAATTGAGGATAATGAGGTATAATGTGACCCATCTTATTGAATTGAAAGAATCTAACTTTACTTTGTTCTTTTAATAATTTTTGTAGGATTCTCTGAATCCATTCTTCTTTCTGTAGAATTTACTGAACTTTAGGGCTAGCTGAGCCAGTTGTAAATCGGAATTAGATGAAACTGAATTCTCTGGTTTCGTTTTGTTTTTTTATCATCTATATGCTTTTTTGGGATGTTACATTCAAAGAAGTATTTTCTATCTTGATCATGAAATTATGATCATTTTATTCATCTTGAATCTCAGATTCATACATCATAAGAGTTCTAATTAACTCTCTCTTTATAAGATATTTGAATGGTGATGATTTTCTAATAGCCACTGATATCCCATTCCATCTAGGTTTTAGTACTCTAAGTACTATCGGGGTTTTATTTTTTTGTTTGATAGGATTTCCCAAGGTAGTCATGTTATTAAAATTTTTTGAAATCCTTCCATTCATCCGAGTGATTCTTTCTTCTTAAAACATTCTAAATGTGTCGAATTTCAATTTAGCTGTGGCATATCTCATGTTTATGACATTATCTGTTCCTTTAAAAGCAGCTGTAATTTTCAACCACATTATATAATTAGTCAAGCACTGAGAAACTCTCTTGAATTCATCTAGTCCAAGACCACATATGATAGAATTCATAGCTTTAAATTTTATGTCATAATATGCTTCTGGTTCAGCACTCAATGATTCTGGTTTCGTTGGAATAAAATAGAGAGTTTGAATTTTTAAGTAGACTTTATATCCAAGGTTCTTTATGTAAATGATCATCCTCGATTTCTAGCATCCATAATTTTCACTGTAGAAGTAGGGAACTCGAACCCTTAACATACCCTCTCGTGTATTAGTTGTTGTGCACTGTATAATCCAAAAACATTCATCTTGTATAGTTTTGGAAAATAATTTTCCTCTGATACCAATTGTTGGATCGGGTTAAACCAAATATGCACAAGGGGGTGGGGGGTGAATTTTCTCTTTTACAAAATATCCATGAATCATAATAAAGCCCGAGTATTTCCCTTTGAATTTATCAAGTTGTTTATGTAGTGTAAAATAAATAGTTAAAGATTGCAAGCATGTATAGTGGTTTAGCGAATATAAGGCCCCTAGTCAACTCCACCAACACTCTACTACACGAGCTTGGTGATTTCCACTATCCGGTCCTCTAATCAACAGACCGTCCACATCTAAGTGTAGGCAGTTGACACCTTTACAAGTAAAAACAAAAAACCAAGCCTTCTTGGTCATACATGGAACTAAATGACAATAATGTTAAGAGAATCTAGTTACTCAAAATAAAAGAGTATTTTTCTTGAAATAATTTTCAATTTATCTTCACAGTTTCAATAGTATGCAATTGATAGTAGATAGATCATCATCTTCAAAAAACATGTTCTTCAGATAAGGGTTGTTCTAAGTCGATCCAGTTTCAATAGATATAGAAATAAATTTAGAGACTCCAAAAACAATAGATTCATGAAATATCTTTGATGTTGAAATGGTGAATCTTAACCGTGTTTCTTCTTCTTTAGAAAAAAATTGTTTGATATATCTTGGTAGCAGCAGATATGCAAATCTTGAATGACTCTACAAAACTATAGTTGTGAAGAACTAAAGAGAATGTTGTATATTTTCTTTATGATTCACCCCAGTTTTTTTTAATAAAAAATATAATAGATATATATAGAATAATGACGAACATTTTCCATAAAAATTTAGATCCACAAAATGTACCTTTAGAATCCTGATATTCAAATGTTTGAATAACAGAGCAGTCATAACTCCCCTAAATATTTGGCAGGAAAATATCCTCTTAAATTTATCCTTTGAATAACAAATAATTTTCTTTGAATTAGTCAAATACGTGCATTAAAATCGGGCTTTGAATTTTCCTTGAAATCAGCCTAATAACATTCCTAAAGACTGTTTCTCAATAATGTCATATTTGAATCTCCAATGCCAAACGTACGTTTGAACTACATAGCATACATTTTCTGAAGATAAGGTTGATCAATCATAATTTTCTCTTCATCTCTCAATCATACGTTACAGTATCTATACTTTCCTTTTTTTAAAAACAAAAGATACATGATCGGTATGGATTATTATAAAAGTAAGGTTGATGATCAATACTTTTATCAGCTTCTAAACATAATGTATATGATCCATAATTTTTGATAAAACGTAAGGTTGTTTGCAAAATTAAGGTTGATGAACCATACTTTTGAGAAAAAACATAACATTTCATAATAATATAGGGTTATTCTTCTATACTTTTTGGATATCTTGAATGTAAGGTTCCTTCCAAATGTAGGGTTATTCATCCATTATCTTTTCTATAATGTATTCTTTCTTAACCAAAATTTTCTGATTTTCAATGAAGTAAACGAAAGATTCCATCCTTATGTTATGCTTTTCAACAAAGGGAATGAACAGTGTTTACACAACATGCTCAAGTGATTTCAGAACACATAAAGGATGAACAGTGTTTCTAGAACACACTAATATGAAAAAAATATTTCTGATCACTTTGTCAAATATTCAACACAGATTTAATGCTTTAATATTATTCCAAAATAGATAATTAAATAATAATAATTTTTTGAAATATACTCAAAGTAAAATCATCAGAATAACAAATAAGGGTATTTGTGAACAAAAAAATCATCATATAGAGAAAGTTTATTTTTCTCAAGGATCATCCCTTAATAAAATGTAATGTTGCTGAAAACAACACATTCTCTACAAAATGAATCTTAATTATGAACTAAAACTAAATCTTAGGGGACCAAATGACCTATGAACATGCACAAAACCACTTTTATTGGTATATTTCTTCAATAAACCTTCAATTATTGATCTTGGTTTGTATGATATGACATTTTGGATATAATAACATGTGTACACTAATCATGTTTTCAAAAACTACAATAAAGCACTCTTCCTTCCCTATAAAAGGAAATAACATCCTCCACTTTCTCCCACCTCTCAAACCAAATAGGATAGGATGATATCGAAAAAATAAAATTCTAAACACCCCTAATTTCCTTCTATAAGGCTCCCTTTGGGATGAAATCCTTCTAATGAATCCCTTAGTGAAAACTAAAAGGTGTTACCTGATTAAGAGGTAACTCCCTCCCTCAAAATTCTTTCTTATATTTTATTTCTAAAATACCTAAAATACTCTTATTACATGATTATAAATATAAAATAGCATCTAAAATAGAAAATAAATTTTTATGCTAATAGGTTTACCTATACTTAAACACACATCCATCTAATGTGTAATGAACATTCTGTCCATGTGTATGGTGAACTACCACCTCACTAAAAAATGATTGATATTTTTTCATTACAACATCTTGTGGTGTAAATTATGATAAAAAATATAATTATATAATTTATATAATATATTGATTATTTATTTAATATTATTTATTTATTTTACAATTTATATAATTTTACATTCCATTTGGTGTAAATACGATAATTTCAATTGAGGAAGGGTGGACTACCGCACACTTAAAGTGATGTGATTCATTCATGCAATACATGGAATGTTTTATGTATGGGTTCAATAAAATTATAAGATATTTTTATATAATAATTATACTATAATAATGATATATATATATATTCATATAGTTTTTTATATTCTTTCACTAAATAAAAAATGAATACAAAAACAACGTTAATGCTTACGTGCGGGTTACTGTCTCCACGAATGGTGTATTTCATTTCACAATTCTATTTTCAATAGATTATTATAAAAAAATAAAATAAATATAATTTATATTTATATAATGTTTTAAATTCAGTAAATCATTAATTATGTATAAGGTCCAAATATAAAACAAATTAAGACACAAGAAAAAACAATGATAATCTTACCCAAAGCATAACCTTAACATCAAATTACTACCTAGTGGTTAACGTAAAGTCACAATAAATCCATTTATTATATTAGATATAGGAATATGGTTCTTTATAATATTTATTATAAATTTATATTTATTAGACTGGACATTTGAATGAGTATAATGAGAGTCAGGACACAAGGTAAAGGAGTTTTATCTTACGTTTTATTACTATGAGATACATCCTTTATTCACCACCCATTCACTTTGTGTGGTTTTTACAATACCCATGTATTTATTCTATAATTATTATACATAAATTTATGTATATTTAAATATCCATATTATTATATTTATTTCATTTTTCTTATGTTCCAAAAGATACCGAATTGGTAAAATGATTTTTCTTTAATTTTCCTTCTTTGAGACAAATTCCATGTTATGCACCAATATTTTTCCATGTGGTGTATATAAAACCTAATAAATTTCATATCATGAATATATTTATATTAATTATATTTTGTGCATAATTTAATTTCATTTTCTTAAATGGGTATTATTCTTCGAAGTTAACAAGTGTTAATATTTATTGAAACAATCTCATCACTATTCCAGATTGTTTATTATTATTATTAAATTGAAGAAATATTTTAATACCAATCACTATAAAACTCATGATTTTAATTCCCCAATGGTTATTATATAGGAATTCAGGTATTTGTAAAAAAATTCCACTATTTGGTACATAGGATAGTTTGGAAAATGATTTTAAGAATGATTTAATTTACCTCTCTCGTCATTCATATATATGTGTTCCATTAAATCCATGTCTTCTAAAATGGGTTTCCAAGACTATTATACTATTATCTTATCATATTTATAAGAAAGGATCAACATTTTTTCTTTTACAAGTTCTTTCAAAGGATTATTCTTGTATATTTATGAACAATGTATTTCTTAACCATTTTATTAGGAAAAAGTAATGTTCTTTTTACCTCATATGGAATGTACAGACATACCCACCATCATTTCGGTCAATCATCCTTTTCATGGTTAAATGGTTAATTTTTAAGATAAAGTTTTCTATTTAATTTCCCATGAAATTGTATTCGAAACGTTTGGAATATAATTTAAAATCTTTTCAAGGAATTTTATTATCAAGATGTTTTCATTATTCTCTTATATATTTTTGAAGAAATTTGTTTTTAAAATGTTTTCAAATTATTATAAATGTTTTCATGGAAAATCCATTTCAAAATGTTTTTAGATTTTTTATATATTTTCTAATGAAAATTATTATCAAATTATTTTCATGCCTTATTTATATGTTTTCTATGTATTTTCAAATAAATAGTTTTAAAAACGTTTTTGAGATACTTTTATTTATTTTTTAAAAAATTTATATTCAAAATTATTTCAAGGTCTTTTATATGTTTTCAAAGAAATGATTTTCAAAAAAAAGTTCAAATATTTTTTATAATATTTGATGTTTATTTCCATGAAAATTGTTTTCAGAATGATTTTCAATTTTAATGATCATTTTTCAAAGAATAATATATATTTTACTAAATAAATGTTTTTAAAATATATTTCAACGTTGTTTTCCCTCTACGATGACATATGTTGATGTTACTCATGTCCTTTTAAGAAATTATCCAAATTATACATTAAAATTAATTCTTTAATTGTTTATGTATCGATAAAGAGAGTATTATAAAACACATTTATCTTCCTTGGGTTATATCCATATGAAATCCATTTCTTTTCCCTGGGTTATATGTTTATGAAATATGATTCTCTTTCATGGGTTATATGTTTATGAATTTCATTTATCTTTCATGGGATATATGTTAATGAAATATTTTTTTCATTCATGGGTTTTGTGTTTTTGAATTTGTTTTCTTTCAAGAGATATGTTTTTGATGAAATGATTATGAAACCTATATCTTTTTCCACTTCAAATGATATAATTACTTGTTTATGATACCAATTTCACTTCATGGTAAAGATTAAAATTTTTATGATTTTGTAGAATATGGATGTATGATTTCATTATGAGATGAGTGGGACCTATATATCTATCCAATTCATTAAGTAATGATAAAGGTTTTATGAGCATAAAGGGTACATGGGAGGGAATCCCAAGCCTAAAAAAATAGGTAATATAGGAATACATTACAATCCCAAACACGAGGGTATATGAGAGTGAGTTTATACCAAGCCCAAAACCAGAGGGTATACAATATGACATCCCATGCCTAAAACAAGTGGGTGCATGTGAGGACATCTAAAGCCCAAAATAAGACGGTATATGGGAGGAACTCCCATTCCCAAAATACAAGGTTTCATGGGTAGGCATACTAAGACCGAATTTGGTACATGGTTGATTAACCCAAGCCTTACATGGTAAAAAGGCCTTGGAAGTCCTCTTTGACATAGTGTTATTGTATGGTTATGTGTTCTCAAGAATTCAAGGTTTTATTACTGTGTTATGCATTAATTGTTTATATTATTTGTTTCCTTGTGATATAATCCTAATAAAAATAAAATCATTATTATGATCTTCAATATGACATGTATGATCATAAACTTTTATGCTTAATTCTATACCTATCTGTTCAAGTTATGCTTATGCATTTTTTTATTTAGCCTTATATATGATCTCACCCATTTCTTATGTTTCCTCCCACCATGTAATGAATAATGGGTTTCAATGGAAGTATTAAATGTGGAGATCTTTATGGGATATCTTGATGAAATTTCACCGGGAAATATTTTTTGGTTTACATATATTGAAAGGCACAAAACTATTATAGTCCTTAGGCATGCATTTCATAGATTTACTGAATATTCATATAAAATAATGTAACACCAATTTATGATAAGATAGGGTAATTATTGTTGGTATAAATGTAAATATTTAGTCATCCTTTAAAAACTAAAATGGTAAAACATTAGTGATATTCCGTGGAAGATTTCCAAGGATATGTATAGGGATGTCTCTAAGGATATGTATAAGGATGAGTGAATGTTCTGGAAAATATCCAAGAAATTGGGTAAAGGATAGAGTAAGTGGTTTCCTAGAAATACATCACTTTTTGGATAATATAATTGGATATGGATCTATAACAGATTTAACTAGTGATAATAACTCTAGCAAGATGTCTCGATCCTAACTCATGGTAATCTAGTGCATGATAATGGTTCTTACTACACACATGGTTTGACACTCTTCGGATATATGCTTTAGAAATTCAAATAATATTCATGATCCATCATGAAGGATTTGAACAAAATATGGATATGAATAACTTTAGTTAAACCTATGGTTTTATAGTTTAATACATGTGTCATAATTTATACATCATAATAACAGGTTTCATGATTATGGGGTTTCTCACTATGATAGTGATTTCTTACTATATGATTTTTGTTTTACACAATGGATAAACCTTGAAGGAATAGTGTTAATGGTGGTTGCAATAGAAAATGATGTGATTGTACTCTTGGGAAAGAAAATTCTATGGGAGATGGAATGAAAAGTATCGTCGATATACTAACTAAAATTTACCAAGATATGAAACATGATGGATTTCGAAATGAAAAAAAGAGGGAATGGCATACTGTTGATTCCTTCATGTGTCAACATCCGCCATTATTCAGTGGGTCTCCTAAGACAGTAGTTTCTGAACAATGGATCAGTACCACTTAAAATAATTTTCCTTTTATCCAATGTTTGGAATAAGAGAAAATCAGTTTGAAGGTGAAGTATATATGTAGTGGAATCTAATCAATAATATATGGTATCAAGATAACATGAACTCAATTGATTAGATTGAATTAAAAGAAATACTTTTTTATTAAGTAATTTCATATGATTCTTCACAAAAATATTGAAAAGTAATTCATAGAGATTAAGAAGAAGGATGATGAATCTATTAATTATTATGAAGAAAATATTACAATGCTTATGGGGAAATCATTGGGCATTATAATTCAATCTGAAAGCATGATTGATCAATTCTTTAGTGGTCCAAAACCTGGTCTTCAGAAGGCCTCTACTATAAGAAATATTAATAGTTATAAAGAAGTAGTTAAATGTTCTATAAAAGAGAAAACAATGATTGGATTTGGGTATCAATCTCATTGTTCTTAAAATAAAAGGAATATGGATTTCAAGGAAAATCTAAAAACCATGTGGAAAAGAATATGAGCCTTACATTAGTCACAAGTTGTGGGAATAACCATGGGGTAATTATCTTAAAGGGACTACCAAAGGTTTAATGTGTGGATTGGGAGGTCATCATGTGTCCAAATGATGAATTGATGGGAGGAAGTTAGATAATGAAGAAAATAATGCGAAATAACCAAAGAATGAAACTCCCATAATTCAATGTTTCAGTTTAATGGATTGTGCCCACTAATCTAAAAAGTTCCCCATTTTAAGGACTATTGTAAATGATAATCTTAAAAAACATCTAAATAAAAAGGAAAAATGGAAATTTTATGTGATTATAATGTATGATGTGAATCATCTCAAAAATTAATTACTTCTCCTTCCCACCTTATTTGAGATTATTATATTTAATTTTGTTTGAATAATACCTATGAAATTATTTTTCGTCATCCTTTAGTGAAATTATATGTGATTATCTTTCACTACATGGATTATAGAAAAATAAGATCAAAATTGTTTTCCTATCAGTACAGGGATTGACTGGAGATTCTAATAAAAATGTTTTTGGTTTAGGAGAATATTTTATTTAAGGTATAAAGGTAAAATTATATTTTGGAAGGGTTACAAGTCTAATCATTTATGGATTTTTTATTTTTATATTCTAATGAATTTAGTAATATTAATGTTTTATATTTACATTTGAAGATTTATGTATATTGGAGAGTATTTCAAACAACTTTGTGTTGATGATAACTGATGGGAAGGCATATCATAGGTCTCATGATCTATTAGTACACCAGGAATGAAAAAGTCACATTCCTTTTTAGAGAAAGAGGTTAATTAGATCGATTAAATAAAGAGGGTGATGTAATTATGAAATAATAAAAGTATATATTTTAATGAAATTTCATTAAAATTAGGAAAAATGATCTTCAACTCAAAACTGATATCCCAGTACTTTTGTTTTCAATGAATTAGAAGGTCCCTTAAGTCATCATAGATTAATATCTTTTTTATTGTTAACTTTAACCTTATTGTGATCTCTATAACTCTACATTAGAAAATGATGTTATGATTTCTCTTCCTTATCCATGTTTCCACTTCTAACCTATTTTCTCTAATGCAGAAATCAATTAATATAATATAGTGGGCAACCGTTTTGGTTCTAAATTTACATTTTAAAGCATGTTTTTTTATTCATTATTATGTAGTGGGTTTTTAGGAATTGGAATTTTTAGTATTAAACATTCGATTACCCAGAAAAATTTCTAGAGTGAAATTAAATTTATGGGGGGGGGGGTAAAATATAACACCCTAATATTTTATGAAATATTTTTCTCTAATCAATTTTAATTTTCTATATTTTTCATTTCACATGACAGTGGAAATAGATAGATAGACAGATATATATATATTATAATATAGAAGGTAAATAAAGAATATAACATTTTCATATATTTTAAAATTTTTGAATTAAATATTAATTTTACTTTAAAGGGGATTCTCTGTTCGATGGAGTACCCGATACACAACAACGAGTTTCTTTGAAATTTTACGTTGCACACAACATTGAGTTATACAAAAAATTATAATATAATATTATTATTTTAAATTATAGTTAACACACAACCATTGTATTTGTGAGAATAAATATAACCAACTACAATATGATTACACATGTCTGTCAATTTTTTTACATTTATACAATAAAATTTAGAGGCTTAAAATGTGAATGAATCTAATTTTAAGCATAAATACTCTAATATTCTTTTAAAGGTCGATTTACCACCTTTTTTTTGGTGAACCCTAAATAAATATAGTTTTGGTCACTTTTATATGTTCAATTTGTATAAATAAAATTATTATTTAGAATCGGGACATCGAAATTTACTTTGGTTAAATATTTTTTATTTTTTCCTGATAAAATTCATTTTTCAATAAATAGAGAAAAATACTATATTTTAATTCAAAACTGCCTTTTAATCTAATTTATTTACATGGTTAGGTTATGTTTTTAATTTTTTTTAATGTTTAATTATATTATATTTTTACCATTTAATCTTATTTTGGTCATTTTAAGTAATTTTACTTTAAAATTAGACATAAACAAGCGTCAATCTTTTGATAGTTATTATTTCTTAAAAGAACGCTTTTTTGTTTTGACAATGGGAATTGATTTTAAATTAATTAATTAAACTTATATGTTTTTAATATGGTAAAATAGACATCATTTTCTAATTTATAATATCATATATATCTTAGTCTGAGATTTTTGGTATTTTTCTAAAAACCTTTAATTTTTGATGAATAGTGGAAACACTCAGTGGTAGTTAAAATAACAGAGTTTTTCATTTAAATGTAATTTTACTGCTTCGGTGAATTGAATTTCAAAAATATTACATAAATGGTTATTATCATTAAATAAAATTTGGTTCAAAAAGATGAAAATAATTTTTGGTGAACATTAATTTATGACTTTTATTTATCACGATTAAAGGTATATAAGATTATTGAAGGTAAAAATAATAATATAATAATATAAAATTAACATAAAACATGTACTAAACTTATTGGATGAGTCATGGCCACCCAATTAAATATTTGGGTGATATTATTTTTCTTTTAAAATCCATTTGGGTAAGATAATGGCATTAATAACATTGAATTTAAAGTAAAAATAAAAATATCGTAAACATTTTTTATTTTTCTAAAACAATTTTAATGTTTGATTATATAATTGATATATCTGAATATAAATATTAACTATAAATCTAAAAATATTTCCTGCATCATGGTATTTTATTTATAATATCTAGACATCAAATAATTAAAATTATTTATGAGACAATAATCATGCAGTGTTTACCTTATTAATGAATGATTACAGAAAATAAGAATATAGAAATTAAAACAGTATCCAAAACCTATTCAATTATTATTGGATGATTTTATCTCAAACCATAGTGATCTTATCTTTGACTTTAATAAGTCTTGGACCTTTACAAAATGAAAATTATTATATAATAAAATAATATTTTAAAACTTTCCTAAAGATCCCCTCCCCCCTTATAAAATGTGCTTACTTCAAACACATTACATTCACCTCTCAATCCCCTGGTCTCATCCAACCTCTACCCAAATAAGATCTCAAGATCCATCTCTTCCACCTAGAAGCCTTACCTTAGGCATAAGGCACTTCATGATTTCTTTTTTGTTCAAACCAAAGGGAGTCGCTAGATTTAAAGGTAATGTCTTCTCTTAAGTTATTTCTTTTTATTTTACCTCTCCCACCCCCTAAACTATGTTTTCCTTTATTATATAAAAAACCAGTATAATAAAAATACTAGTTTATTTATATTAGTAGGATTATAACTACATATACACACACCTCCATCTAATGGGTAAAGAGCATACTGTTTCTATAGATGACAAACTACTACCTCTCAAAATGATGATTGTCCAATCATCACCTACTACTATTATGGTGTCCATTAAGATAGCACTATATTTACATGAGATATATAATATATTTATATTGGCTTTATACTTCAGTATTTTTTATTTATATCATACCATTATGGTTTCCAAAATGGGTAAATACGATAATTTCATTTGAGGAAGTGCAGACTACTGCCCGTCAAAGTGATATGACTAGTTTATGCCATATGTGGAACATATAAAGGAAGGAATTAAAGAAATTAAATATTATATTATATTGGAATTATAACAAACTTATGTATCATTATTTTTTCATTCCATTATATATAAAATTCAAATGAAAGTAGCGTTCAGGCGTACGTACGACTTACCATCTCCATGAATGGTGCATTTCATTTCTTACCTCCAAATATTATGTACTATTATATATAATTATATATACACTATATATATATATATGATATACATGATATATAAATTATTAATATCATGCTATTGATAATGTACTTTTGACCACATGAATAACTTGAAATTATAAGATGTTCATTTTTTACTCAAGTACCAAATATCGACAAAATGACCATTATTATCCTAAATGATTGAATAATATTTATAACATGGTAATAAGTGATATAAAAGGTATAATAATCTTGAAAAGTATTAAGTTCAAATTATATTTAGTTTATTATTCAAGATATTAAATAATGAACTGGTCAAGTCAGACACGAGGTAAGGGGTTTCCATAACACTTGTTATTCCCATGAGATTCATCTTATATTTACCACTACTTCATTTTGTGTGGTGTATGTAATGCCCATGATTGTATTATTTGTGTAATATACTTTAATTTATTGGTATTAACATATTTATTTTATGATCCTTCTTTAATGGGGTGTATGTTTTGTAAGTTACCAAATCAGTAACGGAACCTTTCACCCTCCTCTTTTTAAAAGACTTTTTGTTATGTCATTTAATTTTCATCATATTATGTTAGGATATGTTCTTCAATATTCATTTTTTTGTAAATTTTATTTCCATGTGATGAGATACCCTTTTCTATATCATCAACTCATTTTTTGAATTTTAAAGTGACGTCATTAGGCTGTTTAATTTCTATAAGGGAGTTTCTTAACCCAATTTCAATTCTTTGGGTTAAACTTATACTTGTTGATTTTTTCATGATATGAATATGTGTGAATGACCTCTGATTAGTTTTTACGTAATATCCAATCATATTGAGTTTATTTATCTTTGTCACACATAATTATGTAATTTATTAATCATTAATCCATGGATACCATCTTTATAAGAAATTACTTCTCAATATACATTCCATTTATACTTCAATGTTGTTTTGTGCCAATAAAATTTTATATGGTACACATACAGTCCTCTGGAATATTATATCATGTAAAAATGTATTCCCATGATATTATAATGTTTTGATTAAATGTTATTCCTCAATTATTTTTATTCAAACATCTATCATTTAGATATGAACTCCTTAACTAAAATATCATTTTAATTATTTTATCTTCTAAATATTTCTCATTAATTTCCATGTTTTCAAAATGGTTTTAAGGATTTATTTATATGGACATTGTTGTTTTAAAATGATTATTCTTTTAAAATATTTAAAGTGGTATGGGACACTTTGATTCAAAAATATCTTTATTAAATGTTTTAAAAGGTTTTTAAAATGGATTTATAAAGCATTGATTATGTCAATATATTGAAATGAAATATTTTGATTGAAATGTGAAAATATTATCTATCTTTTATGATTGTTTAATTTTTTATGAATATGTTATGGATCTTGGGCATTGTTTACGTATACAGGTGGTTCCATGATAAACATTGGGAATGTGAGCCCGAGATAACCCTCCAATGAATTGGGTAACATGACCGAGGTAAACATTAATGTTTCTTTTAAGAGAATTAGAGAATATATTGTGATAAGTATTCCATGTGTAACTCTCTATATAGCTGTGAAAGCTATAATGTAAGTATGATATGGTTTACATTGGTTACCATTATGATTTATGATTTCTATATGTTATTCATAAATCTTATGATTTCATGAGGTATGCGCTTATGATTGAAATGCAATGATAGAATAATGTTTTAGTTATTAAATTTATAATATTTACTGAGTTTTTTAGGCTCATCCCATGTTTTTAAATGTTTTTCATAGGACATAAAGATGAATATGGTCAAGGATGGGATCAAGGAAAAGTCATGCTATCTAAAACATAGAACTAGACATGACTCGTTTTTTAGGTTTTTTTATTTTAAAAAATGGAAAATGAGAAGAATTGTATAATTTTTAATTTTTTATATGTAATGTAATATTTATGGTTTAATTCTGTAAAAATATAAACTTGAAAAGATCCTCAATTTGAATTATTCATTTAATTTAAGATTATGTAATGTTTTAATGTTGGGTCTTTATAGTTGGAATCAAAGGTTGGTTTAAATAACTTTTGAGGTTAGGGTGCTATTTAAGCATAAGTGACAAAACCATAATGGATAGCATATTGGAAAGAGCCATAGTTTTTTTAGATAAATCAAATGGGTTTAAGATAACATGAAAAATTATGTTTTTGTGTTTACCCTCTACATAAGATCGTATATGATGATTTTACTGATGTACTCACACTAGCCTTTTTGGTTTTAGTCAATGGATGGATCTAGGAGGCACCAATGTAACAATGGATGTGAAGAAAACTATGATAGTTCTTTTAAGAAGAAAATGAATGAAATGGTAGCTTCAACGAGAACAATTGTGGTTATTCTCAACCAAATATCTTGAATCGTGATCAACCACATGAACCTTAGATATTTTTATAAGGCATCATATATGAAAGAAATAAATCCCTACAAAATTGCAGGTAATAATCATAGAGGTATGTATATTAAAAAACCAATGAGTTAAAGATGTAAAAAAGAAAAACATAAGAAAATGATTCAAAGGGAAGGGAAGATTTTATAGATGTGGTAATAAAGGTCATAAAGCAAGAACCTGCCATGGAAAAAAGAATCATCTAGTTGACTCTAGGAAAGGGAAAAAATATCATTCTAAAGGAATAATTGAATCTTTTAAATGTGGTGTTTATGGTCATTATAAAAATAGGTGTCCTACTAAATGTGGTGTTCATGGTTTTTATTGAAACCGATGTTCTAAGAAGAAGGTTTGGGAATGGGATCAGTTGGATCATACAAATATATGTTTACCAATTCTTAATGACATTCTAATTGATTATGAGGAAATTGACGATGACCAATGAATGGTATGAATTAATTATTAGCTTATGTTTCGACATTATTGATTCTTAGGATAAGATTAACGATTTTGTTTGTAGGAATAAAGTATTTTGTAATTTGTTGGAAAATAATGGAAAATGGATCATGAATAATGTTTAATGAGTAAAAAGCCTACATATAAGGGATACAGGAGTTATAGTACATTTTTTATGATGAAATTCATAAAATTATTAAGGATCTATTGATGATGGGATTGCATTGGAAGATGTTTTATAGTCTATGTAACCATGAAGTATAATATATGAAAATGTTATTCAACAAATATGTATCTTTTCTTCTATGGACATAATGGAATAGTTTAGGGGTTCATATGATCTTTTGTTTTTGAGGAAATTATAGGTTATTACTTTATGGGATGAAAATGCGAGGTATGAGATAAATTTTGTGGTTAAAATATGTTAGGGTTATTTTTACGAGATTTATCTCATTTTTGGGAATGTTATAAAATTATATAGTTTTTTAAGGACAACATGTAGACCGTGTGACAACCTATCACATTGGACAAATATGCAGGAATCGAACCCACAATCGAAGTACGATTGGGATTTATCACTGGTTAGTATGACTTATTATTTTTAGTTAAGTGATTTTATTAATCAGGAATAAGTTGATTTGAGATATTATGTTTGATCAAATATATATCCTTAGTATAAGAAAATTATGTTGTGATTATGTGATAAATGTTAGTTTGGAAGAAGTTTTCACTTTTGGGAACACTATATGTTTAAGGGAAATAAAATACTATGGGATTTGTTTTGTGGAGTAATGGTTGAAATTTTATTCTGGAGGAAACAATGTATTTATTGTGGATATATGGATATTTTGGTTATTTATGGAATTGATTATCATATAATAGAGAATATGTGATTAGGTTAATTACTTTTCAGTATGAGGCTTTAAGAGTAACCAATGTTATTTTGAGACTATGTGATCAAATCCATTCGAGTTTAGGGTTTCAATATTAGTGGGGTTATTTTTAATATTTTTTAAGGAATTTTTTTTTGAATGGTATTTTTTGATACATTTGGTACTATTGGTTGAATTTTGGAGATTATGGGTAGTAATTCTTTTTATAAGGGATTTTTATTTTTGGGGATTATCTCATCTCGTAATAACCATTTTGGTTTTGGAGGATGACTTATGATATGGAAAATATATAGTTCATCTTTTTTAGATTATGTGATACTCTAGATGATTATTCTAGCACTTTAGGTGTGACTAAATCATCTTAAATACTTACCATTTGGGGATAAGATGAGTTTATTGTAGAATTTTATTAAAGGATGAGACTCTATGTGACAAGTGTATTTACTTACAATCTTAGTCTAGTTATTAATAAAATTATTTCACAATATGAAAAGGATATTAAAGAAAAAATGTTATAAGCTCTCTTTTATTATCAGACTATTACCCAACCAGAAATTTATTGTATTGTGGTGGTTAACTATCTGTGATCTAGTTCTCTATCACTCTCTATTAATCTACGAGAGTTAGTTTCTCTTACATATCTATGTTTTACTACATGGAATCATAGTATGGGATATCTCAGGATACCTTTGAACTTATCTTTTTTTCTTTTAATGTGATAGTTTTATTTACTCGTTTTCTGATGTGGGACTTTTAAAGAAGTTTCCAAGCCCGATTTTAAAATTATGAGGACACAATGCCTAAAAGGGGGAAAATATGTAACATCCTAAGTAAATAAAAAATACAAATTTTTTCATATTTATTAACATTTTTGAATTAAATATTAATTTTACATTAGAGGGAATTATATGTTCGGCGATGTACATGATACGAAACAATAGGTTTCTTTGAAATCTTACGTTGCACACAACTTTGAGTTATACTGAAAAATAATAATATAATATTATTATTTTTAATGATAGTTAACACATAGCCACTGTTTTGTGTGGAATAAACATAACTAACTAAAATATGATTAAATATGTTTGTTAAATGTTTTTACATTTATCCAATAAAAGATAGAGGTTTATTATGTGAATAAATCAAATTTTAAGCATAAATCATATAGTATTCTTTAAAAGGTCGGTTTACTGCCTTATGATGGTAAACACTCTATAAATATAGTTTTGGTCACTTTTATATATTTTATTTGACATAATAAAAATCTTCTTTATAATCGGGAAATCAAAATTTACTTTGGGTAATTTTTTTTTATTTTTTCTCATAAAATTCATTTTTAAATGAATAGTGAATAATACTGTATTTTGATTCAAAATATACTTTTAATCTAATTTATATATATATGGTTAGATTATATTTTTAATTTATTTTAAAGTGTAAATAGATAATATTTTTACCATTTAATCTAATTTTGGTCATTGGAAGTAATTTCAATTTGAAATTGGATATAAAAAAGTGTGAATCTTTTGATAATTATTATTTCTTAAAAACACGGTATTTGTTTTGACAAAAGGAATTAATTTTAAATTAATTAATGAAAATTATATGTTTTAATTTGGTAAAATAGAAATCATTTTCAAATTCATAATATCAAATATAGCTTTGGCTGAATTTTTGGTATTTTTTCTAAAAACCATCAATTTTTTATGAACAGTGAAAACACTAAGTAATAGTTAGAAAAACAGACTTATTAATTTAAATAAATTTTACCTCTTTTGTGAATTGAATTTTAAAAATCCAACATACATTGTTGTTATAATTAAGTAAAATTTGGTTCAATAAGATGAAAATATTTTTTGGCGAATAGTAACTTTTGACTTTTATTTATCAGAGTTAAAAAAATAGAGCATTTAAAGCTAAAACTAATATTATAATAATATCAAATTACCTTAAAACTTATAATAAATTTTTTTATCAGTCATGTACGACCATTAAAATCCTTGGGTGATATTTTTTTGGCCTTTGAAAGCCATTTGGGTAAGATAATGTCATTACTTACTTTTAATTTAAAGTAAAAATTAAAATATCATAAACTTTTTTTTTATTTTTCTAAAAAAAATTTAATGCGAGGTTATATAATTGATATATTAGAATGTAAATATTAATTATAAATCTAAAACTTTTTCCTATGTCATGGTATTTATTTTATAATTTTTAGACATCAAATATATACAATTATTTATGACACAACAATGATGGAGTGTTTATCTCATTAATGAATGATTTAAATAAATAAGATTATAAAAATTAAAACAATATCCAAAACCTATAAAATTCTTATTGGATGATTTTATATCGAACAAGAGTCATCATATCTTCTACTTTAATATGCTTTGGACCTTTATAAACTTAAAATCATTATATAATAAAATAATATTTTCAAACTTTTTTAAAGTGCCCCTCCTGCCATTATAAAAATCCCTCACCTCTAACCCATTACTCACAACTCTAAAGCCCTATGGATCATCCAAACACTTCCCAAATAAGAAATAAATATCCCTTTATTCTACCTATAAACAATACCTTAGGAAGAAGGAACATCAAGAAATCATTTTCGTTCAATCTAAAGGGAGTTACCCAATTTAAAGGTATTATCTTCTCTTAAGTTCTTTTCATTTTTTTACTTATCCAACTCCCTAAAATTTTTTTATTCATTTATTTTATTAACAAAAAATAATAAATATACTAGGTTGTTTATATGAGATGTATTGGAACTACACTTACACACACCTCTTTCTAATGGGTAAAGAACATAATGTTTCTATGGACGACGAACTACTGCCTCACGAAACGATGATTGTTCAATCTTCTCCTACCACCTTTTATGGTGGAATTAATATGGAATTGTATTAAAATGTGATATATATTATTTTATTAATTGTCTCTATACTTATTTATTTTTCATTTATATCATACCTTTAAGGTTTCCATAATGGGTAAATAGGATAATTTCATTTGAGGAAGGGTGGGCAACCGCCTCCTCAAAGTGATATGACTCGTTCATGCCATAAATGAAACATATAAATAACATAATTAATGAAATTATTTATGTTATTATACTGGAATTATAACACAACTATGTATCATTATGTTTTCATTACATTTTATATGAAATTGAAATGAAAGTAGGGTTCATACGTACGTACGACTTTCCGTCTCCATGAACGGTGCATTTCATTTCTAACCTATAAATGTTATGTACTATTATAAATACATATATACAATAGATATATATGAAATATATGATATCTAAATCATGAATATAATTCTGGATATAATATACTTATGATTACGTGATCAACTTATAATTATAAGAAGTTCATTTTTGACTCAAGTACCAAATATCGACAAAACAACCATTATTATCGTAAATGATTGAATAATGTTTATAACATGGTAATAAGTGATATAAAAGGAATAATAAACTTCAAAAAGGTTATTAAGAAATTATAAATTAACAGTAGTTTGTTATTTATGAGATTAAATAACGAACGGGTCAAGTCGGACACGAGGTTAGGGGTTTTCATCTCACTTTTTATTCCCATGAGATTCAAGCTATATTTACCACTATTTCCTTTTGTGTTGTGTATATAATGAACATGATTGAATTCTATGTGTAATAAAATTTAATTTATGGGTTTTTTCATCTTTATTCTATGATCCTTCTTTCTTTGGGTGTATGTTTTGTATGTTACCAAATTAGTAATGGATACTTCAACCCTCATCTTTTTAAAAGACATTTTTTTGTTATGTCTTTTAATTTACATACACTACTACAAACTTCTCTTTTATTAGTGCTAAAAGAACCCCTCTATTAGCACTTTTATGAGAACTGTAATGCATGATGCTAATAAAGGGGGGTCCCTTTTATTAGTGCTCAAAAAGCGCTAATAAAGGGCACTTTTATCAACGATAAAAATAGTGCTGATAAAAGACCCCTTTCTCAGCACTTTTTTTAACACTGATAAAAGGGGTATTTAATCTGTGCTATAAAAATATAGCTGATAAATGTCCAAAAAATTGAAAAAAAATTAAAAATATATATAATTTGTGGGCGGTTTGCACGCTGCAACCCGCTTCGCGGCGCCTGCACCCCCCTCAACCCGCACGCTGCAGCCCGCTTCGCTGCGCCCGCGCAACCCTACTGCCACTGGAATTCGAACACAGGACCTCCCCCCTTGCGCACTGGAACTTTTCCACTTAGCCATTTTGTTTTTCCCCTTTAAATATATATCAAGTTATATATATATATAGTTATATTTATTCGTATATTAATACAGATCCATATTAAAATAAATTTATTTAGTTATATTAATATATATATATATATATATTCGTATATTAATATATATATATATATATAAATATATAGATATAGTTATAATTTTTTTTCCGTATATTTATTTGTATATTAATATATATATTTATAAGATTAATTTCAAATACATTTAAAGAATATGTGTTTTTACGTGTGTTTATAAATAAATAAATAAATACACACATATATACAACACACACACATAGAGAGATATATATATATATGTATGTATGTATGTATGTATGTATATAGTTATGGGTGAATGCATAGAAATGTGGATGTGAAAAGTCATCGAGAATGTTAAAAAAGCTATAACTTCTAATCCCAAAGTCTGTTTCAACTTCAATACTATTCAAATCGACAATCATGAAATGATCTTCGATATGATATGTGGTACAGGCAAAATAGACATCCAGATCAGAATTTAGAGGCATTCGAATGTTAAAATGACCATAATTTCTAATCTAGGAGTTCGTTTCAGCTCCACAATCAGTCAAATCGAAGAAAATGAAACTATATTCAATATGATATATGGTATATATTTATTAGACATTGGTATCAGAAGTTTTAGCGGTTTGAATGGTAAAAATCGAGGTACCCAAACTAAAAACTCAGTTTTGGAGGCCGTCTGGGCCTTTTTTGGCATAGAAAAACCATAGACGCGTAAGACCAATCCATTAGGCTGTAGAGCTCGTCGCATGCTTCGATTTGATATGCTGTAGAGATCAAACGCAGACCCGGATCAAAATTTATATATGTTTGAAGGTTGAGTTGTGGTTTCAACATATTTTTGATCTTTTATTTATTTTTTTATTTTTTATACTCAAAGTGTTATTACATGACTATTGGTGGATAAAAATTACATAATTATTAATTAAACATATTTTCTAAATAGTTTTATAAGCCTTTTTTACTAAATGTCATATAAATTCATATTTAATTTCCATTCATCATTTCTAAAACATATTTAAAAAATAAATATTATATTTATTTCAATATAAATAGATTTATAGGTTTATATATTAATAAATGTTTTTATTTTTTTTTGAATTTTACCCTTTATCAGCTCTTTTATAGAAGCGCTCAAAGGGGGGTCTTTATCAGATATTTTATATAAGCACTAATAAAGACCCCCGCTTTATTAGCGCATCTGTAAAAGCGCTGATAAACGGGGGTCTTTATCACTACTAAAAAAACGCTGATAAAGACCCCCTTTATCAATGCTTTTAAAAAGCACTGATAAATGTGTAGCGTTTCCCTTGCCCCATTTTGTAGTAGTGATATTATAATATTGGGATATGTTCATCTATATCATTATTATTATAAACTTTATTTCAAATTTATGAGATACCCTATTATCTCTCATCAACTCATTTTCTTAATTTTAAAGTGAAACCGTTAGGTTGTCGAATTTTTGTAAGGGAACTTCTTAACCCTATTTCAATTCTTTTGGTTAAACATATACTTATTGATTTTTTCATGATATCAATATGTGAGAATAAACTATGATTTTTTTACACTTAAAATCCAATCATTTTGAGTGTATTAGTATTTTTCACACATTATTATGTAATTGATTTATCCTGAATCTAAAGATACAGTCTTTATAATGGATTTTGTCTCAATTTATATTACATTGAGACTTCATTGTTGTTTTGTGCCAATTCAATTTTATATGGTGTATATACATTCCATTGGAATATTATATCATGAATAAATTTACTCTCATGATATTATAATGTTTTGATTAAATTTTATTCATCTATTATTTGTATTCAAGCATCTCTCATTCGGTTAGGAACTCGTTAACTACAATATCATTTTAATTATTTAATCTTCTAAACTGTTCTCATTAATTTCCATGTTTTCAAAATGGTTTTAAGGATTTATCTATTTAGAAATTAGTTTTTTAAAATGTTATTTCCCTTAAAATCGTAAATGTGGTATGAGACACTTGGATTAAAAAATCTCTTTATTAAATGTTTTAAATGGATTTAAAAATGGATTGATATAGCATTGATTATGTTAATAAATTGAAATAATATATTGTGATTTCAATGTGGAAATATTATATTTCATTTATGCTTGTTTTATTTGTTATGAATATGTTATGGTTCATGGGAATTGTTTACATATACTGGTGGTTCTGTGATAAACATAGGGCGGGTGAGCCCGATATAGCGCTCCAATGCATTGGGTAATGTGATAGAGTTAAACATTAAAGTTTCTCCTATGATATTTTAGGAATATACTGTGATGGGTATTCCAAGTGTAACTCCCTATGTAGTTATGAAAGCTACAATGTATGTATGATATAA
Organism: Viscum album; assembly: GCA_963277665.1. Lineage (NCBI taxonomy): Eukaryota > Viridiplantae > Streptophyta > Magnoliopsida > Santalales > Viscaceae > Viscum > Viscum album. The sequence goes on from OY728165.1 coordinate 2,051,858,884, forward strand.
ATGCCATAAGTTAAATTTATGATTTATGATTTCTATATGTTATTCATAAATCTTTTGATTTCATGAGGTATGGGATTATGCTTGGAATTTATTGAGGGAATAATGTTTTATTGTTTTTTTATAATCATTAATGATATTTTTATACTCATCACATGTTTAGAAATGTTTTTCACAGGACATAAAGATGAATAGGTTCAATGATGGGATCAATGAAAAGTAATGTTGTCTAAAACATGGAACTAGACATAGCTATTTTTTAAGAGTTTTTATTTTATAAAAAATGGAAACTGTGTATAATTGTCTACTTTGTAATTTTTGAGATGTAATGTAATATTTATGGCCTAATTCACAAAAACACAAATCCTGAAAATATACTCAATGTGAATTATTCATTTAATTCAAGATTATGTAATGTTTTAAAGCCGAGTCCTTATATATATATATATATATTAAAACAAACACTATATATATATATATATATATATATATTAAAACAAACACTAAAACATTCCATTCACATCGAACCATTTGTATTGCACTACATACAACACTAAATTGGCTTTCTAGACATAAAATAGTGACTTGTCTTATGCTGGATGTGACACCGACATCGTGTACATTTCACAAAATATCGATATTCAATGAAAAATCATTTTATTTTTATAATAATTAATTTTAAAATATTTTTATTTTAGATTTATATAAATGAAACTGATTGATAATGAAATATATAATGTTTTGTAATTTATTTATATGTTTATAAATACCATGCTCTCAAATGAAATGATTTTCATGCCCTTCAAAGAAGAAAAAGAATATTAATTTTGGGTACATATAAAAATATAATTTCATTAAATAAACATTAGTTTTAATTTAGAATTCCAATATTTTCATTGAGGGTAATTTTTTTATTTTTATGAGAAACAAAATATTATGACGAATTGTGAATAAATAAAGCATTTTAGTCAATAAGTAAGTTTTGATTTAAATAATTATTAATATTAAATTATATATTATTTTTTTTAGGATCAAAATAGTTCAATTATACATATATTAATACAATATAGGTCATTATAATCATATTCACCTTGAAATTGAATATAAAAACATAACAATATTTTGTTCCTTTTCTAATTTAATGACTTGTTACTTTATCCCATTTTGGGATTAGAATTAATATTAATTTTGATACTTAGATCAACTGAACATTAAAAAATGGACATACACCACTGTAATAAATGTAATATTTAGTGTCTAATTATATAATGATTATTTTGGACCAAAAAGATTAATAAAGTGATTAAAATTAATCATAGAGTCTAAGGTAAACTTAAGCATAATTCAGGAATAAACCTTAATATTCAGAGGGAAAATGACCTATAAACCTATACAAAAACGATTTCTGTCTGTATTTCAGCCATAAAATTTATACGTTCTATTGTTTTTTGTTTTTTTCTTTTTTATGTATGAAAAAGTGTACACATAACTTGTTTTAAAAAATTCCAAGTGAATCCTTTTTCCCTCCCTATAAAAGGCCACTACCTATCACACTTCCTCACACAACTCAAACCACTTATGTTCATAAGATATATAATATATTAACTTCTAAAAATACCTCCTTTCTCCCTTGGAGTATCTCTTTGGTATGAAATACTTCCAATGAATCCCTTTCGTATAGACCAAAAGGAGTTACCCAGTGAAAAGGTAACACCCTCCCTCAAAATCATTTTTTTATTTTATTTATCCACTCATTGAAATATTATTATTAATTTATTTTATAGAAAAAACATTATCTAAAATATACTAGGATGTTTTTAAGCTAAGGGTTAAAACTACACTTTCACACATATCCATATAATTTGTAATGAACTTATAGTTTATGTGTACGACAAACTACCTCTACACTAAATGACGATTGCTCATTTTTCTTTTCATGCCTCTCATAGTAAAGATTATGATGGAAAATATATTTATATATATTCATAAAATATATTAATTTTTTATTATTATTGTCTATTAATTTTAGAACACATGTCTTTTTACTTCTTATTGTGTGTAAATATGATAATTTTGTTTCCAGAATTATGGACTACCGACCCCTCAAAGCAATGATATTCATTACCACATTACATGGAATGTATTAAGGATGGTTTTAGTAAAATTATGTGATATATATGATATAATAATTATATTATAATAATTATATATATAAATATATAAATATAACTCATTCACATCCTTTCTTTAAATAAGATACTTAAACCAGAAATATCGTTCATTTGTACATAAGGCATACCATCACCCTAAACGTTGTATTACATTTCATAATTATATATATATTTGATAATTATAATAAAGATATATTTTATATAAATTAAATTTATATAATTTTTTCCATTATTGAAATCACGATATATGTATAATAGAAAAAATATAACAAATTAAGATAGAAGTGAAAAACTAAGTGGATATTTCCTGAAACATAACCTTAACATGTAATTTCTAAGATGAAAGCAATATAAAGTCATAATAAATAAATTTATAATATTATATATAATAATATGGGTATTTAAAATATTTATAGAAAATTTATATTTATTTTACTGTATATTAGAATGTGTTCGATGAGAGTCAAGACATAAGATAAAGGTGTTTCATCACATTTTTTTATTTTCGTGAAGTACATGATTTATTCACCACTCATTCCATTTGTGTGGTGAGTATACAACCCATTTTTTCATTATATGGTTATTATAATTAATTTTATTAGAATTTACTACCAACTTTATTATATTTATTTCATGGGGGCTAGGTTTCAAATGTTACTAACTTAGTAAAATGACATTGTCTCAATTTTCCTTCTTTAAGAGACATAAAATGTTATGCACATATATGTTTACATGAGGTGTATATACTACCATATGAATTATTAATAATTAATATACTTATATTAATTATATTTTAATATTAATTTAATATAATTTTATTTAATTGGTATTATGTTTTAATGTTATTAAGTGTTAAGAGTTTATTGAAACAATATAATCACTTTTCAAGATTGTCTATGATTATGCATCCTATTATGAAATATTATAAAAAATATATCCATAAAAATAATTAATTTTATTATTCTCTATGTTCTCTTGATATTTTGTTGTATTTTTACTATTTTCAACTATTTGGTAGAGAATATATTTAACAATGTGTTTTTAAGAAGGTCTGATTTGATTTGTTTCCAAAGGCAGAAATCTATGTTCTTTCAAATCCATTTTTTTTCTAAATATAATTTCCAAAAATATTATAATATTATCATATAATATTTAAAATAAATGTTTTATGTTTTTTAATTTTACCATTGTTTTCCATGTAATAAACTTATTACTTTCTGAATAAGGTTTTTTTTAACCTTTACCAGGAAAAAGGAATGGTCTTTATACCTCGTATAACATGTATAGATTTGACCATAGTCATTTTAATGAAGCATATATTGAATTTTTAAAAGATTAATTTTTATGATATTTTTTTGTTAAATTAATTTTCAATGCAATTTCTTTAAAAATGCTTTGAATCTTCTTTTATACATTTTTTTGAAACATTTATTTTCAAATTTTTTGAAGCATAATCAATATGTTTTTAATTTTTTCTGTTAAAAAAATTTATGTTTATTTTATATTTTTTCATGTAATATTATTATCAAATTATTTTCCAGTATTTCTTTATAATTTCTCATTTTATTTTAAATGATTTTTTTTCAAAACGTTTTCTTGGTCCTTTTTATGTGTTTAACAAAAATTATTTTGAAAATGATTTTGAGATATATTTTTGTGTTTTCAAATAAATAGTTTTCCAAAATTAAATCAATGATTTATTTATAAGATTTTATTTTTATTTTCATGAAGATGGTTTTAAATAGGGTTTTAAGTTTTAAAGAGTTATTTTCAAGGAAGAAAGGATATTCATAAAAAGAAATGATTTCAAAATATCTTTCAAAGTTATTTTACTTCTAAGATGGAATCTTTTGACATTAGTCCTGACTTTATATGAAATGATCCAATGGTTCTATTCATATAATTTCATGAATGGTTTACGTTTCTATTGATTGATGATTACGACAAAAATTTCTCTTCCTTGGGTTATATGCATATAGAATCTGTTTCTCTTTCATTGTTTTTATGATTAGTAAATCTATTTATCATTCATAGGTTATATGTTTATGAAATACCTTTATCTTTTAGGGATTAATTATTTTATAAATATGTTTCTTTTTCATTGATTATACATTTATTAAATTCATTTATCATTCATGGGTTATTATTTTGATTTAATGACTATGAAACTAAATTTTTTTAACAGGTTATGGTATGATAACATTCCTATGATACCCATTTCATTTGAATGGTTATAATATGATTGTTTATGATTTTTTTTAAAATTTATATTTGATTTCATTATAAGCTAGATGAGGCCTATATCTCATTATATTGAATTGTTAAATGATAAATGGTGTTTGAGCTCAAAGGCTATAAGGGAGGGAATCTCAATCCTATAATAAGATGGTATACATGACAAAATCCCAAGATAAAAAAAAGTTATATGGGAGTACATCACATGACTAAAATAAGAGGGTATATTGGAGGACCTTCAATACATGAAACAAGATGGTACACATGAGGATATCCCATGCATGAAACAAGAGGGTACACAGGAGGACATCCCTAAACAAATAGAAGAGGGTACATGAGAGGGAATCCCAAACTTGAAGTAGGTAAACAAGTGATTAACAAAATATTAACATGTTTAAAAGGTCTTGGATTTCCTCTTTAACACTGGGTTATTGTATAATGATGTTTTCTCTACAATTACATTTTTATTTCTATGTTAATATTTATTGGATTATGTTCATTATTTCCTTGTTATTCATGTCATATGAATTGTCAATCATTATTATGATATCTAAAATGAGGAGTTTGATCATTAAATTTTATTCTCAAGTTCAATACCCATTTGTTCATATTATTATTGCACATTTCCTTTATTTAACGTTATTTAGAATCAGATCTCACCAATTTCTTAGTTTATGTTTCCCTTGTTTATGAAGAATGTTTTTAGGTAGAAGTACTAAAGGTGGAGATTTTTATGGTATATCATGATGATCATTCACTAGTATTGAAGATTTTTTATTTTTATTCCAAATAAACTAATATATTATGGTATTCATTCATGGATTTTTTAATTTATTAAATATTCATCTAAAATGATGTAGTATCCAAAAATGTTAAGCCTTGAATGTTATAAATACCTCAAGAAAACCATGTGCTTATCCCAAACCAACATAATGATCGACCCCTATAAGATGATCACAGAATAGATCTAGAAAGAAAAGAGGAAGAATTATAACATTTATAATATATCCCATAAACTCAGCCCAATTAAACAACTAAATTCATGAGAGAAAAATTCAATAATAAGAGAACATAACTCATTCCAAAGCAAGAGAACCCAATAGGGTTAGAAAAAAACACACCAAAAATAGTGGTTTTGATGAGATGAAACTATCCAAGAATAACATGAAGGGACATAGGATTTGAGAGATATAATTATTAGTAAATAATAGATTAGTTAGGTTTGTAGTTTATAAAACTCATTTTTAAAAAGATATTCATATCATGAATTAGTGGTTTATGATGTGAAAATCCCATATCAGATGTATATTGAAAAAATCATCACCTCATTTTAATATAATGATTGATAAAAACATTAAATTAATGTGATTAATTTATTTGTATATATTTTATTGTGAAACCCCTAACATTTTTTCATATATTATTACACAATCTTATGAATAAATTTATGTCATATTACAAGCTAATGATTGAAAATTCTAGTTTCCTTGGATGATTATGTATATATAACTAAAAATATTGAAATAGAATCCAAAATCATTATTTTAATCATAAATAAAAAGACCATAAAATTCATTGATCTCTTATATCTGCATAGGATGACCTGAGGAATACATGAACACAAGGATGAGCTAAAAATTTCAGTGAGGGAGTAAGAATAGGGATAAAACAATGCACATAGGTTTTGGGGTAATACATGATAAAATAAATGGCCTAGAACATGAATAGACATAAGTAATAATAGAATTTATTACATGGGAATATATAGTCATAAAATAATAGGAATGTGGAAAATACATATAACATGACATAAAATGAGATATGGCTAACTTTAAAGACTGTATCACATGTTTGAAAAAGTCCCATAAATGAATAAAGTCCACTCCATTGCCCAATATAACGTCTCATGTGACTAAAAGATACCCAATTCATTGGGGTGCTAGCTGGGATCACCCATAATACCATTTTCATGATTATGTTGTTCATTAGAAGAATAAAAATAAGGGTTACCAATAGAAAGAAATATGTATCATAATCATGTTACATGTCATAAAAAATAAGCACATCATAAATACATACATGAAGGAACATATTAAAATCATAAATGGGAATTCATAATGGAAAATATACATAGACCATGATAATTCATGTCTAATTTATGTGAAGAAATGTTAATGGAGTGTTTAAGAAACATTAGAAATGAAATAATTTAGTGATACTTATGATAAATATTTGAGATCACTTAAAGTGAAAAAGTCATATTTGTTTTCATAAAACTAAAAATGAATCAACAGAGTTTTTCATCATAAAAAGATTTATTTTAGAAAAATAATGGTTTATTAAAAAATATTATAGGGTGTAAATGAAGATAAATAAAAAATCAGGAAGATCCTTTTAATCAAGCTTTCTTATCAGGAAGAATTGAGAATGAAACCTTTTTAAAAATTGTATTTCCCCATAAAAGAAGGATGATCTGATCTAGAGTTATGAGTATAGAAAATTGTTGGTCAGAGTGGATACTCAGGAGGGGGGGGGGTGAATTGAGTTCCAATTAAAATTTCTATTAAAATGATTTCTCTTAAAATCCCCCAATTTTTTAAAAAAGTTAAACTGTAGTGAATTTATACAGATTGAAAATGTTCAATCGGATTCTTAAAGATTGATTAGATCTCATTCAATTTAATAACATGATTAAATTATCTTTTAAAGCTGACCTACTGGTTCACAACAAGTATAAACACTTGCTAATTTAACTATCAAAGTAACATAGGTTTCTATTTCAAAGTAATAGAAGTGGAATATAAAAGATATATATAGTATACATTAGAATTATACTAAAAAGAAAAACAGATATAACCAAGAGGTTCAGTCTCAAGTAGATACTTATTCCTCTCAAATTTATATATAAATTCGATGCACACCCTAGATCGAGGTTAACAACAGTACAATAATGTCTAGGTCCTAAGACCACTACCACAGTTTTTCATGGGAAAAACAAATACACCAGCACAGAGGCTATCCAGGTCAGAGATGACCTCTACCACTATCCTCAATGGGATACAATATGATGTATGTAGTTTGGAATGAGGATTTAGTATCCACCAGTTTAGCATAGGAGAAAGTGTGTGTGTAAAAGATATACAGAGTACAAACACTGCTCAATAGTAAATAACAATTCACTTAGAGAGAGTAGATGAATGTTTAGAAAGCTCTAGTGATTGGCAGTGCATCTCTGGACTTCTTGGATTTAGCAGATGCTTTTGAGTCCTTATGTGGTTTTTTCTGTTGAAAAACAGAGTATCGTGGTTCAACATGATGTCCTTCACATGTGAGTGTGTTCTCTGATTTATAGTGTTCTTCGTGTGTTCTTCAGTAGTGATGGATTGTAGGCATGATAGTTCATTGAAGATCTTACACTGTCCTCTTCATGTTCCTTGTGTGTTCTTCTTTTCATGTATGTACGTGCATGGAAGAATTCTATCTCTATGACTTTTTCTACGCTCTTTTACTGTAGCTATATCTTGGTTTTTATTCCACGAGCTCCGATAATGGGAATGAGTACCTTTTCATAGGTACGAGGTACGGTCCCCTGACATGCCAGAAACTAACATTAAATATCATTAATTGCCTTAAAAACATCAAATATGACCGGTGGAATTAAATAATAGTTTATACAAATTCAAACAGTTTTCATGACTCTCGGTGAGTAATGAGATCAGTGAGTCATTTTGAATCTGCATAGGTATCAGTAGCATCAGCATCGGTAACTCATGGATCATCGGTATCGGTGACTCATGATCAGTGGTATCAGTAGCATCAGCATCAGATGCTCTTTAGATCTTCGGTAGCCATCGGTGCGACCGTTTCCATTGGTGCGACATTTGCTATTGGCGTGACTGTTGCTAACGATGCGACCGTTGCTATCGGTGCGACTTTTGCTATTGGTGTGATCGTTGCTACCGGTGAAACCATTGCTATCGGTGCGACCGTTCCTCATCGGTGACTTTCTCTTCATCGGTGTGACCATTCCTCATCGGTGACTTGCTCTTCATCGGTGCAACCACTCCTCATCGGTGACTTTCTCTTGATCGGTGCGACCGTTCCTCATTGGTGACTTGCTCTTCATCAGTGCGACCATTCCTCATCGGTGACTTTCTCTTCATCAGTGTGACTGTTCCTCATCAGTTACGTTCTCTTCATTGGTGTGACCATTCCTCATCGTTGACTTGCGCTTCATCGATGCGACCAGAATATAACTAACGGTGAGACAAAACATGGAATTTTCACACAGTGTCTGTTTGATTCCAGAATACTTCCAGGTCAATAGTAAAACATAATTTAAAATAGATAAACCTATGTAAACATAAATTAAGCAAATATAAACATATTTAGAATAATTTGAACAAACAACTAAATTGAAATAAATAAAACAATCATTTGGGATTATTAAAATAACCATCTTAGAGAGAGTTCAACAATCTCCCACTTTTTGATAATCACAAATCAATGGTATAAAGGAAGAGATAAGATAGTGTGTCATTCAATATTCTCCCTCTATATAAAAATAATATATGCCAATTGATAAAACAAGGTTACAATAGCAAAAAAACTTATATAACTGAGTCATTCACCCCATATAATATAATTCAGATAATACAAATCCTTTTCCCTTTTCATCATTATTCCCACGGATATATATAGGTATTATTTCTCCCCTTTTGTATGCATGCATGTAGTAAATAACCAGCATGGGATTTTATGAACACCCATTCATATGCATGATCTCCTTGATTTCTCCCCCTGTGGGATTATCAAAAGGAAGAGATAAAAAAGATAAGCAAGAAGATTCCTACGGAAAATTAGGTTTGAAAATGAGTACCAAAATCACATACAAAAAAATGAAACGTACATGAAATAGACACCCTATCAAAAATTGACAGATACAGCTATTTCTTAGGGTGCAAGGGATCTTTTCCTTTGGAAGTGGGAGGAATGAATGGTCCATAAGGTGGTTGGGTGGAAGGTTGAACTGGTTGGATGGATAAAAGAAGGTAGGACGACTCGAGCTAGATGAATTGTGGGTTCCAAGGACACCTACTGTGGAGTAGAAGATCTTTCTGAAGGAGGCCGTTGAAAGACTGGCCGAATACTGGAGAGAGCTTGAGAAATATATATCTGACTGGGAGAAAAATATAATGATTGAAGAGGCTCAGGAGTATGAAAAACAATGGCCTTAGCTAGCACATGAAGGTAGGGTTTGAGAAAATTGTTGAAGTCCAGAATTACATGCCCACCATACTTCATAACCTTTTCAAAATCATCCTTATTCTACATGAAATATTCCAAAGTAGGAGTAAAATACTTTAACTACTGAATTTGAGCCTTAAAAGCTTGAGTAACCGGAAGGAGTCTCAAATTGTCAGCTAGTACATTAAAATGATGATTCAACTCAATCTTGGTGTAGATCGTAGAGAAATAATGATCCACTTTATCCTTAATATCTTTTTTAGCCTTGGTAGCTTTGGTTGAATACAGGTGCACCATTTTATGAATATGATCACAATGCTCTTTCAACATTTTCAAAGAATCTGAATCCAAAATATTTCCATGAGCTTCTATCTCTTCTCTAAAAACATACATTAATGTATTAATCTCAGAACCAATAATCTTCATTACATTTGAAGAACTAGCCTGAGCAACAACTTGCGTGATCTCAGCTTTCAACTTCCTCAAATCTGCCTTCTTCAAATGTTCTATCAGATTTCTTAGATCTTCCATCAAACCAGAGATGGTTATTCTGTACTCTCCTATCATAGAAACTAGATTTTTGCCTAAATCCGTGAGTGTTTGATTCAAAGAGGTAATGTGCCCACCAATCGACTCACTATAATTGCACAGGTCTGGTTTGATAAGTCTTACCACTCTTTGAGAAAAATCATCCATAGAAGCTTCAGATAAAGTCATTGGAGCAGGATCAGGGACATGAGATAACTCATCATTCATAGTCTCTCTAACAGCTTGAATCAATTCAACCTTAAATCTTTCAAAGTCAGATTTAGAAACTGTAGGATTAGGTCTAGCTTGATACAGTGAAGAATCAGGTCTGGCATCTACTCATTGCAAAAACTCTGCAACTAATTGAGCCTTAACTGAATCACTTACGACTGTATGATCCAATTCTACACATTCATCTTCCTCTGGGTAATCTAATCCAAGAAAAGAAAGACATGTATGTTCTTCCCATGCGAATTTTCATGAAGGATACATAGGTTTCACAAACTGAGCTCATCCAGAATTTTCAGGAAGGACCTCCTCATCCTCATCACTCTCCAACTATTCTGTCCTCTCAGCCTCAGGGACATTTTTTTGCTCAATTGATAGGGGTTGAGGATCATCTTGGATTACATTCTAACCTTCTATAGGTCGATCATCAAAAACATCAGCTTCACCACTATCACTATCACAACTACTACTATCACCATCACCATCAGCATCACCCTCGTCACCATCATTGCCTTCATCGTCATCATTATCATTATCATCATTAACTGATCTCTCACTTGAACTGTCTGTACTTCCGGATTAATACTCTTCAGAGGTTGATTCATCAGTCTCACCATCTTCTTCGTCATCTAAAAGAGGTTCAATCTCTGGTAACATGAGAGGAGGGCTTGCCGAACCAAATTCTATCCTTCTTTTCTTCGGGATAACAGTATTAGGATCACTCCTCTCATCAAGAGATGATTCAGCCTCTTCTTCAGCATTCAGATTATCACCATATTCTTCTTCTTCGGTTCCCTTCTTACTAGATTCACTCGATTCCTTAGAAAACTACCACTTCCTCTTCTTCATCTGAATAAATCACTTCATCACCAGGTTTTATGTTAGGATCTTTTATCCCCATTGGTCTCCTTGGATGATCAGTAGGATTGAAGGACTCATATAACTTTTATTCATCAGCAACCCAAGCTTTCTTCCATGGGTTAAAATATATTTTCATCCTCTTACAAATAACTTTTTTGAAATAGAAGATAATTGATGAGATACACTCATCTCCATCATCCACACAGCCCATGGATTTTAGAAAGGAAGAAATTTTCTTAGAATAAAACAAAGTACTAGCTTTATTTGAATATTTTATCATCTCAACAGTATTCTCAGAAAAATATCTACACAGATTGATGTTATTACAATTCAATAAATTGAATAGCAGAAAAACATCCTGATACTTTACTGAAGAAAAGTCACCTTTTCTAGAACATATTTGAGGTTAAATAGATTTAAACTGGATTCAATTCTCACCATCTAACTCAGCAGCAGTTATCCTCTTCAATTCAGACTTCCCAGTCAATAACTCCAGGGCTAGATCATAAGAAAAGTAATCATTAGTAAGATGGATATTACCAACGTAATCATCATATAATCCATTGTGAGGTACTCCCAAACATTCATCCCATTGTTTCGATGAAAAATTAATCCTTTTTTTACTATAGAAGACAATCTCGCAGCCTCTACTCCGTCCAATACTATATTCAAGTTTAAATAGAACTCAAGCACTAGCTTCGGGTAAAAGACCCGATTATTATCGCAGAACCAATTCTCCCAACCTTCCATTTCCAAAACTTTCAAAAGAACATACTTTCTAGATAAAACCCATTATGAACATATTTCCTTTTCAACTATAACTTTCCGGTTTTCAAGCTCGAGGTTTATAGACCTATGCATCGTACTACACGACTCACCTCGAGCACACTTGACAGGTGAAGATCCTTTAGATTCCTTCCTCTGTCTCTTTTTCTAGGCCATTCTAAATTTTGATACAATCGAGAGGCTTGGAAAGATTCATAAGACTCGGGATACAAAAAATAGAAGAGAGAGTTCAGTGAGAAATGGAAGGTCAACAGTCTCGTAGAAATAGAAATCACTGTGGGTCATTATTTTTATAATTTAGGGTTTCAAAATAATAAAATATCAATTAAGTAAAACATCGTAATTTTGCACAGACAAAAATGATTATAAAAGAAGTACAAACCAATTGGTAGCACTAATCGATTTGACAAATTGGTTTTACTGATAGGTTTCACTCATCGGTTTCACTGATCGGTTTCACTGATCGGTTTCACTGATTGGTTTGACAGAACCGTTTCACAGATCAGTTTTAGAGATCAGTTTCACTGATCGGTTTCACTGATCGGTTTGACAGATCGGTTTTAGAGATTGGTTTCATAGATCTATCATACCCAACTCTTGTTTAATCAAGTCCAACCTTTCAAAATTTAAGGGATTGGTAAAAATGTCCGCTAATTGATGTTCAGTACCTATAAACTCAAGAGTAATATCACATTTTTGGTAGTGTTCTCCCAAAAATTGGTGCCTTACATCAATGTGTTTGGTTCTAGAGTGAGACACATGGTTCTTTGATATATTAATTGCACTAGTGTTATCACAGTTGATTGAAACATGATTAAAATCATATCCAGAGTCCAAAATAGTGTGTTTCATTGATAGAATCTGTGCACCACAACTACCAGCAGCAATGTATTCAGCTTCATTATTAGATAATGCAACAGAGTTCTGTTTCTTACTACACCAAGATACGAGGGACTTTCCTAAAAGATGACATGTTCCATATGTGCTCTTCCTATCTAGTTTGCAACCAGTAAAGTCGGCATCTGAATAACTGATTAAATAAAAATATTATATTTTTGGATAAAACAAACCTAAATTTACAGTATGTTTAAGATATTTGAAAATTAATTTGACAACAATTAAATGAGATTCTTTTGGATTATCTTGAAATGTTTCACACATACACACACTAAACATAATTTCTGTTCGACTAGTAGTAATGTAAAGTAAGCTTCCAATCATACCTCTGTAATTTGTTTGATCTACTAGCTTCCTAGTTTAATCTACATCCAATTTATGGACTGTACTCATAGGAGTATCACTTTACTTAATACTATCCAAATAAAAAAAATTTAAAATATCCTTTGTATATTTACATTGATTCAAAATAATACCATTTTCATTTTGGAAAACATGAAATCCAAGAAAATATTTGAGATCTCCCATTAAACACTTTTTAAATTCATTTTTCATTCTCTTTGAAAAATAAGTGCATAAACAATGTTTAGAAGATCCAAAAATAATATCATCAACATATATTTGTACTATTAATACATCTTTAGAAATTATTTTAATAAAAAGACTTTTATCAGCAATCCCTTTTGTAAAAATATTTGAAATAAGAAAACTACTAAGTCTATCATACCAAGCTATTGGTGATTGTTTTAAACCATATAAAGATTCAGAAAGTTTAAAAACTAAATTTGGAAAAGGGGGATTAGTAAATCTAGGTGGCTATTCAACAAAAACATCTTCAATAATAAATCCATTTATAGAATCACTTTTAACATCCATTTGATATATCTTGATATTCAGATGAGTAGCATAGGCAAGTAGAATCCTAATAGATTCTAATCTAGCTACAGTTGAAAAGGTTTCCTCATAGTCTACACCTTCTTCTAGACTATATCTTTGTGCAACTAATGTAGCTTTGTTTCTGACTATGTTTCCAGACTCATCAACTTTGTTTCTAAAAACCCATTTAGTGCCTTTTGTTAAAGTGTCCTTGGGTCTGTCAACTAATTCCCATACTTTGTTTCCTTCAACTTGATTTAACTCTTCTTGCACAGCCATTACCCAAAATTCATCATATATTGAATCATTGAAATTTTTAGGTTCTAGCTGTGAAAGGAAGGCTAGATGTTAAATCTAGTTTCTTAGAGAATCTCTAGTATGTGTCCATCTATCAAGATTAACAACAACAGCATCCAAAGGATGATTCTTTAGAATCCTAGTTGATCTAGTAAAGGTAGGACTATAAATTTTAGGTTAATCTGTAGGTTCTATTTCAACAGAAGAATATTATGGCATATGTCTAGAACTCGATGTTTTTAATGCAGTTTCTTTAGTTTTATCATAAGGGTCCAGAATACTCAAATCATATTCAATATTCTCAAGAGATGGTTTAGGTTCATGTGGATCGGTTTCATCAATCTTGATGTGAACAGACTCTTCCACACATTTTATTCTTTTATTAAAGACTCTATAAGATTTACTAGATATGGAGTAACCTAGAAATATTCCTTCATCACTTTTAGAAGAAAATTTATCCAGATTATCCTTTGTATTAAGAATAAAAACTTTGCAGCCAAAGACTCTGAAGTAACTAACTTTAGGTTTCTTATTATTTCATAACTCATAAGGGGTCTTTTTAAGAACAGTTCTAATTAAAACTCTATTGATTATATAAAAATATGTATTCACAGCTTCAGCCCAGAAATAAATAGGTAGGTCATACTCATTAAGCATGGTTCTTTCTATTTTATGAAGAGTTCTATTCCGTCTTTCTACTACACCATTCTACTGAGGTGTCCTAGGAGGAGAAAAGTTGGGACTATAGCCATTGTGTGAGAAATAAGATTCAATTTCATGATATTCAAACTCACGACCATTATCATTCTTCAGGGTTTTAGTCTTAAGCCCACTAAGGTTTTCTACAGACTTGGAGTATTTAATAAAGTAAGAAAAATATTCACTTTTGTGAGCCAAGAAGTATACCCAAGTTTATCTAGAAAAGTAATCTACTTGGACATAGACATAGTTCTTCCCATTTAAACTAGAAACTCTAGAAGTTCCAAATAGGTCCATCTGAACTAACTTGAGAGGTTGAGAAGTTGAGACTACTTTCTTTGATTTTAATGAAACTTTATGTTGCTTTTCCTTTTGATAGGGGTTACAAACTTTGTCATTTGGGAATTCAAGTTTGGGTAGGTATCTAACTAACTTTTCTAAGTGAATATATATTACAGTGTCCTAATCTCTTGTTTCAAAGCCATGATTATTTATGAAATACATTTAGGCATGTAACATTTTTTGGATAAAGAATTTAAATCAACAACATAAACATTTTCATTTATCAAGGAAGAAAATACTAAAACATTTTTAGAGTTAAAAACATTACATGAATCATTTTAAAATTTCACATTAAATCTATCATAACATAATTGAGAAATACATAATAGGTTATACTTAAGTCCATCAACAAATATAGCATTAGAAATCAAAAACTGAATCAATGTTACCAATATGGCCTAGGCCGATGATTTTTCATTTTGAATTATCACCAAAGGTGACATAGCCTCCATCAACTATGATTAAACTCTTGAAGCATGAGAAATGTCCAGACATATGTCTTGAACATCCACTATCCAAGTACCATATATTCTTGGGAGAACTCTTCAAACATCATTCCTACAAAACAGATTTAGATGGAAAATGATTTTGGTACCCAGATCCTCTTGGGTCCAGATAGGTTAGCAATAAAAGCATTAGGTATCCAAATTTGTCTTATTGGTCATATATAATTAAGAGATTCACGAGACTTTGAAAGATAAAATCGATTTTATCTATAATTGTGAATAACTAGTTGAGGCATATGAATTATCAGAACTAGAACTATCACAATTTTGTCTAGATTTAGGAATAAATCTAGTTTTAGTAAGTTGGCTCTGTCCGGGTTTATAACCTATTCCAGTGGTATATTTTGGTGCCACTTGATTTCCTAGCATTTGTGTAAGTGTATCTTTTCCATTTGTAAATTTTCCTAAGTCTTTCATTAATTTCTCATTAGAAAACTCCAGTTCATTATTTTCCTTTATCAATTGAGAATTGTTTTCTTTTTCTTCATCAAGGGTAGATTTAACTGTAGTAGTGAGAACATGTTGTTTCTTTAAGGCTTTGTACTTGTCCTTAATATCATTACATGTTTCTTCTTGAATATAACAATATTGAAACACTTCCTCACTAGACATATTTTTAGATTCAGAATCTATTCCAGAATAATAATAATTCAGCATAGGGGAAACAAGTACCCCATAGGTATTGGTCATGAAGCACATGTTGTCACGATTATTTTCAAAATCAAAAACATCATATTCACTTGTGCTTTCTTATGAATTACTCCAAGAATCATTCATGACTTTCTTGTACTTATTGTCCTTGTAGTCATATTTATTTTTGAACTTCAATTTTGGACAGTCTCCATTAATGCGACCTTCCCTTTTTCATTCATAGTAGACACCTTCATCATTCCTTTCATGCTTTTTACAATCCTTTTTCTAATGTCCTTTGTTGTCCTACTTTCCTTTGTAATTTGTTTTTCTAAAGAATCTATTCATCCTATAAAACATTTTGAATCTCCAAGATATTTGATCCATATCTTCATCACTGTCAGAGTCTAAATCGTCACTTGTTGAACTTTCAGTTTGTATTTGAAATTTGTCTTTGTCCTTGCTCTTCGAAGTTGTAGATTTAAAAGCTACAGACTTCCATTTAGGTTCCTCATCATCCTCCTTATACACCATGAGTTCTTCCTCATAAATCATAACCTTACCAATGAGCTATTTGAGTTTTATCTTGCTTATGTCACATGATTCTCTAATTGAAACAGAAGTTCCTCTCCATCGATCTGGTAGACATCTCAATATTCTCCTAATTTGTTCCTTAGTAGTGAAATCTCTTCCAAGAGAGATCATTTTATTTAAAATCTCATTGAACCTAATATATATTATAGAGATAGGTTAATTAGTCTTTATTTTAAAATTATAATATTTAATAGTATATGTATCCAATATCATTTCATTAACATTAGTTGTTCCTTCATGAGAAACACTCAAAGTGTCCCATATTTCATAGGCAGTTTTACAAGAAGATATTCTATTGAACTCTTAATCTCTTAAAGAACAATATAGAACATTCATAGCTTTACAATTATTATTATAAGCTGCCTTAGTAGCTCCATCCAAAGTAGTTTTAACAGTTGTTAGAATCTTATATTCAGTTTCTAGAGCAGTCCAGATATCAAATCCCATACTTTCTAAATGAATTTTCATTTTCAGCTTCCACTGGGCATAATTTGTACCATTAAAGAAAGGTGGCATGTTGGTAGCTGCACCTTCTAGTATATTATCCATAACTAGAGTTTAGAAAATAAATTAAAAGAGGTAAAATTTAGAACTAACAAGAATCTATGATCTTTAAAATATAACTAAAATCACAGTTTCAAAACAGAGTATTTGAAAACATTGATAAACAAAACAAACCCCCTGATTCCAAATGTTGGTCGGAGTGGATACTCAAGAGGGGGGGGGGGTGAATTGAGTTCCAATTAAAATTTCTGTTAAACTGATTTATCTTAAAATCCCCCTATTTTAAAAACAATGTTTTACTGTAGTGAATTTATATAGATTTCAAATGTTCAATTGGATTCTTAATGATTGATTAGATCTCAGTCAATTTAATCACATGATTAAATAAGATTTTAAAGCTGACCTACTGGTTCAAAAAAAAGTATAAACACTTGGTAATTTAACTATCAAAGTATCTTTAAAATTGGTTTGTATTTCAATGTAATAGAACCGGAATATAAAAGATATATATAGTATACTTTAGACTTATACTAAAAAGCTCAGCAGATGTAACCAAGAGCTTCAGTATCAAACAGAGACTTAATCCTCTCAAATTTATATATAAATTTGAACCACACCTAGGATCAGGGTTGACAATAGTGCAATACTATCCTCGTCCTATGACCTGTTCCACAATTTTTCGTTGGAAAAACAAAGACACCAGTACACAGGCTGTCCAGGTCACACATGACCTCTACCACTATCCTCAGTGGGATACAATATGATGTATGGAGTTTGGAATGAGGATTTAGTATCCTCCAGTTTATCACAGGAGATAGTGTGTGTGTAAAAGATATACAGAGTACACACACTGCTCAATAGTAAATAAAAATCCACTTAGAGAGAGTATATGAATGTTTAGAAAGCTCTAGTGATTGGAAGTGAAGCTCTGGACTCGTTGGATTTAGCAGAAATTCTTCTGAGTCCTTCTATGGTTTTTCTATTAAAAAATAGAGTATCATGGTTTAGCTTGATGTCCTTCACAAGTGAGTGTGTTCTCTGATTTCATGTGTTCTTCGTTTTTTCTTCAGTAGTGTTGGATTGCATGCATGAGAGTTCATTGAAGATCTGGAAATGTCCTCTTCAAGTTCCTCGTGTGTTCTTCTTTTCATGTATGTATGTGCATGGAAGAATTCTATCTCTATGTCTTTTTATGCGCTCTTTTTCTGTAGCTCGATCTTCCTTCTTATTCCACGATCTCCGGAAATTGGAATGATTACCTTTTCATAGGTACGAGGTATGGTCCCCTGTCATGAAAACAGCTAACATTAAATATCATTAATTGCATTAAAAACATAAAATATTACCATTGGAATTAAATAAGTGTTTATAGAAATTAAAATAGTTTTCATGACTATAAATGAGTCATGAGATCAGTGAGTCATTTTGAATCTGCATAGGTATCGGTAGCATCAACATCGACAACTCATGAATCATCGGTGTCGGTGACTCATGATCATCGGTATCAGTAGCATCAGCATTAGTAGTTCTTTTGATCTTTGGTAGCCATCGGTGCGATCGTTGCCATTGGTGCGACTGTTTATATTGGTGCGACCATTGCTATTGGAGAGACCGTTGCTATCTGTGCAACCGTTGCTATCAGTGTGATGGTTGCTATTGGTGTGACCATTACTATCGGTGTGATCGTTCCTCATCGGTGACTTTCTCTTTATCGGTGAGACTGTTCCTCATCGGTGACTTGCTCTTCATCGGTGTGACCGTTCCTCATTGGTGACTTGATCTTGATCGGTGCGGCCATTCCTCATCGGTGAATTTCTCTTCATTGGTGTGACCGTTCCTCGTCGCTGACTTGCTCTTCATCGGTGCGACTAGAATATAACAAACGGTGAGACAAAACTTGGAATTTTCACATAGTGTCTGTTTGATTCCAGAATACTTCCAGGTCAATAGTAAAACATAATTTAACATAGATAAACATATGTAAACATGAATTAAACAAATATAAACACATTTAGAACAATTTGAACAAAAGACTAAATTTAAATAAATAAAACAATGTTTTGGGATTATTAAAATAACCATCTCAGATAGAGTTCAACAAAAATATACACTTAAATTAGATGAATAACATAAAAATAATGAAAATTTAAAATTGAGTAAAGAGATAGAAAGAGTAACCCAAAAGGAAAATTGAGGTTTGTGTAGAACCCCTTTCATTATGCATATACAAATTCGGTATTGGTACTTACTTTCTTCTTGAATTTATCCTCCTTGAGAAGCTCTTTAGGAATTTTTTGGTGTTTTGATGAGTTGAAGGGATCTTAGGCAATGGGGATAGTCTTGGAAATGGGATTGCGCAGAATATGGGCCAATCTTGAAGCTAGGAAGATGTGAGGGGAATGTTTGATGAGGGGTGGCATTTATAGTGAAGGATAATTGTGTATTTTGATTATTTTAATAAGTAGATTAAAATAATGTCTCAAGACAATAAATAGTGTTGATTCTTATTACTAAATATAGTAACTAGTTTTTGTGAGTTTGAACTAATGGTGCTTACCGCATCCTTACATCAATAATGTCTCAAAAATTATTGTATTTGGATTTTATGAAAAGTTATTATATTTAACTATTCATAAAAAATATAAAAAATTCCCAAAAATAAATATTAACCGTTTAATTATGTGAAAAATTAAAAAATGAATTCCATTTTATTAGAATAAACTTCTAAATATGAGAAAATTAATTTTTTAATTAAAATAATTATTTACTTGAAAAATATATTTTATAAAATTACACTAATTTTATAACACTTTGAAAAATTTAGTATGGTATAATAAAATAATATTAAAACAAGATAACATAAAAAATTATTAATAGATTTTATGAATTTTTTTATTTTTAATCATTATATTTATTTTAAAATTGAAAATAAGCATTTATCTTTTAAGAAAACATCTACACTAAATTAATAATTTCTAAAAAATTTATTTTCTTATACTATGATATAATTATTTCATATTATCATTTATAACATTCCTAAATTTTCTTTTTACTTTCATGGTCAAGGTTACTATTCTTTTTTCCATTTTACTATTTATAAGGATCACATTACTATTCATAAGGTCACGTTATTATTTCATTGGAATAGATTCCATCACTTTTAAAAATACTTATTATTTATTTCAATATTCATTTATAAAGTTTTTAGTCTTTTCTCATGGTAAATTTAGGTGGTTTATACTATATAGAATGATTATAAGAATTTAGTTTACGTTGATGATGTTTTGGGTAATTACCTTCTTCCCCCTTTGGAAATATCACCCTTGAAATTTCATTTTATATAGTATGGTGAAAACAATTGAGGGTACTTTTCCGTCATCACTTCCCCAGGTTCCCATGTTAGCACTTTATACATATGGTTATTACATAGTACATTGACCATTTGAATAGTATTTTTGCGTAGAATATTATCTATATGATCTATGATCATCACGATATGCTCATCATAAGAGAGATCATTTTCCAAATATACCACCTCAGAATTCAGTAAATGTGGATTATCTGGATCACACTTCCTCAAGAGGGAAACATAGAATACATCATGTACATTATATATGGATGGTGGAAGTTCTATTTGATAGGCCATAACTCTAACATGATGAAGAATCTCAACGGGATAGATTTACCTAGTACATAGCTTTAATTTCGTCTCAATTATCATGATCATATTAAATGTAGATATGATGATTAATTCCATTTATCCAACCTTAAACTGATGGAATCATCAACGATTATCTTCATATATTTTCTATTGAGTTTGGGGTAAATTAATGTGATACTGAATGGTTTTCATTATTTCTACCATTTCTGTACCCATTTTAGGTCATATCCACATGCATTCATTGACTTCATCTCATCACTCCAATGTTTTGAATCGTTTCCCATAATTGGGATTCATATAGAGACATTTAAAATTTTGAGTAGATGTTTTTGTTGTAAGAGAAATCAACCAGAGGTATATGTTGGTCACATCCTCCCTTGAAGTCCATTGAACACACTCTAAACTTGCCTTCATGTTTCTGAATGGTTCGCTTGAAGATAATAGTCTAAACTGTTGTTCGGATCAATACATAGAGTTTGTTCAAAACGTTTATAGAGCATAAAGGTGAATATAAAATCACATTTGGATACAATCGATAGTGGTACCACTTATTGTCTTACTACTTCTTTGATGTATATCTATTTAAGTTTATCTATTGAGTACTCCTCTATAATTGTAATAAATTGATCTATTTTTTAATAAAACCCATAAAAACCACATATCATTGTTTTCTCAGGATATATTTGGATGTCTAGTGATAAATTCCATGGTAATGATCTCCCAATTCCATATTGGTATGGGTAATGGTTTCATCATCCCATTATACATTTTCCTTTCTTCCTTCACTTTATAAAATATCATACCATTTTATGTATATTCAACGATATCCTTATTCATATTTTACCACCAATAGTTCTCCCACATATATCAATACTACCTTTTAATCCCTTAGTGATCAGAGAATGTTGTGCTATGTGAATCATTTAGAAGCTCCTTCTTTATCTATAGATCATATGGTACACATAATCATGAGTCAAATATTGAAACAAAATTTGTTTCAATATTAAACTATAAGGATTTACCATTTCTAAATGCTTCCACACTTTTTTTTTAATTTCCACATCACTACATTGATCATACATTATATTATTTTATCCATTAGTGAGGGTTGAAAAATAATTTGAGAAAGGATTAATAATGTCTTTTCCTTAATGATTCCATTATATATCCTTTTTATGTCTAAGAGGATTAATTCATTCTTGTTTCTCATTATTGATAATGATGACATATCCATACTACTTAGAGAATCTGCTTCCTTATTTTCATTACCAAGATTGTTGTGGATTAAACAGTCATAATCGATGATGATATATAACCATATTTCTTATAGAATATTATGTTTCTTCTATATGAATATATATCTGAGCCTTTTATGATTAGTATATTTCCCACACTTCACCCATTGAGATAATTTCCCCATATTTTCAATGTGTAGGTCACAACTACCAACTCGAAATCATTTGTGGGTTAATTTTTCTCATGAATATTTAACTAAATTTAGGCATAGTATATCAATTTATTATTTTTTTTCATCCATACATAGCCTAATCCCTTCTTTTAATCATCCCTACATACAAGAAAGAGTTCCCCACTTGTAGGCAATGTGAGTACTGGTACACTGATAAGCCTATTTTAAACATTTTAATGTAATTTTCACATTCACATGTCTAAAAAACATCACTCCCTTCTAATTCATCTTGGTTAATAGGTTTGAAAATCATGACAAGTTCTTCCTAAATGATTAGTAATTCCCATATAGACCATGGAAACTACAGATATTTATTACAGATGTTGGGTGGGACCACTCTTTGATTGCCTTTGTATTGGAAGGGCCGACATATATGCCTATTTTTGTGATTACATGACCTAAGAATGATACTTCCCCAATCCATAACTCACATTTAATTTACATTTCATAAAGTTTCTCCCTTCTAAAACTCATCAAAATAGAATTAAAATTACCGTCATATTTATCCATGTTCTTGGAGTATATCAAAATATCATCCATAATGATGACCAAATTTTTTGAGTTAATATATGAAGTCAAAATTCAATAAATACCTGAAAATTTACAGAGCATTAGTGAGATTAAATGGAATCAATATAAACTCATAGTGTTCATACCACATTCAAATGAAATTATTGGCAATATCTTCCTTCATCACCTTTAATTGGTGATATCCAGACCGATGGTCCTCCTGTTAGAAATAATTGGTCTCATGTAGTTGATCGACCAATACATATATCAGTGGATGGGGATACTCTCTCTTTATTTTTTTTTGGGCTCATGATAATCTAAGAAAAGGTGCATTGATCCATCCTTCTTCTTAAAAAATAGGATTGGTGCACCCCATAGTGAAGCACATGGGGATCTAAACCATAATTAAGATACTCTTTTAACTATTTTTTAGTTCTTCCAACTCAATATTGGCCATACGATAAGGATTCTTTGATATAGGAAGAGATCCAGGTAGAAGTTCAATTGAAAACTCAACCTCTTGATCAGGAGGAAAACTAGACTACTCATTAAGGAATACACCAATGTATTCCCTTTAATTGGGCATGTGTTAGAAAATTATTCTATCATTTTTCTCAATCATTTGAGCTAGATATTCCTATAAAATAAAAATAATATCTTCATGTGATACATTAATTATTATGTAGAATCATTTTCCTCCTTACACTTGTATAGAATTGGAGGATGCCTTGGGATTTAGAGATTGATATACCATTCTCGATTTTCGATGATGTATTCATATAAATATTTCACTCCATGCCCAATATAGAATCAAAATCTACTAAAGGACGTGTGACATGATTTTCTATGTCTTTTAGTCTAGAAACATCAAACATGGCGGATTTTTAATCGTTGGAAGCAATAATTTCCATTTTATCAGTTCTCAAAGATAACACAACCTTCATATTCTCATGCGGTGATGGAACCGTTCTACTAAAATTACAAGATATGAAATAATATGTAGAACCAGAATCAAATATTATGATCTCTATTACCATATAGTCATGGATCCAGTGGAAACCATCCCTAATATATATATATATATATATAAGGACGAGTAATTCATTAAAATAGGTTATTACAAAAATAATATGAAAATTACCACTCATGTCATCCAGTAATATTGAAGAAAAATAATCTAAGGCCATAAAACACCACATCATAGTTGTGTCTATAACTAAATTCTTTGACTGAACATTTGCTACCTCATTTTCCTTCCCTTAGGGATGTAAAAAAATAATGTTATGTTGAGTAGATTTAGTAAGGAATTCCGACCAATGAGCTATGATACACCTTGGAACATTCATTGTTCTTTTTTAAGAGCCCACACCACAATTTTAGAATCATATTAGATATATAATAACTTCCAGTCATACAGAACAACACATCGAACTGCCTAAATGATCTACAATATGATAACATTATAAGAGGCCCTGATACAAGTGTGATGATGAAATCAACCCTTAACAGAACCACGATATGTTCAAAATACACCACCAAAACCTGATGGCCATGGTGTGTCCGAGGATAATCTGTTGACGTTTACTTTGAGCCATGAATTTATTAGAGGTTTAAAGAGAATGTACCAGAGTGTTTTTGATTTTCTTGGCCGACCTTTCACACCCAGGAGATAAAGAGTAGTTAAGTACACCACACTATTATCCATGCTACCTATTTGACAATGACCCTACATGCAGCATACGATTGATAAAGAACAGATTTGACTTTGTATTGAACTGTGGTGCTTCAAAAAATATATTATTCTGGGCTCTCCATATAGTAGTGATACATGCAGAGATAGCTTCCAACAACATGTTTTGTACATTTATGTTGCAACTCATAATGTGAAAACATTCCAAGAAATAATTCAGCTGCATACATGTATCAATACTCAGCCCGAACATGGATCCAACATATGACCAAAGTGTTTGGGAAAATATGCATGATAGAAAAAGACACTGAAAAGTATATTCAGCATTTATACATAGTGAGAAAACAAAATAAAGATGAAAGACAACTCTTTTAAGCTAATAAATGGATGGTGGATGGTATTTCCAAATCCAGCAGAGAAGAATAAAACTTGATGGAATGATTAAATGTGTGATAAATTTAAGCAACCAAGACGGTGGACATAGGTAGTCCATACATTCTATTTTATGAATCTTTTTGGTATTGAAATGTCTCATTCTTCTTGGTATCCATACAGGACTGTCACATGATTAAAAGGTGTATCTTTGAATATACAATAATAATTTTGATGGGATAATTCTTTCATAGTCAATAATGTTTGATATGAATTATTAATTGACATGTGTCTATCATTATGTGGAGCACCCATGTTGTCCTCTAATGGATGATCAACCCATTCAGTGTGTAACAGTTCAGATTATAACCCCTTCTTACCAGCCATTTAGACACACACATAAATATATTAAATGAATTCATGTTGGAGAGCAAAAAATATCATACAAGATAGTATTTAAATACATTTAATAGTCACACATTAAACCTGGATGGAAATAATTCATTAAGAACATAAGTAGAAATCCTATTCCATGTCATTTTTTGAATGATACTACCATTGAGAATAATAATATCTTTGATCCCAAGGACACCCAATTACTATGGGTTTTATACAATCTTTCTATAAAATATTATTCATATTATTTTCATGGAAATAACTATTCTATATAAAGTTATTTATCTTACTCTAAATCTTCTTAATAAGGCCCAAAGGCCATCTATATATTTTGAAAGAATACAAAAACATGAATGTTATCTTGGAGTTGTCAAGACAATCTCTACCATCCATGGTCAGTGCTTTCACATTCCACTTAGCTATTTGATTAAAAGAACTAGAATATATTTCTTCACATATTATGTTTTCAATATCCCCAAAATAACGGGAATTAATGATAGGTGAAGGGAAGAGAGACCCTCCTCAATCCAAGTCATTCGATAGTCCAGTTTTATGTTACAATATAAATATTCTCACAAAAAAACCATCACGATTTTGTCCCAACTAATGGCATGTCCAACAACATCATCATAATGCACAAAAAAATTCTTCATAGAAGAAATTGGTTTTTTGAATCTCATCCAATAAATAAAATATCATCATCATAAAGAAAGTGTGAGGGAAAAAATCATCCTTCCCATCACCAATTTCATTATTAAAACCATTTTTGATGATATCATTGCCGCATCTACTAAATTAGTCCTTAGAAATAGAAAACAAAATCCATGATAAATGATCACCCCATATCACACCCCTTGAGAAATTGAAAAATCATATGGGGACCCCATTTATGTAAATACACAACATTGAGGAATAATGGATTGTACCAATAAGCTTGATAAAACTTTATCAAAAAACAATATCTTCTATGTAACTCAAAAAGAATACTCCACATCAGTGTATCAATTGCCTCAGAGATGTCAATTTTAAGTGAAAAACTGCCCTCCATTGATTTCCACCACATTATGTAAATACTATCTAAAGCATTTAAAAGTGAATTTTCAATACATCTCCCTAGGAAAAATTAGAATTGATTTGGGGTGATATATCTATAATCCATTCCCCCCTTCCAATTCATGATAATCTTACTAATGAGTTTGGGGAATGTGTTTCCATGAGAAACTAGACTAATGTCATTATTATCAAGAGAATTCTACTTCTTAGATATCATAGAAATAATACATCAATTCATCTCATATGTCATAAAAGAGTGGATGAATAAAATCCATGATTACATGAAAAATATCATCCTTAAAGATATCCTAATAAAACATTATTTTTTTAGAAAAACTATCAAGATCAGATTCATTCTCCGTGTTGTGAGATAACAAAGCCTCATTAATTTTCTATTTGAGTGGATCCTTGAGAAGATCTTTATTCTGGTGCTCCACAATACAATGAGTGATATTTCCCACCATTTTTTGTATTTATGACAGACCATCATCAGAGTATAGTTCCATGAAATGCACCACCACTACCATAGAGATATCTTTTTAGGAATCATACAATTGACCAATAATGCTGATTGTTTTATGACCAAACCTTACCCTTTTATATTTATGAAATATATGGAAGAAAATTTTGGTTTGGTCTCCATCTTTTATCCACATGACATTCATATGAATTTTATCAACCAATTATTTTTTCATTAGGAGGCCATCCAACTTTTTGGGGTCTCAATTTCCTCCCAAGATGGAGTAATTTGATCATGGTTCATGATCTCAATATATTCAATCTATTCCTCAATGGTTTTTATATCCACATCCAGCTTTGATGTTAGATTTTTGGTCTCTATTTTCAGAATTTCCTTAGTGTTATTCAATTTCACAACAAGATTTCGAATGGGGCTTCAAATAATAATTATTTTGTAAGACTCCAAGAATTGTTCCCTATATCAATGTGTCATATTCCACCAATTATTTAACCTAAATGGGACAAGTAATAGCCCAGACTTTTGTGTGTTAACATACAGAATAATAGGATTGTGTTCAGAATGATGTTTTCATACACTAAATCCTAAAACACCTTGAGAAGAAATTTGGTCATCCATATGAACAAAGAAACTATCAAGATAATTTTTTCCATACAACTCAAAGTGTATCTGATCCATGTGAAATCATCCCCTTCAATTGGGACCTTAATAAAATTACAATGGTAAATACAGAAGGAAAACACCAAAGAGGTAGTGCGATTAAAATTCTAACCCATCTTTTCATATGGAATAATGAAAAAATTGAAATCTCCCCACACCACCAATTTATTATTCAATGCTTCAAAAATAACTAGGAGATGTCCCCATAACTACCTATTTCTAATGTATGTTATAGATGCTTGTTTAAATGAGAAATATAAGTCTCAACCTAAAAAAATTGAAGAGACAAGAAAATTTTGGGGATGCTTGATGAGGTAGCTAATTTGGATGGTTTCATGCCTTAATATCCACAAATGATCCTGATTGGATTCATGAGAATTTTGGTAAACAAATTGATAACCAAGAGATCCCATATATATTGCTTTCAGATAGAAAATAAAACATTCAATTCGGGAATGCCGATATGGATATGTTTATAGGACAAGATAAAATATTGAAGGGTCTTGGTCATAAGGGAGTACCCTTGCCCTTGAAAATTCTAGTAGAATATCTTATTTTACAATGAGTCTGACAAATTGTTTGGGGACCTACTTTCTTTTCTATAGTCAATTCTATTATACCATTCCTCCCATTATTTTTCTTCTTCCTTAACATTAATTTATTACCCACATATTTCTATTTCTTTTATTTATCTATTGAAGACTCATTTTTATTAACTTCATTCGAGGTGAAGATAAACTTTTCACTAATTGACATTTATTCCAATTCATCAAAACAAAAGACACCACTAAGGAGCATGAATTTATTCATAGACTGCACATGTTGAGGGGAAGTTTACATGGATACATTTTTCTTTGTAATCATCATGGAATATATCTGTGAGACCCCCAAAAAAGCATAATTGATTTCAATAGAAATATACTATGATTCTTGTAGATGGACCTTGGGTGTACCCAAATCCAGGGAAATATGGGAATTACCCTTCCAGGATGGGTTCTGCTCAGTTGTGTCAAGAACAGACCTAGAAGGATGTGAAACTATTAGTTAAGATGGTGTACTTACCTTGAGGGGACTGGATGAGATGTACATAGGTGTTTATTCGTGATCATCTGTATGTATAATAGACTCTATAGGGTTTTCGTCTCATGAACAGAGTCAAATTAATCCACATCAAGAAAATTAGTCGTTGATAGGTGGTTCCGATTATAATTCAACATCCCCTGGTGACCTGATGTAATTTCAATTGAGTGCTTCTGCATAATAACATCTACATATCCCATCTTAGAGCCACCCATAGCATCCAGAAATGCTGGCCATGAGGAAACAAATCCTACCAAATGAGGTTCATGTTCATTAATAATAACTCTTGTAGGTAAGGATGCATCACCCGTTGTAAATTTATTTATCTAATTTATTCCTCCAATTGGAGAGCCTACATTATGAGTGAAAACCTAAATATTTCATCAATAATTGTAATTAGTATTAGATGTTCCAGGACTAGACAAGGGGTTAGGCTTCATATACACATTATTAGGATCCACTTACCCTGCCATAACCACATTATAAAGTCCATCAATGTTAGTAATTTTTGATTTAGGGGAAGGATTTTTCACATTTCCATTTTCATTATGAAATTAGAGTCACTATGACCCTTAATCTTATAGATAGATAACTCATTTTATACATTGCACTTCGAGGAGATATTCCAATAGAACATGAAATCCATGAAAAAATAGTGTTTCCTTTCATATTGGATCAAACTGTTTACAGTGTCATCCTTGTGGTTAATATTATCTCTTCAAAAAACATAATGGACATATCAACTTCAACAAGGATGCACACATAGTTCCCATACCTCAAGTAATCAGTCTGCCTATCCATCTAAATAGGATTCTCAACATCCAAGGAAATTACCCATAGAATAAATGGATTCCCATAAAGCCAATTCAAATTGCAAATAAGAATCCAAACTTGTTCATGTGTGTTCCTTAGCATGTTTGGATAAAAATTCTTATCCCACTATTGGATTATTAGGAAACCAATCTATAAAGGAAATGACCCAAAACCCCAAGCTCTCCGTTTGAGATAATCAGAAGGGAATAAAACATGTTAATACCCATTCCAATTATATTCATCATCCAAGAACTAAAATCAACAGTTCAATAATCTGGTGTGTGATTTCATAATTTTTTGGGCCATTCACCCTTCTAATCATTAAAAAATTCAAAGATAGAGTACCTACACAAGCTGACCAGTTCTTAGACTACCTCTTGGTTCACTGAAACATGAGTCGAACTACCCTTTTTGGTAATCACTCCATGGGAAGGGATATCAAAATAAACAAAAAACCCATTATTAGCCATAGATTTGACAAACTCCGGAAAGTTAATCTATGAATCCACCATCTTTTCTAATACCCAATCATTCAAAATCAGCTTTTTGGAATCATGATGAAGCATATCCTTATAACCAACATAATCACCTAGAAATGAGATTGGTGGAGTCCCTGTGGAAATCATCATCAACAAAATATCATAGTCACCATAGTTTGAGTAATATCCATTCATCTCTTGATCTTCCATCGCCCCTATTTATTATATTCAGTATTCATAAATTAATAACCAACATTCTTATCAACATATCATTTTCAGGCTCTACCTCAGTAGTAGTGATAACATATACCCTTCCATGTTTCCATGGAGGTTGTTCTTGTTAATTAATTACAACAACCCATTTCTTAGGGAAATGTCTTTCATAAAACCCATGTTCTTTACAGTGGAAACATTTCAATATATACTGAGTTTTGATCTCAGCCTTACTTTCTTCTCCCACATTAGTGGGATTATTCATATCCCTTCAGTAATTATTAGCAATATTCCTAACTCTACCAAATTAGAAGAATCTCTTTGTTCCCTTTTAGTGTTTTCAAATATTCTTCTTCCCCCACTTTTTACATGTTGTATGTTTGGTCTTATCGGGGAACTAATCGATCAATCTGCCTATACTAAAATCCATTTCCATTTTATCCACTTGGCCCATAAGACCACTGAGAGTCTTCAATATAAATTTCAACCTTAAGGGAACAACAAGAAATATTTTCTTAGATTTCAAAGTCTTGAATCAAAATCTCTTTTCATAGACTCAACTTTAGTCTACTAAATAAGTGATTACCCTTGATTTTGATGTTCATGAAAATTATAGAGGCATATCTCACAAACCTTGTGATCATTTCTCTGAACTATCCAGTAAAATTATCCTCATTTTTCTTCATTCTATTGAATTACCTTTCTATATTTTGATGGGGAGTTTGGAAAAAATATTTATTGAAATTTTTTTTCTGGAATTCCTCCCAATCCATGGAATCAATTTTACCATTGGGATTTGTGCTATTGATCAGTATCCACCGCTGATCATCTTCCCATTCAAAACAATAGACCACCCACACACCATTCAATTATTTTTAGAACTTGAGGGGAAAATAATGTCTTATCACTACAGTTAATTCATTGTTATTCAAGGAGGGGAATAGAAGATCCATGAAAAATTAGAATCTTTTATGGAATGAATTATTTAATGGAAACATTTCACTCTTAAGATAAGGAGGGTGTTCCATTCAATTGATGTTTTTAAAAATAACTTGATCTAGTAGAGAAATTATTTTAATCAATTATTCATCTCCCATTCTCATCATATTTTTTTATTTAATTAGAAAAACCTTCACATTTACTATCACATTGATTTTTGGAACGAGGTGGTATATTTATATGAATTAACATGAAAAATAATGTACAATTAGCAGATTAAATACATAGATAATAAGAATATAAAGAGTAATAACTGAACATAGGAGGATTATCTTTTGATACTATAAGTTTCATTTTAGTTTATACATGGTGATATAATTTACCCTAAGGGTTTTTACTAATTTTATGTAGACCTAACATACATGAAATAAATTGACCATTCCCTCATTCAAACTATCATAACCCTGACATTTTCACATATTATTACATGATATTAATCATAATTAATGATAAAATTAAAATACACAGATCGTAAAGTCCATTTTCATTACATGATTAGGTATATAAAACATAAAACATAGAAAATGAATAAAGCATATTTATTTTAATCATTCATATTAAAACCCTATTATCCATTAATATCATTCATTTTCGTAGTATATCCTAGGTTATACATGAACAAAATGGATGAGCTAAAAAGCCAAGTGAAGGAGTAAGCATAGGAATAGAACATAGAAAATGGGTTAGACTACATAAAATCATGAAATAAAAGCCATGGAACATTAATAAACATACATAATAACATCATTTATTACATGGAAATATATAATAATGTAACCATAAGAATTTGGAAACTACATATTACAAGACATAAACATGAGTCAACACTAACAGCTATGACTATATCACATGGTGGAAAATGTCCGATAAAGGAATCATGTCCACTTTGTATCCCAACATGATGTATCATGAGACTAGGCATCTGTTAATGAATTTGAGCACTATATAGGAACTCCCATCATAAAATGATCATGAATATGTGTTCCACATGAATAATAAATATATGGGGTTCCCATCGGAAGAAATGGGAATCATAATCATGGCCTAAGGCCTAATAAGATAGTATTTCATATATGCATCAATGAATAAAGTTGATTAAAAGAATACATAGACATTAATAGGGTAAGAAATCCCGGAACATGATATTTTAGGTCCAATTAAAGTAGAAACATGAAGATAGAGTGTTTTAGAAACAATATATAAGTCATTTTAGTGTTGTTAATTGAAAATATTAAATAGAATTTGTAGAAAATAAATGAATATTTGTTACCAAAAAACCATAAAAAAAATATATTTTTCAAGATAAAATCAGTGATTCTAGAAAAATAATTGTGTGTTACATCATATAATGTAGTACATTTGAAAATGGGTAAGAAACCGGGATGTTCCATTTAATCGGGCGTTCTTATCGAGATGAACTGAGAAGGGAACATTTTTAAAACATGTATTTCACCATGGAATATTGATGATATGACATGGATACATGATTTTGGAACATATACAAATAATTTAGAAGAAATAAATACAGATAATGAAGAATTTAATTTTTTTAAAGGGAGAGAATGTGTAATCCAATGGAAAATGGATGTTCAAGTAGAATCACTTACCTTTTGTCTATAGTGGTTCTTCCATTTCACCTAATGTATTCTTTAATATATACTCTATTAGAACCTAATATGGGAAATGTTTTCATTATTTTGATGAATTCAGGGGATGATAGAATTAGGGATGGGATTAGGAATAGGATTGTATTGAATTGTGACAAGGCTCAGAGCATGGAAGGTGTGGGGAGAATAGGTGGTGTGGGGTGGTATTTATTGTAGAGGAGAGGAGTGTTTTATTATTATTTTGATCTTTAGTTTAATTTTTGGATAATGAAAAGAATTATTGTTGATTATTGTAAATATATATAGTAATTAGTGAATGTGAGTTCTATTTAGTGGTTTATAACACATACTTACATAAATAATATCTAAAAAATACATGAATTTATCATTTATCCCAAATTATCAAAATTTATTTTTCTCAAAAAATTCATGTATTTTAAAAGAATCCAAAAATATTACCCTTTGAATTTTTTTGATGTGTAAAATTCAAAAATAAATTAAATTTTTTGAATATAGTTTTCTAAATATTGGAAATTTAATTTTTATTTAAAATCATCATTTTCTCAAAAAATACAGATTTTAAAATTATTATATGTTTTATAACACTTTGAAAAATTAACATAGTTCTAATAAAATTATCTCAAAACCACATAATAGAAAAATATTAATTTATGAATTTATTTTATGAAAATAAATTTTATTTTAAATCATGACATGAATTATAAATTTAAAAAAGCGTTTATGTGTAATAAAAATATCAACACTTTAATTAAAAATTTCAAATACATATATTTAAATATACTAGGATATAATTATATCATATTAACATTTTTAAGATGTATAAATTTTATGTATAATTTTATTTGCGATGTTACAATTCTATTGGTCATGTTACTATTCATAAGGTTCACATTAATATTCCTCAGGTCAAGTTACTATTACATAGGTATAGGTTTCTTAACATCTATAAATACTTCTTATTTAATTTATTCTCCATTTATAAAGTTTGTATTATGTTCTCAATGTGAGTTTATGTGGTTTATAATATATGGGGTTATTATAATAAGGTACTTTCCATTGATAATATTTTGGTTTATTACATTATTGCACTAAAACAAATTCTAGACATGTAACCATAACTAAATCCATATCATGTATCTATGTTATGACCTGGACTTGTTCTATAGCTAGAACCCATCACATGCCATGCAAGAAACTCCAAGTAACATATAAACATTAAGTAAAAAATCTTAACGGTAATATAGAGCATACCATTAAATAGTAATATATAATATGCCCTCCAGAAGACTTTTTATCCTTGTAAATTCATATGTAAAAAGTTTTCTATATAAATATGCGATGATAACACTCCCTCATTGTTGACTCATCTTCCCTATTGTTATGAAAATAAAATACATTCTATGAACACACATAGATAAATGGAATATAAATCCCATATAATTCCCGTTTTTTAGAATCAATGACCTCTACTAGTTTCTCAAAAATAATAAAATAATTCTCCAAATAAATATCTTCCTAATTTAGAACATGATAGGGTCTTGTGTGATAATTTTTAAGAATAAATATGTAGAAAAATTCATGAATAGATATCAAATGATCCAACAATGATAATTGATGAGAAACCTTCTTAAGCATCATATTTAACTAAAATGATCAGTGATTTCGTCGAGAAATATTTCCTTAATTTACAAGATGAAAATTTACCAACCAATGATAAACTTTCATGAATTCAAAATCACTAATCAAAAATTTAATTTGATGATACTAACAACCCACATAATATTTTTTTACATTAATCTGTAAAAAATTGCCAACATATATGATAAATCGAAATTCAAATTTCATAAATAGAGCTCAGTCCCACTAAAGAGGCGTTGATCACGTTAAACCAATTAAAAGGTTACATACTTGAGAGATCATAGAAATCCTAAAAGGGAACCATTCATATTGAAATCCTACAAATATTTTCATATGGAAACTAATACACTCCCTGATGTCTATACCAATAACCATTTAAATCCAATAGAAAGGAATAGAGAATATCCTCTTGGATCTGAAGGGAATATCCGCTTCACAATTCATCTATGGTTGGTAATCTATAGTCAACCAAACCTAGGTCCCCAAAACCTCTAAGAAGAACATCCAAAATCATGATTCGAACCTGGGATCCTAATACATGTTAATTTGAGAGGGAATACCAATTGACATCATGATCTCCTATAAATATAATGTACCAAGATCATCAACATTGTTGGTGTCCCTGATCAGTATAAAATGAGCTGATTTTTTCAACAAATCCATAACCATCCATATATCATTTTTTCCTTGTCGATTCCAAGTTAATCCAATAATAAAGTAATTGAACACTTAATTACAATTACAAATTCGCACCGAAAGATACTGGAGCATACAAAAAATTTATCAATTTTATTACCGCTATCTTTTGGTTCATGTAAAATCGTGGCACATAATTATAAATATCGTGCTTCAAACCCATCCACTGAAAATTTTCCCTCATTTCTTAATATGACTTCATAGTTAAAGATATGATGAATGATGAGGAAAATTAATAGTTATGAAAGACTAAATTTCTCTAGGATATTGGGATGAAAACCTACTCCCGGAAGTATTGAGTGACATCAAAATGGATAAACCAACTAGAAATGATCTCCTCACCATATAAGTTATATTTACTTATTCTAAACTCATCATCCTACTACTATATCTCTAAAATAAAATCAAGGATAAATGATGATAAGTGAAAAAGGATGGAATTATATCTAAATCATCCTCATTCACACCCATAGGAAATTTAGTGAAAATCATCAATAAGCTCCACTCTTCCTTTGATTCAAAAAGAGAATGTGGTGGAATAATCCTAACAAGGGAATCAATGATGACATTTCCCATACCTAGGGTGTGTGTGAGATT
Organism: Viscum album; assembly: GCA_963277665.1. Taxonomy (NCBI): domain Eukaryota; kingdom Viridiplantae; phylum Streptophyta; class Magnoliopsida; order Santalales; family Viscaceae; genus Viscum; species Viscum album. The sequence goes on from OY728165.1 coordinate 2,051,894,713, forward strand.
TAAGTTTAATGGCTAGAGGTATTCCTTCCATTGTATCTAAATGATAATTAGGCACTTATGATAAAATAAATTCATCAAATTATTAAGAGCTGAAAAGGCCATGAACATATCCCTAGAAATATATTGTTGTAAACATTTACTCTCATTCAAAATTGTGGAAAGATCCAAATCCTGAGTGGGGTATTCTTTCTCATTTAACAAGATATGATAAGAACCATATGACACATCTTGATTATCTAATATAATAAAAAAATACAAGAACATCACCATAAGAATAAAAATATACCACTTACGCCATACATGGATAATGAAAGATCAAAATTTGAGATCATATCATAGTTTGTTTTGACTCATGAAATGGAGCTTCACATTTCATTTACAACATGAATTTAATGAATTTCTAATTAAGAGTAGTCAAATATCATTCCATAGTGTAGAAATACATAATGAATATTTGACAGTATCTAGCCTATATATGGATGTCGTGTATCTCAAAAAATATTTATAGTTATTCCCATGGGAATAAATCCTTTAAAATCTCAAGATCAACTGAATGCCTATGCTTAGAAATCCAATGGACCAAGAACTTCAATTAATCGATCATGAAAATTCAATTTTATAGATTCTCATAGAGTTGTTTAATTCTCATGACCTGCAATACTAGATTCAAATGGTGTCCATGGTAATTTTTTGATTATAAATGTAGAAGGTTGTCATCCAAAAATACTACTAAAAATTATTAAGATATTGATGAAATATCATGTCCATCAGATCCATAAAAATATAAGGAGTGTTAGTAAATAATAAATGAATCACAATTTCTTCATAATAGAAATCAGATTTCTGAAATTTTTTCTTTGTAATGTCAGACTATCATACCCTATGTTTACGATACCCTGACCATAGAGTGACTTTTAATGCCAAATCACCCCCTTAACTGATCAAACCATTCAACCATGCGATGAATAGTGTACATATTCATAACTATAATCATGTTAAACTTTTTATTGTCCACAAATAGACTAATTGAACCATTAGACTTCATTATAATGAGAATAAGGTTTTCCCATAGATAATCACTGGTATGAATAATGAAACAAGAAGATATTTAGTGATATATATATATATTTAATTAATTTAATATTTTTAATATATTTCATTTCAAAAAATAGTTATCATAGCATGTGTTAAATTAAAGCTAATAATTTGTATTTAATTTCATTAAAAAACATGTTATGCTTATTGTAAATGAGACAATTATATTTTCTGTCATAGCACGTAACACTATGTTTGGCCAGTGTTACACACAATGTTGTGTTCCTTTGATTGTTTATATAAAAATCAAGTTCATGTTTTATCTATCTGAAATATACTATTAATATTGTAATTAAAATATTATTAAACTTTTCACATATACATTAGAATGGAAGTCATGATTAAGATTAACTAAATTGGGAAAACATTATTTAAACCTTTATATGAAATTATTCCACTAGTTTTCATTAATATAAATTAATGTATGAACTATTGAAAAATAAATAAATTTAGTTTCTAGGAAAACTATTTTTCTATGTTCAAAGAAAATTATATCTCAATAAGTCAATCAATATACGTTTTATGAATTTTTTAAACAATATATATATATGTATATATATATATATATTCAATAAATAATTTTGATACTCATCAAATATATTTGATATGTATAATATAATATAAATCCAATCTTTTGAAAAGAGATATATTTTTCTAAAAGATAATTTTACCATCATTTAATGAAAAAACAATTTTAAATTTATTTTTTAAAATTTTTAAATTTAAATTTTAAAAAATACAACTTCATTTTTGAAACTGATATATCAAAATTCACTTTGGTTTTTTTTAATTTTTAGAGAATATTCAAATTTTGATAAATAGTGAAGAAATATTGAATTCTAATAGAAAACAGATTTTTCATATAATATATATATATTGTAATATTATATTTCCATTTGGGCGTAATGAATAATTTATTAAACTATAAAAAAATCCAATATAGGTCATTTGAATGCATTTTAAATTGAAATTAGATATTAAAACATTTCAATCATTTGAACATTTTCTATTTAAAAACATGCAGTCCCATCCATTCTGTGTGATTAAATTTATTTTAAATCAGGATAATTTGTAGTTTAGAATTGATAAAAATGCATTAACTACTTTTAATAAGAATGTTTTGTAATTTTTAGTATGTTCAACATTTTTTTACCAAAACTATTTCTGAATTTAATTTCAAATAATTACAGTGATTAAGGTAAATACGATTTTTCTTAGTGCTTAATCATTAATTTAAGGGTCCAAATACCACATAAAAAAGTGTTTTATGGATATTATTATACCATATACTACATTTTATATAAAATAGAAAATTATTTGAGGAACATGATGTATGGGAGACCTCTCAATAGTGTTAACAATTTTATATTTACAAGAATGACACTCCTCATCCACCATAAAATTTCAATCACCCCTTAACTTCCACACACCTATTAAGTTAAATTAGATCATCCAACCCCAGAAAAAATAATATCTCAACATCCATACTATCAAAATAGAATCCTAAATTTGGGTATAAATACAACCAAGGAAGCCATTTGTTTCTTTATCAAAAAGAGATACCCAAAGAAGAGGTACCATCCTTCCATAAGATCTTTTGGTTTATTTTTGTTATCCAATACCATATATCTTATTATTCAAATACTATATAATAACATAAGTATCCAAAAGATATTTATATGTTGTTATTTTAGTTTTTTGACATAAACAAACACACCCACACCCACACACTTCCATCAAATGTGATGTGCAATCATCGCTAATGTGTGCGGTAGACTACCACCTCACGAAAAGATATTGTTCATTCCCAAATTTTCACAACTCAAGGATGAATATAATTATGAAATTAATATTTTTATATGATATGTATGATATTTATAATGTATTTATTAAATTTTTATATAATATATACCTTCACGATTTACATTTTATGGGAATACGATAAAATCTTTTGTGGATGTGTGGACAATCCCCTCCTCAAAGTGATGTGTTTCATTGAAAATTTACATGGGATATATTTATGATGTGTTTATTAAATTTATAAGATATATATTAAATAATAAATATATTTAAATGATAATATATATATATAATTTAGTTTATTTCTTTTAATATGAAAAGAACATAGAAGCAACATTCATGTGTACGGACGACCTACCGTCTCCATGAATATTGTTTTCCCCTTCATAATTCAATATTTCATAGATTATTAAAAATATTTATATGATGAATATATATTATATTTAAATATTGTTTTAAATTATGAAAATATTTAAATAATGATATATTTAATAGGATCAATAATATCATGTTATAACATATATGAGAAACATAGCAGATATTACTCGAAACATGACATTAACATAAAATAGATTACAAATTGGTAACATAAAGTCATAATAAAATAACATATGGTATGATATATAATAATATGGTTCATTTTTTAAACTTTAATATACCTATTCATATTATTTAGGAGGTTTTAATTTTTATAAAAAAGTTATGGCTTAAGTGTTTTCTCATTTCACTTTTATTTCAGTGACATATGTGCTATATTCACCACTTATTCATGTTGTGCGGTGTATATACTATCATATGAAGTTTTATATCCTTAATTTAAATTATCTAATGATATTAATGGTTTTAATTCTTTTTTTCATACATCATGATTGAAAATTTTGTCATGTAGTAAGGGGATTTCCAGTCTCACTTTTATTTTCGTGAGACTTATACATTATTCACCCCTCATTTATTTTTTATGGTGCATGTACTGACCATGAATTTTTTATATTATGTTGATAATTATATATACGGGTATTTATATATCAATTTTATGAACTCTATTTCATGGGTTTTATAGTTCAAACATTTCCAAATCGGTAATGTAATTTTGTCTTAATTTTCCTTTATTAGGAAAAAGGTTTTGTTAATGGCCTATATTATTTTACGATATGTATATACATCAACTTGATGTGTTATATCAGGAATAAAAATATTTTAATGACATTTAAGATCCATGTAATGTTATTCTCACATGGGTATTTTCATTCAAAGTTACCAATGTGGTAAGAGTTCATTACCGCAATGTCATTCAGGATTGTTTACGACTATGATTCAATTCATGGAATCGTATGATATATTTCTCCATAAATATCATGATTTTTTATCCTATGGTTATGATTTATATATTCATGTATTGGTACCATTTTATCAAAATTTGGTACTTAATATAATTAAGAGAATTATTATATTAATAGATAACATTCTTTATCTTTTCGGTCAAAAATCATTTCCCCCCAAAATCAGGTTTTCTAAAATTCTACAAAAAATATATTATAATAGGATTTATTAAACAAATATTTATCCATGTATAAATTGTTTTATAAAATAATGGTTTTAAATGGGATCACCATTTCATTTTTTAATCAGGGGACTTTTCTAAAGCTTTCATGGTGTAAAAAAAATGTTTGGCATATGCAGATTTATAAACCATCATGAATTTCATTTCCAAGAAGCAACCTTCAAAATTTTAAAATTTTATACCTATTGAAATATTTTTGCCTAATATTCATAACATAATTTGTATTATGGAGGGTTTAATAAAATGTGTGTCAAAAAATTTGTCATGTTTAAAAAGTGTCTTTAATGATTTTCAAGATTCTTTTTTATATTTTATTTATTATTTTAATATAAAAGGGAATTAAAAATGGTTTAAGACTTATTTTGTAGTTTTCAATGTATTTTAAGAGAAAAATTATTTCAAAAGGTTTTTAATCATAGTTTATATGTTTTCAATGAGAATGGTTTTCAAAATTAATTTAAGTATGTTTTACTGAAAATGGAAATGAAAAGGTTTTCTATTTGAAATTGGATTATTATAGTGAAGGATATATTACTCAAGAAATTATTTAAATGATTTTAAATCATACGTTATATTTTTACAAGTTGTTTTTTAAGAATATTATATTAAATATGTTTTCTGTTTTTAAATTTTAATTTCAATGAATTGTTATTTTTCTGAAGAAATTCTCCATGTGAATATACAAAATTCTTCTCCATATAATATAGAATCTTTTAATATATTTTATGAAATTTTTTGGAAAAGATACAATAATGCCATTCATTTTATTTATTTAATGCTCTGTGTTTTTATGGCCTGATGTTTATGAAACTCATTTTTCTTCCATGAGTAATATTCTTTTGAAAATAGATTCTTTTCATTGGTTATAATTTTATGAAATGATTATGAAACCTATCACTTTTCTATAAGTCATGATTTTATGAAATTTTATTTAAACCCATTTTATTTCATGGGTTATGATGTTATTTTTATGAAACTCATCTCTAATTAAAGAACATGTTATAATGAATGTTTTTTATCTTATAGAACATGCATATATGATTTCATTATATGGTTGGTGGGACCTATATCTTCATCCCATGAATTTGTTAATGATAAATGGTATATGATCTTAAAGGGTACATGGGTTTTATCCAAAAATAATGAAAATTATGGTACATGAGTTGTAGCCTAATACTGAAAAGAAGAGCGTACATGGGTTGTATCATAATCTCTAAAATAATGGGGTACAGGGGTTGTTGCCCAATACTGAAAATAAAAGGGTATATGGGTTGTACCCGAACCCAAAAATATGAGTTCACAAGAGGTGTAGAACATGTCTAAAAATAAGAGGGTACATGGGTTGTATCCCAGACATAAAAAATTGGGTATGTGGATTGTATCCCAATAATGAAAATAAGATGGCTGACGAGTTGTTATTCCTTGCATGTAGTTGGGACATGGGTGATTATCCAATGAATAACAAGGTATGAAGGTCTTGCATTGTATCATTGGCCTAGGGTTTTTCAATGATTATGTGTATTCCATAAATCCATGTATTATTTATTTTTTATGATCTCATGGTTTATTCAATTTATTTCATTATTATTAATGTATTATTAAATGCCAATATTTATGCCATGAATCTTGATTATGAACTTTGATATATAGGTTATGATATTCTAATGTTAGTATCATGATATCATACACTTATGATAATGTTATACTTATAAATCTGATTTTTTTACCATTACTAAGAATTTGAGATCACCCCTTTATTATGTTTCATTGCCCCCACTTATAAAGAAGGTTTTATGTTAGAGTACATAAATGGAAGATCATTAAGGGATATGTTAAATATATTTCCCCAAGATAGAAGATTATGTCTCCATGTTTCAAAATACACTAAACTACTACTGTCCCTAGGAATGAATTCTTGTAATGTGATGAATATTTATCATAAATTGTTTAATATCAATGTATGTTAATCCTGGGACTCTATAAATAATTTCCTTATCAATCAGATCATCCAACTAAACATGAGCACATTCAATTCAGTAGTCTCTTTGTGATAAGAGTATATCATGAATGGTTATGTACCCAGGACTAGATGAACAATAAAATACTACTCTATATTAGTATAAATATCAAAGATGTATTTTATGAAAACATTAGAGAATTCTTGAATAACCAAGGGAAGATCAATGATAGAAGGGACATAACTGGGACAAATTGTGATGGAAGACTACAAACTCATGTTCACCCGAGAGCTCCCATCGGTAGTAAAGAAAAAAACATTCCCATAAAAAGATGAATATATGGATATTTATATATATGTCAACACAACCCAATTATTATGTAGAATAAATCTTGATTGAAAACCATGAAATCATTTTCTAACTCGACATCACGTATAGGTAGAGAACACATTGAACAATGATATCCCCACTCTATCCTCTTTCTCTGATTTTTTATATCTCCATAACAATGTGAATAAGATCAACTATATGTTTTTTAACATAAAAAGAAATATATTTAAAAAAATAGCATGAGGATCATATACCAAATAGAGCCACTGTTATATAATATATAAAAAAATGGAACCACTCCCTATAATTAGTCCCTTGTGAATCACTGGTTGGAACTCGTCCAATGTGTAAAGGTGCATCACTCATAAGGCCTATGTATTGAGCCTAGTAGACATTAAATTATCATATTTTATCATATTTTCCTTCATATATTAATATCCTTTTCTATTAATAGGCTTATAAATACCCTAGAAGAACCCCTATAGATGGAGTCATCTTCCATAAAAATTGTATAACTTCTTAGGTGATGGATATGTATGATGAGAGATACATTATGTTTTATAATAATTTCATGTCAATGCGATAATTATAGATACTACTAATGTTGTGGAGGGATCCCCCTATAGAGAACCACATCCACTATCCTTATGATTATTGTTCCACATTCGTTTCTTCCACAACACACCATTGAAAGCACAAATGGGTGCAAGAGAGTACATAAAGAAACCATTAATTCACATCACATCCATTTAATCCACAATAGACCTATAATGTGTCTCTTAATAGGTATAAAAATTCAATATATATATATATATATGTATTCAAATATTTGGTGTCAAACCATATAGGTATTTCTATGCTATCAATTTATATATCATCACCACCGCTATATAAATAAAATCTTCTCAACAAAATATGTTAATTTATTATAGAAGAAATCACTCTACCTAATGAGAAGAGAGGATCTACAAAGAATTTAATATCATTAGAGACTCTTGGTTGAAATATTGGATGAATAGGGTCTTGGGACCCATTAAATACAAGTCAGAGTACCTATTTTCCAATGACATAGAATCCCACAACCACTTTTTAGGACCCTTAAGTCTAAATGTCATATCCTTCACCTTTATAGCCTCAGGTGTTTCCAATAAATTGAAGACCTTATTGAACCCTTATTATTAGTCCCCCACCCTTGAAGTTCATTCGAAACCCTAAAGAATAGAGGCTTCTAGCTTAGAACCTGTCATGATCAGTCCATACCTTATCCCACTCATGGTTGTGCATCACTAACTATGTTGTAAACTCATGGTACATTCTAGTCCCAAACACAAACTACCAATACGATAGCCTTTAGAATGTATTAATAAAAATGAGGATTACCTTAAGAAGAATATCTCATTTCACCCTCTTGTTTTACTCATGGATGTCATCTCAAAGGATAGTTTCTACACACCAAAAATTGAAGAAATAGGGAATAGAATAGTAAAGTCTCAGTCTAAACTAGAAAACCATAAGAACAAAGTGAGATTACTATAAAATATCAAAACTGGATACACAAATCCCAATATCACATGGAAATTCAAGGATCATCATGAAATGACATGGCAAGACACTCACCACAACATTGACCTAAAGTTTCAAAAAATCATATTTCCAATCTATAAGAAATTTGAAGATAATGACTATTGGGAATAGACCTCATTTGATACCACATTCAATGAACCATCCTGAGATACCATCTAAAACTAATACCCAAGAAAAGTAAATATTTACCCAAAGAGAATTTATTAATCCCACGAGTTTGAAACTATTACCTATGAATTAAATAAAAACCATAGGAAACAATTTCACCCATCCTAAAACAAGATAAATGGAATATATATATAAACAATTTAAAAAGAAAGAAATAGTTAAGAAATATGAAATATAAAAGAGAAACAATTGTAGAGATTCACCCTTAAATAAAATATAAAGGTAAAAATATAGATATATAACCAAAAATAAAAAGGAAAAATGAAAACTAAAAAAAATTAAACCTTTTTATATGTGGGAAATCATCCCACCATCTAATCATACCTGGAAAACATAACCTTCACTACCTCAATATGGTTCCTTTCCTTTTATTACATTAAAATACAATACAAGGTCTATATATTCCCAATATAATTTATATGGTATTATCTGATATGCTCAGAAGGATCCCTGTTAATTTATAAATTTCAATTATCTTTAAAATAATCAAAAAATTTTTTTTATGAAAACATGGCATGATAAGTAGTAAAGTTAATTTATATCAAAATAATGGTAAATAATTCTATACCAATGGAATGGTAAATAATACCCCTTTATGAAATTTCCAAAAAATCCCTTTAAAATTATTTCAAAGCCTAATTTCTATAAATGAGTTATATTTTTCAAAAAATTAATAAAAAATAATATTATGGATCCAATGAAAAATTGTAAAATAATTAAAGGATAACCTATGGTTATGCTATTTAGGTCACTAATCCAACAATCAAAACTATTTTTCACTATAAGTCCCCTGATGTCATGCATAATGATTTAAGGAATAGGGTAAAACCATAGAAAATGAACACCCCTATGATGTCAATCACATCCTAGGGAAAATGAATCTTGATATTGGAATAGAAGAACAAAGTAGAAAGTAAACACTCTAACAATAGAAAAGGATTATCCATAATACTAAACACTCAATCAATGTACCCATGGATCCTATTTTCTACATTTATCAAATCATTTCATAGGGATTACACGTTTAAAATACAATTTCAATAATAATTTTCCATAAAAACTATCATTGAAAACCCATTTTCCATCCACTCAGAAGGCATTTAAAATAACTATTCCTTTATCAAAAATATAGGAATAACAATCTATTAAAAAAATATTTACACACAAAAATGAATAAATCCAAATTAATTAATTTTAATTTATAAAAAAATTACTAAAAAAGTGTAATTGAAGATAATCCATCATAATCTAGATATAGAACCACCTATCTTAAAATCGAGTAGCACACTGACTACAAAGAGATCTACACAACTGAATGAATGAAAAAACAATAAATTGAGTCACCAAAATTGATTCCAACATCATTTAATTTAATTCCATATACCAAAAGATCAACAAATGGGTTATAAAAACACATAACTTGAGAAATACACATTATATACCAAAAACAACATGAGGAATAACTTCCAAAAGTCAACCACACAAAAGATCTCAAAGGAATAGAGAAATCAACATCTCATGATAAAAAATTCCATAAATAAATCCCAAATCCACTAACAAATACCATAAAATTGATGTAACTTATAAGAGAACCATATTATTTCCTATCAATGATGAAACAACAATATCAAAGATCAAAATATCAGAATGAGAGGCCTAGAAATGATGAAACCACCCAAGAATTCCTGGAAGAGATCAAAGGTTTTAGGGTGAGAATTATTGCTAAATCAAAGTACATTTATGGATGAAATGAATAAAAATTACTTGGAATAATGGATCTATATATTGAAATATTAATTTATGATATTAATATAGCATATTTCATGCATGTAAGAAAATGGTTCAACTTCTGTTTAATATATCAGGAAAATATTTCTCTATGTGAATTGCATTTATTCCCTGTACCCAATCCACACAATGAAATAGATTCATAACAATTGACCATAATTCAAATATATATTTTAATAAATTTAATGACATGAACTAGTTATATAGATAGACCATAGTATAGAACCAGTAAAAAACTTCTAGATGTCTCTGAATACAATGTACAACCTCATAAACATATAAAATTGCATACAATTAATTATGATATTACATATAAAACCCATATGTTTTATTTTATTTTTTATGAAAAATTAATAAATTTAAAAGAACATTTATTTACTAAAAGATTTTATAAATTAATATTATGTTTTATTATAATAATTATATAATATTATTTGACCATAATAAATTTTTCAAAGGGTTGGTAAATTGATCATAATAATAATAGATTTGTCTTTTAAATAAATAATAATTTTTTAAAATAATTTTCTATTATTAAAAAATTGAGTTCATAAAATTGATTTCATTTATAGAATATAATCATTTTAAAAAATATAATGTTGATTTTTTTTCATTTTTCTAAAATTGTAGAATATTTGGGGATTTTTGAAAGATGAAAAATATGGTATTTAATCTTATAATCTAAATAAAATAATTAATGAGTCATGGATGATGCCAAAAAATATTATTTTGAACTCATATACCTTAGTTATTTTATATATTCATATGAATTTATACTATTTATATTATTTATAAAAATTAATAAACTATTCAATATTTTATTTAAAATAAACCCTCCCTCCCCTTATAAATAAAATTTCTTATTCTCAAACCACATAAGCCATATATATGGCCAAAAAATTTCTAATTTCACTCCCAAAATCTACAATCCACATTCAAGGAGTTCGGTTTTTACCAAAATACTATTTCAAAGAATGATATTATGTTCATGTAAAATCCATTATCTATTGTCTTCCATTTTCTTTTTAAAATTAAAACAATTGCTTATTTTATGGGTTGTTCACCACCATCATGAAAAACATATGATATTTTTATCCATATCCTTTATGTATAGTTATTGAAATAATATTATTGTTAAATATGATGAAAATATTTATATTAGAACATATTACAGGTTACAGAACGTATTAATGATCATTAAATTAAAAATAATGAAACTAGTTCATGATGGTTAGTAAAACCAACTAAATTGAATTACTATATAATGTTAATATTTATACTAAATGACTCATCCATATGTAAAAAAACAAATTGATATTTTAGGTCATTTAAATTTCTATAAATAAATAAATATCATATCATTTCATATTTTTATGTGTAGTCCCATTTTATAAGAGCATTACTAATTATCCAAAAAATAATGTGTCTTTGGAAACAGGGGACGAATAAAATTGGAACCTTCGAAAATGATATTATATCTCAGTTGTAGGAAATCAAACTAAAAAACAAATGAAAAATCATGTGTATTTTAATGTTTTTATCAATCATAATAAAAATAATTTGATTACTCGGGATGTTATATGGAATTAAAGAACAAATCTGTACCTGAGGTAGGGGATGTTTTAAAACACCCAAATTAATTTCTGTTCATACCCTTTCCAAATAAAAATTCATCACCCTTATTATTATTCCCTATTATTTCTGGAATATCATATATATACATAATCGCAACATATATTAGAAGTCATTATTAAATTTATTTTTTGGGTACATACATGTTTTTTATAATTTCTTTCTCAATTTCATTCATTAAGAAAACCCGAGTAATGGTAATGTCTCTATTACTTACCACATTTCAAAAAAAAACTCCAAAAAATTATTTAAAACATAAATGGCCTCCAAAATTGTTATTTTTATCATAGAAAACATTTTGAGATTATTTATTATTTTTATTGAAATAAATTTACCTTTCCCTTATTTAAATACTCTTTACCATTTTCCTTAAAACCACACATAAGAGGTATATATCAAATGTTTCATATCCACAATTCTTCTTATCTTCCCTTAATATAAACATCAATTTTCATTTTATATCTTAATTTTTTTCCTATTAATGCAAATGATTTATTTAATTCCATTTTATATGGAATCCATTATGATATTTCATCTAGGTTTTCTATAATACCTGATTATGAAACTCATTTCATTCGATTGTAACGAAAATTTTATGCATTACATTTAATTTCCCTTTATGAAAGACCTATTCTGTTACATGTTATGATAATTGTTCATTCATATAACAATAATGAAATTGTAAATGAATATGTCTCATAAAATGAGAGATAATGGATTATTAAATAATCCTAATCAATGGAAGGACTCTGTCCATCATGCTATGTAGTCTTGTTATTGAGCCATGACTTATACTATATCACTTCTTATATTGTTTTTACATTCATATAATTCAATGATATTGTGATTAAATATTCTTTATATAATGATTCCATATGATTTTTAACAATTCATGACTTATTTGATATTATGTTATTCCATTTGACCCATACATTATGCTTCAATTTCATACTCCCTCCCTTATTGGGATTTAGAGATCATACATTTTATTTATGATTTCCCTAGGTTATCTAATGCAGTTTTATATTTTCAAAGTGATTTAGGAACATTATAATGATTAAAATAATTATTTTTTTAAATTAGTTTCATATTTATGTTTTATATACTTTATCTCTAAAATGAAATAGGCTGATCAATCATTAGTTTATGTTTATTGTATATTTATATTAAAAATAATGTAAAAATATTTGTAGGAGTTTTAGGTTGGTATTGTATTTTCACTAATAAAATTATCTAGGAATTTCATAGACTAATAGTGGTCATTCTTAAGAAATCTAATTATCATTATAAGGCTCTATGATTATAACAATATATCCCATCCGAGAATTATAAGGTATCCTTTCTAAAATGACGAGGTTCGAAGATAAAATCTCTCTAGTGAGTGTATGGTTTCAATAATGGATGATATGGGACGGATAATGGTCACGTAACCTTGGAGTCTCATAAAAACACATTTATTCTTAGAGATGTAATATTATCTCATGATAAAATATGAAATTTCATGAAATGAATTAATCGTAATTGAATAAAATATTAAATGTGCTAATACAGGGAAGATAAAAACCCTTAATTGAACCATGTTATGTGTTGCCTTCTAAATTACCTCTAATAACTGTACCTATCCTCTACACTGAAAACCAAGAACCAAATTCCTAAATTGTTCATCTTGAAGGTGGTTGGATTGAATGTTAACAAAAACATTATACACTCAAAGCTGATCCTCTTCCATGACCCCCTCTAGGTGGACTATGCTATCAAAGTAGGGGAGGTTCCATGTCCTTATGCTCTAAAAACTAATGTGGCCCATCAATTGGTATATCCTAAAAAAATAAAACTATATATACAATAATGAAATATTTATTACAATATCAATATTCTCATTATAAATAACATGATGTTATTTTTTCTTTATTAGAAACTATATTCGGCACCTCAACAATAAACACGATTATATAAGATTATAGATGTATATTACTTTTATGAGGATATCATAATTCCAAACATTGGTTAGATAATGTTTATGTCACTACTTTAATAATATTGAGACCGTACCTAGTCCCTTCCTAAGTCTCACTGAAAAAATACTCAATCACAAGAGCTCACTCAAGTACCCCAACATCATAGGAAATACACTACCATAATGTTTCATTGTGTATCTATCACTGAATTGCATGATAAAAAATTCAATAACATAGATATGAATAAATAATTTTCATCCTTAGTGTAAAAAATGGTTTTACCTCATATAATATATAGAAACTATTATACTGTCCCAATAAAGGTACAACAACACATAATATCACATACTACCACTTTCAATTAGGAATTCCTCCTCCTTGAATAGATGCTCAAACTCTATCCAGGGTAGAGTCTAATTATATTTAATTTGTGTGATCAATGACCCCCAATGCCCCACTGTGTCATGGATAATTCTATTGGTACAATGTACCATATGATTAATGTGTGTGTAATCCATTAATAATATGTGAGTATGAAACTCCCATTGGTCCTTTATTTCTAGAGAATCTAACTCTCCCTAAAACCAAAATGGTCTATTCCAAGTGAGAAAATGATTGGAAATAATCTCACAAGTAGTGTTATTCTAAACTATTAATATTTATATATTTATTGTATAAATTTATCTTTCTCTCATCACCATGTATTTGAGAACCCCAATATTTTACGGTATATTTAATTTTAAATAAATTTAATCTCTTTTATAGCTTACAATATAGAGAAAACTTAGTGTAAATAAACCTTAATATAGTATAATATTATAAAATTTAAATTAAATTGGAAGTATGAATAGGAATTTCTACATTTTCAGAACAATAATAATGGTTTTAAAAAATTAAAATATATTTTTTAAAATATCATTATATGATTCTAAGATAACATTTCCTAAAAAACAGTATGATTTATATGTGTAAGTATATAGTGTAATTAATTTTTTACACCTTTAAAAATTTAATTTCCAATATTAACATAATTTATGAATACAACCTTTATAAAATATCACAAACCATATTTTTGATAATTTTCAGAATGGACTGATTTTTTTATGAATACCGGAAAATAATTATTTTTATTAGAAATTGACTTTATTTAAAGAATTTAAGAAATTTATTTTTTTAAAATTGTATGAAAAAATGATTTATTTATATGTTTTATTAATCCAATTAATTCATTAGAATAAATTATATCTCTAATATGTATATAAAAACCTTTTATACGTAATAAAACTTTTGAAATGGAAAACAATTTTTTATCACAATTTCAATTTAAATATTAAATTAATTTTATAAAATTATTTTAATTAAATTTTATAACATGGATTAAAATTTTTTAATAATAATTGTGAATAATATATTTTATATTAAACATAATTTTTGGTCATAATTAATATTAAAATCATTAATACTCTATTAATATAGTTATGATTGAACTGGGATTATAGGGGTGTTAAAATAATATGATGAAGACTATAATGACCTAAAAAAATTATATAATTTCAATTTAATGGATATATATATTTATCCTATTAAATCTAATGATATTTAATGTACCTTTTGTGAATCATTTGTTTTGAATAATATATTTATATATTTTATACTTTTCAAAACATCCATGTTTGTCCCCTCCTCTACATAGAAAAGGACAGCCATTATCTTATCCATTCCACAATTCAATACCCATTAGTTCACAAATTCCATTAAAAATCCATTCCTTAAATCCCTCTCCATGACCTAGATTCCTTTTATTGATCATAAATACATATTATGAATGCTTTAGGTATTAACCTAAAGATGTTGTCTCAAATAGTCTTATAGTTCTTAACTGTGCATTCTCATATTATTTCTTCTTCAACCTCATCATAATATTCTTCAACTATAATGAAATAATATCACCAAAATATTAAATATACATTATTTTTTTTATTTTAATTTTATAACCATTATCTATCTCATATTCCATCAAAATGGGAAACAAGATCATCGTTCGTTTGTAGGATGAAATACATCCTCACGAAATGCTATAATTTGATTTTTATTTTTGCCTCTTGTGGCCAAAAAAATGATTAATTTTAAGTCAATATATTATCTCCATGTAATAATTATTCCTATTTAATTATTATACCCCAAATACCATCTCACCTCACAATCTGTTGGAAAATAATATTGTCATTTGTTTGTAAGTTAGGAATACAACCTCAATGATGTGGTTTCTTTTTCACTTACTTATTCAATGTATTCTAATAAATATATATTTATTTAGGAGATATAATTTAATAAATATTTATTATTGGTGATTTAATATATACATTTTTTTCAACAGTCGAAAGTGAAAATTGCATTCATGAAGATATAGGACTTAACATCTCAATGAATAATATATTTCATTTATCTATCTCTACAATTTATGGATGAATCTAGATATATTTAAATTTTATAAATATATATCATATTTATATGATGATTAAAATTATAGTGATTTTGTGACAATGATAATTGTGCAACGAGGAGAACTAAAAGGTTAAAATTTTAATGTAGTGAAAATTATAATAAAGAATTATTAATAAATTAATGTTTTAATATTATAAGTTTACCAATTATTATATTATAATTATGTTTTTGATTTTGGAATGGAATTAAACCAAAATTATTATTTTTATATAGGAGTAAATAGTTCTTTCAACGAAAGTGGAACTCAATGTAAGGGATTTACATCTCAATTTCACTTTCATGAGACACATTAAATATTAACTACTTATTTATTTTACGTAATTTATATAATTAAAATGAAATAATTTAATTATTATCCTAATAAAAATTATGGGGATATAAATATCGACATAATTTATTCCCATTATAAAGGGTTTTATTTGAATGATTGAAAATTTTTAAGGGTATTACATTACAATCTCATTGTTTATTGGGAATGTTTATAATTACGATTCTGATGATGATATATTGTGATATCCCTCTCATTAAAATAATTAATTTTCTTTTAAAAAATATTTTTATTTAAAATAAATAGCTTCAATTAGTTTTCTGCTCTATATTTACTCAAGATAATGAATGAAATGTTTTATTGAAAATAAAAATTATTTCACTCTTTAGTTAAAAAACCATCTTCTTCCATGACCATTCATCTTAAAAATATTCTCAAACTTTTTTATAATTTTATAAAATGAATTTGAAAATCTATTTTTCCCATGATTAAATTTTTATATATTGATTTAAATAAAATCTTATTGTTTTTTACTAATGAGTTCACATTTGAGTTTTTTTATAAAAGTATGAAAATAATGTTTTATTTTAACATACACAGAATGAAAAAAATACACTCTCCTCTAAACAATCAGTAAAATGAATATTATATTAAATGTTTTGAAGGTATTTATTCTATGAATGCTTTTTACTTAATATTTGTTAAATATTTATATTTTAATGTTTTTATTTAAATGGGAAAATGATATTTTCCTAATAAAAAGTCCCTTCTGATCCATTAATGAAATTTCTCATTTTTGTGAAATTATTTTATGTTACCTAAATATTAAAGGGTATATAATCCAATGATAAAATCATTATTATTTCAATGGATGGTTTATGATTATGATAACAAGATATTAATGAAATATGTTTTGTGTATATTTTTTAGTCTATGATGAAATGTTTGAGAAACCCATTTATTTATAATGAGTTATGATATTATTAATCTATTATGATCCCATGGAATTAATTTGTTTTATTTTCATTATGTGAGTGGTTGGAATATAATAATATATCCCTCTAATGTGTTATTTAATGTTGGTTATCTCATGAGATAAATATGAATAGAATGGGTAGAGAACCTAGTAAAATAATTGACTCTATAAACTATAATAGTATTGGGATTTACCATTGACTACTATAATGGTTTGGTGAGTGAACCCAATGCACTATAATAGTCTTGGATGTTATAATTGACTACTACGGAAATTATTTTCATGGATTATGTGTATTTCAAAAATATATCTCTTATGCTAATGTTATTCTATAAAGGACTACCTTCATTGATTCCTTTGTGATTCATGTCTTTTGATCCTCCAATATTTATAACATGACTCATGATTATAATATATGATATGATCATATTCTAATACCCTTATCAATATGTTCTATTTAATCGATCATTGATATCTCCCTTCTATTAATTTTCTGATAATCTCATATCACCCATTATTATGTTTTCATTTCACGAGGTTATGAAGAGAGGTAATATTAATGATATTTCTAATAAGGATTCAAGTAATGAAAACAATAGTTAGTGAATATTTAGTTCACTTCTAAACTAATTATTTATGTGTCATTTCTTCCAAATACAATTGACCAATATGATAATGGAGTGTATTATTATGTTTTAAAATTAATAATAACATAATAAGAAGTAAAATATATATATATATATGAAATTTTTGGTTCCCTATAGTGGAAAATAGAGTAATATGTAGTCACCATTGGAAAAAATTAAGAGAAAACATTAATGATAACCTGATGGATATGTTTAACTATAGGATAATGTCAAGAAGTCTTGATAATGATTACTGACAACATAACTCAAATCAAGGGTTTTATGTATCAAAAATAAAGTTTCTTGATTTAGATATCCCATAAATGATTTTTTATGTTCATGTAGTTTCTTATAGTGATAATTATTGATTACAAGATGTTTTTTGAGTTGATGGTATCTGATGGAATCATTTTAATTCTAATTAATACGGATATTTTAGTGAGTTCCCTACACATAAAAAAATTTTATTTGTAATGGAAGAAAAAATCACATTGTGATGCTTACATATATTTTTCAATCCATGAATCATATTTAGATTAATAATGAGAAAATTATGGGAAAATTATATTTAGTTCTTGGGGTAATGATCACCTTATTTTAGATGATCTTCTAATTAAATAGTTTTTGAGAGATGGATCGGTGAAAATGAAAGTATATTTTTGATACTCTTATGCTTGAAACATGATATAGGTATTTTGGATGTATACCATTTGAAAGGTGAAGAAGATTAGTGGTGAAAAATTTTCAAGAACATAATGAAACCTGAATCAATTTAATCCATTATATGGGATGAGTTAAAGATAATATTTTTCAAGGAGTACATTCCCTGCATTCTTCATCTTAAAATAAGATGTTATTCCATGAGATAAACAAAAATTATAATGAATTTGTTGGTGCATTTGAGTATAATTTTACAAAAACAAAAATCTATGCCTCTAGAAATATCCATCAAATATAAAATATGGATAATTGATTCTTTAGTGGATTAAAAAAAATATCATAAGGGAATTTTCTATTAGAGTGTTTAGTATCTATAAAGAAATCATTTAATGAGTTATCATGGTTGCAATGGAGGCTATTTTTACACATCAATCTCATGGTTATGATAATAAAAGAAAGATTATATTCAAATGAAATTCTAAAAACTATGGTTTGAAGAAAATGATATTTCCCTTATAATAAAAGCATAATAGAAAACATGGGGTACTTTTTTGTGAAGTTACCATTGAATTTATAAAGTGTATTAATGAAGTTCATCAAGTGGTTGAACACTAATGTGATGTGAAAAAGTTTTCAAATGATGAGACTAATGTGAAAAATCCAAATATTTAACAACTTAAGCTATGATGTTTCAAAAGTAAGAGTATTGAAATTATGTTTCTAGTGAAATAATAAAAAGGTTAATGGAAATTATCGATGTTAGTTTCATATTAAGACAAAAGATAACGTGAAATCATATGTGATTATCACTACTGATGTGGATAATGAATCGGCTAAAGGTACACTTACTATCAACTTTAGAGCTACTAATTTTTAATTTTATTCTGGATCTACCCACTCTTATATCTGAATAATTATCAAAGGGTATCATAATACAACCACAATGATTTGATGTTGAATCTCTTGTGAAAGCCCCTAATGAAATGATGATCATTTCGCAAGTCAATGATTCCTCCCTCACTGATGTTTTTTTTGGAATGTGATTCTTGCAAATCAAATTAGGAATAAATTGGACTAATCTAAAAATTTACACATAAATTTTTTATGTAATGGAATTAACTTTAGATGTTTCCAAAAAACCTAGGATAATATATATATGATATTATATGTGTAAATTTATTAATTAAATCATATATATTTTAAGGGTCTTAATATTTAATTGAATGGAGTGTTTATGTAAAATAGTCTAGGAGGAAATCAAAATCAAATATATGATGATTTTGTAGAATTTTGTTGATGTAATTATAGTCGAATTACATACTCTTACACCGAATCATGTTGCTTAGTTTTCAATATAAATCATATGTGCTGCTAAACCTATTTCACAGACATCGTATAGAATTTCATAAATTGAGTCTGAAGAATTTAAGAAGAAACACTAAGGGAATCTTGAAAAGGGAGTTATTTGTTCATGAACATCACCTTAGATTGTAAAAATTCTATTTGTTTAGAAATATGATCTAATAATGTGACATTTCATCCATTATTGAGAACATAATAAGATCCCTTACATGAAAAAGTATCATCTACACCAAATTGATGACTTGTTTTGTTAATTTTTTAGAGATCAATACTTTTCCCAGATAGAAATTCATTTGAGTAATCATAAATTAATGGTATATAAGGAGGATATACCCAAGAAAATATCCCATTAAATATATAAAAACAATAAATATATAGTGATTATATTTGGTTTTACTCAATCCCCTTCTATCTTTATAAATTTTATGAATAGATTCAATAGATATGACCTTGATCAGTTTGTGGTTGTCTTTATAGAAAATATTATTAAACAGTTAAAGATTAATTATCACAATTATAATCAACCGAGGATTGTACTGAAGTCCCCAAAAAATGATTAATTATATGATATATTTATAAAGTCTAAATATTGGCTTAAAAAATATCTTTTCTTGGGTAATATAATCTTATGAGAGGGTGTATCTATGAATCCATCAATGACTGAAGTTATCAATCATTACCCCTAACAAAACACTATGATGTAGATCTACATTTTTCCTTTTTTGATAGATATTATCAATCATTTGTGGAAAATTACCCAATACTATCTAATAAACTCATTGTGTTAACTAATAAGTGACCCATGTTCCATTGGATAGATGAATGTGATGAAAATTTCAAGGAACTAACAAGATGGTTAGTCAATGAACCTATGCATACATTACCTTGTTGTAGAGATGGGTTTGTAATATATATTGATAAATCTAGAATCTTACTGGATGAATTGTCACGAATAATGATATGGTTATAGTTTAGGACTCACAACAGAATATGTTTCAATAGGAAAATAACCCAACATAAAATATGGAGTTTGGTATAGTGATATTTTCATCAATGGTTTGTTGGTGTTTCATTTTCAAATAATGGAATGATATATATATTGATATTAAATTTTATATGATTACATTAAAAAATATAGAGATTAATATGCACTTTAGAGGTGGTTCTATTTGATTAAAAATTATGACTACTATTTACATTACCATCCATTGAAGAGAAAAAAATGGAAGATTCACAAAGCCAAAATATTCATTCATTTTTATTTATGATGGGGATAAAAATAGATCGAATTTTTATTTACATTCAATGGATATATCTATAAAACAAGAGGGAGGTATGAAAATATTATCTTACTCAGGGGATTTTCAAACCATATATTTGGGTTAATATTAAATAAGTAAAAAAGGAAGACATAAAATAACATAAAATGGTGAGAAATTATCCTGTTTTAAATCTTGATTTTGATGGAATGATAAGGTTCATGAATTTTATTTTTCTTCCATCAATATCATATTTAATGATGGCATTGTTGGATTAGGTTCATAGTTTATTATTCTCTTTTCATATTAGAAATATGAATACGTATATTTACTTGAAAGATTATTTCATGGGAAAAAGAATGAAGAGAGATATTGCAGAGTATATATTTCAGTGTTTGATATTTCGGGAATTTAAGGTTGAGGGTAATAAGTCTAATTTTATGTTATAACCATTATGTATACTAGAATAGAAATGAAAAAACATCACCAATGATTTTTTCAGAAGACTGCCCAAAACATCAAAAGGTGATAATGTTTATAGTTTTTTGTTAATTGACATAAAAATATAATACACTTCAATTATATTATATAATAGTTCTCTCTTTACCATATTGTCAAAATATAAAATATATACGTTGAATGATTTGATGACGTATATTTTATATGATTGGGATCTGAGGATTACATCAAAGCTCTATTGAAGTATTTAGATGAATCTGAATAAAGAGATGAGTTTAAACACTACCAATCGTCCATAGATATATGTTTAGTGTATGTAGACCATCAAAACGTTATAGGAAATTTTGAGATATTATTATATGGATTTCAATTGTGGTTATGTTGAAAACCTTCCTCTATTAGTGTTTTAAAAAAATCACTAGTTAATTAAAATGGATTCTTATGAGTAAATTTATGGAAATATGTGTAGGAATCCAAAATTCTATGATGAAGTTGAACAAATAAACTTTATGGAACCAGATGAAGATAAATAAAAAGTATAAAAATTCAGATCTATTCAACACCACATCTAGGAAGATAATAGATGATAGAATAATTATGCGGATAATCATCAGTGAGATCACGAGTTCGAAGATGTTGTGGGGGTTTTTAAATTAATTTATCTATAGAATAAGGTTAGAAAATTTAGAAATATATTAGTGTTGATCCCTAGGTATATTCTCCCTTTCGACAATCTTGATTGAGAAGGAATGGAACCTTTTCGCTTGATGCTTCCAACAAACCTATCTCTGGTTCATTATGTGTTTTATATACATATCCCAAGTTAGTACATACTCAATCCTTTACATGGAATGAACTAAATGTTTACACCTCTATAACATGGTCATTCATATGAATATAAGGTTATAGAATTCATGGACTATAGAGATAAAGTGTTATGGATCATGTTTAATCGGATTGTTATAGTCCACTAGAGGAATGAGAAATTAATGGAGGATATATGGGAACCCAAGGATGTGTTTAAATACAAATATAAGAATTAATTTTATATTTAAAAATTATCATTTCAAAAATTATATTCATTGTAAGGTTTTATAATGTAACACTTGGATATTTTATGATATATTTTTTTCAATTAAATTCATTCTATTTAATATTTTCCGATACAAAGAATCTTGATTGATAGTGAAATTTAATATAAAATACCAGAGAAACCTTGAAATTTATTTATATGTATTAATATTAATAAGTATATTTTAAATATATGTATTATGGTTTTATATTAATAAAATATATTTTTAGTAAGATATTATTTTTCGTTGAAAAATATTTTTCCAAAAAATTGTTCTTATTGTTTTTTGTGAGAAAATTATATAATTACATTTTCCCATTGGTTGAAATTTTATTCAATAAAATAAAATTTATTTTTAAAATAATCATTTAATAACTATCATATTGTTAATATTCAACAATTTTTTTAAACAATTAATTTTTTGTTGAATAATGAAAAAATATCATTCCTAGTTAAAACTTTCTTTCATTCAAATAATTTAAAATCATTAACATTCTATAAATTTGGTTTATAATTAATATTATTTCAATTATTTTATTATTAATAAAATTGATTACGTTTTATCCATTTTTTTAATTTTGATATATAAATATTTTATACTTAATAAAATTACTTTAGAATATCACATTTCATCGTGTTTACATGAATAACATTAAATAAAATTCTTCAACTTATGTGAATTTAATTTTATCAAATTTATTCCATATTTAAATTTATTATAACTGATATTTGGAATCAATTTCAACAAAATTCTTGGTTATAATTAATTTTAATAAATTTAAATATCTGTTACCGTATTTAAGGTTATAACAAGTTTATCATAGGTTAACCTAAAAATGAAATGGCTAAAATGATTACAAATTTGTAAAATTTATATTTTATAGAAATATTTTGACCCCAAATCCTCTAATGTTTTGTAATTTTCCATTTTAGAGCCATTTTATTAAATAATACATTTATAGAATTTATTCTTTTCAAACAATTCAAGTGTATCCTCATCCCATATTTTACTCCCCCTACATCAAGAGCCATTTTGTTCAGCCAATCCGAACCCAAATAATTTCCACACATCCTTAACCATGACCTTGATTCCATTATTGGATCATAAAACCATAATTTTAACTATTTAGGTATAAACCTAAAGCGGTTGTCCAAAAAAGATGTAATGTTCTTAACCATGCATTTATTTAGTACTTCTTATACATCCATAAAATTTTCTTCAACCATACCAAAATAACATCACAATTATCTTCAACATACTTATATATTAATATAATATTTTCATATCTTATATCAATATTATATTCCCTCTTATGAGAAATGAAATCCTCTTTCATTTGTACAGTAGATTACTGCCTCATGAATTGATGTAATTAGTTTTCCAACACCACATATCATTAATGGAAATGATAATTTATTTAATGTATATATATGATATTTAAAAATAAATATAATTATATAATTATAATATCTCATATAAATTATTACCTTTTAATCCATTTGAAAAATATAATGTCCCACAAGTATACGTGTGGACTACCACCTCCATGAAGCAATATGATTCATTTTTGACATCTTCTTCAAATGGATGTTAATAAGGATATATTTAATGAATATATATGATATATATGATATAATAATGTTTTATAAATTTTACTAAATATTTACCTTTACCTATTTTCATCTTTCGAAAAGTGATAAAAATTTTCATTTGTACGTACAACTTACCATCTCTATAAACCATGTAATTCATTTTTCTATCACTATCCTTTATAGATACCTATAAATAATTATATAAATATATATATATAATGAAAATGTATGATATTTATATAATGATTATAGTAATATATATGATGCAACCATGATCAACGTACAAGGATTGTAATTACCAAATTGAAACTCTAAAGAAAAACAAAACAATTATCACCATGAAAGGATGATTTGAAGGAAGAATTGTTAATAAATATATTTTTATATATTATTAGTTGATAATAAATTATATTATATTTTTTTAAGCTACTATTTTAAATAATTATAATAAATTTTATTGTATTAAATACTAATCTATAATTATTTTGATGAAAGTCGGTCCTGGGGTAATTGATTTTCATCTTACATTCACATCTATGAGACACATTCCATATTAATAACATCATTCATTTACATGGTGCATATAATTTCAATGAATTTATTTTTTGATTATACTCATTTAAATTAAAGTTATATACCAATAAATCTAAGGTTCTCTCTTTCTTTATGTTTTTATTTGAATGATACCAAAGTTTTAGGGGTTTAATGTTACAATCTAATTGTTTATTAGGATAATTTGTGATTGTTTTTTCAATGATAAAATTTTATGATATACCTCACATGAAATAATTTTTTCTATTCTATTTGTTTAATTGGAATACATTTTTTCCTTTTATTTTTATTACTTTAAGTACTCAAGTGACTGAAATTCTTTTTAATGAAAACTAACTTTATTTTTCCCTTTTATTAAAAAAAATTCCTTCCATTTCTATGTTTTATAAAAAATTTATAATGATTTTATTTAATATAATCCTATTACATTTAATGTATTTTCAACCATGAAATAATTTTTAAAAATTGATTTAGTAGGGATCTTATTTTAGTTTTCTGAATAATGAATTTTGTGTATTTTTTTACAAATATGAGAAAAAAATGTTTTAATTTAACTTATATGAAATTAATAAATTTTCCGAACATATAGAAAACTAAATGTTTTTAATAATTATGGATATTTTTATATATCTCATTACAAATAATATGTTATATTTAAAATTTGGAAAATATTTATATTTTAAATAAGAATTTTTAAAGTTAAATTTATATTTTACATAAGTAATGTTTTTAGTGATCTTTCAAAGTAATTTTTTCATTTATGATGACACCATTATATGTTACATAAGTTTTAATAAGGATATAATCTAATGATACTATAATTATTATTTCTCTAAATATTTTATTATTAAGGTGAAAATTGTTTTTTAAATCCATTTTTTTGTGGGTTATTCTATAATAAAATATTTTTGAAACCTTTTTCATTTTAATGGGTTATGATATGTCAAATGTTTTATGATATTATAGATCTAATATGTATGGTTTTAATACTGTGATTTATAAGATTTAAATTATATATCCCTCCAACAAATGGGTACATATGGATATCTCATTAGATAAAAATGAATAAAATGTAGAGTTAACCTTGGTTAGTAAGGGGCTCTATTGACTATGACAGTCTTGGAAAGAAATATGGTCTAATATAATGTTTTATGGAGTGAAATCAATCTAATATTATATTATTAGAAGTGTTCATTGACTACTATGTTTATTATTTTCTATGACTATTTTTATTCCACAATCATATGTCCTATGACACAGTTATTCTCTCATTGATCTAGTTCATTGATTCCTTTATGATTCTTATCCTATGAATATCCATGATTTATTACATGAATCAATATTATGATCTATGATACACACGGTATTGTTTTTAAGTGGTATAATCATGTTATAATACCCTTATCCTCAGATTATATTAATGTGATCATTGATATATCCCTTGATTACCCTTGTTGTGAATGTACTAAGTTGTGTAGTGGAATAAGATAGGCCGGTGAATTAATTTTCTTCACTAGAGATTAGTGTAGATATGTTATGTATTGAAAATCATATACTTTGTAAATGAATTAAGATCCAGTGTGCTGAATTTTGATAACAGTAATTAAATTAAATATTACCTATTTTTATTTGAATCTGCCCTCAATATCCTCTCATCACTGGTGATCACTTCTTGATGGATCTGAAGACAAATACTAATAGATAATCTACACAGTATTTTAATGTTTGTGGGAAAATAAATCAATGGATTTTGAGTTCTATCATGTAGATCCAAAGAAACCTTCAACATCCTACCAATCCACTAATCCATCCAGATGAACATCTATAAAGAGCTCATATCATCTATATCTCTCTCTAGGATGTAATATATGAGAGGGAGGATCTTGTAAACTCACTATCAATAGTTTTCCATGTGATATCATATAATTTGATCTATATTGATGAATAAAAGTTTTCTAAATTGGCTCCCCAACCCCTTAATAATTATTTCCAACTCTATTTGCAAAAAATATTTTATGATTGACATACTAAGCCATAAATATAATTTATATTATTATAACGTAATTTTAATGTAATAATTAATTTTTTTTGATATTGCCGATCCATTAACTATACTCATCATTCCATGATATATTTGAACAAGCCATGAATATTAAAATATTATTATGTAGTTAAATATTTTCCAGATATTTACTTTAATAATTGTCAATAAATTTATGGAATTAATTCATTTCAAATTATTGCAAAGATGAATAATTTCAAAATATTTAATCATCGGGATCATATATACTCTTAAATATCAAAAACCCCATGGTGGGTCACACAATTTCCTAAACTCATATTCATCAGAAAAGGTAATAATTTTGATTTCACTAAGTGTGTGACCTTTTAGGCCCTTAAAATGATTAAAATGGAAACCTTTCACAGACTATGATAGGATTCTAGAAACCCATAAAGCTCCCAAAGTGGTAAGTAAAAGTCATAGAAACGAAAACATTAGTTTGAACACACTATATGTAATATAATCTATTATTATCATGATATCTCATAAAGAAGTCGAAAAACATTGTTTCATTATCATTTAATATTTTATTATTAGTTGTCCTTATTGGGAATACATAACTTTTACTATATATTCCATTGATTTATTGAAGGTAATATGATCCTAATCAACTTGGACCAAAATATCAGTTAAATGCTAAAGTAACAATTCATATCTTGATTATTCAATGAAAGTCATACCACTAATGACACATCCAACAGTATATACCTTATTATTACTTCAATGTCATTGTTTCTTACTTGCATCAATGTATGAAGTCAGATAATATATAGAAATAATGTTATCAAGTTAGTTGACCATCAATTGAGGTCATAAATAGGAATTACCCATGATACATTAAACATGTGGTGTTTCTATTGGTAATTAATTCCTCATGATCTCATCAACTTTAGAAAACCATGTCTAAGATTGATGAGAGGAAGTCTCAATTATTTAGAGCATCAACCACCTAATTGTAAAACATCATATATGCTTGATCAATTTGATTTAACTAGTCCATAAGATATATTGTTATGATTAATTTTACAATACCTTGAGGTTCTGATTATAGATTTTGAAAACTATAAACTTTTGATATAACAAATAATATAATAGATTTACCATGTAAGTAGTGGAAATAAATATCACCACAATTATGGTAAGTTTTCTACATGCACAACTCAATATATACAAGATATGGAAATCTTAAATTATTATTTATGTTGTGTCTAGGGAACCAACTATAATAAAATGTTCCCCTAAACATGAGAAAACTTAAAACCTATCCCTTTTATTTCTTACATGATAGTATCTTTTTTCTATAGAGTTATGGATTTAGTCTCTGTGCCTACCACCTCTGTCACAGACAAACCCGGGTCGATACTAAACTGGATACCTGAGCCAGTCCGCGACATGACCCATAGGGTGTTTCTGATCCCCACGAATTGGAAACTAGTGTCAGACATCAAGAAATGTAGTTCGGAATGATTTATCACATATAAAAGACATATAAACAGAAAAAAAAATCAGAAAAAATGCTAAATGTAAAATAAGAATATAAAATAAAGATAACAGGCTAGACAAAACTCCATGTGACCCCATGGATCACCACCAAACGTAGATCCACACTCTCTCCAAGAGTGATCCAATCCTATAACCTGAATCTAAAAAGTAAGGAAGGTGTGAGCCCTGTGATTCTTAGTAGGAGAGCCATGGAATAACAACACCACATTCCATTACCATAAAAAAGAAGTGAAATTATTCTAGTTTGTAAATTAGACATATTAAAGTAATTTTTTTCATTATTTTAAAATTCAAGTAACAAGATTCACGATTAAAGAAATCATTTCACATAAAATATATTTCAAATTAGATTCCATGATTACATTAACAGTTCAAAATGAATGTAAAATAGTTTTAATTCAAATATGGGTTTCCCAGAAGAGGTAGCTTTCATGATAAAACTAAAACAAAAATCACTCCAAAAGAACCATGTCATGAATGACCACTATTATCAAATCCCTCAAGGTTCATCTAGCTCATGTGGGTCTTTATAATGTCACATATTGATGTAAGAGTTACCATAACAAATATCTATTCTCATGCATGAGCCACTACTAGGGAGAATACCCATATCCTAGTGGTCCCAAAAATCATCACAAATAATTAGTCAGTGTTGTAGTGTAAAACAAGATATTTAATGAAGAGACGATCCACTCTAAATCACTAGAACACTAGAACTAGTCCCCCACCTAGATACCTTGGTTTTACATTGTTCTCTATTTCACTTTTGTTTCTCAAAGGCACACCAAATCCACTTTCATATGTGTAACACACCACCTGCATAATTTTTTTATCCACATGAATAATTTCTAAAGAACAACATTGAAAATATATTGAAAACAACCTATTTCCCTTTTTGAAAACCACTTTCAAGCCATACACATATTAAAAACATTAATTAACATGTTTTTCAACACACACAAAACTCATGAGACCTTTAGAAGTCAAAACAAGCATTTTAAAAATTGTTTAAAGGACTAATTGAACAACCATTGAACAATAATTTAAAATAAAGCATTATACCATAAATAATTCAAACTATTCATTTTAATGTTTTGAAAGAAAACATAAAAACAAATTGCAAGGCCATTTTTCAAAGTCCATGACCAATTATGTATATGTATATTGAATATATATTTCATGTAAAATTTGAAAACTCTTTTAAAAAATAATCAAGAAATATTTGAATTCATGTTAAAGACATAGGCATAGGGAACCTACCTCCGGGGGGAATAAACTCGTCCCTTCATATCTTGGAATTTTCTAACTAAAAGTTATTTCCCTCCCACAATAATATTCTACTTTACACACATGAAAGTACACCTATCCCCTATAAACATAATCACATGACCCATGAACATGTGAAATGGTATCCTTATAGGTATTCTTATATAAATATACCTGTCTCCACTCACCTACTATGCCTTTTTATATACACACATAGGTACACATTGACCCATACATGTATATTCAGTGAAATTAATTAATATACATGTAATGGGGAACCTAAATATATATATTTACTTCCCAATGCACACATAACAGAGTCTCTCTTGGTCCAATGACTCAACACCAATCAGAATAGTCCCACACACTGGACAATAATTTAATGAATCAATAATATAATTATTAAAAGAGACCCAATATGAAAACCCAAACCTTACTCAAAAAACACACTCAAATAATATCCTTAAAATCAAACACACACTAACATAATACCAAAACAATAAAATAATCCCTTGCATCATTTAATAAACAAATTTCATTTATTATTAATGGACATCAAATAACACAACAGGGGTTACCCAATAAAGGAACTCAATTTCTGGTAAAAGCATTATATTAAAATCGAATTCTTAATACATACTATCAAAAATGACTTTATCACTATAGGATAATTTATATGAACCTTAAAATATTTGAAGATTCTAATTTAAATAGTGATGAACCAAGTAGTGCAATAAAAATCTTACATCAGATAACAGTGACCAACCGAATCAAGTTGAACTGCTTTTACTTCGTCAGTAGTTGTTGAAACATGCACCCAAGTGTCCTAATAGACCATTATCACTACCATAGAACATTAAAAGAATAAAAAATTCAACTACCCAAAGACCTAGGGTTCAATTGAACCCTATGGAGTGACAGATAGTCCAAACCGAGGCTGGAAATAGAGAGGATAAGGCATAATAGGATCTAACATGGTGATTCTTGAAAAAGAACAAAATAACAAAAAAATAATCCCCAAAATCGTAGATAGATGGAGGGTTGTGGAGGGGGGGGGGGGGTCCTAGAGATCATGTGCTCTAGGGTATCAACAAGGGCGGGTTTCGTCAGGCAGGTTTGAGGATGAACTGAGAGAGAATTCCACCAAAGAGATGGGGGATCCGTTGGTGGTGTGTCACCTGGCTAAAAGGAGGGGTGGGGGTCATGCGTTGAAGGGGAGTGGGGAATAGGGTGAGTAGGGAATATGTCCTCCCAAGGGATTCCAAACAAAATAAAGGAAAAAAGATAAAAGGTAATGAAAAAAATTAAATAAATATTAAACATAATAATAATAATAATATCAATAATAATATCAATAATAATATTAATAATAATATTAACATTAATAATAACAATAATATTATCATAGAAAAATGACATAAAATAAAATAAAAATACAAAACGCTAGGTCAGGGCATGACAATTCCCCCCAACTTGAAACTTTCTGCCCCAAAAGTCCCAAAATACATTGTTGTTCAAGGACTGAAACAAGGACACAAATATTATGAAAACAAAATGCATAGAACATAATGATTGAACACTTAATTTACACCCATTAATTGAATCCTCGAGACCTGGACTACCATGTGAATGAACTAGAAATATGAGACTCACATTTCTAAACAAAACCATGTAATGACTAAGACTCGAACTGCCACCTGAACAGTGATAAACGGGGCGAGTGTTACTATCTTAGGCACACCTCCCTGAATGCCAAAGGCTGCCGACTAGCAGAGAGGGTCTCATTAGGTATTATGTGGAGGCTATACCCTCTCTGAGGATAATAATGGAACTTGTCCAAGTATAATAATAAAGATGAAGAGGAATAAATAACTCCACATACTTGAACTAGACTGGCAAAGCGGAAGCACATTCAATATTGATAAACAAAAGAAGTAATGAATATAAAAAACAATAGTGGAAAGTAAACACAAAATAATTCTGATCACTTGTAACTACCACTGAACATCAAACATGTATCAAAAGTAGGTCATACATTTCCATATGTAAAGGTGCCAATGGAAAACTAACTGTAAGTAGAAAACAAGTAAGCTTGCTGATATCGAAAAGTAATCCAAACAAAGTAAACTCTAGCTAAGCAAGACCTCAAGGTCTATACCATCTCCAAGAAATAGCTAATTACACCCAGCTCCTGAAGATGGCCTCTTTTCATCATGTAAATCTATAAAGTCTACATGTGTCCCGAAGGGCCTGTGCAAGGTTTGAGACGATTCTATGTAGGATACGACCCAATGGTGCGTACCTAATATAAGTGTTTAAGCAGTCTTGTATTTATAAGGAAAATAATAAACAATACAATGGAAAAATAAACACAAACTCCACTGGTTCTTAGTAGCCACCATAGAGTGTCACCTTCTTTGACCAACACTGAAATATCTGTAATGTAACCAAAAACCATGTGCCCCTAACACTACGTGTCTCAAGTACCGACATCTTAAAGGCACGCCCAAGAAATAGTAACCCAGAGGAACAATGATGCATGTCCTCAAATAAGTAATTGGAGGGAAAAAAATATCTTCCCTCAATAATGTAACCAGAGGGAAAATGATGTATTCCCTCAAATAATGTAACCAGAGGGACAACGATGTCTGACCTCAAATAATGGTGAACCTCTACACCAACCCGATAGCCTCAATGTTATACCCTGAAGGCCCCTCACCTTCCTCATGGCATCCTATGACAAGCCCCCCAAACCAATAGTACCTAAACTGCAACTAATGGGGGCCTATACTGACACGAGTGGCTAAAACCACCTAATAACAAAGTTTCTCTGTGTGCACAATACTCATAGTTACATGTGAGCGGTAATAACTAAAATAGTACCCATGCCACAAAATCATTACCACCACATTCCCTTGTGACCATGTCACTCAAGTCGGATGGCCTTACCATCCAAGTAACCTAGGCCATTCCCAACCTAATTGTCGCACTACCTCAAGCTGACATTCTTGACGCCCATTCCGGTGTTCAGAACCGCCCAACGTAACCGGGGCCAAGCCCAACCAGTGATCAGCTTCACTCAAAAATATTCGGGCCATGCCCAACACAACCCAAAGGTTCCATCATTTGAAATTAATCAATTACATATATAACACATTTAAACCAAACACATAAACAAGAAAAAAAATCTAAATAGTTAAATTATACTAGACCAATGGTTATCATACAACAGTACTGAGGTCTTGAATTCCTCTAACAGTTCATATCAATGTTTAATAAACTAAACCTGATAGTTTAATCAAATAAAAACAACTATATCCATTTTGGTATTCCCCGTCCAAAATGCCTCAACGAGCAAAGACCACTTGCCCAGCCATGATCAAGGAAAATATGTAACATGGCATACCCAAAGGCATCCCATTGGTCCAATAAAAGTTATATATGAAATAACTGGTAAAATAGGGTCACACTCAAAATTTATGAAAGCATGCCAAAGGTCGTGCCGCCCAAAATCTGTGAAAACACAAAAAGAGGTATGCACCGCCTACCTAATACTCATATGATGATACTCCTTCGATAATAGCCTCCAATTAGGACTAAAACACAATAGATCTACAAAAGAATAAAAACTACTCAAACCCTTATAACTCGTTCTAGAATGGAAATATAGAAGAATGACTCAAGAGGAATCAAGACCTTACCAAGGGTGTTCTAATGCATCTGACGACAATCCAAACGGGCTTGGGATGGATGATCATGAGAAAGAACAATCATCGGTCAACACTCCCCACTCAAACCTATCATGGGTTTTGGTTACTGCCTCAAAATGAGGCAACTGCCCATTTTAGAGAAAAAAAAAAGAAAACACACAGTGTGTACTTTAGGAAAACACGCTGTTTATCATTTTACTATTCATAAGACGACTGATATTTCATCAAGGAATTTCGGACTGACTACATGGCATGTACCTATGTTACACAATGTGTACTTTAATACCCTTCCGACATCCCTAACACGCCAAGTATATCCCCATACACGCTCCCTACATGGAATGTACAAATAGTACATGACATGTACATGCTATAAATATTCGACCCAGCCAAAAGGCCTACACGCCATGTATGACCTCATCATGGTCAAGGGTACATGATGTGTCTATAACTACAGGCCGTATAGTATGAAATTCCTACATGTTCATCACACGACATATAGTCAGTGAGCAAACAACTAGTACATGCCTAACCCATACACGGAACGTACATTAGAGTACACGCCGGGTAGTCTGAGAATTTCTAGAACTTCCTAGATTTTCCTTGTTTTCTATAAAACAAGACAAAAATTAAAACTGGGTCAGGATTTTGACCCGTTCTAAAAACACGGGTTCTTAAAATCTCCCCACCTTAACATACCTCATCCCCAAGATATAAAATGAATCCTGGAGATGGAATAAAACATACCACAAATATTTAAGTAACCTAGACTCCCTCAATCTCATGGGTTCTGGATAAGATCTACAAAGGTATCCCCACCTTCGGAATTGCCGAACTCGGTCTCAACCCAACAAAACTCAAATCCAAAAAAGTTTCACTAACATGTTTTCTGGATACACGGTTCTTTCGTGACACATCATAAACCTTGCGCCTAATTGGTTCTCTTGTGTCTTTTTTGACACCCAAACGTATCCCGCACCGCATAGGTGACTGCCTTCACGAGGTCCCGCATCCCATGGATACTCAAAATAAAACTTGATGCCATGCACCTTAGGTAACCCACATCCCTGAAGCTCTAATTCCCATGGAACCTCAGGTAACCCACATCCTCGATACCCCGATGCCCACGACACCACAAGTAACCCTCATCCACGATGCCTCGACACCCACAACACCTCAAGAAACCCACATCCCCAATGCCCTGATACCCATGACTCCTCATGTAACCCACATACTCGATGCCCCTAAAGCTATAGATCTCATATATATATATATATATATATATCACGTGCCCGATATGATGACAATCCCACTCACCAACATCTATTTTGTCCACATTGGTCTCGTGCATCACGTGAATTAAAAACGGACATGCCTCTATAGGTCAGGCCAAAAAAACATTGAAATCACAACCACACCCACGGTGTACCTATAACTATCGTCAGCTCACCAAACTACTTAGCCTATGGCAACTCCACAATGTGCACCTGGCCTGATTTACAATTTCTTGATGCCAGACATCCCTACGGTGCTACTCCTGCCACCGACCACTGACCCCTTAGCTGGATCCCACTGTCTCTGTCACATCCTCTGCATGCAGCTGAACCTCAGCCACCCTCTCCTGGTACCGAACCAGAACCAACTCCTAATGCCACCATCTATCCTAGTCCCTTCTTCCCGGATGTCTGATAAGGCTGCCTGCAAAGCCTCTCAAGATGCCTGACCTGTCCACAGGACCGATACTCCTTTGGATGCCTATCACACTGAGTCCGAACATGTCCTAGCTATCCACACTGAAGGAAAACCATTGAAGACCTACTATGAGGTGGTCTAGCTATGTCCTTGGCCTGAATACCCTGCTAGAATTCATCCCATCCTAACTTCCTACTGTCTGAACAATCACATGAAGCCATCATCCGGCCAACCTCAGGTAAATCTCTCTAGTTTCCATCCACTATAAGCGCCTGATTCAACTCCTCTGATAATGAACCCACCCAAACAATATTCAATTGGATCCAAATAGCCTATCACAATCCATCCTCGAAGAACCTCATCCTTGTCGCATCATCGCTTACCATACCGAGTGCAAAGCAAGACAACTTAGTGAATGTAGCTGCATAGTCCATGATGGACATGTCTCCCTGCAGAAGACTCAAGAACTAATGATCTCTCTCTACTCTCAGTGTCTCTGGGTAAAAGTGTTCAAAGAACATGTCCTCAATGTCCTTCCATTCCATCCCGTTAAGCCCACGATCTTGAACCTGTACATCCCACCAATGATTTTCTGGTCCTCGCAGCATGTATGTCGCCATCTTGACCCTCTACCATGGAGGCATCTCGAGCTTCTCAAAGATTAACTACATGTTCTCTATCCAGTTCTCTTCCACCTATGGACCACCCTGACCCTAAAAATGTGGTTGGTGTTGTGACTAGAACTCCCGCGTCTGATATGTCAAAGATGGATCTTTACCCTACACACCTCTGTCGATCCCTGACAAGACACATAACAGACTAGACTGGAGCTGCTCATCGAGCCATGGTCCGAATGCTGTGAATCCCAGCTGTTGTCCTGCCTGCACTAGATCCCGAATCTGTTCCTATCCCTGATCCCATACCTGTGGCTCATGATCTTCATGCACTGGATCCTGAACCTGATTCTGCTCGTACGGCACTGTACCATCTCCCGTATGACCCTCCATCTGAGTCCACTTAAAAGAACTTGCTGAATACAATAAATGGTGAGACACTGTATATATATATATAACAATATATATTCAATGAAGATATAGGAAGAATTAACGAGGCATCATAAAACAACTACCCTTACACTCCCCTATCGCAACCCATGCCGATGGCCTCCTGACCTCGTGGCCCCCTAACCCGCCATCAATAGATCCAAATATCAAAAGTACCTTAGGTCTTACCGGTCCTGACAACCAATGTTACCTCAAACTGATGACCAAGTCACCCAATCATGGTGATCAAAATCACCTCATCCAAGAGTACCAACCAACACATTCAAGAGTCAGACCCAAATACCCTATCACATGCATTTCTACAATATATAAAGCATAGAAAAACACATTGTAAAAAAATGAAATTCTATTAATAATTTCACCTTTTCACATTTCAAATAATATAACGCATGGAAATTGATATTATTCACATGAAATTATCACTTCACAAAGCATACATGCCATTATGAAATTGAAATACCCTAAAAACGTGCCTATCAAAAGCAAAAAAAAAACCATTCCTTACCGTACTGGGCTATGGTCCAATTCTCCCTTACCACACCGAGTCAAGGGTTACATATCACAATAAATAACATCACACACCAAGTGAGACACCAAGGTGGAAATCATATAAACTATAATCTGAGAAAAAATAAAACAACAATTCCCACCAATGGAAACTTGGCCCATTTCTCGTACCTAGGGCTACAGGCACACAAGGACAAGTTAGAAACCAAGTTCCAGTAACCAACCATCTTCAGTCTACCATATCCCAAATAATAAACCAGAAGAAATAAAAAAAGAAGCCTCAATCTCATTAGTATCCAGCAAAACACTCCCACTAATTCCCTATGAAGAACCCCTATAATACCATTTTGTAATGACCCAGACATGAACAGCCACCCGGACAGTGTTAAATGGGTTGGGTTTTACTACCATAGGTGCACCTCCCTGACGCCAAAGGCTTCCGACTAGAAATTATGGTCTCATTAGTTATAGTGGGGAGGATATACCCTCTCGGAGGATAATAATGGTACTGGTCTGAGTATAATAATAATGATGCAGTGGAATAAATGGCTCGTCAGACTCGAACCAGACCCACAGAGCAGAAGCACATTAAATTTTGATAAACTGAGGAAGTAATGAATATAAACCACAACAACAGAAAGTAAACACAATGCATGCTAATCACTTGTAACTACCACTGAACAACCAACATGAATTCAAAGTAGGTCATACATATTCATATGTAATGGTTCCAATGGCTAACCAACTTTAGCTACAATACACGTAAGCTTGCTGATACAAGAAAAAATGAAAAACAAATTAAACTCTAGCTATTCAAGACCTCAAGGTCTATACCATGTCCATGCAATAGCTAATGCCACCCAGATTCTGATGATGGCCTCATTCCTACACAAAAATTCATAAAGACTACATGCGTCCCCAAGGGCCTGTGCAGAAATTGAAAAGAATCTCAGTAGGATACCACCCAACGGTGCATACCTAATATAAGTGTTTAAGCAGGAATTCATTTATATGGAAAACAGTAAATATTATGATGCATAAATAAACAAAAACATCATTGGTGATCAACAACCACCATGGTTTTTTATCTGCTTTGGCCAATGTCGAAATCTCTGTCATGTAACCCAACACTATGTGCCCCCTGACACCATGTGTCTCATGTACTGACATCCCAAAGGCACACTTGATAAATAGTAACCTGGAGGAACAACCATGTTTGTCCACAAATAATTAACCAGAGGGACATCATTGTATTCCCCCAATAAAGTAACCATAGGGAAAATGATGTATTCCTTCAAAAAAAGTAACCATATGGATATTGATGTCTACCTCAAATAATGGTGAGCATCTACACCCAACCCGATATCCTTAATGCTATCCCTTGAATGATCATCAACTTCCAAGTGGCTTCCTATGAACAAGCACCCCAAATAAAATATTACCAAAATCAAAACTAACGGGGTCCTCTACCCACACGATTGGTCCACACCACCTCATAACAGAGTCTCTTTATGTGGACACTACTCATAGTTCTGGGATAGTCGTAATCACCAAAATAGTACCCAAGCCTCAAAATATCTGACACCTCATGCCCCTGTGACCATGTCGATCAAGTCTGATGGCCCTAACATCTATGTAACCCAGGCCATGTCCAACCTCACAGTCACACTACCTCATGCCGACTTCCATGACACCCAATCTCGTGGTCATAACCACCTAATTTAACCCAAGATAATCCAAACCTATGATCAACATCACTAAAGAATATTCGGGTCATGCCCAACAGAACCCAGAGGTTACCGCATATGAAATTTAGCAATTAAATATATAAATCCTTTAAAAAACACATAAATATGAAAAAAAATCTAAATAGTTAAATTTCACTAGCCCAATGATTATCAAATAATAGTACTGAGGTCTTGAATTCCTATAACAGTTCATGTAAAATTTTAACAATCTAAACATGATAGTTTAATAAAAAAACAACTATAAAATTTT
Source organism: Viscum album (assembly GCA_963277665.1). Lineage (NCBI taxonomy): Eukaryota > Viridiplantae > Streptophyta > Magnoliopsida > Santalales > Viscaceae > Viscum > Viscum album. Next base: position 2,051,933,721 of record OY728165.1, read on the forward strand.
TGGCATTCCCCAACCAAGATTCCCTGACCAAAATTCCCTGATGAGAAAGAAACACTCTCTCAGCCATGCTCAAGAAAAAAAGGTAACAAGGCATACCGAAAGTAATCTCATAGGTCAAATTACATTTATATATGCAATAACATGTAAAACAGGGTCACTCTCAAAATACCCGAAAATGCATTGGCCGCACCAGACAAAAGTTTTCAAAAACCCAAAAAGAGGTATGTACCACCTTCTTGAGACTTGTATGTTGATACTATTCCAATAATAGACTCAAATCAGGTCTAAAATATGGGTGATCTGCAAAAGAATCAAAACTTCTCAAACCTCTATAACATGTTATAGAACAGAGATCAAGATGAATAGGTCAATAGGAGTCAAAGCCTTACCATGGGGGTTCAAATTCATCTGACGTGATCAAAACAGGCTTCAGACGGACAATTGGGAGTAAAAATGAGATCTGGCCAGCTCTCGCCACTCAAACCCATTAAGGGTTTGGGTTTCAACCTCAAAATGAGGTTACTGGCTGTTTAGTGAAAAAGAAAAATACACAGCCTGTACTTTAGTACTACACGCCATGTATCATTTTACAGTTCATATGGAGGATAATATTCCACCGAGGAATTGCCGGCTGACTACATGGCGTGTACCTCTTTACCCTGCCAACATCCCCAACACGCCATGCATATCCCTATACACGACCCCCCTACACGGTGTGTACTAATAGTACATGACATGTACATGCCAAAAACATTCCACCCATTCAATAGGACTACATGCAATGTATGGCCTCCACATGATCAAGGGTACATGGTGTGTCTATAACTACACGCCATGTAGTAACAAATTCCTACACGGTCATCACACGACATGTACTTGGCAAGAACATGACCAGTACTCACCTAACCCATACATGGTGTGTAATTTAGAGTACATGATGTGTAGTCCGGAATATTCTGAAAATACCTAGATTATCCATGTTTTCACAGAAACAAGTAAAAATATCAATCTGTGTTGGGATTTTGATCTGTTCTTAAAACCCAGGTTCTTAGAAACCACAACCTAGAACACCCTGACCCCTGAAATAGAAATCATCAGATTCCCCTCATGATCTCCAATGAAAATTATCTGTATGACCCATCATCTGGGATAACCATCTATATTGATCAGGGTTGAGAGGAGTAGAGGAAAAAATATTCCTCGAAAAGAACACAATATAGACTTAATTCTCCCCAAATTTGTCCAATGTTGGTCTCCCCAGAATATTAGGACTCTATCTAAAAACTATCCTTCCCAAATTAAAAAAAATTAGAAAGGAAATCAAGACCCCTAATAATGGTGTGACCACTTAACATACTGAGTCACACCCAACCAGCTTTAGGGAAGGTATTTTCAAGACCCATAGTAGGTCTCACACTTATATTAGGATTCCTGGAAACATTGCCCCATGCTGAATCGAACCCACTCAGAAAACCAATCCCAACACCTGAAACCTATGAGATCGGTGATGGTCTCCTCAAAATTTTAATAACAAGATAACACATGTGGTTCATACCTTCCATCATGAATCAACCCGCACAGACAATCTTCTAACACAGGAGAGGGGGTGCAACAGAATGAACCTGAAACAAACACTAAATATAGACTCATCTTTCAAGAAAAAAGGGGAAAGTACCATTTACCAAAACAATCATGTTCGTTTTAATATAACAAGAATGTCTAAAATCCTCACAACATCTAGATTCCCCAAATACCCTTAGAAAAAATTGAATTCCTCACGTTACACAACAACCCCATTTGGACCTCCGACACCGCAGAGAAAACAAGAAACAATGAAAAAAATAATCCCACCACTCTATTGGGAGTATGGGTAAAACTACCAACAAAAAATGATCCCTCAGGGACCAATAGAAAATTATGGGTGGTATAATTTAAACAAGAATCCCCAAACAAACCTGAAGCACATCACAAAAAAAGACTCCACATTTAACCATAAATAATTTACTCAAACTCAGAAAAACATTTCAACATTGAAACACAATATCAAAAACAAGAATCAATCCCATAGACTAATATATCACAAAACCAAACTATGACCTAATCAAATATCAACTGAAATAATTCAAAAGGAATATCACCAACCAGGCCTAAAACCCTCTTTCACAAATGACCATTTTAAAAAACGAGCCATTTTCAAATCCATTCGAATGCTAAATCCCCATTTTTGAAATGCACTTCCCTTTTATAATTTCATAAAAAAAACATACCAGTGCATAATTAATCAAAACTTGCTTCTAGAAAACAAAAAACCTTTAAATTCGAGCAACCACCATTGGTATTCCACGAAACCTCACATATAGATATTCTCGTGCCAACTCGGGCACCCATACACATGTACCAATAACCATCCTCATACAATTACATTCATCCATATATGTTGACATCTATAGAAATACCAAATCAAAACAAAAAATTCTCATTTTTAAAACAAAACATTGAACATAGATTGGAAATCCAAACCAATTTTGAATAAATCCTTTACAATTCTAAAATTAAGCATCTCCAAATTTTCATTTCCTAGAATCTCACATTTTATATTCAACAATATCATCCAAAAAATCCACCAAAACACTTTCTATAACATTTTAAATTTCACTATTCATAACAAATTTTAAGAACTCAAAGCATTTTCTAAAACACTTTCCATCCCCAAAAAAATCATTACATTTTTAGACAAACCATGATTTGAATTTTGGAAATCCAATTTCAAAAGACCAATAATCAATTTTGAAACCCAATAAAAACACCACAAAACCAATTAAAACTCACTACAAGAATGTCCCAAAGAAACCAATTCACTCCATAAATCATTAATATAAATTATCAAATAAACCAATGCTATATACAGTTTGGTCACATAGTTTGGTTGACCATGCACCAACTGGGTGAGAACAAATGAAGTCATTAGAGGCGATTATATGGTCTACACATAGCTTCCTAGGCTGTTCATAACATCCATGAACCCATCTATAATGACTACCAACTCTCAAAACTAACCATAAACATGAATATAGGACTAAGGACCTTGAAAAAAATCTAGAGTGAGACATGGACTTTGTGGAAAGACCATAAAAAACCACCCTGGAAATTAAACTGTCATTCCAAATAGGTGGTGATGAAGAAACTACCAATAATTAACCATTTGGATTTTGAAAATCCGAACTCCAAACTATCAGACATCCCCAAATGATATGGGATAAACCTCCTCTGATATTAGTTTTCCTTGAACAAACCCAGTTCAAGCCTGAACCGGTCACCTGAGCAGGTCCATGACATAGCTCGAAGGGCATTCCCATTCCCCGCAGACTAGAAACCTGTGCTGGGAATCAAAAATTGTAGATGGAAACGATTTAACATAGAAAATAAAATAAAAATATATAGAAATAATAGGTAAATAGTAACATTGGAAAGTAAAATATAGATAACTAGCCAAACATACCTCCATCTTACCCCATGGGTCACCACCCAACATATAACATTGCTCGTTCCAAGAGTGATCCAAGAATAAAACCTGAATCTGAAAAGTAATGTAGGCTTGAGCACTGATATTCGTAGTATGAGATCTAATAAATAACAAAACCATATGCCCTTACCTAGAAAAACAAATCCAATTTTTCTAGTTTGAATATAATACATAATAAATTCATTTTTTTAATTATTTTCAAAATAAAGACACAATTTTTACCCTTAATGAAAACATTTCACATCCAATATATTTCAAAGTATATTCCAAGCATACATTAACACATAAAAATGAATGAAAAATAGTTTGAATTCATGTATGGTTTTCATAAAATAGGGAGCACGGATGAGACAAGTGAAACAAAAATCACTTCACAAGAACCACATTATAAATGAGCACCATGAAAAAATACCCTAATGTTCATCTATATCTTGTGGGTCCCTAGAACCTCTCATATCGATGTAAGAGTGACCATAAAAAATATCAATTCACAAGAACGATCCACTAGTAGGGATAATAAACATAACCTAGTGGTCCCCAATATCATCATAAATATTTAGTTAGTGTCGTAGCGCCAAACGTGCAATGTAAATCCAAGAATCACCACTCCAAATTCCCAACATGCTAGAACTAGTATTACAACCTAGCTACCCATGTTTACCAGGGGCTCTATTTTCATTTTATTTCTCACACACACACTAAATACAATTTCATACATGTTACACACCACCTGAATAATTTGGTAAGACACTATCATAATTTACAAAATAAAAAAGGGACTCTCTTGAAAACATCCAAATTCACTTTAGTAAAAACCATTTTCAAGCCATACACATCATAGAAAATATCAAAAACACATTTTACCCACACATATAAGCCATGAGACCTTTAGCAGTCAAAAAAACATTTTCAAAATCATTTAAAAGACAATGTAAATAATCGTAGAACCAAGCATTTAAAATAATGATTTATAACATTAATAATTGAAACTATTCATTTTAAAGGTTTAAAAGAAAATATTACAACCATGTGCAAAGCCATTTTTCAAATTACATTACCAATTACATATATAGAGAGAGAATATTCATTTCATATAAAAATAGAAACCACATTTTAAAAAAAATCAAGCAATACAAGAATTCATGTAAAAGATATAGGCATAGGGAACCTAAATCAGGGTGGAATCTAGTAGTCCACTTTAGGTCATGGTTCTTTCTAACTAAAATTTTGTACTCCCCCTCCAGAAAATGCACCTTCACATTCATGAAAGGGAACCTTGACCCTGTGCGCACATTCACATTTCTCATGAACATGTGCAAGGGGATCCTTACAGGTTCTATTATATGCATATACGAGTCTCCACTCACTTGCATGTGCATTTTTATATAGACACATAAGCACACCTATCCCAATACATGTACATTCAATGCAATGGATGAATATTCATGTAACAGGGGAACGCACATTTATATATTTACTTACTTATGCACATAAAGGTGAGTCAACCTTGTACTGGGGACTCAAAACCACTTAGAACATTCAAATGCATTATAAAATAATTTTACAAATCATGAAAGAAACATCATAAAACCTACGTAAGATGATAAAATATACATTACACCAAAAAATGATGGAAATATTGTCTATAAAATAATACAAACTCCAAAATAATACTACAACAAATAACATAGTCTATGCATCATTTAATAAACCAATTTATTGTTTTATAAAATGATCTCAATTAACACAATAGGGTTTACACAAGAATAAAACTCAATTTCAGGTAAAAAAGGCACATTAAAATCTAATTATCAATCCAATCAATAAAAAATTACTTTCACACTACAAAATAATTAGTTGGAACCTTAAAAAAAGAATGATATAAATTTAGATAATGTGAATCCAAGCATTGGACAGAAAATATCACCTCGAATAACAAAAACCAACTGAAACAAGGCGAACCACTTCCCATTTAGTGGTGGTTGTAGAAGCACTCACACAAGGGTCCCGGGAGAGCATTATCACAAAATTTGAAACAAAGAAGATCGATAAATTCGATTACCCAAAGACCTAGGTTTAAACTGAACCCTATGGAGTGACGGATAGGTCGAACAGAGGACAAAAATAGGGAGGATAAGGGAGAATAGTCTTCACCAAAGCGATTCTGACAAATAACACAATGAAATTCTACCCAAAAAATCATGGATCGATGGAGGGCTATGGAGGGGGGTCACACAGCTCGCACACTCTAGGGTCTCATATGGGGTGGTGTGGGTTTCACTGTGTGGGTTTGAGGGGGAGCCGTGAGAGGAGGTCCCCAAAGAGAGGGGAGATAAGGAGACGATGCTTTTTGCATCCCAGAGAATGGGGTAACCATCATGCATCAAAGGGACGGCGGGATCAGGTGGGTAGGGAGAAGGGCCTCCCTACCCACCTTCCAAACAAAAGAATGAAAAAAAGAAAAAAGAAAAAAATTAAATAAAAACAGAACATAATAATAATAATAATAATAATAATAATAATAATAATTGTTATTATTTTTATAATATTGATACTACTAATATTGTTACCACAAAAAGATGTCATAAAAGAAAATTAAAATACAACATGCCATGTCTGGGAACGACAAAATCTCTGTTGCATAGCTTTTCTGCTTGATTTGACATCATCTCTTTTAGTAATACTTCTCGTGATATGATATCCCCAGGTATATTACATTTTTCAACCACTATAACATGAAATATTGTTTACTACTTATAGTAAGATTATCAAAATTTATATTATGATAATAATTTACTTATTAGGTGAGATTCCATGTATTGAAAAAAACTTTTTCATGTATTACACAACCTCTTTATCTACATTATAAGATTCAACACAATCAGTATTTTTTACATATGGCTACCACTAGATTGAATGTGCTTCTATTTCTCATTACATCATACTAACTATGATATAATATAAAATTGTTCTATAGGAATAATTTCATACCCCCTTCTATTTAGGATCCCTTCCTATCCAACTAACATAAACAAATCTCATATACTATTTCAAGTAAAACTATACAACTTTGATGGTTTACCATGATTTTATATTTTACTTAATTGATATTGTCATACGACATTGTATATGTTGGAAATATCATATTGAGTACATAAAATGAAATATGTAATTGATGTATTACATAAAAATAGAATTATTCTTAACACATTAATCTCATACTATGTATCATACATGTATTTTTGGGGAGATTTATAAAATCTTAAAATAATAACAATTCTCTATAAAATTATTCTAAATTTTATTTTTCAATTTATTTTTAGTATAGGTACATCACACATGCTATAATAAACCATTAGATCAACCTTAGTATTTCTCAATTCCTAGAACTTAGGTCGGTACTTTAGAACATTCTCATGTGAGTTACTTTTATTACGATCATAAAAAACTTTTATAACAATAATTCTTTTACTTATATTATGAAACACATTTTATTTGGTAAACTATGGAACTCTCACAAACCACTTGTAGAAATAGATAAAAAAAGTTCATTATAAATTAATATTATATGATTTCATTGTTTACATTAATCAACAAATGGATTTCTATAACATGACCAAATTATTAGAATTATAGGGCTCTACCAACCCATTCTGGCTGTGTAATATAGATACCTTCCAATATTAGTTGTCCTAATATAATATTCCCAATTTATTCATCATATAATGTAGAAATGGAATGCTGAAAATTTATAATGGATTTAGAAAAAATGACATCATAATTCCAATCAAGTCTTGTTGGTACCATGCTTGTACCACCCATGTATAGTCTCAGTTGAAAACCCACGACAATATTTATAAACTAATCTCATTATATAATGACACATGGGATCTATTATTTAATTTTAATTAATCTTTTTAACAATATATTTTTTTCTTTTACTACTTACAGGTAGGTTTCATTACTCTGAGTGAATAAAAATACCACAATAGTGAATATAGAAGCATTTATATTGTTTTACACTTCATAAAATTATGTGTCTTAGGAATATTTCATTCTCATAATCTCTTGTGGATCTTGGTCCTTTTCCAACTAGTTGTGTATATTTGTAATTGACTAAATGCAAGTCAATATTGTTCCCACAATATCAAATTGAGATATACACCCTTTTATAGAAATAAATAATAGAATATGAAAATTATTTTTCAATCATAGGTACATATGTAATGTCCCCTGAAAAATTTAAGATAACAAATTTAGATGTCCATTGTGTCATTCCTGATGAATGTTTCTTTATATCTTCAACAAACTTTTTGCATCTAAACACATTTAATTTTGATACGATGGATTTTTGTGATAATAAAACTATTTTTATATTCATTTTTCATTATAGTTGTTATAGGTATAATGATTCAAACATTTAATACATAGATATCTCATATTTTTAAATTAATATTCATTTTGTAACATTATTATTCATGCCCGATTCATATAGGGATAATGAAAATGGATATTTGGACAAATAAACTACTAGTTCATAAACGATCTACATCATCTCCCACTATATTCTTAATAATAATAACCCTTCCTATAAATATAATACTTACTAAATATATTCATAACTAGAGGAAAGTAAACATAACAAATTGTGAGCACAAGTACTCAGTTAGGGTAAACAAGGGAAGTATCAGTGATTACATAAATATAAAATGAACATAAGGATAAGGGAACATGATACTGAATTCTTAAATTATCACATTGTGTATCATATATTTTAATAATGAGTAATGAAATAAATTATGACAGTTCATTTGACACCAATCATAAATTAATAAAATAACAATACCCATGAGAGTATAACATTGGCATAAGACATATGCTTATAGAGTACACATAAGAATATATAATCATTTTCATAGTTTTCAAGGATCATTTAAAATACCATAATAGTGGAATGGTTTCACTCCCAAAACCATCAAAATAGTCAATTTTCACTCACAGGACTATCATAGTGGACAAAGGTCCTTAAAAAAATGGTTACACTCTTTATTATTGTCTTCTTTCCCTCATGAGATGTAAATCATTACCTAACGCATTGGTTCAAGATATAGTTACCAACATAAAACAATTAAAATCATACATAAATGTTAGACAATAAAATATAACATTGACCATATTATAATTCATTTAAAGAAATGGGTTTCATAAATATTTCATCAGAGTATAACTCTTTTAAAAGGAATATTGTTTATAAATATTTCTTCATTTTATCCTAGAATAACACATGGGAAAAAGGTCAAGACTAATAAAATTATTATAATCAAATAAACTATTCAAAAAATAAATAAATATAGTATCCATTGATCAAATTAATTGATAATCATATTTGAAATGAATAAATTTTTTCTTTGTTGAAGATAAAGACCATTAAAATATATCAAAATATTTCTAGGGAGAATAGACATTCCATTTTGAAATCACTAATTTTAAATCTAAAAATTTCCAACATATTATGAAAAAACTCATTTGAAATAAATAGAGAATAATTTAATAGATTATTAAAATCATTTAGTGGTCATGAAAATGATAAATTTTGTTCAGGCTATATAATTTAAAAGAAATCACTAGTTTTACCTGTGTGAAAAACTAAACAATTTCCTTATTACTAGAACAAAATAAATATACATTATGATTTATTTTGTAAAAATTAATGAATCAATAAAAAAGTATTCAAAAAATTATAGTATAATAATAAAAAACTTCATTAAAACATTTTTAGAAAACAAAAATATGGTAGAAAAAGTGTTTTAGACCAAAGAGTGAAATGAAGTCAATCTTCATTTAAAATATATTTTTAGCATCTTAAGAACTCAATGTGAGGAAAATAAAATGAAAATAAGTATTTTATAGAATTTATTTTTGCATAAGAAAATTTATATTTCACATGATAGTTTAATCATATGGTTTCAATATCCAAAACCTAATCCTAAACAATACTGATAAACCTTGTAATTGTAATATGAAATCCAATACTACATTAGTAACTTGTTAATAATTAGTCCCATGAAATAAATAAAGAAATATATATCTATTTCTATACCAAAGTTTTTATGATATGAATACAAAAAACATTCATGATCAGTATATACAACAATCAACACAAACAAGTGTTCTATAAAGAATGTGTCCCAGGATAATAAAAGTGAGACAAAAAATCCATAAACTTTGGTATGGATAATTTCAAACACATTGGAACCTAATTTTAAATAATTATATTATTATTATAAATAAATTATTATATTATAATACTATATATCACACCATATATGATTCACCTATGACCTTTTATCAGTCATTTGTTCAATCTTAATTAGTAAAATCATTATTATAGGTGATATCTGCTTCGCTTTCATGTGTGTTTTGGTTCATTGGTTTTGGAACTTATTTTTTTATCACAGTTTCATTATATCCCGAATATTAATAATGATATAAATATCCTATATAGTCATCATATACATTATTTTATTCATTCATTAATGATAGAGAATAAAATGGATTACATCATTCTTAGGGACAGAATGTAATACACAAGTATAAAAACGATTTTATTTTTTCTGATAGATGGAGCTAAAAATTGTTAAATAATAGTTTGAATTTAAATAATAATTATTATATAATATATATCTTATATATTAGTCAAATATATCCCTTTTACCATCTATGAAAAATAAAATGAAATATTAATTACATTGATTTGTAGATGTTGTAGTCCACATGTATGCATGTTCGATATTTTAATTTCCCATTGGGTTGAAAGGTAATAATTTTGGTAATTTATTATCATTCATGAAGTATAATTATATCATTATTATCATATATACACATTAAAACCATAATAATACACATTTATACAACATGGTGATCATAAATGAATTGTATATCTAAGGGGTGATAGTAATTTGTAGATACGCAAGAGAGATAATTTTACCTCCCATTAGAAGAAAATATAGTGGATAAAGGTATTTCAATATTCATAATAAAATATATATATTTATTATAGTTAATTTTATAATTTATTAACAATACAATATATTTTTATGAGTTAAAAAAATAATTTCAAAAAACTAATCGATTGAGGTGATTATCTCTTCATTAAAATAAAACCGATATTTATCCTTATAAGGGCTCGAGGGCTAGACTTTTGGGAAGACAATAACCTATAGAATAATAATATTGGAGTGGAGAAGATAACTTTGTATATTTTTTTCATTCTAGAAGGTTAATGTGAGGTGAATTATAGAAAGGAGGGGTGCCTTTTATAATTGAAGGGATGTGTCCCGTGAAATTTCATAAATGCTAAAAATATACTAAAGACATTATCAAGGAATGTAGTTCCAAAAGAAAAAAAAATTATAAAGGTATACCAATTATGGCCATATTTTATCACCGTTATCAACTATAAATTTTTTTTATTTTATTGTTTTTTAATAAATTATTATTTTCATAAAATATCATAATATTCAATTTGGAAACTATATATTGAATTTGAATAAAATGTCACAAATAATGAGTTTAAATTTGAATATATTTATTTAAAATAACTGTAATATATTATTTTCATATAAAAAATTCACGAAACACAATAAATCCTTCAATTTTTTTTAATTTAATATTTTTAAAATAATTTATTATATTATTTATTAATTAAAGAAATATTTCATTATTGTTTCAAAAGAATTTAAGGGAATTATATAATATCTAAAATATATAAATAAATTTATATAATGAAAATAATATCATTAATAACAAAATAGGAACTTAAATTTGATAAAATCATCATTTTCTCCCTATGTGGACACATAAGATATATTTAAAACAACGAGAGTGACATTTTGTAACTCCCTTTGATTTAAATATTATATTGCCTATTATCATAGAGAATTATATATTTAAATCTTAGTTTTGAGACTAATGTGATAAGGTAAGAATTAAATTCACAAAATAAGAATTATTATACAAAATGTAGACCATATCACTTAGTTTTAAACTAAATTAACCTATTATACTATTTACTAAGGTAATAAATTTTACCACTATTACTATTTATAGAAAGAAAAACAATAGTGGGATTTTTACCAAATATGCAAATTTAGACTCTCAATGTTGAACCAATTTTATAAAATTAAATTAATATAAGTTCATGTAATTAATTTAAAATAAATGTGAAAATTGGAATAAAAAAATATTTTTATAAAAGATACAGTTTTAAGCATAAAAGATGATTTATTCTTATCCCATGCCTAGAAAAATATATGATGAGTGTGAAAAAAATTGATCAAGTATATAATAATTGAATTTTATTAAAATTTATCACAAAATATGATTAATTATATTTTTTAATGTAAAAATAAATCATGTCAATTAAATATAAATAAATAAATAAATAAATATATATATATATATATAGTTTTTGAAAAAAATATCCATTTTCATTTTAAAAATTTTTATTTTCATTTATAGTAACATCATTTCAAAATTAGTTTATACATATATGACCACAAATTTTGAAAAATTTAGATAGACCTGTTCATACCCACAAATCCAATGGTGCAATATCTATCCCTATAAATAAATAAATTTTAACAGTATATCAGAGTTCTTTTAAACATAGAATTACGTGAAATGAATGATATCATGTAAATTAAATATTTTTTAAAAAAATAATAAAATATAATACTATTACATTCTACCCCACATAAAAATTATTTCCTACTCACATTTTATCACTATGATACAAAATTGTGTGGATACATTTGTTTTGTTACACCCTCAGGTTCCCCTATAGGTTCTTAAAATGTTTGATTTCTTCTGAGAAATTTTTATAGGAAAGTAGTATTTATCAATAGTTTTTATATCTATGAACTGAGGTTTATATAATTTCATATGAATAATAAATACATTTTCTATTGGGTTGGACCTATTAGTTTTGTATATGTGATCGATCAAGGGTGTACTTCTTGAGGAGACGTAGATGGAACACATTGTGAAGTTATGGGAGGTTCGGTGTAAGTGTAAAGTGATAAACTACCATCCCCACTTGATAAAGATTCTCAAAAGGGTAAATAATAATAATATTTGGTTTTCCCTTCTTATTATCTCAAAACCTTCTTCCATGTCAAAATTAATAGGAAAAATTTCTCATCATCTTTAAATTCTAGGTCACGTCAACAATTTTCACCATACATTTTCTATTAACTCTGAATAGACATGATGTGTTTTTAAATGGCTATTAAAATTTCTATCATTTTCTCAGTTACATAATATACTAATATATTTATTTCTTTATTATATTCCCTTCATTTAAGAGTTATACACTTCTTTCTATATTGAGATTGAAGAGGATATATTGTCAATCTACAGTTAATGTTATTCTTTTAAAAATTAAATAAATGAAGGGGTTTTCCCAAAATCATTTGAAATCCCTTTAACATGATGAAAAAAATATTTTTGGTCTGAAATCTTCTCTCAGACATACCATCTTTCAAATGATAATATGAAATAATAAAACTCAACTTTGTATTCAGATCTTTTTGATGACTTTTCCAAAACATCAATGTTATCCTCAGATCCTGATAAGATACCATAAAATATGGTATTATATAAAAAAATAAAAATTTATTAATATATTAATTAGAAATATTATTTTGAGATAAAAAATTTCAAATGTAAAAAATGTGTACCCTCTTGGAAAGGCGATTAAAAATAACCTATAGAGCATTGTAATGATTTGACGCTTTGGGGAGTCCAATGATAAAATGCATGGTCATGCATTACCATTAACATTATAGTATTTGTAATGATAGTAACATCCCCTTAGAATTTTCTGTCTTTTACATAACAAGATAATCAACTATGAACCGAGATACAACTCAGCAATATCTTTATTCCTACTATTCCACCTAAATTGATCATTTATATATTTATACATCTTTTTATTTAAATGATGAATAGATAATGATTAACTGGGTGCCACATATAATATATATGTTTTCCAATATAGTATGGATCAAAAACATACAATGTTACTAATCCTTATCATCCAATCAATATCTAGGTTAATCATAGGAGAATTTCCCACATTATTTTATAGTTCAACATATTCTTTCTATTCATCTTTAATCTTCACATTGATATAAAGTTGAACAACCATTTTAGAATGAAAATAGCATTCCATATCTATCATGATAAAATGAAAAATCCATTTAGAATGAAAAAATATTATATATTTCACTGTCCTAATCAAATAGAATTTGACATGATCCTTTCAAATTAGAGTATCTACTACCTTATTAAATTTCCTATAGTGTTAATGTATTCCATATTTATATTCATTTACCAGATCCGATTATATACTCTAGAACATATTCAATGATTTATTTGGAAAATATAATTTTATGTTTTATGATCATTATATATATCATAACATTAACCATAAACATTATTCTTCCATTTATTTATTGCAAAAACATTAGAGCTTACCCCAAATCTGGAGTTGGATAATTTTATCATGAAAAAACAATTAGCATGATGCATATGCTATAAAATTATTTTTTCCATGAGAATTAATACCAATCCCTTCTTTGATGCATAAATATATATTAAAACCCATTCTACACTATAGGGAAATGTATATAAAGGATTAATAGACAACATTCTCATCAATTCCTGGAAATTTTATCCACATTTATCTATCAAAAAACATATCACCCTTGTGTGTTAAATTAGTGAGTTTATTAGTCATTCATGAGAAAGTACCCACAAAGAACCAATAATAAATAGTAAATCTATAAAAAATAATGATCTCATTACTAGTGGTTGGCCTAAGATAATGTTCAATAAAAACTATCACTGGTGGATCTACTAATATACCCACAATTCGGATTATATTACCCGAGAATGAATCATTTCAAAGCAATAATTTACACTTCATAACTTTTTCATAGTTATTCTCCGTCCTTAGGGAATTAATAAAAATTCTCAAGTGATCTTTATTCCATTAATTTATTTTTAATAATACAACAATTTCATCATGGTAATATATAATGACTATATTGGTGAAATTAATAATGTGATCAATGGAATTAGTAATACCAAAGGAAATAATTTTTTTGTTCATACCTTGTATAGAATATAGTCCTAGCAATATCCACATCCTTTACCATAGATTAAAGATATCTGTAATAATGGAAAATCTAAAAAATGTACTGAGGTCCATGAAGTTGATCAAACATGTCATCGATACGGTTATATGATACTTGTGTTGATAGATATTATATCAATTTATTGACAATAAATGAAAATTATCATTGATACATAATTGTTTTATAAAAGACAATCGGTGACCCAATAGTTCATCCTATGAAAAATGAACCCCATATCAATTTTGCCCTGTAGTTTCTTATTCAGTTCTGTCAACTCAATTGGGGACATTCTATTCGATGTTTTTGAAATAAGTTTAGAACTAGGTATGAGTTCTATCAGGAAATCACGTCACAACTCAATATATGAATAGTAAGTTATTATTTAAATACATCAAAAAACACCCAAAAAATTGTCATTCCATAGATGTATATTTATCCCCAACAATATGAGATAAACACCACATTTGAATAGAAACCATGTATTATATGATGGATTTAATTTCCTTCAAAATATCATATCATTCATCGAACTAATATAGGATCATAGATTAATTTAGAATATTAAATTTAAATTCCTTTTACCAGATATTTAAAAGGTATGTATGTAATGAAATATGATCCATGTATAAGGTAACATCAAATTAAACCTAAGGTGGGATATCAATATTTAAATGAAGCACATTCCCACAAACAACAACCAAAGTAGAATCATATACTTATGATGAAATCATCATTCCTTGATATTTTTTTACAAATATTTTAATATATATATTTTTATGTAGTATAGTGATTCCCATATAAAATTGTATATATATAATATAGTGGGTATATCCAGAATCAAATAAGACATCAACAACTCTAGAGTAGATGTTATATATAAATTCAAACATGTCCTTATCATACCCATGATCAAAAATAATGATAACATGAAATTTCTATTATTATCTATGATTAAGTGGTTACAGATGTTTATCATTGTCATTAACTTTTGATTTTGGTCACCTGTTTAAAAAAATTCCCATATTCCATGCATTTAAAACATTAGATCATGGTTCGTTCATTTTGTGGATCATTAGAAATATTTGAATCATTATGTAACTTGTTCCCATCATGTCAGCATTTAATTTCCCAATGAACATCCATTACAAAATTCAAACATTTAAAAAATCCCTAAATACAATTTACACCATGTTTCCTTCAACAGAAAGAGAAAAATGGAAATCACATGTTCTTTCCTCTATGGGTTTTTGGAATTCCCATTGAATTCCATCTGTTATTTATTATAAAAATCATGATATTTATGAGTAAATACATTCTTCATTTCAACCTTTCTAACACATTGAATGTTTTATTCCTAGATATTGACCCCCTTATATATAAATCCATTCTAATAACTGGTTTTAAGACACTAATAAATATATCAACCTTACATTCAGGTTGGATGTTAATTAAAAAATAATGCCTAAAAATTGTTGTAATTTTTTTAATTGGTACCAATTTATTAACTATCCATTTTTTCACCTTAAGGAATTATCCCCTCATTTTTTTAAATAACATGTGGAAGGTTCTTATTGATAAATAGGTTCTCCTACTCATCCCACTCTAGAAACTCAATTTATTATTGTTTCATCATTTTTCATTATAGGATTCCAGAAAATGATCTACTTCTCCTTCCAAATGATAAATATGGCTAAAACATTTCTAATGTTCCAAGCACTGAAGAATGTAAAATATATATTCAATGTTAATTCTCTTTTTATTAGAAACTATTGGATCATTGTAACTGATAAAAGATGGTTTTTATTACCACATGGGAGACACAAAGGAAACATGTTCCCTCATTTTTTATCACACCTTGGCCCGCCACAATGTGGCCATAGTTAGTTCACTTATATTTGAGTATTTATTTATTTTAAAATTTTATAAGATGAAAAAAATGAAAGATATTAAAATAAAAATAAATTGATTTAAAAATAATTATTATGATAATATTATTGTTGTGAATAGTAATATTAATATAGAGTTTATTATTATTATTATTATGAGGCTATTATTATTATAATGAGGTTTGTATTATTATAACATTTTTATTATTTTTTTACGTTACTTCCCCCTTCCTCTTCCTCAATGTTCACAAAGTACATCCCCCTAGAGAACCTCTGGTCGAATGCTCCATTTCGCGCAAAACACCTCCCTCATGTGACCCCTTGGGCCAGCTATCCATTGGCTTTTGTGAACCAAACTATTGCTCCTCCTGTATTTTACATGTTCCCCCTTTTGGTATCTCCTCCCATCCCTCAACCATAATTCTCAGCATACTCCCTCAGTGCGACCTCCCTTAGCATGACCCCCCTCTCCTAGAGATGTGACTTTCCTGGCTGAACCCCATAAACTCACATGAATCCTCTCCACCAAACAACTTTGATTTTGGATAAATTTCCTCTTGATTTCTTCTTCATCCCTTCAAGGTAAGGGCTTCTGATCCCCACCGACTACTTTTTTGGATGCAACTAGTTCTATACATCATGTTATACGGTTCAGTTGACACCCTAGGTCAAGGGTTAACAATGATTTCTATTTTCTTCTATTTTAGGTTTGGGAGGTTGCACTCCAAAGTGAAGTTGGTCCATGTTCTGGAGACTTCCATAGTAGGTGAGTTGGGATTGGGTCTCATACAGTAAAAGGTAGTGGGTTCTGCCTGGGTTTTTAGGTTAGGATTTTTTATTCCTTTTAATTGGTTAAATTGTAACTCGGGAATTTTTGATATTTGAGTCTGCCGTAATTTATTTTTGGAGTGTGGGTATTTTATGTGGTGTTTGAAGTTGTTGGTAAATTTTTCTAGAGTGCATTGGACATCACTATGGTGGTTTTGGGTTGTATGCATCGAGAGTGCCTACATGTACATGTATATGGTAAAGTATATATATATATATATATGACATATTTTTACATATTAGATCATGTCATCAGAAATATGTGCTATGTATCTAGGGTTATATATATATATATAAATGCATCTGTGCATATGGGAAATGTGTTGGTTCATGTGGATGTCCTCAAATAATTACATGTTTGAGGTAGGTCCCCTATGAATATTCCTTTAATTTGAATTCCATAATTAAATGTGTGTTTTAAAGAGTTATTGGATTATTAAATATTATATAAGTTTTATGAAAAGTGATGTAGATTCTTTGTGTTTCTCATATCTTTTTTTATGTTTCTCTTTTATATTTTTATGTTTGTAGTCTTCATTTATGTATGATTTCATTCTTTCTTTACAATGATTGACACTTTAAATTCTTAAAATAATTTTATAAAATAGTTTTTAGTATGTGATTTTAATTTCCCATGATTTTTAATGTGTGCATATTAGTTGTGTATTTTTATGAAGATAAGTTTTCAAGTTATTTTAGAAGAGGGAAATCTGTTTTTTGATTTAGTTTGGAAAAATAAGTCGATGTTGGTATGAATATGAGATTAATTGGTATTTTTTCCTTTCTAAAATGATTATTTTTTATGTATGGTTTAAGGATAATTTTTAAAAGTTTGGTTCCTTGGTTTTTAGTTGGGATTTAAATTGATTTAGGAAACATTCGGGTGATTATTCTTCTAAAAAATGTAAATATTAATTGCAATGTAATGAGTCTCATTTGGCACATTAAGAATGGTTTTTGAAAACAAAAAACCCCTATTGAGGAATTCCCCCTTGTCTTAGAAAAATTATGAGTATATTGAATGTGTGAATTGTGTAATGTTCCATGTAATTAGTCATGTTCATTTTTGTGTGACAGAAAAGGCGGGAGGTGCTCAAGTAGGGAGATCAGTGGTGAGGGGTTGAATGTGTTTTTGAATAAATTAATTGGCATGTTCATAGTTGTTTGTTTTATTAAAACTAACCACAAAATGATATAGATATATAGGGAAGCCTGAGGTATCTATGTGGGATAACTATGAATAGTACTCTAGATTATATAGATGTGTTTCATCCTGATTTCTTCTTGCTGGATGGACACATACAACACTAACTAAACATGGATGATCATTCCATACTACTAGGTTATGGATATTCCCCCTAATAGTGGCTCATTCATGATAATATTGTTGGTTTGGGTTTCAATTCCACATTTCACTGAGGTAAAAGGTTTCAATAGTCCCATTTTACTAGTTTTCTATAGGAATGGGCCATGTTTCTCACTTATGACATGGTGTTTTTGAAATGAATTTCATTTTAGTTACTTCAATATTATTTCCTTCTTTATAAAATCCACGTATTTATTATAAATTTTTTACCTTATTTTTGGAGTGTTAAGATATTCATGGAATCTATTTTTAAAATATAGTTGAAGAAAAAATCTTTCTTTAAAAATTTAAACTTTTTACTTGAATTTGAAACAAATAAAAAAAATTACATTATTATATCTCATTTTCAAACTAGCATGGTGGGATTTATTTTAAAAGGAAAGGATGTAATGTGTTTTTGTACATTAGAATTTATAATGAAAATATCTATGTTGAATCCTACTTTGTCTTTTCAGTTTCAGGTTCTAGTTTTGGATTTCTCTTGTATCGAGTGTGTTTCCATGATTAGTGGTGAACCATGAGGTCACGTGGAGGTATGTTTAGCCACCCATCTCTATTAATTTTTACAAAACAAGATTTTTTTTTATTTCGTTCAATTTATATTTATTAATTTTTCTTTTATTTATGGGAAAAAATCTTTTTCAACTGTTTTGATTTGGTTTCTGACACTAGATGCTTACCCATGGGGTTCGGAAATGACCTTCGAGCCTTATCATGGGATGACTCAGGTTACCAATTCCGTGTTGACCCGAGATGGATCATGATAAATTGGTATCAGAGAAGGTCATGTTATCTTGAGTCTTATTCCTTGTTGAAAAGAATGGGTAGACATATGCAATGATGTTTCAGATGTGATATTCAAATTAAAAGCGTGATGCTTGGCCAATACACCTCACAATGGTACCGAAGTCACCATGGGAAGTCAGGTTTCATCTGAGTGATTTGTTCCTAGTGGATGTTCACTTTTTTAGAAATTGAATTAGAGTTAGAACAATGGTCTCGGTTAGCTTGCAGGGCCTAACAAGCCATATGGATCCTGTTAAATTTTCCAAGAGTACTCTAAATGAAAGTGGTTCTCTTATCATATGACAGTCATCCATATGTTCCAGTATCCCATAAGCATTTGTTTCCTCATATTTTTTTGTTGTTGTGGGTTCTAGATGTTGTATTAATAATTTTGATTTTGGAATTGTGAATAACATGACTTTAGAGTAATGACAGTTGATTTTAGAAGGATATAGAAATGGGGTTTTAGAATTGTTTTGAATGATGTTTGAAATGGTAAACATTTATAAAAAGAATTTTGTGTAAAAGATAGAATGATTCAGTGGAGTATGGGTTTTCATAACCAAGGTTTGCAGTTTTTTATAAAAAATTGGATGTTTGGGATCAGATTTCCAAAATATAAAATTATGGTTGATTTATGTTAATTGATTGGAATGCATGAACTATACAAATTTGTTCTTTGAAAAGACTATTTTAAGAGGAAATTTATAAACTATTGAAAGTTGTTTTAAATAGAATGAAATGTTTTGGAAATTATGTGTAGAGTTTTTTTGTAAATCTAAGTGTGTTTTAAAGTTAAGTGAAATGTTATTATGTTGATGTGTATGTTCTTAAAATGAATTTATTTTGAATTATTGGTGTTGTTTAGAAGTGTTTAGTGAGATTAAAAATGGGTTTTATTTGGTGGCATGTGGTTTTGAGAAGAGGAGGTGTGGGTTAAATGTATTTTGAGAAATAGAAGGTTTTTTATTTGAACTATGGTATTTTCATTGGTGTCTAAAAGAATGGGTTATGTGAGGAATGTGGATGGGTTACTCGTGTGGAACTTAGGAATTCATATGTGAGGCCCATGAGGCACCTTGTGTAAATGTGAACCCACAAGTCTTGTTTTTTTATAAGCATGAATCTCATGAAAAGATGTTGTTTTTTGATAACTGGTGACTCGGTGGTGTGTCTTTATATATTTGGGGAATTTTTTCTATAAAAATTTCGAGCTGAGAATCCTTTCTAGTAGACATGTGTCTTATGTTTGAGTTCTTGTGGGTAAGTTTGTCTGAAAATGTGTGGTTGATGGGTTCTTCTTAAAATTTCTTCAAGAATCCCATATAGAGGTTACCTTTGTTTATTGGTGTTCTCTAATGTTATGACTTATCCAATGGACTAGTTTGATTGGGAGAATTGTGTTTTTGGGTAAATGTAACACCCCAAGCTTCTATGGTACACTTCTCTTTGAATATTGTGATAGCGTGTGTTGTACGCAACATCGAGTTCTAACAAACCACAACCAATCACACTAGCCGTTATAAATAGTAATACCTACTTTTTGAAATTATATATATTTTATATTTCAAAATTGACTTCAATTTTGGATTCAGAATATCAAAATTATCCTTTGTTGAATTTGTGGTATTTTCCTGAGAACTTCCAATTTTTATGAATAGTGAAAAATACTTAAAAACAAATTTTTTAATCAAAATAATTTATAGTGATAAATTATATTATTTAGTGGTTTTAAAGTATAATTATAATATATTTTTACCATTTTATCCAATGGATTTCATTAGAATTAATTTCACATTGAAATTGGACATAAACAATTGTCAATCTTTTGATATATATTATTTCTTAAAAACACGCTATTTGTTGTAACAGCGGGAATTAATTATAAAATTAATTAATGCAACATATATGTTTGGGATTTTGTAAAATAGGCATCATTTTTGAATTCAGAATATCAATTATAGCTTAGGGTGAAATTTTGGCATTGTTCAAAAAAACATCAATTTTTGATGAATAGTGAAACTACTAAGTGGTAGTTAAAAAACCGAATTTTTCATAAAACTTAATTTTACCGCTTTTGTGATTGGAATTTCGAAAATCTGAGAGAAATGGTTAATATCAAGTAGTACAATGTGGTTCAATGAGATGAAAATAATTTTTTGTGAATAGTATCTTTTTTACTTTTATTTACCACGGTTAAAAGTAAATAGGCTAATTAAGGGTAAAAATGATATTAATATTACCCTAACACATGTACTAATTCTATTGTAAAAGTTTATATCGACCAAAAAAAACCTTAGGAATAACATATTATCATTTAGGTCCACTTGAATTAGATTAGGACATTTATTATTATTTAATTCAAAGAAAAGTTAAAAGAGTTAAAATCAAATTTTATTTACTAAAACATTTTTAATATTGGGTTATACATAATATAAATTGGATTGTAAATATTTATTTGAAATATAAAATTATTTCTTACATAATGATAGTTTATTTATATTTTTTAGACATTATATAATTTAATTTATTTATGACACAATGATGATGCAGTAGTTACCTAATTAATGAAACATTTGAATAATTGATATTATAAATACCCAAATAAATATAATTTGATACTTTTTATGAATTAAATTAATTTTATATGTTAATATGACATGTTAGGATTGAACTAAGTAACTTTCTTCTAAGTAATCATTTTGTTATGATTTTCACAAAAATCAATTATTGAATAGTGTCAAAATTGACATAAAAGAGTTTAAAATAAATACTATATTATTAATTGATATTAAATTCCAAAAAATCTAAGGATCGGCCAATATACTTATATCATAATATGTGTATCATTAATGAACCACTTGGAGGTCTCTTGTATGTATATATAAAGTTTATTAACCATATAATATAAAAATACCAAGAGACATTGTAAAAGTGAAACTAATTAACTAAGAGTCAATAATTAAAGATAAGGTTAATATAGTAACCCAAACCTGTCTAAATTCTATTAGTTGAGTGGTTTTCAACCCATCCCCACCTTAAAATTTAAATAATATACTTTGGAGCCATTAGAAACCGAATATGAATTTATTATAAAATAATATTTCTAGCTTTTCCAAAGGTGCCCCTCACCCCTCTTATAATAGGGCACTCTCCTTTCTCATTATCTCAAACCATCAAGGCCTTTTTGTTCGGCCATACTCTACCCAAATACTCTCTTAGTTCCCTCCCTTCATCCTAGAGGCCTTCCTTTAGTCAGAAATCCAACTTAAGGTGCCCTTTTGATCAAATCAAAAGGAAGAACCCGAAGAAGAGGTAATGATTTCAGCACCCTTTTTCAGGTTTCTTTCTTCTTCCACTTCTTCTTTCTTTGTTATTACCATTATAAAATAATAACTCCAGTATATTATATATACTTTGATGTTATTATAAACATTTTACAACCATATTTCAGTATTCTATCCATCCTTTGAATAACATGTCACCATACGTGCGTACGTAGGGCTTACCGTCTCCACGTCGTGGTGTAATTGTTATTCAATAAATTATTATTTGGATGGGTATAATAATATTGTTTAATTCATGTAAATAAAAAATATAACATGATAATTATTCTTTATATATGATATACCATCCAATTACATATTATTTTATTATCAAAATAATGATATTGTCTCTCGTGCGTACGTACGGACTACCGTCTCCACAAACGCGATGCGATTCATTCTCCATCGTATCCATTCAAGTCTAATTATCATATTATGATTAATAATAGTACCTAAGGACTTGATATAATTATGGATACGATTAAGATACAACCTATCCATGACAAACACGACTTATGTAACAAAATATATAAAATAAAATGAGTAAGTTAACACCCGAAACAAAGATAACACTAAGATATTATTAACAAATCAATCTTAAAAGATCATATATGATATCATATTAATGTATATGATTCTTGTATAATTTAATAAAATTATTTCCCCATTATACAAGAGGTTAAATTACCCCCAACCAAGGAAAAGTACAAGGTAAGGGTTTGTTTCGCAATCACTTCATTATCCGAGGTTGTTTATACGTAATAATATACTAGGACTTCTTTATCATCCACATCCATGTTTCCTAAAAATGATTTTAAAAACATTTTTAATATTTAATATAATATGTTTTATAGTCATTTATACCCTTTTTTGACTTTTTATAAGAGTTTTATAAAAGAATATTTCCATCATTAACCAAACAAGGTGCTTTTTAACCTTTTCGACATATTAAGGTAAGAATGTTTTTTTACTTATACGGCGACTGCGACTATTTTCTACCATTATAAAATCTTTTAAGCTTCCCATACAGGCTTATAAGAATATTTTCAAAAAAAAATATTTTATTTTATATGACAGTAAAATGATTTCAAAATAAAAAGAGATATTTCTCTAAAAAGAGTTTTGATTTCATCTATGTCAACATCCTTTGATGGATTTTAAGCTTATTTGAAGCTGATTTATTATGAAACAAAAATTCCATATTGTATTGTAGGTTTTGTGATATGTTTGACTATGGATATGTTATTTATATACCCTTCATGGTTTATGGTGAAAGTATTGACATTTTGTATGCTAGTTTTGAAACGAATGTTTATGTTATGTTTAAACCTTTTCATATGGGAATGCATTGGACTTAATATCTGACGGGTCGAGCCCACTATAGCTCCTCGATGCATCAGTAGGTCTCATGAGACAAACTAGTGTCTTGGCACAAGGCCTTGAAAAAATCTTATTTGTAGTCTTGGCATGAGGCCTTGGCTATGTGGTTATGATAGTCTGGCATTATGAATTCCATCATTATGAAAGTGGTTATTGATATTGCATGTGATTATTCGATTAGTAGAATATCCATGTGAATAAGTAAATGGAATAATTTCATTTTATTTTTTCCATACTATGTTTAATTTCATTTTTAAAAGGCTTTTGTTTTAGTTATACATTGCCTTAAATGTTTATTCTTATTTATGAAAGTTTCCACTATATTTTTATCCTTACTGGGAATTTGAGCTCACCAATTTCAATGTTTTATTTTTCCCAGGATGTGAAGAAGTAATTTATGAATAACCTGCAGGGATAGTATGTGGGGATATTAGTGTGGACTATGAAGAAAATATGTTGTTTTAGTTTTCATTTTTATGATGTAATGTAAGACTTATAAATATATCTAATGTTTCCAAGGCTACTAAAACAAATGGTCTTCCGAGATTTGATCTTTCTTGTGATCATGCCAAAGTTATGTAATAATGCACCGACTCTGGGTAACTGGGGTCGGGGTGTTACTGTTGGTATCAGAGAATGTTTAGTACAAACCTTGGAATCTAGATTTAGATAAACTCTGATTAGAGCACATAGACCTAAGATGGACTTTAAGGATTAGTATAGAATAACTTCCTAGAATTTTGGTATTGTAGAGAGTTCGTGAGTTTTCCGAGAAATACATCCCTGTCTGGATAAAATCAGGTAGAGGAGGCTCTAGCACATATGTACCTAGGGGTAAAACACAAAAACACCATTTTAAGCTAGACTCGAATGGGAACTAGTGCACAACAACTGGCCTTACTGCACTCTTGGTTACGACACTCCCGGGGGATATGCTTAGGATAACTCTCATTTTCATTACAAATAATTATGAAGGGTTTATGAGTATATACTTCCTCAAAGAAAACATTTTTTATGATTATGTATTATATCCATAAATACGTCAATTTATGTTAAGTGTATTATAAGTATGGGATTATGTATTTTGATTCATAAACTGCTCTAGTTTATGCCATTGTTTAGAAATGGCGCCTAGTGGAAGAAATGGAAACTGTATCAATGCACTCACTCCATGTAGGGATTGCCATCCTGGTCAAGATAATTATAGTGGAGATGGTGATGCAACTAGTGCCAATCAGCCAATCACCATACTGGGAAAACTCACTCAGGTTATGAATAATAACCTTACCCGTATGGAGCACCCTTATTCATAGTGTGGATGTTCAATGTTAGATCACTTCATGAGGCACCAACCACCAACATTCAATGGGAGTAAAAATCCCTTAGTAGCTGAGCAATGGGTAAATTCCCTAGAGAAAATATTTCAGGCTTTGGGGAGTAGTGAAAGGGAAAAAGTTATCATGGCAGTTTACCGCCTCACTGGAGATGCTGATCAATGGGGGCCATTGATTCAAAACATTAAGGAAGATGGTGAAGTCTAAAATATGGAATGGAGGGAGTTCAAAGATCTGTTTTTAGAAAAATACATTCCTTGCGACCATCAAGCATATATGGAAATGAAATTTTTGAGTCTGAGACAAAAGGAGGATGAGAATATCACAAAGTATGAGGATAACTTTACAAGTTTAGCAAGGTATGCTGGAGATTATATACGTAACCCAAGAAGTAGGATTTATCATTTCATTGATGGGTTAAAACCATTTCTCCGTCGAGCATTAGCCTCACAGTCCTTCTCGTCGTACAAGGACATTGTCTCGTGTGCTATCAAGACCGAAAAGGAATTCTCTAAGTCTTATGACTTTAAAGAAAAGCAAGAGAAGAAGAGATCTGCTGATCAATCTGGGAATGGAAATAAGGGGAAGAAGGGAAAGGTTGAATATCCATCCTATGGTAAATGTGGTAAGAAACACCCCGGTACCTGCTTGAAGGAAATGGGTGTCTGTTACAAGTGTGGTGAAAAAGGCCACCAAGCTCGTGATTGCAAAGGGAAGAAGGAAGCTATCAATGTTCAGTGCAATAATTGCAGGGATATGAGACATTATTCAAATGAATGTCCTAAGCGTCAGGGGAACTTTCCTCAAAAAAGGCCAAGGGATTAAGGCCAATCTTATGCTATCACTACTGCTGAGGTATAAGCTCTGAATGACATGGTGGCAGGTAATTTAATGGTTTCCTCAAGTTTAGAAAATGCATTATTTGATTCTGGATCATCGCATTGTTTCATATCTTCCCAGTGTGATAAGAAAATTAGATATTTCCAATTTTATTTAACATGGGAATTGTCAGTTAAAATCCTAAGGGAAGTATCATTGCAACAATGTTTGTGAATCAGTCCCCATTAGAGTACATAACTATTCTTTATCTGCTGATCTCATCGTCATACCTATAATTGAGTTTGATATAATCCTCAGTATGGATTGGCTTTCAGAATATGATGTGAAGATTTATTGTAAGAAGAAGGAGGTTACGATTTTTGATGATAATGAAAAGGAACACCTTATCTTTATTGCAGAATCATCACCACCTAATTCTGATCTAGATCCACCCCCAGTAACTCAACTAAATTCAATTATTGGGGAGGAAAAGAATGAAATGACTGTGGGCGAGGAAAGGAATGTTCAAATAGAGGATTTATCTGCTGTGAAAGAATATATAGATGTATTTCTGGAAGATTTACTTGGACATCCTCCAGAACGAGAAGTTGATTTTTCCATTGATTTAATTCCTGGATCAACGCCTATATCGAAGACCCCTTATAGAATGTCCATTTTAGAATTAGTCGAAATAAAAAAATAACTAGAGGAATTGATTAATAAAGGAATTATTATTCTTAGTGTTTATCCATGGGGATCCCCTGTTCTTTTTGTTAAAAAGAAAGATGG
Source organism: Viscum album (assembly GCA_963277665.1). Taxonomy (NCBI): domain Eukaryota; kingdom Viridiplantae; phylum Streptophyta; class Magnoliopsida; order Santalales; family Viscaceae; genus Viscum; species Viscum album. The sequence continues at coordinate 2,051,960,959 of OY728165.1, forward strand.
ATCTATGAGGTTATGTATCGACTATAGGGAGATCAATGCTATAACAATAAAGAACAAGTATCCCCTTCCACACATTGATGATTTATTTGACCAACTTCATGGAGCACAATACTTTTCAAATAGTGACCTTCGATTTGGATACCATCAGTTGTGTTTGAAGAAGGAATACATTCTGAAGACAACATTTTGAACCAGGTATGAGCATTACGAGTTTACAGTAATGCCTTTTGGATTGACTAATGCACAATATGTATTAATGGATTTGATGAATAGAGTTTTCAAGGAATATCTCAATGAATTTTTGGTGGTGTTTATTTATGATATCTTGGTATACTCCAAAATCTACGAAGTTCATGAAAAACACTTTCGCATTATCCTGAAGACTCTGAGAAGACATGAATTATATGGGAAGTTTAGCAAGTGTGAATTTTGGCTTCAGGAGATTTCTTTTCTTGGACATATTGTCTCTAAATATGGAATCTCTGTTGATCCTTCTAAGACCAAGGCAATCCAAGAATGGCCAGCACCTTTGAGTATAACTAAGGTACGTAGTTTTATTGGTTTAGCAGTTTATTGTCGACGTTTCGTCCAGAATTTTGTCCGATTGGCTAACCCATTAACGAGGCTCACACGTAAAGGGGTTAAATTTGTTTGGAAAAAAGAGTGTGAAGAATGTTTCGAAGAACTAAAGATAAGATTACTCAATGCTCTGATATCGACTCTACCATCAGGGAATGATGGGTTCGTTATTTATAGTGATGCATCGAAGAAAGCACTTGGTTGTGTCCTTATGCAGAATGATAGGGTTATTGCCTATGCATCACGACAGTTGAAAATTCATGGGAAAAACTATCCTACTAATGATCTCTAGTTAGCAGCTATGATATTTTCTTTGATGATATGGATGCACTACCTCTGTGGTGAAAAATGTGAGATTTATACTGATCACAAGAGGTTGAAGTATATTTTCTCACAAAAATAACTCAACATGAGGAAAAAGAGATGGCTTGAATTACTCAAGGATTATGATTGTACGATACAATACAACCCAGGGAAAGCAAACAAGGTGGTAGATGCTTTGTGCAGAAAAGATCATGGATTTCTAAACAATATAAGAATTGAAAGGGATCCAATTTTCGTGGATCTAGTGAAGATGGACATGGGAATAACCATGGAAGGTGAAACATAAATTATCTTTCAAATGGTTTCCAAAACATATTTACTAGAAAGGATTAAAAGTTCTCAGACCGATGATGAAGAATTTCAAAAGAAGATTAAAAATATGAATGACGGGAGATTAAAAGACTTTGTGTATGAAGAATGAATTTTGAAATTCGGGAAGAGAATGTGTGTTCCCGATATACCTGATCTAAAAAGGGAATTGCTGGATGATGCTCATAGTTCCAATTTCTCTATACACCCTGGGAGCACCAAAATGTATAGAGATTTGAAGAAACATTTTTGGTGGGACAACATAAAGAGGGAGATTTCTGATTTTTTGTCCAGATGTATGGTTTGTCAACAAGTGAAAGCTAGAAGGAAACATCCTGGAGGAGTCATGCAACCTCTTACCATACCGGAGTGGAAATGGGACAATATTACGATGGACATTGTCATTGGGCTACCAAAGACTCCTACAAGGAACGATGAAATATGGGTTATTTTTGATCGTCTTACCAAGTCAACACATTTTCTTGCTATAAGAGAAGATCTACCACTGTAACATCTAGAAAGACTATATATTAATGAAGTTGTGAGACTTCATGGATTACCCCTATCGATTGTTTCTGATCGTGATCCCCATTTTACTTTAAGATTCTGGAAAAGTCTTCAGAAATCCCTGGATACTAAACATCATTTGAGCACTGCCTACCACCCTCAGACATACGGATAATCAAAACGGACTATTAGAACCTTAGAAGGCATGTTGAGATCTTTCTCACTTGACTTTCAGGGTATGTGGGATCAATATTTACCTCTGGTAGAATTTTATTATAACAATAGCTTCCCTTCGAGTATTCAGATAACACCATATGAAGCGTTATACAGAAAGAGATGTCGCACACCAACCTGTTGGGATGGCGTCGGTGAAAGAAAACTTGTAGGTCCAGAACTGGTGAAGGAAATGATGGAAAAGCTGAAGGTAATCCAAAATCACATCAAAGCAGCTCAAAGTAGGCAGAAGAGCTATGCCGATAATCGAAGGAAGGGTTTGAAATTTCAAGTCGGTGATCATGTTTTCTGGAAGGTATCTCCATGGAAGGGAGTCATATGTTTTGGTAAGAAAGGTAAATTGAGTCCCTGGTACATCGGACCTTTCAAAATTCTAGAATGAATTGGGGTTGTAGCTTACCGATTGGCAATGCCGCCAAGTCTCTCCAAAGTTCACGATGTGTTCCACGTATCTCTATTGAGGAAATACATGCCTGACCCAACACATGTACTCAACTATGAGGAATTAGAACTGGAACATGATCTGTCTAATTGCGAAGAGCCCGTCACGATTCTTGATATGTGAGAACAAGTGCTTAGAAATCGGACGACGTGTCGCGTAAAGGTTTTGTAGAGAAACCATAAGATGGAAGAGGCAATGTGGGAACCCGAGGAACTTATGATGAAGAACCACCTATTTCTTTCATGCGGTAGTATTCTAGAAATTTTGTGGATGAAATTATTTGAAGGAGGGGAGAATGTAACACCCCATGCTTCTACGATACGCTTCTCTTTGAATAATGTGATAGCTTGTGTTGTACGCAACACCGAGTTCTAACACACCACAACCAATCAAACTAGCCCTTATGAATAGTAATACATACTTCTTGAAATTATATATATTTTATATTTCAGAATTGACTTCATTTTTTGATTCATAATATCGAAATTATCCTAAGTTGAATTTTTGGTAATTTTCTGAGAACTTCCAATTTTTATGAATAGTGAAAAATACTTAAAAACAAATTTTTTAATAAAAATAATTTATAGTGATAAATTATACTATTTAGTGGTTTTAAAGTATAATTAGAATATATTTTTACCATTTTATCTAATGGTGTTCATTATAATTAATTTCACATTGAAATTGGACATAAACAATTGTCAATCTTTTGATATATATTGTTTCTTAAAAACACGCTATTTATTGTAATAGCAGGAATTAATTATAAAATTAATTAATGCAACTTATATGTTTGGAATTTTGTAAAATTGACATCATTTTTGAATTCCGAATATCAATTATATCTTAGGGTAAAATTTTGGTATTGTTCAGAAAAACCTCAATTTTTGATGAATAGTGAAACTACTAAGTGGTAGTTAAAAAACTGAATTTTACATAAAACATAATCTTACTGCTTTTGTGATTTTAATTTTGAAAACTCGTGAGACATGGTTAATATCAAGTAGTAAAATGTGGTTCAATGAGATGAAAATAATTTTTGGTGAATAGTAACTTTTTACTTTTATTTACCACGGTTAAAAGTAAATAGGGTAATTAAGGGTAAAAATGATATTAATATTACCCTAAAACATGTCCTAATTCTAATGTAAAAATGTATATATACCAAAAACAACCTTAGGAATAAAATATTATCATTTAGGTCCACTTGAATTAGATTAGGACATTTATTATTATTTAATTCAAAGAAGAGTTAAAAGAGTTAAAATCAACATTTATTTACTAAAACATTTTTAATATAGGGTTATACATAATATAAATTATATTTTAAATATTAATTATAAAGGTAAAATTATTCCCTACATAATTATATTTTATTTATAATTTTTAGACATTAAATAATTTAATTTATTTATGACACAATGATGATGCAGTAATTACCTAATTAATGAAAAATTAGAATAATTGATATTATAAATACCCAAATAAATATAATTTGAGACTTTTTATGAATTAAACTAATTTTATAGGTTAATATGACATGTTAGGATTGACTTAAGTAACTTTTTTCTAAGTAATCATTATGTTATGATTTTTACAAAAATCAATTATTGAATAGTGTCAAAATTGACATAAAATAGTTTTTAAAACAAATATTATATTATTAATTGATATTAAATTCCTAAAAATCTAAGGTTCGGACAAGAGACTTATATCATGATAGGTATAGCATTAATGGACCGCCTGCGGTTCTTTTAGATGTATATAGTGAGTTTATTAACCATATATTATAAAAATACAAAGAGACATTGTAAAAGTGAAACTAATTAACTGAGAGTTAATACTTAAAGATAAGGTAAATATATTAATCCAAACCTGTCTAAATTATATTGGTTGAGTGATTTTTTACCCATAACCACCTTTAGATTTAAATAATCCACATTGGAGCCATTATAAACCGAATATGAATTTATTATAAAATAATATTTCTAGCTTTTCCAAAGGTGCCCCTCACCCCTCTTATAAAATGGCATTCTCCCTTCTCATTAACTCACACCTTCAAAGCCTTTTGGTTCGGCCAAAATCTGCTCAAATACTCTCTCAACTTCCCTCAATTCATCCTAGAGGCCTTCCTTTAGTTAGAATGCCAACTTAATATGCCCTTTTGATCAAATCAAAAAGAAGAACCCGAAGAAGAGGTAATGATTTCACCACCCTTTTTGAAGTTCCTTTCTTCTTACACTTCTTCTTTATTTGTTGTTACCATTATAAAATAATAACTCCAGTATATTATATATAATTTGATGTTATTATAAACATTTTACAAACATATTTCAGTATTCTATCCATCCTTTGAATAACATGTCACCATAGGTGCGTACGTACAACTTACTGTCACCACGTCGTGGTGTAATTGTTATTAATTAAATTATTATTTGGATGGGTATAATAATGATGTTTAAATCATGTAAATAATAAATATAACATGATAATGATTCTTTATATATTATATACCATCCATTTACATATTATTTTATTATCAAAAGAATGATATTGTCGCTCGTGCGTACGTACGGACTACCGTCTCCACGAACACAATGAGATTCATTCTCCATCGTATCCATTCAAGTATAATTATAATTTGATGATTAATAATAGTATATAAGGACTTGATATTATTCAATATATGATTAATATACAACCTATACGTGACAAACACGACTTACGTAACAAAACATATAAAAGAAAACGAGTATGTTAACACCCTTTATGATGATAATACTAAGATATTATTAACAAATCAATGTTAAAAGATCATATATGATATCATATTAATGTATATAATTCATGTATAATTTAATAAAAATTATTTCATCATTATACAGGAGGTTACCCTACCCCCAAACATGTAAAAGTACAAGGTAAGGGTTTATTTCGTAATCAGTTCATTATTCGAGGTTGTTTATACGTAATAATCTACTGAGACTTCTTTATCATCCACATCCATGTTTCCTAAAAATGTTTTTCAAAACGTTTTTGCAATTTAATATAATATGGGTTAAAGTTATTTATACCCTTTTTTGACTTTTTATAAGAGGTTTATAAAATAATCTTTCCATCATTTTCCAAACAATGTGTTTTTTAACCTTTTTTACAGAATTAAGGTAAGAATGTTTTTTTAACTTATACAGCGGGTGTGACTATTTTCCGCCATTATAAAATCGTCGAAGATTCTCTTACAATCTTATAAGAATATTTTCAAAGAAAATGTTTATTTTATATGAATCTTAAATTATTTCAAAATAAAAAGAGATATTTCTCTAAAAAGAGTTTTGATTTCATCTATGTCAACATCCTTTGATGGATTTTATGCTTATTTGAAGATGATTTATTATGAAACAAAACTTCCATATTGTATTGAAGGTTTTGTGATATGTTTGACTATGGATATGTTATTTTTATACCCTTCATGGTTTATGGTGAATGTATTGACATTTTGTATGCTAGTTTTAATACGAATTTTTATGTTATGTTTTAACCTTTTCATATGGGAATGCATTAGACTTAATATTTGACGGGTGGAGCCTTCTATAACACCATGATGCATCGGTAGGTCTCATAGGACAAACTAGTGTCTTGGAACAAGGCCTTGAAAAAATCTTATTTGTAGTCTTGGAACAAGGCCTTGGATATGTGGTTATAATAGTCTGGCATTATGCATTCCATCATTATGAAAGTTGTTATTGATATTGCATGTGATTATTCGATTAGTAGAATATTCATGTGAATAAGTAAATGGCATTATTTAATTTTATTTTCTCCATAATATGTTGAAGTTAAAGTTTAAAAGGCTTTTATTTTAGTTATACATTGCCTTAAATGTTTATTTTTATTTATGAATGTTTCCGCTATATTGTTATCCTTACTGGGAATTTGAGCTCACCCCTTTCAATGATTTATTTTTTCTAGGATGTGAAGAAGTAATTTATGAATGACCTGTAGGGATAGTATGTGGGGATATGAGTGTGGACTATGAAGAATATATGTTGTTTTAGTTTTCATTTTTATGATGTAATGTAAGACTTATGAATATATCTAGTGCTTCTAAGGCAACACAACCAATCAGTCTTTCGAGATTTGATCTTTCTTGTGATCATGAAAATGTTATGTAATAATGCACCGACTCTGGGTAACTCGGGTCGGGGCGTTACAATAACTCACACCCCCATAAAGTATCAATGCATGTTTGAAGTGCGGCCATTAATGATTAACCATTGGAAGAACCTCTAGTGGATAAACGTATGTACTTTCCTCTTAAGCATTAGAAATTGAGTGAACCTATTCCTATATTTGGATTATGTAGATCTTCTCATAGTGGAAGAGTGGATGAAGTAAAAGAAAAATGAAATCACAGTTTGTTGAGTTTCTTGAATCTCCAAAGGTGTAGTTGGGTATTTTTAGGCCTGATGGTCCTTCATGGAAGGGGTGAATGGAATTCTAGTTATGAAAGTGGAAATCAATCTTGGTTGTTGGTGCATGTTGTTTTTTTAATGGGCCTTAGGACATTTCATTTTTTTTAACAAGGGGTTTATGCTTGGCTACCAGTGTTGTAAATTTGGTCATAAGAGGCTATTGTAGCCATATACATAAATCATCTACTACTTGGTACTAATATTATCGTCCATGACCTTGTAGTGTTTCTATCAGTTTCAAGGGTCATGTCTAGTGGTGTGTTACAGAGTTATATTCTCTTTTATATGAAAAGGTGGATGTTGGTGAAAAATTCAAGATCTTCCGATTGTACATAAGGGTGTTCCTATTGGAGAAATTCATAAAATTCTCCATTATAAATGAAGGATACTTTCAAGTGACCCTTATTTAGTAGTTTAATATTAATAATGAAAGGGATTATCCTATAATTTATCAAAGAAGTGAAGTATCATGTTGTAGCAAAGTGAGCCTTGGGATGTGTGTGCTCTGTTGGTGATGTCTGATTATAGTGTGGTTTCTTGTTTCACCAGAAAGAGAGGTTCCATTTGGGAGACCCCAATTCCTGATAGTGATTCATGAGTTTCTTTAATCATTATGGATCTATCCGTAATCCCTAAAGTTGAGCCTGCATGCTGTCAGGAATCCCCCGGGGGTGTAATGGGCCATGGTCTCTTGTCTGTCTTTAGTATGGGAAATATATACATTTTAAACATCCTGTGTAGTTGTCTCATTCCGATTGGCCCTATTTGGTGAAAAGAGACATGTGGGACCTAATTATTCATTATGTTCCAAAAGGGTAGAAGAGTACCTACTTGGTTGTAAGGATTTGTGGTTTTCTTGTTTTCTTGAACCTCAGTTCTGATGACATTATGGATGTGAACCTATATTTAGTTTCCCTTGTATGTCCATTCTTACGGATCAACATTTTTTCAAGTGTGGAATTGTATGAGGATGGTTATTCCCCACTATATTCTTCAATTGTTTGGAGTTTTCTATTTTTTCAAGATTCCTTTTCATCGGAACCCTTTAGTGGGGAGTTTGTTCTTTCAGGGATGTCCTTACTATTCTATGTTGGTTGGTGTGGGATGTTCTCAAGTATGACTATGTGAGGATCCCATTCTATCATATTCATGTTAGGTTGGTAGGATTGTTTGAATGGTGGGGATACCCACTATAGGACTCACTGTAATTCCTCAGAAATTAATTGATGTAGGCTATTTCTTATGGTTTTGAGTTCATTTTGGCCTCTCCATGTCAGTCACCCAGCTCCATCTTGGGTGTTGGTTCTTATTATGGTGGGGAGTCTATTTGGGCCTCCATGTATAATTAATTATGTATTTTTCTTGGTTTTATAAGGGATATAGGTGTCGACTTGGGACCAGAGGTCACCCAAAAATTTTGTGGAATTAAAATCTTGGGAGTATCTATTGAATTTATTTTGGATTTTGGTTGCATGTTTACGTCTAGTGATGTAATTTTTGTTTAGTGATGTCTGGGTGGTTTGACTTAAGAGGTTTGAGTGTCTATTCTTGGAGGGTATTTTCCTTTGATCGGCCAATTGATGGTGTTTTAAATTTTGGGGGATGGTGGCACTTACCAAGGAATCCCTATTGATTCTACTCAGTTTGATTAATAAGTATCTTCTTTTTTGATAGTGTTAGGATATTTTGTTGTTTTTTGTTCATTGGAAATCCCCTTGGACAGTGATGGAGTATTTATTTCTACATTTGGATTATGCCATGTTGTGGATTTTTCAGGGTGGAAAGTGTTATGGTGGGGATAATTGTCACACCCTGACCAAGAACCTTAGAATTGTGGTTAGTTCACTTATATTTGATTCTTTTTTAAGATTAAATTTTTCTAAATAAAAATAAAAATGAGATAAAATATAATAGAAATTAAATAATTTCTAAAAAATAATGATAATATTATTATTTTGAATAATAATAATATTATTAAAGAGTTTATTATTATTACAATTCTTTGTAAAATAAGGTTATTAATATTATTAATATTATTTCGTTGTTATTATTATTATTACGTTTTTAATTAAATTTTTTAGTTTTCCTCACACTTTCCATTCCTCCATGCTCCCACAACGCCTACCTGAGGCAAACCCAGGGCTGGTGACTCCTTCTAGAGTGCAACTCCCCCCTCTAGAGACCTCTTGGCTAGCTCACCACCAGATCATGAAACCTAGTCTCATACTCCTCCTATATTTTACATGCTATCTCCTCTCATCTGTCGGCTACCTTGCAGGGTGGCCTCCCTCGACATGACCTACATCAGTGCGACCTCCCCCAGTGTGACCCCAACTCTCTAGGAAAACGACTCTCATGGAAGAACCCCTTAGTCACATGCGACACTTCTCTACTAGCCTCCTTTAATTTTGGTTGGATTTCCCATTGATTTCTCCTTCTTTATCTCAAGGAAATGGATTCTTCATCTCATGCACTTTGTTTTCTGATGCAACTAGGTATATCATTCATCCTACAAGGTGCGGTCGAAACCCTAGGTCAAGGGTTAACCACTCATTTAGTTTTCTTCTATTTTAGGGCTGTATGAATGGCCACCCAGGTGATGTTGGTTCAGGTCTTAGTGACCATAGATGATGTAGAGGTGAGATTTGGTCTCACACAGCAAAAGGCTACAAGGTTTTCCATGGTTTTCATGTATGGGTTTTTTATTCCTTTTCTCTAGTTCAATAATAATTAGGTAATTTGTGATATTTCAGTTGTTGAAAATTTATTTTGGATCCTTGGGTCATTGTTCTGGTGCATTGGGTTGTCGCTAAATTTTTTTATCTTTCATTAGACCTTGTTGTGGTGGTCATAAGTCATGGGTATCAAGAGAGACAACAAGTATATTCACATTTTAAGATATATATATGCCCAATTTTTACATATTCATTCATGGTGTGGGGAATATGTGAAATAAAAGTAGGTTTATATATATATATAATTGTATTTGTGCATATTTATGAAGTGCTAGTTCGAGTGGTCGTCGAGAAATAACAGCATCTTTGAGGTAGGCCCCATATGAATATGCCATTAATTTGAATTCCATACTTGTTTGAGTGTTTTAAAAAGTTATTTTATTCTTAAATAGTATAAAGTTGATATGAAAATTGATGGAGATTCCTAGTGTTGGACTTCTCGTTATTTGTCATGTTTTTTTTTTATGTTTTCAAATGTCTAGAAATTTTTTAAGAATGATTCTATGATTCCGTTATAATTATTGAGACTTGATCTTTCAAAACGTATATTCTAATTTTTTTAGCATGTGGTTTGTATTTTTCAGTATTTTTAATGTCTTCATATTATTTGAAGAAGTTTAATTGAATGAAGATGAATTAATGTGTGATTTTAAAAAGGTGAAATCCCAGGGTTTGGTTAGTTGGAAAAAATTCATGGGTTTTGTTATGAATTTAAGATCAATTGGTATTTTTAATTTTATAAAATTATTTCTACGTTTTATGCATGGTTTGATGCATGTTTTTAAAATTGTGGTTCCCGGGTTGAATAGTTCTCCTTTCAAAAGGTATTATAATATTTTAGGTGATTATTATTTTCTAAATTAAAAATATTCAATTCAATTTAATGAGGCCTTTTTGGGACTTTAATTATGTTTTATTAAAAAGTAAATAACCTATTGAGGCATGACCCATTGTTTTAGAAAATTTTCACATTTATTGAATGAGTGTATTGTGATAAGAACCTTGTAAAAAGGTTTGTGATTTTTTTATAGAAAATGAGGGATGTTCATAAGGATTGAGATAAGTGGTGAGAGGGTGAATGCTTTATTCAATAAATAAAATGACATGTTCTTGTTTTTATGTTTGATGAAAACTCATGAATAATTGAAATAGATCACATAAGAAGCCCGTGGTATTTAGGTTGGTGGATGTGGACTAGTATGATAGGTATTATAAAAGTGGTTTATCACGATTTTGTCTAACTGGATTTATGCTTACAACACCAACTAAACATGGATGATGATCGGAGAACACTATGTTTAGGGTGTCCCCTACAAGTGGATCATGAATTAGATCATAGTTATTGTGGTTTGAATGCCATGTTTAATTGAGCCATGAGGTTTTAGTGTTCTATTGTTCTAGTTACCCTTAAGGGTTGACCATGGCATTATCTTATGGATTTTGTTTGTTAAATAATTTCCAATTTAGTTACATCAGACTAGATTCCTTATTTTTAAAATCAACGTATTGATTTAAACTATTTGACATTCATTTTGGAATGTTAATGAATGATCAGAATCAATTTTGAAAATATAGTTCAATAGAAATTATTTCTTAATAAATTTATATGTTTTAATTGTATTTGTATAGAATGAAAATATTAAATTATTATAAATTATATTCAAACTTTCATGGTTAGATCGATTTTTAATAGAAATGGCGTAGGGAATTGTTATAACTTGGAATTCCAACTATGCATCTCATTTATCACACATACTTTATCATTCAAATTTTAGGTTTTATTTTTGTATCGCTCTTGAAGCTAGTGTGTTTCCATGTCTAGTGGTGTCCCATTTGGTCACATGGAGGTATGTTTAGCCACCTAGTTATGTATATTTATCCACTAATGGATTTTTTTGTATTTATTGATTTGTCTGATCTTTATTTAGAAAGTTAATTCCCAACAATTTTACATTGGTTTATGATACTAGTTTCAAACTAGTAGGGATCAGGAAGTCACTTTGTTCCTTTTCGCGGGACAACTCAGATAACTAGTTCATGGTTGACCCAGGTTGGTTTGTGAAATTTTCTCATTTAAAAATTTTAAAATGATTAATAAATTGTGAAATTTGTTTGAGTATATAAATGATAATTTTCATTTCAATAGCCAAAACCTTTTCTTCTTAGGAGGTCAATTATTTCATTTTCCCTAAAATTAAACATTTTCATAATTCCTTGAGGTTATAAGAAATGAATAGAATAGAAAATAATATTGTTAGAAACAATAATAATAGTGTCAAACTGAATATTCCTAAAAAACCTTAATGGGTTGTCTAAATCATGACAACTTCTTCTCTAAAACCATAGGATTCACCAATGTCATTCTTGATCTTTATAAAATTTTAGGATTTAACCCTGTATATAGACTTTTCTTTTGATTTATCACTACATTTATCCCATATTAATCTCTAATTTTGGAGAAAAACATTCTCTAATACCAACAATACCATCCTAGACATTCCATACAAAGATATCACATCTTAAATGATAAATATTCATTACATAATGTAATGAAAAATAATATAATCATATATGTATAATGCCTTTGGAAAATTGGACACATAAAAAAATAGTTCATAAAAGATATATGTCACCTCCCACTATGTTATTCATAAATAAAATACTTCATATACATATAATACTCAATACCATTCTTCATTACTTGTCGAACGCAATCATAATAATGGGTGAGATCATATTATAAGTATGGTTACAAATGAAGGTTTCAATGATCAAATGATCATTAAACTAAAATAAGGGTTTTAGAACTTGATAATAAAATTTTAATGTCACGCCCTATATAAAATATTTCATAATCTTGAGTCATGGACCAAATATTTGTATTTCAAAATGAATGAATCATAAATGAATTAAAAAATAGCTATGAGAGAATAACATTGGCATATTAAAAATGTTTGTAGATTAGATAGTAGAATGAAGAATAATTTCTTTATTATTAAATGTCCATTTAAATGAAAATAATAGTGAAATTATTTCACTCCTCAAACCATCATAATTTTCTAGGTTTATTCCAATAACTATCATAGTGGAAAAATTTCCATACTGAGTTGGGTTAACTCACCATTCTATTGTTGTATATATCATGAGGTATCAATATTAACCCAATACGATTGAAAAATATATAATAATCACCATTAAAATAATGAAAATATTATATATGCATTACGTGAAATCATAAAACTATCATCACATTATAACCTATGAAAATGAATGGCTTTAATAAACATTTCATTTTATTATAATGCCTAGAAAATGAATGGGTTTCATAACAATTTGATCATTTCATCATAGAATAACATATGAAGAAGGAAATAACTTCATAATAATAATTTATTGAACATAAAACACCTATAGATATAATAATTATTGTATTTTTGGATCAAATCTCATGAAAATTATTAGTGAAGTTAAGGGTTGTTGTCTTTGATGAATATAAATAGAATTAAAATATCATTAAATCCCTCGAGAGGAAAATAAAATCTCAATTTTAAAATCACTTATTTTAAATCGATAATTATAAATAATATTATAGGAATAATTTTCTATTATAATATCCATAGAAGAATATAGTGTAATCTAAAAATCATGGAGCAGTCATGATGGGGGAAAATTCAATTCACTCCGTAAAAGTTAAAGGATAAAATTACTGTTACAATTTTTGATAAAATAATAAAATATACATCATTAAAAAAATTAATACTACTTTTGAACCATTTTTTAATAATCATTCATTGGTATAAATGAAATCAAAAAATCATGTTAGAATTGTAAAATCTTTTGGTAAATCATTTTTAGAAAATATATATATGGAAAAAATGATTTCCTACCAAGGAGAGAAATAATGGAAATTTTTAAATAAAAAATATTAAATATATCTCGAGTACTTATGGTTTTGAATATTAGTGGAAAATTTTTATTTTCATGATATAAAAAAGTGCCAAAAAGTTAATATTTTTCATGATATTTAGGTGATAATATTTCATCATTGACAACTCAATAAAAAACAATACTGATAAAGAAAGATATTATAACATAAAAACCTTTACAACTTTTATAAAATTTGAATAATAAGATAGATTTTGGTAATTACCTTATATGGATATATGTATATCCCTTATTATTTATAATAAAAATTATAAAATACATTCCTGAGATGTATAAACACCACACAAAAGAAAAAAGTGGTGTATAAAGCATGTGTCCCACAAAAATAAAAGTGAGACAAAAATCAATTACCTTTGGTATTAATTATATTGAAACCAATAAAACATCATATTTATTAAAAATATATCAATTAAAAATATATTAATGAACAACATTTATGTATATCAGAACATATATTAATCACTTATTTCATTTTTTCACCATTTTATTACCACTTCTTTTTTAAAATCACTCTTCAAGGGTATATATTTTTGTTTTCAATTTAATTTCCGGTTTTTTAGTTTCAGCCCTTGCATTTTTTTCATCATTAAATATTATAAATATTTCTAATAATTATATAAATATCATATATACGTATTATATACATGCTTATATTAATCCATATAAAATATATATATATATATAATGGAATTATACCGTTTTAGGTGACAATAAACCCTTTGTACGAATGAACACTATTTTCCAATTTTACAGATATAGAATGAAATAATGATAAATAATAAATTCCACTCAAAATAATAATTATTTTATATATATAATATATAGTTATAAAATACACCTGTATCACCATCGATATAAAACTGAAATAAAAAATGAATCACATTACATTGTGGTAGTGGATGTCCACACCTACGCATGATCGACCACAACATTTTCTAAAAATTTGAACGCTATGAAAGAAGTTATGATATTATCAACAAATATATATATTTATTTCTTAATTATTATATAAAAACATTAAACTCATCATAATACCCATCTATAAAAATGGTGATGATAAAAAAATTGTATCACAATGTGTTGATGATATACCGTATATAAGAATTAGATATATTATTACATCCCATTCAATGGAAATAGGGTGAATAATGGAGGTTTAATAATAATTATAACATTTATTTGTATTTTGGATATTGAATTTCAAATTTGATAAAGTATATAATAGATTTATAGGAGGTACAAATATAATTAAAAAAAGTGATTGATTAAGGTGATTACCACTTCTTTGAAATAAATCCCTTTTATCTCCGCTTAAGGGATCTAGGGTTGGTTCTTTGGGAGACCAGAACATATAGAATATTTCTAGGGGAGTGTAGAAGGGAAATATTTAAAGTTTGGTTGATCTAGAAGTCTCAAAATAGTGTGAATAAGATAAATTAGGGTTTCCCTTTTATAATTTATTGGAGTGACACCTTTGTAATTTCATAAAATATTTCAATATACTAAATAAATATCAACAAGAATGGTTCCAAATATTCTATATATGAGAATGTGGTAAATATTTTGTCCATTTCATATCCCCATTTTCCTTATTTTAAAATTTTATTTTTGTTATATAATTTAATAAAATGTTATTTTCATAAAAATAATAATTGTAATACAGAAAAAATATGTTTAGTTTGATTTAAAAGTCAAAAAGGAAAAGTTTAAATTTGAATACAATTCTTTAAAATAACTCCAATATGTCATATTCATCTATAAAATTCGTCACACATTAAACTACTAAAATTTTTAAACAGTTCATATTTTTAAAATCATTTATTATATTTATTTATTTATTATTGTAATGTTGTATCATTTTTTCCTAACAAGTTAATGTCATTGTATAATTAAACAAATGAGAATGAAATTTATACAATGAAAACAACCTTATTATGTTAAAAATAGACACTTTGATTTGTTCCTATGCTTCTTTTGTCCCTATGTGGAACCATAATATTTATTTAAATCTATGAGAGTGAAATTTTGTAAATTTATTTGATTTAAATATTATATCGGTCATTTTCATTTGAAATAATCTATTAAAACATACGTTAGTGCATAATTTGAGAAGGGTTGAATTCCATCCATTTGATAAGAATTATGAAAAAAATATTAGGTGGTCATGAATTACTTTTAAACTAGATTAACCTAATTTATCCATTATAGTGGTGATACATTTTACCACAATTACTATTCATTTTGATCAAAATAAATGTTTCAAATTTTAAAAATCTAATTTAAATAATTCAAAATAAGTAATATATTTTATAAAGTTCTAAAGATATAAGTCGATTTAATAAATATGAAAATAAGTTCGCAAAATGCGACAAAGAAAACTTTTTTATTTAAAAAATAGTTTGTAGAAAAAACGAGATTTTTATCATTCACATTAAAAAAAATATTAAAGGAAGTTTAATTTTTTTAAAATATAATATATAAATTTCATTAAAAATAATTTGTTAGGTCAAAATAATACAAAGATAACACAGGTGGGGTGGGGGTGAGTTGTGTCTTTTCAAAATCAATTGACAGATTATGGAGTTTAAATTTATTTTTTATTTGTGAATATATGTAGTGTTATCTTCTGTATGAAATATGTACAATAGATAATATTGAATAATGAACACATTTATTTTATAGTGGGTTGGGGCATAAAGATCCCCTAGTCCACCCCACTAGTGCTCTCTCTGCATGCTTAGTGATTTCTTGAGAATGGTCCTCTTATCACAAGACATTCAAAACCACAACTAAGTGAATAGAGTTAACACCTTCACAACTAGGCTAAATAGGACCTTTTGGTTCTTTTACATTGAATCAATTATCCAATTCTTATTACAATAAGCTGACACTTCACCAGAATAGAGCATGAGCTCTTGAAACTCGAGTAAATAAAAATAGATTGATTTGTTGATGGTTTGGGTTGATATTCATAGTTGTAGCTGCAATTGGAAGATGATGAATATTTTTTTTTCAACAACTTGTCTCTCCTGAAAGAATCGCTTTGAAGTCATCAAGGTTGCAAATGATCATAAATTTTAATGTCAACTAATAGTATCAGTAATCTAATAGTAGCATGGGTTTGAAAATGTATATCTTCAAAGTGTGTCCTCTGTCAAAAATTAAAAGAGTTAATCAGTCATTGAGAGAAGTACCATAAATTATATTCACAAGACTAAATTCATGTGTTTATTTTTTCCTAGAAAAATAGAAATAGTATATATAGAGAAGACAACATGCTACAATTTTCTATATCTGAGAAAATTACCCGATAGACTATGAAAATTCAAATTCAATTTTTTCATTGGAGTCTTAACTTCTTTTAAGAATATGATTTTCTCTCTCTATTGAATATGTTGGATAAAAAATGTCCCTGAATCATTTTTAGATAATATGTCAATGAGCCTTTAATACTTTCAACACCATTTTATGAATCATAGATTATATTGAGGCATTAAAACTCCACTGTTGAATAGTGAAACAAAGGGATCAATTGTGTAGTGTAGGGTTCCATTTTGTATCATAGAGTTCCTTTACATAGAGAATAGTTCCTTTTTCTTGAATAGAAAATGAACATATCTTTCATAACCACACAATTGACTATAAATTTTACCTTCTTATTCAAATGTCAGGTATATAATGAATATGTTCATTTACAAAATGTAGGGTTTCCAATCCATTAAAAAATGTAGAGTTAATGATTCATACATTAACATATGGTTTCTAATTTATACATAATCTCTTTATCATAGTGTAGGAATGATGATCAATAAATTCATTTACTGAACATATGGTATGAAAAATATTTCTAGAATACATACTATTTTATTAAAATACATCAAACATGATACATAAAATTATAATATATAAATTCATAAAACATATAAAAAAGATACTTTATTAAAAAACAATGAATTGTATTCATGAGCATCAAAATAAGTATTTTATACAGAGTAATGTTAAGACAATACTTTCCCAAAAATTCCCCCTTTTGATGATAATAAAATACATAATGTATTTCAAATAAAATATAGGATTTTTAAAAACTAATTATAAAATTGTGAAAGTTGAATTTCAAATTCACAGTATTATTATGATGATAAGAAATAGAATGTTGAAAATTTTAGAATTTTGTGTTTACCCAATTTTCTACCACTTTTGTGATACTAAAAATATATTTTATGAAAAATGGATTAAAACCCATTTATTTTTTAATAGAATAATAAATTAATGATTGTTTAAACTGGTTAAAGAGAAATAAATTGTTCATTAAAATAGAATAAGTGAACATAAATAAAGTAAAACAATAAATCTAAATATTTTTTTTTAAATAATGATAATGTAGTGTAAATTGAATTAAAAATAAAATGATTGAAGAATATATTAAAATCCACTAGTCATCTAAATTAATATTTCTAATATATTTGGAATGAGTAAGATATGGTGGATTGTTCTTATTACTATTCTTTGTGAATGGAATAGGATGCAGTAGGATGCAAAATGGATTGGAAAAAACCCTTAATATCATTTTTATTCACTAAAAGATTTTTATAATGAATTTTGAAATCTCTTTTACATGTCTAGAGAATATACCTTGAATCATGATCAATACTTATTCTCTCAACGAAATTAATCATTGAAAACTCATTAACTAATTCTTCATACTAAATGAGAGTAGCCAGACTATCCCTTACTTGATAAATAAATAGACCTATCCAGGAATCAGTACTAGTCATTTGTCTTACCAAATGTCATTAATTTTGTAATACAAAATTCAATGGAGTACTATCACAGTACTGAGTGGGAATACTATCACTATAATCATCCAAAATTTATGTTATTTCTTCAAATATTCTGATCAAATTAAGAGAAGTCGGATGAAAATTGTTTGAAGCCCGATGACTTTCTCTGTCAAATTAAAACCCTCTTACCAATATCTTCTTCAACTCATAAAAATATGATTTATTTACAGATTTTTTCTGTAGGGATCTGAATTAAGTATCCATCATTCTTATAAACTCTTCATGGTCACCCACTAACACAAGAGTGTCCTGAAATCCTATGAGTTATGACTGAAGTGCCTCAAACTCATCCATATGCACTTTTCAACTTTTCATATCTTCAATGTTCTACCTCTTAGATACCAAATCCAGTCTTCGGGATAATTTTTTCTCTTCAGAAAGATTTTTCAAATTAACCATTACTTCAAAATAAGAGTTAGAAAACTATATAGATATAGATGTTGAAGTTTGTCCATCCACTACTATAGCCAGTATTTCAACTATTTTTCAAATAGTGAGTTCATTAACTTATGTTATTTCTCATAATGTAAAAAAAAGTATGTCTACTGAATTCTAAATAACTAATGTAGGATTTACATGGGTGTCTCTGCATGAAATAGGGACATCATCCCTATGTCCATCTTTCCATTGATCCTCTTTCTCAATTTTTTCAGATCATTCTGCATTAACACTTCCTACACTTCCTTCTCTAGCTACATTAAAAACCACAATATTTTTATTCTGAAATTATCATTATCTCATAAATACTAGACACTTATCTCAATTTAGGTTCTTCATATGTTTTTGGTTTAATAGTTCCAAATAATGGTAACATTCCCCCAAGAGTAGTTACCATCATCCTATCTTGATTCTTCATACCAACATATAAAATATCATTAAAAGAGTTGTTCAAAAAGTATCTTATCATCCGTACACATCTATAATTTAATAAATTAATTTTATAAAATCTCTGATATAATAATACGTATCGATATTTTCCTAGGATAAACAGAAAAATATGAAGAATCCATTCACAATGATAAAAATTTATTCTAGATTCTATAGAATAACAATAATTCAAATTAATAAACATATACCCACATAACTTAAGATTGGTATGGTTCATTAAAATAATAGAAGATACATATCAGGATACAAAACTTTTTATAATTATATAGTCTTTAAAAAAATTTCAGACTATATAAACATTGTTAGGACCTTTCGATCCGGCGATAGGTCTTCTTACATCATCATCATGATAGTCTGATTTCCAAAAGATAAAGACATTATATCCTCTGAATTAAATCTTCCATTTACTTTATTTCTCAAGGAAAATGATATTCTCCCTAATGGGAATAAACTAGTAGACAAGAAATTTTTAAAGAAGAAATAGGGAATTACTAATTTTCAATCATATAAATAAAATTGGCTTCATCAACTATGACACTGGAAGAATCTTTTTGACAAAAATTTGTTCACTTTAATATCCAAAATACATGGAATATTACTATATCCAAAAATAAATTCCCATATCTAAAATATGATTTCATTATTTACCAATAGATTTGTGTCATTTATCTAGGTAAAACATATTAATATTCCATAAATAAATTTTTGATTGATCAGAAAAGGATGAATAATACCATTCATATAATCATCGTCACTAAAGCATGAGGGGTCCGATTTTTATTTTTTAAGAGTTAGTGTTTGAAGGTTAAGTATTTAGAGAACTGTAATGGGAGATGATATCCAATAAAAATGGATAAATGAGAAGCATTGATCATAGGAGAAGTATGTGGTTTTGATTTGGGAATACGTGCTGATGAAATGGTGTAATCATTTAAAATTTAATTTTGAAAATATGTGACATATAAATTAAAATAAAACCAATTTTGTCAATCTAATAAATGAAAAATTCATATATAAAAATAATTTATAGAGAATGTTTATAAAAAATAAAAATAAATTAACAAATTTTTTAAAATTAAATAATCCTAAGTCCCTTTAATAAAATCAAAACATGGAGGTGGATGTGGTTTAGTAAAAATATCAACTAATTGATGTTTAGTATTTTCAAATTATAATTATATATCCTTTTTGTTGACATGATGACTTAGAAATTGATTCCCTATATCAATATTCCTAGTCCTAGAATAATGTATTTGATTTTTTAGGAATATTTATAGCACTAGTATCATCACATAATATAGTAGCATTATAAAAATAATTCAGAAGTATAGTTGATTGTGTTTAATCCACTACACTTGTGCACTAAAATTGCCTACACATACATCTTCTTCCTTGGATATAGATAGAGAAAATGAATGTTTCTTCTTATTGGCCCATGAGAGTAAAGAATTTACTAAAAAGTGAATGGTTATCAGGGTGATTTTTCTAACTAATATAAATCTTTCAAGGATAACATCTGAGTCCGAAATCGAATTGAAATCCGATGTTTTGGGATAAACTATAGATTGAAATATAGTTCATTTTAAATATCAAAAAATAATTTTTACAGAAGTGTAATGATAATATTTTGGATTGGACAAAAATCATGCACATAATAATACAAAAAAAATTATTTTGTTTTTACTAGAATAAGATATAACAGACTACCAATTAAACCTATTTATATCTTATTTTCAACTAGTTTTCCAGTGTCATCCAAATCATGTTTTATATTTGTACACAAAAGAGTTGTCTATTTATTATTATTTTCATGTCCAAATTTTTTGAATAAATAATGAATATATTTACATTGATTTAAA
Organism: Viscum album; assembly: GCA_963277665.1. Taxonomy (NCBI): domain Eukaryota; kingdom Viridiplantae; phylum Streptophyta; class Magnoliopsida; order Santalales; family Viscaceae; genus Viscum; species Viscum album. The sequence goes on from OY728165.1 coordinate 2,051,982,094, forward strand.
AAAATTACATAATATTTTTTATAAACCATAAATCCTCAAAAGAAATTCAATTCTACTACCATACAAATTTCTATTTTTCTTGCATTAAATTTGAAAAACCATTACAAAGAATGATATTTTTTGAAATTAAAATAACATCATCAATATAAAATTGTAATAATAGATTATTATAAAAAAGGTTTTGTTAAAAAGAGTTGGATCTACTACTCTTACATAAAAAAATTTCAAAAAATAAATATTAATCTTTCATACTGAGCTCAAGGTTCTTTTTTATGTCAACAAGTAAATTTAATATGATTTCATATAGGGTATTATTGAAGAGGTTGTTTTTAAAAAAAAATTGGTTCTTCAATATAAACATCCTCCGTTAAAAATCAATTTGAAAAGGCAGATTAAGAATCGTTCTAATATTGTATAAAATTTGTATGATATGCATAGTATAAAATGATCTTTATGGATTCTAATCTAGTTATAACTGAAAAATATTCATCATAATCTATTTCTTCCTCCCGATTGTATCCTTTTTAAACTAATATATCATTGTTTATAAGTATGATCCCTTGTTCATCATGTCTATTTCTGAAGACCCATTTGGTTCCACTTAGTAGATAATTGGATTATATTTCTATTATTTACCTAACATCATATCATCTTAATTGGTTTAGTTATTATTTCATGGAAAATATGAAACTCTATATAATAAATTAATTAAAAAATATATAGGTTCTAAAAGATAGATAAAGGTATATAATTAAAATAGGATTCCTAAATTCCACTAATTTTAATTCCTATGTCTGGGACTCCAACGATAAATTCTAATGGCTGGTTCTTTAAGATTCTATATTTTTTGGATAATAAAATTTCATGGATATCAATTTCATGTTCTTCTGAACTAGACTAAATTTTGTTAATATTATGTTCAATATAATCATTATGAGAAACAAGCCTCATGATGTCTAAAGGGCTATTAGTATTATCATTTTGATCTATCTTTTTATTAGATGATCCAATTTCCTCAAATTACACAAGAACTCATTCTTTAACATTAGATTAAATTTTATTATACATTAAATAAGCTTTAGAAGTAGTGTCATATTCCAAAAATATTATTTCATCATCTTTTTTATCTAATTTACCAAGGTTGTCCTTATTTTTCATTACATACACCTTTCATTTAAGAACATTAATGTACATTACTTTAGGTTTTATTTTATTCCAATGTTAATACAATTTATTTATAGTAAATGGTCTTATTAAAAAATATTCATTATATAGTTAGTTGTGATTAAATATTTTGTCCAAAGATATGTAGGAAAACTATATTCATTTAGTATATTCCATTCCATTTCTTGAAATTTTCTATTTATTCCTTAAGTAATTATATTTTTTGAGGTGTACCTTGTGAAGATATGGTGTGTAAAATACCATGGTTTTAGAAACAAGAATTAAATTCATTATTCTAATACTATATAGTATGTTTACTTAATAATGAAATTATTATAAAATATTTTTCATTTTGATCAATTTTACAAAAACATTCAAAAATAGTGAGTACCTTACTTTTATTTTTTAGAAAATAAACCAAATTAAATATTTAAAAAAATCAACTAAAACATAATCAGATAAATTAATAGGCAAACATCTTTCCATATATGGTCCAAAAAAATACATATCGATATGTTCTACTGGTTTAGAATCATCAATTTGGTTAATTGATTTGAAAGATGGTTTGTGATTTTTATGATATTACATGCATCAAAAAATCTATAATTTTAAAATTTATCATATGGTAAATCGAAAAGTAATTTTTTTTCTTATATAATTTATGTAAAGAATATATATTTCTATGTCCTAGTATTATATCAAGTATCCTTGAATAATGTTTCTTACAAGCTAAACAATTTACTTGTTGTATACATAAATAATTGAGATCCAAATTATAAACATCTTCAGTTCTGGGTGCTCTAAATTTAAACTTTTTATATTTAAAAATATAATAGGAACAATTAAATGAAGAAAAATAATATAAAACATCAAAAGTTTGACAAATACTTTCTATTTATCTCTTTAGACCTTGTACATGTATTACATTGTTGATTAATATTGTCTTTGGATATCTAACATTTCCAACTCCAAAAATCATTCCTTTTGAATTTTAACCAACAACTACTAGATATCCATCCATTTGAATCACTGTAAATAATTTTTATGAGTCTCTACTCATATGTCTAATGAATCCACTATCTATATACCATATATAATTATGGTTCTCATGTCTTTACCCCAACAAAATAAATTAATAGTGTGTTTATTTTAGTACCCATATGTGTTTAGATCCCATATTGTCATCAAACAATGATCTGGGAATCCCTATCTGCATTATATTTCTATACATTATATCATTCATTTCAAAAATATTTTTTGAAATAAAATCTCTTTTAATACCACTTTTTTAAGGATTTCTCAAATAAAAGTTGATAGTGAAATGACCTTTTCTTCCATAGTAATAATAGAATGATTTTTTAACTGGGAACAAAATAATTTTTATATAATTTTGATTTTTCACCCATGATTCCTATTCTAGTTTTTTCACTTTTAGATAATTCTTTTCAGGAGTCCCATTCAGAATATTTTATCATTTTGTAAAAAAAATAGAACAACTTTTTTATGACTCTACAGCATCTTTTAACTATTTTATCCTTTTTTCATGATAAATACAGTTTGATTTATATTTATTGAATTTTTCAATTAGTAATTGTAGCCATTTTAGCATAGTGTCTATTTCACATTAAAAAATTATGAATATTTCTTAATGATTTATGTATCATCATCAAATAACCATATTTTTACTCTAGCATGGAATAATAAGCATCAAATTTAAAATTTAAGTTGTTGTTAGTATCACACAAAGTTAACTAATAGGATTTTACCTCTTATACATTTTTAACAATTAAGAATATGTTGTATTTCAGTTTTTTTGGATATATATTAAAATTAGATATTGGATATCTATTGGATTTTTAGATACGCTCCATATATCTTTTATAGGTCACTTATATTTATATTTATAATCAACATTCTTCTGATATTTCTTTTTTGTTACCCCTATTTCATCTTTAAATTGGGGGAAATAAGGTATGATGTGACCCAACATTTTTTATTCATAGCATCATAATTGTTGGGGTTATCTTTAATCCATAATGAAATATTTTTTGAAGCCTAGATTCCTCTTATATAATTTACTGAACTTTATTTCTCTCTATTCCGGTTCCATTTCATAGTATGTGGAGTCTGAATTTCTGTTATTTCTTATCATATATTAAATTTATTTTATGCTTCACTGATGTGACTTTAAGGGTTGTATTATCCTTTTTTCCATTTTTTAATAATTATCTTGATCTTTCATTTCTTTTTTGTACATCATCAATGTTCCAATCAGTTCCATATTTTTTAAATTTTTATTGGTGATTATTGTCGAATTGCTATAGATATGCCAATCCATTTATAGGGATCTACTAAGATTAATTTTAGAGATTAATATAATTGATAGATAGGATATTCCAACTCAGTAAAATTATTAAAAATATTTTTTAATCTTCCATTAATTTGAGAGATGATATCTACATTGAACATTATAAAGGTTTCAAACATGAGTTATGAAGTATTATATCTCATATGTATGATAGTTTATGTTCCTTTACATGCCATTGCTTTTGAATTCATCATTTCATAGATAGTAAGGAACTATAATACTCTATTAAAACCTTTAGTATCGATTCTATAGATTATGAAATTAATTACATTTGAATTGATGTCATATTAAGATTTTATTGTAGCATGCCAATCCTATGATTTTTTAAGAATCACATAAGGGGTGATGATCTTTGAATAGAATATGTATCCTATATTTTTGAAATAAATGATCATACATTATTTACATCTTCTGTAGATGTCACCATTAAAATATTGACCATGAACCATATACATACCATATATCAGATCATTCATTTCCATCATTGTTTTATAGAACTTATTCAATTGAATTTTATTATAGGTGTATATTTGAAGCTCACCATTGATACAAACATTTAGGTCAGAAAAATAAAAATATTACAAAAATAGTGTTGAACAATGTTATTTAGAAAAGATCAACAGATTGTGGATATTAAATCCCAATGTGTTTTATGTAGATATGAATCATTATCTTCTGTGTGAAATATGATTAGTGAATAATCTTGAAATATAGGCATAATAATTTGGAAGAGTTTTGGGGAACAAAAATCATTTAGACGACACCGCCAATGTTCTCTCCTTGAGTTTGGTTATGTTCACAAGAAATGAACTCTTATCACAAGGCCTTTATAACAACAACTGAGTGAAGGAAGTCTACACCTTTACAATAAGGATAAACAGATCATTTAAGTTCTTTTGTAGGGAAGCAACTATCCCCAAATTAGTTCAACAAACTAACACATCACAATAATTATGTACGAGTAGTTGAAAATCTAGTAATCAAAAGATATAGATTCTTTGATGGTTCAAGTTGATCTTATCAATTTCAGTAGCAAATGAAAGATGATGGATCTTCTTCTTCTTCTTCATAAAGGAGTGTCTGTATAAAAGAAAAACTCTGTAGTAATCCTGGTTCCAAATTATCATCAATTTTAATATCAAAAAATTGTTGTAATAATATAACTTTAGTACAAGGTTGAAAATGTATATCTACAAAGTATAGCCTCTTTCAAAAAATAATAGAGTTGATAATTATATATAGTATCACTCTAAATTATATTTAGAGGAATATATATGTATGTGTATTTGTTTCAAAATATATTATGATAGAATATATAGAGTAGACAACTTTCATTGATATTGTAGATCCAAAAAAACACCTAATAGAATGTGTAAATTAAAATTAAAATTGTCCAGGGGAGTCATAACATCCTTTAAGAATAGGAGAAATTCTATCCATTTTGTATAGTTAATCAAAACAAGACATTAAATTAGTGATATTTAATCATCCTGTAATACTATCATGAACTTTTCATGACTCGCAAAATATATTGCAGCATTACAACTCATCCATTGAATAGTCAAATGTTGTGCTGAACTACATAGCGTAGGGTTCCTTTGCAGAGTGTAGGGTTCCTTTCTGTAGCTAAGGTTTCCTATGAATAACATAAGTAATGAATAAAGAATTACTGAATTCATGGTTGAATAGAGATTTTATATTCTTATTCAAATGTAATGTTGATGATCAATATTTTCATTTTTTTAATTTATATGTACAGATCCAAACACAAAAGTAGGGTTTCAAGTCCATACATATATGTAGGTTTTCTAGTCTATACATAAACTATTCATAATTTCATAGTAATTATGATCCATACATTCATTTTCCAAACCTTGGGTATGAAATGTATTTTTATAATACATCCCATGGCATTAAATTCTATCAAACAAGATACTTAAAATTATATTATTTAAATCCATAAAACCTATATAATGAATCCTTATTAAAAAAACATGGGTATTTTTGAGCATCAAAATCAATATATAACATAGAATATTTTGAGATAATACATTACCAAAATCATTAAACATTAGTGAATAATTTAATTTATTATGATAAAAATACATTTTGTATAAAAAATATTTTTCGAAAAATATTAATTTTTATTTCAAAAATATTTTTATTTTCATTTATAATATATTTATAACCAATGAATTAATTTTATATATATGTGAGAAAAATATTTTTATAATTTTGTTATTATTATTCATACCCATTACTTCAATGGATAGGAAATAACTTCCACTTTAAATAATTATTTTTAAGTAGTAGGTCATATTTCATTTAAACTCAATGTTTTAGGAAACACAAAATATTGAAGAAATTAATTTTATTTGAAAACAATTATAAAATATTAGGGGTTTACAATATGGTTATGAGATTATTCTGTTATTTTTGAATAACATAACAATAAATACTGGATGTTTCTACAATTCTTATTAGTTTCAACTTTGATGATTGAATTACTAAAATCATGAATTTTATGTGTATTGGAAAATGTGACATTAGAATGTACTCCAGAGTACCTTTTATTAATAAATGTTCTATTTTAAGACTCATTATTGATCTCTTTTACAAACATCATACCTCTGATCTGTATTGGAAAATTAGTGTTTAAAATTTTATCAATGTTACATGTTAATGATCAATTTAGGCTTGGTCAAGATATTCATTATCACATGGGCCTGAAAAAAATCATATATTTCCACCATTCATATTTCAACATGACCTTTTCGTTCATTAATACTCTTTTGGAAATCTTATGAATTATATTTACCACTAGTTCACCCATGGAATAGAGCACGCTATATAGTTGAACTAATTCTGAAATATTTGGGGCCTACCATTATTTATAAATTTTTCTTTGTCTAAAATTATGCATTTAAATTTGTTAATAGTACCTTAGGTCTCTAACTATGAAGTGTCTACATTACTTATTGGTTATATCTGTGAAAACTTTTTTTAATGTAATAAAGAATTATCTTTACACAAATATGTATTAGAGTCTTATACATTTATATTCATCAGTAATTTCTTATGATTCAAGAAATAATAAACACTTAATTAGGTATTATATTGAACAAAAAACTTTCATTCCAAAAGGTAACAATAGATACATGTATCGAATGGAAAAATGAGATAAATTTTTGGGTTAAACTCATTAATAATATAGATTAAATCATTAAACAAGGAAATTTGATGTTGTGTAGTTCTCACCAATATCTAAGGAAGTACCCTTTCTCAGAGGCTTGAATAATTTTCCTTAACTATTATAATGCTTCATTTCAATCATTGTTACTATATCTAAATACACATATTTGATATTCATATTTTATCAAATACCCAAAATGTATAACAAGAAAATTATATTCAATAATAAATGTTACTGAATATGAAGGAACTACCTACTTCTTTAAATTATTTAATTGTATTAAAACATCCCTACAATTATTTTACAATGTTTTAAGAAAATAATATATTGTAAGATATTCATCCTGTTTTACTTGATTGATGTTATGAAAGTTCCATTGCGATCACACTTTTATTTTTTATTTTCATATTATTTTTCAAACAATTTAAAATAAAAACAATAATTTAATATTTTATTATTATCATATTAACATGGAAAACCTTACCCAAAAGGTAATAATTTATTTTTCTCTATAATATTATTATTTATTCTTAAAATAAAGTGGATTCATTGAGTGATAAATAAGGAATGTATTAATTGATTTTAATCCATCCTTCAATATATATATTTTTTATAATTATCACCCTATTCATATCTTGCATCACGTTATCCTTGTAATATTCTCAGAGTTGAGACAATATGTTATATCATTTACGTCCTCAAAATATATCCATAACTCACTTGACCATGATGATAGAACTATTATGTAATAATTTAATGCTCCACCAATGATTATCCCATAATATTAATCTATGCCCTTGCTTCTAGAGGTTGATCAGTAGGTACTAGGGACTCCAACACCTTCAATTTAATATATTGAAATACATAGAAAATATTCCTGAATTAACATTGGAAATTAATTTCCTGTTGGACATATTATTTTTTTAGTATTTATCACTATGTATCAATGTTATTACATTACATTTTCTAATAAAATAAACACTAGAAGGTTAAAATTTTTATCTTTATTACTGAATATTCATTACCAAATAAATTACTAATGTCTCCTAATATTTTAACGAATCATAATAGATCTCACTATTAGATACATAATTTACAGTTGTGAGAGTATTATAATTTAAAGTATCCCTGAAACCACAATTAATTGTCCAAGATATGGCTATTCCATTAATTAGAGAGTTTTAGGATAGGAATATAGCCTGAAAACCACATTAAGTCATTGTTCCTTGAACGGATAAGTGAGGTCATTGTTTCTAGAAATCACATAATTTATTTATTCAATGCTTCGCCATTAAATATTTTCTTGAGCTAGTTATGAGTACTTTTATTTCTTCATCCTTAGTTATGTGAATCTATTTATATCATAATTACTCACTATTAGGAGGATTTACCATTAACTTGGGTTGATAAGAACCCCGTACACATGTTTTCATTCAAATTCAAATGATGGATGATATTTGTGACTTAATATTACATAGAAGTGTTTTTTATTATAACTCGATAAATGAAATAATATTCCATATAATATGTTTGTATTATGTGATTGTACTCAGAACTAAAAATGTATTATATAGAAAAAAATTATCCAATACTATATTTAATTTATTCTATGGATTTTATTTTTTCATTAATGTGATCATGTCAACTTGATAAAATACTAAACATTAATGAAAAATCCGTAAACTAAATTAAAAACATGAATGATCTTGTGAATTTGATATTGGTTGGTCAATTTATTCTCAATGTATCATCCATGACCCTAGAGGTAGCGTATCTAAGTCATCTCTAATTTGTATCATAGCTCGTACATGTGTCCAATGATGCACTATCTCATTTACAATATGACTCCATCTTGGTGTGTTCTATGTCTAATAATTTCCTCTCCCATCATCATTATAAAAAAAAATATTTCAATGTTTATGAGATGATATATAAAGTGTTTAATATATATAAATAACTTTTTTCTAGGAACACATTCCCTTATACATATAATTCTGATTAAGGACGATGCACATACTCTCTATATAGTAAAATAATTACAAACATTGCATGAATAAAATGAAATTGTACAAATAATTAGATAAATTAACTTCAATAAATATATAGTTTGTTATTTATCAAGTTAAAAAAACACAATTTCTATATGAGTTGGTGGGCGTATCATCGATTAGTACTGGGAAGGCTTGTTTTCAAACATCCATGTGCTAGGGAGACCAAACGGTGTTGGTGACTAACTGGTGGAATATAATGGTCGGTGTGACTGAGATTTCATAATCCAAAAGGGATTCATAAATGATTTCTAGATTTTTATTTTTGTTGTTTGGCATGAAATCAGGGAAAATGGGGTGGTTTGGTGAGGAAACACTCTAGGAATAAGGAATTGATGTAGGTTTATTACTCAAGATGACAGATATGGAAGGAGGTGGTGCATTGATGGAGACCAATCAAACTAGTTGTTCATGGAAATGTAATTAGAAGGTGGATGAGTAGGTATCACACAATGAGGGATCTTATGTATGTCCTATGTTCATTTGGTGTCACCAGAAGGGATCCCGAACAAGGTATCATGAGACTGATGATGATGGACTTGATTATGAGGAGGTAACATGATGAGTGTGGTGTAGTCGATGATGAAACAGGATGGAGGGTGACTAGAGACACTTATTGACCCTCTTAAAAATATTATTACTGATTATTTAAATTATTTATTTCATGTATGTAGTTTTTCATCCCCATATGTTCTGTTTTTTTAATTTCATTATTTTTATCTTATGAAAACTGAAACATGTCCTCCAATTTTATGGTTATTATTTTATTCCACATCTTCCATGACTCATACCTATAATATGTTAGACAATATTTGGTTTATATAATTCCAAATCTGGATAAATCACATCAAGATAGAACAGTTCCCACAACTTGATTCTAGTCAAAACATGGATTATAAAAATTATTCCAACTTCATAGGAAAAATATTTCTTCATATATATAATTATATGTATATATAAAACATTTTTTTATAACACTGAATAATGGGATGTGATCTAGTTTTTGATATTTGAATAGCCATATCCCGGTCATATGATATCAGATGGAATATTCTTCAATGACATTTAGACTATTAAAATACTCTCTAATTGAAATTAATTATATTTTAATTTTAATTGGGATTTAACCATCACATGATCACTATCTTAAATAATGTAGTTATCTGGGTTTATAATAGAAGTAGTTGTTCCAGTGATTTAAATTTATGTTACTTTTGATCGACATTACCACATTATTTCATGTGAATCACAACCATGATAAAGGCATAATGATTCCACACGATGAATTTTAAGCACAAAAATTAAATAAAAACAACCACTTTAAATATGATTTTGAGCTCAACATACACTCATCAATGATTATCAATACATAAATGATCTGATGTAAAATACCTCTAGATCATTTATAGTCACTTCAAAAGTCCATGGGAACATTAATCAAGAGATAAAATTGTATGTGTCTCTCTATATAATTCTATATAAGAGATATATTATCTCATAAAATCATATTAAATAGTTCTATATGTGGTAGCCTATTCTTCAATATATTTTGAGGTAGAGAAATACCTAGAATTGGCTCCACGACCCCTAATTATTTATTTCCCTCTAGATAAGCTACAAACGACATTTTATGATTGATATACTAAGGCATACTTATTATTTATTTTGTAACATACTTGTAATATAATAAATATATTACATGAACCAACAGAGTATTATGAAGCGTAAACCCTGATATGACAAAAATCCATCCTGTAATGAATTAATATCTGGGGATGACATGTTAAGGACACCTCTACATCATTCTTTGGTAATATTTCAAGATATATTGGTGCATGAACATGAAAATATATTTTTTATAAAACCATATATATGAATTTTGGGGATATCCATAAGTAGTTCACATATTTATACTATTTATACATTTCAAGGTTATGTTTATATTTACTAAATATCATTTTCTCCACATATATTCATCTTCAGTTTGTTCTAAATACATTATTATATTATGCACCATATCTTACTATTGTAATGTAATGTTTACATTTTTATCCCAATACAGAGCATCTAAACTCACCCCATTATAATTTATCCATTTCCCTAATTAATGATAAAAATTAATATAGATGATGTGATCATATGAGTATTGTGCAAGGATAAATTAGAGGAGATATTAAATAATTTTATATATTAATCGGTAGCTCCTATATTGGAAAAAAGATAAATTAGTTGAAAAAATACATGTGTTTTATCTTATACTGATTTTTTCTAATTCTCTATAAATCTAATGATAAGTGGTTTTGGTAATGTATATAATGAAATATTTTCAATATGTCATGTAATTTACATGGCCATATCTTTGTGGAAACATATATTTCAGGCCCAAAAATTGAATATAAAATATTAATTTATGGGAAATGATAAAATTTTCATGGAAGAAGAATTCCAATTTTATATAATCCAAAATTATATTCTTATCAAATGATTAAATTTTATGTTTATTGGTTTCATCATGATTTATTTTAATTAAATTATTAAATATTTACTCATACATTTTTTTCATTCACAATTATCATGACATGGAATTATAGAGAATTCAATATTGATTGAGAGTTTTAGTTATGTATGCAATGTGAGGCAATAGAAAAGATTCCCTACCTCATTTAAATTTATACACCACTTATAAAATCACATTGCATTCCTTCTTCATCGATATCGATTCCAAAAAATAAAACACCAATAACATTATGAATAGGTTTTATGTATGTATATAGAGAGAGATTCATATTTATATAATTAAATAGATACAATATATACCTAATCATTTCCATCTAATATCAAGGGGGAATAGATATGGTTGATTAATTTTCTATATCTCATGTTATTAATGGATCATAATAATTAATATTAATATTTCATAAATTGAATTCATTGATTAAATTTTTCCAACATTGATAAAATAAATATTCACTATGAAATATAAAAAAATAGATTTCATTACCACAAGATAAGACGCTTCATGGTTATCATGAATTATCACTACCAGATTTCAATACACAAATAGTAAAATAAATAAATAATTTTATTTTTATTAATTATTATAAATTTTTTGCCTAATGGTTCAATGACTTGACAAAGACATTATATCTCTTATTATCCAAAACCACCAATAGAACTCAACTATGAGGAAAAAAATTTAATTTTGAACTCCATTTTGGAGTTACTAACTATTTAAATTCATGTACCTAATATTAATATGTTAATTATGGTATATTTTTTAATTTTTAGAGGTGAAGAAATATGTGAACCAACTTCCCAACCCCATTTGGTAAAATTATTAAAAATATCCAATGGGTTTATTAATGAAAAACTATGTCACAACATTAGGTTCCTATTCTATAAGCATCATGATGATATGAACGTTGAATATGTTTATACGGTGTTAGAACCATTATGTATGAAATACTCACATGTTTATAAGTAAAAAATATATAATTAAATCTTTCGTAAAAAATTTATGTTTTAATGAAACACATTATGGAGGGATATACATTTTAGGGGGACTCAAGATGTGAATTTAGTGTCACAAATTCATCCATATTAGGTACTCCTAACACACATGAGATATTAAATCATTAATAGTGACCCATATGTCACATAAAAAATAATTTAATCAATTTCAGATAGTCCTAGATAATCATAGGAACCTCAAAAATAAAATATTTACTATCATGGAAAATTAAATTCATGAAATAATTATATATATGATTTTTATACATTATTTAAATTCATAATCATAGTTCTATTTCTGACATTTGTACTCTTAATAATACATGTGATCAACAAGGAACATTCATTAAAAAATTAATGGGCTAAAAGTTTCGTAACGATGGGGGAATAAATATATGAAAAGGATTAATGAAATATAATAGAATATAAGTTTATATTATAATTTTACTCATAAATTATTCTATGTATCATTGTAAGATTAAAATTAATATATTTTGATGGATTCATGAAATGTGGGATATATAAAATAATGGAAATTTATAGTCATATATCAAGGATTATTTCTAAGATATCATAATATAATGAAAAAGGATGATTATGCCATGTCTGTGTATAATATAGTTTTTAATTAAAAACATCAACATGTACACATATGATAAGCTCATGAGATATAAAAATATTAATATATAATTTCAGAGAAGTAAATGTATTGGCCTTATTGTTAAATCATAATTTGTTCAAAATAATGTAGAACACATATAAAAGAGAGGATCATGTAAAAATATATAAAAACATTGATAAACTCAGATAAAATGTAAATATTTTTTTTCACTTTACCATATATCATAGAATAACATCAAAATTAAATTAATCATTGAATAAATAGGTTACTAATCTTGACTGAGTATTCTTATAAAAAATTAAGATATATACTTATACATTTATTATTACACTGATGAAAGTTAGAATCAATAATGTAATGAAATCCATTAGTAGAAATAAAAAATAAGTAATTATATGAATTTAAAAGATTTTCCAAAAATAAAATCATAAAATTAAAAGGGAATAATATTATTATATTATATACAAGTATTAAATCTCAATAGTAGAGATCAAATTTTATGAAAATAAGATAAGGAATTTAAATTGAAATTATAAGAAGTGTTCTAAGAGAAGATCGAATATTTTTTAATTAAAATTTAATTAAGTTCCATACAATGGTTTAATAATCAAAATTGGGTTATATAGAATTAAAATATGCAAAAGAAATATTAAATGCATTGATAGAAATAAGTAGATAAAAAAAATAAACATTAATGAGGAACATGTATGAAGTAAGGAACCCAACCTAAGTGATAGACTATAGACTTGGAATCTCCTTAATATTTTTGTTTTACTGATTTATCAGGATGACACCACTATTATAACAAACTTATGTTTATTAAAATCTAATTAATAAAGTTTAGAGAATTTTTTTTGTCAATTTTAATTATAAAAGTTTGAAATAACTTTATAATTTTCATAAATTATCGAAATACATAATTACTTGTTTATTTGAATTGGACCATTTTATATTCAATATTTTTATTTATATTTTGTTATTTTTAATTTAGTAAAAGAAAAACTAGAATCTTTGGAATGAATATAGATATAAACATTATAAAATATTTACTAACTATCTATTAATGAATTATTAACTAGTGAATTGATATCATATTTTTAGGTAGTTAAATCAACAATAAACGAATGTGCTAAAAGTTACATAGAGATAATATACATATATAAATATATAATAGTGTTTTTTGATGAAGCAATAGACTTATAAAATTTTTAGAATTTATATGTTTTAATTAATTCATCTATGTATTTTATAATTACTGTGAGAATATAAATATAAAAGAAAAGGATGAGATAAATATAGGGGGTACACATCATTAGAGACTACTCATTTAAAAAACTAACTCCTTCAATGATGTTGTGAAAATAAGATATAAAAAAATAAAAACAAAGGAAAACTAGAATAGAACAATATACATAGTTTTTAATGAATACCTTACTTTAATTGTGGAAAAATCAATTCATGTTAATTTCATCAAATTCCCCTACCCATAAAGTCATTCAACCATTAAAAAAATCACATATACACATTATGATTGATATAATGAAGTAAAAAAATTAAGTGTAACATAGTCAAATGTTCATGGTTTAATTAAACTACACTAATATAAGGAGTATAGAATAGAGGAGCGTTAATATACTATAATAACTAAAATATTTTTTTCCCTAAAATTTATAGTGGAAAAAATGATCCACCATGTTAAAAACCCTTATGAAGAAGATAACTCATTTCTCTAAATATTTTGAAATATGTTAGGATCTCCAATGGAATCATCTTAATCGTAAGTGAATAAAGGATAAGATAAAATCATCAATGGTGTATCAATCATCTCTTATTTCATAAATGTGATGAAACTCCTCAACCTTCTTGTGATATTGAATCATGTCTCTCCATTTATTAAAACATTTTCATTCAAGGATAGTTTGGGTAGTCAAACTAGACTATATCAAAATCCCCTTTAACATTTTATAGATAAGAATATCCATAATAGTTTGATAGAATATCTAGGTTTCACCATTGTTTAACTTTTATTTCTCGATGAATATGAAGGAAAAATTCATCAAAAACTAAACGTAAATTTTAATTAAACCATATTTCATTGTTGTAACACAATATCTATATTATATAATAATTTTGAATTCATGATATTCTAATTGTTTAAACATAATGTAGATTGATCATTATAATCATGGTTTAATTCAAATAATTATTTGAAAACATAGATTTGAGATAATAAAAATTATTAGACAGTCATGGAATGAACACTTTAATAAAGTGAACAATCCTTATCCTCCAAAAATCATGGATTAAATTTATAATTTAAGGGTATATAGAGTAAATGGGAACAATCAATAATATTACATCCACTATGAAAGCCTTAATCCATGTTGAAACATTTTCTCATAGAAAGATCATTATAAATATACTCTTACATAAAAGAGAAATCAATCATATAGTGACCTGATTTATCAGTGTTCCCTAGAAAAGGTTGAATGATTTATCTCAAGATTATCTTCAAGTACAAAATCATAATTATTAAGACTCTCCATTTGAAAATATTTTTCTTAAAAAGCTCTATTACATCATAAAAAATAACATTTAAGCTTGAAATGTCAATATTTAATCTTATATAGAAATATTTTATTCCTATATAGCATATAATACTATTTATATAGCATCTAATTTTTTCTAAATTAGTCATATTATATCATAGCTACCACCCTCATAGAACTATTACACCATTATCCAGAAAACATTAGTATGCAATGAGATTTTCTTTGTGATGTGACATATTATATGTTTGCACGATTTATATTTTGTACATTGAAATTCTCCAACTAGTTAAAATAATCCAATTAGAATGTGGAGTGATATCATGAGAAAATTAGGAAGTCTCCTATATCCTTATTAAAAAACATAACCTAAAAAATGCTTCCAATGTCACAAACTAAATCTGGTAATCATTAATAAATGAAACTTCTATGTATATAGAATGTACCGATCGGTGTTCCCTATCCCCATGGGCTAGTACCAGTTTTTGGGTAACATATATATTGGTTTGGAAATGTTTTTCTTAAGTATGAATACATAAATCAACAAAAAAATCAATAAATCGAATTTGAAATTTAATAGCCAAACAAGCATTAAATAAAATTATGAACTAAAAACATGGTATTAAACATGACCCAAGAGGCCCAATGATATATAAAAGTTTAATGAATACCTCCCATGTAATAACACAAGTAAAGGGGTCATCACCCCTAATCTGTCACCACAATACCGCACCATGAATGGAAACTAAAAACTTGAACCTCCATCACTAAAGGCCATAATGTTACATATGTCAAACATGGTCAAGTCTAATTTCTCCCAAAAGTGTAATTAAGGTGTGATCCTAAGACCAATGTGATAACAACCAAAGATTCTATATAGTAAGCAATAAAATATAAAAATAAAGCATGTTTTAAGAAACAAGAAATAGTGGAAATAATTTATAATGAATGAAACTTTTAAATGTAATCTGTTTTCAAATTATGATATCAAAGGATGAAAATCTTTCAAAAAAACATGTGAGGTACTAAATTTTCTATCCGAACACACCAAAATATAATGACCAATATTAAAGAGTCGATGAGAACAAATCTTAAGAACATCTCTAGGCAATAGTTAGTCTTGAGCCCCTTGTACCCCGTATCACTACGTAAAGAACCATAAGAATATATATTCTCATGGAGGACCCAATAATATAGAACATAACCATAATCAAGTGATCCCTAATAATCATCATTATATTTCTATTATTTTTTTCAATTGTCCAAATTTCTTAGTGAAATAGGGAAAAACCACTAGAATCATTAACATACTAATACACATTTTCCCACCTAGATACCAGAGAATCCACCTTTGGGGTCAAAAAATATCCACATATTTGAAAATTCAATTTTAATATAAAAACACAATTTCTAGTCACACACACTCAAAACAGAAGCTACACATTCTTTTCACCATTTATATAACTCAACAAACCATTTTGAGTTCCCATAAAACGTTTCAAGGAATATAATGAAACATTGCACTTAAAATACATCTAAAATGCATCTTTGATAACTAAATTCACACTAATATCACACCAAACCAGAATTTTCAGCCTCAAAACATTTTAATAAGACCCTACAATGAATTATAAAATAACCCCAACTGGTACAACATCAAACGCACATGTAAAACTCCCATTTTGACATAAAAATGGAATTTAAAAATATGTTTTTAACAAATCCCATCAAAAATAATTTTCAAATAAATTAAAATGAAGGGGGACCATAATAAAAATAGAATTTTGGATAGTCTAACTCATATAATAGTGCTTACACATGTAATCATGTACCATAAGTGGCAAAAATACCAAATGCTTTTCCAAAACATCAACTGCACCACCGCTGCACCACATGGGTGTTAAATCCAACAAAAAAACAATATTTCACTATGGAACACATTATAAAACTCTAGTTTCAAAGACATACTTTTTAGACATGAGGAAATTCGTGAAAAAATGGTAGAAACGCTAAACAAATGTGAGGAGGAAGGATGGAAAGCCGCTTACTTGAGAGATCATGAAGAAATCACCCTAAATACAGCAATATTGGAACATCCAAGAATCTAGAACTAATGTGTAAGATTGAATAATGATGAGGAGGAAATTGGGAACTAAAATAGGGGGAAAAGTGTAAAATATTATGGAGTTATGAAAGAAACAAATTACCTTTTCAAATATTAATGATTTGAGAGAGACTAATAAATTTTCCCTAGTCTGCGATGATGATGAGCTCTAAAAGAATATAAACAAACATGGGGCAGGCCTAGGTCGGTTTAACTTAGGTTAGAGGTGGAATATCCAAAAAATTAAAAAATGAAACAGATTTAAAAGAAATATTTTCTTTTTAAAAAAGGAAATGGGTGCACGGGTTGGCCCAGATATTGAATAAATCACCCAAATCCACCATGATTGCTTATTCCAAATGGGACCAAATAGATATGTTGATTTTAATAGTTCAGTGGAGGCCAGCTGGGAAGTGGAATGTATGAGAAGTTTTTAATAAAATATGATTTATAAAAGAAATAATTTTTAAAAAAATTTGGGAATTGGATAATCGTTTGGATCAAATCATGAAAACCCATCACTTCCTCTATAAATGCATTGGAAAATCCTGAAAAAATTCAGAAAATAAATTAAATGTAAAATACCTTTAAAATAATTAAATTATGTGAAAATTCTCCCCACCGTCAAAGAGTTTCCACCCTCAAAAGTAATCCTGAATCTTGATCAGATAACAAGAATTTGTACTCTTTATAAACCCATAACTTTTACTCCCATGTTTTGTGGAAATAATTCCCATGATTCCAAAGGACCTGAACTTGTGGAATAAATTTTCCTGAAATCACATTATCTTGAGAATCAACTATTTTCACAGGCTACTCAAAAATAGGAAAATCGGGCCCTATATCCAACTCTTCTCTATTCAGTACATGGGAAATATATGGGATTCACTTCTTTAGTTGAGAGACAAGAATGCTGTCATGGATATATGTAAATTGAGAAGGAAAATATAACATGTGTTCCACCTTGACAATTGACATAGTAATCTAAAAAAAGACCAAAATTTCCAGCTATCTTCTTTCCCTTATTTCCCAAGTGATGATGAACATGATGAGGGGCTACTTTTAAGAATACTTGATCACCCATAAAAAACACTAGGTCTCAATGGACCAGATCAGTTTATTCTTTATGAAGACTCTGAGCAATCAATAAATTCCACCTTATCCACCTGACTTTCTCAGATGTCTCATGAACAATGCCTGGCCCAAAAGGTGAGGTCTCACCAATCTCAACCCAACATTAGGGGGACCATAAAGGCCTACCATAGAACACCTCAAAATGATATATTTGAATCTATGATTGGAAACTATTAGTATTGGAATATTATACCAATCCTAAATGTATATTCCAAGATCCAACAATGTCTAAAACAAATGAACAAATATTTTCCTCTAGTATTTGATAAGCCTGATCTGTCAGACCATCCATTTTTGGATGGTATTCTATTCTCATATTAATCTATGACCCCAATGCCGTATAAAGGCCTTCCAAAAATTGGGAAGTGAAACAAGGGACTCTATCCAAGATAATTTCTGATGGCACAAACATGAATCCTTACCAACTAATGAAGATATAAACGGCCCAAATCATCCAATTTAGATATATCTTTGATCAGAAAGAAGTCGGATGATTTTGTCAGATGATCAATCACTACCCATATGGAATTCATACACCTCGAGGTTTACTAGGGAATCCAATAATAGTGTTCATGGAGACCTCTTCCCACTTCCAAGTATGAATGTGTAATGGATGGAGAAAACTAGAGCACCTTTAGTGGTTCGCTTTCACATGATGACATATGTCACATCTCGACAAGAAGTAAGCTATGTATCATCTCATACCTAGAAACCAGAAATACTGACACAGATCATAATATGACTTGTTCACACCAGGATGGACAAGCCACATATACTTGTGGTTATCCTCCATAGCTTCCTTGCATAGAGACGATAAAACATCTGATCGGACCAGGAAGCATAAGACACCCTTAATAGATGAAGACCAATCAGAAGACATCTCCCCATAATGAAGACACCACCTCAACCACTGAAAAATCTCATCCCTAGGCTGTTCTCATTGGATCAACTCTATAAGAGAAGGATTCAACTGAATTCTCTCTAAGAACGCACCTGCACTATGCTCTTTGGTCTTTACATGCTTCTTTGAAAAGATCCCTATCAGATTCCTCTAATAACTAGATTTTCTCAATGCTTTAATTGGTAATTTTATACTCAAATAATCCACGAAAAAATTTCCCTTTCTAGGTGTATAGAAAATTTCAATGTCCAACCCCTACAAGTACAGAATCCAACAGCGCTGCCTTAGATTGAGATCCTTCTAAAAGAAGATGTATACCATGATTTTGTGACCAGATAATACCATAATATGCTCCCCAAATAGGTAGTGACACCATGTTTTCTATCCTTACATCACAGCTTCTAGCTTTAGGTCGTGGGTCTGTAAATTCTTTTCATGTGGTCAGAGTTGGTGGGATCCATATGCCACCACATGATCATAATGTATAAGCATGAACCCGACACCTATACCTGAAGCATCACAATACAAAAGATGGGTTTTTCTTTATTTAGGAAATATCAACATGGGGGTGGTTTTCAACCACCACTTCAGCTCCTCAAAGGATTCCTGACATTCTATGCCCCAAACAAACTTCACCCCTCCTTTGGTGAGCATGATCATGGGAGAGGCTATCTGAGAGAAATCTTGAACAAACTACATGTAGTATCCTACCAAGCTGAGGATACTCCTGATCTCAAATATATTCTTCGGATTCTCCCATGGCCTGACTTCACTAATATTATTAGGATCTATTGAAACTACCTGCTTCAGGATCACATTCCACAGAAACTTCACCTCCCTATTCCCGAAGGTGCACTTGGACAACAATGTATAAAGGTAGTGATCCTAAAAATTTCCCAACTAGGGACACAAATGATGTTCTTGTTGTTCCTTGGATCCAGAGTAAACTAGGATGTCATCCACAAACAACAAAACCAAATAATCGAGATATTGGTGAGACAACCTGTACATGAGTGCCATAAAGACCGTTGTAGCATTATTGAATCTTAAGGGCATGACCAAGTACTGAAATTGGTCGTACCTACTTCGGAAGGCTGTTTCGGGATATCTGACGATTTCACCCTCAGTTGATGATAACCAAGATAACAATACTTTTTAGAAAACCAATTTCCTCCCATAATCTTATAAAATAATTTTCTTATTTGTGGAAATGGATATTTTTCCTTGATGGTAACCTTCTTTATCTTCCGGTAATCAATACCTAATCGAAGGTACTCGGTGGCCTTCTTCGTAATGAGAGTAGGAGGATCCTAATGAGAGATTATTAAGAAAATAAATCCTTTGGATTCTGAATCAACAACCTAAATCATTAATTCCCTCAATTCGGTTGAGGATATATGATATTATGAAATAGATATTAGCTATGTTTCCAACAACAAATCGATTGAAAAATCCATGTCCTACTCTAGGAGTAATCCCACAAAATCATATCTGGGAACTATTCCACTACCGAAGTTAACCCAACATTATGAGAAAGACCATAATCCTATATAATGATTGACAATAACTAAGAGATAATATTCTCCAACTCTGGTATTGGAGGTCCTGCATGACCCAACCAAGGATCCCATTCCTGATGAAAAATTTGTGGAATGCCATCATTTTCTCTAAAACTCACCCACCACCTATTGCAATTGATGTGTGCATAAAATTATACTAGCAAATCCATTCTAAGTATCGCATCAAATAGATCAATATCTAAGACCAAAAGGACCCACTCCATCTCAACCTTTGATATGGAAATCACACATGACACAACCCTGAGACCCTATTCCTTCTTTCCCAGTGTCATCACGAACTCCATCGCAAAAGAAAAAATCTTGGTTATAAATTTTAGCATGTTCAAAATATGATTAGAGATGAATGAAACTAAATCAATGATATCAAAAAGATATGTATCTATAGATGTTGAAATCAAAATTGTACCATGAACTATTGATGGTCGTGCCTCTAATCCCGTTGGTGCCTGATCCTCCTGATGAAGTTGCCAAATCTATGCCTGAGAATGAATGCATGCCAGGAGAACTAGCATGAATTGTCTATACCTAGAAGATGATCTGGCCTTATCTCCCTAACCACTAAACTGATATCCCTCAATCCTCATGGATATGATTGAGATGTCACTTCCCTAGAATACTCGGATCCTGCCCAGAGTAGCTTGGACATTCCATCCTCAAAAAATGATAAAAGTTTACCATACCTCCACATTGATAATAAATACTTAGCGAATATGTTCATTCTAGAGGCACAATACAGACCTCTCTTGAGAAGCCACAGAAGAAAACCACCTTCAAGGTTGGCATGAGCTAAAATATCCCTTCTTTCCCTGCTCCTCACACTTCCTTTTCTTCATAGAAGTTATACCAATGCCTATTACTCACACTATACTTGAGAAACCAGCCCTCTCTTTATGGTAGATCTACATCATTAAAGCTCTATCAACCTCTTTAACATAGGTTTCCAGCTTGAATAGCATGAACTGTGAAAAGATCATTGGCCACAAACCCCTATCGAACTTCTGAGACTTCAAATACTCAATGAAGACCATTTTAGGAGTATACCAGAAAAACTAGGAAGAACACTTGGCATACTCCATCACTGAATGATCCCCCTGAATGAGTTCCATAATCGTTTGAGATCGATCATATTCTAAAACATCAAGGGGGTACTGGTAATTAAAGACAACATTAATGTCCATCCAGATAATCGGCTCATGATTCCATTCATAAAGCACTGATTCCCACCTCCTGTGGCTGGGACCCTCTAACAGTAAGGTGGAACATTTCACCTTGACCAGCTATAGTGTTTCTAGGAAGTCTAAAATTCACTCGATCTTCCCGATCCACTTCTCTAATTCCCGTGATTCTGTGCTACATTAAAAAGTAAGAGTCTTGTTCTATAAGAACTCCCGAGCTTGGTCATTCATAGGACCATAATCCTCTTTTGTATCTAGGGAATGAGTACCTAATACTATCTATCATAGGGCTTCGACAGCCCTTACATGATCTTCTACTATACTTTGATCAATCGACGAAGGGGAACTCTCTCTGGAATCCTTCGATGTGTGCATGAGAGAATTCTAGGGAGGCATGTTGCTAAATAATGAGACAATCACAATATAAATAATTAGAACAAAAAATATGATAAATTCCAACAATTAAATTAAATATAAATATGTCTTACACATTACAAAAAATAAATAAACAACCACTTCACTTCCACCTGATGTGCACAAGTAGTCTACAGCCGGAATGACCCACCAAGAGGATAAGTCAAATAATTGAGCCCAACATTCAATGGAGACTCAAGGTTTGTCATGATATGTACTGGCCCAAAACCCTACTCGTAACCAAAAATATGAGCTCTGATATTCCATTCTTCTGTATAACCAAACTTACCCCAAAATAAAAATATTTCCCCAAAATATAAACCTCCTCTGATAATATTTTGTCACGAACCAAATTAGGTATCAATTAAAACAGGCACCCAACCCTATCCATGGAAAGTTCCTAAAGGGAATTTTTCTCTCCCCATAGGCTGAATCTAGTGCCTGGGTATCATAAATATTGGTTTGAGAATAATTTACATGAGTATGGATACATGAATCTACAAGAACAATCAATAAATTGTATATGAATATTACTAACCAAACAATGCTTAAATAAAATTTAGAACTAAAACATGGTATTTAAAATTAAAAAATTAGTCCAAATATTTATAAAATTATAATAAAAACATACCAAGGAACACCACATGACAAGGTATTATCACTAATGATAGGTCTCCACAACACCACACCGTGGATGGAAACTAACAACCAGAACTGCCATCACTGAAGGCCTTTCCTTTATCGGTGTCAACCACGATCAAGTATACTTACACCCAAAGGTGTAATTAGTGTCTATTCCTAAACCCAAAATTATACCACCAAAATATTCCATCTAGTAATAAATGAAATATAGAAATCATTAATGTTTTAATAAACAAGAAGAAATGGTAAGAATTTCTAAATAACAAAACTTTTAGAAGTAAACCGTTTTCAAGGGATGATATAAAAGGATGAACACTTTTCAATAAAACATTTAAATCTACTGAATTTTACATAAAAATACACCATAATCCAATGATCAATATGAATGAGTCAATGAGCACTAATCTTTTGAACAACAATAAGAACCAGTTAGTTTCGGGCCCCATGTACCTCATATCTCAGTTTAAAGTAACCATAACAATATCTATTTTCATGCACGATCCACTAGTAGGAAACATAACCATAACCTAGTGGTACCCAATCATCTTAATTATATTTTTTTAGTGATTTCAATGTCCATCGTTTTATGTGAAATAGGGAAACCCCACTCTAGATCACTAGCATACTAGTACACGTCCTCCAACCTTGATACTCAGATTACCCCATTTTTGCACAAAAAATTTACACATGTTTCCAAATTCAATTTTCATATAAAACAACATTTATGATCAAACACAATAAAAATAGAAGCCATACAATCTTTTCACCATTTATATAACTCAATAAACCATTTATAATTTCCATAAAACATTTTCAAGGAATATTACAAAACATTTCTCTTAAAAGCCATCTAAAATAACTATTTGAAAAATAAATACAATCCAATATTACCCTAATGAATAATTTTCATAAAAAACATTTTAATAATTACCATTATTATTTATTAAATATCCCTCAGTTGTTCAACATAGAACACACATGTAAAACACCCATTTTTCACACAAAATTCGCATTTAAAAATCAACTGTTGATCAAATGCCACCAAATTTTTTTTCTCATTAATAAAAATGAGTTTTGAGTATTCTAAAAATAGAAATAAAGAAAGGCTAACACATATAGATGTTCTTACACATGTAATCACCTACCACATATGTCAAAAATACCAAATCCTTGTTTGAATATTCAACCGCACAACCGCCACACCATAAGGGTGTTAAATCATGCCTAAAACCACAAGATTAGAACAAGAAACATATGATCAAAACCAATGTTCAATACCCTACTGTATGGATATTTGTAACATATTGAAAAATTGATGAAACCCTATGGAAATCGGAGGAGGATGTAAGGAAACCCACTTACATGAGAGATCCTGAAGAAATTGCGACAAATACACCAATAGCTGAATCTAAAGGCATCCAAAACTGAAATGGACGTTTGAATATGGATAAAGAGGTCAATTGGGAACCGAAATAATGGAACGTATTAAAAAATTAATGAGTTATGAAAAAAATAAATTACCTTTTCCAATCTGGACACTTTGAGAAATCCTGAGAAGTATTTCTGTAATCCAAAATGAATGTGAGCTCCATAGAGGTAGAAACAAACCAAGGGGCACACCTATGGTTTTTGGGATCGTGTGAGATGTAAAATAACATGAAAATATGAAAAACTGAATAATATATGATTGAGATATTTTTTTTAAAAATGAAATGGGCTCACGGGTTGGCCTAATGCCGTAATAAATAACCCAAATCTATGATAATTATGGAATTCTATGTTTTGAAAATATATTTGGTGGTTTCAATAGGCCAGGGGAGGCCATGTGGTAAATGTAATGGATTATTTTTTTCAAAAACTATGGAGTTTAAAAATAATTTTTATTTTTTGAAATATAGATATGAGCTTACAGTTTGGCCCAAATGTTGAAAGCCAACCATTTCCTACAGAAATTCATGGGAAACCCCCTCAACGAAGCTAGAATATAAATTAAATAAAAAATAAATTTAAAATTATTCGTTTATGTTAAATAAAATTTATTTTTATAACAATATCCACCATTGGGATTCGATCCCACAAAATGGGAAATACATTAAAAATGGGATGAATTAGGGAATAAAATCTTTAAGAAAATTATATATTTATTTTTCTACATAGGAGGAAAAACTACAATATTTATGTTGAAATAATAGGAAATTAATATAAAACAATGTAATAGGCACACAAATTTTTTATTTCATTCAATGAATCTTGGTTAATATAAGGAGCATATTATGATTATGTTGGGATGTAACTGAATAACTATGTGAATTAAATTTTTATTATAGGGAATAATAGCCACAATAACCCTCCAAGATTGCATACAATTTCTTTTCAGAACACATTTATCTCTCAACAGATGTGAACTCACTGATCCTCTTAAAAAATAATTAAATGATTTGAATTATATCTAATATAATTCACATTAACACTTGTTTAACTTGATTCTCCTTTTTCATTAATGAGTTGAATATCCCTTAAAATTTTAATGTTATTATTTTAAAATTTAACTCTATATAAAATCTAATACTTGTAATATTTTTCATAGAATATTACATTAAAATATAGTCTATTATGGAAGACTATTTTTCAAAAATACATTGTGGTTGTCTATTTTATAGAAGACTACTTTATGGTATACTACCTCATGTAACTCGTTTATATATTCATCTTATTGTGTAATTCCATTTTTGTACCATGTTGTCCACATATTTATTTTTTTGAAAAATACTGATAAAATATAATGTGTTTTTCTTCAATAATATCCTCTTAAAGCCTTATTTCCTACCTAAAAAGTAATTATATGTGTACTTCTAGGAAAGGGGAACTAGAAAACATTAATTTCATTACATTACATCATTTCAATTAGCATAAAACATTATTCAATTATAAAAATATAACCCTTCACATGAATATTTTTTTCATTTTATATGAACATTCATCGAAATAAATATTCTATCTCTATTTCCTAAAAAAATCCACTTCTTCTCAGATGATTTTTACCTCCAAATTGCATAACATATTTCATTAGTAAAATTTCATTTCAACAGATTCCTTTATGAATGATTTACATATAGATGATTACATTATAATATGTTACATTATATAATATATCATTACAAAACATATTTCTTTTATTTTGTAAAATATGATTCTAACTCGTTCTTTCAAAATACTACATCATTTGTGAAATTCCATTACATAATATTTATTTTAAATTGATCTTTGGGGAAACAAATTCCTTTCAATATACATCATTATTTGACCATTTATATATAGCTTATTTTTATTGAAAAATTACATATTCATATATTAAATTCCAGTAAATTCTATTACAACAAATCCCATTGTGAAATATTTTCCATTCCTATATTTGTCCTTTTTCATTAAAATATTCCATTATTCTATTTTTTAGTAAATTTCTCATTTGAATCAAATAATTTGTGACAATAAAAAACCATCTCCAAATTCTTATATAAACCATCTCTAAATTAATACACCAAGATTTACCGTTTTTATAATTTTTTCATCATTATATGATAATAAAATAAAACTAAAATTTTCCAAAAAAAACTCTTGTATTTTTGTTTAACAAAACTTCCTTTCGGATTTAATAAAAATACATAAAACTTATTTATCTACATTCTTATAAAGAAATTTATAATCTAATTAATACATCCTTCATTCTCTACAACACCATATTGTAATCAATGATTCCCTTAACATTTACCCAATGCTCACATTTTACATTATCATTTTTATAAAAAATTATAACATCAAAAAATATTTAGTGAATCACTTTATTATATTTAGATACAACTCAGTTCCATAAATCTACTATAAAAACCCAAAAACTCTCAACAAGTTTCATTCCTTATATCACCCAAAATTTTTATATGTTTTACCTTTAAAATAAAGATGTGGTAATTGATATTTTATATTAAACACATCCCCAAATATAAATAAATTTAAAATATAGTATGGATTTTTAACACAACCATTTAATTATATTGTATGAATATGATTAAAAAAAATTATTAAGTCATTGTATAATGTTAAAAATATTTTGATGATCATTTTGTTTTAATAAAATCATTTACTGATTAAAAGTCATATTTTACAAAGAAATTGTTTTTTATAAATATTATAAAACATATTAAGAAATTATTTTGATAAATTTTTTTGATAATTTATATAAATGAAAAAAATTAAAAAATCATAAATTAGTTATATAATTGTTTGGAATGATATTAAATTAGTTAATAGTAAAAATTATTATTCTTCATGAAAATTGATTCCATATAACCAATGCGATTTTACCACAATATAATAAATAAATCATTATAAATTGAAAATTTTAATAAAATTTAAATCTTATATATTCAATAAAATATTTTAATTTTGATTTTATAGTTTTTTCTAGGAAAGTAATGATGTAAATTAAGTTGTATGCATAAAATCTTTTTTTTTCTAAAAATGAGTCTTTATTTAATTTTACATGATTATTTTAAAAATTTATATAATAAAATAATATAAATTGAATTTTATAAAAAATAATATATATTTAGAATAAATATTTCAAATTAGTTTTTTATTCCACTTTAATTTTTTGTCATAAGGAATACTGAAATTAGTACAAATTTATTAACACATTTATGGTTAGAATAGGTTAACATGGGGTGGGGTGGTTTTAAATAAAATGATATGTGTAAGAGTGACACATAAAATAGAATAATTATTATTTTAGGTATATTTTTTAACACATACTATTTTAAAATTTAGTCCTTATCCATTTTGTGATACTATCTTAAGAAAATGAATTTATTTTACCTAAATATTTTAAGCAATTCTAGGTTCATACTCTTCTTAAATTATAAATGGATAACTTCTATAATCACTTTTTAATGTGTTTTGAGACTCATAGAATTGAAAATAACTCCCAAAAATTTTATATATTCATTAAATTTATCCTTTATCCCATAGTAAAATACTATGTCGAATAATTCAAGGGTTATGGATTAATCTAAATGAGTTCTATAAAAAAAGGTATAAATTTTAATCGAGCACTTTCAACTTTATTTATTATTCAACATACAAAAACCTAATATATCAAAAATAACATGATAAATAGAGTAAAATAAATATATATAGATGTTATAATGACAAAGACATAAATATTTTAAACCTTTTTTAGTAATTAGAAATTAATGTATTCCCAGTGCAAACATGTGGACCTCCCCATAGTGATATGATTAATTTTCCATCAATGATTCATATGGATTTATATAATTATTAATTTCATAAATATATATGATATTTTTTTTAAAAATCTTTAATTATTAAATAATATTTATCTTTCTTTCCATGTTTCCATTAGAAAATAAAATCAATGTTCATGTCTACATACTTTCTACTGTCTCCATAAACAGTGTAATTCATTTTTCTTTCTCCATAATTTATAGATGGTTATAAATATGTATATAATGAATATATATTATATTCATATCATAATTAAAATTTCTAGGATGATGAAATATTAATCCAAATGTATGTATTTTAATAGTTAAATTTAAACAGAAATGAAAAATGGAATATTTATCACTTAGAATGGTGGTTTCAATAATGAATTATTAACAATTGGGTGATAATATTTTATAAATAAACAATCTATGATATTAAAAGTATGAAAACAAGTTTTATATAATTATTATAAAATAAAATTTACTATACTATATGTATGATTTCATTCCATGAATGTTGAACTTGAGATAAGGGTTTTATTTTACAATCTAACATTTTCCAAGATTGTTTACAATTAAATTTTAAATAATTATATTATATAATATACTTATAAAATATATTATTTATTTTATTATCTCATAGTTATTTTTTTGAAATATTATGTTTTCATTTATCTTTCCTCTCTCCAATTACTCAATATTCCAAAAATTTATTTCTAAGGAAATCCAATATTTTCTTATATTTGATCATTATTCATTTTTTATGTCCAAATTTTAATTATAATGATTTAGAAAATAATTTTAAAATTCCCAAATGATTTTTAAAAGTCATTATTACAAATTTTAGTCTTTTTTATAATTTATTTAAATGGAATGTTCATGTTATTTTCCAAAAGAGGTTTTTGTTAACAATGTTGGGACTGATATATTTGTATTCACCTCCTCTAAATAATGTTTTTATTTATCTATTTTAAGGGAAAAATGAAAACATAGTTCCTAGAAAAAATACCTCTATGTGTTGAAAGAACTTCCAAAATGATTTATCACAATACTAATATTATTTGAATCAGCTACACTATATTTTTCCCATTATATAAAACCAACTTATGTATTTAGATCCGCCCTCATAAGATCTTCAATGTGAATAAGCATCCTTTCCATTATCTGAATGAATTCCTATAAGTTGATTATGCTCTGATTGAAGCACTATGACAATATACGATCATGTTTACCTATCCATAATACCTCCTCTTTATTTTCATGGACTTGAAACCTTCTTTCATAATTTCTTTTAATCCTTTCTTATGATACATTGGGCAGATCAACTTTTTAAAGTATTGATTTCTTAGAGTGCAAGATAATATTAAAGCACTATCCATTTTCTCCTTCCATGTCTCTTATATCTCTAATTGATTATTCACATTCCCTATTCTATAAGGCTTTTAATTCATTGTCTCTGCCCTTATTGGATGACCTTGTCTCCAATAATTTTGGAAAAAGGGAGTAATCCTTGCATCCCTTAGGGTTTTCCCTTGGACCATAATTCATTTCCCAGAGTCTTGAGGTAAATTTTCTCCCATTCCTCTTTCTAGGGATATGTGGACCATTCCCTTGAAGGCAGTACATACCATCCACTAAGAGGTGTCATCCCATAAAGTATCCTCATATCACAATAGAGTGTCCTGAACATCAAGTGCCTCAAATTGGTTCCCCAGATTGATTACTGAGACTTCTTTTAGGGGCCTATATTTACACGATGAATCCACCTATCATGATTTTCTATCCCAATAATTCTTCATCCCCCATAACCATCCTTCATATGGGTTGTGGAGTTGGTACTGAGGGTGTTTGGGTTGAAGGACCTCATCACAACCACTTCACCCTGCCTCTATTGTCCATGAATAGATGCTAATGCATCTAGCAAGAAAGAAAACACCTACACCTTTTCTAAGCTTGTGGGATGCTCATACCCACATCCCATAAATTGTGGTTGCTTATCAGTGTCCTTCCATCCTCCACCGGGGGAGGCAAAAAGGCCCTGGACAACACTAAAGATCAAATTATCCACACATTCCATGAGATTTCAGGTCATAATAGATATTTCCAATGTAGCTGCACCCATGGGACCCTTATCATTTGATCTACCCCCTCCACAACCTCTATTTCTACCACTTTCAATGGAATTATACCGAAATCATATTTTAGATGGGAAAATACAACCACTACTCGAGGATTTTCTTCCTTGAAATTCACACTCTTCACTAATTTTGATGGGGAAAAGGATGACCACTATTGTAGCTGATCCTCCAAATAGATGGACTCCATTCCTGAAAGGACTTATTGTCTAATGGGTTCCACCACATTTAGTACAACCACATACACATACTAAAACTCTCCCAACCTATAATTATTCCTAACCCACTGGTAGAGTATGGGATACACCAAAACATTATACCCCTTAGTTGGATTTAATGTGGGGATTATAAGTTTCCTGACTCTTTTTTCGCAGCGGAAGCTAGAGTCCAAATGGCCTAACTTGTTGCAACCCAAAAAAAATGCTATCCATGACACATATATTATATTTTGCTTCTATTTGAACTCCTCTCTGACTAAGATTCAGAACCATTCTATAGGAGCCTTTCAGACATCAACATCAATACATATGCAAGGGTAAATTGGGTGACAACCCACAAAAGTGCGACTATCAAAGAACAAGTACCATCCTACCAGATTTCCCAACATTCAAATAATAAAAGGGTTTTGAAAAGAGAGCAGAAAATCTAGAAATATTACCCACACCACTGTTGAAGGCACATCATGATTCATATTGAAATCAAAAGGCCATCGAACGAGGTAGAATCTACATCCGGTGATAACATGAGGGTTGTAAGACCAGGAAACTATCATGTCATCCTATGAGGATAAGTGAATCATCAAGTTACACAGATCATGATGACCCACCACCATGTAATCTTGAAGACCCAGAGAATCCAAAAAATATTTTGAAAGAGTCAATTGAGGGTCAGTGACACCTATATAGATCCACAGGAGTTGATATGTAATTATATGAAGTTGAGTTGAATTCTTTTTTAGAAAACATGATCTTGGGAGAACCATTTTAAAGACATGGGACTTTAGGAAAAAGGGGTATCAATGAGAATGGTGGAATAAAATCCTGGTTTCCGAATTTGTTGATGGACCGAGGCATATGAAAGGAAGGGTGGACATTTCCCCCTACTCCTACTGTGGAGGAGGGGGCTGAAACCACTGAAATCTCCACTATTTCATCATCACTAAAGGCTCAAGCTCTATAGGAGAAGCGCATTTTGGTGCAGCGATTCTGACAATATATTGGTATTCACTTGTACCGCATGAACAAAATTTCACACCATCAAGAATAACCTTTTTTACTGAAATCCTTTAAATGTTTCTTTGGTTTTTATCAATTAAAAGTTTCCCCTAATATTTAAGAAATATTTATATTTTAAATCGTTTATTTAAAAATGAAATAGGTATTTTCATCAATGAAATATACGGTGATCTAACAAAAACATTTCTCATCTATGTTAATATCCTTTAATGTTACATTTGATTCACTAGTTATATATTCTTATGGAATGATACTTATTCATTATGTATATGGTTTATGAATATGATTTTAATTATTAATGAAACTCATTTTTAGTTCAATGCTGTAAGCTACGATGATATAATAAATGTTTTTATAATCTCATGGAATGCCTTTGAGTGGATTATAAATATTTTAATGGTGTATTTGTTATATCCCTCTAATGGAATGGGTAAATATTAATTCTTCTTTAGAAAAATCAGTGCATGTTAGGTTATCCTAAGCCTAAAAATAAAACATGTGGGGTTATCCAATGCATAATATAGGTATACGATGGGTACGAGAAAGCCTAACATTTTATAATATTCATGTTGGATTTCCTTGAAAAATTATTTATAAGATTTTTATTATCCCACGCATTTTGTAAATATTTTATGAAATGATATTATGACAATGTTATGATATCATGGATCATGCTTTTTGATTATTTTATGAGTTATGTCCTTTGAAATACCACGACCAATGAAATTATTCCTGGTTATGATCCATGAGTTTCATAGTATGGTTTTAAAATGTTATTCTCATTTTCTCAGACCCTTATCATAATTTTATTTATAAAAATAATTAATTACTGATATCTACTATGTTAACCCTTCTTAATAATCTACGGTCACCATTTATTCTATTCTTTTTTCTGTAGTATTTGAAGTGTGGATAATATTATGATTTGTATAATAAGGGTTTTAGTTGAGAAGAATAAAGTTGGGGATTCTATAAACATTTAATATCAATTTATTATTTAATGATATGTAATAAATGTTCATATCATAATATGTAATAATTATATATGAAATAATTTTTCAATATCAGTTTGTAATTGAGAAAAGATTACTTATTGGACAAAAATTGGATAAGAAAACATTAGATATAACCCTTAGGATAAGCATATATATATGATAAAATTCTAAATTACTGTTAATAATGACGTTGTGTTTTCTTAGAAAATATATATTTTTTGGGATATGAGAAAGTGGATACAGTTGTGGAATATATTCCCCTAGAGGTAGTAACTATAAAATGTGTATAATAGGTATTAACATCAACATCACCGATGCATGATTTGTTTTACAAAGACTACAAAACTATATAGACACTCTCAGGTGATATGATTGGGTTTATTAACATGTTATTTATGATCCATAAATATATATTTGAACATGTGAGGATCATATATTAACTAAGTTAAAACTATGGTGTCATAGAGTGAAATATTGGTGTGATTTATACATCCAATAAATTATTTTGAGTATTATATTGTTTCTCACTATGATTAATATTACTCAATTAGATGTTTTTGGGGGTAGACATTGTCTTTAACTATAAATAATTTGGTAAAATTTGAATGTGATAAAAAATTCAATGATTGTCTCCCTATGAAACTGAATGTTATGGGATATAGAATGAAATATATCATTATTATTTTTATGAAAATTTCTTATATCATGAATCATTCCCAACTTCGAACTGTGAAATGGAAGGAACAATGTTTTATTGAGCACTTTATGAGAAAATATTCAATTATTTTAGTATACATAATAATCGTGTAATTTAAAAGAAACAGATCATTACTATTGATAATATATTTTCCATTATACTTTATATATATCATGAAATTTTATTTGGTTGTTTTTCAATTTGAATGTGATTTAGATTAATGATGGACTAAAATTAATAACACAAGGATAAATGAAAAAATTGAATCTATAGAGTGTGATGTGTTTGAAAAGGTTATTTTTCAATAATTAATTTATTATTATTATTTTAATGAAAAAAAGAACTCATTACTTTAGCTAAATAAGAAGGATGATGAATCCATTGGTACCTATGTGACAAAATTTTCAAGACATTCAAGGAACACATCTAGTTTTATTATCCTATATAGAGGAAATAATGATTGACTATTTAGTGGCTTAAAAAAATTCCCTGAAAATAATTTTCCATTAGGGTATTCATTTGCTAAGAAGTAATTATTAAATCTGCTATCTGAGTTATGTATAA
This sequence comes from Viscum album, assembly GCA_963277665.1. Classification (NCBI taxonomy): domain Eukaryota; kingdom Viridiplantae; phylum Streptophyta; class Magnoliopsida; order Santalales; family Viscaceae; genus Viscum; species Viscum album. The sequence goes on from OY728165.1 coordinate 2,052,016,403, forward strand.
CTATCAGGGTTTTGATAATAAATTAAATATGTAATTTAATGTGAATTTTAATAATAAAAAACATGAAAAAAGAATATTATTATTCTATTAATATATAAATGTTTAATGAAACATATAGTAAATTATATTAACTGGACTAGTAAATGTTTTATGTTTTGAAAATATGGTTATTTGGAAATTGTCCACAGAAGTGATGGGATGAAGTAATAGTGTGATGAGAGTAGAGAAAAATAACTGTATAAAAAACACCCACACTAAAGTGCCTCACAATTAAGGATTATGGGATTTTTAATTACTAGTGTAAGAATATTATGGTTAATGATAATGATCTACATTAACAAACTCATAATCATAGATAAAAAGTGAAATATCACTTGATAACTATTATTGATGTGGGTTATGATAATGATGTTGTGAATGGTATACATATGGTTCACTCTAGAACATTTAATGTATTAATTGATTTTGGATCCAACCACTCTATTATATGTGAATAATTCTATAAAGGTATCACATTAAATCCTTATATATTTTAGGTTTAATTACTAGTGAAAACTATAAATTATAAAATGATGGCATATCAAGTCTATACTTACTGTTGGATAGAATTTTGAGGGAAGGATATTATTCTAAGATAATTAGTCTAAATCATGATGGATTTTATGTTATTTTTTAATGTATTTAAATTCATAATATGGATACCATATCAAGTGTTAAGGGAAGGATTTCAAATTTGATATTATAAACTAACCTATTATCATCTATTAGTATGAGGACAAATATGAAATACCTATGGGAATTAATTCCATTGTATATGTATTGTATCCTTTTAAAATGGGGTATTTATCATAGATTAATGGGGATAAAATCAACATAAAATATATGAATATTTTATAAGTGATTATTGATGACTTTATGAAAGATTTCATTAATATTAATCTAAATCATATTTATGAGTTTTCGATAAAAATAGACATGGTCTTATAATTATTTCAGAGATTCCATATATAATATACCCAATTGAGTTGCAATAAATAATAAGAAAATCTAAAAGAATGAAGATATGGGATTCATTTGTTCACGTGTGTGATGTATCAGGCCCAATTAACTCATATAAAAACAAACCTAATCATCCACATGGTCTTAATAATGCCACATCATACTCCATAGGCTAACAACTAGTAATGAAAGACTATGATGGTATGATGAGGTAAAAATATTTCCATGATCAGAGTGGGAAATAGTGGTATATAATGATATTGAAATCAACCTATCAATATAATATGGAATATCAATGGATATAAACAAGAACAAAATAATTATTAACCGAATCTATATACATTATCATAACAAATGAATTTATCCACATCAAATTCCTTTTAAAAAAGGATATGATGTATCTATTCTTTAAAAAGGGAAATAAATGGGGTAAAAATTATCACTACTAAAGAATATATTGTATGAATAATCTTATTACATTTCTTTTATAATTGATCCTTGTATAGAAAAAATCAAGCATATATCCTTGGATGATTTTTATAGTCCCTTGTTTTATATATATAGTCTATTTGGGTACTAATTGGAATACCAATCAAGGTGTGAGATATAATCAGTAGGAAACCATCAAAGGAATCTAATGTCATCCAGTCCATGAGTATACAATGTAATAGTCTGCAGTTTGTGGACTTTATCATGGAAACCTCAGTTTTTCATAAGAAGTATGTAATGGAATTTCAATCAAATACCATGCTATTAATTCCAAAAACAGAATCACAGTGTCAACCATGGTATATTATAATGAACTTCCCTCTATCTATATCCTTGAAATTCCTTGTATGTAACCCATGTGTTACTCATAGCCCTATATAATGAACTTAAAAAATAAATTCACACTTAGAAGACAATGTATGTAACTCAAGTTTAACTTATGGAAGTAAATAATCCCATTTATAATTCATTTTAATTTAATATTCTTGATGATATTTTCCAAGGTATTCTGAGTCAGAAAACATGTATCACTCTCATCATGGAACACTGAATGGTCTTGTCTAACAATATATCCATTATACAATAGAAAATTAAATCTATTGGCCATTTACTTTCAAGGGATTACTCCATAAATCAACAAAAGATACTGGGGAATTGGATTTGGTGTCACCACTCCCTCTTGAATTTAGATCAATTAATATTTTATTATAATACTCATAACATCCCATGTACATGAGAAGAGAGACACAAATCAGATTAGTATTTGATAACATATATAGAGTTTAATCATTTAGATTATTTAAACTATACACCCATGGGGGTTCAAATTTAGGTTTTCAACCTCTAATGTTTATAACAAGCCCAACTAGTTATGTAGGTCAATTAAAATAGGTTTAATATATGAAACCCCACATTTTAATAAGCGATAGTCAGAAATGCTGAAGCACCAGATAATAAAAAAATTTATAAGTAACTTTAATTTTTGGGATAAATATTAAACCTATTACCTTAAATTTTTACTAGACTCCTTAACCATTATTACACTCCAATTTTGGATAAGCAGGTAGAAATTAATGAAATATATGAATAACATGAAAATTGGGAATATTAGGTCACATGGAATTATAATTACTCATGTCTAGAAAAATAATAAAAGGAAGGAAGAGGATTAAGGAGATTATTGATGTTATTCCATCATGATAGATGGAGAGATAATCAGACGTTAAAAATATTTGGTAGCATAATGCCTATATTGGATTCTAAAGGAAGATCCCAATGTATGGGAGGAGATACAACAGGAAAGGACGACAGAAAAGTTGGATTTAGACTCTAAATAAGACACAAAATAAATCATAAATTCACTAATTTTTAAATTATATATGGTTTGGATACATTGTTTGGTCAAACTCTATGCCAACCATACAGGCTCACTTCTTAAGTGAACTAAACACCTAGGCTAAGCGTACAGTTATGAAAGACCATGTGCATTCTATGCGGACCCTCGATAACACACATGAATAATTTTTCTGTTCATGTAGCCTCACTCGCATGATTTTTAAATATATTTTTATTTATATGAAGTTCACATGGTTTATCGTTCCTTTGATGACTAACCTTTAACCAAACATGTGCCTTAGGCATGTTATCCCTTAACTGGTGATCTGAGTTCCGAATGATAATCAGATAGTATTAAACCATTTATTAAATCTTTATGAACCTACATTAGATTAAAAATGATATTTACATTGTAAAATAATATATAATCACCACATTTAAATTCAATGATCTTACAACCATCCCATTTTAAAACAACTAATCCCCTAGTTTCCCTTCTAAAGGGGGTTATGAATTGTATGAGAATTGTTCGAGCAACTGAGGACATATAATATCCTATCTCTCCCAGATTGTTTCTATATACAACAATATTTCCATAACACCTTTACTCTAGGATCTATCTATTCATTAATATCCTTCATAATCCAATAAACAATATGAATGTGTTTTCACTAAATTGAAGCATAAAAATCCAACACAACCTAATTTAGATGAACAAAATAGGATGAAATTTGATTATAACATCAATTATGTGAAACACATAAGATGTTGTACATAGATCAGGACATTTGAGGTATGTACAACTGAAAGGCAACAAGCTTGACCCTCTATAGTATGTCTAAAGGGAAAAAAACTAGGTTTCAACATTCCTTATTTGTAAATCCATTGATTCCCCAATATATGTAAAAAACACCCAATATTCATCCTCAAATTTTTGAGGTTCTAGGTAATGATCAGTATAAGGATTCAATCTAGAGTGATCTATAAACTTATTACTCCTGCTAAACATTACCTACTCTAATGTTTCATGAAGGACATGTGGTCATAGATTCCCTGACTATCCTACCTATAATAATTATAGAAGTTAATGACATGAACTATCTTATAGGACCATATATATATCCATTTTTATAGTCTCTTGGAAGCTATTATTATAATAAAACTCAATATATGGTAGGTATTTATTCCTTGAACCTCTAAAATATATTATTCATGATCTAAGAATGTCCTGTAACACTGGTATCTTATTCTTAAAATTTTTATTAGTCTTTAGGTGATAGGATCTTCTTAAAAGTAACTGTGAACCTAGTTCACTCTTCAACCCTTTTCCAAAAATGTGAAGTCAACTAATCTTATGTATCTAGTAAGATGTTGTGGGGAAATCTATGAAGGCACATGATATCCCAAACATATACCATTCATAAAGCATCCACTTAAAGGTATATCAGATGGGTAATATATGAGATACCTCTATCAAAAATTATATGATCACCCGTACTACATCAATACCTTTAGGAAACCTGAGAAAATCATAAAAAATCCATAGTGGCATCATCCCATTTACACTCAGGAACGGGGAATGGATACAAAAAACCTATTGGTCTCTAATTTTCTACATTAAACTACATACATGTGGAAAATCATGTAAAACCCCATTAATCTCCCTTATCATCCCACACCTCTAATAATAGTGGAATAATTCATGGTACATATTGGTAAGACAATGATGTACTACTGATGAAATTTAATGACAATCTCATATCAACTAATAACAAATGTCTACCAAAACCCATTCATGACCTTGAATTTGAATGATCTCATCCACATAGACAACCTATCCTAGTGGGGTTTCTTCACCTAAAATGATGTTCCATAGGAATAAAACCTAATTATCAAAAAACAACATTATATTATCAATAACTAGTAGTGAAGAGGTCAATGATGAAGGTTAAAACAATGGTTTTCCATCACTCTCCAATAACTCTAGATTCATCTCACAAAATAGGGTCATCAACTCACATTTTCTACTTACCTCCCATACTTATTTTGTCTATGTTTTATAGATTATAGTGTCAGAAAATAAATTTCCATTATACATCTATAATAAGTCTTAATATTGATGGATTTTCATTATTCATGTCATCTTATCTATCTAATGTTGATTTTTTTAATATGTATTTAATGATTTTGGGCCCCTAAAACTCATAAAATGCTCTCACTAAAGGTAATGTCTCAAAAAATGAAAGAAATGAACTAAATATTCGATCTCAAGATGGTGAATCAGGTAAATATACTCATGAGGCCACAACTAAAGATAAATGTGTTCCATTACTCAATATCCATTCATCAAAACATCTCCACACATGATTCCTAATGAATCACAACATACCACAATGTCTCTTTCATGCATAGGTAAATTAGAATCAATGATGAAGTCAACATCATTTTTATCTCATGAATGTATTTACCAAATAGTTCATACCATGTAAAAATGGAAACATTCATGGTCAAGCCTACAAATGGTGTTACCTGGCCTGAGAAATCATGTATAATGTAACAATAATATCCATCCAACCCCAACAAACTCTTTATGTTAAAGTATATATCAAAATACATGTAAGAAAATATTAATGAATCATTTTATATGTACAATGATACTCCTAATTCTAAAATGACGTGAAAATGGAACTGAATTGTGTTGATAAAATAGATTCATTTTTGAGCATAAAATACAGTCGATGCAATCTTAGTGTATTAAAAATTATATTAAGATGTTTGGAATAATTTTTTGAGTAGGTGAGTAGACCAATATGTCATCCATAATAATTACTACAAATGAATCTATATTGGCGTAGAAAACCAAATTCATCAAATCCATGAAAATGTTTGTAATTTTTTTGACACTGATCAATATGGCCAAATACTTGTACAAAAAATATATACTATGTAATTATATAATTTGTATATCTAATGGAATTAATCATATATAATGGTATCCCATCCTCAAGTTATCTTTGAGAGAACCAAATCACCAATAATCTTTCCAAAAATGGAATCTATATGAGGTAAAAAATACAAGTTAATCATGGTATAGTGAATCAATTTCAGTTTATCAACACACAACTGAAGGGACTAATCTTCCTTCATGAAAAAATCTTGGTTGAATACCTTAGTGAAGTACTAGGTCATATAAAATCCTTATCTCAGTTTCATATAGATTCCTTTTAATATCCTTCAACTTGGTAGTATCCATATTATAAAGAGATATTCATTTTGGTACTTCTCCTAGCTCTAATTAAATAATAATATCAATTTATATATTAGGAGGTTACTGATTAAATTTATTTGGGAATATATCCTTGAAATGATCCACCACAAGAGGGAAATTCGTTTGTCGTGTTCCATAATTATCAAAAAAAATATAGTACCAATTTTTTAATCACTAAACCAAACCCACAATTATTTGGTATATATCTACAATCAAAGACATTACGTTCACTATTTTGAATAAAAATACCAACCTATGAAACTTTAAATGGAACCTATTGATATTACCAATCCACATAGTCTTAATAAGGAACCAAATAGTCCATCATAAGAATAATGTAAAAGACATTCCTCTTGGGGATCAAGAGGTCCCACATGAAATGTAAAATGCATACCTCAATAGGGCATACATTGTATCAGCATATCCCTTATGAAAAAATTTCCAATGGGGAATAAAGTTTCATTACCCCATATAAATACAAACTCTCAAGCCCAAGGATCTACATAATTTCCTTGGCTATAAATGATTTGCAAAATCCTATGACAAATAGAATAGATATTTACGTAGAGGCTACTATATTTTTACCTCTAACAGTAGAAGGACTAGAACACTACTCTCCAGGTATTAGCTACACTCTATCTATCTAGATTGGATAGTGACCTTGAGATACTACCTAAGTAAACTAGGTTGGACTTATCATTAGACATTGTGTTTCTAGTGTCTAGTTCTCATGACCTTTAATACCTATTAATCCTGAATGACTAGTTTCACCCCATATTCTTGCCTAATTGGGATCTACTGACCCTCTCTTGAATGAGGAGTCTGTGAATATCCTCTTTCACTAGTCACTAACGAAGATTTTTCAACAAATCAATTTAGACGAATCATCTTTATTGAAACTAGAAACTCAAATAGGTCTTTGATACAATTGGTATTCAAGTGTCCTGGACTACCACATAGATAGAATACAACAAGGATACCTGGTAACACACTATAACAATTGATTCCATGATAAGGTTCCAAATCCGAACATTTTTCCACTAGTCAATGTACTATATGGTTAGTATGCTATGCTACACTATACCAGACCTTCATACTCTCTCTGATTATGCTCATTAATGAGCACCTAATTCCATATTCAAGATATGATTATTGACTAGAAAACTTCCAACTATAATTTGATAACATACCCGAGTCTATCCTTGAAATTATCTTTCTTTGGAATGATCACCACCTAGATGAATCCTCATAAAGAATAGAAGCTCCAAATAATTAGATAATTAGTTAATAAAAGAAAAATTTTCCTACACCAAGTTCATAGTTATATAGCACGATATTTTATTCCTTGAAATTATAAAGTAATAACATTATATTCAATATCATGCACGTTAGGTGACACCAAGAACATAAGAGAATATAATATCATGTTAAATTATAATTTTATTACTATTTTAAAGAAATTATATCTATCATATTTATTTTAGTGAATGAAACATAGATTAATATTATGTTAACCAATAATATAACTTTTTTTGGTGGTTTTTGTTACTTGAAAGTCCGAATTTCACCAAACTACAATATATTCTTAAAAAAAATTATTTTGTATAGTAGGATATAAGCTAGATGTTAAATTAACATTTATAAATATGATTAACTAACTTATGAAAATATGTGGTTTACATAAATATAAAATTAATTCATTGGTTATAATTTAATTTGAAACAAATATAATAACCAATTTAATATAATGGAAATGTTTTTATTTGAAACTATATTTATGAACAAAACCGTTTTATCAGGATATATAAAATTAATTAAAACTAGTGAGTGATATTAATATAATATATATATATATATATATATTGAAGAAAATATTTTTCATATTAATCCAATATATTTTGTAAACATAATATCAGAACAACCTTAATAATTTTTTCCAAAAAAAGAAATATTTTCAAAAGGCACTTTTACAACCTTTTAATGGAGAACCTATATTAAATCCAATTTTTTGGGATTTTTTTGATTTTATATGTCGAAATAATGTTTATAATTAAAATATGAATATATAAAATATTTTATAGTTAATTGTTTGTAATTTTCTATGATGTTTCATCTTTTAATGAATTATGAAAAATATTGAATTTTAATTTAAAACTGCTATTTTTTATAATTTATTTATAAGGTCAAATTATATTTTCTATTGGTTTTAATGATTAATTAGATAAATTTTATATTATTTAATCCAATTTAAATAATTTTAATCATTTTAATTTTGAAATTGGATATGAAAACATTGCAATCTTTTATACATTTTTACATTAAAACCATGCACCGTCATCCTGTCTCAATGATTAAATCTAAATTATGTTTTGAAAATTATGTAATATGAATATAGAAAAATAGATTAAAATTTTAAAATAATATGTTATTATAATGTCTATTAAGTTCAACATATATTATTACAAAAAATGTTTGTGAAAGTAATCGAAATTGATTACAACGATTAAGAGAATAGTTAGTATAAAAAAGGACATAACCTTAAGCATAATAGAAAAAATGACCTATAAATTTGTCCAAAATACATTTTATAGACATAATTAGACCATATACTAATTTTTAATTAATTTGGTCCATTATTGTATCCACATGGATTAGAAAAATGTTGTTGAAATTCACTTTCAAAAAATTTACACCAGTCCCACTCCACCCTAATATATAACAGAACTCACACCTCTGTCTTCCCCACACCTCTCAAGCCACATTTTCTCAACCCAAATCATAAAAAATAACTCCTAAAAATACCTCCCCTATCCTATAATCTTATAATTGGGTAAATATTAATCCAAGGAATCCCTTTGGTAAAAACCCAAAAACGTTCCCGAAAAACGATGTAACATCCTTCATTAAGATCATTAGTTTTATTTTTATTATCCACCCCTAAAATACAATTATTTCATGATTAAATAGTAAATTAATTATTTTTAATATACTTATATATTGTTATTTCAAGGTTTTATCCTACAATTACACACACTTCCATCTTATTGTTAATGAATTTACCGTTTGTGCATGGGAAACGACCACATCACGACACAATGATTTTTCATTTTTCCTTTAACACCCTTTATGGTAAGTAATTACGATGAAAACACAATTAATATATGATATATATGATATATATTTTGTTTTTATTTTTTCTGGAAATATTTTATAATGAATACCTTTATAAATTCCATTTTTTGTAACAATGATAACATCATTTGTGGAATTGCGGACTACCACCACCTCAAAGCAATGCGACTCATTATTGAGATACATGAAATGAATAAAATATAATTTTAATTAAAAATATGTGACTTAAAATGTATATATATACAATATGAATGATATAATTAAATTTATCGAAATATAATAGATCATTTTTTATTACCCTTTTCACACACCAAAAGTGATAATGTCGGTCGTGGAAGTTTGGAAAATGGAATCCCTGACATGATGTGATTCCATTTACATCATAATAATTATATATATAAGTATATATTAATCTATAAAAATACATTTATAATATAATTATCATTTTGGAAAGGTATAATGTCACTAACATTCATTCTATAATGGTAATTTAAAAATGGGAACATTACTAATGCATATTACGACCTACCATCTCCATGATTTTAATGTAAATTCATTTTTCAAAACAATATTTCATGATTAATTTTAAATTTAATCTCAATGTATAAATATGATAATTATTTATTGATTTTTATTCTACAGATGTTATTAAAATGAACCCTTTGACCATATTTCACTTACCCAATTCATTTTTAACACATGAGCCGAATTTGGTCCAAACACCTGACATAATTATAACTGTCTGAGTAGTTTTTTAAAACATTATAATAAGTGAAATAAAATAATATATATATGTATGAAATTTTTTATGAAAAAGTAAATAATTAATATAATTTATTATTCCTGAATATAAAGACACACATGTTTTGTCAAACTCAAGGTTAAGTATTTCATCTCAATTTATATTCCAATGAATCATATTTTGTTATTATGAACCAATTCATTTTTATATGGTGTATATACTACACTTTGACATGTTATATCATGAATATCCTTATCCTTATGAAATTTAAAATTTAATTTATTGTTATTTTTTATATTGGGATTATAATTAAAGGTATTTAATGTGTTTTTTGGACACTTTTAAATCTTTAAAGATTATTGTCCTAAAAAAACTTAATGGTCATTCACTTGTATTTTGATTCATCAATTACAAAATCACTTATTTAACTTATTCTCCACAGGGAAATTATTTATAAATCAAAATCAGTTGTTCAATATGAATATTTTATAAGGTATCTTGTTTATTACATGAATTTATTATTTTATTGGGGGAAAGAATTTTATATTTATGACATGGGTGGGGAATATGTATAAATAACCACTTGATGCATCAATAGTATCATGAGATGAAATAGTTGGAAAAAATAGAAATGGTGTTACTAGATATTCAAAAATATCTTTTTAGAGGTCTTGATTGTAAAAGATTAATGCAACTAGTAATTGTGGAGACCAGTAATTAAAAATATCCTTAATTTATTGTCCATTATTATTTATATGTTAGATTTTTCATCGACATACCTATGGATGAATTTAATTCTTTTTTTATTGATTATATGGAATGTTATTCAGTTATCCGTCCTTATGTATTGATTATTCATTATCATGTTTTTTAAATATGATGTGTTTTTAGTTATTTACCATTAGATATTGATGTATTCATTATTTCATCTATTGTACTGACCCTAACTAAGAATCTGAGATCACCCTTATTTTGTTTCCTATATCTAGGTTATGTAGAGGAATCCTTTGAATGAATTTCTAGGATGTCAATGTTTTAATAATGATATGATTTATTTTATTTTCCCTATCCATTATGGGCACCATGTAGATAATCTGGCTTCATAAAACTGGAAAATTGATCCGTACTTTGGGATTTGATTTCTTTTAAACAAGAGAATGTAATAAATTAATGAATCAAAACTTGGATTCGACAGTCGAGGGGTTACAGTTTGTTTCAAATTATTTTTTTTTCAAAAAACATTTTAATGAAGATTTAGAAAACAAATATTATTAAACATTACTAACAAAATAGATTTTGAATATGTATTAAAGAAAATTATAGAATTTTGTTAAGGTAGATATTATGTGAGTATTCAAAAAAATAAATCCATTCAAGAATAATATAAGTTGATGTTCTTACAGAGTATATGTTCATATAATTAACAACTCTAAAATAGTCTTACTAGAATAACATTGCATAACCAAGTAGCAATCGGCCTTACTAAGCACCTAGTTTTACAGTCTTATGAAATATTCTTAGGATAGTTCACATTTTCTTTACCCATGATTAAAATGTATTTAAAATAAAATTTATACCCAGGTAACCAATGTTTATGAATATAAAATTTAAGATCAACAAATTTATGTTATGTTCTATAAAATATTTGGAAATATATATTATGGAATTATGTTCTAATCTAGTGTATTCCATTATTAAGAAATGGTGCATGACATAAAGAATGGTTTTAATACTCATTGAAAATGTAGATATTTCCTGTAAAGACACCGAAATACAATGTAATTTTATTAAATTATTTGGGATTATTACGAGTGTATGAAAATTTATAGCAAGTGATTCCAATGCCCAATGTGCCCAGAATGGGATTTTGAAATTTTTAAGGTACATTCTGTAAACACGTAGTTAGTGCTTTATAAATTTTGAAATGGTGCTTGGATTATAAATTTGAGGGCACTATTAAATTTGTAGCACCGAGATTTTCTTAAGGGAGACTTAACTTCGACCGTAGTATGTTAGGTGAAAAAGTAATCTTTCTCAACTTTTAAAAAAATAATAAAATAAATGAATTGTTATTTTTTTCCTACCACTTGTTGAGAAGAGGCGGTGGGACCGATGGGTTTTCAAGACATTTAATGGCTTGAATCTCATGTTGTGTAACTACACCATTGGAAATTTAATGGTTCATTCATTAATGAATATCATTAATTCCTCAGTGCATTACTCACCATTCCCCACTCTATTTAAGTGAGACTTGGGGTTTGGTTTGGAGAAGGAAGTGAGGTAGCTATGTGGAAGTGATGTGACTCCTTCCACCAATGTGGAACAAAAGCGTGGATGACAACGTTTGATGAATAAAATCGGTAATGTCAAAGGACGTCAGCTTCATCATTCATGGATTCTCCTTCCACCGCTATGTCATCTCTAAATAAATTATGAGGTAGGGGTTTTATTATTAATGTTATCATTTTTTAATTAAAACATTGAACCCTATTTCTACAATGTTAACGCGGAGGGTGTGGGCCAAACGAACAAGGCCCAGAACCTCTACTTCTTTTTTATGCGTTATTCATGGGACACTTTTAAACTCAACATAAAGTAGAAAACAAGAGGCACACAATGATAGAGTCATCCTAGTAGGGTCATAGGCATGTCCGGAAGGATGAACGAAACACAGTACCTCAACCAGTGGCCCGTGAATGATCAGCCAGCGTGGCACCGACAACTGGCGCTCGCCGCCCGCAGATGAAGGCGACACTGCACGACGCTGCGGCAGATGGACAAGTGTTTGGTTCTCGGCCGACCTATGGGGAAGAAGGTGGTGTGACATCACGCACCACAGTGGTGGAGGCCATAGCATCAAAGCCGCAGAGAAGGGAGGGATCTGATCTCTATGGGTCAAGTAGACACCTTGGCGGCACCATGTGGCACCACCAATTAAAGATCTGAAAAGCTATTGGAGTAATTCCAAAGGAGGACCGCCCGGCCCATGTGTGGGTAGAGCCAACCGGTGAGCTGAGGCCACTATGACCTAACACAACTGGGCAAGCCCAGGCTTGGTCAGGCCAGGTCGGACTGGGCTTGGACCCTCTCGGGCCCAGATAAGCATAAAAAGGTTGTATCTTGCGAACTAAACATATGTTTGATGAACCACCAGTGGTGACATGATCCTTGGAGTGATTCAATGCTTTTGAGATACTCTATGAGAGTTTTTGAGAATTTTGGAGTACAATTTGGTTGGATCGACCCCGAATCCAACTGGTCCCTTGGAACTAAAAATCCATTAACATACAGACCGGGTGTCTGATTGACGTGTCATCTGTTGTGTTGGAACCCATATTACATGATGGATCTTCAGGTAAATTTTTAATTGGACTTAAAAATGGTTAACATACTACTGATTTATTATGGAGTGGTTTATCTAGAAACAACCGTACTATGATTGGGAATAATCTGGCTAGCTGACAAGTGAATAATAAAAAATTATTCTATGTGAATCTACATCTAGAGATTCATTGTGAATCAGCACAGAGCGATTCTATGGGAATCACCACAGTGAAATTCTGTGTGAATCAACACCGAGTGATTCTGTGTGAATCACCACCCAGTGATTCTATGTGAATAATCACCCAATGACTCTATGTGAATCAGCACCCAGCCATTCTGTGTGAATCATCCCCCAACGATTCTGTGTGAATCTGCAGCATGTGATGATGTGTGAATCATCACTGAGTGATTCTGTTTGAATAAGCACCCAATGATTCAGTACAAATCTGCACCTATCGATCATGTGTGGGTATTGCATGTTTTAGTACCTTTTGATCCAATGTGGGTCGCCACCATTGCCACTTGACAGAGTAAGATGATCTAGCTTTACAACTAATCATATGTACTACTGTACTTTAGTTATACCTTTTTTGAGTTGCGTCTAATATTATGTGATTTGTAATTGAGATCATTCTTCTGGTATTCCTTTGTGGAAATATGAGAGACCTTTGGGGGTCTCAGGGTACCTACTGGGTATTGTTATACTCATCCCTACACGGGCTTCGCCCACACTTTTTTTGTGTGCATATGATGGTCATCCTTGACTGATTTTCGAGGATCTAGGAACTGATGGTGGATGAAAGTGACAGTTGATGTGGATTTCTATGGAGATTATCTGCACCAACCCTTTAGTTATGATCCCTAAGAGACGATCTTAAGTGATATATTCTATTTTCAGTTGTAGTTGTATCTTTTTAGTTCGGTTTATATTCTGGACACTTTATGTTCATTTCACACCTTTACTAATACTGTTTAACTCTGTGGTTACGTCTTGTTGTTTTCCTGCACTATGTGTTTGTATAGATTTAAAGGAAATTCCTCTATGTTTTAGGTATATCCCTTTCCGGTGCATGTCGTGAACCCCTGGACTATGGAAGGAAGGCTTGGAGTATTCATGGCACGAGCCCTGGGTGATGGGTCGTGACAATGTGGTATCTGAGGATTCAGTTCTACTGATGAACTATGAATCTCATCATTCAAATGGAGCAATAGTGTTATGTTTTTTGAGTGAGGTGTTCAGTTCGGGGAGTCCAGTGTTGGTAAGACGATCGATATATCTATACACCAGGACCCAGAAATCTGATTTCCTACTCGGTGCATGAAAAAAAATATTGTGTGTGTTTTGGAAATGTTTTAATTTTGATATATTTGAGTCAGCTAGATAGGTATAAATTATTAACCATGGAGAACATTTTTTTAGGATACTACCATGTAGACATCCATCTAGGATTCCCGAGAGAGTACATGATGACAACCCACTGAGCGAAGGGGATTTAGAGTAGGGCCCTCTTACATTTTTAGAACCATTGGGTGGTGCATTAGTAGTACATAACCTATTGGGTAGTAGATTCCACCAACCCCATTGGTGTATGGTGCACACTTATTGAGCGCAATGTACAAGTTCCAATGACAGAGGCCTATGAGGTTTCAAGGCAAGGCAGATCCCCAGGCATCTAAGGACTGGATGAAGGATGTTGCATGAGTTTTCTGCTTATTTGGGACACCAACAGAGAAGATGGGGTGTCCTAGAAACTAGTCTTTTCTTGGACATGATAGGATGATGGTGGAGTCTAATGATGTAGTTACATGAAAAGGTGATCCTCACCTATAGGTTCTTTGAGAGCCAATTTAGGACAGAGATTGTTCCTATGACACTACGCTCCATGTGTACCCTAGAGCTGTTGCACTTATATCATAGCATCTTATCAGTGGGCCAATACACGGTGAGATTCATTGACCTCTCATGCTACTACACTAACATGGTGCATGCCCCCTTCTTTTGGTAATGTATTTTTTAGTAGGGTCTCCAGCAGGAGATCAAAGCGTCGATGATATCACACAATATCCTGATGCAGGCTGGAGTGCTCAAGTGATCATTACTGGCGGAGAGATTCTAAGATGAGCATGAACCAACTCTAAGAGACACCATTGGAAGATAGGTAGCTGAGTCATATACAGTAGGTAGTAGGCAGATGATGCAAAGGTCCAAGCATACCAAACCTTAGGGAGGGAGACCCTATGATGTAGGGATGGAGGTGAGGATCTCATGAGTTAGAGGGGTTTAACATAGAATAACATTGTGCTTAATTTGTAGTTGGTAGGGTCACATGACTCATGATTGCCAGAACCACCATACCAAAGATCAGTAGATGGTCGAGGAACTACTAAGTCAGTGTCTGAGGTTCGAGCGAGGAGGTCCATAGGGTAGTATGCGTGGAATAGGATAAGGTCACGCAATAGGTGGTGGGAGGAATTTTGAGGTTCTAATGACACCACCACAAGGTGGTTTACCCGGACCATAAGAAGCAGGTGAACCGGGGCGAGCACAGCTACATGCATTAGAGGCCAAAGACCATGGCGCTCTAGAGATGATTATAGGTAAGATATGTGTCCATTACACCCTAGATGCAGTAGATATATACATAGTTCCCAATCAATATTTCATTTCCCCAACAATTTTTTTGAGCTCATAGATTCTGATGGAGTCGTAGGCTTGATCCTTACGAAGAGACTCCTATATGAGAAGATTCGACGATTATGCACTGCTGCAGACAGTGTGAGCTCACTCTTGGAGGTGAGAGCTTTGGATGGGTTCCTCTAGTAGTATTGTTGAGGCCTTATTATGCAATCTTGGGTATGGACTGAATATCTACATTTGATGCTCAGGTTGACTATTTTAGGCATAAAGTGCGGTGTGTCTGTGGGGATGGTATCAGGTTTCCCTCCACCAGTGAGAAGGAATCCTTTGCAGCTCATGATGGATTTTCTCTGAGGATGGTGTAGCCAATCACTCACTAGTTGGATGGCCACACCCTTGGAGAAGTTGACATGTGGAGTCCAAGATATCCTGTAGTGGTGGGCCAGTATGAAGATGTCTTTTCTGATGATGTTCTATGACTACCCACTCTTAGATAGGTAGAATTTCACATCGACCTATACCCTGGGAAAACACTGATATCTATACTAGCTTATCAGATGGATTCTATCGAGCTTCATGATTTGAGGGTATATTTGGAGGAATTGAAAAAATGGGGTTTGTGAGGGCCAATGTATCTCCATGGGCATCCCTGATCTTGTTCTCCATGAAGGTGGATGGGATATTGTGGATTTATGTGGTCTATCAGCGGCTGAACCTGGTGATTTTTAAGAGCAAGTATCCTCTACTGGGGAGCGATGATCTCTTCGACTAGATGAAGGGAGATCAATGGTATTTGAAGATAGAACTCAGATTAGGTAATCATCTTCATAGGGTACATGATAAGGACAACTGAAGACTACATTTTGATGTCGTAATAGATATTACAAGTTATTGGTTGGGTCTCTAGGCATGGCCAACACACTAGAAGTGTTCCTGGGGATCATGAACAGGATCTTCCAGCCATACCTCGATCGCTTCGTGGTGGTCTTCATTGACGACATCTTGATATACTCAGTATCAGAGGAGGAGAACACTATGCACCTGCAGATAGTTCTGAATACACTTCGAGAGCACCATCTTTATAGAAATCATTCAAAGAGACAGTTTTGGACACTGGAATTCCACTTATTGGGGCATATTATCTAAAATAATAGAGTTGTAGTGGATCTGGAAAAGATATATATTGTGATTTCTTGGTAGCCAACTTGGAGTGTGACTAAGGTGCAGAGTTTTCTGGGATTGGCTGGGTCATACTAGAGATTTGTACCTAACTTTTCCATGGTAGCAGCACCCTTGCCAGCTTTGACCAAGAAGGGGAAGGCTTTCTTGTGGACAGAGAAGTGCCAGCAGAGTTTTAAGAGCTAAGGCAGAGGATGATGAGTGCACCCATCTGGAGGATACTAGAAGAGGGATTTGGGTATGTAGTTTTTGCAACACATCAGGGAACGAACTAGGTTGTGTTCTGATGCATGAGCGAGTATTGATTGCCAACAACTCATGGAAGTTGAAGACAAATAAGAAAAACCACACTACCCTAGACCCAGAGTTATCCACTATGGTCTTTAATATGATGATGTGGTGCCACTACTTTATGGGAGAATTCTTTACAGTATACTCTGATCATAAGAGTCTTAGGTATATCTTCTTTCAAAAGGGACAGAACCTGAGGTTGTGACGATGTATAGAGTTCTTCTAGGACTATGACTATGAGATTTTATACCCTCCTGAGAAGTGGATTGTAGTTGCAAACACACTCAGCAGGAGGTCTGGTGTACAGCAGCTGAGTGAGGTGAAAGACCATCTATCCATGTTTCAATTATCCTTTGCGGATAGTGATGGAGTAGATTACCTCAGGTCTAAGACTGTTATTCCCCCACTTCTTTAGTGAGTTTGGGAGGCCCAACATGTGGACATAGAATGTGAGTCCCAACATTCTTAGATATCCTTAGGATAGGATCCTGATAGATTTTATTAAGGTGGGGAGCACGTCAACCTCTTCAAAGGGCACCCCTTGGCACTAGTGACACTATGTGAGGAGGTGTTGATGGAGTTCCATACATCCACTTTAGCAGATCATCCTGGGGTGGTAAAGATGTACCTGAACCTCTGGTGTTAGTACTAGTGGCCATGGAAGAAGAAAGTTGTGGCAGCGTTTGAATCATGATGCCTCACTTTTTAGCTAGTGAAGGCTGAGAATCAGGTACCAACGGGCATAGATCAGTAACTTGAGATACCAGAGGTGGTTCATGATGGCTTATCCATGGAATTTTTATATGACTACCACATACATGAAGGGTCCATGATTACATCTGGGTGATCATTGACCAACTCACCAATTCGGCCCACATCTTACCCATCTGAGAGAAAGGATCATTTGAGTTATTGGGACGTCTCTACATACCATAGACTATGCAACATCACGAGGTGACATTGATGATCGTCTCATATCGAGACTCACATTTTAGAACCTGCTTGTGGAAGGGATTTCTAGAGGAATTTGAGGCTCATCTATATTTGAGCACTGCGTTTCACCCTTAGATAGATGGTTTGATGAAGCAGACTATATAGACAGTTGAGGAAATTCTTCGTGCTTGTGTCCTCGATTTTGGCCACACTTAGGAGGCCCACTTACCCCTAGTGGAGTTTGAATACAACAATAGTTATCAATCCACCATCAGAATGGATCTGTTTGAGGCCTTATACTGATGTCCATGAGGATCTCCTCTTTACTGGACAAACCCAGGTGTGTTAGAACTTATGGGTCCAGAGTTGGTACAGGCTACCATAGAGAAGGTGTAGATCATCCAGAGCGGATGAATACTGCACATAACCGGTAGAATTTTTATGCTGATAGAAGGTAGAGAACCTTTTAGTTTGATGTGGGAGACCATATATTTCTATGGGTCACACCTTGATTAGGATTATAGAGTTTTGGTCAGGGTAGCAAGCTATCTCTAAAGTTCATCAGACCATTCCAGATCCTTTGTAGAGTAGGTGAGGTGGTGTACCATCAACATCTTCCACCATAGATGCACTGGGTGCATAATGTTTTCAACGTGTCACTGCTGAGGAGACACGTGCATGATCAATCACACATTATCGACTAGGGAGATATGGAAATCAATGATGGGGAGACATTTGCGGAGTTCCTAGTAGAGATAGAGAATCAATATGAGAAAGTCCTTTATGGGCGGTGGATTCCTCTAGTTCATGTTCTATAGCAGCTTGAGAATATCTAGGATATCACATGGGAGCGGGAGGCTCATAGATATTCATAGTACCCACATTAGTTTCCCAAGTTTTGATTTAGCTTTTGAGGATAAAATAACCTAAGGTGGGAAGAATTTAAAGACACATAAATTCCATGCAATTTTTTTTAAAATTATTTTGGATTATTATGAGTCTAATAAAATTGACAGCGTGTGATTCCGTGTCCCAAAGTACCCACAATGAAATTTGGAAGAAAATTTAATGAACATTTAGTAAACACACTGGCCTCAATAATTATCATTTGAATCGGTACACGAATTAAAAATATGAGGGCACCGTTGAATTCACAGCACTAGGATTCTCTTAATGGAGGCCTAACATTGACCACAATAGGTCCAGTGAAAAGTTAGTTTTTTTACTAATTTTAATGAAATAATAAAACAAAAAAAATTGATATTTTATTTTTTCTAGCTTTTGTTGAGGAGTAGTGGAGGGATCTATGGGTCATCAAGACTTTTAATGTCTAGACTCTCCTTTTGTGTTAACGCACCATTGTTAATTAAAAGGTACATTCATTATTGAACCTCATTTATTCCTCAGTGTGTTACTCACTATTCCCCCTCTATTTATGTGAGGCTCGAGGTTTGGTTTTTGAGAAGGAAATGAGGAACCATTACAGAAATTATATGACACCATCCACCAATAGGGAACTAAAGCATGGATGAGAACGTTGAAGGAATCAAATCAGGAATGAAGAACACAGGCGGCTTTGTCAAGTGAGGCACCTCCTTCCACCCCCACATCATCTCCAATGAAATTCTGAGGTAGAAATTTTATTATTATAGTTTTATTTTATGAATTTAAAAATTACTCTCACTTTCTATGATGTTAATGCAGAGGGTGTGGGCCAAACGAACGAGGCCAGAACCCTTCACTGCTTTGTTTAATAAGGTGTTCGTCATTGGAAAATTTCCACTCGATGTAAAGAGGATACTGCGAGGTTTGTAATGACAGCAGAATCCCAAGAGGGCCGTAGGAACATCTGGAAGGATGAAAGGACCATCAGAGCTCACCCAGTGGCCCACTAAAGATCTTCTAGCACGACACGGATGAGAATTGTTGGCGGAGAAGGCAGTGGCCGGTGCGCACCGACTGCAGATGAAGGAGGCACAGCTTGATGTCGGGGCAGACGAACAAGTGACCAGCTCTTGACCATCCACGAAGGTGGGTGGCGGCACACCATCGCCCACCGTGGTGATGCATGACACATATGTGAAGCCATGGTGAAGGGAGTGACATCCTTTCAATGGGTGATGTGGAAAACTAGGTAGAACCACCTAGCTCGGCCAAAGAAAGAGCCGAATTGCACTTTGAGTTGTTTGGGAGGTAGACCGCGTGAACCATGCGTGGGTTGCACCAACTGGCGGCCCGAGCCCACCGCGGTCCGTACCAACTGAGCTATCCAGGGTAGTTCAGTTAGGCCGAGTCATACCCGAACTGGGCCAAGGCATCCCAAACCTGGTCGAGTCGGTCTAGGCAAGGTCGGGTCAACACAGGCTGGGTCAGACCGAACCCAGAACTTCTCAGGAACAAATACGATAAAAAATTACGTATCTTGGGTACCGTACATCAGTTTGATGAACCATATATGGTGCGGAGAACCTTGGAGTGAGACGGTACTTTTGAGATACTCTATGGGAGTTTTGTAGAAATATATATTACGGTCGGGTTGGATCATCCACGAATTTAATCGGGCCCCTTGCACTAAAAATCCAATAACATTAAAACCGAGCATCCAATTGATGTGCCTTCTCTTGTGTTGGAACCCTTATGACATGACAGATCTTTCGGTAACTTTTTCATTGGATATAGTGCTGGTAGAAATATGACCGATGGATTGTGGAGTAGTTCCCCCTATAAACAAGTGTTCTATTAGAGGAATTGATGTGGTTGGATGATATGTAAAGAATAAAGAAAGATTCTGTGTTAATCAGTACTGAGAGATTCTGTGCGACTCAACACCCATTGATTTTTTGTGAATCAGCAACGATTTATTTTGTTTAGCTCAAAACAGATCGATTCTGTGTGAATCAGCACCCAACGATTTTGTGTGAATTAGCACCCATTGATTTTCCTGAATGAGAATTCATCGATTGTGTGGGAATCAGAACCCATCTATTCTATGTGAATTAGTACCAAATGATTCTGTGTGAATCTGCACATAAAAATTCTATGTGAATTAGTACTAAGTGATTATGTGGGAATAAACACCCAATTATTCTAGGTGAATCACCACCTATCAATCCTGTGTGTGTCTGGCAGGGGTTAGGATGTATCAATCCTGTGTGGGTTAGCAGTCGTGCCTCTTGACAAAGTAATATGATCTATACTTATGAATAATAATATTCACTACTGTATTTTAGTTATACCACGTTTGAGATGTGTCTATTGCTTTGTGATTTGTGATTGAGATCATGCTTTTTATTTTCTTTTATGGAAATCTGAGAGACCTTTGGTGGTATCGAGGTCCCTACAGAGTATTGTTATACTCACCCTGGCTCGGGCTTCTCCTGCACCTTGTCAGGTCTTTTTCATAAGATAGATATCCTTGACTGAGACTCAAGGATATAGTACCTGACGGTGGATGGAAGTGACAATTGATGTGGAGTTTTTTAGAGTCGATATGTACCTACCCTTCTGGTAGGATCCCTGACAGAAGATCTCAGGAGCTGTTTTTTGTTTTCAGTTGTAGGTATATCATTTTCTATTGGGATTTTATTCTGACCCCTTTACATTCAATACACCCCTTCACTTCTATAGTTTTACTTCATAGATATATCTTGTTGTGTTCATGGACTGTGTTTTTGTATTGGTTTAAGGAAATACCTTTCAGTTTTTGGGATATTCCTTTCTGGTGCTAGGCGCCTACCCCTGGCCGATGTAAGGTGGGATTGGGGTAATTTTGAATTGGGCCTCAGGGGATGGTTTGTGACGTTTCCATGATGAGAAAACCAATATAGTTGTTATTGTAACTATGAATGTTATGTAAATATTAGCGTATCAAAATAATTTTATGAATTATAACCTTGGATGAATTGAGAAACCTATTCCACAATGAGATTATATAATTTTGGATCTCATTATGCAATAGAGTCCCCAAAATTTATTGGGACTACTGAACTTATTGAAATATAAAAATGGATTGTGTATTGGGATAAGAAATTTTAGGAATTGGGATGTGGTGAAAAGGAAATGGTTTAACATATACTATATTGTGGGAGAGGTGATGTGGATCAATAAAGGTCATCGATCCAAAATACTAGTGAGAAAGAAGAAATAGAACTCATGGAAAATATAACAATTATGGATAAACTATATGATAAATACTTCCATTGTGAGAAGAAATCTAAGATAAAGAGAACATTCATTAGTTTAAAGAAAAAGGAGGTTGAAATTGTTGAAGAGTATAATTCCAAATTTACAAGGTTTGCTTGGTATTCTAAGGATTTCATATGAAACATGGAATGAATGATTAGTCATTTCATTGAAATACATAAGAATTGTATATCAAGGGCACTGGTGTATCAATTATTTTCACCGTATGATGAAATAGTCTTATGATCCATCAAGATATAGAAATAATTCTCCAAGCCATATGGCTTCAAAGGGAATCGATAGAATAAGATAATGTAATATAAAATAAATGATGAATGTGAGAAGGGAAATAAGATGTTTCTCACATGAGATAAATTTGTAATTAATCTCCTAGGTAAATTCTTGAAAAGATTTTGAGTGTTTTATAAATTCAAAAAAAAGGGTAACATAGAAAACAAATGAAAATAAATGAACGAAAATTCTTTTATTCTATGCTACAATTGAAAATATATGGGGAACTACATAAACTAATGTCTGAAGTGTTAAAATAATATGCCACCACAAAATCTAAGTGATTATGGTCTTGATTATGTTATTTAAATGACCGAAGCGGAATGATTAATATACTACTGTATTTGTATATAAGAAATAAGATTTAAAATAAGTTCAGTAGTGATGTTCTGATACTATGAAATTTTAAATGTATAAGGATTGTATTATAATATGTTTTCAATAAACATCTGAGGTCATATGCTAAATGGTACCAAGAAAAGTGATTCAGTATCAAGTTAATCATTTTTGGAAAATAAATTATGAAGGGATAGATAATCTTTAATACATTCATAATGTTGAGACAATGTTGTTTGTATAATGAAATTATATATTTGGATATGTTGTAACTACATTAGAACTAATTAATGATTTTTCAACCAGATGTTATTTGCTATCATTGGTGGATCTTATAATGACATTAGATTTAGGGAATATATAAAATAAAATTGGATTTACATAATGAATAAGTAATAATTAATGTTCATAATAAAATATAATGATAATTAATTTTATTACTATATTTATAAGATTATACATGATAAAGTTTTTCAAATATATAGTATGTGATGATTAATGGGAATCATTATTTTGATTGATGAAAAATGATATTTTCATTTTGGAAATTAAGTGACCATACTTACTATATTATTGATAAAAAAATAATTTTTAATGGGTAACCATTTTTTATATAGATTATGATGATATTTTGAAGAGGTTTTAGAGACTAGTGTTTAAATTCATCCTACGATACAACTAGTGATATAAAATGAAGTAGAAGTATGTAAAGGAAAAACCAGAGCATAAGATTATGTTTTTTGAAGTATAATCATATATATACTAATATATAGTTAAATAATTCCACAAATATTGGTAAAATAGTCTTGAAACAAATAATGGCATCCTATTATCCTCATTTTGCTGATGTAAATAGCCATTTTCATAATAATGGTTTAGGCATTATAGTCATAATCTATTAGATGAATATGTTATCTAGCCCTATCTATCAGAACAAGATTGTTATATTTTTCTTCCATATCCATGTTTCCATTTACCAACTATATTCACAAACTAGGAAACCTAGTTACGTGACCAATTTAATTCCCTTTCTCATTTATTATGAAAATTTATTTTTAACCTGATTCATGATGTGGGTTTTTCAACAATAGTATTTTTAAATATCAATCACTTGATTACAAATATCAAGTTTAAATTTCTAGGATTCAATTTATTATGGTTTGGAGAATGTAACACACATAAATTATAATGTAAGAATATTATATTCAATAATATGAATAACACACATTGCCCAATGCGTAAAGGAATACAATATCATAAGACATTATAAGAAAATTACTATTTTAATTAAATTAAATATTTTTTATAACTTGTAATTAATTCCCCTACTAGTTTTCTTAAGTTTTACTCAAGATATTCTTTGTTCAATAATTTTCATCCCACACAAGACTGAGTTTTACCGGATGATGATATAAAGTAAATACATTTTTTATATAATAGGATATAACATAGACATTAAATTAGAGTTTATGAATAAGAGTAATGAACTTATATAAATATATGGTTTCTACAAATATAGTATTATTTCAATGGTTACAAATTAATTATAAATAAATAGAAGAAACAGTTGATTATGAAGGGAATGTTTTTATAGGAATTGATTTTATACAAAAAATTGTTCAATCCTTATAAATAAAATTAATTACAAATATTGAGTGATATTAATTTAATATATGTATTATATATTAGATAATTTTTTTGGTATTCATTAAATATATTCTATATGTATAAAATTAATGTAAACCAAATATTTTCATTAAAAATAAATATTTTGAAAAAGGTTGTTTTACCACCAATTAATGGAGATACTATTTTAAATTAAATTTTTGGTGTTATTATTTATTTTATAAGTATAATAAAAATAAATTTCTAAATAATAACATGAAAATTATATAAGGGTGAATTTTTGGTATTTTCCTATGAAGTTTCCTTTTTTATAAATACTGAAAAATACTAAATTGTACTTTGAAATTAATTTTTCATTAAAAATTGTTAAAAATTGTTTTATATATTTTTAGTTATTAATGATTAGTAAGACAAAATATATATCATTTAATCCAAATTAACTAATTTTAATTAATTCCACATTGAAATTGGATATAGAATCATATCCAAATTCTGAACATTTTTACTTTTAAAACCTGCAAAGTTGTACAATATACGTGCATAAATTTTAATTAATTTCTACCAATGATGTAATTAGGAATTGGGGAAATGTATTCAATATTTGGAATAACAATAACTAATAATATATAATAAATTTTATTTATTTTTATTTTTTTTACAACAAATATTAGTGAATGTAATTAAAATTAATTACAATAATTAATCAAATCACTATCTTAACAAATGAGTAAACTTTAAACATAATGGAAAAAATGATCTAGAAACATGAAATAATACTTCGAATGTCAATAATTATAACCTATAGATTCTGGGATATAATATTTTACATTATTGAAGCCACATTACATGGAAAAAACGTGGTTGTAATTCCCTTTGAAAAAATTTACAAGAGTGACACTTCACTGCACTCTAAAAATGGTCTTATCCATCCCACTTCTTCACACATCTCAAGAAAAATTTTATCGAATATGATCTATGAAAATATATCCTTAAAATAACTCCCCTAATTCTAGAATCCTCACCTTGGTTATAAATCAACCCATCAAATCCCATTGGTGAAAACCAAATGGAGTTCCCTGAAAAAGAGGAAACAACATTCCTTATGCTCTTTGTTTTTATTTTCATTCTATACTACCTAAATATTATAATTACATGATTACATAATAATATTATTATTCTATATAAAATGTGTTGTTTTTTTCTTATGGGTTCTACCAACACTTAGACACACTTCAATCTAATGGGTAACAAACTTTCTATTTATTCAAGTCGAACTACCACCGCAAAAAACAATGATGGTTGACCTTTTCCATTACCACCATTCATGGTTTGGAATTTGGATAAAAATTATATTAATATTTAATATATATTATATTTTATAAAACATTATTATTATGTAAATATTTTATAACAAATACATTTATAACCCTTATTTTGTGTGAATATGATTACATCATTTATGGAACTGTGGACTACCGCATCTTTAATGTGATGTGATTCATTCACATGATACATGTAATGTATAAATAATGGTTTTAATTAAAAATAAATTCCATAAATTAAATATATATGATATTCATGGAATAATTGAGTTACAATAATTCTAATATATAATTTATTATTACTATTTTCACACTCTAAAAAGTTATAAACTCAGTCTTGTTTGAGTGGACTTCCACCTCCTCAACATGATGTAATTCATTTTACATCACTAGAGTTATATATATAGTTTTATATGATTATATAAAATTTTATTTATGATATAATTATCATTCTATAAATATATAATTTCACTTAACATCTTTCTGTAATGATCATTGAAAAATGAGAACATTACTCATGAGTATGTAGACCTACCATCTCCATGATTTATCATGGGTTCATTTTTCATAACCAAATTTCATTATTAGATTGGAAAGTATAATTTATGTATAAATTTGATAGTTTTTTCCTGATTATTAATCTAGATAATTTTATATAATAAATCCTATGACCATATTCAACCTTCCAATGTCATATTTATCACCTGAACTGAATTTGGTTAAAACACCATATGTATCCATAATTATGTGAGTAGTTGCTTATAACATTGTAATAAGTGAAATAAAAGTAATGATAAACATGAAAATGATTATTAAAAAATTAAATATTTAACATATGTCTATTCTGTTGGAATACAAATAAACATGTGGCATTTTAGACTCAATGTAAGGTATTTAATCTAAATTTACTTTCCATTGAGTCGTATTTGTTCTTATACACCAGTTTAATTTTATATGTTGTATATAATAACATTTGAAATGTTATTTCATGAATAAACTTATTCTCATGATATTCAAATATTCATGTAAATTTAATATTTCATTGGAATTATGATTCAAATGTGTCAAAGTTGTATGGGATACTTTGGAATTTTTATAAATTATTTTCCGAAACATGTTTTAATAAAATTCCAATTGAATTTCCATTCATCAATATCAATATCCCTTGTTGTTACATAATCTCCAAAAATAAATTATTTAAAAAATATATATAATTTAATCAATAAATATATATTATAAGGAATGATTTTTTATTTGAATTGATTATTCTATATGAGGAATGATTTGGACAGGTTTGGCACTGGTGGGGAATAATAATCAATATACCCTTGAGGAATTGGTAGTCTCATTAGATTAAATAGTTGGAAATAATATGTGGTGTTTTCCCTGATATACTAAAATTCCTTTTTAAAGGTCCTGATAGTAAAGGTTCCATGTATCTATGAAAATTGGAGCCCAATAGTTAAGAATCTCCCTAATTTAGACTCAGTTATTATTTATCTATGATATTATTTCTCAACATATATTCATATGTAGTTCATTCTATGTTTATTGATTATATGGAATATGTTTTAGTTTTTCACCTTTCCATATTGATTATTCCTTATCTAGTTGTTTAAATGGAATGTGTGTTCAATTATTTATCATTCCATATTGATTTATAAATTATTTATTCAATTTTAATTACCATTACTATGAATTGGAACTCACTCATGTTATGTTTACATTCCCATGGTAATGAAAAAGAATCCTTTGAATGAATTTAAGGGATACTGAGCTTTAAATTATGTTTTTATTTAGTTTTGTTTCCCAATTTCTTTTTGATATCATGTATATAATATGGTTTTCTAAAACAACTAAACTGACCAGTTCCTTGGTATTTGATTCTTTTAAATCATGACAACATAATAATGTAATGCAACAACTCTAGGATTCTTGGTCATGGCATTACAATGTATTCCCTCAACAAATTAGGATAGAAATAATTATATAAATAAATTATAAATCACCCCAAACAATATCCCAATGATGATATTCATAGAAAAAATGTCCCAAAATCTCAAGGAAGAAAAAAAAAGAACATACATAGAGAGCATCACACTCTTCTCCAAAGGAGTCTCTATATGCCTAAATATAGACCAGATAACCTTTATCCATTACTAAATGACCAACATAATTCAATAATTTGAATAATTAGGTGGTGTTTACACTAATACTCATTATTCAACTTTATAATAGTAGGGGTAGGTCATGTGGATACCTGTATGGCCAATAGGATCCAAAAAATCCCGTCTCGAAACTATGTGTCAGCACCAAGATAAGGAAAAATAGTAGGTGACACTAGTGGCATTATAGGATATATTATGGGTGGTTCAGGTTCCCCCACCTTCATTTAATGTTCATCATAACCTTCATGGTACAAGAATTATGGTTTTTGAGGTGGAATATATTTATAAATTCCCTGAAGACAGCTTAGAATAGGTTATTATAACTAAAATTGCAACATATAAGGAATAAGAAAGATATAAGACCTACTATAATATGATCAAAACTTCTCTTCCTTATATAAATTCTTTCTCTATCCAATTTCTCGAGTCATAAGAAAATATATGAGACCCTCCCAATATCCCTATTCTAATGTCCATTGAATGAAAAGTTTCTATTTTGATAGAGGTTTGAGTATATAGCTTTTTAATTACATGTTAAAGATGGAAAACCCATTAATGTTTCAATTTATATCACTATTTAATAAAAACAATATAATTTTGATAATTTCGACTCTATATTTTCTATATATATATATATATATCAATTAGGGTCTAGTTAGGTGAGTTTTCATTCCCATTCTATAATGTCTTACACATTATAAGTTTCAATTTAAAAGTTATGTAACCTTAATATTCCCTTTTCGGTGGTTCATTTATATGAATCAATATTCACAATTAATATAGGAACTTAATCTCTAAAAATTGATATCTGAATTTATTGAACTTAAAACACTAACATATTAACACATGTGAACAATGGTCCATTTATCAATTAACTATAATTTATTAATTAATATTCCCCCATCAAGCTATATAAAAAAAACACCATTTAGATTCATGAATAAATATTAATGAAATGACTATTTAACACATTTAATCTTTTGAAATTTTATATAGATAGATGATATGAAATTCATGGAACTATTATATATTGGAGACAATACTCACTATAAAGTAGATATGGCATGGCATATGAATGAAATGTATATACTTATGTTCCTACTATGATTCATCAAAAAAAATGTCCTTGTCATATAATTATAGTGATAAAAGATAAAAAATTGTAATAAAATCCAAAATTCATGTGCATAACCCTATAGTGAAATCAATACAACTCTGATATGTATAATCCAAAATAAAAAGTCCTTCCAAGGTAATTTTGATTATCTGTGTATGTGTTTTAGCGACTCTGATGAACATGGTCAATAGCAAATTTCAATACATTCCATGTATCATATATTCCAACATGAAATAGTAATAAAACAAGGAATATAAATCTATGATACAACTTTGTGATGTAAGAGTCTTTGTTCACCAATAATTAACTGATCCAAGTCTTCCACATGGCCTCAAGAATGCCTCCTCATACACCAAAGGCGAATGAATAGTAATTAGGGACTATGATGGCACAATGGGGAGACCGTACCCTTAGGATGATAGTGGAACATTTCAAGAATATAATTAAAGATACAGAGGTTGATCAAGACAATAATGAGTAAAATAAGTAACAAACATCCATATATGAATACATAACCATATCCATAGGTAGTAGTATAAATAATGAAAATATCCACTTCCACTATCATTTAAAAAATTATTTCATATCTATATGATAAACAAAAAGGTTTATACATAGAATAACGAGAAGAATTTATATTCAACATGATTTAAGAAAATGAACAAAATATCAAAATATATCTATAATATAATCACAATCATAATCTCATTCCTTTACTCATGTACTCCACCCTAGTATAGAATAATTAAGTGTCTATAGCAGACAACTTTCCCATGTCCACCCTACATAATTGAAGTCTATCTAAGTAAAAATTAGCAGCTTGTATGGGGTGTCATATAAACTCAACAGGTCCCACGAATGGTGTCTAATTATTTCCAGTAACTTAGTATACAATGTAACAGTCTATAGGTTTAATAATAAATGTATTTAATTAAATACAAAACACCCATTTTGGTATGGGTCTCCCTTGATTCACCCGTCAAATGCTTCCTACAATATCCTATGACATTATATATTTGAATTATTATGCTTATGATTCAATTTGCATAACATTATTAGGTCACTATAATCATATCCAATGATACACCTATTGACCATATTCTTACATAGGATTAATAATACCCATATAATTTATTTGTTAGTTAAGGAAATGATAATGTTTTTCATGTATATTAGTCCTTGAATTATTCAAATTTTGAATTTGACTTTGCAAATGTGTCACTTAGTTATATAATTTTCAACATGAGCGTATCCCAGATATTCCTTATAAAGAACCTAGGTATCACTCTATATGTAATATGGCCACATCACACTACAGAAATATGCATGACATTCTTCGTCAAATCCATGATATCACCCAATGAACAGTATATTATAATTTCCATCTGAACTCATTATTCTAATTTGACATAATGAATCCTGGTGTCACATGTGTCATAATCAAATGGAATTCCCTTTTAAAATATTCTTAGAGTTTCATGTATTGAACCAAAGTGTCACACATGGAATAATATAATTCTCTTCCCTCTAATTCCATCATTGGTAATCCATAAAATGTATCCTAATGCCACTCATGGAAATTTATAACTCCATACTAATTAATTTTAATTTAATAATCCCAATGAGGCAATCCATGTAATTTCATGATGGAACCCATGTATCACTCTTGGCATGGAACACAGAATGGTCATGCCTAAAAATCTATCCATACAATTTCTAAAACATTAATTCAAATTTTCACATTCTTATGAGGGAAAACTATTGAATTCATGAGAAGGAACATGGACAATGGATGTGGAAACACCACTACCTATTGAATTTATTTCATTTCATGTTTTAATACATTAATTATTACATCAAAAATGAAAGGGGAAAGAATTACACCTCAGAAGGTTAATTGATTATATAATCTGCTATTAATCATTTATCCTATTTTAAAAACCCACCTATCGGGTGGATCAAATTGAGGTTCTCAACCTTTAATAGTTAAAAAATATATTCCATGTAGTTATTTAATGTTAGAAATAGAAAAAATAGAAAAATACCCTGAAAATATTGAATATTATCTCATGTTAATTTATTATTCCATTTAATGAGATAAAAGAATGATGTAAGGATAATATTGAAGATATTACTATCACAAAACATACTAGATACCCTGGTCACCCGATAACCAAGCCCATACTGACATAACAAGAAGGTTATTGCCAGTACCTATTGTATGGAAACAAGAACATCAAATTTTACAAAATTAAAGTGGGAACGGATTGAGCTCAAAAATTACATAAGTAAGATAAAAAAGACTGAATGCATATAAAAGAAACACCATTTAGGGAACTTTACTTGATGTAAAATAGGAATAAAAATCCAATGTACTATAAAAAAGTACCAGCAATCTAGAATAGCATCACCCAACCCAAAGGATACATGTCTCCATGTCTATAATTCAATAGCTATAACCACTTCCAAGAGGGTTTTTCCCCTGATCGAACTTTCATGGATATACTCTACACACACCCGAAGACACATGTATGGTGTGAGTAAAAATACCATTAGGGTCTCACCAAAAATTCTATAAAATATTACAACATTTAATTAAAAAAATAAAGAGCTTTCAATTTAAAATAAATTGGATTGGTATTTTAGAATCGTATTAAAACAAATTATTCATTACATTTTAAATAATGGTATCAATTTTAGGCCATTTTATTAATTAAAAACTTTATGTAAAGATAAAATATAAATTATAAGACATGTAAAAAAATTCAAAAACATTTGTATACATTAATGCTTCAAATATAAATATGAATTAAACGCAATCATCTACCAAAATTAATAATTGTTTGAGGATACGAGATCATACAATAGTCGAAGAAAATCACGGTGATATGTGTATACACATATCTCTATGAAACAATGTAATGTATACTCATCACCATACCATCAAATATGTGACTAGTTATTCTATGGTTTCTTTTAGTTTTAAAGCATCCAAAGGATTTTCTCCCAATAACGTACCAATAACATTTATTTCATGTAATATAATAAAAATAAACGATTGAAAATTTATTTTATGAATACTTAAAATAATATTCTTCCTAATCCACCTTATCAAATGTTCTAATTTCCAATTTTGAAATAAAAATGGGATTTTTAATAAAAACATGCCTTTTTCAATGATAAACCCACCTTGTTTTTATCAATACCATTTTAATCTATTTTTTTCGAACGTAAATTTGAAAACAATTTAATCAAATGAATTTCGAAATTTAAATTCCAAAATTAAATTCCAAATTTTAATTTTAAGAATTTCTATCCAATTTCACAACAAACCCCAATATAATGGACTTTGGGGGTCATCCCAATTTCATATCAAAAATCAAATTCAAATCCCCAATTCAATTAAAATGGGGTGTTAATAAACCAATTGAAATCAGTTTCATGTAATTTAATTCAAATCAAAAAATTTAATTTAAATAAATAAATTTAGGGTTAATAAAAAATGTCCATCATAATAGAACCAACAAACATTCTCATAAAACAAAAAACATTCCACAAAACCTTCCAATAAGATTCAAAATATAAAAGATATCGGAACACAACCTATACAAAATATTCCAAAACATGGAATTTAGATCCATCATTCCCCAGACGATCTGTCAAACTCCCAGGAGGGAAAGAGAAAAAGGAAAAGATATCAGTAGAATTATAATTGAAATAGTTAAAATGATCATTCACTAAATGAAATGTCCTAGAAGGGTTTGAGGGATCCATTATAGCCTGAAAATTCTTCTTGGATCAAGATTAAAGAAATAAAAAGATGAAGAAATAATATTTCATCCAAACATCCAATTTATAAAAATGGCCAAGGATATTACATGTCGTGTAACTTAATTACATGACATGTAATTTAAAAATCCTCAATAACTAAAAAATAGTATCCTTTTTATAAAAATGGATGTTATATTATTTTAGAATTTACACATCATGTAACCAAATTAAACACTATGTAAATCTTCAGATGTTCTCAATACCATTAATTTTTATACTGAATATCTAACACATCTCTAACTTCACCGTTATCGGTATCCACCCAATTCCTTATTATCCCTTCCCAGATAAAGAAAAAAGAAAACAAAAAAAAAGGATTAAAAAAATACATGATATAAAAGTAACATGATGTTAGAACATTAACACTAAAGAAAATTTTATCCTTAGAAATCCTATTAACAATCCTCCCTGTTGAAAAAGGGATCCTAATGATCACACATCGTTGACATGCACTAATATGTCCAAGGATAATTTGAAATGTACTTCCAAATACCTTTAACAAAAGGGTTTTCCCTCCCACAATGTACCTTGGTTTCAGAATCCACATTCCTGAATTGCAGTTCAATCACAAACACAATAGGTTTAACCTCAAGATCATTCTTGATCAGAACATGTGATGCATTAGATGGATACTTTCATTAATGAGAGATAAGAAACACTACATGTATCAATATTAGTATTTATGGAAGTGGTAACTGATAAGTAACATTCCAATCCTAATAAGTAACCAAAAAAGGGTCTAGAAACTGAGGAGAATGATTAAATTTCTTCCCAAGCCATAAATTACCTATGATATGTGAAACGTTCATGTATATCTGGACACCAACTGATAATTCCAATGGTATACAGCACAGATCATGATAATATTTATAACTACTCTATACTGTTAAGATCCACTAACAAATCACCAGAATCTTTTTTTTAATCTCTGGAAACAAGCCTTGTTCAACCAATGAATATTCACTAATCCCTGACCAAAACAATGAATATATTCAAGGCCCAAAATATAATGAATCAAAAAGATCCATTCTGATCATAGACTGGTACCTATTTTTATATGAAAACTAAACCATCCCCTGATGGTAATCCCAAGACCTAGAAATGTCAATAACATAGTCCCAAAGAATATACAAGAGAATATGAATAGATTTTTATGTATATCCATACAACTGTATATGATTTGTCATACTCAAATGGACATGATATATCAATTCCTCTTTAACGGATATCCAAAAAATGAGATGTTAAACCTGGAAATATGTCTGAGAATATATAATATATAACTCCATGAAAAAGAAAAATATCTTTCAAATATATATTTTATAATTCCTCAACATTGGATGAGTCAATAATGAGTATACAGGGAGCTGATTTAATCACCATATCAATCACAACCCAGAGTTCATTTTTCTTTCTATAGGAATGAGTCGACACTTCCAAAAGTTCCATTGAGAATTCAGCCAACTTCCTTTTTTTTCTAGAAGTGTATGAACACGTATCGATGGTTTAGTGCTCTTTATTGACCTATTGGTTTGTATAGTAATGAGAATCAAAATCAACAATGCCTCATCTCATACCTGGCCACCTAAACTACCTCCACATGGAATTGAACATCTTTGTCAAACCTAGGTTCACATCCCACATAGAAATATGGAAATACACCATCACAATATTTTTTCCACTACTAAAAAAACTTAGTTATGATATCATAACATTCCACCTTTAGATAATGACTAGTGGGTAATAGTGTCCCTACTATAATGAGAGTATATAATATAATAGAACTGATAATGAAGTTTTTGTTCCCAAGCGTTATCTGGAGAAAATTGGATTTCAAATTAAAACATTTCAAAGAAAACTCAACAATTGATTCTAGAACAACAATATAAAATTGTAAAAAAAGATCAATTAAGTTCCACTCTTTTGATGATTATTTGATGATCTATGTTAAAATATTACTTCTAAATGTGTCTATAATGACATTACATTTTCCAAGGGTATTGGCAATGTTTAAATCAAATGATTTTAGGTATTAAAACCAATCCATATAGTGGAGATTAATATCTTTTTATGTGATGATATGACTCATGATTTTGTGATCTAAAAACATGGTAAAACCTCATCTAAAAGGGTAATAATGCCAAATATTAAGATCGTGAATCACTACTACAAGTTCATGGTAATGGGATGAATAATTAATATAGTGTGTCATAAGCCGAAAAGATCCATATAAAATGACATAATCAAATAGCATAAGAATTCAGAAAAAACCTAAAATTGGTGCATCACAAAATACCACATAGCCCAACCCTTCCTCTGGGAGAGTAAACCCTGGCGAAGTAGTCAAAATTAGTTTCATCTCTACAAATGATCTTTAAAAATATTCATCCTAATAACACTTAATTCACTATTTATTTACAGCTGTTATTGGAGAATACAACATTGATAATACCTTAACAATCCAATAGTAATACCCAATTAAACCCAAGAAGCTTCAAATCTCAAAAACATTTATCATTTATTCCCATGTCTTATGAGCCTTCAACATCATAGTAATAAATAAAAACCTATGTTATGAAAAACCATGTACCAATAAATTCATATTCCTAATACATAAATAGTATTTTTAAATCATTTCTTAATGTATGTGATTTCTCAATAATTCTAGAATTACTCTCACATGATGCACACAATCCTTGTTGAAAATAGATTAAACAAGCATGTCATGCACATAGACTATGACAAGGTATCAATATACTCATGAAAAATATAACTCATAAAATAAATAAATACTATAATCTAATTAGTTAGACCATAGGGTCTGGAAATATACTTATAATGTTCATACATACTCTGAAAGATGGAATTCTAAACATTAGATTCTTTTATACTCAGTTTATAGTAATAAGACCAAAGAATTATTTTGAGAGAGACATTTCATATTTTAAATTATCAGACAGCTCATCAGTCATTGTAAATATATAATTTTTTATTAACATGACTCTGTTTATTTTTTTAATCAACACAAAGGTGGAGTGATCCATTAGTTTTAATAATAAAGAAAATTGGCACAACCATTGTGACACACTCACGAGGTTGTCTTGACAAGTCAAATTGATTACGATTTTAATATTTCTTTATAGTCTGGAGAAGACCCTAGGTTATCTCTAAAAAAGATTTTATAGGTTTTGAGTGTGTATCTTTAATAAAATTTAATAATAGCGGGGGTGGTTTTGAAAACATTATTAAAAATAAAATGACTTAATTAAAGAGTTTAATTGATGATATATAAAAATGGTGTTTTAGAATTATGAGAGAAGAAGATAATTTCTTTTTCACTATACATCATGGAGAGTTCATCATTTTTAAAAATACACATTTTATAATGGAACCCTTAGGTTGAGGGTTTTCAACATCCCGACTTTCCTCTTTCCTCTTAAAATGAGGCGCAAAGTACCACCCCTTGACATAATAATCGTGTTGTTATGTTTTGGGTATCAAACATATAAAAAAAGGCTTCCAAAGAATACTGAAATGTTATGTATTTTTTAGATAAATAAGACTATTTTATTGTCCAATTAGAATAATACAATATTCCCAATTGAAATCTCAACCCAATCAGTGTTGAGATAAAAAGTGTTTGACATAATTAAAATGAAATAAAAGTATTCAGAGGAGATGTTCATCAAATTTAAATTTAAGAGAAATTTTTATCATAGAAATTATAGAAAACTAGTAGAATATCATGTGCTGGAACTACCTCCCATGATTTTATAGATCCCACGAAATGATCATCCACTGTTTAGCTCAATATCAGGAGGAGGAGGAAGATCAGGTGGAACTCTTTCTTCATTGTTAATCCCCCTATGATGATAGTCGCCACTAGAAAATTTTGGATGAGGAGAAAACTATTTTTGGTCTCCAAAATACTAAGGTTTTTCCTCCGGGTTTGAACACTCCAAATGAGGTATACATGGTGCTCTTTTATACCAAATATGGGAAGTGATTTTGGGAAAACATATTTTGTAAAACCACTTGTACCATTGTTTTCAGTATCCACAAAGTCTTCAATCGCTTTTGAAAAATATCTAAAGTTTCTCACCCACATCTTGGATATCTCAAATGAATGTTTGGATTCGTTTTTACACCTACAACTTGAGATATGTACAACACACAACACACAACTTTTGACTCTATGTAGATTTGATGGTTAGAACAGATCATTTCGGGTGGGCCTCTTCATGGGTGAATGGATATGGGGTGTATTCATAATTGTTTTAGACAACTGTTTTTTGTACAAGCCCACAAAATCTAATACCATTTGGTTGCATAGAGATTTCATACTATACCCAATAGTGGATAGGTGTTAATGGAACTTGTACGTTTTTGGCCCATTTTCATTCTGGATCATCTTCGGGGCCTCCAAATCACGAACACCATCAATGAAAATATTAAAACATGTATAATTTCCCTTTTTTACAGAGAAAAATATCAATTAATTGAATAAATAATAACATTTATTTTATTATTATATTTGGTATATTCAATAAAAATCAAGTTTAAAATAGCCGTGTAAGGGTGGAATTGAATAGTGAATCGCTATGCGATCACACCCCCACATCAAAATTTTTTCACTCCTAGGAAAGTCACATGTTCAAAATATTTGATGTATGTATATATTCCCATCCTCATGATGACTTAACATTTGAGGAAATTTTAATTCATTACTGTAATGTGATAAATGTAGGAACCACACCAAGGATTTCATCCTAGAGAAAATTGAAAATGATGTCTCAAAAATCATATCACAATAAAATTACAAGAGATTCATGACACAAAATTGAGAATGATATTAAAAAGTCAACCATTACAATAACTCACAATGTTTGTGTATCAAAACCATTCCATGATATTATTCCCCCTTTCTATCTAATAAATATAGGTTATTTCAACATTATTTAGCTTTAAATGATTTTTTTTCCGAACCTTAGCTACATCCATTGTAATCATATTTTAAGACCCACATACATAATAATTCTTGGATGTCAAACCATAATCTCACGACCTAGATATCACCATATGTTTCAAATTTTATCTCTCCCCTCATTTTTTGTTTTTTAGAAGTTTCATTTGGAAAAAATCTCACATTTACCTATCAAACCTTATTTGATCTCCTCATGACACTAAATGTAATAATTAAAGAAGATCCAAGGATTAGTAGGATTTGTTTTTGACCAACCGAAGACACAACCCAATTTATTTTTGGGGGCATACAAGAGTCTAATATTATGTACACACACATAGGTCAATCCGACACAGTAATGAAACAGATCAGATAAGGAATGATTGTTTGGAAATATCATTTAAATCAAAAATATTAACCTAACATATATTTACCTTCTATTAATTTATAAATATTCAAACTTTTTTGGTTTGGTGAAAAATGTGTGGAGATATTAGTGACAGAATTTTCAAAAAAACTACTCACACAAGTGGAATCAATCATCTCAAAATTTTCACAGTGATACAACTATTTATATGAATGAAAGAAAAACAATTCACTAAAAATCAATCCAAGAAGTTTAATTAATAAAAACATTCAGTCCATAAAAGAGATAGGTTTTCATCAAATGTTAAATAAATAAGGAATAAAAAATATTAACATGCATTTTTAATAAGTTCCATGATTTGGTGACCATAAGGGGGGAGTAAAAATACTATAATGAAGGTTAAAGGGGGAAGCAATAATGAGGAAGATAAAAATAATAATGAACCTAGAAAGATGGGGAAATGTTAAAATACTATAAAGAAGGTGAAAATGAGAAGAAAGAATAAAAATGAAGAAAATCCTAATGAACCCAGGAATGTATCCACCCCTCACACAAGGAATGTGTAGTTTCATAAATGTAATAATTGAGAATATGAGAAGTAATGATAAAACATTGTGTGTTTCACTTGTATGTTGCTTCTTGAACATGGAGTTCCTCCGTCAAGATCTACGGAAGGGCTTCATGGATGTGCTTCAACCGTTATCAATTAACATAGAAGGTTTTCATGGTTTCTTCATTTTGAAATAGAATTACACTAAATAAAGGTACATTAATAATAGTGTATGTGCTAAACCAGAAGGAATATAGAATACCTGGATGAAACATCATACTTGCATTATAAAGGAGGACCTTCTTCCCAATGTGGAACTGTCGATGAATTATAAGACGACCATGGGATGCCTTGGTTCTCTTCTTATAAATCATTGATTTTTTATATTCATATCTCCACATTTCCTCCAACTCCTAAATATAGAACATCCTTTGAGAACTTACACCAAAATGGTTATAATTGCATTTTTTTAATGGCCTAGTAGGCCCAGTTCTCAATATCAATAGGTTAGTGACAAATTTTTTATAAAACAATCTTATAAGGAGACATTCCAATGGGAGTTTAAAAGTAAGTACGGTAAGACCATAATGAATCATCAAGTCTACAACTCAAATCTTTTCTTTTGGGTTGTATGGTTTTTTCAAGAATTTTTTTTACCTCTTTATTTTACACCTTAGTTTGACCATTAGTCAGTGGGTAATATGCTTTAGGCACTCTATGAATGACCCCATACAGATGCAATAGTGATTGCATGGTTCAGTTGTAGAAATGAAAACCCTGGTCATGGATGATGATCCTAGGTAAGACTAACCTAAAAAAATCTAGTTCTCATAAATTCTACAACAGCCTTAGAATCATCCTCCCTTGTAGCACGTACCTCCACCCATTTTGACACATAATCAACTTCTAGAAGAATGTACATGTTTCCAAAGGAATTAGTAAATTGCCTCATAAATTCAATACCCTAAACATAAAAAATTCCAAGAAAGAGAAATTTTTTTTATGGCATTTCATTTCATTTAGAGACATTACCCATTCTTTTACAATGAGAACTAGATTTTAAAAATTCATGGGAATCCTGAAAAAGGTTAGTCCAAAAGAGACTAGAATCAAGGACTGTGTGAGAAGTCCATTGGGGATGAAAGTGGACCCCACAATCAAGACTGTGGCAGAACCAATAGATGGATTGCAACTTGTTATCGGGAACACAATGCCTAAGGACATGATCACTAAATGTGCACTAGATGTAGGGGTCATCTAAAATGTATCAATGAGACTCGCTTTTTAGACGTTCGGCCTGGTTTTTATTGAAATCTATGGGAATACAAGATGCTACAAAATAATTTAAAATTTCAGCATACCATGGAATAACATCATGTACTCAGTATAGTTTCTCATTAGGGAACATGTTATTTATGGGAATACAGGGGTGATGAGTCGTTTTCCAGGTATGGGTGGATACTATAGATGTGGTCATACACCATATTCTCTATTCCTTTTTTATCTCTAATTTCTAAATTAAATTCTTCAAGGATGAGCATCCAGCGAATGAGATGTGGTTTGGCATTAGGTTTCTTAAGGATATTATGGAGGGCAACAAGGTTTGAGAACACAATGATGACATAATCATAATGATATGACCTAAATTTATTGATGTCAAACACAATGGAAAGAAATTATTTTTCAGTGGTGGTGTAGTTTTCATGGGTAGGGTCCAACGTACATGAGGCGTAGTCAATGACAGATGGATCTCGATCGACCCTTTGTGACAAGACTGGCTTAACTGCATAGTTAGAGGATTCACACATGAGATCAAATGGTAAATCCCACCAAGGTGGTTGTATTACCAGGGGTAACATGATACACCATTTTAATTATTTAAAATCTTATTCACATTCTTTATCAAAATAAAATTATTTTTTCCTTTTGGAGTAATCAAGAGAGGTGGTCTGCAATTTTACTAATATCTCAAATGAAATGACGGTAAAATCTTGCATAAACCAAGAAATTCCTCCCATCCCATACATTATTGGGGAATGTTAGGGAATAAATGACATCCACTTTTGATTTATCAACATATAAACCATACCAAGAAATTATATCCCAAAAAACTATACCATGTCACCCCATGAAAATGAATTTCTCAAAATTTAATACCTGATTATTTTCAATACAACGTCATTGGAATGAACCAATACTACATAAAAATTCATCAACAGAGGATCCATAAACATTGAAATCATCCATGAAAGCATCCACGAAATTCTCCATGTAATTGGATAAAATACTAACCATGTATGGATGGAAAGTACCTGGAGCATTTCAAGAACCAAATGGTGTTATCCTATATGAAAATGTGCCAAAGGGGAATGTGAAGGTTTTCTTTTCATGATCATTTGAGGCAATATGGATGTGAATGTATCCAGAATACCAATCAAGGACACAGTAATGGTATGTTCCTACTAGCCTCTCTAGCATTTGGTCAATGAATAGAAAATGTAAATGGTCCTTCCTAGTGTTTTGGTAATGTTGGAAATAGTCTATACAAATCTGATAACTATTTTGCACTAGATTTGGATGAAATTTACTATTTTCTTAATTTATTACTATAAGACTAGTTTTCTTGGAACTACTTTAATGGGACTAACCCATTGGCTTTCAAATATGGGGTAAATGATTCCAGTATCCAATAATTTTGTTACCTCATTTTCCAAAACTTCTAAGAGGCATGGGTTTAGTCAATGTTGTTCCCTCCTCACTGGATTTGGATCATCATTTAACAAATTATGATGTGTACTAATTGATGGGAAAATACTAGGATTGTCAGCGACTGTCCATCCCAAAACATGTTTATACTCCCTAAAAAGTTAATGAAGTCTCAATTCATACTCTAGAGGGAGTGAACAAGAAATGATGATGGGAAACTTGATTCCATTCTCAAGATATGAATATTTTAAGTCTTGAGGATGTGGTTTTAGTTCTAATTCAGGTGGATTTTGGTTTTATGCGACTATGTGTGAATTTGAGTGGTCAATAATCTCATCAAACATCACAAAGGTATCATCCTCATATGAGGAATGTTATTTTAAAAGTATAGTAGTATCATTTATGGTCATTGGATCCTCAGTGTTAAAGAAGTAATAGATCAATGAACATACCAGACATTTTTACAGATCACTACAACAATCAATGCCGGAATAATTCCATAGAATTTCAATCAATGAATAAAACTCTGAAAGGGGATCATGCCAATTAAATGATGTTTTTTCAAGGGAAGTTAATATAGCTATATAATTAATAGATAGGAAAAAATGTTCTTATGAGGGGTGATTCATGGAATCTATCATATTTAAGTGGACAATTTCACCACCAAACATCATATAAATTTAACATTATGAACATTATTTATTGTTTTGGTGGTTTTTATGAAGGTTCTCCCCAATATAATCAAGGAATTCCCATTCATACAATCAGCCTCCATTTAAAGCACCAAGAAGTCAGTAGGAAAAATAAAATTTTGAACCATCAAAATAACATCCTCTAACACACCAAAGGGTTGCACGGTACTCCAGTTATCCAGTTGAAAAATAACTCCAGTGGACTTCCGTTCTTAGACCTACAATGTAGAATAAATGGAGTGATGCATCTTATTTATAGAAGCACTGAAATCAATCATATCATTAGAAAAAAGAATAAAACCCTATGGTGCACAAAACTGAGAATGTTATGTGATAATTTCACTTGGTGGAAAGTGATTACTCTATAAATTCTTACAAATTCCTCCCCATGAACACCTTCAAATCACCTCAAAGCCTCTTTTTTATGTGTACACATATCCTTTAGAAACCATGTATATCTTTGAATTTTCTTCACGACATCAATCAGTGGAAAGTTAGCCTCCACTTTTTTGAA
The DNA here is from genome assembly GCA_963277665.1 of Viscum album. NCBI lineage: Eukaryota > Viridiplantae > Streptophyta > Magnoliopsida > Santalales > Viscaceae > Viscum > Viscum album. Next base: position 2,052,059,398 of record OY728165.1, read on the forward strand.
TGTTTCCAATATTTCCATATCATGTTCATTTTGCTTTTGTTTTCTTGGTTGGGTGGCCCTTTGGGGAAATGGAAGAGGAATGGTTGGGATAAGAGACTCATCAACACACACTCTTTCCTTTAGAAGTTATTCTCTAAGGACACGGATTTTCACTTCTTGGAAAATTTTTAGTAGTGGTTAGGATGGTGTTTCCCTCAGGAGGGGATGAATCTAATTGAGGGGCCATTATGCTTTTAAGATGTGTTCCACTCCTAATGGTGATTGCACTAACATTTCCTTTAACACTAGTGTTAACTACTTTTTGAGAGGGTAGTTTACCTGACCCATGACATTGAATTTCTCCCACTGAGTTAGCTAGTTGACTTAATTGGGTTTTGAGGTCTTGTATGGAAGCTTGGGTGGTTAGTCGGAATTGGAGATTGTTGAAAGCCATTTGTTTCCTCATGTCTTCTAAGATATGCTTGGGTTTTTTGAGGTGTTTTTGGGAAAGACATTTATTGTGGTTGAGGATTTATGTGTGGTTGTGGAGAACTACTCTACCCCGGTTGGTTCCATGGTTGTTAAAGTTGGTTTGAATACCCCCTTTCCCATAGGATTGGTTATCTTTTCACCTAGGATTGGATGGATAGTATGTTTCTTGCCTGAAGTGTTATTTATAAGGGCATCCAAGAATGATCTACTCACAACTCACAAAAGATTCACTTAGTGGGGGACATTGATCAGAGTAGTGGGTGTCAGAAGAACATATAACACAATTTATGGGAGTAGAAGATTTGGAATTCCCTTGGGAAAGAGCAAGTTGTCAATGAAGGGTACATACCTCTTCAAGATTAATGTCCTCATTCGTCTAAAATTATGTACTTTGAACCTCATGGACACCTAGAATGGGTACAATGGACCTTGAACCAATTTTTTGAGTGTTTCGTGCCATGTTCTCAATTAAGGTCCTTACAGCATTTAGGGTCTTATCTACCAGCACATCACTTGTAGTAGCATCAATTGTGTTTCTATCAATATGGATTAAACCTTCATAGAAATATTATATTAAAAGTTGGTAACTTATTTGATGGAGTAGAAAACATGAACATAATCTTTTAAATCATTCAAAATATTTGTGAAGTGTTTCCCCATGAGATTGAATTATCCAAAAAATTCATTTCTTTATAGTTGCAGTTATTGAGGTTGGGAAATAATTTTCACAAAAAAATCATTTCATGTCTGCCTAGGCTTTTATTGGTGAATTAACATAATAAACCCAATATTTTGCAGTGACTTATAATAAAAAGGAAATTCACTAATCATTACTTTATCTTCATCCACATTTTTAGGTTTCAATGTAGAACAACCAGTTTGAAATTATTTGAAATTCTTATGTGGATCCTCACCAGGAAGTCCATGAAACTATGGTAATAAATTAATTAAACCGTAATTATGTTCAAAATTGGGTTCCTCGCCTAGCATTTGAATGCAAGTGGGTTGGATATCAACATCTGTAGAAGTTATTTATTTTAGTATTCTATTGTTTTCCTCCATGTCATAAAAGTTTATTTCATTTTTTATGTTGGTTCCAGAAGAAAAATATGAAAGATCAAGAAAGTGTGGTTGTCTTGTGTTTCCTCCTTCAAAGGGTTCTCTTGTGCATCTCAGGGTCGATGACATAAGATCCTCTATGATTTGGGATCAAAAGGTGGTAAATCTCTCAAATTATAACTTATAATTCACATGACCTACACAATAAATAAATCAGAACACGAAAATCTAGGTAAAGGTAAAACCTGAAACTAATAAATAATATCAAAATTTACAAAAAAAATTATAAAAACACAAACAAATAACCAAAGAGTTCCCCAGAAACGGTGCCAAAATTTGACCACAATTTCATGACATGTCAAATTGACTATGATCTTAAGATTGATTTATAGTCTAGGAAAGACCCTAGGTCGTATATCAAGGAGCGTTAATAGGTTTTGAGGTTGTATTTTTAATAAAATTTACCAAAAGATGGGGTGGTTTTGAAAACAGTTTAAAAATAAAATGATTTAATTAAAGAGTTTAATAGTTGATAAATAAAATTGGTGTTTTAGAATTATGAGATAAAGAGATCATTTCACGTTCAAAACACATATTTGTGAGTTCATCAATTGAAAAAATATACATGGATTAATGGAGCCCATTGGTTGTGGGTGGTCAAGATCCCGACTTTCCTCTTGCCTCTTAAAATGAAGCTCAAAGTACCACCCCTTGACATAACAATCATGTCATTATTGTTTGGGAATGAAACATTGAAAATAAAGGATTCCCAATCATAATGAAATAATATATATGTGTGATATAAATAGGTCTATTTTCTTATCCAATCGGAATAATAAATGATTTCCACTTGAAATCTCAACCCAATCGGTGTTGAGATAAAACATGTTTCACTTAATTAAAATGAAATAAATTCATTCAGATTAGAAGTGACTAAAAGTTAAACATAATTGAAATATTTATTACTAAAATTTTAGAAAACCAGTAGAATATCAAGTTCCAGAACTCTCTCTGATGTATGTGTAGCTCCCTCGAAATAATCTTCCAATGTTTAGCTCGACATCGGGAGGAGGAGGATGCTCGGGCGGAACTCCTTCTTCATTGTTGATCTACCTATTAATATAGGGGCCTACAGAACTTCTATGATTAGGAGAGGAATCCTTTGGGTCTCCAAAATACTAGGTATTTTCATCCTGGTTCTAACTCTTCAAATGAGGTACCTATGGTGATCTTTAATAGAAAAAATTGGATGGGGTTTTAGGCATATATATTTTGTAAAACCACTTATCCCATTGTATTCGGCCTCCAGACAGTAATTAATTACTTTTTACAAAACTATAAAGTTATTCCCCCACATCTTGGATATCTCCACGGAATGTTTGGATACATTTGTACTTGAAGATATTGAGATATGGATAGAACATAACACAAAACTTTTGACTCCATGCATATTTGGTGGTATTGACATATCACTTAGGTCGGGCCTCTTAATGGCTGAATGGAGATTGGGTGTCTTCCTAAGAGTTGTAGAAAATTGAGTTACAGATCATCCCAAAAAATATCATCCCATTTATATTCACTTAGATTCAATTATATACCCATTAGTAGACAGATGGTCATGGAATTCATGCAGTATTGGACCATTTTCCTTCTAGATCATCTTCAGGGCCTCCAAATCACCTCCACCTCTAATGAAAATATAAAAACAATTAGAATTTCAAATTTGAACAGTGATAAAAATTAATTAAAATAATAAAAAATGAAGTTAAATTTCTTATTATATTTGGAATATTCATTACAAAATATGTTTAAAACAGAAGTGTAAGGGTGAAATTGAATAGTGAATCACTATGTGATCACACAATCGGTCATATAACTACATTCTATAGAAATTCATTCAAATGGGTCATCAAATATTGAATTTCATATGTGTTCATGTGGTAAGAGGTAACCATAAATATTTATGTACTATGATTTATGTCTATAGAAAATACCACAAACATTTCCTATGTAAGACTAGGGATGTTTGATGGAAACACATCATGAAACTCTCATAAAACTAGAGGGAGATTACTTATAAATGATTATCTATCCAGATAATATGTGGACCTAGAGCAATTTGTCTCTAAAATATTTAAATGAAGGTAACATTAGTAAGAACACATGAGAATGTATATATGTTCTAATTCATAACTCAAACCTTTAACCCTTAATCATATCAGTTGATAAAATACCAGGAAAAAATTTCACAATCTCTATAAAACGTTTTGCATATTTGGTCGAAATCATTATTGCCATCTCGATTCTAAAAAACACTGTGTCTTTGGTCAAAAACATTGACTCTGGATAGAACTTGTCATTGAAATATACCTTTATTTATTTCCACTGTAATCCCTCATGTTTCACCACGGTTCTCATCATGTCCCAGTATCTCCTTCTTGGCCCTTCCACCACAAAAGTGTAACACTTCACCGTGATATAATTTGGTGTCTACAAGAACCCAAAAAATGCTCTATCCTACTCATGAATTCCATGGCCTAGTGATGACCATTTGAGCCCTTTAAAAGTATTTGATTCTATAGAAGGAACTATTGAGAATGAATATGAAAATCATCCCTTTGAGGTTACACATCTTGAGACCGAATGAGGGCAACATGTGGTGCATACCACAAAGCATGGACAGTAAGCTTGATCAGCTCAACTATACTCAGGTATACAAGAGGATTCTCTCACTGATGATCATCAACAGAGTCAACCTGGATCCAATTTTCATTTTTTCAGAGGAATTATGTTATACAACATTAGTAGAAAATGTTGAAGAAAACATATCATCACAAAAAAAGAGAACCAAGGAAAAGTAATACTAATAATTATATTATAATGATTTATATTTTATGTATCCAAAAAAATATAGGATAATAATATAAAAAATCCTCAATAAATATTTCCCAAACCACCCATAGTGAATTAGAGTTAATTATGGCTCATGATGGATAACAAATCAATAGAAACTACAGCCTATCTCCCAAAAAGATTGCATAACTCTATACTGACTTCAAGATAAAATTTAATCCTAGAGAAGTAATACAACTTTTTCCTGAACCATATTTGAAACCCTAGTAACCCAATAACTAAGTCATCCCTGACATATCTCGAATGGAATTCTCGATACCCATGGGTTGTTTACTAGGACCTTAAATCTTATAAAATTAATGTGGGATTGAATGTTCACTAATCAGAAGAAAAATAAATAGACCATATGCTTTCAAATGAGAATCCATGGGGTTATGCGTACTAGAAGTCAAATAGGTACAAAAAAGACAATGTACTTAAACAAAGTACCAAAACAAATGATCATCCCATGTCCCAAAATAATCAACCCTCCAACTCCAGAGATTAAAAACCAGAACCACATCTTATATGTATATTACCCTTGGACGAACCAAGAAGGTGATAATCTATAAACACCTAAAGGCACATGTATAATGTGATATAAAATCCCAATTGAGTCACACCTAGTATTCCATAAAATATTCTAATATTTAATTGATCAAATAAATAGATATTAATTTAAAATTAATATTTTTAGAATTTGAAATTTATTTTTTAAAAGATAATGCGTTACATTTCAAATTATGAAAATAAATTTAATCAAATGGATAAATTCAACACTCTATATAAAACAGTTTATATAAATCATAAGGCATGTAAAAAATGTCACAGAAATTAGAATACATTTATATATAATATATAAACAAGTCAGAAACATGTTTATCATTTAAAAGGTATGATAGTTCTAGGATATTATATACTAACACACTCAAAGGAGATCATCACAATATGTGTATAAAAACATCCATCTAACCCTATCTAAAGGTGACTCATCGCCATCCCAATAGATATTTGACCAACTGTAATATGTTTTATTTCAGTTCTAAATCATCAAAAATATTGTTATCCTAATAACTCATGAAATACTCAGGCTTTCATGTTTACTAATAAAAATTAATGATGGGAAATTTGTTTTAAGACTGAAAAAATTCAATTCATCCAATTCCCCCTTATCAAAACTGACAATTTGTCATTTAAAATTAATAATATTTTTTAATCAAAACATGCCTTTTTTCATGTTAAAATAAATGGGTTTATATAAGAGTCATTTTAATTTAATTTTAACAATACAGAATATAATTCTCATCAAATCAATTTCAGAATTTAAATTCCACAATTTGATTTGGAAAATTTCCATCCAATTTTAAAACACACACAAATTTGATGAATTTGGAGGGTTTCGCAATTTCATTCCTGAAATTTAATTTCACATTATAATACACAAATTATATTGAATTTGGTTCCAAATAAACCTATTGAAATAAGTTTCATGTAATTTAAATTAAATCAAACAATTGAAATTTAATTTTGAAATTCATGGTTAATCAAATTCTTCCATCATAACAAAACCACCATCCTTTCTCATATAAAAAATAATACAACAACTGGACCCACCAATAAGAAAACATATGAAAATGATCTTGGAATTAAACCCATTAACGTGATTCATCAACATGGATAATATATAAATCAATCCCAATATGATCTATCAATCCCCATTGATAGAAATAGAAAGAGATAAAGAGGAAAAAATAACACTTACCTGGAAAACCACACCGTAATCAAAAAATGATAAATCACTAAATGAAATTCCCTAAAGCTGGTTTAGGGCTCTATAATCACATGGGAATGGATATGGGGTCAAGAACAAGGAATTATGAAGAGATAAAAAAATTATTTTCAGCTATAGTACTAGTCTAAAAACAAAACTCGATAATTTACATTACGTATAACCCAATTACATGTTTTCTAATTGACCAATACCAGAATCACAGAAAACCAAATCACCTTTTTATAGAAACATATTAATTACTATTTTATAATTTTCATGTCATGTATCTACATTGTGTGGAATTTAAATCATCATCAGTCTTCAAATCTTGCATGGTTTAGGCTAAAAATACATCAAATATCTTACCCCACCATTATAGTTACCCTCTAAATTCATTTTCATATATACTTAGATAATGAAAAAGAAAAAACCCATCAAGGATTAAATAATACAAAAATATTATTAACAACTTGTTACATTGATGATGTGATTTTGATGTGATAGATGTAAGAGAATCAAATTCTAAATAAAGGTGTCAGCTCAAGGAATATCTTGGATAAAAAGAAAATGACCTATCATGTTAGAGGATATTATGTGTGAAAAGAGTATAAAAAATGATGGTTTAAACAATAAATTATCTATTGAATAAATCATAATTTTACCCTAGTTCTAATGGTGGTAGGTTTGGTGGCATGGTATTTCGAAAATGTGTGGGATCACAGGCTACGTGGTAGTAACCATGCAGTCTAGGTAGAAAGTCTTGAAAACCATGTGTAACCCATGAAGTGCATATGAAACACACCCTAACTAGTTCACATGGCTATGTGGTGCCCAAAAAATGTTTTTCCAACTCTATTCCTCTTTATGATCACCACATGTTGAGAAATATGGTAATTACTAATCGTGCACCAATCATGCACCTAAATTAGTTTATAAAAAAACTAGATCTCTAAGATGTGAAAATTCCCTAGAAGCTACCAAATACCCCCTTAACCCTTTAATTACTAACTTGTGAATAAAAAAAATATTAAAAAGTAAACTATATGATCCTTACCACACTAAAATTATTTTATTATACAAGTTGAATCACAATAGTGTCCACCGATTCTTTTTGATAAAAAGAATGATAGATCAATGCGACTTTGTATTGATAATCAAGAACATAACAAGATCATGATCAAGAGTATGTACTTTATAGCCCATATTGTTGATTTTTCAGTTAAATTATGTGGCAATAAATATTTTATGAAAATTTATTTTCATTTTAGATACTAACAATTGAGATTAAATAGTGAATAAAAACCCTATATAGCTTTCTATTTAAGGTATGGAATATATGAATTTTTTAGGGTGCAATATGGTCATACTAGAACCCCAGATATATTTTGGTAATTGATGAATAATGTCTATAGAGATAACCTTGATTATTTATTAGTAATATTTATAGATGATATTATTATATATTTTAAGACCAATTAAGATCATGAAGATCACTTAAGGGCTATTTTAACGCCCTGACCCCAGTTAACCTATGTTAGTGCATTATTACGTATCATTGGCATGATCACAAAAGATTATGTCTCAAAAGACTAATTAGTTTAGTACCCTTGGAATCACTAGATACATTCATAAAGTTTACATTGCATCATAAAGTGAAAAACTAAAACAACATCTTATCTCCATAGACCACAGTCTTATCCTCATACTATCCCTACAGGTCATTCATAAAATACTTCTTCACATCCTGAGAAAAATAAAACATAGAAAGGGGTGACCTCAGATGCCCAGTAAAGATAACAATATAGTGGTAACTTTCATAAATAATCACAAACATTTAAGGTAATGTATAACTAAAAAAGTCCTTTTAAACATAATCTTCAGAATAATATGGAAACGATAAAATGAAATAATGTCATTTCCTTATTCGCATGGATATTCTACTAGTAGAATTATCACATGAAATATCAATAACCACTTTCATAATGATGGAATGCATAAAGCCATATTATTATAACCACATAGTCAAGGCCTTGTGCCAAGACTAAAAATAATATTTTTTCAGGCCCTTGTGCCAAGACACTAGTTTGTCTCATGTGACCTACTGATGCATCGAGGAGCTATAGCGGGCTTCACCCATCACTTATTATGTCCAATGCATTCCTCATATGAACATGTTTCAACATAACAAAAAAATTCTTACTAAAACTAGAATATGAATTTCAATTCATTCTCCATAAATCAAGAATGGTATAAAAATAACACATCCATAGTTAAACATATCACAAAACCTTCAATACAATATGTATGTTTTTTATCATAATAAATCAACTTCAAATAATCTTATAATCATTCAAAGAATGTTGACATAGATGAAATAAAAACTATTTTAGTGAAATATCTCTTTTTTTAATCATTTAAATGTCACATAATTATAAAAGAAAAAATGTACATAGAAAATATTATTATAATATTGTAAGGGAATATTCAATGATTTTATGATGGTGGAAAATAGCTGCACCCACCATATAAGTTAAAAAACATTCTTACCTTAATTATGTCAAAAGGTTAAAAAAGACATTGTTTGGAAAATGACAGATAGATTTATGTATAAACATCTTATAAAAATCCGAAAAAGGGTATAAATGACTTTAACCCATAGTCTATAAAATTGTAAGAATTATTTGAAATACATTTTTAAGAAACATGGATGTTGGTGATAATGAGGCCCTAGTAGATAATTACCTACAAACAACGTCAGATAATGAAGATATTGTGAAATAAAACCTTACCTTGTACTTTTCTTTGGTCAAGGGTAGCTTAAAATCTTGTATAACGGTGAAATAACAGTTATTAAATTATAAATGAATCATATACATTAATATGATATCATATATGATCTTTTAACATTGCTTTGCTAATAATATCTTAGTATTATCTTTGTTTCGGGTGTTTAACAGATTCATTTTCCTTTATATTATTTGTTATGTGAGTAGTATTTATTATGGATGGGATGCGTCATATTCATACCCAGATTGATATAAAGTCTTTAAAAATTATTTTAAATCATAAAATGAATGTTATTCTTGAATGGATATGATGGGGAATGAATCTCATCGCGTTCGTGGAGATGATAGTCTGTATGTACCCACGAGCGACGATATCATTATTTTGATATTAAAATTGCATATAATTTAATGGAATATAATATATAAAGAATAATTATAATGTTATATTTATTATTTACATCAATTACACGTAATTATCAGACCCATCCAAATAATAATGTAGTGAATAACAACTAAACCACGACCTGGAGACGTTAGGTCGTACGCACACACGTATGGTGACATGTCATTCAAAAGATGGATAGAATACTGAATATGGTTGTAACATAATTAAAATAAATCACAGTATATAGAAGATACTGGAGATATTATTTTAGAATGGAAATAACAATGAAAGAAGAAGTGGAAGAAGAAAGAGACTTGAAAGTGGGTGGGGAAATCATTACATCTTCTTCAGGTTCTTCCTTTTGATTTGATCAAAAGGGATCATTAGGTTGGCTTTCGGACAAAAGTAAGGCCTCTAGAATGAATGGAGGGTAGTTTAGAGGGTATTTGGGCATATTTTGGCCGAGCCAAATGGTATTGAAGGTGTGTATTAGAGAGAAGGGGGTGCCCTTTTATAAGAGGGGTGGGGGCACCATAGGAAACACTAGGAATATTATTTTATAATAAAATAATTTTTTATTTATAATGGCTCAAAAATGTATTATTTAAATAATAAGGTAGTGATAGGTCTAATAGCACTCATCCAATAGGTTTTATACTGGTTCCGGTCACTATATTAACTTTATCTTTTTTATTTAACTCTTAGTTAAATAGTTTGACATTTACCATGTCACTTTGTATTTTTATATTATATAGTTAATAAACTTACTATATACATACATGAGACCCCCAAGTGGTCCATTAATGATACAAATATCATTATATAAGTCCTTTTTCTGAATCGTAGATTTTTAAGAATAAAATATCAATTAATAATATAAAATTTATTTTAAAAACTCTTTTATGTCAATTTTGACACTATTGGGTATTTTGTTTTTGATAAATTCATAACAACATTATTAATAAGAAAAACATTCATATAACCAATACTAATATGTCATGTTAACCTATAAAATTATTTTAATTCATAAAAAATCTTAAATTACATTTATTTGGATATTTATAATATAAATTACTTTAATATTTCATTAATTAGGTCATTACTGTATCACCATTGTTTCATAAGTAAATTAAATTATTTAATGTATAAAAATTATATATAAAAAACTATTATGTAGGAAATATTTTTATCTTTCTAATTAATATTTAAAATCGAATTTATCTTATGTATAACCCCATATTAAAAATTTTTTAGTAATTAAACATTGAATTTAACTCTTTTAACTCTTCTTTGAATTAAATAATAATAAATGTCCTAATCTAATCCAAGTGGACTAAATATGTTTTTATTTTATTCCTAAGGTTGTTTTTGGTAGAACTATACTTATCCAATAGAATTAGGACATTTTTTATGGTAATAATAATATACATTTTACCCTTAATTACCCTATTTACTTTTAACCGTGGAAAATAAAAGTAAAAAGTTTCGATTCACCAAAAATTATATTCATATTATTGAACCACATTTTACTTACTGATATCAACCATGTCTCTCAGAATTTTGAAATTCCACTCATATAAGTGGTAAACTTGTGTTTTTTGTGAGTTTTCAAATTTTCCTAGGAGATGGGTAAAAGATGGTGAAAGGTTCTAAGAATTTTTTTATATATCTACAATTATTATAAATTGAATACAATGAATTACATTGAAGTTATACAGGTATTATGTGAATATTTTGACCAAAAATAAATCTAAATAAAATAAAGAATTATTTAAATAAAAATTTGGTTTTAAACTAGAACTCAGTGTTTTTCACTATTCATCAAAAATTGAATGTTTTCAGAAAAATACCCAAAATTTACCCTTAGCTAATTTTGATATTCCAAATCCGAAAATGAAGTCCATTTTAAAAGATAAAATTTATGAAATTTCAAAAAATTGTGTATTGCGATTCATAATGGCTAGTCTGATTGGTTGTGGAGGGTTAGAACTCGAAGTTGCATACAACACATGCTAATGTATTATTCAAAAAGAAGCATACCGTGGAAGATTGGGGTGTTACATTCTTGACTCCTTCAAATAATTTCGTCTTCAAAATTTATAGAATACTACTGCATGAAAAGACTCGGGTGGTTCTTCATCATAAGTTCCTCAGGTTCCCACATTGCCTCTTCCATATTATGGTTTCTCCATAGAAATTTTACCAGATGAGTCGTCCGGTTTCTCAGCACTTGTTCTCTCATATCAAGAATCTAGAAAAACTCTTTGCAATAAGACAGATCAGGTTCCAGTTATAATTCTTTATAATTGAGTACCTGCGTTGGGTCATGCATGTATTTTCTCAACAGGGATACGTGGAACACATCGTGAACTTTGGAGAGACTTGGTGGCATTTCTAAATGGTAAGCTACATCCCCAATTCGCTCTAGAATTTTGAAAGATTCTATGTACCTGGGACTCAATTTACCTTTCTTACTGAAATGTATTACTCCATTCCATGGAGATACCTTCAAGAAAACCTGATCTCCTACCCGAAATACCAAATCATTACATCAGTTTTCAACATAGCTCTTCTACCTACTTAGAGTTACTTTGATGAGGTTTTGGATTACCTCCACATTTTCCATCATTTCCTCCACCAGTTCTAGGCCTACGAGTTTTCTTTCACCAATATCATCCCAACAGGTTGGTGTGCGATATCTCTTTCCATATAATGCTTCATATGGTGCCATCTCAATAATTGAATAGAAGCTATTGTTATTGGAAAATTTTACCAGAGGTAAATATTGATCCCACATACCTTGAAAGTCAAGTGAGTAGGATCTCAACATGTCTTTTAAGGTTTGAATAGTTCGTTCTGATTGTCCATCTTCTTGAGGGTGGTAGGCAGTGCTTAAACAAAGTTCAGTATCTAAGGCCTTCTAAAGTCTTTTCCAAAATATTGATGTAAGGCGTGGATCACAATCAGAAACAATTGATATGGGTACTCCATGAAGCCTCACAACTTCATTAATATATAGTCTTACTAGATATTCAAGTGGTAGATCATATCTCATAGAAAGAAAATGTGCTGACTTGGTAAGACAATCAAAAATGACCCATATTGCGTCATTCCTTCTAGGAGTCTTTGGTAGTCCCATGACAAAGTCCATCATGATATTATCCCATTTCCACTTAGGTATGGGAAGAGGTTGCATGACTCTTCCAGGCTGTTACCTTCCAGCTTTCACTTGGTGAAAAACCATACATCTTGACACAAAATCCGCAATATCCCACTTCATGTTGTCCCACCAAAAATTTTCCTTCAAATCTCTATAAATTTTGGTGATCCCATGGTGTAAATAGAAATTCTAACTATGAGAATCATCCAACAATTCCCTTTTTAGATCGGGTATGTTGGGAACAAAATGTCTCTTCCCAAATTTTAAAATTCCATCTTTATACACAAAGTCACTCAATCTCCCCTCATTCACAACTTTAGTCTTCTTCCAAAATTCTTCATCATCGATCTAAGAAATCTTTATCCTTTCCAGTAAAGATGGTTTGACAACCATTTGAAAAATTATTGATGCTTCACCTTCCATGGTGATTCCCATATCCATCTTTACTAGATCCATGAAAATAGGATCCCTTTCAACTCTCATCATTTCAAAACTCCTTGATCCTTTCTACAAAAAGCATCTCCCACCTTATTCTATTTTTCCGATGGTAGGGTATCGTGCAATCATAATCCTTGAGTAGTTCAAGCCATCGAATTTGCCTCATGTTGAGTTCTTTCTATGAGAAAATGTACTTTAAACTCTTGTGATCAGTATAAATCTCACATTTTTCACCAGCGAGATAATGTCTCCATATCTTCAAAGAAATGATTGCAATAGCTAACTCAAGATTAAGAGTACGATAGTTTTTCTCATGAATTTTCAGCTGTCATGATGCATAGGAAATAAATCTATCATTCTGCATAAGGACACAACTAATTCTTTTTTTCAATGCATCACTATAAATAACGAACCCATCATTCCCTAATGTTATAGTCAATATAAGAGCATTGACTAATATTCTCTTCATTTTTTCAAAACATTATAGGAACTCTTTTGTCCAATCAAATTTAACCCATTTATGTCTGAGCTTATTTAATGGGTTATCCAATCGGGCAAAATTCTGGACAAAACGCTGATAATAACAAGTTAAAACAATAAAACTGTATACCTCAGTTATAATCATCAGTGCTGGACATTTTTCGATTGTTCTTATATTAGAAGGATCAATAGATATTCCATCTTTAGAGACAACAAGGCCAAGAAAATAAATCTCTTGAAGCCATAATTCACACTTGATAAACTTCCCATATACTTCATGTCTTCTAAGAGTCTTCTAGAAAATGCGCAAGTGATTTTTAGGATCTTCATATCTTTTGAAATATACCAAGATATAATCAATAAATACCACTAAAAAATCATAGATATATTCCTTGAAAAGTCTGTTTATTAGATCCATTAAAATAGAGGGAGCATTAGTCAGCCCAAAAGGCATTACTGTAAACTCATAATGCTCGTACCTTGTTTGAAATGTTGTTTTCGGAATGTCTTCCTTCTTCACACACAACTGATGGTATCAAGATCGAATTTCAATCTTTGAAAAGTATTGAGATCCATGCAGTTGGTCAAATATATCATCAATGCGAGGTAGGGGATACTTGTTCCTTATTGTTATAGCATTAATTTCATGTAGTCGATACATAACCTCATAGATCCATCTTTATTCATAAAAAAAGGACAGGGGCTCCCCATGGAGAAACACTAGGTAAAATAAATCCATTATTACTCAATTCTTGTAGTTGTTTCTTTTGTTCAACTAATTCCACAATGGCCATTCTATTAGGGGTCTTCGATATGGGCCTTGAACCAGGAATTAAATCAATGGAAAACTCAATTTCTCGTTATGGAGGATGTCCAAGTAAATCTCTTGGAAACACATTTACATATTCTTTCACAATAGGCACATCCTCTATTTGAACATTCTTTTCCTCAGCCAGAGTTATTTAATTATCTTCCTCCCCAATAATTGAATTTAGTTGAGCTATTGGGGGTGGATCTAGATAACAATTAGGTGGTGACGATTATCCTCTAAAGAGAATGTGTTCTTTATTATAATCATAAAAAATCATAACCTACTTCTTATTATAATAAATCTTCACATCATGCTATGAAAGCCAATCCATACTGAGGATTATATCAAATTCAAGAATGGGCATGATGATGAGATCAACAGATAAAGAACATCAATATGTGCTAATGGGAACATATTGACAAAACAACATTGTGATGTAACATCCCTTAGGGGTTTTAAATGACATCTCTCTTGTTAAATCGACTTATAAATATCTAATTTTCTTAGAAAAATTTGAAGATAGGAAACAATGCGATGATCCAAAATAAAATAATGCATTTTCAAAACTTGAAAAAACCATTAAATTACTTTCCACTATGACTTTTGAAGCTTCTACCCCAACAGTAGTGATAGCTTAAGCTTGACCTTGATCCCTTGGAATTTTATGAGGTAAGTTCCCCTGACGCTTAGACAATTCATTTGCATAATGTCAGATATCCCTGTAGTTGTAGCATTAAATATCAGTACCTTCTTTCTTCCCCATGCAATCACGAGCATGGTGGCCTTTTTCACCACACTTGTAACAGAATCCCATTACTTTCAAGAACGTACCGAGGTGTTTCTTCCCACATTTACTATAGGATGGATAATCAACCTTTCCCTTCTTCACCTAATTTCCATTTAAAGAGTGATCATTAGATCTCTTCTTGTCTTTCTTTTCTTTCATGTTTTAAGACTTAGAGAGTTCTTTTTCTGTCTTGACAGCGCATAAGACAATATCTTCGTACGATGAGAAGAATTGTGAGACTAATTATTGAAAAAGAAACGGTTTTATCCCATCAAAGAGGCGATCAATCTTAATTCTTGGGTTAGGTATATAATCTACAGCATGCCTCACTAACCTTGTAAAGTTAGCCTAATACCTTGCGACATTCTCATCCTCCTTTTCCCTCAGACTCAGAAATTGTCTTTCCATATCTGCTCGATGGTCACGAGGAAAGTATTTTTCTAAGTAAATCTCTTTAAACTCTCTCCCTTCCATATTTGATACTTTATAATCTTCCTTCGTGTTTTGAATCAATGACCACCATTGATCAGCATCTCCAGTTAGGCGGTAAACTACCATGATAACTTTTTCTCTTTCACTACTTCCCAAGGCATAAAATATTTTATCTAAGAAATTTATCCATTGCTCAGCTACTAATGGATTTTTACCCCCATTGAATATTTGTGGTTATTGCCTCATTAAGTGATCTACCATTTATCCCACACGTTGTGGATTAGGGTGCTCCATAAGGGTAAGGTAATTATTAATAACCTGAGTGAGTTGTCCCAGTATGGTGATTAGCTGATCAGCACCCGTTGCATCTCCAGCTCCACTATAATTATCTTGTGCCGGAGAGAGATCCCTATATGGAGTGTGTGCATTTATACAACTTCCATTTCTTCCACTAGGCGCAATTTCAAAACAATGTCACACACTAGATTAGATTATCAATCACAATACATAAATCCAAACTTGTAAAACACTTAACATGAATTGAACTATTTAGTGATATAATCCATAATCATAAAATTATTTTCTTTGAAAAGTATATACTCATAATCCATTCATAATTGTTTGTAAATAAAATTATAATTATCCTAAGCATATCCCCCGGGAGTGTCGTAACCAAGAGTGCAATAAGGCCCATTGTCGTGCACTAGTTCCCGCTCAAGTCTAGATCAAAGAGGTGTTTTCGGGTTTTACCCATATGTACATCTATGATAGAGCCGCCTCTACCTACTCGTATCTATATAGGGATGTATTTCCTATAAAACTCACAAAATCTCTACAATACCAAAATTCTAGAATGTTCTTCTATACTATCCTTAAAAGTCCATGTTAGGTCTATGTACACTAATTTGAGTATATCTAAATCTAGATTCCAAGGTTTGTACTAAACTTAATCTGATACCTACTGTAACGTACTGTCCCCAGTTACCCAGAGTCAGTGCATTATTACATATCATTGGCATGATCACAAAAGGTCAAGTCTCGAAATACCAAGTAGTTTATTAGACTTTGAATCACTAGATACATTCATAAAGATTAAATTACATCATAAAGTGAAAAACTACAACAACATCTTGTCTCCATAGACCACACACATATTATCATACTGTCCCTATAGGTCAGTCATAAAATACTTCTTCACATCGTGGAAAAATTATACATATAAAGGGTTGAGCTTAGATTCCCAGTAAGGATAAAAATATATCAGAAACATTCATAAATAATCATAAACATTTAAGGCATTGTATAACTAAAACAAACGCCTTTTAAACATAAAATTCACAATAATATGGAAAAGATAAAATTAAATAATTTTATTTACTTATTCAAATGGATATTATACTAGTCGAATAATCACATTAAATATCAATAACCACTTTCATAATGATGGAATGCATAATGCCAGCCTATCATAACCACATAGTCAAGGACTTGTGCCAAGACTACAAATATGATTTTTTCAAGGCCTTGTTCCAAGACAATAGTTTGTCTCGTGAGACCTAACGATGCATCGGGGAGCTATAGTGGGCTACACCCGTCACTTATTAAGTCTAATTCATTCCTCATATGAACATTTTTAAACATAAATTAAAAATTTGTATTAAAACTAGCATAAGAAATGTCAATACTTTCTCCATAAACAATGAATGGTATACAAATAACACATTCATAGTCAAACATATTACAAAATCTTAAATACAATATGTAAGTTTTTTATCCTAATAAATCAACTTCAAATAAGCTTAAAATCCATCAAAGTATGTTGACATAGATGAGATGAAAACTATTTGAGAAACATATCTCTTTTTTAATATCATTTAAAAGTCACATAATTATAAAAAAAATTACATATAAAATATTTTTATAATCTTGTAAGGTAAGGATCGTCGATTTTATAATGGTGGAAAATAGCCGCACACACCGTATAAGTTAAAAAAACGTTCTTACCTTAATTTTTTCGAAAAGGATAAAAAAAGACATCATTTGGAAAACGACTGAAATATTCCTTTATATAAATCTTATAAAAAGTCAAAAAGGGTATAAATTACATTAACCCATAGTATATAAAATAGTAAGAATGATTTGAAATGCATTTTTAAGAAACATGAATGTGGATGATAAAGAGGTCCCAGAAGATAATTACGTAGAAACAACCTCAGATAATGAAGAGATTGTGAAATAATCCCATACCTTGTACTTTTCCTTGGTCAAGGGTAGGTTAACCTCCATTATAATTGTGAAATAATTTTTATTAAATAATAAAAGAATAATATACATTAATATGATATCATATATGATCTTGTAAGATTGCTTTGTTAATAATATCTTAGTATTATCGTCGTTTCAGGAGTTTAACGAATTCATTTTCCTTTATATTCTTTGTCATGCGAGTCATATTTTTTAGGGATGGGATGTTTCATAATCATATCAATAATGATATCAAGTTATTAGACAATATTTTTAATCAAAAAATGTAAATTATTCTTGAATGTATACGACGGGGAATGCATCTCATCGCGTTCGTGGAGACAGTAGTCCGTACATACGAACGAGCGACAATATAATTATCTTGATATTAAAATCATATATAATTGGATGTTATATCATATATAAAGAATAATTATAATTTTATATTTATTATATACTTCAATTACACATAACTATCATTCCCATCAGAATAATAATGTGTTGAATAACAATTACACAACGACATGGAGACGGCAGGTCGTACGTATGCACGTTTGGTGACATGTCACTGAAAGGATGGATAGAATACTCAATATGGTTGTACAATATATATAATAAAATCAAATTATATTGAAGATACTGGGGTTATTATTTTATAATTTAAATAAAAAATAAAGAAGAAGTGGAGGAATAAAGAAACTTGAAAGAGGGTGGTGAAATCATTACATCTTCTTCGGGTTCTTCCTTTTGATTTGATCAAAATATCTCCTTAGGTTGGATTTATGACTAAAGTAAGGCATATAGGATGAAGGTAGGATAGTTTATATGGTATTTGGGTAGAGGTTGTCTGAGCCAAATGGCTTTTAAGGTGTGAATTAGAGAGAAGGGTGAGTTCCCTTTTATAAAAGGGGTGGTGGCACCTTAGGAAAAGCTAGAAATATTATTTTATAATAAAATCATTTTCGGTTTCTAATGGCTCAAAAATTGATTATTTAAAATATATAGTGGGGATAGGTAAAAACCCACTCAAACAATAGGTTTTAGATAGTTTTGGTCAAAATATTAACTTTATCTGTTTGATTCAACTATTAGTTAAATAGTTTGAACTTTACCATGTCTCTTTGTATTTTTATATTATATAGTTAATAAACATAAAATATACTTCCATGAAACCGAAAATTGGTCGATTAATGATAAAACTATTAATATAGAAGTTCTTTTTCAAAACTGTAGATTTTTTAGGAATAGAATATCAATTAATAAAATAATATTTGTTTTAAAAACTCTTTTATGTCAATTTTGACACTATTGGGTATTTTTTTTTGATAAATTCATAACTACATTATTAATTAAAAAAAAATTCATATAACCAATCCTATCATTTCATAATAACCTAGAAAATTATTGGAATTCTTAAAAAAGTCTTAAATTTTATTTATTTGGATATTTATAATATCATTTCTTTTAATATTTCATTAATTAGGTAATTACAACATCACCATTGTGTCATAGACAAATTAAATTATTTAACATATAAAAATTATAAATAAAATACCATTATATAAGAAATATTTTTATATTTATAATTAATATTTACAATTTAATTTATCTAATGTATAACCCTGTATTAAATTTTTTTAGTAATTAATCTTTGATTTTAACTCTTTTAACTATTCTTTGAATTAAATAATAATAAATGTCTTAATCTAATCCCAGTGGACCGAAGAGGTTAAATTTTTTTCCTAAGGTTTTTTTGTTGAACTATACTTATCCAATAGAATTAGGACATGTTTTAGGGCAATAATAATATCATGTTTACCCTTAATTACCCTATTTACTTTTAACCGTGGTAAATAAAAGTTAAAAGTTACTATTCAAAAAAATTATTTTCTTCATATTGAACCACATTTTACTTACTCATATCAACCATGTCTCTCGGATTTTTGAAATTCCACTCACAGAAGTAGTAATATTATGTTTTATGTGAATTTGAAAATTCTCCTAGGGATGGTTAATAGACGGTGAAAATTTATAAGAAATTTTTTTATATATCTAAAATTATTATAAATTGACTCCAATGAATTACATTGATTTTATATAGGTATTATGTGTATATTTTGACCTAAAATAAATATAAATAAAATAACTAATTATTTAAAAAAATATTGGTTTTAAACCATAACAGTGTTTTTCACTATTTATCAAAAATTGAAAATTTTCAGAAAAATACCAAAAATTCACCCTAAGAAAATGTCGATATTCCGAATCCAAAAATCAAGTGTATTTTGAAAGGTAAAATTTATAAAATTTCAAAAATTGTGTATTACTATTCATAACTGCTAGTTTGATTGGTTGTGGTGTATTAGAACTCGAAGTTGCGTACAACACACACGACTGTATTGTTCAAAGAGAATCGTACCATGGATGCTTGGGGTGTTACTATTATACTGAAGACCCTAATGAAGGAGAAGTTGTATGAAAAGTTTACCATGTGTCAATTGTGGATACAAAATGTTTCGTTTTTTGGTCACATAATCTAAATTGAATGTATATCAATTGATAAATCAAATATGAAAGTTAATAAACAATGTCCCAGACAAAACACTACGACTGAGATCCATTGTTTTCATGGATTAGATAGATATTATACATTTCTTGGGAGGAATTTATCATGGATATCTAAGAAAATAAAAAATTCAACTAGAAAGGTAGTCAAGTTCTTTTGTATTGATGAATGTGATGAAAATATCAAGGAAATTATAAGAAGGTTGGTTATTAACATATTCTTACATGGCTCTGGAATGGAGAAGGGTTTCTGATTAATAATTATGAATCAAATAATATGTTGGAATGTCTTATTATATAAAACTAAATGGGGATAACTTATGCCTCTGAAAAATAAATGGTTCATGAGAATATTTTCCACACCCTTGAAATTGTGATTGTTTTGGTATTATTTTCATTAAAGAAAAAGAGCCATTATCTTAACAGATATAGATGTGACATATATAATGATCATAAAATATTATAGAATATATCAACATAGAAAGAGAATAATATGTTCTAGATAATATTTCTGGAGTAGACTAATGATTATGAAATCATAATACATTTCCACCGTTGGAAAGAGAAAATGCTAAAGATGATTTGATTCAAAGTGATCATCCTAGTTTATATAAGAAGAGGATCACAAATGATTAAATATTTATGAATTTTAATTGATATATCTTTCGATATTGATGAAATAGGGGAAATATTATCTTAATCAAAAGATTGTTAAACATTATATACATTTGAATATTTAAAATAGTTCATAAGGAAGATATTGATTTATAAAATATGGTGTGAGATATTCCTAATTTTGACATTGATTGTGATGGAATGATAATTTTCATGAACCTTTTATGTGTCCCAGAAATACTAGACAAGGAAATATATATATTGGAATAAGTTCATATCTCATAAATATTTATTCATCCCAAAATTATGGCAATGTATAGGGATTTGAAGTACTATTTCTATTGGAACATCATGAGGAGAGATATTACATAATATGTTTCATGGTGTATGGTAGGTCAAAAATTTAATGCTAAGAGATGTAAATTTAAGGGTTTTTTTCAACCATTACTCTCACAAAATTGGAAATGTTGAAACATAATCATGTATTTCACCATCAAAAACCCCAAAATAGCTAAAGGTCATAATTCAATTTGGGTTATAATTAACCACCTAGATAATTAAACACATTTCAATACTATGAGAGAAGGTTTCTATCCAGATCGGTTTCTCAGGGTATTAATTGATGTGGTGGTAAGGATTATTAGAGTAAAACTATATATTTTATTTAATTGAGATCTGAGGTTTTTGTTGATGTTCTGTTGAATTATTCATAAATATATTCATATTTTTTATTACTACTTAATATCATAATATAGATAGTCAATTTAAGAGGATCATTCAAATTTGGGAGGTTATAAAAAGACCATTTTCCTTATATTTCATATCTATCTATGACCAACACCTTCCTCTTTTCAAATTATCTTATAATAAATCCTTCAACCTAGATACATAGATTTATCAACATGAAGAACTCAAATGGAATGAAGTATATAACATTGACATGGTGGGGTGAATTTTTAGAATCAATCCTATTGGGACCTGATCTAGTTGTGGAAATGAAAAATAATGTTAGATTTGTTCATCAACACACAAAGACAGATCTATGTCAAAACATAATTTATGTTGATAATAGACATTTAGATCTTCAATTTAGAGATGGTGGGAAGGTATTACTAAGAATTTATATATGAAATAAAGATATAATATTCATAAATAAGGGAAATCTAATCTATAGTTATATTCACCCTTTTGTGATTCATTATTATGTAGGGAAAATAGTTTATTTTATGAATGCATCCACTAAACATATATTAATTTCATGATTTGTACCATGTAACTTTTTTTATTGATGTACATACTTGATCCATAACATGTACTCCACCAATATGTGGTACTAATGGAGAATGATATTTTCTACGAAGAACAACTAATAAATATATTGTATTTTAAAGAAAATGTTTTAGGAAACATGACAAATCCCATGGTCATTGTTCTATGGATGAATCATATTTTCAAGGAATATACTTGATAAACGTAGGATGTGATGAAGTGGGTATATCCTCAATTTTTTATGTGTGATGGAATTTTGAGGTAGAAGTTCATTTTTTGGGGGTATAATGTAACACCTCAAAATTTAATTTGTTTTCCATTTAAAATAAACATGAGTTATTTGATATATTACATTACACATAACTCTTACTCTAAATGATCCTATGATATAGTATACATTTAGAATAAATCCCTTGGTTTTTTTGGGAATGACTAAGATTAGCAATTTTAACAAAAATATATAAAATGATAAAATTCTTAATAAGAACTCAACTTTTGTAACACCCCAAGTAAATAAAGAATATGAATTTTTTATATTTATCCCTATTTGTGAAAAAATAAAGTTTTAAAGGGAACTCTATGCTCGATGGAGTACCCAATACGCAATAAAAAGTTTCTTGGGAATCTTATATTGCAATCTAATAATAAGATAATATTATTTTAAATGGTAGTTGATGCCTAGCCGTTGTAATGGTGGGAATGAACAGAAATAACTACAAAATTATTATATATGTTTGTCAAATATTTTTACTTTTTACAATAAATGTTAGAGGATTAAAAATGAGAATGAATCCAATTTTTAAGCAAAAACATTCTAATATTCTTTAAAAGGTCGATTAACCACCTTTCGATGGAGAACCTCTTTTAAATCCACTTTTTAACAATTTTATGTGTTATATTTGACAAAATAAAATTCTTCTTTAAAATCAGGACATTCAAAATTTACATTGTGTAAATTTTTGGTATTTTTCCGATAAAGTTCATTTTTTAATGAACAGTGAAAAACGATGTATTTTAATTAAAAACCTCTTTTTAATCTAATTTATTTTTATGATTATATTACCTTTTGAATTGGTTTTAAAGTTCAATTAGAATATATTTTTACCATTTAATCCAATAGTGGTCATTGGAATTAATTTCATCTTGAAACTGGACTTAAACTAGAGTCAATCTTTTGATACTTTTTTGTTTCTTAAAAACATGCTATTTATTTTGACAGCGGGAATTAATTATTAAATTATTTAATACAACTTATATGTTTTGAATTTTTTAAAATATAATTCATTTTTTAATTCTTAATATCAAATATAGCTTAGGGTGAATTTTTGGTATTTTTCTGAAAAACTTCAATTTTTGATGAATAGTAAAACCACTAAGTGGTAGTGAAAGAAACTGATTTTTCGTTTAAATGAAACTTTTACACCTCTGTGTTTTGAATTTCAAAACTCCGACATACATGGTTTTCATAATGAAGTATAATGTGGTTCAATGGGATTATAATAAATTTTTGGTGAATAGTATCTTTTATGTTCTTAATCGCGATTGGAGGTAATTAGTGTAATTTATGGTAAAAATAATATTTTAATAATGTGAAATGACCTAGACACATGTCCTACCCTCATTGGATGAGACATGTCCGACCAGGACAATCCATGGGTCAACTTGGGGACCCCATGGAGCCACTTTGGTTGGAAAATGACATAAATACCTTTTTATTTAATGTTAAAATTAAAATGATACAAACATGAGTTGTTTTACTAAAACAATTTTTACATGGGGTTATACAAGTCTGATTTTTGACTATAAATAGTAATTGGAAAGATAAAACTATTTCCTACATCATTATAGTTTTTTATAATTTTTATACATTATATAAATAATATTATTTATGACATCATAATGATGCAGCGATTACCTCATTAATAAAGGATTTAAATAAAATGAAAAGATAATGTAAAATATATGACCTAAACATGTCCAAAACCTATTGGATTGGTGGATTTAGAAACCTTATCACCTTATCCTAGAAATATATCAATGTGGGCCCTTTTAAATCTGAATCTCATTTTCAAATAAAGTAACATTTCTTTACTTTCCAATAGTGCCCCTCCTCTCCTCTTATAAAAGTCCCTCACCTCTACCACCTTACCCACACCTATCAAGACTTTTTCTCGTCCACCCCTTCTCATTTTGCCTCTCCACATCCCTATCTAACTCTTGGAAGCCTCACTTTGGTCAGAAGTCTTCCCAAGGAAGCCTTTGAGCTCAAACCAAAGGGAGTTACCCGATTTTAAGGTAATGTCTTTAGTTGAGTCCTTTTGTTTTATTTTGTTTCTCCACCCCCTAAACTCTTTTTATTCCTTTCTTTTTTAACAACAAAAGTATCTTAAATGTACTAGTATGTTTTTATGTTACGGATTCGAGCTACACTTACACACACCTTCGTCTAATGGTTAAAGAACATATTGTTTCTGTGGATGGCGAATTACTGCCTCACAAAACGATGATTGTTCAATCTTCTCTTCACACCTTTCATGGTTGCCATTAAGATGTCACTATATTTATATATGATATATAATATGTTTATGTTTTACTTAAGATTCTGTATTTTTCTTTTGTGGAATACCTTTATGGTTTCCATTGTGGGTAAACACGATAATTTCATTTTAGGAAGTGCGGACTACCGCCCCCTCAAAGTGATTTGATTCATTAATGCCATATGTGGGATGTATAAAGGATTTATTTAAAGTTATTATATATGATGTATGTTACATATAAATGATGAATATAATTCTTTAATTAAAATATACATACCTATCATTTATTTTTAATTCCATTAATATGACATAAAAATGAAAGTAGCGTTCATGCTTACGTACGGCTTACCGTCTCCATGAACGGTGCATTTCATTTCTTACCTCTAAATGATTATGTAATATTATAAATACATGTATATTCTGGATATATATGATATATATGATATCAAAATCATGAATATCATTCTGGATATAATTAACCTTTGACCACATGAACAACATGCAATTGTAAGAAGTCCACTTTCAACTTAAGAACCAAATATCAACAAAACAAACATTATTAACTTAAATGATTACATAATGTTTATAACATGGAAATAAGTTATATAAAGGGAATAATTAACTTGAAAAAGTTTCTTAATCAAGTATAAATTAACTCAAGTTTATTATTCAGGACGTTAAAGAATGATCAAGTCAAGTCGGGGCCGAGGTAAGGGATCCTACTCCTCTCTTTCTTTTTAAGTACACTATTTTATGTCATTACTTTTAAGCTCATATTTCTTGTGATTGGGATGTTATTTTATATTAATATTACTGTAATTTTTATGTTCATATGATTTGAGACCATATTCTCTCTCATCAATCCATTTTGGATGTTTTGAGTGGTGTCGTTAGGCTGCCGAATTTTCATAAGAGATCTAACCTTTCTCTTTCTTTTTAAGTACACTCCTTTATGTCACTTCTATTAAGCTCCTATTTGTTATGATGGGGGATGTTATTTTAAATTCCTATTTCTGTAAATGTTATTTTAATATGATGAGATACCCTATTTGATCTCATCAATCCATTTTTGGATGTTTTAAGTGGAGTTGTTAGGCTGTCGTGTTTTCATAAGGGATTTTCAATCTCACTTTTATTCCCGTGATATTTATGCTACATTTGCCACAATTTACTTTGAGTGGTGTATGTACTGCCCATTATTTTACTCATTGTGTAATATAATTTCATTTTTGAGTATTTACATCAATGTTGTATTGTCCTTCTTTCACGGGGTGTATGTTTCGAAATATACCCATGTCGGTAAGGGAACCTTTCACCCTCCTCTTTTTAAAAGACTTCTTTTGTTATGTCTTTTAATTCACATACTATTATGTTGGGATGTGTTCTTCTATATCCTTATTGATATAAATTTTATGTCCATGTGATGAGATACCCTTTTTCCCTCTCATCAACTCATTTTCTGAATTTTGTAGTGACACAGTTAGGCTGTCAAATTTTTGCAAGGGAACTTCTTAACCCAAATTTGATTCTTTGGGATAAACTTGTACTCCTTGAATATGTAGTTCTATGAATATGTGTGAATAAACTATTATTATTTTACACTTAATATCCACTTATATTTGGTGTATTTGTTTTTCACACATAATTATGTAATTGATTTATCCTTAAACCAGGGATACCGTCTTTGTAAGGGACTATGTCTCAATCTCCATTCATTGAGGAATATTTTTTTTATACACAACTTTATTTTATATGGTGTATAAACCCCTTTGAATTTTACTTTTATCAAAAAAATAATATTTTTTATACTAAGTGTTTTACTAAACGACAAAAGGGAATGTTTTTGTTGTACGTATGTGGAGACAATGACTTCTCTGCCACCATGACCATTATTTGAGTTTCGGCTTCCTCTCCAAGCCATAACTTCTTTCTAAATGAAAAATAAATACCATGTTTTACTTTTCTTTTATTTTGGTATTGAAAATGGTTTTCATAATCTTTTTATATCAATGTGTTGTATTGATATCTTGTTATTGAAAGGTGGAAATGTTATGTTTCCTTTATGCATGTATTATGTGATAAGATTATGTTATGGTTCTTAGGAATTGTTATGAAGACGGGTGGTTCTGTGATAAACTAAGGGCTGGTGGGCCCGATATAGCTCTCTAATGCATTGGGTACCATGAAGGAGTGAAACGTTAAGGTTTCTCCGAAGAGATTTAGGGAATATACTGTGGTGGATATTCCAAACGTAACCAAGAGGGTTACTCCCTACGTAAGAATGTTATGAATGCCTCAAGTTACCTTTTATGTCTTATGATTTCTATGATTTATTCATGATTTTATGAGGTATGTTAAAGTGCTTATGTTTTATGGGTAAAGTATGATTTCATTCTAATGTATACATGTACTCATGTTTCCTTTCCATATTTTTATATCCCTTACTGGGATTTTTATGCTCATCCCAAGTTTTTGAAATGTTTTTCACAGGTCAAGGGAAGGGTAAATGATACGATGATAGTGTCAAGGAAGTTTCATGAAATAATCCATGTTTTATTTTAAATAGTTTCCATTGATGGGTAAAATGAATACTATCTTTTATGTAACCACTTTGTATAAATGTGGAATGTAATGCATGTTTTATGATCTAATTCTCTAAAACACTAAACCTGAAAAGATCCTCAATGTGTAATCTTGTAATAACTCAAGATTAAGTAAGGATTAAGGATTGGTCCTTATGGTTGGTATCAACGGTCGGTTTAGATAACTTTAGAGGTTAGGGTATTCTCTAAGCATAAGTGACATTACCATAATTGTTAGGGTTTCAGAAAGAGTCCTATTATTAGATAAAGTGAATGAGTAAGTATATTTTAGTGTCTACCTTCCTCATTTGTACATGATGGTTTTGTTGATATACTCACACTGAAATTTCTGTTTTTAGTGAATGGAAGGATCTAGCAGGACTAAAGAGACAACATGTTTGAAGGAAACTCTGGTGGTTCTCTGATTAAGATACTAGATAAAATGGGGGATTCAATGAGGAAACTCATGGTGGTTCTAAACCAACTATCAAGGAGTCATGATCAACCACTTGAATCTTGGTATGATCTGTAATGCATCATTTACGAGATAAAAAATCGATGTGGAAGTTCATGTAATAATTATAAAGTTAACCATTAGAGTTTATATGATCCTTACTTTTGAGGTAATTATGGGTTATTATATGTTATGATGGAAAATGAAAGGCATGAGATAAACTTGAGGTTAAAATATGTTATGATCATTTTTGAAGATTTTATCTCGTTTTGGGGAATGTTTTAAGAATTATATAGTTTTGGAAAAAGGACTACATGCAAACCATGTGACAACCCGTCGCGTCGGACAAAGCTGTGGGAATCGAACCCACAACCAAAGTGCGACTGGTATTTATCGCCTACCACTGGACTACGTGAAGTCCCTTGTTAGTTTGACTAATTATTTTTAGTTAGATGATTTTAGGAATGAAGAGTAAGTTTATTTTGGGTTATCTATGGAAATGAATAACCTATCATCGAGGATATGTGATTAGGTAAATTACTTTTCAATATGAAAATTTACGAGCAACTGATTTTTTTTGGAGATAAAAGTTAATTTGTACCTTGGAAGACTATGTGACTAAATCCTTAAAATATTTGGGTTTCAATATTAGATTTGTTTACTTTGAAGAATTTTATGGACAACTTGTTTATCAAATGGTCCTCGTTGAACTTTGGGTTTTGTTGGACAAATTTTGGAGATTAAGAATAGATTTTCTTGTTATAAAGGGTTATCCTTTTCTGGATTATCTGATCTTGTAATAACCATTTTGGTTTTGGTTTTGGTTAAAGTCTAAAGACATGGGAAGTATATAGTTATTTTTTTTGGATTAGGTGATTCTCTAGAAGTTGATTATAGTGAACAAGTCTTCCTAAATACTCGTCTTTTGGAGAAAATATGAGTTTGTGTAAGAAATCTAATAAAATTTGAAAGTCAACATGATAAGTAATTAAGTTTCCTTATGAATAAATTCCTCAATAAAAAAACAATAAATGTTGTCTATTAACTTTTCCTACTGGGGAATCGAATACCTTTTAACCCACCATATGTTTGTGATTTTCTTATGGTTAACTTTCTCCTAGACATGTTTACTATCACTCTCCCTCAGAACATGAACCTTTGTTTTTTCTTCCATGTCCATGTTTTCCTACATGGAATCCTAGTATGGGTTAACTCGGGTTACCTTTTTAATTATCTTTCTTTATTTTAAAGTGATATTTTTACTGACTCTTGTTCCGGTGTAGGATTTACAAGGAAGTTTCCAAGCCCAATTTTAAAAATTGTGAGGATGTAATTCCCAAAAGGGGGGAAGGATGTAACACCCCAGGTAAATAAAGAATATGAAATTTTTATATTTATCCATATTTGTGAAAAAATAATGTTTTAAAGGGAATGCTATGCTCGATGGCGTACCCAATACGCAACAATGAGTTTCTTGGGAATCTTACGTTGCACTCTAATAATAAGATAATATTATTTTAAATGGTAGTTAATGCCTAGCTGTTGTAATGGCGGGAATGAACAGAACTAACTATAAAAATGATAATATATGTTTGTCAAATATTTTTACTTTTTACAATAAATGTTAGAGGATTAAAAATGCGAATGAAACCAATTTTTAAGTATAAACATTATAATATTCATTAAAAGGCCGATTAACCGCCTTTCGATGGAGAACCTCTTTTAAATCCACTATTTAACCATTTTATGTGTTATATATGACAAAATAAAATTCTTCTTTAGAATCGGGACATCAAAATTTACATTGTGTAAATTTTTGGTATTTTTCCGATAATGATCATTTTTTAATGAATAGTGCAAAATGTTGTATTTTAATTCAAAACCTATTTTTAATATAATTTATTTATATGATTAGATTATATTTTGAATTGGTTTTAAAGTTCAATTATAATATATTTTTACCATATAATCCAATAGTGGTCGTTGGAATTAATTTCATCTTGAAATTAGACTTAAACTAGAGTCAATATTTTGATACTTTTTGTTTCTTAAAAACACGCTATTTGTTTTAACAGCGGGAATTATTTATTAAATTAATTAATGCAACTTATTTGTTTTGAATTTTTTAAAATAGAATTTATTTTTTAATTCGTAATATCAAATATATCTTAGGGTTAATTTTTGGTATTTTTCTAAAAAACTTCAATTTTTGATGAATAGTGAAACCACTAAGTGGTAGTTAAAGAAACTAATTTTTCATTTAAATGAAACATTCCCACCTCTGTGTTTTGAATTTCAAAAATCCAACATACATGGTTTTCATTAGGAATTAAAATGTGGTTCAATGGGATTAATATAATTTTTTGGTGAATAGTGACTTTTATGTTCTTAATCGCGATTAGAGGTAATTAGTGTAATTTAAGGTAAAAATAATATTTTAATAATGTTAAATTACCTAGAAACATGTCCTACCCTCATTGGATGAGTCATGTCCGACCAAGACAATCCATGGGTCAACTTGAGGACCCCATGGAGCCACTTTGGTGGGAAATTGACATAAATACCTTTTTATTTAATGTTAAAATTAAAATGACACAAACATGAGTTGTTTTACTAAAAAAAATTTACATGGGGTTATACAAGTCATGTTTTTACTATAAATAGTCATTTTAAATCTTAAAAGATTTCATACATCATGATAGTTTTATTATAATTTTTAGACATTAAATAAATAAACTTATTTATGACATCATAATGATGTAGTGATTACCTCATTGGTAAAGGATTTAAATAAAATGAAAAGATAATGTAAAACATATGACCTAAACATGTCCAAAACCTATTTGATTGGTGGATTTAGAAACATTGTCACCTTATCTTAGAATTATATCAATGTGGGACCTTTTAAATCTGAAACTCATTTTCAAATAAAGTAACATTTCTTTACTTTCCAAGAGTGCCCCTCCTCTCCTCTTATAAAAGGCCCCCACCTCTACCCCCTTACCCACACCTTTCAAGATTTTAGCTCCACCAAACCCTTTTATTGTTCCTCTCCACATCCCTATATAACACTTAGAAGCCTCACTTTGGGCAGAAGTCTTCCCAAGGAAGCCTTTGAGCTCAAACCAAAGGGAGTTACTCGATTTTAAGGTAATGTCTTCACTTGAGTACTTTTGTTTTATTTTTCTTCTCCACCCCCTAAACACTTTTTATTACTTTATTTTGTAAAAACATCAGTATCGTAAATATACTATGATGTTGTTATGTTAAGGATTCAAGCTACACTTACACACACCTTCGTCTAATGGTTAAAGAACATACTGTTTCTGTGGATTGTGAATTACTGCCTCACGAAACGATAATAGTTCAATCTTCTCTTAACACCTTTCATGGTGGCCATTAAGATGTCACTATATTTATATATGATATATAATATGTTTATATTTTACTTAAGCTTCTGTATTTTTCTTTTGTGGAA
This sequence comes from Viscum album, assembly GCA_963277665.1. NCBI lineage: Eukaryota > Viridiplantae > Streptophyta > Magnoliopsida > Santalales > Viscaceae > Viscum > Viscum album. The sequence goes on from OY728165.1 coordinate 2,052,090,614, forward strand.
TACCTTTATGGTTTCCATTGTGGGTAAACATGATAATTGCATTTTAGGAAGTGCGGACTACCGCCCCCTCAAAGTGATTTGATTCGTTAATGCCATATGTGAGATATATAAAGGATGTATTTAAAGTTATTATATATGATTTATTTTACAAATAAATGATGAATATAATTCTGGAATTAAAATATACATAACTCTCATTTATTTTTAATTCCATTAATATGACATAGAAATGATTGTAGCGTTCATGCATACGTACGACTTACCGTCTCCATGAACGGTGCATTTAATTTCTTACCTCTAAATGATTATGTAATATTATAAATACTTGTATATTCTGGATATATATGATATATATTATATCTAAATCATGAATATCATTCTGGATATAATGAACCTTTGACCACACGAACAACATGTAATTGTAAGAAGTCCACTTTCGACTTAAGAACCAAATATCGACAAAACAAACATTATTAACTTAAATGATTACATAATATTTATAACATGGAAATAAGTTATATAAAAGTAATAATGAACTTGAAAAATGTTCTTAATCAAGTATAAATTGACTCAATTTTATTATTCAGGATGTTAAAGAACGATCGAGTCAAGTCGGACACGAGGTAAGGGATCCTACTCCTCTCTTTCTTTTTAAGTACACTCTTTTATGTCATTCCTTTTAAGCTCATATTTCTTGTCATTGGGATGTTATTTTATATTAATATTACTGTAATTTTTATGTTAATATGATGAGAGACCCCATTCTCTCTCATCAATCCATTTTGGAAGTTTTGAGTGGGGCCGTTAGGCTGCCGAATTTTTGTAAGAGATCTAACCTCTCTATTTCTTTTTAAGTACTCTCCTTTATGTCACTTCTATTAAGCTCCTCTTTGTTATGATGGGGGATGTTTTTTATATTCCTATTTCTGTAAATTTTATTGTAATATGATGAGAGACCCTATTTGATATCATCAATCCATTTTTGGATGTTTTATGTGGCGTCGTTAGGCTTCCGAGTTTTCATAAGGGATTTTCCATCTCACTTTTATTCCCGTGTGATTTATTCTACATTTGCCACAATTTCCTTTGAGTGGTGTATGTACTGCACATTATTTTACTCATTGTTTAATATAATTTCATTTATGAGTATTTACATCAATTTTGTATTGTCCTTCTTTCACGGTGTGTATATTTCGAAAGATACCCATGTCGGTAAGGGAACCTTTCACCCTCCTCTTTTTAAAAGACTTCTTTTGTTATGTCTTTCAATTCATATACTATTATGTTGGTATATGTTCTTATATATCCTTATTGATTTAAATTTTATATCCATGTGATGAGATACCATTTTTATCTCTCATAAACTCATTTTCTGAATTTTGTAGTGACGTCGTTAGGCTGTCAAATTTTTGCAAGGGAACTTCTTAACCCAGATTTGATTCTTTGGGATAAACTTGTACTCCTTGAATATGTCGTTCTATGAATATGTGTGAATAACCTCTGATTGTTTTACACTTAATATCCACTTATATTTAGTGTATTCATTTGTCACACATAATTATGTAATTGATTTATCCTTAAACCAAGGATACCGTATTTGTAAGGGACTACGTCTCAATCTCCATTCATTGAGGCATATTTTGTTTTATACACAACCATCTTTTATACGGTGTATAAATCCCTTTGAAGTTTACATTTATCCAAAAAGGAATGTTTTTTATACGAAGTGTTTTACTAAACAACAAAAGGGAATGCTTTTGTCGTACGTATGCGGCAACAATGACTTCTCCACCATCGTGACCATTATTTGAGTTTCAGCTTCCTCTTCAATCCATACCTTCTTTTTAAAAGAAAAAGAAATACCATGTTTTACTTTTCTTTTATTTTGGTATTGAAAATACTTTTCATAATGTTTTTATATCAATGTGTTGTATTGATATCTTGTTATTGAAAGGTGGAAATGGTATGTTTCCTTTATGCATGTTTTATGTGATAAGATTATGTTATGGTTCTTGGGCATGTTTATGAAGACAGGTGGTTCCGTGATAAACTAAGGTCGGGTGAGCACAATATAGCTCTCCAATGCATTGGGTAACATGAAGGAGTGAAACTTTAAGGTTTTTCCGTAGAGATTTAGGGAATATACTATGGTGGGTATTCCAAACGTAACCAAGAGGGTTACTCCCTACGTAATAATGTTATGAATGCCTCAAGTTACCTTTTATGTCTTAGGATTTATATTATTTATTCATGGTATTATGAGGTATGTTAAAGTGCTTATTTTTTATGGGTAAAGTATGATTTCATTCTTATTTATACATGTACTCATGTTTCCTTTCCATATTTTTATATCTCTTACTAAGATTTTTATGCTCATCCCAATTTTTTGAAATGTTTTTCACAGGTCAAGGGAAGGGTACATGATATGATGATAGTGTCAAGGATATGTCAAGAAATAATCCATGTTTTATTTTAAATATTTTTCCATTGATGGGAAAAATAAATACTATCATTTATGTGACCACTTTGTTTAAATGTGGAATGTAATGCATGTTTTATGATCTAATTATCTAAAACTCTAAAACTGAAAAGATCTTCAATGTGTAATCCTGTAATAACTCAAGATTAAGTAAGGTTTAAGGCTGGGGCCTTATAAATTTAATAGAGTCATTTATTCATTAACATACCATTTTTCAAATATATGTATATTTATACATGTTCAATTAACTATTTGGAATTTTTTTTAATAAAATACTTTGAAATTTATTGTACAAAAATTCATAATCATTTATAAATTATTTATTTAATTGTTATAAAGGATGAAAATATATTTTAATGGTAAAAGCGTTACTTCATAAAATTGATTTTATATATAGAAATTCTTTTAAATTAATTAATTAAATAAATAATTACTAAATATTGGTTTTGTTGAAATGAATATATAATATATTAGTTAAAATATTTTACCATTTATTATTATTTTTATATATTATTAAATTCTTGGAAATTATGTTTTATGCATAAAAAATCCTTTTTCCAGAAAAGGGTTTTCATTGTGTTTTACCCGGTTATATTTAAATTCTTTTTTTTCAACTAATAAAAATTGAATTTGTTAAAATGGATTAAATATTTTTAATTTTAATATAAAAATTAAGTAAATATTTCACTAAAAGTTTTAGTCACAAATAGATAGTAAAAACAAAAAAACATTTAACAATGGTTCGGGTTAAAACATTTTTTAAAGTGGATAAACTAAAAAATATAAATATTAATGCCACATAAACATGTATAATTATTATTTATTTCAAATATTTAGATAATATATTATCATAACATTGAATCTAAATCATTTTAATTCTAATTTTATATAAATATGTATTTATATTATTGAAATATTTTTAGTAATTCCATGTGTTCTATCTCTGTCACTTATAAACAGACACCTCTTATACACGCTTATTCATAATTTTTTGTGCTTATAAATCTACCAAAAACTGATAAAACCCATAATATAATCTTTTAACTAATCTTATATTCCCTAGTATTCTCCTAATAAAAATATTTCAAGTTATACGTTGTCAATAAAAGGAGGCTTTTCAATGAAGATGTATAAATTTTAAACGATTTCATTTAATTTTATTTATTCTTCCACATTAATTAAATCTAATATATCTATTATAAAATGAAAAATATATTATGCTAAATATAAAAATATGATCTTATCTTGTTTCCACAACATTTTTCTTTATCATTTAAATTTAATGGGAAATGAATGTGTTACTCTTGCATATTTGTGGACTTCTAAATCTATTTAGAGATATGGTTCATTTTCCATAACAAACTCACACTGATGGATATAATTAATGATTTAATACATACATATTATATGATATATATAATTATGATTATATAACAATAGAATATTATTTATCCTTCTTTCCTTATTTCTATTGTAAAATAAAAATAATTTTTATACGTATATACAATCTACAATATCCCAGAATAGTGTAATTCATATTTCAATAAGTTATTTTAATGGATGATTTTATATATTTATATAATTATTATAATTATAGATATAATGAAACTATGATAAAATTTCTAGGACCATAATAGTGGAATCAAAATATATATTGAAAATAGGAAAATTATCATCCAGAACATTGATTTTTATAATGAATTATTAATGGATTGAACAGATTTTATAATTATACCATGTAGGGTTCTATATGTCACGAACCAACCCGGGTCGACCCTGAACCAGTCACCCGAGCCGGTCCGCGACCTGGTTCCTGTCCCGGTTTTTTTTAAAGTTATTCTCATTTTTATATAACATTTATTATTTTTACCATATTAATAATAATATAATTATTATTATTATGTCATTATTATTATTATTATCATTATTATTATTAATTTTATTATTATTATTATTAATACTAATTTTATTATTATTATTATTATTATTATTATTTTTATTATTATTATTATTATTATTATTTTTATTATTATTATTATTAATATTATTATTATTATTATTATTAATTTTATTACTATTATTATTATTATTATCATCATTATTCTTATTATTATTAGTATTATTAATTTTATTATTATTATTATTATTATCGCTTTGGCCTTTTATTTGTTGGGGGTTATCTTTTTATGTTTATTTTGGTAGGGTTATTGTTTGAGGACCCGCGTAGGGTGTTTCCAAGTGAGCGCCACCGCCGCGCCTTGTTTTTGAGGTTCCGTCGTCGCCGCGCATTAGTTCAAGGTGAGCGTTTATTCCCGCCGCTTGGTTTCGAATGCTCCAGTGAGTTTTTTTATGTGTCTGAGTCCTTGGTACTGACTATGAAGAGTGTTAGACCTTTTCATGTGGTTTCGGTCACACGTCGTGTCATCGTGCCTTGCTTCCAAAGTCGTTTTGCCGTCGCGCTTGGTTTTGAGGTAGGTTCCCTTTACACTGCTTTTAAAATTTAAGTTATATTATTTCATGCTGTTTGCGCACCCTAATTGTTCAAAATCAACATTTTATTAGTTGTAATAAATATGAGATAATATACAATAATTAATTTTTAATATAAGATGGTTAATTTTTAAATGGTTATTTAATGTCAAAAGGAGCCGTTTATTTTATACACGACACATGAAACATTCTTTTGACGAGCGGACACCCAATAATGAAAGAATGCCCATTTGGCTTTTAAACATAATTCACGAAATATAAAATAGAGTTCTGGTTTAATGAGAAATGATTTCTTTTGATGCGTGAACAAATACTTTGGTTCGTTTGAGAAATTGCCCGGTTGGCTCTTAAAGTTTATTTGGAAAAGAAAATGGATTGGTTTAATTTATAAAAACACTGGAAACCTGTGAAGTAGTGTTTTGGGGTTCTTTAAACGGTTTTAAACTGGATTTTGTCTCATAAAGAAGTTGTACCTGTCTTTGAGTAGTGTTTGTGAAATGTATTAAATGCCCGTTTGGCACTTTATGGAAAGCGATAAAAATGTTATGATAAAAACCCTCTTAGGGCGACTCTCATGCCTTGGTTGCAATGGATTGTTTGGGAGGCCGCGCTTAGAGGCTCCCGGGTACTTGAGTAGTTAAAGGCAAGAGGTTGTCCCATGGAGTGGCTCGGGGAATGCCTGTTGTTCTTTATATATAGATATATCTGATTGGATGCTCGGTTGGCATCGGTTGGCTCACCCCTTTTTCTTAAACACTTGAGACATGGGAATCTGGCATATTGAGAGAATATTCTAAGAACGATTGCTGCACTGGTAGGTTATGGTACTGACCAGTGGCCCATAGTAGGTGGATATATTGGGTTTATTACTATGGGATTTGCCCTCGACCTGCCTGTGAGTGGATGGTCGAGCGTTTTGTGCGTTTTGATTTCATCGTGACATGTCAATAAGGATGATTTCTCATGTATTGGTGTCTTCTGGTTTATTCTCGATCTCCTAGGTTCACCCATGTCTATTCAGCTTTTGTAGCTTGCAGTAATGATTATGATTCTCACGTGTATACTTATATTGCCCTTGCTGTATGTTTTACTTTGTGCATTCTGGCATATTGTTTTCCTTGGAAACTGATAAATTGCTTTTTAATGGGTTTCTAAAAATTGTTTTCAAATGGAAGTGTTTAATCCCTTTTGTACAAATTTAAAAATTTAAACATCACTTTCCCCTTTTCCTAAAATGTCATTGGCACTAATGAAATGAACCCGAATTTTGAAATGGCTAAGGGCAATGGTTCGTACTTTGTTTTTAAGTAAAATGGTTAGAAAAACATACTTTTATAAATTGTAGTTCAAACTTGAAATGATGTTTCTTTTATTTTAAAGGTAGTGCATTGGGAATAGATATCGGGCTAGCCTACTGGGTTTTAATACTCACGCCTATAGTTCTTTTCTGTTTTTAGTGTTTGTGCAGGCTATAGCTTGAGTGCACTCGCCTAGGGTGACGCTTGATCGTTGAGTCGGAGAGCGACCCGCGAGGTCGCACGGAGTTTGTTCGCACGTCGTGTTTGGTTAGTTTGTTTCTTGTTTGTTCATGTTTAGTCACTTTATCTGGTTTATCTTTTCTGCGCTGCTCTGTATTATTTTCACTGTCTTATTTATTTATATTGGGCGAAATCGTTCCCATAGCCTCTGTTGATGCCCTGGCGCTTGTCGCCAGCCCGGGAGGATCGGGAACGCCTCTCGGGCCATGTCGCGGACCGGCTCGGGTGACCGGTTCAGGGTCGACCCGGCTTGTTTCGTGACACTATAAGTATTAATAATCTTCTGGTATAAAACAATAATAATTTTAAATCTATTATACATGATTTTTGGGAACTTATGATGCATATTAAACCTATGGTATGCATTTTACGTTATAATTTCACTTTTTACCGAGATTGTTTATGATGATATTTTTTATAGTGAAACTATAGAAATATCACTAATTTTTTTCTTATAATGTTTATATTTACAGAAATTTCATGCTTTAAGATCATTTTCTCTCTCTAATAACTCAATATTTTGAAATAATATTTTCATGGGAAATTAAAATTATTTTTCTATTTGGTTAGGAATCATTATCTTACATTACTACATTTTCATTAAAAAAATTAAATAATGTTTTAATATTATCCAAATATTATTTAATGAAATTTTTATTTTTTTATCTTTATTGATTTTTTTATCTGATTCTTTTTTTTATTTTTCAAATAGGGTACTTTTTACTGTTGGTGGGAATGTAATCGATGTTTTAACATATACCACATGAAAGAAATTTACCATAGTAATGAACACTCAGTTTATAGTGAAACATAATTATAATACATAGATATTACCCCATTTTTAGTAATATTCTTTTCATTACACAAACAAATGTATAGGGACTTTAATAGTTTAGTGCCTTTTGAAACATAGAATCATAAAAAATATTCCCAAGGTAAATGAAAAAAAATCTCAAACTAGGTTCTTCATAACAACAACCCTTCTCAAAAAAATAATACATAATACATTTATTCAACACCTAGGGATAGGATACATAAGAACGAGTGATATAAGATGGCCAAAAATGGTAAAAAGGTGAGAAAAATAAGTATAACATTAATTTAAGGGTATTAAAGCATGGAAATACCATTTGAAAACCTGACCCTACATATCAAAGATAAAAATTGTGATTCATAGAATAATGATTGGAATTTACAAATCATGGATCATAAGGAAATCAAATAACACTATCCATGTGATCATATAATTGTAATATGTCATATATTTGTGGAATTAAAATAATTATAGAAAATATTATGTCAATGATACCCAAGAAGACATTAATAACATGTTAGGAAATTTCTAACCACATATAGACATAATTTATTCTTGGGAAGACCTATCATCAACCCCTTATTTGTCTTGGAATAATCACTCATGTAACCATAAAAACGATATGACATTAATCATTTCTAATACATTATAGGGATATATAGGACCCACCATTCACATAATGAAAATCCAGAAATATATTCTATAAGATCATAAAACATTAATCATATCTTAACTTCTGAAATGAAATTGGTTTCATAAACATTTTTTTCATTTCAAAACCATTGTAATAGAGGATGGTTTCACAATAATTTATTTATATCATCATTTTGTAACCTGTGAATGATAATAGGGTTTCATAAGAATTTTATTATGGTATAAAACATAGAAGTAAAGCTGGTTTCATAAAAGTGTTTCCTAAATGAACCATTCCTTGAAAGAATAAGTATAGTTTCCTTGTTTCTAATTCCCAACTAATTAATAGGTAACATTAAAGGATGTCATATTTTATGGAAAATAATTTATAAATATCATTTGAAATATTTCTTGAGGAATATAAATTTTCATTGAAAATAATTTTTAGAAAAATATTTTGTTATATTCATTTTATTTGATAATAAACATGAATTTTTAAAGAGAAATATTTAAAAATAATTTGAGTAATATCATGAAGAAAATATATATTCCTCTTTAACAAAAACTTTTTTATAAATAAAACATCATGAAAATAATTTTATTTTAAAATATCCCATAAAGATGATAAATGATGATTTAAAATCATATAAATCGTTTCTTCATGAAAATATATATTCAACTTTGAAAAAAATTGAAACATTATACATTTATAAAAAAATTTATTTTAATATATCATTGAAAATTTATAAAGGAATCTTTAATGAAAACAATGGTCATGATGATATGAGGTCTCTTTAATGTCATACATGATAATATAATGATTCCTTACTTATTTTTAGTAAAAGACAAATGATAATTGTTTTGAAAACATCATGAATATTCCTTTAAAACACTTTAGTAAAATCTAAATTTAGTTAAAACATATTTTAAAAATAATAGGAGAATAGTATATCATATTTTAAAACATTATTGGAAAACATGGTTTTGGAAGAAAAAATATTTTCTACCTAAGAGAGTGATAAATCAATATTTTATTAAAATATTTTAACAATTTTTTTTCAAAGAGTGTTAAAATAGTAAAATTAGAGAAAAATTAACTAAATTTATAGAGTAGAATAAAATTATTGAGAATTCATGATTGGTATATAATAAGGTTTAAACATTGGGGACTGAATCATAGATAATAATAATAAATAATGAGACTGTAACATTAAACCATTCCCCTTTGGTAGCATATAAATCCTAATTCCCATAGACAAATATCATCAAATTTTTATTTAATCCCTATAATTTTCAGGATAATCTTCATCAAATATATTCATAAAAAGTATATAAACCAAATATAAGAAATAATTGGTGAATATAGTATGTGTCTCCCAAAAGTAAAATGTGAGATGATAATCCCTTATAACATTAGAAATATTTGGATTCCAAATACCCAATAAATAATTTCATCAAATAAAACATTAAATATTAGAAAAAGAAGTATCTTAATGATATAAAAATTAAAGGTTTTATTATATACACACCCCAAAATAAATGAGGGGTGAGTTTTCATATGTCTCCCATAAAACAATATAGGGTTGAAATCCCCTAACATTATCTTGAAATACTTAATTAATGTTTAACAATTTGTTTCTTTAGGTATCTTATATATGTTTTCCCCAAAATCATTCTTTTTTTGGATTTAATTTAAAATGATTATATTTATTTCTAATATGTTTCAAAAAAATTTAGGTAATGGTATAACTCATGCTTAGTTTTCATTTATAATAAAATCGCACAACCTTCTTCCCTGGAGAAGTTGTTAGAAACACCATTTCCCCAAAATCAACTTCTATATCACACTAGAAATTTTTAGAACAACCTTTCTACTGACTCTGGGATTCCTTGATATTTATGAATGGCTTTGACCTTCACATAAATTTCTATATATATCACATGTCCCAATATTATTTTTTCTATATCTTCATTCCTTCACATTGGAAATTTATAATTATTTATATATAGGATTGATAAGGATATATCAGAATTATTCAATGAAGTGTATTATTTAGAAACAACACAATAAGAGGAATTTGGTGATCCCAACTACCATTGAAATCCAATGAATTAGATCTCATCAAATCCTCTATGGTTTTAGTTGGTCTTCCAGACATAAAATCTTTCTGGGAATGATACATAATGCAGGATCTCAGCTTTTCCTCAAGGGAATGCTGAATAATTCTCTAGAATATTGAGGTTATCCTCAGAACACTAATAAAAAATAATAGAATTAGGTACTCTATAAAAACATTCCACTTCATTAATGTATATATCATAAAGATTATACATAGATAAGTCCTCTTTTATAGTGATAAAGTGTGCGAACATTATAAGGAAATCTACTACGAACCATATTACATTACCCCTCATAGATGTTTTGGTGTGTCTAATAACAAAATCCATTGAAATGTTTTCCCAATTTAATTTCTGCATGGGAAATTGATGTGACATCCACTTAAAAATTTGTCCCTCAACATTAATTTTCTATAATACTAGGTAGTGAGATATAAACTATCTGATACCCCTCTTCATGCCAAGACACTATAAAAAATACATATCCTTTAAGAGGGATTATTTTTTTGATTAGAGGGGGTTATAACCCCTATAAATTCTTTAGAGGTGTTTATGGTGAACATACCCTAATGTGAAAACCCAATGTGATAACGGTAGTATTTTGTAACCGCTGGTATACTATTGTGAGATTTAGCAGAGGTTATGCTTTAGGGGGTTTAATACAAATCTATTTTTTTAGAAACTGCTAGATTAGATGGAGTTAAAACCTCATCTAATTATGTTACAAATATTCATTATAGTTGAAAAACCCATAATTTTTTTAGACTTAACATTTATTGGTTGTTGGAAAATGGACTCTAATGTATGGACAATTTATGGGTTACAAAAATGCCACTAATTACTTTTTAAAAAATTTGTCTTTTAATTCACATGCCTCCATTATATCTCTCTAATATTTCACTACACAATAGGTCCCTCCCCCTCTCCATATAGGTCCCCCTCTAGTCACCACTATTCTCCCTAGGCCCGTGACAACCACTGTGATTCCCCAATCTTACCCATGGGTCCCCCACACAATGTCCCCCTACACATGGCTAAAAAAATCCCCCTCACCCCCATATTAGATCCATTGAAAATTGATTTGAAACTCATTTAGGCCATAGAACCAAGCATCTATTCCCCCTCATCTAGAGCACTATTCCAAAAAACATTCAACATTTCATATACACATGATGATATATATATATATATATATATATATATATATATTTGACTTTTTATTCAAATATAAATTATTTTAAAAATATATTTAGATACATTTAAATATATAACCTACATAAATGTTCATATAAAATAATGTATTCATGTTAATATTAAGTGTTTATATTATAGTATTTCTGAATCTCATAAGTGAATATATATATCTCACTATATATTCAAATATAAATTTTCATATAATAATATATTTACAGGTATACAACTCAAATATATATATATATATATATATATATCATATAAATAATATATTTGAATATATTATTTACTATATATATATACTATTCTATATTTTCAATATATATTTATATATTAACCTAAAATATTAAACATATATATATATATTATTTTAATGTACATAGTTAAAAATAATATATATATATATATTACTTATTGATATGAATAAATATATATATTATAAATCTTTTAGATATGTTTGTTTGTATTCAAATATATATATATATATATATTTATAAAATTTAATATAATTATAATATATTATATTTAATATGTATATAATTAATAAAATATTTGTTTAATTTAGATATTATTTTTATTCGTATTAAATAATACAATATAATATTTCAATATTGACACAATTTTATGTATATTTTTATATGAATATATTTAACTTATATATGGTTATATTATTTATACAAATACATATTTAATATATTAACTTAAATACTTACCAATATATTAATATAATTTTATATTATTTATAAAAATTTATTCATATATTTATTATAATATTTAATTATATATATATATTATATTTGTATATAATATATATATATATATATATGACTGTATGTAATATATTATATAGTTATGCAAATAATTAAATTGGTTTTTATTATCTATTATGTTTAGAAATATAAATAGTTCTCAGATAATAAAATAAATTTTTTATACAATACATACATGTTTATTTATATACATGTGCATGCAAGTATCTATATATTTCATTATTATTATTATATTAATTATATAAACTATACAGTTTTTATGTGACACATGTTTTTAAATAAATAATTTTATGTATATATTTATATAATATATGTATACAATAACATTATAATTTATATTTAATGAATTACAATCACATTAATATATAAATATATATTAATTTATAAATTATATAATTTTATCCATGTATTCATATAAATATGATTAAATATATGAGTATAAAAATATTATAAAAATATATTTATATAATATTTTTATATAATGTAATGAAATAAATTTATTTATTATGTTTTAAATATATATATATACATATAATAATGATTTAGTTTCTTTAGAAAATAGTTCGGCTTCATACCCACCTCAAATATCTTTAATTATGGTGTTTTCTGAATCCTCTCTAATTAAACAACATAGGGGTTACTGTGAACCACTACTAATATAAATGATTAGTGGTGGTTATGAACCCCCATTAATTTCATAAATTAGCGGGGTCTCCCCCCCCCCTCTATTTTATGAGATTCACTGGGATTTATAATACCCACAACATTATTTAAAAAACAAAAAAATAAATATTATATGAAAAATATAGCCTTTAATTATTTTATTATCATTGGATTTGGCATAACTTCCTCTGAAATCCAAAAGAATTTTTAAAAAAGTAAATATAAGATTCTTTGAGGGGGTTCAAAACCATCACTAAATTCAATTATTAGCGAATTGTTGTGAATAACCCCTCTATAATTTATATAGAAAATGAATTTATAGGGGGGGTTCTATAACCCCCTCTAAATATCTCAAACTAATCTGGTTTTTTGTAGTATCCCACTAGAGATACTCTTTGATTTCAGTTTAGATCTTCATACATCCCAAATTAATAGAGAATAGAAAAGTATGGGATTCCTATAACAAATCCTTTTTAATGTTTGGTATGGATAGGATATATACCCTATTTTAGAACCTTATCATTCCATCACAATGATTGTCAAACATAGAAACATTTCTAACCTTCTATTGTAGCTCTACATATTGTTTTTGTGCATCTTTAATATTCAGTTGGACATACTGTTGAAAATTTAATTGAGAAAAGTAATATTTCTCCCCATAATTCACAATTTCAAGATCCATACATTCAAAATCCCAAAATATTTAATCGTTTGTTTTCATTATAATAGATAATCTAGTATGATCTTTTGGAATCAAAGCATCGACCACCCTGTTCGCTTTCCCTGTGTGGTAATTTATTGACCATTCACAATCTTTAATCAACTTCAACCATCCTCTTTGGAGAATAGTCAACACCTTATGTGTGTATATATACATTAAAAATTTATTATTAGTATATATATCACACTTTTCTCCAGGAATTGAATTCCTCCATATCTTTAATGAAACAAATACTATACCTTACCTTAAATCATGTGTAGTTTAATTTTTCGCATTAATATTTAATTGTCATGAGGTATAATCTTTATCCATTTTTTAATGAATAATAACACATTGAAATACATTATTGGTTTCATCACTATATATTAAAAACCCTTATCCACAATAGGGAAATGAAATCACAAGTGCGCAAAATAACCTTTTCTTTCAGTTCACTGAAATTTTAATCACATTGATATTTATAAAGGATCTTGGATACCTTCGAAATTAAATTGGCTATATAATTATATATTCATGACAACTAATCATAAAACCATCTATAATACCCACATAAACCATGAAAACTATACATCTCATCCACCGGGGTTGGTATGGGATAACATTCAATAGCCTCCACCTATAATGGATGTACTAATATACCCTCTATTATGATTATATGAACAAAAAATGAAATGGTTTTCAACAAAAATTCACAATTTTTAAATTTTTCATATTGATTATCCTTTATTAGGATATTTATTAAAATACATAATTTATTTGTATGATCTTTATTAATATTTTAATAGAATATTAATATCATCTATAAAGACTAAAATTAACTAGTGGAGGCACTCACTGCAGACTCCATTAATTTAATGCATCAAGATATAAGGTGAATTACCAATTCTAATAAAATTACATTATATTCAGTGTCGAAAACATGAATATAATTCTATCTTGGGTATATCCTACAACTTGAGCCTCAATTGATGATACCAAAACAGATCTCCAGAGAGTTGACTAAAAAAGTAATAAATATGGAGAAGATGATGCTTGTTCTTTATTATGATACTTTTTATATCCTGATAGTAAATTCATACATTCATTGATCAATATTTATATTTATGAAAATTATAGGTGTGCCTCATGGTGACACACTTGTCTGTACAATTCCCTTCTAAAGGTTTTCTAAGGGCATCTTCTTCAATTCCTATTACTCTATCTGGACCAGTATAATGAGATTATTTGAAATTTATATGGCACCAGGTATGGGTTCTATTGTGAAAATAAGATCACATTATTGTGAAAGTCATGGAAAATATTCTATAAAGTCATCATCAAATTATAAATAATAAGTCAAATCATTGATTTTAGTTTTCTCTCTAACCCCCAGAGGTAAACACTGTTTCTCAATGGGAATTATGACAAATATAATGAATTTGATCTCAATTAGAAGTTCAACCTTAACATCACATTGATAGATCATCATGTGTTGGTTTTTAATATCAAATATAACCCCCCTTCCTCAAAATTTGATGTGTGAATTATATGGATAATTCCAATCCATGGATAAGTTAACCTCAAATTAAACAATTTTAATAATGAAATAATTTATTGAAATAAAATACCCACAAAATTGAACTAAAGAAGAATCATATACATGAGATGAAAACATCATAATATTAGGGGGTTTAAATGCTAATTATAAATCTAATATTTTAGGTGTTATCTTGATACAATTATCAAATTCTATAGATATGATCTAATATATAGATATATTGTCTAATAAGACATTAGATGTTCTAGAATGGATTGTATGCTTATCATTCACCATGTCGTTATCTCAATTATTATAAGAAAAATTGAACAAATGAGATTTTCCCATTACCTCTAACATAAGTGAACACACCCATTGATCACCATCATTAACCTTATGATTTGGGATCTTTCTACCATAATTCCCATACTCCATGCATTTCAATCACTGATATATGGGAGATGAATTCTAGAGATCACTCCTATTATTCATATCATTAGTTAACTTCATCACATCAATTAGATATTCATACACAAAATGTCATACACTTCAAAACATAAAACATTTATAAGTCACCATAAGATAATTTCCTCCATGATTGTTCACAAAAAATTGAGAATTAATGAAATCACATCTTCTTATCCCCATGGTTAATATATTTTCCAGTGAATTTAATTTTTCTCTTACTATAAAAACCAAGAGATTAAAAAGTATCTCTAACCTCCATTTCCACCATAAAATAGAATCTAAAATTATCTTCATAGCTACTAGAGTATCTTATAGATAAATCCATTTTCAGAGTCGGTTTTAAGCCATTAAAAATTGTCAACCTTAATATCAGTTTGGAGGATAACACTATAATCATATAACACATTTCATATAAAATATTCCTCAATGGTACCAAATACTCATCATAAATTCTCTTTATATCTTGGAAATAATTCCTAATATTCCTATGGAGAATACGAGGAATACAATTATTGGAATATATGTTATTAAACCTATCCCAATCCATGGAGTCAATTTTATCATATTGCCCAAAATTCTTGATATGAATTCACCATTAATATACTTAACCATCATAATAGTAGAGAAATAAAATTAAATTTTCAAGTTCCAAACACTGGGGAATGTAAAATAACATTTCCATAGTACTTATCCATTATTCATAAATAGTTTATTCTTAAACCCATAGAAAAATGTTGAAGTTTCCTTCTGAAAGAATCAATTGAATGTTTTTACCTACTTTAATTTTATTTGAATTCTATCATGATTCATGGCTTGAAAATGTTTCATGGGAATATGAATTATATTTTTTATTCCATCACTCATACTGTTTGCATTGTTAGGGGGAAAATCCTTTCATTGTCCAGTGTACTCAACATTAAGTTGGTTCCTTTGGGATCCATCCATTCACTATAACCAAAAACATATTTTATGTAATAGAAAACATATATAAGAACAACATAATCATGAAAAATCACATATATGATGTCTAAATAATGAAACTATATTTTTCATCAATTGAACCCCAATATTATCTTAATTCATTAAAACTCATCATATATTTAATCCCTTCAAGATGTTTGGAGAAAGATATTCTGAATTTATAATGTGTATCCCCATGTTGTGTCAAACCAAAAGTGTATTAAGGCCCATTTTCAAAAACCATAAGATTAGTGAGTCTATATAAATGATTCATTTTATTTTTGTAACACCTTGGAAGATATGTTCCAATACACATCTAGATGTAGTATGTAGAAATGTATGTGATTTCATTGAAACCAGTCACTACATCCATTACCAAAATTCCATGAAATTTAACTATAAGTTGAATAATCCTTCAAATTATCCATTGAAAATTCCATGGGGATATCACAATGGTTTTATCATCCTAGTCTCCAATGGTTAAAAAATCTTATCCTCTTTTACAAATAATAGTGACTGAATCTTATTAGACACAAATTTTATATCTTTTTTATGAAAATAATTAAATTACACAAACCAAAAATAGAAGAATATAATAGTTTAGTTTATATGGAAACATGGAAGCAAAAACAACATATACATATGTAAAATACATTTTCTCCCACAATGATCTTTATAAATAGGACCCTTCTTAGCTAAACCATACACAATAAATTTCTTCATATACAGAGGAATGGGAATCTAAAAGTATCTGACCTTAGATTCTCAGTTAGGGAAAAAATGGATATAACTAAGAATAAAAAAAATAATGGTTTTGGAACCTGAGTTTAACATTATAATACCATACCCTATATATTAGAGATCAAAATCTAGAATCATGTAATATATACTATATGTTCTTAATATATAGATCACAAAGTAAATAAAGAGAATGAAAAATTAAAGCATAAAATATTGATATTACCTATTTTTTTCAAAGATATAATTCTTTAAAATATTATATTAAGGATACCAACAAGACATTTATAACTCCATAGGCTTGGGTTAACCACCTATGCACATGCTTTGAGATTGGGTTCACATATGGTGTTCACTTTTCAGGCATTAAATAACCTCCTAGGTATCCTTTGAGCTCATATAAAATTAATAATTAACCAATATATTAGATGTAGATATAGTTAAAAAATGTCATGTAATTAAAATAATATATAATATATATTCCTAAAGATCCAAAAAAATTTATCATATCATAACCCGTGAAATGGAATGGGTTTTATATAAATTTATACATATCCTAACCGTTGAAAAACAGATATTTTTAAAAATCATTTAATATTTACAAGATATCATAAATATATAAACTTAGTTTTTTCTTACAAGACATTGAAATATTTCATGAAATATTTACAGAGCTAGGTGTAGAGAAAACCTGCAATTCTGAGGCCAAATGTGCCCAAAATTAAATTTATATAAATATTAAATATGTTTTATACTATATATTAAATGAAAGTGGGATATATCAAAAATTGTTCCCTGAATAAAACATTTTATGGAATGGTTGAGTCCTAACTTAGGCGTTCACCCAAGGAGGGACAAAACTTTTGTCGGCACTAGTCTTCTATATTAAAGTCCACAAATGGAAAATTCTTTAATAAAACAATGATGTTTAATTATATTATCTTGGTAATAATATCAAATAAATTTTAAATTGAGACTCAAATTGGAAATATGAGAATTTTTTAGAGTGTCAAATGGGTTGTTTTACCTATTCTCAACATAAAATGGGAGGGCAAGGGAGGTCCAGATAACGTGACTGTTGGTGAGAGTCTAATTATTTTTCAATAAATTCGATTTTAAGATTTTTAGATTAGGGGTGGATCCCTAAAAATACCTTTAACCAAATTCCCAATCTCCCATTGTTCTTAGATTAATCAAGAATTTACTTTCATATAACTTCATCATATCACAACCGAAGCAAGGTTAACATGTCATCAATGATGATCAAATCGAATAGGGGAAGTATTTTTTTGATTTAATCACATCGTATCTTATTCATGAATCATTTTCATGATAAATATTTGTTTTCATCATTTTTTCAATTATAAATGGCCACGCTAACACATCCATCAGTCTATGATGGGAGCATGAAAATTTTATTTTTCTTCATCCATTCTCCATAGAAATCGTCTTCTAATTTTAGACCTTTCAAATCAACAACCGATCCCCGAGAAGAGGTTGTTTCTTTAAGTCTCTCAGAACTGGGAACATATATCTTATTTTTATTTTGTTATCGAATAAATAGTGGAGATTTTTTGTTCATTATAAAGAACCAAAAAAAGTTATATCGATAGTGGCGGCCAGCGACAGCTACCATGTGGAGAAGGGTGACCATACGAGACAACGGCCGGTGGGCTGTTGGGATTGGTTTGGACAACATTATGGTCGGCTAACATGATTGGTGTGTGAAGGGACAGTGAGAAGGTTGGTGTTGCTAGGATGAGGAGATGGGGAAGTATGTGGAGGAGACAAGGTAGATGGAGGGTCCCCATGCAGTGGTAGGCACAATGAACCAAGGATTGGTGGTAAACCACATTGACCCAGGTGGATGAGCCAATGTAAGGAGTAGGGCATGACCAGGTGTGTGGGGGAGGTCCAGCTGGACAGTGAGGAAGGCCTCCCAGGTGAGTGGTCCAGGATGGGAGTAGGTAGGCCAGACCAAGATTAGGTGGGACATGCCAATATCAGGTAGGCTATAGTGGGCCAATTGGGCTAAGCAGGCCAGATGGGCCGAGCAGACCTGATGGGTCCTCAGGTTGTAGAAACAAATCATAGTAACATCTTAACAAAGTGTACTATTTATGTTCCATCTATCGAAATGTGATCCTCTCTTCAAGATGACATTTTGAGTCAATTTTCAAAATTTTAATGGTTTGAAACATTGCTCTGTTAAACAAAACCATTATATATAATGATTATTATTGAGAAATATTATAACAAAAACAACTCTAAATAATGACATCTAGTTGGCGTGTAGTCGGTGACATAAAATCCCTGAAATTGATGAAGTCATTTCGGGATCTATTTTGGGAACTTGAAGCGAAAAATATGTGTGGCCCTCAATAGGCCTAGATTGTGATTTTTCAGTGAAATGTGACTTTTTCACCGGGTGTCCATTATGGATGAAGGTGTAGGTGATCCTATGTGTTCTTCCATTTGTATCCCTATAGTGTGATCTGTTTGATGTGTTTCAAGATTGTGGAGTGGTACCCAGGGTATAACCTTCATGTGTGTTGCTGAGAGATGTGGATTCTTTATCAGGTGTTCGATTAGGGTGTATGAATAGTTTACCTTGTGTATTATTTCAAAAGGATCGTTGCAGTGTGGTCAGTTTGGATGTGTGGGGTCCTTTTTTGTGATTTCATTATTTTTAGAAACCTGAAAATAATATCAGTGGAATATCCTTTTATAGAGTTTGAAGATAACCCATTACTTAGGTCAACATAAACTCCTTCGAACGTACAGATTGTGTATAATGAGATGCAAACAAATGTTTTGGGGTCATTTGAGGAGACGTGTTTTGAAATTATGTCTTTGGAACCCCAGATCAATGACGATCGTCATGTGCTCATCATTATTTTGATTATCTTCCATTTACTCTGGGAGTACATTTTCATGCCTAGGGATACGTGATAAATATTTATTTGTGGTGAATATATTGGTACACTTCCAGGTGATGTGGTGGGGTCACATGATGTGTGTGAGCCATATACATAGTGTACTACTTAACAAATCTTCTACCCCTCATATATATTTCTTTTTGACACATATTTTGGGATGTGAGTAGCCTACCCTTTTTTCCATTTAGAATTTAATTGTTCCCACTACAATGGTTTTTGAGTTACGATGTGAATGTTCTTGGTCGACATGTGCAGATGTAACACCCGATGATAGTAGTGATCATGCTATATCTTCAATTTGATAGACATAACATCTAACAGGGATAGTCAATTTAGTTCCTCGATGATTTACAAGAGGTACCATTCTGTAGGGATGGTCAGTGTAGTTCAACGATGCATTCCATCTGGTAAAATCTTGCAGGTATGGTCAATGTATTTCCCGAAAGACAGTTTCAAGCTTACACACATGATAAAATAGGATGCGGGTTCACCGAAGGTAGTTCCAGTATTACCCTCCAGATGGGATGGACAATGGGTTCCCTGATGGTAGTTATATGATTACACTCAATCTTGGATGGGCAATGAGCTCCCTGATAGTAGTTCTAGGCTTACCCTCTGGTATATTACACTTTAGTGGGGCTGGGAAGTGGGTCATCATTGAATTCTAGGTAAAGATCCTCCCTGATGTACTAAGGCACATATACCCAGAACCCTCCAGTTGGGTTGGGCATGGGTCCTCAACCTTGAGACATGACATCTCAACTATGCATCATAATGACAATAGAGGCTTTAACATATCATCAGACTCTCGATGAAGGGGGATTATTTCCCCCCTAGGTGCATTGATGTTAGGTGACATAAAACATTGAGTGTGAGAAAATTCTACCCAATGCAATTAGTATCAAGGTGTGGTGAATGATTCCCTTTGACCTGTATGATCAAGGAATACAAGCTGGATGCTAGGAATCATTGGTTGTTACATATGGAGCTGTTGGAAGCTATTTTTTTGCAATGCGCATTGAGATGGATATCCCCATACTCTCTTGTTAGGGCTTTATCGGCCATGCATGTATATATATCTTATATTTGTACCCACTTCCTGGGTTTTGGTTACTCTCCTTCTAGGATAAGTGAAGACATGCAGGGTATGCCACATTCTTTCCATCAATATCTTCTCATTGTTAAACAAGTTCACTATTTTTCTATATGTAGTTAAGACTCAGTGAGAAGTTCATCTTCTCACCGTTTAAAGTTCCCTGTGTTCAGATTAGTTTACATTCATTGTCTTATTGGGTTGAGTTGTATAATTTAATTTTACATTTTTCTATATATTGGATTCTCTATAATTTTATCAGTTACTGCTCCATAATCTCTTTTTTGGGGCGTCCTACTATGTATTTTTATACTCACCACCTACATGGGCCTTTCTTATACATGTCATGAATTGTGTAGATGACATGAAGGTTGATCATGACTTCAAAGGAGATTACGGATACAGGGGCTTGGATATCATATTGTGTTCGTAGTTTTGGATCTAGTATATGGTCTCCCTCATATTTTTTTACTTTTATGTTATTTATAGATTGTGCAAATTTTCTAGTTGGGTGTGTATTTCCCCCCATCCATTTTAATTTACACTACTATTCTTGTACTCTTTAGAGGTCGATTTAATTTTTTAGTTTATTTATAGCAATGTTGAATCTTTTTTTCCATTTCTTCTCCACTTTTTCATTAAGTTGGCTATGTTTCTGTGCACATGATGTTATTTAAGGGCCTCCTTGAGTTTTTTGTGCCATCTATTATTTTCTACAACCCATACCTTTAGATGTCTAATTGGTGAAATATTTTATCAAGCCCTAACATTGGTTATGTCATGAAAAATTGTTATTAGAGGTGGCTTAACCCTTGAGACATTGTTTGATTATTTTCCTAAATTGAACTTGTTTGGGTTTAGAGAAACATTCTCAATGTATCTTGATAGAGTCAATCATTCAAGAAAATACAATTATTTTCTGAGGGGCCATCATATCCATTTATGAGGACCTCGATTACCTACCTATTGACCCATCACCCTATGAAACATGGTTTCGGGAGAAATGTTACATGAATCATATAGGATTGAGCCTATGATTGACATTCTTGAGTCACATTCCCATTGTTGTTGTTGATATATATATATATATAACCATATAACCACATAACTCCTTGAAAAAACATAGGGTGCCTCTATGATGATAACCACCTAGGATACTAGCTCCGGTTCATGATGAAAACCATATGTGTGTCGATGCCCCGGTTTTGGATCGATCATGTGATTGTCTTCTTCTAGGTGGATAGGTAGATGAACCTCCACCCTTAGAGAAACATATCAACCAAAAAGTGCATGCTGAGGATGTGAAAAAGATATGTGTACTCTATGAGCTATAGCATATGATATTAGTGATGTTTTATGGTGAGATAGATATTTTAGTGTTAGATATTTGGAAAAAGTTGGTGGTCCACCTCTTTGGGGTTCTTGGGAAACTGATAGATCAGATGGTGTCTTTGGCTACCTATCTTTTTCGGGTAATAGATGGACATTGGAGGATTATTGATACTCATATAGATGATGAGTCATCAATATCATGGGAGGACATCCACTTTCTATTCCATGTGAAGTAATACCCCTACTTATTCTTTGTTTGGGTTCATAAGATTCTAGATCTTCAGATGGGAGGGATGATGGTGCTCGAGTACTCAGATCTGTTTAGAGAATTGAATCTTTACTTTTTAGACATGTTCTGTGATGTCTACTTCTGAGAATGGATGATTTATTAGGGACTTTGTAGAAAGCTATGAGGCAATGTAGTTCCATTATAAGTCCTCACCTATGTCGAGGTGCTAGACTAGGCACCAGTGATAGAGATAAATCTATCAGAGATACATCACATAGCTCGAGATGGAAGTGGGAACAACAAAGTTGATACATATTTTAATAAAAGAATATTCAATTAAACAAAATATCAATGCAGGGATCCTATCTATAATCAATATTGGGAATGTGTTTAGGAATCACTGGGTTGGGCCAAGCACTAGGTTAGCCCAAAGAGGGATGGTACTATGCTTCTTATGGGAATGGTCACATGGCATGAGAATTCCAAAACTAACATGTTGAGACACCAAAAAGGGACTTGGTGGTCCACAGGGAGGTGGTTCTGGCAGAGGAACATGAATATCTAGATATGGGAGGAGATTCTCTGATTTCCTTACACCACGACCACCTGGAAGATTTTGTTTGGGACATGATGTTGGTGTCTTTGTCCACGAATAATCAAATGATTGGGATTTATATGATCCTACAATGCATGATATGTTTATAGGTATGATCTATGTATATTCATCCTTTTTTCAGTAGAAATTGATTGACACAATCTGATGTAATCATTTCTACCTACTTCTTTCTCAAGGTGTTAATTGGGTAATGCATGGAATCGATGTAATCTTTTGGCATTGTTGTATGACATAACATTGAATGAAAATTGAAGAGGGTTACTTATTATACTAATACCCATTTTTTGATGTGATAAAAATTGTGAGGGAGAGTCAGTTCCTCCAAAATTGGATCATATTACAGTGTGGTGGAAGAGTTCTTATGTCTTTGGCATTTAGGGTGAGATTGTGCGATGGAGTTTTGGAGCTAGTTCTATATTTTTTGGTGGTAATTTATACATGAAATATTTTTCTTAGGATGTATCTAGTGGTTTTAGTGATTTATATGTTTTGGGTTACTCCCCATCCAAGAGAGACTAACATATGTGGGGTATTCCATGTTTTTTATGTCAATATTCTCACTCTGGGATGTGTTTTCTCACTTTCCTTGTTCATTGGTACTATTATGTTCTCAACATTAAAATGTATGTTGAGGAAACTGAGACCCCATAAATAGAACTACAAAACACAATACATAGTGTTGAAAGAAATAGACTTTTCTCTTAGAATGTGGATATTCTACCTCTTGGGATTTTTCTTTATGGTTCTTTTGTAACACAAGAGTCTCATTTACATCCTCATTTAGAGCGACCTAAACCTGAGGCAGCATCACTGGTTGATGTTCCTAGAGGACTATTATATAAAAGTAGTTATACTCTTGGAAAGGGGAATATTGTAGCAGAAGCACATAGTTATATGTCATAGTCTCACCTAGACTGGGATATTTGAGAGTAGTTAAAATACCCAAAACTGACCCTGGTGGAGAAAGAGGGTATAGGTTTTTCATTCGATGGTCCAAAACTCATTCGATCCTTGAGAGTGTGAGAGACTCCTATTTAGGATACATCAACAGTGACACCTCACTTGACCAAATATCCTTAGGATTTTTACCCAAAGGATATTCTAAAAGAAGAAATCACATGATCTTATTACTTAGACAAATAATATTTCCAATCATGATTTGGGAGGAGGTGATGTGGCCATTCACTTCTACATTAGTTGTACACACTAATGTGGGGATATGTAGAGAGCTAATTATTAGGCATTACAAGAACAAGAATTTTTTTATGTTTCCAACCTTATATCACTACCCACTCAAATAGAACGGGTGATAAATTTCATCAACATGTCACAATAGAATTGAAATGTGCATGATCCTATGCATGTCATCAACATGGTTGAGTTTGAAATTGAAGTTTTAGACACCATTAGAAGCACTCAGTGGTGATTTGGGATCTATGAGAGAGGACATTTCATGGATATAACATATCATTGCTTCACATATTGTAACAACATAAGAACATGGAAGAGAGTTCCTGTGAATGGGAGATCCAGATGCGACCTCAGTATCTGGAGTTTTTTACCTAGTTCTTTATTTCTAGGGTGAAAATATTGAAGGAAAGAATGATATAGAGACTTTTTTCCTTGTGTGACAATGAACTATTTCTATAAATATTTCTAGATCTACCCATAGATATTTCATGAAATTCTCAGTTCCGGTGTTCCTGAAATTAAATTTATAAAAAAAATTATGAATATTTTATACTGTGAACATGATGGAAGAATAATATCTCAAAAATGGTAGTCTAGATCAGAAATCAAATGGAATAGTTGAAACTAGATCATGGTGTTCATATCATGTGAGATATAACTTTTTTCAGCATGGATCTTCTTTAAAAATCTCACCGGAGGAAAAAATTGTCAATAAAATAATTATGATTAATTATTTTACCTATACGGTTTTATCGAATAAAATTTCAATGGAAACTTGGATATAAAATACAAGATTACTATTGTGTTCTTAATGGAGTGTTTTACCAAAGAGTATAGGTGTATCAGTATATGTATATAAAATTGCACATACCAAGATCGGATTATTGTTGGATCCCTAATAGACCCTTAAGAAGAACATGCTAAATCACTTCGTTCATTGATGAATCAAGAATGAACATATATGGAACCCTAGTGGATCACAATGAAAGTGAGGGAAACAATTTTTCAATGAAGATCAGTTCCAATCATGGTAGAAACCCTTGGGTTTCCGAACCATGTCTCTATTTATTGAATCATCTTTGAGATAAATATCGATTGTTTTATCATTTTTTATAAAACATCTATGTCTACACTAAAAAATCCCTCGATTCATGTTTGGTGCCTGTA
The DNA here is from genome assembly GCA_963277665.1 of Viscum album. Lineage (NCBI taxonomy): Eukaryota > Viridiplantae > Streptophyta > Magnoliopsida > Santalales > Viscaceae > Viscum > Viscum album. The sequence continues at coordinate 2,052,116,283 of OY728165.1, forward strand.
ATTTTTCTCACTCGTTGTCTATGCTTCATTGAAATCACCATATACTTTTGGTCATACGAAATCAATGACGGATCTCTGATCTAGGGAAAGTTATGTGAAGCTCTTGGATCAAGGAAACTATAATTGATTTAGATTTTCAAATTAGGTAAACAGTGGAAATATAGTGGTCCATAGAAGGAACCACCAGAGTGCTACCCACAGTGGTGGAAGGATGGGGCTGGATGAGGTGGCTGGAGGCAAGCTGTAGGGATCCACCGGGATAGCGATGTATCTGGATGCTGAGGATGGCATGTGAGGTATTGGAAAATAGGACAACATGGCCGAGAAGTAAAGATGAGGCAGATGCCAGGACCTCAGGTGGTGGTAGGTGAAAAAAATGGAGGAGGGGGGTAGTCAACCATGTCAACCTAGGAGGATGATCCTAGGCAAAACATGACAACAAAACCTGGTTCATTGTGGAGGGCTAGTGTGATTTCAAGGAGAGCCGCTTAGTCAAGTGGGATAGTCCGATAGTAGGTGGGATAGGCTGGGAATATATGGTCCTGTATTGGCTAGAGGGGGCCTAGAGTGTCTTTAGGCTATGGGAAAAAATCATTGTAAATTTTAAACAGAAGCTTTTGATAGACATGTAGTCTATGGAAACATGATACTCTATTTAAGATCGACATTTTGAGTCAATTTTGGTACTTTTAAGGGATGTTCTTATGGATTGGATAAAATAAACACAAATATAAAATAATAATAAAATTATTATAATTTATTAATTTTGTACAGAACATAACATCTTTTCATGACCTCTAATTGATGTGTCATCAGTTGAATCATGACCCTATAAATGAGGATTAAAATTAAAGACTACATTTGGGTGCTTAAATAGAAACTATTTTGTTGGCTCTATGAGGCCCGATTTGGGAGTTTGTGGTAAATTTTAACATTTTACATAGATTTACTCTTTGGAAAAATGAATAGCAGGTCACATTTGTTTTTCAATGTGTACTATAATTGTACGATTTGTTTGATGTTTTTTGGGATTGAGTTGTGGGTCCCATGATGTCCCATTTATGTATGATGTAGAGAGTTGCAACTTCTTTATCATGTGTACAATTGGGGAGAATTAATAGTTGATCTTATGCATTTTTTTCTCAAGGTTCGCCTAGTGTGAACCGTTTGGATGGGAAGTTTCTATTTTGTTATCTCCTTTAATTATGGAAACAAGAATGTAATATCGATGGAAGATAAATTTTTCATGTTTTAAAAGAATCCATTGATTATGTTTGCATTGACTCTATTTAGAGTGTAGAATATGTAAGAGAATATGATGATGAATATTTTGGGTCTGTTTAAGAAGGTGTGTCTGTAAAATTATGTTTTTGGCCCTTAGAATAAACGGTAAGTTTCATTCACTTGACATCATTTTGAGTAGATTTTCTATGTACTCTAGGGGTACACTTGAATTCCAATGGATAATTGTTCACAATTTAGTAGCTGTGAAGGGATAGGTACTTTGCCAGGTGATGAGGTGGGTTCACATGATGTGTGGGCTCATATATTCCCTACTCTTCTTTAAAAATCATCTACTCTAAATATCTCATTATTTTGGACAAAATATTTTGGTCTTGACTATACTATCAATATATTTATCCATATAGAACATGATGGGTCCCTCTAAAGTGTTTTTAGTAATTATGTGATTGTTTTGGGTCAACATGCGCAGAGGAAAAACCCAATGATGGAAGTGACATGATAGTATGTTCAATATCCTGAACATACCATCCAGTAGGTATGTCCAATATAGAATCTCATTGCATTCTAGTAGGTACCATACAACATGGATGGATAGTGTAGTTTCTCATTGGGATCAAAGTGGTACCATCCTATAGGGATGGACAATGTAGTACCCCAATGACAGTTCCATGATTACCCTATAGCTGGGCTGGGCATTGGGTTCCCCGACGATAGTATTGGGCTTACCCTCCACCTAGAATGGAAAGTTGGTTCCCCAACGGCTCTTCATATTTTACCATCTATTATATTAACTTTCAATGGGGCTTGGCATGGGGTCCCCTTTAACATTCTAGTGATGAACTCCCCCCTCGACATACTAGGGCGTAGATACTTGATTACTAAAGTGGTACCCTCTAACCAGGCTTGGTAAGGGTCATTTACCTTGGGACACAACCTCTTGATAGTGATATATGGTGAATAGATGTTATTTTACATTCCTTTAGAGTCTCAAGGAAGAGGGACTCTTTCCCAACTAAGACACATCCATGTAATATGAATTAAAATTGTGAGGGTGATACAGTGCCACCCAAATCATGTAGTATTAAGGTGTAGGGAAGGATTCCCTTTGAATTTCTTGATCATGGCTCGCATGAGGGATGTTGGGAATTGTTGGTAGTAACATTTGGAAATTTTGGTGAATCTTTTTCGATGATGATATATGACTTAGATATCCTCTTAATCTATTGTTTGGGATTCTTTTACTGAGCATGTATATATATCTTGATTCAGTACCCACTCCTTCGGTTTTAGTTATTGTCCTTCCTAGAGAGGTGATGATACATGGGGTATTCCACATGATTTCAAAGTGTACCTTCTCATGGTTGGATGTGTCCACTCTCCTACTATAGGTATCGAATACTTGATGTAATTTTCATCTTCTCACTATTTTGAGTACCTTATCATTATATGATTTTACTTTCAATCTATTTGTGGGTTGAGATGTACTCTTTGACTTTTTATTCTTTTACCTATTGATTTCATCTTTAGTTTAATCTCTTAATTCTCCCCCTTAACCTTTTCAGTGCATCCTAATGAGTATTTTAATACTCACCCCTGTATGGGCTTTTCCATCAAGTTTCATGCATTACACAGACAACAAACAAGTTGATAATGACTTTAGAGGAGCATAATGATACGGGTGCTAGGACCTCATATTGTGGTTATATTTTTGGAACTTGGATCGTGGATCTCTTAGATATTTTATTTTTCAGTTATCTTCAGGTTGTGGAACTTTTCTAGTTTCTCCTATATTATTCCCTTTCCCTTTCCCTTTCCCTTTAAATTAACACTATTATGAATGTACTGTTTAGAGGTAAATGCATGTCATTTCATTATTTATAGTAATGTTGGGAGTCTACACTAATATGCATTTACACTATTATTCCCTATCCTTTTCCAATTCACTTTTCATTGAGTTAGCTACATTTGTGTATTGGTTTTTAGGAAATACCCTCCCCATGTTTTTTTGCCTTCAGAACTTGTTGCCACCCTTTGGCCTCAGGAGTTAGGCTTGGGGTAGTTACGGCTCGAGCACCTTCATGGGTTGGGTCCTAAAAATAACCCATTAAAAACAAGTGGGATTTAAAATAAATATATCAGTTTTTCAACCATGAAGGATGATAGGATCCAAAATCAAAAAGTCATAATAAACTTTTAAATGAAATAATAAGAATGGTATCCATGGTTCATATCCCTACTAAATCATAGTTAACATCAAAAATTTTTTATACTGGATGGAAAATTATTTTGAAAGATAGTTTTATTCATTTTTAGGGGAAAAGATTTTTATTTGAAAATAATTTGTAAGTCATATAATTTTATTAAAAGTAAATTTCTTTAAAAATAACCATTGAATCCTATAAATTACGTTTTAAAAATAATTTGAAAAATTTATTCTCCAAAATATACATTCCACATTGAATGAACATTTTAAAATTTAAATCATTTTAATTTTTTTTTATTAAAAAATAAATATTAATGATTATAAAATAAGTTTCAAAAATAGTTTAAATCTTTTCTTATGAAATGTACCCTTTTACATTTTATGAAAACATTTTCAATAAATGAAACATTTTTTAAGACGAATTATTAAAATTATCCTAACGAAATACAATTTAATCATCAAATAAAATAATGGTCATGAAGTGAGGATGTTTGTTTTCATGCCACAAATGTAAAAACAAAAACTCCTTTCACATTTTTAGAAATAAAATGTTAATTAATTGGAAAATGATAAGAATATTCCAATATATTTTTTAAAAGTAGTATTGGGGTAAAAATTAATTTAAAAAATCATAACATAATAGTAAATGAATATTAATTTTTTTTAGAACATACATTTTTAGAAGAAAACATATATTTGACCAAATAGAGTGATAAAGTCATATTTTATTAAAATTATTTCCCATTTATTTTATATACCAATGGGTGAAATAATGGCACCATTAAATGAAAATATCATGATTTACCAAATAAGAATAAACTTCTTGAGAATTATTGAGTGGTAGATAAAAATATTTCAACATTGGAGGGTTAGTCATAAACAATCCTAATAAATGATGAAATTGTAATATAAAAATATTATCACTTTGTTGACATTTGAAACATATTCCACATGAAATAAAGATCTTCAAATGGTTATGTAATCCCCATAAAGTTTAGAAGAAGAATCAAAATATAAATTTATGGGTATTATATCCACAATATATAGTAACAATGTGTGAATATAGAACTTTTCTCACAAATGTAAATAGTGACACTACAATCTCTTACTACCCTTGTTATAGTTTTAATCTAAATCACAATAAATAATGACATAAAAAACATTGAATATTTGAAAAATAATGATATTAATAATATGACATATAAAAGGAAAGTATATATACCAAAAAAGTGAAATTATTATTAAATTTTCATTTGAATCTTAAAAATAAAAGTGACACAAGAACTACCTTACAATATACCATGAATTACTATTTAAAATTACAACCTCTTCTTCTTAGGGTATGATCCTTAGAATTACACAAAAAGACCTCCAAGGTGGTATTTTTTTCAAAAAAATATTATATAATTAAAAGAGGGATGTTGGGATGTTATTTTTGATGGAACTATTCATAAAATGGATTGAATCTTTGAAGAATAAAGTATAAGGGGTGGCCTATTATAAGTGAGGTGAGGTACGCAATTGACCCTTTTTCAAAGAAATAATTCCGTCCATAATTTTTTTTATAAAATGGTTCAAATAATTGATCAATATAAATCCTATAATAGATAAGGTCAAATGTTTGTCTTGAAATAGTGGTAAAATTTTTTGAGTTATTTCATATCCTTATCTTTTTATTTTAACCACCTATTAAACCCAATTGGACTTTAACTATGGTAAGTTATTTTTTTACTATTCGTTATGGTAACAAAATATGTTGAACTAGTTAGATAATATTAATTATTTTGATTCAAAATATTGAATCCATTTTCCAAATTCCATTCACATAAATTGAATATGTTAATTTGACATTTATCATAAAGACGTGATGAGGAAGTGGGGTTTTAAATAGAAAATGTTCCAAAGGATTCAATTTTTTAATATTTAGTTTCATTATAAAAAAGATTCCAAGGAATTAAATTGGATTAATTTGTATATAATTGAAATAATATATTACTTTAAAACCAATTTATAATATAATATAACATTATTAATAAATTAATACTCAGTTCATTGTGTAATTAAAGGTAACCCAATATTTTTTATAGAGAAATGATATATTGATATTGTGCATAGAAAAAACAATAAAAGATATTTATTTTATTCAAAATATGATAATTCTTCAAAACTCAGTGAGTTGTAGTATTATTTGAATATTACATTACATGTTTATGTGGTTCTTTTCAAATAAATTATTTTTCATAACATTCTTGGAATTTTTAGATTTTAAAAAACAAATTTCAAACAAAAAATGATATAATAAATATCAAACATTAAAATGATATTTAAAATAATTAATCATACATGATAACATCATATGAAGTTACTTTTTCTTAACTTGGGATATGATCATATGATAGATTCCATATTGTACCCTTAAATGGTTTATTATTATCATTGCAATACATAGATAAAAACTGTTTTATTTTTCATGGGGTTAGAGATGATGAAATTTTTAATTATTTCATGATCCTTTGGGATAAAAATTAATATATTATGAATTTGTGATTAGTGTGTGCATTATATACCTCTAATTAATAAGGTAAATATTAATGTTTTATAATATTAAATGTTACAATGAGAGTTATCTCTTGCTCAATAGGGGTTCAAAAGAGGTTATCCCAAGCCCAAAGTTGGTATACAGGTGATCATCCCAAGCCTAATGTGGGATGAATATATTGGTGTGAATCCTTGATATAATACTTATATTATTATTATTATTCCATAAATAATCCCAATATTTTATTACAATACTTTTTCCAATGTTATCCCCTCATGCCTCATTTTCATTAATTTTTTTATTTCAAAGACCGAGACCCTTTTATCCTAGAGTTAGTGGATACATTGATACATTGGCACTAGATTCATGAAGTCATGTCTCAATGTAATGAATAGTATTTTAGTATTTAATAACTATATTGAAATATTCCACTCTAATTGAATTTTTAATAAAATATATAAACATAGTTAAAGTAGAAAATACTGTATCTTTTAAGTCCTATATATATTTCTTGTTCTCATCATGGGGAGAGGAAACATATTAAGGTTGATATCAGGTGCTGTTTAAGGGTTATTAATAGTACAAGTTATCATTATTTAATAGGACATAATCAATATAGAATGTTAAATTACTAAAAACAATTTCCATTTAATGTATAACTTGAGAATGAAATATAATATTATAAAATTAAAAAAATGACAAATTAATACTATATAAATGATAAAATAAGAATTAAAATTATCTATGGATATCATAATTACTCAAATATTTACAAGTACATCAATAACATATGTCATAATTATGAAATTCATAATGTTAGACATCAAAATCACTCCCTGAACGACTCATGACAAGAATCTTATGGAAATGGGTATGTCCTCAGTAAAATACCTAAACTAGTTTGTTAAATGAGACCTACCAATATATATATGGGATATATGGTGACCCAAACATCACATAATAAATACAATTCCTTTATCATATATTCATATAAGTTAAGAACAATTCAATATATAATCAATAAAAATATTTATATTGAAAACCTATTATACAAAATTTTAATATTTTCTCAAGTCAATCAATTAAAAAAACACCATTCATATAAATTTTGTAATATTAAGGTAATAAATATATCGATGATGAAAATAATATGAAAATTTCTACTGAAATATGATCATAAATTAGTTAATATTTTAAATTATGTGTAATTTATATAAAATAACATGATATAAAATAATACTGTCAATAGTTTATAAATATATTTTTTCAAATAAATTATGTATTTTAATGAATAAAATAAAAAGGAATTAAAACAAAAAATAATAATTTTTCATTATTTTAAAACCATTAAAAACATATAGAATAATCTAAATATCATAAAATGGTTATGGAGTTGGGAATAACTATAACTCCTTATATTCCAAAAGGAAACATTCCCTTTGTTTTTTAGTAAAGAAATTTGAAAATGATCATTTTGAAAAAAAATTATAAATATTCCTATAAACATATTTAAAATATAATAGATGGAATCAAATATTCTTAATAAATAATTTTAGTAAATAATAAAGAACCATTTTGGAATTAATTTTGAAAAATATGTACATAGAAAAAATTATACCTCATCAAAATAGAAATAAGATCAAATTTTAATTTTAAAATTAATTTTCTTTATTCAATATCCAAAGAGAGTAAGTTTCGGAATAATAAATGAAAAAATAAGAGGATAAGAAAATATTTTATGTTTATGAAAGATAGATTTTAATAATCCTTCATTGAAAATATAAGCTATCCTAAAAAAATATTGTAAAATAAATTATTTCTTCATTAGTAAAATTTAAATTACAACCCATTAAATATGTATAAATTAATTTAAACTTTAATAATAATTTATAAATATATATTTTTTTTAAATATGTAAAAGGGGATTTATATACAAAAAATAAAATTAAATAGGATCAAAATAAGAAATATGACTTAGTGGATTAGAAATTGAGATGAAATATCTTAAAATGATGGTATAATTGAAATGATAATTAATCAATTATGTAACTATGTATTAAAAATTTATGTCCATAAAAAGTGAAATTATTATATAATAAATTAAACTATAATTCCACATATAATACTGAAAATACAGAGTCACTAATGTTGAAGTATAACCCATTGAATTAAAATTGAGTTGACTATCTTGAAACTCAAACTTCCAATTTGATTATCATTATTTGAAATATAGTATAATGTTATTAAACCTATTATTTATTTATTAAATAACAATATTTATTTTTATACTATTATATTTTATCCAATTATAACATCTACTAACTTTAGTCTTCAACAATCTATCATTATTATCATTTTTCTTATGTTAACAACTAAGTTTTTTTGTATGCTTCATCACAGTAGTTTCGTTTCATTTGAATAAGTTTTAGATTAATCATTTAAATTTGCATAATATGATAAATATAATAACTTTTATATGATACAATTTTATATTAATCATTGAAATGTGTATATCGAATAATTAATTACACTATTCATAGATATGGTCTGTTATACATTGACATGCTAATTGTTTTCACTTTTCAATAGAGTAAACAAAAGAAAGATAAATAACAAATTACCATTCAAAAATAATTATAATATCATATATATCATATATATTCACTAAATCTATACATACTACAATCTATGTAGAGTGGAAATAAAAATTGAATCACATTTTCTCATAGAGGTGTTAGTTCACATGTACACATGAGAAATATTATTATTTTCTAACATATATTAAGGGAAGAAGGAAGATGAAAAAATAAAATTTTATTAAATAAACTTAATTATATCATAAATTTCATATATATACTTATTAGTTACATATTTATAACCATACAAGTTGAATCATGATGAAAAATGAATTACACCACTATGTGGGGACTGTAAGTCACACATACTCAAAAGAGACGTTTTAACATTATATTGGGTTAAAAATAGGTGGAAAATGGTTGTATCATTATGATTATAAAATATATGAATATTTATGATTATAAATTAATTATTTAGTATAGTTAAAATATATTTAAATGATATAGAAGACAAAGTAAACATGAAGGAGTCGGTAAAGATGTGTACCTATTCTTAAGTAGACATAATATAGATCCTTTATTAAGGACCCTAGGAATAGTATCTTAAGAAGAAAAAAATATTTAATTATTGTATATTAAATTTTAATATATAACCTTTCAGGTTTTGGTGGAGGTATATTGATCATGAAGGTATAATGAAAAGATATAAGATGTTTCCTTTTATAAGTTGTGGTTGGATAACTATTGAAATTACATTAAATTAATAAAATTAATTTTTGAGAAAGTTTTTCTCAAAATATTTATAATTTGAATATAATATTATTTTGAGTTAAATTAATAACATAAAATCAAATTTGGACATGTTTGGACAATGTTTAATTCTTATTTATATGTTTAACCTCTCGTTAACCTTATTGACAATTAGTGTGATATTGATATTTTTTAGAATTTATGGGTCAAGAATGTTTATTAAAGGGAAATTGACCCATAAATGAAACGTTTTTACATTTTAAACAGTTTACCATTAATTTTTCTAATGATATAAATTTTTTTAATATTTTCTAATCAGTTATTTTTTATTATAAAATATCCTAATATCATTTTTTAAATACATTAAATATTACAATATAATATGCGTGTAATACATGATAACGGTTCCAAAAGGATTGAGATTAAATGAAAAGGGGGATATAGTCTTAATTTTATAACATAATATTGTTTATATTGACTTAAACATAATTTAAAACCTTTTATACTGGCTTAACACATTGGTTAAAAAATAACAAGCTCAAACATGCTAACATGTTGTAGAATATTAACTATTTATAATTATACATATATGATGAAAATTGCATCATAATTGTCAAGGTGATGTCATAAAATATCATTTATCATCGTAACTGTCCAATTTCAATATTTTATTAATTTTTGAAAATATAATTTATTATAATTGACATAAAATAAAATTAATGTTATTTTATGGAGTATTTTAGAATTTGATATTAAAAAAACATGATAAAAATTTAATTTGAATATAATATTTTAAAACATATCTAATATGATGTATTTTTCTTCTTTATTTCTAATGAAATAATAATTATTTAATAATATTATTAGTTATAATATTTTTTAAATTATTTTTTATATTTTTTATATTATTCTAATAAATTTTATGTCTGTATTTCGTTAAAATTTATGAAAATTATTAAATCTAAAAATAAATTAACATCAAATGATCAATATAGAAAAATTAATTACTATATTAATTAAATATTTCGAAATAGTTTTATCATTTTATAATCCTTAAGTAAAAAAATTTAAAGATATTAAATTTGAAAGAGTTACAATTTTTTTCTTAAAATAATATAAATATCATAATGAATGAAAATTGGTAGTATGCTATCATATTTTCAATAAATTGAAGTACAAGGATATAATCCATTCATGTCATCTGACTTATTTAATTTTTCAAGAAATTTTAAATCCTTATCCTAATGTTTAGAACATATTTTATCCATTTTACCAATAACAAGGTGATAAATATTTAACAAGGTTACTATTCATAATGAATAAAATAAGAGGGACCTTGTTGCTTCCTAAACTTGGGTGACACTAAAAGGTGCTTTGAGCTCGGTTGGCCACATGGCCTAAAGTTTATATCCCTGAATACCAAAGACTACTGACTAGTAGTATGGTCCTAGGGTGTGTATGTTGGGAGACTATGGCCACACCATCGAAGTGGATCAAAACGGTTAGATTTAATAATATGTAAAAGTTAGATAAATGATATGAACATATGGAATAGTATAAGTAGAAACTAATGTCAGTGGTCTAGTAACCCAATATAGAGAATGGAGACAGAATAATAATTAACGAAACAATTGATAATCTTATACAAAAGATGATGGTGATATATGTCATGTATTTATAACACATGAAAACAGGGATACAATGATATCAGTATCTGTACAATACATTCTTTAAAACAAAATAAAATCGAATCCAAAACTATTTAAGCATCTCATGATCTAGATCAGTCACATGCTACCATGCTCCATCCTAATACAGGAAAGCAATATCAGGTGTCCAAATCATGTTGCTTTCAATTTTCATCACCATCATACATGTAATTTAACTAGTTACCTATAGAGGCATCGACATGGAATGATCTAAATATCACTATTCCACCACCAAATATTTCTACGAAATACATTCCTTGTAATATAAACTAAAATTGTGTGCATGCATGCTTATATAAAATTAAAGCAGTACAATAATATAAATAATGAGTATTTTCTTTAACATCAGTTGTTGCCTGAACCTGTAACCATTTCATTTATTAATAATTATATGGTTTATATATTAATTCTAAAGTGTTATAAATAGTGTTGATATCTTTTCATGATTTAAAAAATAAAGGATCTATAATGTAACAAGGTATCCTGTAATAATAATAATAATAATAATAATAATAATAATAATAATAATAATAATAATAATAATAATAATAATAATAATAATAATAATAATAAAGAGGTCCAATGTAAATCCAAGGCATCCTTGAATTCAGGGGTCGAGACCTGTCAATAATAACCTATCTTCTAGTTATAATGGAATGTGTGTAATTCAAGTGAAATATCCCAAGGAATTCCACCACAACATAAATTTAACTTAATTAAAGGATCTCATCTAAGGTAAAATAGGATAACAAGTGATTAGAATCAATTGGTTGTATCCACGGTTCCTAATTTTAATTGGCTCCACTCCCGATTCAATGAATGAATCTACAAAATATTATAAATATAATGGATTGATCCTATGGTGTCATACTAGTAAAAAACTCATAGATAAGGAAATGGTTTCATGGTGGGTATCATCCTTGGAATTTAGAATCCTTGAATTAGAATGGCGTCCCTGATTGCTCAGGGAATTACATTCGGAATCTAGGCTCATCCTGAGTCTGTCCTCTCCAATAATGATACTCATGTCCATATATAAAAGGATCCATATATTTGATTAATTAATTAATTAGGACATGTAATACTCATTTCTGTTAATAATCCATTTGGATCAAGTCATTTCATTTCATTAGTGTGGAAATGCTAACATGGCATGATACCATTTAGTACTTATGTTACCTAATCATTAATTATGATGACTATATTCACTTCCATAAGCATGAAATTTTTGTATATCTTCTTGAAACTGTAACAATTAATTACATTCAATTTTTCCATGTAATATTCTTAGTATACATTTCATTAATAATTAAGATTCATTAATTACAGTGAATTGCATACCATAGAAGGGTCATGTGACATTATTATATACAAGGATAACCATTAAAATTCATTTTATCATTTTATCATTTATGGTATTACCATTTACTGGGTCAATAAATATCACACTAGAACAATGACATAGAGGAACCTAACAAACCACTAACAAAATATTTATGGATGCACCATATGTAGGGAAGTTGACATTGAGGTCAGGACAACCAATGATGTATAACATTTATACCAAGGTTCTCAAAATATTATTCAAATCACTATGAACAAGGAACCTAAATTAAATATGAAACACCTATTTAAATGGGAAAGAGCACAACGATGATAATTTATAACAGAAAAAGTCCTAAGGTATGAGTCATAGACCTCCAACCTTAATCGAATATGACTCTACTTATCTAGAACCATCCATTAGTCTGGCTGGGATCTGAGGAATTCTAATGAAAGGATCAACACCTTAAAAATATGGCATATTAGCCATCATCTAAATAGAGTTGTTGAAAGATATAAAATTTTTATTGATTCATGTTAAATTGGATAAATACTAATGGGAATCCTACATAAAAAACAACATGATGAGTGGGGATTGAATTAGACTTCATATTGGAGAATGGGAGGAAGACCTATGGAATGGGTGTTAAGAACATCAAAATATGAAAAAAAAAATATGTGGTACTTACACATTTATAAGAATAAAAAATTGGGGTTTATCATAAAATATCATTTAGGGAATTGACCCTTCTAAAAAGTGTAGAGATTTCACTTGGGTACGCTTCCCCTAGCACATAATTAGGGAAAACCATGCACCCTACATAATCATCTCTCTAGAAATGAAATATTATAAGAGACCATTTTGGATGGGTTTAATGATTTCTTATAACTATACAACCCAATTGTTTTCTCCAGAATATGGGGTTCTGTGCTCTGTACATGTATGATACTCCACAAAAACACATTTCTAACCTCCTCAGGCATTCATATTTAGTCCAAATCAATGAAATTTACCAAATTTAGAGTGTTCCAAACATAATACAAAAACCAGGTTCTTATAGTCTCCCCTCCTTAGTGTAAATGATCCTCATGGTCACATTTATATGGTGGTGAAACACTATATGGGAACAACATTGGACACTGGGCACATACATCAGCCTCCCACACCAAAGTATCTTACATTAATTCGTTGGGTAGCCAAAACACCCACACAAAGAGAATATATAGATCTCAGATATCCATCATGATCTCTCCAATGATGCATATATGATAATTTTTAAATGAAGAATATACATCTAACCCATATTCCTCAGGATCGAAGTTATGAGATGATTCGACATTGTACCAACGAAGTAGTGAAAATTGGAAGACGTCATGCAGGGCATGGTACCTCTGAGTTAATATCAACTGATAGGGTACCGAATTGACTCTATCTTGAAACTAATGTCCTAAAAAATAGTGGCGACAACTTCCTTTTCCTATGTATTCGTCGATTACCTAGTATGGGTGACAATCACAGGAAAACATGATCAATGAACTCAAATAATAGAGGCCATGAATGGTAATTGAAATTAAATTTATGTATAGATTGAAAAGTATACATACACATCATAATTACAAAATCATAATCTGAAGTCTCCTTCATGAGATGAGGACCTAGTAGGGATACCTCACCTACCTTTACCTATCATAGAGGTGAACGAATTGTCCAACCATATAAGTCCTCAAAAAAATATCCATATGAATTATCACCTAGAAGCAATTATTGTCGAAGAACATGATGAGAGGGATATTATTCCCCCCAAAACCATCGAAAATTAGGACACTTCCTATGAGAAGGTCCTATAAAACTTTTATCATCAATTCCTACTAACCATTGGTCTGATGGTGAATGTATTTTCTCTCATAGACTTATATACCCATAGCCTCCTACATCACCTGAAAGAAATTTACATGAAATGAGTGTCCGTATATAAATAATTGTACGAGGGAACCCATATATTCAATTAATCTAACAGAAATAGAATCCTCCCATGTTATTAACTAGGAAAGTATCCCAAATAGGATGGAAGTCAGATACTTTTTGAAGTCATTCAATGGAAACCAAAAATGCATCACTACCTCAAGGAGACCTTTTTAATCTAACAAAAATGTCCTGGGAAACATCTTATCCTTTTCATTATTGGATGAAAAGTGGACGTAAAAAGCTAGTAGGTTGACATTTCTCCTCCTTCACATATAGACTAGTGGAACACCTATTGACAATCCTTCTATGAGACGTTTCATCCTAGGCCACCAATACTGGCATCACACATCTCGATATGTCATGGAGGTTTCTAGATGAACTGCCTATTGAGAAGAATATGACACATGCATCAATTACACTCTCATATATTTATCAATCCAAACATGTATATTAATACATAGGTTTTCAACATTATCTAGAGACAATCATGAGGTGGTTCCTTTACATCAACACTCTTCTAGAGAACCATGAATTTAGGACTTGAAAATTGCAAGCACATCAACTTATCGTGGAGGAAAGTGGTAACTGTCTAGGTTTAGAGAGAATATTTCTCACGACTATCATGAAACACCAAATGCAGCTCTGAAAATAGAGTCTTAAATTACAATTAATCACTATCTTCTCAAATAGAATATGCCTTAATTTTCTGAATCAGCACATCAGCTACCACATTTTCCTTTATAGGTGTATATGTATGCTCAAAATCAACAAATTGAAGATACTCAACCAATTTTTAATATAAAATATTCAATTAAAAATGTTTAATGATATATCCTAGGATCTTGTGGTTATTATAAACTATATTTTTCTCACCCGTCAGATAGTGTCTTTAACAAAATAAGGAATTAGAAACTACAACCAGTTTTAGGACATGTATCAGGTAGTTTCTATCATAAGGCCAATAAATTACCTAAACCATAAGAAATGACTATGAATCTTATATTATTACTACTCCAAAGAAGATGTATGATTCATAATATAACACTGTATAAAAAATACCAAGTTCATGAAGATTCAGAAAAGATGCTAATGTAAGCCTCCCTTTTTTCTCTTAATATTATTTCTCACATGATTTCAACCACATAAAAATAATATCCTTCTTCATAAGTCTAATAATCTATGAAAAAAGGATTTAGAAGTCCCATATAAAATTATGGTAATATCCAGATATCGCAATGAAACTCTATATGTCAAACATGATCATGGGATACTCTCTATATATCATTGAACTCACCGTCTTCAGGTCAATATATAGTCTAGATTCCAAGATAATATTACCCACTAAGTGAAATTTTTGAATACATAAGTTACACATAACAATATTTTCAAATATATGATTCTATATTTGTTCATTCATAATGATATCAATATTTTTAAAAAGATCTCTACATTTGTAAGAATTCCCAAAGATGTCGAACAAAAAGACCATGAAAAAATATTCCAAATAGGGGTGGGTTACCCTTTTAATCAAATATATTAGAAATGAAGAATCATTAGTAAGACCGAACAATATAATTGGATAATTAAACATACCAAACCTATAATTAAAGGTTACACAACATATGTATGATGTCCTGACCCATGCATGATGATATGAAAATCTAAGTAAAATCATTGAGAATACCCTATCTCCTCAGTGATCATCAAAGATATCATCTAACCAAGATAGTGGAAACCAGTTCTTGAAGGTACATTTATTAATCCATCAGTAATCAATTCATAAATAAAGGCTTTCATCCACATTATTCAGAGAAAATAATGGAAAAACTCCAAGAGCTTGTTCAAGGACGTATAAAACATTTGGCCTATAAAGCCTCCATCCATCACAAGATCTTCTGGAACATAGTAGGTGTCATCATATGTGGTGTAATGAAAAACGAAGATACTCTTAGATTGATCTCAATAGTAAACTAAACCTATCTCTAAGAATGTAACATAGAAAAACGATCTAGAAATACATACCTTGATTGTTCTACGATTATGGGAAAATCTACTAGTTCTACTCCCTACTCCTCCCTGAAGATACTTTCAATTACGGTGGCCACCCCACATAGACCATGTTGTTATAGTCTCTCTATACTCTCAAAGATATCCCACTAATCCTTATATATATAAATTCATCCATCATTTGATGTAATCGATACCCAATTTTGATAGATGTCTACAAAAGAGTGATCATGGATTGACCAATCAATTTCTAGAATTTAATTATACCCTATCATCTAATAAAAAAGAAACCAAAAATATATATTTGTTGTTTACCTCAAGGGAATATGCCCTCTCTTTCCATATTCCCTTATACCATACTCATAACGGTGTATCAAGGATAATCATATTATAATAATATTTAATATCTAGCCTGAGATATTACATGATAGATAAAGAGATGAAGGAGTTTGATGAAACTATACTAATCAAATGAGATATAATATTGGAGGCCAATATAATAGTACCTTGTACTCTAGATGTTCATGTACTATTATCCATATTTTTCAACTATAACTCCTGAAACAGATATGATCCACTACCCTATGATATAGATGGACTACAATAAGAATGAGCCCTCTACTCGCACTATTGACCAAGAGTCTAGCTCTTATAACCATGAACTCCTCTTTAGATAGTTCAGTTAGTGCTACTCCAAATCCTCAACTAACATAGTGTAAATTTGCCAACCCCTAAATGAGAATATGGTGTCGATCCACTCAAACTAGTAATAGATGGAATGATCGAAAAAAATATTAAAATGATCCTCTTATAATTAAAATCCAAAAAATCTAGAGGATATTTATCGCACTGAGGCATCTAACACCCCAAATGTCAACCATTATTGAGTATAAAAGTGATTTTAATGTGATTAATTTAACTACCACTACACATTGAGATACCTTAAGGGAAAGTTTTCTAGATCCAGTAGAACTATTAGTTTGACTTATAACTGATCCTCTATTCCCAATAGTATCACCATCCCATAGGTTGTGCTAATTTATCATAGAATAATTTATAATGGGAAGAAATTTTCATTGGAGAAACCCATTTACCTTGGTTAATATGGAAGAATGGAAACAATTTTTATAATTTCTATCATGTGATAGCTCATCACCTTCTATAAGTGGTCGAAAAAATGAAACTCAGTAAACTATGCTGAATAATTGACAGACAACAGTTCACCCTTCACTTGATGCGTGAAATCTATATCTAGGTCTGCCCTCAACATTTTAGAAAATATGGGATCCTCGAAGGAAGTCTGAAAATCACCCAATATCATGCCCCATTGATGAAAATTCTAGGTAATTAAATCCCATCGACACTTGGATGAATCATGAATCATATAGGTGGTACGATATACCATAAAATCTAGAGGTGTATCTAGATTCCTGATGATAGATAGTGTGGTATCTAGCCAAGAACTAGAAGCTAGTAGATTTCCATACCCCAAGAATGTATGAAGAAAATTGCTCTGTAAAAATCACATTTTTGACCATATATCATAGGTATAGGCTGTGGATCATCTTTCATGGACTCCATTGGACATAAGAACCTATCATGAAATAGTTCTTCAGTGCCCAAATTTGATTTAATAGGAGGTGCCTCATGTGTAACTACGATCGTTGTGACTTGGGGCTTAGTGCCCACCATGTCTGGAGGATAGTTGTTACGACCATTATAGTTCATGAATTGTAGACTTCATAAAAACAATTGGTCTAACAATTCCAACAACATGCCTTAGATCAATATTTATGAACATATTTAAGCACTATATGAATTAGAATATAATAATAATGGATCACTACCAATGGTAGACTAACCCAACTACCCACATAGGAGGACAAGTATTTGTAAGTGTTTGAGTTAAATTACTGGGATTATATCAGATGAAGGTTCAAATTCTACATTCCTCTTCATGTACTGAAAATAATATGTTTTTTAAAGTCATATTTACTTTTTTATGTTGTATTTGATTATAAAATAATATTAAAGCTGTATTAAATGGATTTTCATTCCCAATTAATTAATGATCATTCAGGTTATACCTAATATTAGCGCCCATTACATCTGAATTTACCCCATTTCAATATTAGATCTCAATATGTAAAGTGTTATATTCAATGACTTGACTTGTTAAACTACCCATTCCAACCAATTAGTGGCCATACACATCATGAATTGAAATTAAAAATCACTCAATCACACCCAATGTGTATCATATGAACAATATAACAACCAAAACATCAATCAACATTTACAGATTTAATATGACATGAAACAAGTGAAATTCACCTATAAGGTAAGGAAAATGAATTCCATATGAATTATAGGCGACTAAGATGATGCATTTAACAAATATCATTTCCCTCATTTCATCAGGGGAAGGATGAAATGAAATATTAAATAATAATTGTAATAATAACCCTCACATATCAAGTGAATCATTTAACAGTGAAATGATATCGACTGTAATAACCAAAATACTAAATAATAATTATCATTTCGAGCCTCTAAGAATTTAGCCCAAAGAAGTGATGACTACACTATTAAAAGGATTATAATCAAGTTACAAATAATTCATAATATATTATATATTTTTCAAAATTATAAATAATGAAATTAAATACTTTGATACAACTTTTTGATGTCCTAAACCAAGGTTCCACTCAAGGGTTCCCCGAGCCCGTTTGGCCATACAGCCTCAACCGCATCTCCCCAAACACCATACGCTTCCAACTAGCAGTGGGGGCCAAGGATGTGTCAATTAAGAGACTATTTCCTCAATACTAGAGTTAAGAATAGAGGGAAATAAAATAATATGTTAATTTAAGAAGGATATTATGAATACATGGTATAGAATAAGAAGACACTAAATACAATATACCAGAAACCCTCCATTGTGGAAGCATACATAATAATAAATAACATAACAAATCGTAATTTTATATAATAGTTGATGCTGATATATGTCATGTATCTCTATAAAAGGATAAAATGGATACAAATTATTAGGTATCAATACAATACATTCTATCCAACAAGATAAAAAGTAATCTACTACAAATAATGAATCCCAGGCTCTAGCTCTATCATCTGCTACCACGATCCATCCTAATGAAATCATGCAACATATAGTTTCCAATTCAGGTCACTTACCTTTTTCAAAACATTCATATATGTAATATTATCAGTTACTATTAGTGTCCTTGATAGGGTTTGAGATAAATATAATTAGGCTACCACCAAGGTTTTATAAGACATCTAGTTTGTGGTATATAAACCAGATTGTTTGGATGCAAAAATATAAAATTGTAAATAAGAGCGATAATTTAAATACCAAGAACCTACTTCATCCTCAGCAGGTTTCTGAATATGTGACCTTTTTATTTATTAATTATTATCAATTTTATATATAAATTAATGTGAGGTATAACTAACACATACATCATGTCATGAGAGAAGTAATAAAGGATCCAAGAGGTCGCAAGGAATCTAGTAATGATGATCTAAGGAAGTAAGAAAGGAATAATTGAACTTAGTTATTGAGCCACCTCAGTAATAAACTCTATCAAGGAAATAATGGATATTGTGTAATACAAGGGGAACAAAATAATCCAATACACAATAAATTAATTCTACCCGAGTCTAAGGATCCTTCCATGGTAAAACATGATAAGTAGTGGCTCAGCCCAATGTGTGTATCCATGACTCCTCATGTCTATAAATGTCACTCTGGATCTAGGGATTGTGTTCAAGGCATATCAAAATGGTAATAGAGGAATCATAATGAGTAATACCAGGAATCCACTATTATAAAGAGGTTATGTTGTAAGGTAGGTATCATCCTTTACAATCAACAACCTTGAATCTGGCTGGAATCCATGTGTTCTCAAGGAATTTCCTTGGGAACTCAAGGGTGTATTGAGGCTAACCACTCCTACCATGGTTATCATGTCCATAACAAATAGTAAACTTATACATGATTAATTAATTATTTTGACCATGTAATAAAATTTTTGTTCAATAATCCATTTGTTTCATGCAATTTACTTTAATTAGAATGATGAGGCTCATAAGGAAAGAAATAATTTAGTATAAAAATACATAATCATTAATTAGGATGATTTTGATGGCTTCCATAAGCCTGTAGTGGTATTCTACATACATGAAACCTTAAAATTCAATTAAAATCATTTACTCCAAGTCATATACTTTTTATACATTAAGTTCATAATTAATATTCATTAATTACATTGAAACACATACCTTATTATGGTTAAGTAAAATTACCATATAAATCAATTACAATTAAAATTAATTATTAATTTTTTTAATGATTGGATTTCAATTAATAGTTTAAATCCAGAACACACCAAAACGATTCTGTAAACGAACATAAAAACCCACTAAATTATTTTTTTATGTAAGAAACCTATATGGGGAACTTTATGTTCATGTTAAAACATACAAAATAATTAAAATATACAATACGGGT
Source organism: Viscum album (assembly GCA_963277665.1). Taxonomy (NCBI): domain Eukaryota; kingdom Viridiplantae; phylum Streptophyta; class Magnoliopsida; order Santalales; family Viscaceae; genus Viscum; species Viscum album. Next base: position 2,052,137,138 of record OY728165.1, read on the forward strand.
GTTAGAATATGACTCCAATGACCATAAAAAAGGTAAGCGAATAAAATAAAAAACATTCGATGAATTCAATGTGCACACAATGATGACAGCTAAGAAAATAGTGAGACATGAGGGATGGGTCATTGAACACCAACCGTATGATTGTCTGACTATCCTCATCAAATATCAACCTTTAGTTAAGCATGGATAAGAAGAAATTTTAATAATAGGAAAAAACCATAAAAAGGTCATATTATCATGTATTTAAATATCATTTTCAAAAGAAACAAGAATGAGAAAAGGATCAAGATAAATCATGTAATTATTATTGTGAATTTTACATGGAAAACTAGGATCAAATCAGACATGAGATCGGTGAATTGGAGAAAACCCTCTAGAGAAATTATTGAGAGATTAAAAAGGAATAAAAGTGTTTTTCAATATATTTTAATGAGAAAATAGTAAGGGTATTAACAAAAAAGATTAATAATGTAAATTGGGTAAATTTTCCAACCAAATAGTGGTCGTACGGTTTGGCCACATGGTTAGAGAAATTGTACGCAAATAATTCAGCTCCCACTGCTTATGGAGGGCACCGAAACAGTTGGGGAAACCATATTACAACCATGAGAATCACCTATGAAAAAAATTTCATCAATTTCTAATAGTAGTGTGGCCATTAACACACAGTAAAAGAAAACATTGTGCCCTTCATACTCCTCTATCCATCCCCGCACGGTTAGAAGAGACAATGGGAGTTCGGTCCCATGGTTTCTAAAAATGATTATGCACAATGTTTTCCTCCACTTGTCGGGGTTATGAACTCTAAAAAAGGTATAAAACCCCTCAATCATCAATCACTAGATATGGAATTCATATTATGTCCAAAACAAAGAGTTAAAAAAAATTAAATTGAACCATACCTATGATAAAAAATGAGTTCTTATAGAAATGTTTCCCAAATTTGATCCTCATGATTCCAAATTTTTAATCCATTTTTCTGGATTAGTTTTATATAATTTTTTTATTTTAATTTAAAATTAATCTAAATAAACATATGAAAAGTATATTTCCAATATTAAATGTAATCCAAAATTTAAAATTACACATAATAACCTTAATTGATCTATTAATGATATAATATACAAATATTTCTTTGATGTCAATTTAATAGAAAATTGAACATCATAAATGTTTTGAACAAAATGGAAGATTTCATTTTTAAATCATTTTTTTCACTATTTAAAAAAATTTCATCATTTTATGGAGATTATAAATAAAATACTATAAGATGAATAAGTCAAGATGATTTTAAAATGTGTTTCAATTTTTTCAGATATATTTTCTAAAAGTATCTAAAATTAATTATATATTTATTGAAAAAAGTAATAATACATATTTTTGAGGAAACATGTATTTTTAAACCATATTACTACTTTACTAAAAATATAAAACCTATATGTAAAACCATTATAGTTTTTATGTGTTTATTCTTATTAATTAAAAAAATTCGCAGTCTATATTTTAATGGTATGTTATATTATATTTCATTTTGACACATGGTTGCATGTGTCAGAAGCTATCATGGAAATTAAATTTATTCGAAGATAAATATATCATAAAATCCTGGGGTGTTACAATATATCCCCTTAAATAAATTACACCATTAAAATTATTTCTAATTTATAGAGGGACAATTTTTTTAAAAATCTATATTATACATGCGGATGATAAAAAATATTTTAAAAGAGGTAGTCAGAAAAAAGAGGTTATGTAAAATTTAACATATAAAGTTTCCTTGATATGGATAACATTTTTGGGATGATAAAATATAGATTTAGAGTAGAATAATAATATCTATGGACTAATAGTTGGTTATTGATAACATGTTCATGTTAAATTTAGTGGACACAAAACAATAAATCAATGTGGTATGAATAATATCAATGCTTCATAAAAAATTAATGTAATAGTATAATATTTTTATTTCAATATCCATTTCCAAAATTTAAATAACTTACTTACCATATATACAAATAAACCATGGAAATATAATTACAAGGAAATTCTAATTCCATCATTCAATATATTTACACTAAAATTTCATATATTTTTTTTCAAAGGATGAATATTCTATATGAATGGTTCATGCCAAAATGTCTAAAATGAACTTATAATGAATAAGATAATCCCTAAAAACAAGATCAAGCTATTCATACCTTTTTTCTAAAATAAAAATAGTTAAAAAAATGTAATATTAAACCTAAAATGAATAAACAATCATATAAAAAAATAATTCAATAATTTCTAAAATTCATCAATGAAACCAAAGGTTTAATTTAGTTAATTGTTCCAGTAATTAACCATATAACATAAATAAACTAAAAAACAAATTAATTTTTAACTTCTAAGATAATCAAATATCATTGAACATAAATATCCAAAAATTAAATATAATTCTTCCCAAATAATCTTTAATGTTAATCATAAAGGTTATATATACCTCATCCCAATAAATGATATATTATATGATCATTATTCATCTCAAAATACAATTAATTTAAAAGTTTTGATCATAGTTTATACTTTTCAAAATCAAAATAATATTTATCCTTGAAAAATATTGTGTTAAAAAATGAAAAACTTATAAGTGACCGCATAGGCCACTGGTAGGAGCTTCAACACTGTCACCCTTCGATTGTGGGTTTAATCCTTAAACACTGGCCAGATGGGAGATGTTGTCTCCTAACAAATGGTTTATATTTTTCTAAAAATACATTAATATAATTATTAAAACATTACGAAAGATATTATGAATATCCCAAAAAATAATATTAATAATAAAATAAAATAATAAACACTATAGTTTTCTATATAAAATTATACCAAAAAATGTAAAATTCTTAATTGACTAATATTACATTAGATTCAATGATCACATTATCCCTAATGGTAATCATTAAATTTAAAACAATTAATTAAAAATTTAGAAGAAATATCTCTCAAATAATGTTATAACCAGTGAATATACTAAACTATGGGGTTTCCCGCTAAAATAGTCTCTCAAAAATATCTTTAAAACTATAAGACATTCATCTCAAAAAAACTCATAATTGCTAACTATTACATAAATATTATGATCAATTGCAGACTTATCAACTGATAAAAATTTAGTTTAAATCAAATAACTAATGAAATTTATAGGTTTCCATATGTTAAATGATTCCATTTATCATAATAGGACCTAAAGAAAATGTTAATAATCCCAGTAATTAACCCTAGGTGTGTCAAACTTGGCCATAGTAAGGGAACACTCCCCATGCACTATATTTATGGTCATAAAATGATCAAAATATATTTTCATGGATATTAACACTATATATATATATTTTCAAAAATCATAACCACTAATAGTATCCTAACATTGATGTGTTTCTTTGAAAAATAGTTAATATATATCGTAACAAAACATTATGTTGTTATTATATATTTGGAATTGCCCTTAAATCCTTTAATCATTATATGTTACAAAATACATTATTTCATAAATCATCTTCCAAAGTCTTCTACTAAACTTGCTATGATAACAACAGTAATGATGCAAATTGTAGAAGCCTAGAGTCAGTGGTTACAGAGATACACTGGAACTGGATACATATAATCACATCCCAAAGGATCGAAAAGTTTATTTTCCTGGAATAATAAAAATGTGCATCTAATTTTATATATGTAATAAAATATAAAAACATAGTGAAAACAAAAAAATTTCATCCTTGAACTCATCTAATTATTCTTTATTTAAATCATTGGAAATAGAAAAGGAATAATGGTGTGATTTGGTTCTTAGTAATAATTACATGTAAAAAAATCTAGCTTGAGTAATATGGAATAATCGATTTGATATGTTAAATAATGGAAAAAGACATTCCATTTTATAAAAAAACATGATCAAGATGAGTAATATGGTAGGAGTTATTGATGACCAATTAATTCTATATAAATAATCACATAAGACCAAAGAAAATCTCTGAATTTTATAATTACAAAAATAATAACTTGGACATCAATAATTAAATTCATAACGATGTAAATAATAATGATAGAAAACATAAACATACCATTAAGGCATCATTAAAAGACATAACACGTCAATGGGTGAGGAATCATCCAGATACAAAATCTAGTTTATTTCATGGGACCTATTGATTGATCAAGGGGCTATAATAAGCCTCCCCCATCACTTAAAAATTAAGATTATATAATTATATATTTAAAGGGATGGATAAAAATTCAATAAACAACCAATATAAACATTCATTTTAAAAAACAAGCATATGAAATGATAATATTTATCTGAGTCAATAATTTAGAAAAACCAGCATATATAGAAGTGGTATATATTATAGGGAATAAGAATAAAAATGATGAAAGAAATATGTATATGTTTACTGAAAGAATATAACTATAAAGTGATTTTTAAAATTCAAGGATAGTGATTATAAAATTAAAAGTTGGTAATAGATAACTATCAATTAATCATAAATAAAATATCGAGATAAATTCATATCATTTTAGGAATAAAAGGAAATGAAAGTGTAACATTAAAATAAGTATTTATTAAATATATTGGTGTTAAAACCCATTTAAAACATGCATAAAATTATTAATACCGTAAAATAGTTATGGTGGTTGGATGGACAATTAATGTTTTATGCATTAAAAAAAGAAATACTTTTGTCATTTTATAAAGAAAGTTAAAAATGAACCTTTATAAAATCATTATATATATTTATTCAAAACCCAATAACAATTTATATATAACTTAAAATTTATTTATTAAATAATATTTTTAAATAAATAAGAAAGTATAAAAATGAATATTGAAATATATGTACAAGGAAGAAAAATATACATGATCCAAAGAGAAATAAGATCATATTTTGATTTAAACAATTATCAGAATGATTCATGTTCTAGAGATTTTGAACGTTCAAAGAAGACATATATAATAAATAAATATCCCATTTAAAAAAATATATATGATGTTCTTGAATGATATATTATAATATCCCTTTTAATGAAAAATATATGCATTCCCATTAAATATTATATTGTAAAATAAATACATTTTTCTCGTAAAAATTAAATTATAACCCATTAATGGTTTAACACAGAATATAATATTTAATTATCATTTAAATAATAGTTTTAAAATTAATTTATTCTCATTTTATTCTTATAAAAAAATATTAGAGATATTAAAGTCATTGGGGTGAATTTTTTATTTATTATTTAATTAAGATAATATAAATTTTTTAATAAATGAAAAATGGAAAAAACAAATTGGCCATATATTATAGGTTTTGATATAAATTACTACACTATGTAAAATCAATATGCTAAAGGCAAGTATTATAAATATTTTAAATCCGTATCCCATATTTTTAACATAATTTTACGTTTTCTACCCCAAAAGAGGTTACAAATATTTACAATGATCTTTATTAATATTTACCAAAAAATAAAAGGTACATATTTTTGAACATTAATCCTCATGAATCAAAATACAAAATCCATTTTCCCATAATATGGCCATATAACTGATAGAATTTAATTTAAAATCAAATTCTAAAATTTTGTAGAAATTGTTTTTCAATTATAAAATTCTTTTTGTAATAGAAAATGTTGTTATAACAAAATCCAATACAAAAATTAATATATGTAAATTAGATAGATTATTCACAATATAAATTAATTTAATTTATTTTTAAATAAACTTAAAAAAATGATACTTTGTAAATACTTTAAATGAAATGCATGTTTTCATAATAAAATAAGTATTTTTCAATATTCATGATAAAATTATGTCATTTATAAATTTATTAAAAATTTGGACAATGAAAATTTTAAATTTGATTTAAAAAATGAATAACAATTTATCAAATATAATTTCTCAAATTGGAGAAATTCATTTCCTTATTTTTTTGTCAATAATTAATAAAAACCATTTTAAGGAAAAATGTATTTTTAAATCATATAATAGATTTTTTTAAAATATAATTATATCATCTAAAACATTTATATTTTTTAAAAAAATTGATTATAACTTTTTATTCCAACAATTTGACTACTATTTGTAATAATTGACATTATTATGTTTCTTTTTTACACTTCGTTGCGTGTATAGCATGTTATTGACAAACTTTTATTTATTTGATGAGGAATATATCATAAAATATTTAAGTGTTACATTTATTATTCATTTATTATGAACTGTGAGGATTATTTCCATGACTTCTTATTATAATAAATTATTTTATGGGGATGAATTTAAAATGACATGTTAATGTTTTCATGCCCTTATGCCCATATAATGCCTAAAAATGATTATTGGGTGATATCTCTATTGTTTACCTTTACTGGGCATCTGAGTTCCCCTTTATTATGTTTTCTTTTCTATAACATAAGAATAATGATTTTATGTATGACGTATTTTTTAAGGGTCATAGTTTTGAAGAACATAGTTGGAGATGATATAAATATTTAATGTACCAATTGTTTATGTATCTATGTATCTGAAGACAATAAAATTTTATGGTTTTGGAATTCAATATAATAGAATGTAATGAATATTTATATAATAGGATTTAATATTTATATATCAAATTTTTGGGACACTTCATTCTCCCCTAATTCAATATTGATCTATACACATGTACTAAAATTTCTAAAGATACGCTGCCCGTTAAAATGTTTAGGAAATATCTCCTTGAATCAGGAATAATTTCTTTCGTTTTCAAAAATCCAAAAGGTCTCTCATTTTAAAATTATATAGTAAGTACAATAATTAACAGATTAGGGAGACAACATTATGACTTGGGGATATGGAATTTTATAGCCATGCTATTTAATTATTGAATATAAATTAAAATCATTGATCTAGTTGATGCTTCTCAAATATATCCTTGGGTAAGGCATCACAACCCAAAAAATACGTCGATTAGAATGGGTAATTTTTTTCACATAGACAGGATTTTAACACCCTCTAAATACTTTAGTAGTGGTTTCCTGTAATGGAAAAAAAAGTTTCCTCATGGTCTGATTAGGGGATGGTATCCGTACATGTTGGTAAACTATACATATGTTTAGAGGCGATCAGATTAAAAGGGCTTTCAACCCCCTCTAATATTTTCATAAATTAAATGTGAAATGATATGTTAGAAGAAGTTTTAACCTCCACTAATTCAAAAATCAATATATGGGAGGTTAGAACTACCCCTATTTTATTGTATTAGGACAATGTTTAGGAGAGGTTATACAGTAACCACCTCTAAACGGACACTTTTAAAAATATTTTTTTATACCACCTAACACCACTAGAAGACCCCACCAACACCCATATAGACACCTCACCTATACCCCTGACACCCTAGGGAAACCACCTAGATTCCCCAAGAAAAAACCCCCAAACAGCTCAACCCAACCACATAGACACCCCATCGAGACCCACCATAACACCAAAATACACCGACCATGAAACCCAACTCAAATCCCCATTAACCCCTCCAGACAACTACACATACACCCCACCAAGACCCACCTAACAACCCTCCTAAACCCCTAACATCCCCCGTGATACCACCACACCCTACAAGACACAGTCTATAGACCCAGACAACATGCCGACAAAAATCACCCTTCACTTTATATAGCAAAATTTCATCCAATTTCTTAGACACACCAGAATGAATCACTGTCCATGTGAGGGTGCTAAGAATATATTCATTGTGATTTGAACATAAAACCAATAGAATGAAACCTCAATTCATGTAGCACTATGTTGAGTCATTTTTCCTATATTGTGTACAATTCTTTATATTTTTTACATATTGAAATATTAGATATTATATATATATATATATATATGGGTATAGAAATATAAATAATATAATATTTTTTCATTGTGTAAATTATAAATATATATATCTGTGTGTGTCTGTGTGTGTGTGTGTGTTTAATATATATATATATAATTTATTTTTGTGTTATACATGATATATAAATTTGCCTACAAAATTTCTATATACACATATAAATATTAGATACTTAAATATAAGATAATATATTATATATTTTTGTATTATATATATAATATCTATAAATAATTATATTTATGTATATAAATATATTTTTATATATATATTTTTAAAGACATTTATTTTTGTGTGTGGGGGTATTTATGTATTTATATGATATTTATAGATATGATATAATTATAATATATATATGTTTATATAATCATTTTTATATAGTTTTATAAATGTACATGTGTGTATACTGATAATAATATTTATTATTATTATTATTATTACTAAAAATATTATTGAACTACTATAATTATATATTGGTTTTAAAAATAATATATATTTATATATTTATGATTTATATTATAGATATATTACATGAAATTCATTTATATTATATATTTATTTGTGTTATTATATTCATTTATAATATATCAAACATATACACACACACAAACAAAACTACATCCCTTCATATAATAAGAAATGTATAATATAAATAAATGATATATATATAATTAATTAATTAATAATTAATATGTTATACTGTAATATATATAAAATATTTAAATAATATATATATAAATATATATATAATTAAAAATTTAAAATATTACACATATATTATAATTTAATAAAATATATTTGAATATTTATATTTAATTCTATCTATATTTTTTCACATAATATAATATAAATTATTTATACAATAATATATAGTAAAAATGTATTTGATATAACATATGTACAATATAAATAAGAAATAAATGTATAATATTTTTAAAACTATATATAAATTTTATAAATTTGTAAAAATTTATTTATTATAGAATTTATATTATGTATTCAAGCATTTATATATGTATACATTAGTTATATGTATAACTATTTAATTAATGTGTTTATTTAATTTCCTTATATATATGTGGGTTTATAATGTATTTAAATGAATTTAAACAATTTGTTTATGTAAAATACACACACACACATAGACACACATGTTATAAAATTTAAATTATTATGGGATTTTTTTATTAAAAAAGTATTGGGCATTCATAGCCTCCTTTAATTTCATCAATTAAAATAGTTTAAAACCCCCTATAATTTGTTAAATTTGGTGGGGTTCAAAATCCACTCTACTTCCATAAACTAGAAGTTGTTAAAACCCACCTCTAATGTCATGAAAAAGATGGGGTCGAAAACCCGATCTAATTTCATCAATTAGAAGAAGATAAAATCACCATATAATGTCATCAAAAAGAGGGGGTTCAAAACCACCTCTAATCTAATGGAATAATAGTGATTAATAAACACAATATAATATCTAAAATTAGGGGGGATTGTGAAACCCAACTATTTTCTTAATAAAAAAATCAAATATATATATAAAGAAATTATATATATATATAGCTCCTTTAAAATATAATAAAATATTTATAAACACTAATTATTAAAATAGAGATGGTTTTGACATATCCGCCTCTAAAATAAAACGAAATAATAAGAAATAATGCTATGAATTTTAGAGGGGGTTGTGAACCCCTTCTATATTTGATGATTAAAAGTGGTTGTTTGTTACACACTGTAAAGTGAATTTAGGGGGGGTTTTGTGCAAACCCCCTCAAATAAACCACCACTAATCAGCTATTCTTTTGTAGTTCCTTGGTAACGATAGCCACTAATTGAAGTATGATAGAAAAATATTAAAACGTATCTAACATATTATCAAAACTCTTCCATATAATTTAATAATTGAGTTAAATTATATTCTACCATGAGTGATGGATAAATTCATTCCTGATGATTATAAAACATTAATTTACACATTTGATTCCAATAATATATTTCACATCATCTACCATGTTATTATGTGGTTTCATATTCTATAAATGTTGTGGTCATTCTTTAATGACCATAATATATTCATCATTTGATGTTATTAGAGAAATAAAATCATGTTTATTCATAATCCAAGAAAAGAATAATCCTCTATGAGATAAGTCATTGCTCGATGTTTTCTTATTACAATATTTTCAAGTAGGATAATCTGTATTAATATATCACAAAAAAACAAATTTATATGTTTTAATAAAAAGAAAGCATAAAAACATTATTATTTTTCTCTATCGTGGTATTATCTTTACCACTAATGGTTTTACTTTCATGATATTAATATGGTACCTAGTATATAAATATGTGGAAAAACTTCAACTATTTTCATTGCTATGTATATTTTTCTATTGATGATCTGCCTATGCATTGTGATATTCAACTCATTATTGTCGCTATCTGTTGAGAACATCATATGGGTTGAAACTTGTTTTTTCATTTCCATAAAATCCAATGTTACAATTTTATTAAGAAATAAATTTCTAAATAATTATAAATGAATGTTCCCTATCCTCCTGGTATTACATACATTCCATGAAAAAATACTGACTCTCGAATAATTGATATTTTAATTACCCATTTAATTATTTTTATAAAATACTACAACTGTGCATGTTTTAATACATAAATGATTATGTCAATGAAGTATATGAGCACCACAAAATTTTATTACTATACTATTTCACATACATTTATATATAAATATATATATGTATAATTTTATTATCTCCACTACATAGAAAACTGCTCTTCTTCACAGACTAATCATTTTATGAATACATGGCTCTTGGTGCTTGCTTTATATCAAAAATTGAATATTTCTATTGAAAACTGATTTCTTATTAATACCTGAAAAACTCAATTAAAATCACAATTTACACAACTTATTCATGAAATACCTTAAGGAATACTTATTCAAAATCACTTTGTAAAATAGTGGACCTTCCATTCACTATTATGGATTCGAATAATTGAATTATTTGAAACCACGAAATATGAGAAAATGATTCAACTATATCGATACCTTAAATATGAGAGTATCTATTGATAAAAATCAAGATTATTTATAAATTAGCATGAAGTATTAATTTAATTTTTTTAAACATCAATTTGTTCTTGATTATGTAATTATTGAATCAAAAATAATTCTCATAAGTCAAATAACTATCAATTTGGTAAATTTATTCTTCAATTACCTTGACCTATTTTCCATTCACAGTAGCCACTTCAAAAACAATTACATCTACATGAGAAAAAGAGATATGTTTTTTGTAAAAATACAATTATAAATTTCATTACTATATTCATTAAATAAAAAATGATATATTAACCATTTAAATTTTCTTTACTTCCATGCTTCTATAAGTAGGCTGTTTTACTTTCACCATAATCTACATCGATGAATTCATTAAAAATAAACCATAGAACCCAGTTCCACCCATATATACTCATCTCTAACCCACTATCCTATAAAATATTCTCAATTTTTAGTTATAATTTTATAATTTTAACCATAGTGAAATAGTAAATTTAAATATAATTTCCATTAATTTAATAATTTTTTTATTTTATAATTTTTAAGGATGTGTTAAAAAATTTACTTTTATCACCATAATTACACAAAATCTTATTTTTTATCTTATTTATATTAATGTATTCAATTATAATTATAAATAATAAATTAATCATTTTATGCTTCTCATTATATATACCATATGTAATATTTTATTCTCCCGTACATAAATTAATATTTTGGAAATATAGGCCAATGTTTGGATTGCCTCTAACTCGAACATCTTTATTAGAACATTTTCAATAAGAATCAACCGAATAATATTACACATAATCAATATTCTCTGATTTAGTAAAATCTTTTGTTGAGTTTTTGTGGACCCTATGACATGGAGTCTAATTTAATGATTCTAAACACAATACTCAACATTTATGTTACTAAATTCTATCACATTTTTGTTTAATTTTTTTATTTTATTACCAAGTATCATTTCAACCTTTATTTGGAAATGATTCATACAAAAAAACACATAAAAGTAGTGGGTTATTACCATTCACCATGTCATTTTACTATAACAATTAATCATAAGTGAATAATATCTTTTCCCATAAACTATTCATAGTGGTATCGATCCACACATTTAATAATTAACTAATTTAATAAAACATGTAGACAATTTGGAATTTGGATTCTATTAATTTTTAATAATATACACCTTTTCATACAAACCATAAGTAAACAAATATTACATGCTAGTATATGGATATTATTACCAATATAATTATTTATAGTATCTCCATAGGATTTAAAATCAAATGGAAATAACGTTTGTGCCCCCAATGAATTCTCTTAAAATCAAGATTGGAAAAAAATATTATCTTCTCAAATGAGGAGGTAAATATCACCATTTTTGCGTTAACCATTAAAAATATTCATATTTACTTTTCCTTTCTTATACCTATATTCTTGGTGAAATTTATTGCATGATATTATTCAAATAATTAACTTATAGATAGCATGATATGCATAATGTCTTCAAAAACGATGAAATATTAATGTATATTGTATTAGATTCCAATATTTACTTCATTGAGACAATGACATTTAAGGATAAATTATTTCCAAATCCAAAAATCCTTTATTATTATACATGAGAAAATTAACAATATACATATTTAATGTTACAAGTAACAGTATACAACTAGTGTTGATTAGTACACATGATCATCCACCTCATATGATGAAACTATAAGAACCAAGGTTTTGAGCCTTTAAGACTTTGAAATTTTTATTAATGTTATTACAGAGTAGGGTGTTTACATGGCATGTGATTACGAGCCCCGGTGTGGCTGGAATTAAATTTTAAGTGCGATCACACTAGACATTCCAAATAAATTAATAACTCCTAAAAGTTTCCTTGGATGGGAAAACCGAGTGCACTATTGAGTCCAGAACGTGCCGTTTACCCTAGGAGGGGTATAACATTCGCGGACGAGACACTTCTTTGAAAAACGCCACCAGGGGAATTTTCATAATTTATCAGCCTTAGGCGTGGAATTTTAATCTTTTGAATAGAGGCCCAGATTAAAATTATGAGACCACCGTTGCCCTCATAACGTGGTTTTGAGCCTAGGGGCGGCTTGACCCCGACCCTGTTGAATGTTCAGGTATGGGGTCTATGTGCAGGGGGTTTACGTGTTTTTCTATTTAAACACCACCCCCACCATCTTCTCCCCGTTTCTCCCCTACATGGAGCTTCCCCCCTCAAAAAGCGCCTCCCCTCTCTTCCACCTCTTAGGCAATGTGTGGAGACTCTGACGGGTCGTTGGTGAAGCGTTGGGCTACGCCAATCGAGGCAGGCTTGTGTTTTTATATTTTTAATCCTTGCATACCACTTTAAATTCAATTTATTGCATCGAAATTCTGTATGATAGTTCACCGAAGACCATAATTTTGTAGTGCCTGACTTGAGCTTCCCAACAGTCCTTTCAGATCAAAATTTTGAGCCCCAGGGTGTTCGGGGCGGCCCCGGGAAGTTTCCCAACTGTTTCCCCCTTTTCATGTGGTTCTATGGAGGTCCGACGGGCGACAAAGGTGACACAAGGCGTTCCGGGTGGCGGCAACGCAGTTCTGGGATGGCTGAACAGCAGGCAGCTCTGGGCAGTGGTGGACTCGCACGGCGCGACGGCTCGAGGTAGCGGGCGAGGTTGACGGCGAGGGGGCTCGTGGCGCGCGACCCCGTGCGGGGACTGAGACCCGCCAAAGGCAAGTCTTCATGAAAAACCATGACTGACCATGAGGTTCGGTCGGAAATGGCATGGACCTGAGGTCCACGGACAGGTCGCACGGCTGAGCCACGGGCCGACGCTGCGAGCCAGGCCGACCTAGATCAGGTGGACTAGGCCGGTCCAGCCCAAGGGGTCCATCCCCTTTGACTTCGGACACCCGTAACATACACTACGGGTGTCCGTTTTGCAAGATGTCTATGGTAGTTCCATCCTTCACTCGAGAAGAAGCATTTGATATGGTCTCAAGAAATATTAATTCCTGAAACGGGGGCTCGGTGGCACGTCACGCTCATTTAGTACTAAGTCAGGTTTCTTCTTTCAGATGGCACAGACACATCCGGAGTCCATTTAAGGCACCGTCAGCGGCATTGTCACCCTGGAATCGAGATGCAGGGGTCTATGGTGGATTCATGTGTTGAAGATGGAGTTGATATGTGGGACCCATGGGCCATATTTTAAGCTATGAGAAGCGTTTTTCCACGTTTCATCAAATGTCCATTAGGGGGAATGAGTAGTCGTTTTGGTGTGTTTTTTCGAGGGTATCACAATGGCGCAGTTCGCCCAGCCTCTTTCAGGTCTGAGGTGTGATCCCCAAGATACGTCGTGTGGGCGTAAAGTGGCGTTAATTAAGTTTTTCATCGGGAGCCTATTTCTAGCGAGTAATTAGTCTATCCCTTGTGTTTTTCCACGAGGATTACAATTGTGTAATCTGTTCGGGCGAGCAGAACCACTTACGTCATCTAATTAAATGTACAAATATGAAATTACGTTGGTTGGGGATTTCTTGGACGCACTTTGACCCAACACACGGTCGTGGTGTTAGCGACACCCAGTGATGGTGCGGGCAGCGTGGGGTCATCAGACCCATATCAGTGATTACCCTCTGGGTCGGCCGAGAAGTGGGTTACTCGTTGACCTCAGGGTTTACCCTCTGGGTGGGCCATGTAGTGGGTTAACTGTTGGCCTTAGGGTTTACCCATCAGGTGGGCTGGGTAGTGGGTTACCCTTTGACCTTATTTTTTACGCTCCAACGTGGCTGGGTAGTGGGTTATCCATTGACTTTTGGGGTTTACCCTCCAGCGGGGCTGGGAAATGGGTCACCTGATGACATCTTGGGGTTTACCCTCCAGTTGGTCTGGGTATTGGGTTACCTGTCAACTTCTTTAAGACTCTCCCCATTTTTGATGAGTCTACACAATTGTTTTTCTCTTTGATTACTGGAGTGGGACTTTTCATGGTACGAATTAGCGATGAGGTGAGTTTGGATGTTTGGGACTATTGGGCATGAGTGGTGGACATCCATAGAACTATTGGACACTTTTTTAGGGCTGAGCTTGGAGATGGAGATCCCCTTACGCACTCGTTTGTGTTTCTTGTTGAGTATATATATATACACACCATACTTTTTGTTCCCACACTTGGGGTTCGGTTACTATTCTTCTAGGAGGTTCAAAGACACGCGGGGTATGCCACATGCTTTCCTTGCCAAGTTCGTCTTGGTTGGACGAATTTACTCCCTTCCTTCTATTGGGTTGAGCTACATTCTATTTTCTGTACTCTTTCATTGTTACTTGTTATGTCTACTACTCAACATTTTGGTATCTACATTGTTTCTCCCACGTGCTTTTGGGGAATCCTACTGGGTATCCTTATACTCAACCATGTTTGGTCTTTTCCCACACTTTGTGTGCCCTTGCAGATGTCGAATTGGTCGATCGAGACTACGGAGGAGCATAGAGGACACAAGAGCATGGACAACATTTGTTGGTCTTTCTAGGTATTTCAGGTGAGAGACTCACCAGTTGTTTACTTTTGTTTACCTATTTCTAGGTTGTGGCACTTTTCTGGTTGGGCACATGTTTTGCCCCTATTTCTGTTCAGTATTTGTTAGTACTTTTCAGCTCTTTACTTTTCATATTTAGAGGTTGATGCATGATTGTGGTCAGGTTATAGTAGTTTTTCTTTGGTCTACTTTTTACTCCGCACTTCTGCATTGAGTAGGATGTGTTTTTGTGTTTAGGTATTTATGCAAAGGCCTCCCTGAGATTGTTACTCCTTCGGTGCTTGTCACCAGCCCCTGGCCAATGGAGGTGATCTTTGGGTAGTTTCCGCTCGAGATCGGTAGGGTTGGATCATGACAATTTGGTATCAGAGGTGGTTCATTCCTTGGGGTGTTTTTCGGACGTCCCTAAGAGAGAATTGGTTGAGATTTCGGGAAATAGTGTCGACGTGTCTCGAGAGCGGATCTCAAGAAAGGGATTCTAGTGATGGTATGAGCGACCAACATATCCATTAACCAGGACCCTGATAACCTATTTGTCGACTTGTCATGCTGAGAAATTTATTGTAGGGAACTTTGGAACATGCATCCAGTAGGATTAAGTCTCTGACTGTCCTTTTTGAGTCATCTCCCCTTTATTATTACTGTTATATATATATGCTCATCTAATCAGAGTAATCCTTTGTAACTATATAGATTCTCCCATGATAGAAGCCTTCCAGGTTACCCTCTCCAGTTCATGTAGACGACTTGGCGAGCAACGAGACATCAGTTCAGGGACCCTCACATGATCCCCCTCCACACAATGCTTCAGCAGTAGCCCCTCAACCTGAGGATCGGCAGTTAGTACTGGTAGCACATGATGAGGTTGAGAATAGGCTGAGTGCGCTCCGAGACATTCAGAGTTAGTGACCACAGATGTCCCGTGGAGACCTAGATCCCCAGGTAGCGGAAGACTGGCTAGAGTATGTGGACTGAATTTGGTATGAACACCAGCGGACCAGATGGTAGCTCTAGCTGCCAGCCTTTTCCACGGGATGACCGGGCGTTGGTTGGGGTTGGTGAAACAGACCCACGAAGAGTTGTCTCTCACGTCGGATAGTTTCCCTCAGCTCTTACTGGAAGAGTAATCCCTTTATTTCTTACACTCAGTTCGGATTCAAGAGCTTCTAGAGCTGATGCGGGGGTGGATGACTGTGGCGTAGTACTCGGCCTGGTTTACCGATCTGACATGCTACTCTTAGGATAGGATCTGCGACAGTTACATTCAAGATAGGATGTTTGAGAAGGGTATTCATAGTGAGATCTCTGCTAGTGCAGTGCCCATGTGCATCCCTACTTATTCCAGGGTGCTAGAGCGGGTGCTCGTGATGGAGAGATTCTTGGCTAAGGGGCGCCCACAGACAGAGCCTAGCAGTGGATGCTTTTGAGGAGAGTCTTCGGGGACAGGCAAGCGGTAGAGAGTACAAACTCGTTCAAGGAGTCCCTTCCATGAGCAGACACAGGGGCAGGGTCGTACACCGCAGTGGCGCCGTGGAGCACTGGGGCAAGCAGGATAGAGTTAATGTTATTCCTGTGATGGATGGGGCCACCTAGCATAGGACTGCCTGACTAGGCATACCGAGAAGCAGTGGCAGGCTGTGGGTTCACCGTAGTGGTAGAGGCAGCGCCGTGAATAGGGATCCCCCAGGCGGGGACTGTGTGGTCCTCGGGCAGGTGACATAGGCAGAGTGGCAGGACCTGGAGGTCCGAGACGGCCTTTTGAGGTCCATCCACTGCCACCACAGGGCGGACCATGCTTGGCTCTTGGAGCAGGCGGTAGGGTCCACAGGAAGCTTCAGGCTATGTGTGTTTGTGACCCCCCAAAACACGAGATGTTTTGAGGTACACTTTGTGTTTACTCTACGCTTTCTTCGGTACAAGTAGACATAAGCACCAATCACTATTTTATATCACTACTGTTGGTATTGGAGTTGGGGCTTCCATTTGAGGCACTCACACCTACACTTTGCCACAAGGTTCATACAAGAAGTGCCTCATTAGTGACCTTTGTCTACAGATAGTGTGAACTATCGTTCAGAGGAGGGTGTTTCACGTGGGACCTTCTCGTCATCCCGATGGAACCTTGTGACGTCATCCTAGGAATGGATTGGATTTCTATGGTTCACGCCCAGATCGAATGTCATCACAGACGAGTCAGAGGCATGTTTTTTGATAGGATGAGGTTCACCATCCTTGGTGAATGAGACCTCATGGAAGATCAGATGGGTACTCTGAGCAGGAGACCCTGACCTTTTTCTCCCCAGTTGGCGAGCATGTCTCATGGAGTAGCAGATTCTACATCCACCTGGATCCCTATAGTTGTAGAGTACTACTTGGACGTCTTTCTGGAGGTTGTTCCCGGACTACCTCCAAGGCAAGAGATGGAGTTCTGCATTGACTTGCAGCAAGGGACTGCCCCAATATCATGTGCAGCTTATCAGATGGCACCCACAGAGCATCGAGAGCTACAACTTCAACTGGATGACTTTCCTGAGAAGGGATTCATTTGGTCCAGTGTTTCTCTTTGCGCAGCTCTAGTTTTGTTTGTGAAAAATGCAGATGGAAGTCTGCGGCTTTGTGTGGATTATCGTCGCCTAAATCAGGCCACAATAAAGAATAAGTACCCTTTTCCGAGGATCAACGACCTCTTTGACTAATTGAGAGGTGCGATGTGGTCCTCCAATATTGATCTTTGATCCGGGCACCACCATTTGTGGGTTCGTGAGGTTGATATCCTGAAGTTGGCTTTCCGTTGTAGATATGGGCATTACAAGTTTCTAGTGATGCCCTTTGGAATGACGAATTCCCCCACCGTTTACATGGCTTTGATAAACCATATCTTCTTGTCATACATGGACCGGTATGTGGTTGTCTTTATTGATGACATACTCATCTACTCCACGACAGAAGAGGAGCACACATATGATTTAAGGATGGTCCTTCACCTACTCTGAGAGCACCAGCTATATAGGAAACTCTTGAAGTGTCAGTTCTAGATTCATGAGGTTCACTTTCTGGGGTATGTCATTACAGAGCAAGGATTGGCTGTATATCCCACAAATATAGAGGCAATGCTTGCATGGGAGCCACCCAAGAATGCATCAGATGTGTGGAGCTTCCTTGGATTGGCATGGTACTAAAGGAGGTTTGTGGAGGATTTCTCTAGGATTTTTTCCCCTTTGACTACATTGATGTAGAAGGGAAGACCATTCACCTGGACTAATCAGTTCCAGAAGGCCTCTGAGGAGTGGGGATAGAGGATAAATAGTTCTCCAGTGTTGAGGCCACCAAAGGAGGGCGTCAAGTTTATAGTATACTGCGACGCTTCAAGAGCTGGGCTAAGGTGCGTGTTGATGTAGCAGTGAGTAATGATTGCATATGGGTCGACGCAGTTGAGGGCACAAGAGCAGAATTATGTTACTCACAATTTCGATCTGGCAGCAGTGGTCTTCTCCTTGAGGCTATAGAGACACTACTTTCTGGGTGAGAGTTTTGTGGTATACTCAGACCACGAGAGCCTCACATATATCTTTACATAGAGGGATTTGAATCTAAGGTAGAAGCGATGGCTGGTGTTTCTATAAGAATATAATTTCGAGATAGTATACACCCTGGGGAAGGGAAACGTAGTAGCAGACTCCCTCTCCAAGAAGTCCCATGTACGTTTATTGTGGGAAGCTTCAGAGCAGTTGGCTTCCCTATGACTGACCTTGGTCGAGCAAGAGGGTATGGCTTTTCTACAGTCGATGGTGTTGACTCCATCGATCCTTGAGCGTGTGAGAGAGTTGCAGTTGGGGGATGTCGACAGTGAGTTACTGCATTATCAGATATCCACGGATGACGTGCCTGATGGGTATTATGAAGGAGGGAATCACGAGATCTTATTCTAGGGGTGATCTGTAGTACCGATGGAGATGCGGGAGGAGGTGATGAAGGGGTTCCACACTTCTCCCTTGGCTGTACATCCCATTGTAGGGAAAATGTATAGAGACCTTCAGTGACTGTTTCAATGGTCTGGCATGATGTGGAGCATGGCTGAGTTTGTTTCTCGGTGTCTTACATATTAGTAGGTGAAGGCAGAGCACCAGGTTTCCGTAGGGTTGTTGCAGCCCCTTGATATCCCGAAGTAGAAGTGGGATGGCATATCTATGGACTTCATCATAGGGATCCTACACACAACGAAGGGCCATGATTCCATTTGGCTGATAGTGGACCGACTCACGAAGTTAGTTCACTTCCTTTCCATTATGGAATAGACCTCAGTGGAGAGTCTGGGGCAGATGTATGCTTGGGAGATCATCCGCCTTCATGGAGTACCCTCAACGACCGTCTCCGACTGTGACACACGGTTTACATCACGATTGTGGCGAGGCCTGTAGGAGGCATTCAGGACCCAGATGCGAATGAGTATATCTTTTCACCCTAAAACGGATGGGTAGACTGAGCTCATTATCCTGGTGTTGGAGGATATGCTCAGGGCATGCATGTTAGACTTTGGCCTAAGCTGGGAGGATCACCTTCCCTTGGTGGAGTTCACATACTACAATAGTTACCACTCTACTATCTACATTGACCCTTTTGAGGCCTTCTATGGGAGTCCCTGTAGGTCATTGTTGTGCTAGACAGAGGTTGGGGAGACCTCCATCGGGGGCCCAGAGTTGGTGTCGGTGATGGAAGAGAAGGTGAAGGTCATCTGTGAGCAGATAAGGACGGCTCAGAGCAGACAGAAGCCCTATTCATATCATTGTCACAGGGATTTGGAGTTCGAGCACGGGGAAAATGTATTTTTATGGGTCTCCCCACGGCATGGTCCTTGGAGGTTTGGCTGGGGAGGCATCATGTCCCCGAGGTTCATCGGGCCCTTTGAGATCATGCGCAGGGTCGGTGAGGTGGCCTATCGCCTTGACCTACCCCCACAGCTGGAGAGGGTGCATGATGTATTCCACGTTTCACAGCTGAGGAAATACATGAATGATCCCATAAAAATTATTGATTGGGGAGAGCTGGAAATTGATGATGGAGACCCCTTTGCGGAGAACCCAGTGGCGATTGCGGACCAGTGGGAGAGAACACTGTGTAGATGGATCATCCCTTTGGTTTGTGTGTTGTGGCATCACGGAAGGGTGAAAGAGAGCACCTGGGAACAAGAGAACCAGATGCAGGCCCAGTATCCCGAGTTCTTTTGGTAGTTTTGTTTTTGGGGATGAAAAACATCAATGAGGGAATGATGTATGAACTTGAGTTTAAAGCCTGTAATACTTTGAAAATTTTCTTCATGTTATTTTAGAGCAGGGCATTTATAAGGCATGTGATTCCGAGTCCTAGTGTGGCCAGAATTAAATTTTAAGTGTGTTCTTACTAGACATGCCGAATAAATAGAATAACTCTTAAAATTTTGCTTGTATGGGAAAACGGAGTGCTCCGTTGAGTCTGGAACGTGTCGTTTACTCTAGGAGGGGTATAACATTCGCGGGCGTAGCCCTTCTGTGAAAAACACCACCAAGGGAATTTTAGTAATTTAGCGGCCTTGGGTGTGGACATTGAAACTTTTGAATGGAGGCTCAGATTAAAATTATGAGACTGCCATTGCGCTCAGAACATGGTTTTTACCCTAGGAGCGGCTGAACCCCGACCCTTCCGAATGTCTGAGTACGGGCTCTACGGGTGGGGGTTTAAGTATCTTTCTATTTAAACACCACTCCCACCCTCTTCTCCCATTAACTCCCCTACTTGGTTCTTCCCCTCTAAATAAGCTCCTCCCTTATCCTCCACCTCTCCGGCAAGGCGCAAAGACTCTGGAGGATTGTTGGTGAAGCTACAGGTAACGCCCATCGAGGTAGGCTTGTGTTTTTATTGTTTTTGTTCCCACAATACCCTTTAAATGAAATTTCTGGTTTTGAATTGCTATATGATCATAGAGAGAATCCTATGATTGTGTATATCCATATTTTATCTTCCCAATGGTTCCTTATGATCGAAATTTCGTGCCCCGGGGCGTCGGGGCCGCCCGAGGATGTTTCCCGGCCATTTTCCCCATTTTCCAGCAGATCTAGGGATGTGTGGCGGGTGACAGCGGCGGGGCGAGGCATTTCGGGCGGCGGTGGTGCAGTTCTAGGATGGTGGTATGACGGGCGGATCTGGTCGATAGAAAATTCATGCAGCTCAGAAGCTTCAGGAGGCGGGCGAGGTCGACTTCAAGGGGGGGTCGCGGCGTGCGACCCGGTGCGGGGACTAAGACCCGCCAAAGGCGGGTCTCCGCACAAGACCAAGATAGTCTTGGAGGGATGGCTGGCATAGGCATAGACCCAAGGTCCACGGACCACCCATGGGGCTAATCCACGGGTGGGCGCTGCGTGCCGGGCCGGCCGGCACGGGCCAGCCCAGACCGGGCGGACCGGGCAGACCAGGCCTATCCAGCCTAAGGGGTTCATCCCCTCTGACTTCGGAAACCTGTAACATGCAATCCAGGTGTTTGTTTTGGGTGTCATCTATGGCAGTTCCATACTCATCTCGAGACAATGCTTTTGAGATGGTCTTGGGAAATTTTTATTCCTGAAATGGGGGCTCAGTGGCGGGTCACACTCGTTAAGTACTACGATGAGATTCTTCTTTCAGACGGCGTAGACACAACCATAGTTTGTTTAAGGTGCCAACAGCTATGTTGTGACCCTAGCATCGAGACGAAGGGGTCTAGGGTGGTTTCAGGCATTGATGTCGGATTTGAGGCGTGGGCCCCACGGTCCGTCTTTTAAGCTGTTCGCAGTGTTTTGCCACATTTCATCAGACGTCAGTTTGAGGCGAATGAGTATTCATTTTGGCGTGTTTTTTCGAGGGTAATCCCAAATGTTATAATTTCATTATAAGAAGAAATAATTTAATTAGAAGTCCCTTGAGAAAAATAATTTATTTATTATCATAATCAACAATTATTCTTTTCCAAACATTATCCCATTTATAGTCATTTAAGATTAATCTCTATTTCATAAAATTCATTATTGGATATGTTCTTGTTTTTTAACAAGATATAATAACTCTATTTCTCTCTAAATGAACACATTTATAAATTACATACCTTTATCAATGATCAAAATCACTTTTCTAAAATATTTGAAGGATTTTGTTTAAATCCTAAAATTATTTCATAATAAAAAACACAAATTTATATTACTGGAAAAATAAATGTTTGAGCGAGGGTCCCTTATCTTAAAATTATAGTATTTTGGAAATGGTTTGACTCTATAATCTTACTAAGATCGCTAAAAAATATCCTTGGGGTTTTCTATATCATTACTCATATAACATGATTTTGTATTGAAATTTTACAATAATTTCTATAAAACACCATGGTTTTTTGAAAAAATATATGTAAATGCATGAAATTGTTTTTTAAGAAGATATTTATGACTAGCTGTTAAAAATAATATCTCCACTTCTATATTTTGAATTTTGAATAATGGTCATCTACAATTGTGTTCAGTGTGTCATTTGGATTCCAATGGAACAAACTAGTTTTCGGTGAATAATAACATTCCATTATGAATAGTAATATGAATAGTAATATTACCCTAATGATTAATACATTTTGTTATTATTTTATTATTTTAATGATTTACGATAATGGAATCTTGGTTAATTTTTCAATGTGATATAAAAGTAGTTATAGTTATTAAATTATTACTTTTTAAAATATGTATGTTTTCATTTAACATTTAAATTAATAATTTTTAGAAAAATATTTACAAAAAATGGAGTTCATTTATTAATTCAACACATCATGAAATGGTAAGGGTACATGTTTGGGATTTATTTGAAATTCTAGAATTTTCAATGAATAGTTAAATACGGTAAAATACTATATATTCAAATTATCAGTAAAATATTGTATCTATGACATCATTAGTGATGTAAGGAAAATAGGTTCAGAATCAAAATCCATTATTACTATTTAGGGTCATAGTAATTTATAAAGTTCATAGTCTTAGAAAAAATATTATAATAATGATTAAAATAATGTTAAACACCTCCTCTCCTCCACTCTTAATACCACCCTCAAATCCCTCTTCCTCCCACACCTCTCAAGACGTGAGACATACCTATGTTCTTCCAAATAATACTCCAAAGTCTCTTCCTCGTGTCCTAGATCTGCTGGTATCACCAGAAGACAATAAAAAAGGCCTTAAGAAGGATCTCAAGGAGAAGAGATCAAGAGGTAAATATCCTATTTTATTTTCATTCTTTGTTTAATTTTTTGTTTTTATTTTTATTTTTCTTTAGATTATGTTGGTATATGTCATTAAATATCCAAATTACTTCCCATATTATGTAAGAGTGATGGGATACACCCTTTTTAACTCAAAATATTTTATGAAATTTTAAGTGATGCAGTTACGCTGGAGAATTTTCGTGAGAGATTTCTCAATTTTTCTTTTATTCTGAGTTCCTCTCTTCTTTTTCCTCACATACTCTTATACAAGAGTCATGAATTCTATATAATCATTTATATTTTTTATTTTTTATTTTTTATGGAAAATTACTGAAAAATATTTTCCTCCTCCCACACTTATTCAAGGAATCAAAAACATTTTCGGTGATGTGTCAAATTACCGACATCGTGGATGATGTGATCTAAATCTGCTTAAATCCATTCAAGGCTGGTCATGAAACCATTCTTATAGTCTAACCAGTTTATAATATATGTATTATGTTTCATCCATTATTTTTTAATTCTCTTTTACAGGTGGTTTTAATTTATAAAACAAAATGAGGTCGTTATTATCAAATAAGCACTAGAATGATCAAAACAAACATCATTAATGTTTTAACATATGAACCATAATTATGAATGAATATAAAAGGATAAATGGTTTAATTTATGGTTCTATAAATATGTAAATACAAATCCTGTCCAATTTTGGTGTTTCACTTCCAATCGACAAGAACCACCATCATGAAATAATCATGGAAATCTTGTAAAGATCTCACCAAAAAACAGCACATGAAACAAAATACTAACAATTAAAAGGATAAATGATGTAATGAAATGATCATATAATGTATTATAACGATTATTATTTTTCTTTAAGATATTAATAACACTCTTTTAACCATAATAAAATAGGTTTATACATGTTTGAAGTATAACAATCCCAAGGTTAGGGAATTCATAACCCGATTTCCATTCTTTTAGGGTAACCTTATACTTCGTTATTTAAGTGTTATTGAGGTTTTTTGTGTGATGGGTTTTGTTTATATTATGTTTAATTATGTTTATTTATAGTGTGCATACGTATTCCATCAACTCTATTAAGTCACACGACAATTATATGATTTATATAATGGGATTTTCTTTTAAACTCATCTCTTAAAATTCTATTATACAAAATTTCATAAGAAATATTTTTATTCAATTATTCATGTTTTATAAAAGTCTTATAGTTCTCAGGAATTGTTTATGATGAACTATGGGACTTATATTTCCTTTCAATTCATTGGGTATGTGTAATTTGGTGGTCGATCATATGGTTACTTCTAGTGTAACTACGATGGTTACACAAATTGTAAAGTAGTTCTGTGGGTTACAAATTATTATGTAGGTGAGAGGATTACAATATTTTTTAATTAATTCCTTAAGATAAAATTAATATTATATTTATGTTTTTATATATTGTGTAAATTTTTTGGAATTCTCACATTTCAAAAAGTATGTATATATGTGTAATGAGTTTTTCTTTTTAAAATTTTTTCATACATTACTAGTTTTCATGGACTAATGTGCCGTTTTCTTCTTTTAAATACCAAACTGAGATTTTTTTGCTAATACCATGTTTTGAAAGGATTCTCATAGTTCATAAGGATGTGTATAAAAAATATGGAATTGAAGGTAAATGTTTGAATATTTTTCAAAGAAATCATGTTTTAAGGTTAAATGTTTTAAATTTTGAAAAAATGGGAGCTGTTTTTCTAGTATCCACACTTTAACAATGTGAAATTTTATGAATTTATTATATCCCAATTATATTAAGCTCTAAGCGTGAATAGATCCTCAATGTAAAATAAAGTGATATCTTGACTAAAATCAAATATTATTAAATGTATTAAGGCCTAGACCATATAGTCGGTATCAGAAAATTGTTTAGATAACTTTAGGGGTTAGGATGATGTTAAAGGAATACCATAAATGATTTTTTCCCAATGATCAATTTTAAATGTTATATAATTTAAATATTACCAATATTATTCATCTAATATATTTTTGTTAAGAATGGTTGTTCATAGAAGAAACAGATAATCTGGAGAGGAGAGGCATCGACAGAACAACATCCTTCAAAATCTAGAGCCCAAAGTGGTAGATATTGGAACCAAGAAGTTTGTTGTAAGAACCCGGTTGTTGCTATGAAATACTTTGGAATATTCTTGATGATATTTCAGAGGAGCGCCTTCAGACGTCGTGCGATTCTGATCCCCGGAGTGGCCGAAATTTAATTTTCAGTGCATTCACACTGGAAACGCCAAATAAATGGGATAACTCCTAAACGGTGATCCGGATCAGAGATCTTAGTGTACGGATGGGTTTGTAATGGGGTGTTTACCATAGGAATGACATAAAACTTGTCGGTGCGGGATGTCTGGACCCCTCACCCGCTCCCAGAATGTTAAACAGATAAATAAATTAACTAATTTATTCGTTTAATGGTGAAACTCGGGTATCTATTAAACGGTGGCTCGGATTGGGAAACCGAGAGCACCGTTGAGTTCGGAGCGTGTCGTTTACCCTATGAGGAATGTAAGTTTTGCGGGCGTGGCCCGTCTGTGAAAAATGGCCCCAGGGTCGTTTGAGTAATTTGGCAGCCTCGGGCGCTAAGTTTAATAAATTTTGAATGGGGTCTCGGATTAAAATTCTGAGAAATCTGTTGTGCTCGGGAGGTGGTGTTTACCCAAAGGGAGGTTTAACCGTGACCCCGTGGGAGTTCGGATTCGGGCCGACGGGCGGGTGGTTAAGTGTTTTCTATTTAAACGCTTAACACACCCACCTCCCTCTTCTCCTTCCCCATCCCCCCTGGCATCCCCTCCTCTCCCTCTCCTCCTCCACCTCTGGCGAGACAGTCCAACGAGGCGACTCCGGCGAGGTGCGATGATGCAGGCGGATCGTCGCGAAGCTTCGGGCGAATCCCCACAAGGTAGGATTTGTCATTTGCATTTTCTATTCCCATACCTACTTTGATCTTGATTTTCAGTGTCAATTCCTTTTCAAAACTTATATAAAATCCCATGAATGCGTAGTAGAGTTAATTCCCATTCAAACAAATCTTTTGGATTCAAATTCCGAGCTTTGTGGCATCCGCAATCATCCACTGAAGTTCTCGGGTTTTCGGGATCCGGCGAGTTCGAGCGGCGGCGCGGCTCGGTGGAGGTGGGCGTCGGCGCGGGTGTCCAGTAGAGGCGCTGGGCATGGCAGCAGGGCACTCGGGCCTCGACAGGGGTGTCCCCGAGCGTCGGCGCGGGTGTCTGGTGGAGGAACTGGGCACGGCAGCGGGGCGCTCGGGCATCGGCGGGGGTGTCTGGCGGAGGGCCCGGCGAGGTGGTGGTCGCGAGGGAGCGGCGACCGCGGGGTCGCGGCGCGTGACCCCCGTGAGGTGACAAAGACCCGTGTCGCACGGGTCTTCATGTGGTGGCTGCGACCAGCCCTCGTGGCCGGTCTGCGCGCGGACCGCGAATCCGCGGCCAGTCCAGGCCGGTCCAGCCCCAAGGGCCTTGCCCCCTCGGTGTTCGGACACCCGTATTTTCCGCTACGGGTGTCCGTTTTGAGTACCATCTACGGCGGTGGAACCTTAACGACGAGGCGAACTTTTTGAGATGGTTTTGGGAATTTTTAATTCCCGAAACGAGTGGCCTCGGTGGCGCGATACGTACATCGAGGGCTTAGTCATTTCTTCGGCGGATCTGGTTTTGGACGGCGCGGATGCGTCTGACGTCCATTTTGAGCGCCGTTAGTGATATTGGGACACTGGCATCGAGGCGGAGGTTTCCAAGGTGGTTTCAGGCGTTGAGGCCGAAGTTGAGGCGCGGGCCCCACGGCCCGTCTCTTGAGCTGGATGCAGCTTTTAGCAACTTTTTCCTCGGACGTCTGTTCGGGGCATGCGAGCAGTCGATGTTGGGTGTTTTCCCGAGGGAATCACATTGGCGTAGTCTGCCCATTTTAATTCCGCACGATGGTGCGGGCCCCGCGAGGGCCATTTCGGGAGTTGACGGTGATTTCCAGCTTTATCGCCGGGTGACAGTTTTGGACAAGTGAAAAGTCCATTTCGTGTGCTTTTTTTGAGAGGATCGCAACGGTGCGATCCGTTTGTTGAGTTTCATGACCAGGATGCAGGTCCCACATGGCACCGCTCGTGTGCAGTGCGCCGGGATGCACCTTTTTCACCGGATATCCATTTCACTCAAGTGATTAGTGCTTTTGACGTTTTTTCCTGAGGGGATCGCAATGGTGTGATGCGCCCGACTGTTTTCGGGGCCAAGGCTTGGGATCACGGGACGTCATTCGGGCGTGAGGCGGTGTTGGTGACTTTTTCGTCGGATATCCGTTGGAGGCGAGTAAGTAGTCGATCTCACCTATTTTTTCATGAGGATTACAACGGTGCAGTCCGTTTGGTTGTGTGGAGCCTCTTGCGTGATCTTGTTAAATGTGGAGCATGAGAGCTGCTCTGGTGGCGGTTCGTCCTACCTTGTTTGTAGCGGACCCTTGGCGAGTGATCGCACACTCTTGGGAGAGTGTTACAAATGGTTCACGAGATGTGGCTAGCCATGCCTGGGCCTTTGAGGTAGAGTTGTTATGTCACGCCTTCACGTTGATGCTGGGTGTCGTGTGCACGATAGCCTTTGGGATGGAATGAGGTATACACCGGGAGTATACGGGAGCGCTTGGAGGTATGTGAGGTTGTTTGTACCTGAGGATGTTTGTGCGCTCAGTTGGGGTTGACTTAGGGAAACATGTTGTGTGGGCCCCACATGCATGTCGTGATCTACTTTACATACTTTGACATCTCGGACGTAGAGGGTCCCTTTGTGCTCGTTTGTTTGACCAGCTGGGTGGAGTTTTCCCCTGGATTTGTGCTCGTTTGTTGGACCAGCAGGGTGGAGTTTCCCCTGGCTTGGTGCTCTTTTGTCTGACCAGCATGGTTGAGTGGTCTCCCCCTGGTCTTGTTCTCGATGGTTTGACCAGAAGATATGGTTTAGTTCCTCTGCTTCTTCAGCTGTGATGGGTTTCAGTATCGTGCCCCTCTCACCAGATTGCGACAGCGTCTGCGACTACGGGTGTTCGTACAACGTGGGTGTTTTCCCCACTTTCTGTGATGAGATGTCTCGGTCCGCTTCGATAGTGACTCAGCAGATTGGAGCGTGATCACCTTGTGAGGCCTTGGGAGTTTCTCCCATTGCTCCGTGTTCCCTGGTAGAGATTTTGGTTTCTGTGTGACCAACACATTACGCGGGCACCGATCCTCTACCCATGAGGTTGTTCCAGCAGTGCTGAGGTTGTTCCAGTAGGGATGAGGTTGTTCCAGCAGGGTTGAGGTTGTTCGAGCAGGGCTGAGGTTGTTCCAGCAGGGTTGAGGTTGTTTCTAGTAGGGCTGAGGTTGTTTCGAGCTGGGCTCATAAGAGGGTTTCCATCCAGCAGGGATGGCTAGTACAGTGGTGTTCACCGAGCAGTACCATCTAGCTGGGATGGCCAGAGCAGTTCTGGGCTTACCTCCAGCAGGGTTGGGCAGTGGTCCCTGATGTCGGGCTTACCTCCTGCTGGGCTGGGTAGTGGTCCTCGATGCCGGGCTTACCTCCAGCTGGGCTGGTCAGTGGTCCCCGATGCCGGTCTTACGTCCAGCTGGGCTGGGCAGTGGTCCCCGATGCCGGGCTTACCTCCAGCTGGGCTGGGTATTGGTCCCCGATGTCGGGTTACCTCCAGTTGGGTTGGGCAGTGGTCCTGTCACCGACTTTATCCGGGTCTCCCTCCAGTGGATTACCCTGCTACGGGACTAGGTAGTGTGGCACCCGTCTACATTCCAGGTCTCCCTTTAGTGGGAACCCGTTGACTTCCAGGGACCCTCAAGTGAGGCTAGGCAGGGAGTCGCCTGTTGACTTTGAGAAGATCTCTCGACTGCGGGGCAGTGACGAGTTGTGGTTGACGTTCCCCCGGAAATCTCAAGTACGTGGAGACTTTTCCCCCACTGAGACGTGTCCTTGTGACGTGACCTAAAACCATGTGGGTGAGTCAGTTCCGCCCAAAGAGGATTGTGTCGAGGTGTGGTGATTGGACCCTTGGCTTGCGGTTCGGGGCAGACGTGCGGGATGCTGGGCATCGATGATGGTGTTACTTCTGGGACTGTTGGAAACTCATTTTCTTGGGTTGAGCTACGGGACGGAGATCCCCTTATGGGCTTGTTCAGGCTTCTTGGCAGAGAATATATATGTATATACCTCGTACGAGTACCCACTCTTGGGTTTTGGCTACTCTCCTTCCGAGAGAGGCGAAGACGCGTGGGGTATGCCACGTGCTTTCAGTGACTAGCTTCTTGTGCATGGACGAGTCTACTCTCCTGCTATGGGTAGCGAAGACTCGACGAGAAGTTCATCTTCTCACCGTTTCCAGCTCCTTGTGTTTGGACGAGTCTACCTTCTTTCCTCTTGTTGGGATGAGCTGGCATCTTCACTGTACTCCTTGATGCCCTCTCTATTGTGCTCGTTTACCTTTTCTGTTCACTCTACTGCTCACCCTTAAGTACCTACTTTGTTTCTCCCTCGAGCCTTTGGGGTATCCTACTGAGTATTTTTATACTCACCCCTGATTGGGCTTTGCCCGCACTTGGTGTGCCCTTGCAGACGACAGATATGTGAAGCGTGACTTCAGTAGAGCGTAGGAGCTTCAGATCTTGGACCACGTGCGGTGGTTGTGGACGGGTTCCAGGTGGGAGACCCATCAGCTGTTTCTTTTTGTTAACCTGTTGCCGGGTTGTGGCACTTGTTGGTTGCACGTGTGTCTTTCCCCTTTCTTTTCAGTGTACTTTTTTCATTATTTGTAATTGTAGAGGTAGATGGACTTTGTGGTATATATATATATAGCAGTTATTCTTTTTACTATCCCTGTCTTTTCTTCTACTCTGCACTGTTGCATTGAGTGTGCTGCGTGTGTGTGTGTACAGGTACTTAGGCAAAGGCATCCCCGAGTTATTGTCCCTTCGGCGCTAGTTGCCAGCCCCGGGCCTATGGAGGCGGGTTTGGGGTAGTTTCGACTTGAGTCGGGGTAGGGTCGGGTCGTGACAAAGTGGTATCAGAGGTGGTTCATTCCTTGGGACGCTGTTCAGACATCCCTAAAATAAAAAGAATTGGTTGGGATTTTGGGAAACAGTGTTAATGTGTCTCAAGAGCGGATCTCAGGCCAGGGAGTCCAGTGGTGGTGTGGCGGCCGACGTATCCATTCACCAGGACCTTGATATCCCGTTTGTCGACTCGGCATGCTGAGACACCTGTTGCAGGGAAAATTTGTTTGTGCATCACATAGGACTGAATCTTGACTGTCCTTCTTGAGTCAGCTCCCCACCATTGTTGTTGTTGTTGTTATATACATATGCTCATCTGACCGTGATACTCCTTGATAATTTTCAGGATGTCTCCACGAGGGCATCCAGCCAGGATACCAACTTTGGTTCGTGATGACGACCCAATGAGCTACGAGGCCACATTCCAGGACCCATCATGCGAGCCCCTTTCTCTGGGTGGGCCGGTAGCAGCACCCCGACCTGTTGAGAAGCAGGCAGTTTCAGTAGAGTAGGATGAGCTTGAGCGCAGGTTGAGCATGCTCCATGAGTTCCAGCAGCAGAGACAGCTGAGGTTCAGTGGTGAGCCAGACCCTCAGGTAGTAGAGGTTTGGCTCGAGGCAGTGGTTCGCCTTTTCAGGCTTGTGCAGATGCCGACAGATCAGAGAGTGTCTTTGGCAGCCACCGTTTTTCGTGGAGCAGCTCGGCGTTGGTGGAGTCTGGTGACTCAGTTTCTTGACGAGTCGTCACTCTCTTGGGATGACTTTCAATGTTTGTTTCGTGAGGCGTTTTTTCCCTCCTTATTGTGCTCCATTCAGATTCAGGAGCTCCTGCAGTTTCAGTAGTAAGGGATGATGATGGCCGAGTACGCGGCTGGTTTTGCAGATCGTGCACTCTTTTACCTGGACTTGGTCCATGACGACAACATCCGAGCACGGAAGTTTGAGTAGGGTCTCCGCTGAGAGATTCATGCTGTCATAGTACCCTTGGGAATTTCCACATATGCTGGGGTGCTAGAGTAGGCACTGGTGACAGAGGGATTCTTGTCGCGTTCTAGTGTTGGTGGTGGTAGCAGGCACGTTGGAGCCGAGACGTCTGTCGCGGCTTGTGGGCGTCGGCAAGCAGAACCTTGACACAAGTGGATTTCTGACAACCAGACTCAGGGGCATGGTCGTACACCATAGTGGCACCAGAGGGCACCAGTACATCCTAGAGAGAGTTGGTGTTGTGCTTGTGACAGGTGATGTCACTTGGCACGAGACTGCCCGACCCGAGTTGCTGAGAGCTTCGGGCAGGTAGCAGGTGCACCACCACGACAGAGGCAGCGCCGTGATAGGAGTAGTTCCCAGAGAGGTGGTGCTAGAAGAGGAGTGGGAAGATATGGTAGTGGGGGATGATGTTACGAGGTCTTCCCATCAACACTATGTGGTTCACGTCAGGCTCCGGGAGCTGACAGTTGGGACCGAGGACAGCCGTGAGCTTTGGATGTCTACGATCCTACAGAGCATGGGATGGTGAGAGGTACCCCTTGCGACTCTTCTACTTTTTTAGTATAATTGTTAGACTCTGTGTGTGGAAGGCTTTTCTCTCGTCTCCTTGTTTGAGGTGTTACCAAGGTGACGTAGGGCATCGGGTGTAACCCTGTGTTGGTAAGGAAAAAGGTGTGAGACCTTTTCCTTTAGTTGATGGTGTTGGATCCTTCGCATGTTGAGGATGTAAGAGAGCATCGACTATGGAACCCTGTGTGACCAGATATCCTTGGGTGTTTTACCATATGGATATTCTGATGGAGGGAATCACTGGGCCTTGTTTCAGGTGTGGGCGGTGATTCCAGTCGCGGCATGCGACGTAGAGGTTTGGCCAGGGAGGTGTGCTACCCCCGAGGGCCTTCGGGCCGTTTGAGACCGTGCAAAGGGATGGCGAGGTACCCTACCACCTTGCTCTAATCCCAAAGTCTGGAGTGGGTGCACGATGTCGGAAAGGGCCGACCTAGCATGAAAAAATCAATCCTTTGGTCTGTGTGTGGTGACGCAGAGCTGTGTGTGGGTTCTTCTGGGTATGAGAAAGTCAGGTGTGGGCTTAGTACCATGTGTTGCTCCCTAGTTTTTCTTTTCAGGGATGAAAATATTTAATGAGGGAATGATTTAAGAACCCGGTTTTTTCTGTGAAAGACTTTGGAATATTCTTGATGATATTCCAGAGCAGCGCCTTCAGACGGCGTGCGATTCCGAGCCCCGGAGTGGCCGGAATTTAATTTTCAGTGCATTCACACTGGAAACACCAAATAAATGGTATAACTCCTAAACGGTGATCCAGATCAGATATCTGAGTGTACAGATGGGTCCAGAATGGGCTCTTTACCCTAGGAACGACATAAAACCTATCGGCGCCGTATTTTTGGAACCCTCGCCCGCCCCCGGAACGTTAAACGGATAAATAAATTAACTAATTTATTCGTTTAATGATGAAACTTGGGTATCTCTTAAACGGTGGCTCGGATTGGGAAACTAAGGGCACCATTGAGTTCAGAATGTGCCTTTTACCCTAGGAGGGGTGTACGTTTTGCTGGCGCAACCCGTCTGTGGAAAATGGACCTAGGGGCATTTTCGTAATTTGGCGGCCTCGGGTGCTAGGTTTAATAAATTTTGAACGAGGTCTTAGATTAAAATTCTGAGACTTCCGTTGTGCTCAGGAGGTGGTTTTTACCCTAATGGAGTCTTAACTGTGACCCCATCGTGAGTTCGGGTTCGGGCCGACGGGCGGGTGGTTAAGCGTTTTCTATTTAAACGCTTAACACACCCACCTCCCTCTTCTCCTTCCCCATCCCCCTGGAAGCCCCTCCTCTCCCTCTCCTCCTACACCTCCGGTGAGACGGTCTGGATAGGCGACTATGGCGAGGTGTGGTGATGCCGGCGGATCGTCGCGAAGCTTCGGGCGAAGCCCCACGAGGCAGGATTTGTCGTTTGCATTTTCTATTCTCGTACCTACATTGTTCTTGATTTTCACTGTTCATTCCTTGTCAAAACATCGATCAAATCCAATGAATGCATATTAGAGTTAATTCACTTTCCAACGCATTTTTCAGATTCAAATTCCGAGCTTCGTGGCATCCGCAATCATCCGCCGAAGTTCGCGGGTTTTCGGGTTCTGGCGAGTTCGAGCGGCGGCGCGGCTCGGTGGTGGTGGGCGTCGGCATGGGTGTCCGGTGGAGGAGTTGGGCATGGCAGCAGGGCGCTCGGGCATCGGCGGGGGTGTCTGTGGGCATCGGCGCAGGTGTCCGGTGGAGGCGCTGGGCGCGGCAGCGGGGCGCTCGGGCGTCGGCGGGGGTGTCTGGCGGAGCGCCGGGCGAGCCGGCGGTCGCCAGGGAGCGGCAACAGCGGGGTCGCGGCGCGCGACCCCCGTGAGGCGACAAATACCCGCACCGCGTGGGTCTTCATGTGGTGGTTTTGACCGGCCCTCTTGGCCGGTCAGCGCACCTAAGCCGCGGGCTGGCCCAGGCCGGGCGGACCGGCCGGTCCAGGCCGGTCCAGCCACAGGGGCCTTGCCCCCTCGGTGTTCGGACACCCGTATTTTCTGTTACGGGTGTCTATTATGAGTAACGTCTATGGCGGTGGAACCGTATCGATGATGCGGATTTTTTGAGATGATTTTGGGAATTTCTAATTCATGAAACGAGGGGCCTCGGTGGCGCGACACGTATGTCAAGGGGTTAGTCGTTTCTTCGGCAGATCTTGTTTTGGACGGCACAGATGCATCCGATGTCCGTTTTGAGCGCCGTCAATGGCATTGGGACCCCAGCATCGAGGTAGAGGTTTCCATGGTTGTTTCAGGCGTTGAGGCTGAAGTTGAGGCGCGGGCCCCACATCCCATCTTTTGAGATGCGTGTAGCTTTTAACGACTTTTTCCTCGGACGT
This sequence comes from Viscum album, assembly GCA_963277665.1. Taxonomy (NCBI): domain Eukaryota; kingdom Viridiplantae; phylum Streptophyta; class Magnoliopsida; order Santalales; family Viscaceae; genus Viscum; species Viscum album. The sequence goes on from OY728165.1 coordinate 2,052,171,930, forward strand.
CCGCTCGGGGAATGCGAGCAATCGATGTTGGGTGCTATCTCCAGGGCATCAGGTTGGCGCAGTCTGCCCGCTGTAATTCCGCATGATGGTGCAGGCCCCATGAGGGTCGTTTCGAGAGTTGACTGTGATTTCCAGCTTTATCACCAGGCGACCGTTTTGGACAAGTGAATAGTCCATTTCGTGTACTTTTTCGAGAGGATCTCAACGGTGTGATCCATTCATTGAGTTTCGGGAACGGGATGTGGGTCCCACGTGGCACCGCTCGTGTGTGGTGCGCGCGGGATGCACCTTTTTCTCCGAATATCCATTGCACTCATGTGACTAGTGAAATTGATGTGTTTTTCCGAGGGGATCGCAATGGTGCGATGCACCCGACTATTTTCGGGGCCGAGGCTCGGGATCATGGGACGTCGTTCGGGCGTGAGGTGGCGTTGGTGAGTTTTTCGTCGGACATCCATTGGAGGTGAGTAAGTAGTTGATCTCGCGTGTTTTTCCGTGACAATTATAATGGTGCAATCTGTTTGGTTGTGCGGAGCCTCTTGCGCGATCTTCTTAAATGTGGAGCATGAGAGGTGCTCTGGTGGAGGTTCGTACTACCTTGTTTGTAGCGGACCCTTGGCGTGTGATCGCGCACTCTTGGGAGAGTGATACAAATGGTTCACGAGATGTGGCTGGCCGTGCCTAGGCCTTTGTGGTGGAGTTGTTACATCACACCTTCGCATTGACGTTGGGTGCCATGTGCACCATAGCCTTTGGGCTGGAATGAGATATACTCCGGGAGTATACGGGAGCGCTTGGAGGTACATGTGGTTGTTTGTACATGAGGATGTTTGTGCGCTCAGTTGGGGTTGACTTGGGGCCACACTCCGTGTGGGCCCCATGTGCGTGCCGTGATATGTTTTACGTACTTTGACCTCCCATGACGTAGAGTGTCCCTTTGTGCTCATTTGTTTGACCCGCTTTGTGGAGTTTTCCCCTGGCTTTGTGCTCGTTTGTTTGACCAGCAGGGTGGAGTTTTCCCCTGGATTTGTGCTCGTTTGTTGGACCAGTAGGGCGGAGTTTCCCCTGGCCTGGTGCTCTTTTGTCTGACCAGTAGGGTTGAGAGGTCTCCCCCAGGTCTTGTTCTAGATGGTTTGATCGTCAGAGATGCTTTGGTTCCTCTGCTTCTTCAGCTGTGAGGGGTTTCAGTACCGTGCCCCTCTCACCGAACTGCGACACCGTCTGCGACTATGGGTGTTCATACAGCGTGGGTGTTTTCCCCACTTTCTGGGATGAGATGTCTCAGTCCGCTTCTACAGTGACTCATTGGATTGGAGCGTGATTTCCATGGGAGGCCTAGGGAGTTTCTCCCGTTGATCTGTGATCCCTGGTAGAGCTTGTAGTTTCGGTGTGACCAACACTTTACGCGGGCACCGATCCTCTACCTAGGAGGTTGTTCCAGTAGGGCTGAGGTTGTTCCCGCAGGGCTGAGGATGTTTCAGCAGGGCTGAGGTTGTTCTAGCAGGGATGAGGTTGTTCCAGCAGGGCTGAGGTTGTTCCAGTAGGGCTGAGGTTGTTTCTAGCAAGTCTGAGGTTGTTTTGATCTAGGCTCGCCAGAGGGTTGCCATCCAGTAGGGATGGCCAGTAAAGTGGTGTTCGCCGAGTAGTACCATCCAGCAGTGATGGCCAGAGCAGTTCTGTGCTTACCTCCAGCGGGGCTGGACAGTGGTCCCCGATGTTGGGCTTACCTCCAACTGGGCTGGGCAGTGGTCCTCGATGTCGGGCTTACCTCCAACTGTGTTGGGCAGTGGTCCCTGATGCTGGGCTTACCTCCAGTTGGGCTGGGCAGTGGTCCCCGATGCCGGGCATACCTCCAGATGGGTTGGGCAGTGGTCCCCGATGCCAGGTTACCTCCAGCTGGGCTGGGCAGTGGTCCCTTCTCCGACTTTATCCGGGTCACCCTCTAGTGGATTACCCTACTATGGGACTGGGCAGTGTGGCACCCATCGACATTCTGGGTCTCCCTGTAGTGGGAACCCATTGAATTCCAGGGACCCTGCAGTGAGGCTGCGTAGGGAGTCGCCTGTCGACTTTGAGTAGATCTCTCGACTGTTGGGCAGTGACGAGTTGTGGTTGACGTTCCCCCAGAACTCTCAAGTACAAGGAGCATTTTCCCCCACTAAGACGTGTCCTTGTGACGCAACCTGAAACTGTGCGGGTGAGTCAGTTCCGCCCAAAGTGGATAGTGTAGAGGTGTGGTGATTGAGCTCTTGGCTTGCAGTTTGGGGCAGACGTGCGGGATGTTGGGCATCGATGATGGTGTTACTTCTGGGATTGTTGGCTACTCATTTTCTTGGGTTGAGCTACGGGACAGAGTTCCCCTTACGGGCTTGTTCGGGATTCTTGGAAGAGCATATATATGTATATACCTCGTACGAGTACCCACTCTTGGGTTTTGGCTACTCTACTTCCGAGAGAGGCGAAGACGCGCGGGGTATGCCACGTTCTTTCCGTGTCTAGTTTCTCATGGTTGGACGAGTCTACTCTCCTACTATAGGTAGCGATGACTCGACAAGAAGTTCATATTCTCACATTTTCCAGATCTTTGTGTTTGGACGAGTCTACCTTCTTTCCTCTTGTTGGGTTGAGCTGGACTATTCACTGTACTCCTTGCTGCCCTCTCTATTGTACTCCTTTACCTTTTCTGTTTGCTCTACTGCTAACCCTTCGATACCTCCTTTGTTTCTCCCTCGAGCCTTCGGGGTATCCTACTGAGTATTTTTATACTCACCCCTACTTGGGCTTTGCCCGCACTTGGTGTGCCCTTGCAGACGACGGACAGGTGAAGCGTGACATCAGGGGAGCGTAGGATCTTGGGAGCTTGGACCACGTGCGGTGGTCATGGTCGGGTTCTAGGTGGAAGACCCATCAGCTGTTTCTTTTTGTTTACCTGTTGCCGGGTTGTGGCACTTGTTGGTTGGGCGTGTGTTTTGCCCCTTTATTTTCAGTGTACTTTCAGTTTTCTTTGTACTAGTAGAGGTCGATGCACTTTGTGGTATATATATATATATAGCAGTTATTCTTTTTACTCTGCTTTTCTTTTCTTCTTCTCTGCACTGTTGCATTGAGTATGCTGTGTGTGTGTGTGTACAGGTACTTAGGCAAAGGCATCCCCAAGTTATTGTGCCTTCGGTGCTAGTCGGATGCCCTTGGCCTATGGAGGCGGGCTTGGGGTAGTTGCGGCTCGAGTCCAGGTAGGGTCAGGTCGTGACATTTGTGATAGTAATGGCTCTACTAACGCAACCTATAAATGATGGGGAAATAAATGAAAGGGAACAACTAGAGGTACCACAAAAAATATGGAAATAGTGTAAAATTTTATAAAGCCACACCCTCCTGCTTTCAATGAATCTTTTTGACCGACTAGTAGCTAAAGGATAGATTAAAGCCCTTGAAAATATATTCTATGTTGTGGGATGTTTTAACAATCAAAGAGTAAGTATTTCCATTAATTTTTTTAAAGGTGAAGCTGATTAGTGGTGTTCAATGGTAATTAATATCATGGTATAGAGGATAGTGTTACCTTATAGTGGGATGCATTTAAAAGTATTTTCATTGGTAATATTTTACTATGGTGGTGCGACATAGGATGGAGAAGAAATTCCTTGAATTGAAGAAAAATGAGGAAGATTTAGTGGCTGTGTATGAAGTGAACTTCACCCGACTGGAGAGGTAAACTAAAAATATTATTCTGGATATTGGTTAAAAATTCAACTCCTTTTATATAGGATTGAATCCAAGGTATCGAAGTGCATTGGCCTCCCATGAATTCAAAAGTTATAAAAAACATGTCTGATTTTCTGAGAGGGTAAAGATAGAGTTTGGTTAAAATCATGTGCACATTCAAATCCAAGAGAAGAAGGGGACCATATGGTATGTGATGGGTTAGAATCAACCAAATAAATCTGATGGTAGGAAAATCTAGTTTCTAGTTTGGGAATAGTATGGCATGAATCACCCTAGAGAATGTCTTGGAAAATAGGAAAGTGTTTTCGATGTGGTATGTTTCGACATATGGCCTAATATTATATTGAAAATGATTCTAAGACTAATCCTGATAAGAAAACTTTTATGTGATTTAAATGTTATGCGATGGGTAACTATGAAAATGCCTTCCCAATGAAAGATCCAAATTTTGCAAAGAAACCAGACTATAAGAAGAAAGGTGTAGTAAGATCTTTTGTGACTACTTTAGTAGATGTCGATCCATCCAATGAAGTTGTATCATGTAAATTGTTTGTTTACTTAGATTTTTCTAATGTTATGTTTGATACATGGTCTACACATTCCATTGTCTCTGATAAATATTCTTGTAAATTTGAAATATCACCTCAACCAATGATACCATAACATGTTGTTAAAATTCCATGTGGAAATATTATATAAAAGAGGAATTATAAGAATATTTCTATTGTGGTATGTGGAAAGAATTTACATGAAACCTTCTAGTTTTACCCTTAGTCAAGTATGATGTTATTTTGGGAATGGATTGGGTTTTTGTTTATAATGATAAGATTGACAGTAGAGCTAAAGTAGTTGTTTTTCAGCAGGATTTTCAGTTTTTATACAAATATAAACCCATAAATTTGATAACATATCAAGATGTATAAAAATTTTGGAATTATGGAAATGAAAGCTATCTTGCTCGTATGGTTGAAAACAAGAGAATTGTTTGGATTGGTGATGTGCCTATGGTAAAATGATACCATGATGTTTTTCCTGATGAGTTACACAATGTCATACCTGATCAGGAAGTCAAGTTCACAATTGTATTAGTTCCTAATTTTAATCCAATTTCAAAACCCACATATCATATGAATCAACTAAAACTTCTTGAATAGAAAAATCAGTTGCATGATTTTCTAGGTAAAAGATTTATTCATCCTAGAACTTCACCACGGGGAGATCATGTTTTGTTCATTAAAAGGGAAAATGGTTCGATGATACTATGTATTTATTATAGAGATTATAAATACATCAATGTTAAAAACAAGTATCTTTTTCCTCACATTGATGACTTGTTTGATTAGATCTAGGGAGCTCAGTTCATTTCAACAATTTACATGAGATTCATTTACCATTAGCTGAAGGTCAAAGAGGATTACATCTCAAAAATAACCTTTCATACTAGATATAGGCATTATGAATTTGTTGTTATGCCATTTGGGATAAATATTGAACCTATTGTATTCATGAATCTTATGAATAAAATATTTCATGAGTTCTTGGATATGTTTGTAGATGTGTTTTTTAATGACATTATATTATTTTAAAAAAATAATGAGGAGCATGAAAAACAACTAAGTGTTGTTTTAAAAACGTTAACAGAAAAGAAACTGTACAGAAAATTTTGAAAATGTTAATTTTGGTTGCAACAGATCCTTTTCTTAGGAAAATTGTAAATAATGATGGAATAACAATTGATCATGCCAAAAAAAGTGTTTTATGAAAGGGAAAGACAAAAAATGTTATAGATATTCATAATTTTCTTAGATTAGTAGGTTATTACCACTTTTTTGTTTAGATGTTTTCATGGTTAATGATCCCAATAACTAAGTTAACATGAAAAGGAATTAAATTTAATTGGAAAGTAGAATGCGATGTTTGTTTTAAGGAACTATAGACGAGAATGGTGAATGCTCCAGTTTTGGCATGGCCTTCCCGAAATGGTGAGTTTTTCATCTACTGTGAAGCTTCATTGAAGGGACTTAGTTGTGTTTTGATGCGGAATGATCAGGTAATTACTTATGCATCAATAAAACATAAACCCTATGAGTTAAAATACCCCACACATGTTTTTGAATTGGAAACTGTGGGTTTTTTCATTGAAAATTTGGAGGAATCATTTATATGGAGCCAAATATCAAATATATTCTGACCATAAAAGTATGATATATATATTCACTCAGAAGGAATTAAATATGAGGCAGATAAGATGGAATGAACTGATAAAGGATTATGATTGCATGATAAATTACCATTCTAGAAAAGCAAACAAAGTGGTGGATGCCTTGAGTCAAAAACATCATGAATCATTAAAAATGATACATTTAGAAAATGATCCATATATTAATGATTTTATGGATTTTGTATTAAAAGTTTTTGGTGCAGGAAATACCTCTTTTTGGTTTCAGGTTTCAGTTTAGTAATCATTATCAGATAGAGTTATGAAAGTACAGACGGAAGACCATAAGCTACAAAAAAAAGATAGAATTGGTTAAAGTGGATAAGTTTCAATAATTTAACCATTATAAAATTGTCTTTTATGATTTTGAAAAAGGTTGTGCTTTCCTTTTCATTACCAGTTATAGAATTATTTGTTGTGTAATGCTCATAGTTCTCCTTTTTTGGTTCATCCTAGAGGTAATGAGATGTACATAGACCTTTAGAAGTATTATTGGTGGGATAGAATGAAAAAATATATTGCTAATTTTATGATGAAATGTTCGATACTTCTATAGTTTGAAGAATATCAGTAGTTACTGAATGGGATGCATTACCCCTTACCAGTCCTAGAGTGGAAATTGGATAATGTATCCATGTAATTTGTGGTGGTACTACCAAGGACATATCGAGGTAACAATGCTATTTGGGTTATTATTGATCAGCTGATAAAATATGGATATTTTCATTCTATTCGAGATACAATGTCTTTGAATTAAATTTATCAACTATAAATCAATGATATTTTTAGGATACATGGAGTTCATCTTTACATTGTTTTTGACCAGGATCCCATGTTCACTTATAACTTTTGAAAGGGGCATCAGAATTTTTTGGGCACTAAGTTAAATTTTATTACAAAATATTTATCCTCAAGCAGATGGGCAGTCCAAAATAATTATTCTTACATTGGGGTATGTTCTTATAGCTTCTTCAATATACTACTAGGGTAGTCTGGATCAAAATATTTAATTAATAGAGTTTTTTTATAATAACAGTTTTCATTCCAGCATACAGATGGAACATTTCAAGGCTTGGTATGGGAAGCAGGGTATGACTGTAGAGTTTTAGGACAAAGAAGGTGAAATAATGATGATGGGGAGAAAATTTGTAGATGAAGTGTTAGATAAAGTGAAGATGACCCAGAAGTACATGAGGATAGCTCCGAGCATGCAGAAAAGTTATATAGATAATAGAAGGAATGTATTCACTTATATGGTAGGTGACTATGTTTTCGTTAAAATCTCTCCTTGAAAAAATGAGATGCATTTTGGTAATAAAGGGAATCTAAGTCCGTAGTTCATTGGTCCTTTTGAAATCCTGGAGAAACTTTTAACAGTTTCATACCAAGTAACTTTGCCTACGAGTTTGTCTCTGGTACATAATATTTTTCATGTTTCGATGTTGAGGAAGTATGTGCCACATTCATCAAATATCTTGATCCCAGAAACAGTTTAGTTGGAAGAGAACCTTTCTTATGAAGAGAAATCTGTTTAGATCATTGATGGAAGGGAACAAGTATTGCAGAATTAGGTAATCCACCAGGTAAAGGTTTTGTGAAAAAACTACATGGCAGAAGATTCAACATGGGAGTCTGAAAATTCAATGAGAGAATGATACCCTGACTTTTTTAATTAGTAAATAAAATTTGTAAGGACGCAATTTTCAGAAGTTATGGAAAATGTAACAACCCAATTTTATTAAAAAATAAATGGAAATGCATGAAATGTTGTTTTAAGTAGATATTTTTTACAATCCATTAATAAAAATTTGGCCACTTCTATATTTTGATTTTTGAAACATAGTCATCTATAATTGTGTTCAATATGTCATTTAGAGTCTAATGAAACCAACTTGTTTTTTTGTGAATAGTAACACACCCTTATGAATATTAATATGAATAGTAACATGACAAAAATGAATAGTAAATTGTGTTATTATTTAATTTTTGTACATTTTTAATATAATGACATCTTGGTAAATTTTTTAACATGATATAGAAGCAGTTATTGTTTTTAAATTATTAATTTTTGATTTAGGTATTCTTTTATTTAAAAACAAAAAATTTATTTAAAAAATTATTTTCAAAAAATGGATTTCATTATTTAATTCTACACACTAACAAATGGTATGGGAGAATATTTGGGATTTCTCTGAAATTCTCAAATTTTCGAAGAATAGTGAAATACAGTAAAATACATCATATTGAAATTATCCGTAAAATACAATATTTAGAACATCCTAAGTGATTTAAGGACACTTGGTTCGAACTCACTTTCAATTTTAACTATTTGGGGTAACATTAATTAATAATATTCTTAGTTTTGAGAAAATATATTATAATAATGATTAAAATAATGTTAAATAACTCCTCTCTTAAACTATAAACACCACCCTCATTTTCCTCTTCCTCCCGCACATCTCAAGCCTTCAAACTTACCTATGTTCTCCCCAATACTATAACCAAGGATATTCCTCACGTCCTAGAGCTATTGGTCTCACCAAATGTCCAAAACCAAAATCCATAAGAAGGATCTCAAGGAGAAGAGATCAAAAGGTAAACATCCTCTTTTGTTTACTTTCCTTTTTTCATTTTTTGTTATTCATTTAAATTTTATTTTTCTTATGTTGGTATATGTCATTCCATATCACCATTACTGCCCATATTATTTAAGAGGTATGATATACCCCTTTATCTCATCAGTCATTATTATTAAATTTTATGTGACGACTTTAGGCTGCCGAATTTTCGTGAGAGATTTCTGAATTTTGATTTTATTTTGGGTTCCTTTCTTCTTTTTACTCACCTCTTATCATAAAGGATGAATTAATCCTCCATAGTCATTTATAATCTGTATTTTATCATTTTCATTGAAAATTAATCATAAATATACTTCTCTTCCCCCACATATTCAAGTAATTAAAAACATTTTTCGTGATGTGTCGAATTACAGACATCATGGATGATGTGATTTCAATCTGCTTTAATTTCTCAAAGGCTGGTCAAGAAACCATTTTTATGGTTGAACTAGGATATAGTTTATGTATTATGTCTTATCCATGATTGATGAATTATCTTAAATACATGGTTTTAATTTAGAAAATAGAATGAGGTCGTTATTCTCAAAGAACCACTAAAATGATCTAAACTAACATCATTAATGTTTTAACTTATGAATCATCCTCAAGTAATAATTTAAAATAATAACTGTTTTAATTTATGGTTCTAGAAATTTTTAAACACTACTCTATTATAATTATGGAGCTTCACTTCAATAGACATGACCAACCATCATGAGCCAATCATTGAAATCATGTAATCAACTCATCGAAAAACATTGCAAGGAACAAAATACTAACAATTAATGGGTGAAAATGATGTAATGAAATAATCATATAATATATTATAGAAATTTTTATGTTTCATTAATATATTAAAAACAATCTTTTAAAAATTATACAAGGGGTTTAAATAAGTTTTAATTAAGACATGACCGAGGTAAGGGAATTATTAACCTAATTTCCATTCTTTGGGTTAACCTTAAACATAGTTATTTATGTGGTATTAAAGTTGTTTATGTGATGGGATTTTTTATATTATGTTTAATTATGTGTATTTATAGTGTTTGTAGATAGTCAATCAACTCTATTATGTCTCCCTTCACATATATTATTTATTTAAATGGATTTTCTTTTAAAACCCTCTATTAAATTTCTATTTTACGAAATTTCAAAGGAAATGTATTTATAAAATTATTCATATTGTATGATTGTGGTATGGTTCTTGGGAATTGATTATTATGAAAGGTGGGACCTATATTTCCATCCAATTCATTGGGTATGTGTAATTTAGAGGTTGGGTGTATGGTTACTCCAAGTGTAACTGCGATGGTTACACAATTGTATGGTAGCTATGAGGGTCAAAAATTATAAGGTAGTCGAGAGGGTTACAAGATTATGTAAGTAATTCTTTAATATAACATTACTATTATTTTCCTTTTTTTATGTTTTGTGAAAACTTTTGGAAATATCATTTTACACAAAGTATGTATATAGGAGAGACGTGTATCTCTTTGGGAAATGTTTTCATACGTTACAAGTTCTAATGGACTAATGTGCTCTTTCTTTCTTTTATATGCCTTACTGAGCATTTTGTGCTCATCCCATGTTTTTTAAATGATTTTCCCAGGTCATAATGATTTTTATGAGAAAGAATACATCCATGTTAAATTTTGAATAATTGGAAAAGAAATCATGTTTTATGCTTTAATTTTTTATATTCTGAAAAAAAATGGAAACTATATTTAAGGTATCCACTCTGTAACAATGAGTAATGTTATGAATGTATTATGTCCCAATTCTCTAATGCTCTAAACTCAGTAAGATATTCAATGTAAAATACATGATTTCTTTACTAAAATCAAATAATATATATTTTAATATGGTTCTATCCTTATAATTTCATGATCCCTTTATAAATATTCTCCTTACAAATTTGTTACTTTACCTGGATGAAATTTTTCCTTGAATGGTGAAAATATTTTTTTCAAAAATTGATAAAACATGAGTTATCACATTATATTGAAATATAATATTTCCCATTAAATCAAAAATCCATATGTTGTTGCATCATTATATTAAAATTTACTATAAGATTGAGTCACCACATCATCATCAACGTCTATAGTTCTTAGTGAAATTAATCATTCGTATTGATCAACCAATCAATAAACAAAACAATAAGATAGAATTCACTACATTTGGTTAATGTAAAATTATATAATAAAATATACAAGAGTATATATACATATTTTGGTGTGTGTGAATCTTAATAACTCAATCTATAATGTTCCATGATAAAACAATATTATATAATCTATGGTTTTGTAATAAAAAAGAATCATCATCGCAAATACTAATTGTATTTGGGTGTGAAAACCATGGAACTATCAAGGTGTAAAAGTGTAAAAAATAATTGTTTTATACTAAAGTAAAATATATCTCTAATGATTTGTGTATATATTCCAAAACATCAACTATTTTTCATCACCAACCCATGGAAATTTTTCATGTCTTGTAGTCAATCTTCTTATATGGTTGGAATCCTTCAATCCCAATCCCTTCAAAACATCATTGGTATATTATTAATTACAAATAAAATTTTATTGGATTCCTTGAGACAACTATAATATAAAGGAAATTTTAATTTTCCAATAATTTACATTTTGAACCCTCTCCTAATGAATAATTAAAATTGTGTGGATTGTTGTTCTCATGATCCTCCAAAAACTATGACATTAATATAAATATATACAACGATCATTTTATCATTATAATATATATATGTATATTATTATCAGCTATTGATTTATAAAATTTGAATTTTTTTAAATAATAATCAAATATATAATAACATTCAATCTATTTTTTATTTTTATTGTATAATTCCATTGTAAATTGGTATACTTTTATAAAATTTTAAATTAATAGAAAACTATATTATTATATAATGAACACATATTACACAAGGAACTTATTAATGAATATATATTTTATATCCATTTATAAAACCTAGATTCTCCATTTCATATACATTTCGAACAATAATAAAATAGTTTCAAGCATATAAATAAAGGTAAAAGGCACATAGAATTTATTCATATTGATTTGGGAATATCAATTTGATTATATCCATTCCATTTTTCAATAAAATGTATATATTCTTTTATTTTGTAAGGGAATAACCACTTAGTTCATTTATATTTATTTTTTGCGGCCTTGGATCTATTTTTAATATTTTATTGTTCTATATTTCGATATTCTCTTGATTAATTTAGTTGATACAATTGTATTCCTTAGTATAATCTTACACAGTCTACTTATTTAATTGATATAGTTACGTTTTTTTTCACAGTTTTTATCCTTTTCATTTTCACTATTGTTGTTTAGTCAAAAATAATATTTTCTTCATTTATATCTACTCATTGTGGTAATATATTAATAAATTTTTAATATTCATTTTTTCCATGATCACCATTTCCTTTTTCTAAATATTTAGTATCTTCATATGATCCCTATTGGATGTAAAAATACACATCATAATATTCATTTGTGTCATGTATCTTTTTCTATGATTCATTCTCAATTTTTTCTATTTTTCTAATGTACCATAACAATGATATATTGAATAATATTTGTTATCCTGATCCATTTTTTGTTTAAATTTTACGATATTCTCATAGATGAGTTGCAATGAAATATAACATCATCTTCTTGGGATTAAACCTTGTGGTACTTATCAGCTTTTAGATTAATGAATTTACTTTAAAAAATAAAATATATTTCAATATTGGATTCTTCCAATACAATATCTCATAGGCTTTCTCCTCTTAATATAGATATAAAAAATCCAAATTTTAAATTAAAACATAATTAATGACTACATCATTCCAGTAAATCCTTGGTAGATCATTTTCAATCATTGTTATATATTTCATATTTATAATTACTTAATTCCTCTTATCTAAAGATATACATTATTACAAAGAAATTAGAACATAAACATGGTTAATTATCAAATTATTCTTGATGCATTCTTCTATTTTATTCTTGGTAATGTCCATTCCACAATTAGACTGCATTTTTCCAATTTTCAGGCCCAAAATCATCTCATCCCATCACCAATAATATGTAATAAACTTTAACATTATTTATTTCTGAGAGATCACCATTATAAATACCATACCATTGTAATCATCATTTAATTAACTATAATACCATTTTTTATCAATTGATTTATGTTATATTGTCCCATACACATCAACATCCACTTACACATGAAATCTTATTGATTTATTAACCTTAATTTATATTTTTTTATTTATTTTATATTTTCCAAAGTATTTCATTTTTTTATTATCATCAATATGATTAGAGATTTGAGGATTCCCATCATTACATAACAAATCCTCTAAGGAATTTTACATCAATTAGTAAATTCATTATTCCATAGAATTTCCTAGTATTCTGTAGAAATAAAACATGTGTATTTTTGAAACCAAAAAGTTATTGATTCCACATGTTTTCATTCCCTCTAATGGAAATAAAACTGTATTTTCATTTTATATAAAAATGATTCATGAGGAAATTGACTATATTACTCATGTAACATAATTTAATCACTCATAAAATATTACGACCATAGCCTTCAGCCATTATGAAATTCATGTGCCTACATAAAATTTCAGTTTTTTGGGTTTTCTAGAGAGAGTGATCTTTATTATATAAAAATTTCTAAAATATAAGATGCATTATTTACTATACATGATACAAGTTACTTAATAATATTTTTTTTCATTTGGTAAGTACATGGACGACCAAGGATCCACATTATAGAACATTTTTTATTTTAATTCCCCATTGATGTTTCCCTTCATAACCCATACTTTCTTGATATATAATTTTTCTTCACATCCTTTAGATTTTAATGACATTATTCAACCTCTAAATACTTTTGATCAACCTCATATTATAAGGATATAATTTTTTTTCATTTATACCCAACATTATCAATCTTATTGATGTTGATATTTTTATTTATGGATATTATATTTGACATATCCTTATACTATAGACTGGGAATTATGGAGCTTGTGTACATAAAATTCACACTAAAAATTATATCATAATAAATGTAAAATGAATAATAATTTCATCTCATATTTTATTGTATACTATTTCCCTTGAATTTCTATTATTTTATGGAGCACACATATTTTTCATGAATCATTATTAAAAAAATATTTAACTTGATTAATTATGTGTTCATGGCCATTTTTGGTAAAGATTCATGTATTTTGTGTAATTTATGAATATCATAATGAATCTTATTCTTGGGTGTGACAATATATAGCCATTCATAAATACACATTTTTATTTTTATGGGTAGGACTGTAATGAACTATCTCAAGATATCCATCTTAATGATGCTATAAATGGTCTACCACTCAACTGAAGGAAGTTTGCAATGCTCAGGGGCTAGAATCTAGTGATTTTGTATAAAATAAACATTCATTAAATTTGTTTAAACCTTAATGTTTTGTAAAATAAACAACCGAGATAAAATGAAAAGCTGGCATGACCCGTCTATAGATTGGTAATCATTTCCAAATTAAATATACATAAATAATGAAAGCACTAATTAAATGTAAATAAAAACCTCCATCCTCACCCCTAGTATCCTTTAACATAAATGAAATTACGAGTAAAAATATTCCACCAAATACACTTATTTTTTCTACCAGAATATATTTCTACCCTCTATCCATAGAAGGAAGTAACATGAGAATTAGATAAGTGAAAAATTAAACCGAAAATATAAACAGGAATAAATCAACTAATAACAGCTCTCAATATAATTCAATAATTTATCCAATAACATGAAAATATAGATAATAATTTATACATTAGGGCATGATCTCTTAGTAGGCTACCACCCACCCTGACACATGACTTAACATTAATTATAAACCCATTTCTTTCTATTTTTATATACAAATCCAAATAATTAGATTTTCACTTTTTTTATTGAAAAAGAAACCAAAAATTAAATAAAAATTTTTTATCAACAACCACCCTATATTTAAATCAAAACATGTGTGGGTAAAATTTTTAAATTAACTCAAAGACTGAAAATTAGGTATTTTAAAACCATAATGAATTAATTCAAACCCATCAATTATCATTATTTCCAAAATCCCATGAAATTTATATTTTGAAAAAAAAAACATTAGAATGTTTTAATAGAAGCTATTAAGAAAAAAAACTTCTGTTTAAAAAAGAAAACATTCCCAACCATAATATAAAATTATTTTAAATTAAGAAAATATGATAAAATTTAACATACCATATAGTGTACCCATATGAAACAATTATTCCAAAAATATTATTGAACCATAGCAGTAGGAATAAACATAAATATTAGAATGTAACAAGAAAAAATATTCTCCTAACAATTCATAAAAAGGTTTTAGTTCCATTTTAATTATACCAAACCTTCAGTAATAAATATTAGAACTGACAAAAATGAACCAAGACTGATATTATTAATCCTATCAATTCCTATGGTATCCCTATTTGACAATTTGAAATATAAAACCATCATGAACTCAAAGAAACCACGAACCCCAAAAAAGCATGTTATCTCATGACCCACTATTCAATCAGTGCAATTGAAGGGATATTTTTCAGATACTACCCTAGAAAACCTACTACTAAACCATAGGGTTTCTACTCAAATAGGTAACTTTCTTTAATCATCAAATTATTTTTTAATATCAACTAGAGGGTATTATCCATAATCACACAAAAATTTAGAATTTATTTAAAATAAACACATAAAACACCTCAAATAACATCATAAAATATTCCACCAAACATGTCCGTGAATAAAAATCAAACCCTAAAATAATATACACATCCCCATGGGGATAAAATTTAGAATGGAAATAATCATCACATAATGAAAAAATGGGGGCATCACAGGTATTTTTAAAAAATATTAATGTCCTAGATGGGAAATTAAGATATAATGATTGGAGTATGCATCCCCTTTTTCATTTGATAAATCATTTGAAAATATTTTTCAAATTCCACTTCAAATAAAACTTTCTCAAACACATTACCAGAACATTAAAAATGCACAACCACTTTATTTAAAACTTACTAGAAAAATCAAACTCTTTTTTTGAAACAATTTTTCATTTAATGGAAACTATCAATATTTAAAACAAACTCTTAAATTTTTGAAATGACCCAAATGATTTAAAATCACCTGAACTCTGGCCTTTTGGTCTATCTGTATATCCACGTAGGGTAAAGAAAATTTAACGAACAACACTTTAATTAAAATTAACAATTTTAAAATTTTGTCAATTATTTGAAATTTTATTAACACTTAAATGGTGAAGTATAAATTTTGGGAAATCCCATTAAAAATAACCAATGAAACAATATAAATTAATCTACATTATAAAAATTCAGCTTGGTAGTTTTAAAAAACATGACATATGCATTGTTTGTTAAACAATATTTAAAATTAATCATTAAATTGGAGAATGACAATGAACTATACGAAAAAAATATTGTAAATTAAATTCAAACCTTTAGAAACAAATTAATCATTTAATACCATCATTAAAAACCTCAAAAGAAATTAAAACACTAATAAACTAGTTGTTTCAATGTTAATTATTTAACATGAAGAAATACTATATTAAATCACCTTAAGCATGTTATGATGAGACGGAACATGACACAATCTATGGAAATTACTCAATCATGGTAAAAGAGACTATCATGAACCCTAATATAAGAATAAACCCCCAAAATAGGTTTTATATCTAGACCAAGGGTACATACTATCCCAATGTGGTAATAAGGGTGGATTAAATTGAGATAAAAAAGGGTAATGTGGGAAGAAGAGACTATTCCAAGAAGGGACAACCACAAGTTATGAGGAAAACCCAAATAAACTACCATTAATGGGGTTTTGGGGGGAGATTATGAAAACATTTAATGGTTCCTAAACAAAGTGGTAGGTCACAAGTTGCGGGTTGACCTGGGTTCAGGTGTGATACGAAGATAAGTGGAGTAAAATATGGGGGGTCCAGTAGAGGGAGGAATTTGAATTAAAGGTGAGGGGTGGATCACATGATTAGAGACAATGACCATGAAGGATTTTGTATGATATGTTTGAGATAGGTGTGTAGCTAGAGATGATAAAATAATGAATTAAAAAAATAAATAAAATATTAAATTCAATGGAATAATGTATGTTTTAACAAACCTTGTAGATACTATTTCACCTATGGTGGACTCCAAAAAATAACCTAAATGGTTACCAATTGGGGGTGAATGGGATAAATAGACAAGAACTGACCATGATAATCAACATTTTCAAGGATATAACCAAAACACATGGGTACTATATGGTTATCTAACCATATAAGAGTGTACTTGACCACAATAAAAACCCGAAAATTTTAAAAAGTCAGGACAAAAATTAGAAATATCCCTACACATATAATGTATAAAAATTATAATTAAATACACAAATAAATAGAACTCAGTGACAATTTGGGTGTCCTAAATCCCCTCTAATTATTTTCCATTATTTTTAATGTACTTTATTTCTCAATAATTAATTACCCTTAAAATTAACTCTTCATTCCCACCTTAGTTCCTGGAAACATGTGAATTCCCCCATCCTAATGTATTACCAAGAGTTATAAATCATTAAGGATCTATAACGTTTCACCACATCTCTATGAATTAACCTATGTGGTCCTTGATCCAATTTACACGATCGTTCAAAAAATTGGTAAATCCATCAATGATGGAGGCCTGATATTTAATTTTGAATTTATATTTCACAGGATCATTGAGTATTTTATGTTTTTATATTTTATAAAAATAGATTACTATCTAATTTTATATTACTTATCTTTCTATGATGTATATAATATTTTGAATAATATACAACTCATTTTTTTCTTTAATTTGTCACTATGCATATAAAGTTCTTAATGTAAAACTCCTAGTCCATCCTTGAGGTAAAAACAACCCTCAACATTTTAACATTATCCATTATTTTCCCTTAATTTTTATTTTTTTATGATAGAAACAAATATATATTCATTAATTCATTTTGATCCCTTTAGTTCATCAAAACTAGTTTCTTATATGCTAATATATTATTTGAAAATAATTTTCTTATTTTTAATGAATTTATTCCTCAAACACGAATAACCGTTAATATATTTGATGATATCTATAGGGGTATATCATTTTCAACGTAGTCTCATAAATATTAGAAATATTTTCGGCTAGGATCCAAATTTTTCAACATTGAAATAAGGATAGTGGAAGAATAATATGGAATATTAATTTTTCGTATTTAAGATTGTTTTCTTGGAAACACATCACAACTTTTACATCCCTAAATACATGATCATACTCTATTATGAGATTCATAATTTCATTAAATCCCCCTTCTAGTGGGTTCTCATTTGATAAATACTCATTTTCTTTATTTATAATATCATATGTAACAAGACAAATGTGAAAACTATCCAATGTATCATATATTACATATTTATCCTCAATCACAAATATCATTATATAAAAATAAAATTTTATATTATCAAGATTATTATTATAATATTGATATAATTGATGTTTTATCCAAAAAACATTAACGATCTCCAGAATAATGACTACCAATTAACAGAATAAATCCTAATTTCCATTTAGGTATGCCCCCAAGTCCACATTCTTGTTCTAATAACCTTAAATTCTGATTCATGTCAATTGGAATTTTCTTCAAACATATTAGGATGATTTTATCAAATGTAATGTGAAAATATATATGATATATAACAACCCAAACATGATATACATTGATATTACATAACATTTTTTGGTCATTTCATACATCAGACAGAACATGCCCAAATACATTATTAGTTTATTACCTTAGGAATATTAGAACAAACTCTCATAATTTTGTTAATTATTTTAAAAATATACCATTAATATCTCCCCCTTAAGTACTCCTAACTAAATCCATTAATTATAATAATGGAAAAAAGAAAACATAATAAATATTTTGAGCTCATATGCTCAGAAAGTAAATCATGGGAGACATGAAATCATAATCATTAGAATAAGTGTATGATAATAGGATCATTAAAAAAGTAGATCGTACCCTATGGGTCAATGATCACAAATAAGAATCATGAAATAAATATAATCATTTTAAAATTTAGAAATCATAAGGAAATAAATATCAATTTCCATTAAATAATATTATAAGAATAGGACATGGAATTTGTGGATGAAAAAAATCATATTAAATTATATCCATAATAGTTAATGGATCACTTCCAAGGCTAAATTATCATTATGAGTTCGAACCCAATACCATATTGATAGTCATATTTTACTCCCAAAACCATCTTTGTAATCATAAATTACACTGATAACCATCTTGGTTGTCATGGTTCACTCCAATTACCATTATAGTAGTCATCATTCTCTCCTAATACTATCTTAGTTGACAAGGACCTTTATGTATATCTAATGAGATACAAATTTTTATCCATGGACTTAGAGAGAGATATATTTCCGACCAACATCATTATTAAATATAAAATATTTATTCCATTAGAACCTAAATAATTTATTGTATTAGAATTATGGAATGAATTGTCTTTCATAAACATCATGCTATCATAAAATAACCCATAAAAGATAAAATGGTTTCATAAATATAATTCCATAATAAATATATATCAATAATAAAAATAATATGAATGAAACCATTTTATTACATACTTTTTAAAACATAAGTATCATTCATTAATTCTATCTTAGATGGAAAATATTTTATAGATATCTCAAGAAAACATTTCTTATGGGAAACATACTTTCTAGTTTGAAAATATTTTTTTTATATCAAATTCAATAGAATTTTTAGATAAATCATTTTCATTTGTAATGAATATGTAATATTGTAATGGAATTTTTAATTAAATAATATTTCATGAAATCTTAAAAATATGTTCATTTCGTATAATTAATAAAATAACATCTCATAATTTTGTCGAAAAAGACAAAACTACACCATTAAGAAAATGAAAAAAAATTTCAATCAAACCATTTAATTAATTGTCATAAATGGGTAAAAATGAATTTACAAAATTGAAAAATAATCATAAATATATTATGTAATATATTTTATAAAAAACATAGACATGGAAAGTAAATATTTATCCCATATACATAGGTATAAACAATCCCAAATAATAATGAGATTGTAAAATTAATGCTTATCATAGATCTGATTCCCCCCATACGTGTTCAAAACAACAATATATATTTTTAAAATACTTTTAACTTTTTAAATAATCATAATAATATTTATTATATCATATATAAATAATCAATGACATTATATTACACATTTATTAAAAATTCTAAGTTAATGTAACATTTTAGGTAGTAGTCGCTTTATTTATCGTATATATTTTTGAGTTTTTAATATTATGAATATTATATAGATTAGGATTTATATACTTCTAGACTGTCAATGTTTCTTTTATTATGATATCTATTTAGTATAATAAAATATATAAAAGAAATATATATATAATGGAATACACAATTCAAGTAGACAGTAAGAAGTGTGTACGCATGAACGATGTTTCCATTTTCTTGTCGTACTAAATAGAAGAAGTTAAATGTAATATATATATATATTATTAAAATATAATTATTATGTCATATATTTCATATTTATTCAGTATGTACATATTTATAATCATTAATGAATGGTTAAAATTAATGATGAATCTCATCGTATCGTGGAGATGGTAGGATGCGCATACGCTCGAGTGACATTACCATTCTATTATCGGTAAAATATTGAGTAAATAAATTTTATATTATTTAAATAAAAATCAATATAATGTTATATTTTTTATTTATATCAATTATATCCATAATTATATGCATCCAAATAAATTAGTGATGAAAAAAAGATAAGAAAACACCACTGATATGGTAATCTATACATACTCACATGTTATACTTTAAATTTTCTTAGGTTGAATAAAAAGTGGAATATGGTTGTTCTATAATTATAATTACATCTCAGAATATATTTGACACAACATTTATTACTTTATAATGTAACCAACACATAAACTAAGGGTATAAGAAGAAACAATTTTGATACATCTGTTAAAGAGATTACAACTTCTTCGACAACCCCCCTCTAGATATCCTCTTAAAGATAGTAGAGTTGGACTTTTAAAAAGAAAAGAACCTATATAATGATATTTTAGAAGTTTATAATTGAATTTTTTTGGGTATTTAAGATCATTAATGAAAATTTTGGATGGGGAAGTACGGGATGATGTTCCCTTTTATTATTGATGTGGCGAGCTCTTTTGGAAATCCTTAAAATATTGAAACATAATAAGAGTATTCTATAGATAAAACTACCAAATGAGCCATAAATGAATAGTGTGAGACATTTTAGGACATATAATATCCATTTTGTGATTAATTTACATTTTTTTATTTTTAAATAATTTACTATTATATTAATTCAATAAAATATCCATATTTCAAATTTGATACTATTCATTTAATTCAGAGATAAATACATCAAAAAAATATTTGAATTTTAATATAATGGTTTGAAAAATATTTAATATATCTAAAAGTTCAATTAAATTCTATATTATATTTAATTAATACAAAGTCTAACAATGTTAATATTATTATCATAAATTATTTTATTTTTCTATCATTTATATAAATATAGTTTTAACATTAATGAACAATATAAGGTAATTATATAATTTTAAAAACATAAAATTATAACTATATATTTAAATTAATTTTATTATGATAAAAGTAAAAATTTATATTCGTTCTTATAATTATTTGAGCCTCATGTGGACACATAAAAAGTTATTATATATAAGAGAGTTTAATTTTGTTAATTTCTTTAATTTTAAATATTATATTAGTTATTTTCATGGACTTGAGTCCATTAAAATTCGATTTAATATTCACATGATAAGGGTAGAATCCTCTTAATACAATAATTGTTTTACATGTTTTGGATTTAATTTAGACCATATCATTTATATTTACCCTTAATTAATTGATTTTAATTTTAATTATTGTAACAACATTTAAATATTATGATGTTCTAAATTATTACTTATATTTGCTCAATTTTCCATAAATTAACACTTTATGAAATTAGAGACCGTATTATAATATATCTTTAGTTTATAGTTATTTTTAGAATTTTAAATGAATGTAAAAAAATATTAGATTTATAAATTATTATTAGTGTCAATTTTGACACAATTCATAACATTATCTTTAAATAAAATCTAGACAACAAGATAATCAAGACACAAAACATTTAAGACACTCTTAACATGTATTATTCACCTATATTATTCGTGTATAACCTTAATTAATTAAAATAATATTTATTTTAATATTTTTTATAACATTTATTTAACTATTTATTAATTATTCATTTTTTCCATCATAATTATTTTACAATTTATGTTATTCATTTTATCGAATACAATTATAAATAAATTATATTTTTTTGGATGTAAATTTATAATTTCAAATGAAAATTTTTAAATGAATTTATCTTCTTTAAAAACATATATTAGATATGTTATTGCTATTTGAAATATGAGTTCAACATTTTGAACCTACCTTAAAATAATATTTAATAAATGTCTTATTTTAAACCAAATTACTTACAAAGGTTATAATTTTTTCATAAGGATATTTATCAAATAATCCCACTTATTCAATGAAATTGAGACATCTTTTAGGGTAATTTTATAATTTTATAATATAATTTTTAACTTTAATTAATTGATATACCCATAACTATGGTAACTAACAAATTAGTAAAGTTACAATTCAAAATATCCCAAAATTTAGTGTATCATATTACACTATAAATAACATATTTATTAAAGATATGATTTTATTTTTTTAAAAAAAATCAGATTACAAAAGTAGAATATTTTTTAAATCTAATCTCGTAGACGTTGTGAGAAGGTGGATAAAATAGATGTTCAAAAGATCAAAAAATTTTAATATCAAATTTAAATATAAAATTTATTCAAATGAAAGAAATTGAATTAATATATTTATAATTGATCTATTTTGACTAAAAATCATCTTATTGTAAAATAATAATTTAAACAATAATGGAAGTTCTTAACTTCATTGATGTTTTTTCACTATTTATTAGAAAAATAAAATTTCATAGAAAAATTATAAAAAATTAAAATAATTAAATTTTTACATTAATAATTAAAAAACTATTATTATTTTATAGAATTTATTTTATATCAGTGACTATAATTATTTTTTTTATTATTCACATAAGGACATG
This sequence comes from Viscum album, assembly GCA_963277665.1. Lineage (NCBI taxonomy): Eukaryota > Viridiplantae > Streptophyta > Magnoliopsida > Santalales > Viscaceae > Viscum > Viscum album. The sequence goes on from OY728165.1 coordinate 2,052,194,923, forward strand.
AAAATGAGTTCCATTATAATAATAATGTTTCTAATCATATAACGACTTCCCGAAAAATTATACATTTCATTATAAATATCTTTTATTTATGTAAATAAATTTAAACTTTTGTTATTAATATTCATATTACTGTTATTATTTTTTAGTTTATAATTATATTATTTAAATATTTATAATAAAAAACATTGTTTGGTAAAAACATAGTGTTGACTGTAATGCAAGACAAGTTTATGTTGTGTGTTATGAAAGCATAACATGGTGTAGTGTATAACATAATCAAATATTATTATATATTTAAAATAAATAATATTTATAGGGATTTATTGATGTCATAAATCACAAAAAAATTAATGATTCTTGGAATATTGAGGGAATTAAACTAACAAAAATATGAGGATTTAAAATTCCATCAGTTCCAAAAAAACTCAATGTAATACAACCATTTTCCATTTTAATATTATTTTCCTAAATCTGATTATTTTTCATGAAAATTTATTCTTACATGATTTTAGGAAGAATATACCATTTATTTTCAAATGATTAACTTCCACATAGAATATCATTCCCATAAATTAAGCTGAGTTTTTTATTCTTGATACATTAACATATGAAGAAATTTTTAAAAATAATAATAGTTCACTCAATCTATTTTTTTCACAATAAACGGTTATCAAATGTTATCCAACCAGCATAAATACACCAATAGTTAGATATTAATTTGTTTTTACAAACATATTCAATGTTTGACTTAAACAATATATAAATGTATAACCTTAATAACCTTATTAAATTTTAAAATAAAAAAGTTTAGAAAGATTTTTACTAAATCATCTTGTCATTTATCTCTTATATATCATAAGGTATATCATGGTTGTTACATTCCGATCATGTGAATACATTCATCATCTATGTTCTTAAATCATTATAAAAAATTGAATTACCATAAATCATTATTGAAAATATTCATATTCCCTTATTCAAAATTTAATTATATATATATTTCTCACTTCCAAAAAGTTGTAAAATTTATCCATGATAGAATTACCCGCTTCTAAAAATATAAATGATTAATTACATGTTAACTAGTATCATCCAATTTACTTGTTCATGTGAACATATGATTATCCAAACATCATTATCAAATCATTAGGTATATATTAATGGGTTTATTTCCCTTAATAAAAATTTATACTTTCCATTAAATCCCAATTCAATGTCAACAACACCCTTTTACATATCCTTTCACATTTAAAGTGATAGTCTTATACATCATTCATCCCACATTATCCATAATCCATTACCAAGTCCACTTAATATTATTCATTAATACACCTTCTGTATAATATGAATTATAAATTATGTCTTATGGTACCTCAACATCAATCTAATAGTTATTCTTACATTTAATATAAACAATATTATTTTAACATCCCATACCATTCACATTTCATTCGTGATTTAATTATCTTCAACTATATAACAAATAATCGTACCACCTTACTAATTTTAATCATGATATTTCAATTTAAGAAATATATTTCTATAATTATAATATATTCTATATCTAAAACATTCCTTGTTAACCATGTTTTTTCTAGTTTCTGAAAATGACTAAAACCATGAAGAATAGTGTGAGATGTACTTATCATAATGGAAAACTATATAACCATAGAGAAAAATTTATTTTATATCCAAATAATTACTCTTTATTAATACATGACACCTTAGTTTTATCATAGGGCTTTCATATCCAACTTCCAATTAAATCCTTCATGAAGGTTTAGAAAGAGTTAGTGAATGTCTATAGAATATCCCCTGATAGTGTAAAACTAGGTGTTCCAAAAGGAATGTTGTCATGTACTGGGTTACACTCGAGTCAAGCATGATATAGGTTTTTTGAGTTGTTACCCTAGGTACATCTCTAGCAGAGCAATATCCACTTGTAGAATAAAAAATTAGATTTTGTGATATGAATCCAATCGTTCTTTCCTTTACAAAAATTCATGTACATTTTATTATACATTTCCATATCAATAGGCTTATCCAAAGGCATTTTCTTAGGGTTCCCACTAGTGGTTTCTCAACCATATATCCAAATCAGAAGAAATTTTTTTCTTTTATAGCAATAATAGAAACCCAAACATGATGTACATTGATATTACAACACTTTTTCAAATTATTTCATACATTATATAAAAAAATTCTCAAATGTTTTATATGTTTAGTGCCTTTGGAAACATCAAACACATTCAACTAATTTTGTGAAAAATCATTAACATCTCCAACAATGTTATTACCCGTTACTAACCCAAACTAAAACCATTGTTTTAAAATAGGAAAAAAACTCAACAAAAGGGTGAGCTAATATAATCAATTAGTGTAAATAATTAAAGCATGTATACATTATAATGGGAATAAGGTTATGAAAACAAGATCACAAAATTTGAATATCATAACATGTGTGTCAATGATCAAAATTATAAATCATGGAATAATGATTTTTTGTTCATAAACCTTGAATCGTAGTAAAATAAAGAACATAATCTATAAAATCATTACATAAAAATGAGAATGGAATTTATGGAATACACATATGTATATAAAATTATTTCTATTGTATTCAATACATTACTCCTAAGGTCATCTTAGTAGTTTGGGTTCACTCCCAATACGATATTGGTAATCATAGTCCTCTACCATAACAATACAGTATCTCATGGTTTACTCACATAACCATATTTTTAGTCATGGTTCACTCCCATTATAATCTTAGTAGTCAAGTTTCACTCCAAATAGAATCTTAGTGGACAAGGTCCTTTACTTTAAATATTCAGTTATATATATTTAAAAATCTTTTTTATTAGTATTTGTTTTGTTTATATATATATAGAACAAATGTTTTAGAACAACACATATACAATTTTTATATCCATTAGTACTACCTTTACAGTAGTCTGGATTCTTGATTCTGACAGAAAACCACACCCAGGCCTATCTATTATAAGAGGGCTCACCCTTGAAATCATTCTGCATTTCTGATGTTGGATTTTGGTTCTCCCTTTCCTATGCAAAACATTATACATTTTGATATGAGATTATGCTTCAGATATATTGATTTGAAAGGCTTTTAAATATAAACTATAAGACCAATATAAATGAAACATAAAACATGGATTAATCATATTTAAAATAGTTTAAAATTTATAAAATTTCATAAAAAAAGGTTTATGGAAAATAATTTATATGCCTTCAAAATAACCTAATTGAAGCCTAAAAATGTTTCTAGTATGTGACTTCAAATTCCAATAAAATATAAACAATAATATTAATATAAATGAAAAATAAAAAATATATTAAATATATAATAAATTTTTAATAATAACAATAATTTCATATAATTTTTTTAGGGAAAATAATTTACTATCTTTCAAATCTACATACATGAAACTTAAAATTTTTTCATGTTTGTGCCCTTGAAATCCTATAAAATATCAACTATTAGGCCATTATAAATGAAAGATTAAACATGGATTAAATATATAATAAAAACTTGAAAAAAAAATTGTGTAAAAAATGTTGATGAAAAATGATTTATAAACATTCAAAACCATCTACTTGAAACATAAAAACGATTCAATTATATGTAATTGAATGAATACAAAATATAAACTATATGGTGAGTATGTTATTATATTTATATATATTTATATATATGTATATTATGATCTATATATATAGTGTTTGTTTTATGTTTTTTAGAATTATGTTAATAAAATTTGAATGAAAAAATGTTTTCTTTTTATGTAATAGATTTTGTGGAGCTCAAATTTGGGACCATTTCGAGAATAAAGTATGGGTTCTTGTGGATTTTGAAGTTGATAAAAATATCTTTTGGTGAAAATGGTTCTTTAAGACATAAATGGTTATTGATGATAAAATGAATTGATATAAATAAAGCTACTTAGAAAATGGTTTAATCAATAATAAGGAATTTGATATAATAAAATGTTTTCATCTTGGCCATCAACCTAGATCGTGCTCACCACATGGTTTTTTTATCGATGGAAAGTGGAATTTAGTAGTTTTTTGGGTCATTTCACCACTACCTCCATTTAAGGGAATTTATTTTGCCAAATTAATTCTTCATATTTTTTTGAGATTAATCATTAATTATTTCTCTAGATCATTCTATAAATTCCGTCGTTTTTATCTCACTTCATAGTAACCCTTGAGTAAAATCATAAAACCTAGGTTTTCATCCATGTAATTACATCAGAATCAATTCTAGTGGAGATCCTATCATTTCTCCATCTTCCTAAATGAGATCTAATCTTTGTGTACATTTTGGATGGATATATAGTTCATGTATTTATCTTGTAGTGTTTGACATGCATACATCAGATCCAAAACCGATTGTAACCCTGGAGAATCAATGTAAATATGTTATGTTTTTAATAATAAGATTTTTTTGAACTCAATTTGGAGTCATTTTTAGAACTAATTAATGGTTCTGGCTGATCTTTATTTAGATATAAATATCATTGGATGAAAATTGGTCTTTAAGAGAGAAATAATCATTGAAGTGAAAACAGGTCTTTAGCAGGGTTCTATATGTATGATTAGTTTTAGTATACCATGTTTCATCTTCATCATTTTTTATAAAATATTCAACTTTATTATTTTTTACACCATTACAATGGTATTTGTAATCATTTTTTACATTCATTTCATTTTCATTTATTTATTTTATTTATGAAACTCATTTTATTTTTAATAAATTATAGATGTTTATGTATCTTTTAAATTTTGTTTATAGTTTTTTATTCTACCCATTTTATAAGTATTGAAAGTTATCTTCCTTATAATTAATAATTTTTTATACGTTTCTTGTATTCTCCTTTAAATTCTTATAAAACGTATATTGTGACTAAAATATAAATAAAAACTAAAACAATGGAAAAACATGTAAAAAAGACTGATAATAATAACAAAATTTGTATTTTAGTAGAGATGAAACATTTACATGAACAAGTATAATCAGTGACTTTGTCTATGAATATGTCTTGTAGGTATATTTCATCTTACATGGTGGTCTGTGAAGGGGATACCGAATCGAGATAATTATGCTCTATGCTGGGTGGAGTCTCAGGACCTAGAGTGGGATAATCATCAGACACTAGAACATTGACTACCACATGCCCCTCATGTATGTCAGTTAGAGGATGCTTCAACTACCTATTATACCACACTCCTGATCCTCCTTTCACTACGGTAGTAGAAAGACATTTCATCGTCATAGTAGGGATCAAATCCTATGATGGATATTGATCTAAAAGTTGTGTGGATCTTGATCCCAAGGATGTGACGGATCTATACCCCAAGATGGAGAGAACTGCATATATCTTTTTAAGAATGATGGATCCCATGCCACCTGTCTATGTCATTGTCATTTTCATTGATCCTTTGCACCAGCAGCTATTGGAGGATATTCCTTCATGGTTGGAACCTCCACTCTCTGAGATAGAATCTGAAATATGCTCTCATAAAACACATGATAAGATGACATCATCTCTTACCCCTCATCATGGACTACTCCCTGATTAATGAACCCCTCATCCTCTTCATCACTGATGTGAACAAGATTCTCTAAGTGAGTGCTATGTAAAGATATTCTCAATTAATTATTAAATAGTCCAATAAAGGAACGATTGGAAATTTATTGACTTATGTTCATAAGAATATTTATTCCATGACAGGTAAGAGAAAATATAGACTTCTAGTCTATACTATGAATTATACTCGGTCTGCTATAAAAGAATGTATCACATAGTAGGTACAACCTGGTTTCAATACACATCACGTCTGTTTTAGTAGTAGTGAATGTCAACATGTACATGGAACTTTTCATCATCCTACCTCCATATTAGCTTTATGCCATAAATATCCTATGTCTATCATGGTAGTAATGGAATTTGATAAGCATATATAAATTGTCACATGACTCTACTAGTCTGCTACAACTCAATAATATGGAAGTGAATAAGGGACACTACAACCATAACATCCCAAATTCTAGGTTCATATTATAGTGGAAACTTCTCCATTATAATCTTGAATGGAATACATGTAATCTTAAATGACATTTTAGTTTTTTCAAAAAAAAACATTCTTTAAAAAAATTGATTCTTTTATTAAATTTGTTAGACAGTGACAGATTGTTTGTATATACATTGTCGGGTAAGAACTCTAAAACATGAGGTGATATCCACCAAAATGGTGTGTCAGAACTATGTTTAAATTGTTTCTTTGTCACCAATTGTAAACTAAAACATCCAAATTGTAAAATAAAGAGAAATTAAATTCAATTAAACCTCATATAATTATAATATATTAGAGATGGGTGATCATATTAGGATTCACATAGAGCATCATGCAACACCTCCATAGTGAGTGGTCGAACAAAAAGATAAGGGTATAATGAAAGTGGTTCTCTCATGACTTAATCTGAAGAATGATGATGCATCCCCTGAGATATGTGCAGTCAGATAGGGATACCATGAATAGTGATCTATATGTGTATGTCAAGAAGGTCGATCTCTATCTATACATCCTGACTTGATCTATGTTTTCAAATATATCTAGATACATCATCTGCACGTGAACCCCTGAGTAATCAGCAAACATGGTCCCTCCAATATAATATAATAAATATTCTCAAGCGTAACACATGACCGTTTGTTTTTCCACATCATAGGGTAAATGTGGAATATTCTCCTCCTTCAAAGGAATAGAAATCAACCCTCAATTTCTAGCCCTATTTTTGGAAAAAAAAATATGATTCCTAACACTCACTGAGCAATGTCAAACCCTAATTCATGGGTGGGTCCAATAATGTCTTCCCATGGGATCGGAAGACCGAGAAACACTACCTCATCCTAGAGTGTGATAGTCATATCTCTCTTAGGAAGGTGGAATATGTGTGTCTATGGGCTCCAACTCTCCATGAGGGTAGTATGCTTGTGATGGTCGACAAATGAGAAATATGATACAATAAGTTTATAGAAGAGAACATGGATCAAGAATTGTATAATGGCCTGTGGAGGGTCCTTGTGATGAAATTGGTGTGATTGATTCCCTTTAATCGGTTGATCCTCATGAACTTCTAACATGACCTACGAAAACTACCAATACCACTCAGTCAATAGAATGTTATCATCAATCTGTATATAAACAAATAAAATGATTCGTAAGTGTGAAATGTAAATATAATGTTTTTTTTGCTGAATGTTATGGATTATAGCATGCAAGACATGTCGTCTTTATTATAACTATTTTATGAAGTTATTTCATACCAAAATAAATGTCCATGTCATTATATTATTCAAATAATATTACTATTGTTTTTTTGTTGATATGATTTTTTTTAAAAAGGGTGTTATATATATATATAGTTTTTGTCCTTTTTTATTTAAATGATTATTATAGTATGTTTTTCATTGTAATTCATGTATGAAATTCCACATTATTCAATGTTTCATGATTATTTTCTCACAAGTATTCTTTATGGTTTAGCGATGTACATATTGATTATGTGCAAATGTATCCTCAAATGTACTAGTCATATTCCTTTTAATGTGAGTATGAAAAACATGTTGATATTTGATTGTAAAAGTGTTTAGTGAAGTTAGACATTTATAATAAATGATGGGTTTTATTCACATATTCCCATGATGCGATGCCGATAATATATCAAACAAAAAGGCCATGTCTTCAAACTGAGCAAGGAGATTCTTATAGTTCACTACCTACAATAGTGGTAAGTATATATGATTCTATAACACTATTTGAACTTCAAGAATTAAAAGGTGGGAAATTTCTCATGGCATAATATTAATGGTTACAACGACAATGGTGATGGAATGATTTTATGTCATCACCATCGTCATTGTCCTTGTTCCTCATACACCGTGGTTCATTAGCCACAATTTGTTTCTTAATATTCACATAGTGTTATAGAATTAATTGTACTAACCACTGTTGTTTGTTGTGTAATATAAAAAGATCCTTTATCTGATTTAATAACCTCAATGTAGAATTACACATAGTTAAAACATGACTCTTTATGTAAAAAATAGTTTTGATCATGATTTTGATAGTGTAACTAATATTGACAAAGATACTTGATCATATAAAAATTATTATACTATAATTTTAAAAGAACTTTTTATACCCTAATATATTTTCCTATAGTATCATTATATAAATTTTTATTTGAACATCAGTCACTGAAAATTTAAAAAAATGCGGTAAAAAGAAGTGATAACATCATATTATTTAGAATATGAGAATACCATAATAGAGACAATAAATCATTATAGATGAGAGTTTTAACACAACCCATCAATGTAAGGGAATCTTTTCCTGTTATGAGCTTCTTGATGACATATAGTGAATCTCTTACTTTTCCCTTTTTCCTAAGGCCAATCCTCCCTATTCCATATCTTGATGGCCATTCTTCTTCCATAGGTACGTAACCAGTGGATGCCAGGAATTACTATCGGCTAGCCATCAAGTATTGGGAAATAATGAAACTTCGAAATAGGAATACACGGTGAATCATAACCATTAGCAATGGTGTCCCCATGTAAACTAGATCAACATATGCCTCCCATGATATTTTTTCAGAGGCACATGCTGTGATACCATGTGCACATGGAAATTGTAACACCAGAATGTTTCCAAATTGAAATTTCATAATTTCTATTAATACCAAAAAAATTTAACTAATTCTATTTGTGATGGGGTAAGAATGATTTTGAATATGGAGTTAATATCGTTATCAGTGGAAAATTATTACATGATGACCATAATATTCTTCGTTGTTATTTTAAATCACTCATTGAAAGTGTCTTTCATAACTTATCTCGTACTTAATTCAATCAGAGTCTTTTTTTTCTATCAAAAATGTACTTCATGAAACGATATAATGTCTCTTGATATAGGGAAGTTATATGTAACTTTCAAGGCCCTTGAAGATACCATTGAAGCAGTTCACAATGTATTTGGGCATGTGTCCATAACTCCTCCCCCCGTTATATGACAATGTCCATTTTTCTTTTGGAATCCACATCATATAATAATACACATATTTATTATCCATGCAGATTTGTTTCAAACTTTTTTCAAAATATCCCTGATTCGGCTCATATGTTGCATAGAAGTTATCATATTTCTCATAAAATGTTTTTACCTTTAAGTTGAAATAATAACAAAAAAAATTTCATACCAATCCTCGGGATTTCATTATTCATAGGTTTGTGGTGGAATGTTTTCCTCAAATTTATAAATTTTTTTCTATTGAAGAACTGATGATGTTCATTGGGGGGTCTCTTTGAATATTTGTCCACATAGATTACGTAATTTTTTTCCTAATTATGATCAAATATCTAAGAGACTCACTAAATGTGAGTGAAATGGTTGTTGATACATGAAAAAAACTAAATACATGATTCATAGTTTTCTTTGACCACAATGAAAAAGGCATGTGGAAGAGGTGGTTAGTTGAAATCATGGTTTTCCACAGTCAAGAATATGCACTTTTTTTACTGTATAAAAACATTCCACCAATCTAAATGAATTGATTGCTCAAATAAAATGCAGAGATAAAAGGAAAGAATTCCTAGAAGAATCGATGAAATGTTACATGAGATGGATCAAGTTGGTTATCCAAAGACACAAGTGTGTTTTTGTCAAGATGGAAGGAAAATTGTTTGTGGTCGCTCCGTTTGGATAGAAATTGTGGCTATACTAGATACGAGTCATCCCAATCACTATAGGACCTCACAATTGCCTTTGGTTTCACCATCTATGCCTTACTATAGGAAATATTATAACCAAATGTTGTTTATATCCTCTATTCCACAAGGTAAATACAAACTTCTTGGCATGCCTTAATCATATCAAGAAAAATGGATGAAACATGTTCTTTATCCAATGAGGTATGGACTTTTTCCAGATGTTGTTGAATGCAAGTATGAGATACCTCAATACTAATGATTCTCTAACCTCTCATTGTAATGTTCAGAATCTCCCTCAAGTGAAATATACATTTATAACCATAAATCACACATTGTATGATATATTTATTATGGTCTAACTCTAGAACTATATATCGGCAGTGCCTCTCAATGTGAAATCTTTTTATCATCATTTTTGATAAATATTTATATTGAAAATTCCTTCCAACATATCTAGTTTTTTCCGACACACTAATCCTAATTTGTACAACTCCAGGAAACATAGTTCTAGGTTTGAGAACATTGCATTTGAATATAGGTACACATGACATTACATCAGAACAATATGTAAAGTGCGGTCGATGTTTTAAGAGGGCCGAGGCCTCAATACAACTAATTAATTTCTATAAACATCCTCCCCAACTTATTCTGCTCTTTCCTCATTTTCATTGTTGTCACCATGTGTTCCATAATTACAAAACTACTCATTAGAAGTTGGATTAACATGTATTTAAAGGATTTAATCTAGGTTATCCTCGTTTTCATCATTTTGAAAAATCATAATTTCATGGGGGCAGGTCATCATCAACCAATCCTGTAAGTCTACATCTTCGTTCAAAATGAAATTGTTGATGTAATGTAGAAACATCAATATATAACTCTATATTGGTACCATCTAACAACTACGAATAAAATGTTATTGGTTAGACCCACTACACATAAGCTACACATGGTCAAGCTATATTCTACAGTGTTACTAAGAATAGAAAAATTCTATTTCCCATAGAATTGATCTCTTGATCAGGTCCTAGATTTAAGGAATCAGTAAATCTCTATTGATGGTCAGCTAGGGATACAAAATCAAATGACATAAGAACAACTACTGGTTGGTTATAATACGATTCTCCAGGATCAGTTAGAATAACCTCTTTATAGTAGTACACACATTAATCCATGACTATCTATGTCAAAAATATTATGTTGATCCTGATTACGATAATGTAAATAGTATTTACAATGATATTTGACCATATAATATTCAATAGAACTATATTTTAGGATACTTTTTATACCCAAAAATATGATAGTAATGTCTCATTTTATAAACATTTATTAGAATATAGGTCACAAAATGTTTTAGAATGTGAGGTAAAGAGAGGAGGAAACCTAAAATTATTTTATTTAACATTGATAAAATGGAACATTATGATTATATAATGATAAATATATAATAACAAAGTCATAAAATAAGACATGAATTATTTAAAACATACAAAAAATTGTGAAATTTTTTAATAGAACCTGATTTGGATGAGATAAGCCAAAATTCATACATGAGGTAAAATCCGACTTAGCTTAGTAATATCATCAAAAGATATGTAAAAAATATTATAATTTTTTAAAATATTTCTTCATACTAATAACATATCTTATATTTTACCAAGGAAGCTATTAGAATGCCAAAATATTTCCAAAATTCTAATGTTAAATACATACCATTTGAAGATTTTATTGATATAAAGATTGAAAATGAGCTAGATTTTAACTCATTTATGAAGTGATGTTCATCTCCTCCAAAATAAATTCTATTAAAAAATTCCAAGGAAAATATTCTATGTTGTAAAAAATTGATGTGTTATTTAATGTGTTTGTTCTTTCCGATTTAACATTATATGATCATAAGTATCATTAGATAATTATTATATGAATTAATTTTTTATAACATTGTTTTTCATTAATTAGTTTATAATTCTTCTTTACTAATATTAAATATTATTTTGAAATTATATAATATTTTTTATACTAAAATTTTAAAACATTTTAGTATATCCTAAAAAATGACCCTATTATATCTCAGTATGGGTTTTACTATATTAAAAATTATTTAATCACCAGATTATCATTACTATGTTATTCATCAGTTAATCATTCTTTAATCACTCTATAATCATTCCTTATTCAATCAATAATCATATGATATTCATTAGATAATCATTATTAGATGATCATTTTAGGTAATACTTTTGGAATCCTATGTTATTAATTAATCAATATATACTTAATCATTAATAATAACATTTAATTAAAACTATATGTAACTAATTAAACTACTTAATAAATAACAGCATTAAATCCAAATTTAAATAATTTAATTACTACCACTAACATTCATTCATTATTGTCTATTTCCATGTCAATTTTCTTTTAAATCACCATAATTATCATTTTATCATTGATAAATATACTAATTTGATTATACTTTTCCACGACATTTCATTATATTATAAATAACATATGAATAATATAATGCATATCCCCTAAGATTTTCAAATCAAAAGTGCATCAAGAACTGTTTTCGTGCACTAATTTCCATTTGTGTGAAGATCAAAGAGGTATTTTAAGTTTTCACTCCCAGGTAAATTTGTTTCTAAGGCACATAGACTTATTTCCCTCTAAAACATATTTTGATTTCATAGATAACCACATAATATTTATGCTACCATAATTTTAGAACATTTAATACTACGTTATCCTATAGTTAATCTATACATAATATTTACTAATAGTAAAAATTATATTATTTTATATATAACTAAATAAACCACTTAATAAACAAAATATTTATAAAAATTGAACTATAAAAAAATAAAAATTTAGAACAAAAGTTAATGATGTCATATTAATAAATATCTTTAAATTAAATAAAAAAATACCTCTAAATAAATTTTCACCAAAAAATCAGAGATTTTTTAAGAGCATGGAATACACTACATGTAAAAGAACATTTGTACATATAGAAGTAGTGGAAGGAATATATATAGTGCAAATGGAAGTGAGTGAGGTGGGGGTGAACTTTTATATGGATTTTAGGAAATGGCAGTTGCAGCGGTTCTACTTTTAACCTAACATTAAGGCGAATGGCAGAACCCCATCATTCCTTTCCATTTTCATCAATCTAAGAAAAAAGTAGTTAGGAGAAGGAAGGAGGAAGTGTCTCTATATTCTTTATACTTAAACCAAAAGGGGACAGCAAACCTTCCACCAATCAATAGAATTTTTCTAAAAAAATTAACATGTACATATTTAAAAAAATTAAAAAAAATCACCCAAAATAATCATATTTTACTATAAACATCATCTAAAACTTTTTTGACTTTATATAGATTATAAATTATTTTTTTATAACTCTAATCCCAAATGATATAATTACATTATGAGAATAAATATATTAATTATAAGTTATTTAAAAAAATATTATTGATTTTCAAAATCAATAACTATTCTTAACCTAACATTATCCACCTAATCATAATTCAAGATGACACCCCATTTTTAATCATTCAACATTGGTTATCTCTATTTTTTCAATAAGATATATTGAATGTATCCATCTTTGTTTGAACTCAAATATAACATGTTTACCTTTATCAATGAACCAAACCACATATCTAAAATATTAAAATGATGTTTTGTAAAACCAAAAACTATTTCATGATAACAAACACGACTTACTATTAATGGAAAATTCCATAGTTGAGTGATGTTTTATTATAAAAAACTTATAGTATGATGGATATGGTTGGAATATATGATCTAACTAATGCCACTCAAAAATATCATTGGTTAGTTGAATTTCATTATCTCTATAGCATTATTTTGTATTGAAAATTATGATAATTTCATTGTCCCTTATTCAATATTCTCCTTACCAAATTGTTACTTTACATGGATGTATTTTTTCCATGAATGGTAAAAATAATTTTTTCTAAAATTAATAAAAAATGAGTTATCGCAATTGAATGAAATATGACAGTTTTCATTAACCTCATTATCCTTTTATTTTTTCCTCATCACATTGAAAATTAATTTAATACTGTGTAGCCATATTATCATCAACATCTATAGTTTATAATGAAATTAATCATTCTTATTAATCAACCATGAAAAAAACAAAAAAATAAGATATAATTCACTGCATTATGTCAAAATAATATTATATTAAAAAATTTCAATATATATATATGTGTGTGTGTGTGAATCTTAATAAGTTTGGAAATGATGCTTCATTATAAACAAATATTATATAATCTGTGATTTTGACATATAAATGAATATTGCATAGAAATAGTAAGTGTATTTGGATGTGAAACCCTTAATAATATCATGATTTAAAAGTATAAAACACAATTATGTGTTGTGTTATTCTCAATTACATTATTCCTCCAATGGTTTTTGTGTATATTTCATGACATCAACCTTTTTTTCTTCATCATCATATTGAAATTTTCTATGTCGTGCAACCAATTTTTTCATTTAATTGGAATCCTCGAATCCCAATCCCATAAATACCTCATTGTTATATTATTATTGATAAATAAAATATCATTGGATTCCATGATATAACTGTAATCTATGGATAATGTCAAGTCGCCAATCATTAACTTTTTGAACCCTCACCCAATGAATAATGAAAATATTTTGTATTGTAGTTCTTCTTATCCTCAAAAAACAATGTCTTTCATAAAAATAAGTACCAATATCATTTTATAATTATTTATTATATATATATATCAACAATCGATTTCTAAAATACAATATTTATTAATTATTGGTCAAATATATAATTACATTCACTATATTCCTTCTTTTGAATGTATAATTCCATCCTCAATTGGTATACTTTTATTCAAATTTAAATAATATGAAACCATCTTATTCTACATTGAACACATATACCTCATGGAACATATTAATGAATATATATTTTATATTTATTTTTAAAACCAATATTATTTATCTCCAAACCATATCCAACAATAGTCAAATAGTTTCAATCATAGAAATGGAGGTAAATGTTTCATATATATTAATCCAACTAATTTGGGAATATCACCATCATAATATATATTTCTTTTTTTGAATAAAATTTATATATTCATTTTTTTGTTATGGAATAACCACTTGGTTCATAAACATTTATTGTGTTGGATCCTAGGATAAATTTGTGGTATTTGATTCTTCTATATCGTTTCATTCACTTATTTCATTTACATGATCTAATACCATTCCATGGTAGACACTTCTATAGAATTTATATTTAATTGATATAGTAATGATTATTTAGAGAGTTTTTTATTTTCACTTAATTTAGATTTTTTTAGTCACAAATAATTTTTTCTTCATTGATTTAAACACTACATAAAAATTTCAAAATAAATTCTTAATATTAATTGTTTTAATCATCATCATTTTCCTTTTCTGAATACGTAGATTCCCTATACTATCCCTATTTTTTAAAAAAATTTGAATTACAATTTTCAATTATTTTAAATATATTTTTCTTTGAAACCTTATCAAATGTTTTTTAATTATTCTAATGTTCTATAATAGTGTTATCTAGAATATGAATTGTTTTCATAATCCTTTATTGTTTAAATAAAATTAATTTCTCTCTAATGATTTGTAATTAAATATAACCTCATCTTCATGGGATTCAACGTTGTGGTACTTACTATATTTTCGAATAATGAATTTACCATCAAAAAATAAAATGTATTTCATCATTATATTGTTCTTATACTCCCTCTCATAGGATTTCTCATAATCATATAGATATATGAAATATAAATTTGAAATAAAAACTGAATTTATGACTACTTTCAAATAAATAATGTGTAGATCATTCTTAAATGTTGTCAAAAATTTATTATTACAAATAGTTTGATTCATCCTCTCTACAAATATGTTTTAGTGAGGATATATATCAACTGAAACATGGTTCCTTATAAAATTATTCTTGAGGTATTCTTTTATTTAATTTTTTGTAATGTTCATTCCACTGTAATAAAGGGATTTTTCAAATTTTCATCCATGAATCACCTCATCCCATCACTAACAACATGAAACAAACATGATCATTTTTGATTTCTGAAAGATATCTATTATAAATACTATCCAATTGTAATAATAATTTAATTAACCATAAAAAAATATATACCTATTTATTTATTTTATATTATCCCATACGCATCAACATTCACCAACTCTAGAAATCCTATAAATTTATTGACATCAATTTCAGTATATTTTGATTTATTTTATACATTTTAAAATTATTTCATTATTGTGTATTATCTCACATAAGATTATAGATTTTGGAAGATCCACCATTCTATAGCAAATCCTACAAGTTGATTTACATTAATTAGTAATGGATTTTCTGCCATATCCATTCCCTGTATTCCTTAGAAAGAGAACATTTTTATATTTTGATACAAAAAAATATTTATGGATTCCAATTGATGTTATTTCCTTTCATGGAAATCACACCATATTTTTATTTTATATTATTATTCTATTTGATGAAATATACATTACAACTTAGGTCATATAATTGAATCACATTCAAAATATTAGGAACAAGGCCTTCAACAAGTGTACATTCTTTGTTGTCAATTAATTTCCTCTTTTTTGGGTATTTTATATACACAAGGATCTTCATTCATTGGTTATTTCCCAAATATATGATGCCTTCATTTTCATACATGATACTTATGACCTGATTATAGTATTTCATAATATGGTAATTACATCGATGACCTTGTATCTTTATTATTGATAAATTTTTTTATTTTAATGAATCCCCATTGATGTTTTTCTTATTAACACCACTTTTATTGATCTATATTTTTTCCTTCACATCCTTTAGTTTTGAATTATATTCCTCCACTAGTAGATAATTTGGTTCAACCTCACCTTATAAGGCTATAATTTTCTTTTATTTTTACCCCACATTATTATTCTTATTGATGATGATATTTTGATTTACAGGTATTATTTGGTATATATCCTTATGCCCCTGAAGTTGAAATAAAGACCTTGTGTTCGTAAAATTCAACCCACAAGAATATCATAATAAATGTAACATGTATGAGAATTTCCAATCATTATTTTTTTCCAGTTTCCTTGAATTACCATTATTCAATGGAACACACATATTTTGTGTGACACATTATTACACAACAATATCACATGATTCATTATGTGTTTTATAGTCATTTACTATAATGATTCTAGTATTTTTTATCATTTATGAGTAACATAAATGAATCTTATTCCTGGTTTTGATAATGTATGGACTTTCAAAAATCCCCAATATTTTATTATTATGAGGACTATAATTAATGGTTTAAAATATCTTCCCTAATGAAGCTCAAAATGGTTTCCCACTCAATTGAACGGTGTTTCCAATACTCGTGGGATTGAAAATAGTGATTTTGTATAAAATAATCATACTTGGTAATGGATTATGACTTTTTGTAGTTTAAAATAAACAATCAAGAGGTAATGAAAATCTGACATGCTCTACCTATATGTTTCAAATAAATTCCAAATTAGTTATACATAAATAATTAAATAATTAATGAAATTTAAATAAACAATAACTATGATCACCCCCAACATCTCTAACATAAACTGAAAAGATGAATAAAAATATTCCCTATAATGTATTAATTTTTGCCACTAGAATATATAAATACCATATATGCATAGAATGACATAAAATCTAAATTGGTTAAAACAGAAAAATTAAAATAAAATATAAACATGCATAACTCAAATGATAGACACTCTCAATTGTAGTCATTAATTTAACTAATAACCTAAAACTGATGTAATAATATATGCATTACCAAAAAATAATAAGTAGGCCATGACCAACACTAACACACACCATAACATTAATTATAAACCCATTTCTTTATATTTTTAAATACAACTACCAATAAATAGTTTTTCACATTCATTACATAAAATTATTTCGAAAAATCACTCAAAAATTTATAAAAAACAACCATTTCATTAAAAAATGAATGGTTCAAAATATTAAATTAACACCGCACAAAAAAAATTGGGATTTTAATACCATAATAAAAAAAATTGAAACCATCATTTATTCCTAATTCCAAAATCCCTTGAAAATGTAATTAAAAAAACCAATTAACCTTTTTTGAGAACCTATTAAGAAATAAAAAAACCACTACTATTTCAAAAAAAATTTACAAACCCTATATAAAATTTAATGAAATTTAAAAAAATATTATATAATTGAACATACACTAGAAGCAACCTATAATAAAAAATTATTCAATAAAACTAATTAAACCATAGTGGAAATAATCAAAATACTTAAGTGAATTAAAAAAGACAAAAAATACTATAATGCTTCAGGAAATGGTTTTAGTTCAATGTGAGTTATACCAACGTTCTAGTTATAATGACCTGAATTTGCAATAATGAACCTATAATAATACTACTAATCCTATCAATGTCCCTAGTAGCTCTATATAATATTTTTTAAATTAACATATCATGAGCTCAACGTAACCATGTCATTACCCACCTTTACCAAAAACGAGAGAAGGGACAATAGATTTCCAGACCCTTCCTTCATTAAGTTGATGGATAGATAATGACCCCCGAGACCGACCTTCAATATGTCCCGGAGTGGCGGCCAGCACCAAGGGTATAGAATCACACACAAGATAGAAGGCACTGCTCTTTTTATTTTTATAGGATCTGGAGATAAGATAGAAACCCCAACGACACCAAAGGTGTAAGTAAAGGTAAAGCCAAAATTAATCCATTCCCATAAGAATGTTCAAAATACCAAGATACAAGACACAGGAACTCCAAAGGTAAAGTACCAAGAAAAAGGAAAACAACAACAACAACTGCCCCAAGGTCCGAGCTAGTACGGTCCTGCACGATCCCAGAAGTCCTCCTGGAAATCTGAAAGTAGTTTTATATATTTAGGGTGAGTATATAAGTATACTCAGTAGGGAAAACCAAAGGCCCTCGTGCACAAGTGAAGATTCATTCTAATGCCAGGTGAGAAAAAGAGATAACAAAAAAATCTAGAAAGGTAAACTAACCACCCATGCCTCACCAAGGCACACTCCCCAAATAAAACAAGTCAAGTAATGTATAGTAATAGAACATCGATGTTTGGGTACCTCGTGCCACTTTCCAACTAGTTATTGAAGACATCCTATGCATCATACCAATCCAACCATTCTCACCGCAATCCCAATGCCACACCCCACCCGCACCAACATGGGCCACTACCACACATCCTGCCCGCAAACACCTGGGCCACACCACCACACGTAACAACGACCACAAACTCCTAGGCCAGAACAACTACTGCCAAGCCTGAAGAAACCTGGGCCTCATCCCAAAGACTCTTGGGAAACAACCTTCCTCCACACACATGGGCCAACCACCACAGCTCCCCTGCCCGAAGAAGCTTGGGCTATAATGGACCTCAGGCCATCACATCCAACCCAAAGATTCTTGGGCAATTTGGGAAAGGGAGAAGAAAATGATCTAATAACCAACCACTCATAGGAGTGTTGGGGAAAACACACTCCCCATGAAATGGGGCGTTTGGCACTAAGTGCTCAACTTTGGGTGGGGTGCGAATAAGAAACATAAGAAATACAATATATTTATAGGCAACAGGAACTAATCCCAACCTAGGGGCTCCAAAACCTAAGCACAAACACCCTCGTTACTATTCATTCTTAAAGAAAAGCACAACACTCGCTGCCAAGTCACAACTCATTCCCAAAACCAATTCCCAATTTAAAACATTCTTGTTTTCATGTTCATGTGATCCAATTTGGGTGAATTCTACACTATTGGGATACTAACATGAATAACCACAATATAGGAGAATAGAAATAGCCAAACAAAAATTTAAGCATTCACACCCGGTTCTCTATTGAAGTCATAACAACAAAGGGATGAGTGATATCCCTTAAATTACTTGAACCAAACCAAGCCTCGAGATACAACCCCACACCATTTCACATTCACTACCAAAAACCATGCCATAGGAGAGGATCCCATCCCCATTCACGTCTTCCCATATGCAACTAGAAGAACAACACACCTACTACCAAACAGAATGGGAAACATCGAGGTTCAATCACATCATTCATTAGGTTATTCTTTTTTTTTAACGGTGGTGGTTACATAGGGATTATTGTTTTACTGACATCCATTTAAACCAACCGAGTTTAGGAGACTATACAATTTCCATGTTACAATTATTTAGTCATCACCAAAGACTTGGGTTTATTAGGATGCAAATAATGACCACCGACGACCATGATTTTCAGTGAGAACAAGCCCATACAGTTCACAACACATAACAACATAAATGAGTATAGCGGAACATCAATCACACCCCCTTCATTCAATAAAGGTCTATTCATTATCTTCATTAAGTTTAGTTTCATTAATCCCCAGAAAACCAATATCATACCAACCCCGCATGATACACAGAAAAGAGAAACTAAGGAATAACCCTACTTGGTTGATCCAAGATCAAAGTTTTCCACGCACCAGGAATGTCAGGGACTCCACGGGTGATCAGAAAGGTACCGGAACAGGCTCACCTCTTGTCTCAGGAAGGAAGAATCCAAATGGACTGGGAAAAAAAGGAGTCCGGCCAAAAAGGAAGAAGAAGAATAATAAATTCTCATGTGATATATAGATAATATCCCGTTATTACGGGATATGGGGTTTTGAATGGATTAAACGTCTGATCGTGGTTCCCCACGCGGTTGGGTGGTTTCACACGACATGATTAATTTTTATTTAATGATTCCTATTGGAAAAAAGGTTGTAACAACTGTGATTTTAAAGGATTTTATATAAACATAGGGGCATGATACACAGACCCAAAGTTGGGTCCATCTAGGGTCACCCCACCCTTAGGAATTTAAACATTGATTAAGGGATTAAAAATAGCCTTGAACTACTTCCAAAAGGTTCAAAAGGCCTAAAATTGGTGTTACAAGAGAAACTGCAGAAGGAAAACCTGACAAGGTCGGGTGGCACCGCTTGTGCCACACACCAATCGGTCACACCGATCGGTGAGACATCAACCGGTGACACACTGATCATGCCACACACAGGTCGGTCACACCAATCGGTGACACAGTGATCGTGTTACACTGGTCAGTGGGGAACCGATCGGTCGCACGCTGATCGGTCGCACACCGATCGGTACCACACCGTTCGGTTGCACCCACCGAGGCGCCACCCTTAGGATCCAGATTTTGGAAAGGGGTGGACCATGAAGGTCTGTGAGATCAAAATAGATACCTCTCAATCTATTCTCGCCATTGAGAATCAAAACCAAACTCGAAGAAGAGGGGGGGGGTCCGAACAACCATCTTGAAAGATACCTCTCAAGAGTGAACCTCATCGACATCTAAAAACACCTCTCCCTCAAGTAACTAGGCAACACCAAAGGGTCAACTATCCAGCCATATGTATTAAGTAGTTACTTCCTCCGTGTTAAGATACTATCCGCTTTGGGCGACACTGACTCACGCGCATGAGTTTAAACTCATCCAACTTAATGAATCTTGATTTGGGAACAGGTCCTCCCTTCCCCACAGTCAAGACATTTCACAACACTCTCTAGGTAGGGAAACAAAAAATCTCATAAACTAACAAGGTCAGCACTACATCACAACATGCATAGAACGAAATAGAACAAAACTCAAAAGAGCTCTGGTTATTGGGCGTGCATCTGCGTCTCTCATTCCTATGTACTCTCCTTGAGTCTTCCATGCCTCCAAAACACACGAACCAAAGGGATGTTTCGTCCTCAGAGCATCGTCTCCTCACGATCCTCGATCATCACTGGTCTTTCAACAATGATCACATCATCCTCGATATCCATCTTTCCCCAGTCGAGGACATGTGAATCATCGTGCATATATTTTCTGAGTTGGGGCACAGGAGTACGTCATGTATTCTCAGAAGCGGTGGTGGTAGCACTAGCTGATAAGCCACTTCTCCAGCATGCTGCAACACTTCGAAGGGTCCGATGAATCTGGGAGAAAGATTAATCCCCATACCGAACCTTTGTTGTCCACGCTGAGGGGAGGCCTTCAAGAACACGTGGTCCCTGACCTTGAACACCAAGGTTCTCCTCCTATTATCGACATATGACTTATGTTGGTTCAAAATCGCCTTCATCCTCTCCCATATAAGCTGAACCTTCTCCTTCGTGCTATGCACCACTTCTGGGCCAAGAACACTTGTTTCCCGAACCCCAGTCCAGTATACGGGTGAGCTACACGACCTTCTGTACAGAGCTTCGAATAGAGTCGTTACAATGGTAGGGTGATAGCTATTATTGTAGGCAAACTCTACTAGAGGAAAGTGTCACACCCACGATCCCCAAAAATCCAGTATACAAGCCTGCAACATATCCTCCAAGGTCTGGATTGTGCGCTCTATCTACCCATCTGTCTGGGGATGGAAAGCAGTTCTAAGACGTAGCTAGGTGCCAAAAGCATACTGCAATCCTCTCTAGATTCGTGAGGTAAACTGTGAATCCCTATCTGATACTATGGATCTTAGAACTCCATGCAACCGCACAACCTCATCCATGTACTTTTGTGCTAATGCATACACTGCACCCGACTCCTTGATCACCAAGAAGTAAGCCGATTTCGTCAACTGGTCCACCACTACCCAGATAGTGTCATAGCCTCCTTGATCCTTGGGTAGTCCCATGATGAAATCCATTGATATTTCATCCCACTTCCACTCGGGGACATCCAAAGGCTGCAAAAAACCACCTAGAACATGGTGTTCAGCCTTAGCCTGCTGACACACTAGGTATCTTCCCATGAACTCTACCACTACCCGCTTCACCCCAGGCCACCAGAACTGACCTCTCAAGCCCTGGTACATCTTGGGAACTCCCAGGTGCACCGCTAGGGGTGAGTTGTTGAACTCATTAAGAGATATCTCTCACATCGCCTCTAGAACAAAAATCCTTTCTCGGAGAACCATGTGATTCTGACCATCCTCTGTCCACCCTTCCAGAGGATCACCTTAGTTAACCTGGTCATGCATCACTTCGATTTCTGATTCTCCCCATTGGGACTCCTCTACCTGCCGCAACAGAGAAGAATCCATTGTAATCTGATACATGCAACCTCTACCACCTTCCATCCTTGCATCCAGGTGCAGGGTAGCCAACTCCTCCATCTCTCTCCAAGTATCTTCCGACTCCCGATCCACATCCTTCTGCGAATTCATGCTCAGGGAATCAGCTACCAAATTTCCCTTTCCTGAGGTTTAGGAAATCTCGAAGTCGTAGCCTTGAAGGGACTCCACCCACCTACACTGCTGCGAGTTCAGGTCCTGCTGGGAGAAGATATACTTCAAGATTTTGTGATCTGTGAAGACCACAAAGCGCTCACCGATGAGGTAAAGCTGCAACAAAATTAGTGCAAACACGACCACCGCAAGCTCTAGATCATGGGTGGAATTGTTAAGCTCATGGGGATGTAACTGCCTAGACCCATAGAGGATCACCCCTTGCCGCTGCATCAACACGCATCTGAGGTATTTCCCTGAAGCATCACAGAACACCTCATATGCCACCCCTTCTTCTGGTAACCTCATCATTAGGGCACTTACCAACTTCTCTTTCATATAACTAAAGGACACCTCGCACTTCCCATTCCTCACGAAAGACTAGTCCTTCTTGGTAAAATCTATCAAATGTGCCACAACTCAGGAGATGTTGGGAACGAACCTCCGATAGTAACCTACCAGATCTAGGAAACAACGAACTTCTGGCACGCTCTTGGGTGCTACCCAAGAAACAACTGCCTTGACCTTCAATGGGTCTACTGCAATCCCCTTCTCAGACACTATGTGCCCAAGGAAATGCACTTCTCACGTCTAGAACTTGTACTTGGAAAATTTCCCATAGAGATGCTGTTGTCAGAGGACCTCTAAAACCATTCTCAAGTGCTCTGGGTGATCCTCCTTTGATCTTGATTAGATCAGGATGTCATCAATATACACGACTACAAACCGATCCAGGCATTACAGGAAGATGGAGTTCATGAGTCCCCTAAACATAGCTGGAGCATATTTAATGCCGAACGGCATGACCAAAAACTCAAAGTGCCCATATCTTCTCCTGAAGGCAGTCTTAGTGATATTGCCCTCTTTCACCCTCACATTGTGATATCCAGACTGTAGATCAATCTTTGAGAATCAACCTGCTCCCCTAAGTTGGTCAAAGAGATTGTCTATCATGGGGAGAGGGTAGAGATTATTGACTATCACCTGATTCAACCTCCGGTAATCTATGAACAGTCTTAGACCACCATCCGCCTTATTCACAAACAAGATAGGAGATCCCCATGGTGACACACTTGGCTGAACAAAACCCTTCTTCATCAGATCATCAATCTGGATCCGCAACTCCCGCAACATAGAAAGTGTCATTCGGTAGGGAGCCATCGAAATCAGATGGGCACCAGGTTACAAGTCTATCTCAAACTCAACATCACGTCGAGGGGGTAGAGTCACCACCTCTTTAGGGAAGATGAACATAAACTAATTGGTGATCCCTGAGACTTCCACCATCTCTGCATCCACCGACTCCACTAATAGTTTAGCCAACAGGGAAAGGAGGGGATCCTCTCATCTGTTTCTTTTCTGAAAACCCCGCTCGCCGATGAAAGTTACACGTTGACTGCCCAAGTATGAAAACATGGCCCTTCCTCAGAAGGAGTCAATGAAGGAACATACAGAGAACAGCCAGTCAATGCCTAGGCTGACATCGTATGGTTGTATCTGCAATAGTATAAGATCTCTGATAGACTGATGTGGCCCCATCATCAATCTACTCCCTCGGCAAACATAAAACATGTTGGCCTGACCTCTGACTGGCGTGCCTAGCACTAGGGGCGCTGAAAGTATCTCGACATCTAAACCCAGGGCACATGCCAGACTGGGTGTAACAAAGCTGTGCGAAGCTCCTGTATCAAACAAGGCATTGGAAAGAGTACTGAACAAGAAGATCGTAACTCGAACAACCACTGGGATTGCTGGAACTACTGCCTCCACGGCGTGAAACTGCCCCTGCCCAGTTTTTCTACCTCTCGGTTGTCGGCCACCTCCCCGACCACGCACTAGTCGCAGTCCCTGAGGAGCACCCTGAGGTCGGCCTCCTCTCGCCACTTCTGGTTTCGGACGGGCGGGAGCCTTCGGTCCCTGCTGCTGATGGTGAAGGGGCCTAGCTGGAAACTACTGTGGTTGTGGTGCGAGCTGAACCTCTCCACCGCCATTGTACTGTACTCTGTCGAGGCACTGATTCTAAAGGTGTCCATGGATCCCACAGATGAATAACCTCGGTTCTGGGTCCAAAAGAAAAGGGTGAGGACTGGGGGATCAGAACTAGAACTGCTCAGGCATGCTTTGTAGTGGTCGAAACCTAGAGGGTCTTGATACTGGAGGCCTGCTATTGACGTCCTTCCCCTTCTATGAGACCAACTGGATCACCTCTTGTGATACACCTATCACCGTGTGCATCCTTTCCACTACTTCAGCTTTCTTCTGAACCACTAAGTAGGCTGGTAAGGTGAAGGGAGTAACAGCATACTGAAGAGAAGGTCGAAGTGCCTCCTCCAAATGTCTCGCCCAAGACTCCTCATCCAGAAATAGGTCTGGAGCAAAGCAAAGAAGATCCTTGAACTTGATCCCTAACTCTCTTATTGACATGCTCCCCTATTGGAGGGAGAACATCTTCTACCTCTTTTCAGCCATCATCGTGGAAGAGAGGAATCCAGGATGTAACTCCCTCTCGAAGTCATCCCACGCAACCTCAGCCTCATTATTTTCCCCAAGATAATGCATCCACCACTGACGCGCTGCTCCCCTCATCTTGCTGACAGCCAGTAGAACCCAGTACTCTCTCGTAGATAGAATCAAGAAGAAAGCTATCACTAGCTCCTCAAGTCAATTCACTATCTCTACATCTGAGACACTACCCTTGTACTTCCCAAGGGTCTGTCGTTGAAAGGCACGAAGTGTCCTCTGCAACTGATCGTCCTCCTCTCGGTCAACCTAATGTCGATCATCCAATGCAACCTCCAGGGCCTCAATCGTCTGCACTACTTGTGGTTGTCTCCCTAGTGCCATAACTGCTAGGTAAACAATGATGCCTAAGCCCGAGTAGTGTAGAATATTGATCTTAAATTTTCATAGGATTCTTATTCATTTTAAACCCCCAAAATCCCCGTGAAACACAAGAACACAAGTCACTATGATGCATGTACCTTCCCTCGGGCCTCTACCCTGCAATCAATGCAGCCTTACTTGGTCGTTTGGTAGGTCCAGAGTCATATCATCAGATCACGGGGTGCCCTAAAATCTCATGTCCTAGCCAGTCTTCCATGGCCCATTTCACACACCACGATCACCCAAAACTGTTTCCCTGCTATCCCATGCAATCCTCACTATGCCTAACCCCAGACTCCATCCTATCTCCTAACTACTCCTCTGATACCATTCTGTCATGACCCGCATTCACCAAAAAGGAGAGAAGGGATAGCAGATTGCAAGACCCTTCCTTCTTTAAGTTGAAGGAAAGATAATGACCCCCGAGACCTACCTTCTTTGGGCCCCAGAGTGGCGACCAACACCAAGGTCATAGAATCCCACACAAGATGGAAGGCATTACCCTTTTTATTTTTATAGGATTGGGAGATAAGATAGAAACCTCAAAGACTCCAATGATGAATGTAAAGGTAAAGCCAAAATTAAACCATTCGCATATGCATGTTCAAAATGAAAAGATACAAGCCAAAAGAACTCCAAAGGTAAAGTACCATGAAAAATTAAAATGAAAACAGCAACTGCCCCAAGGTCTAAGCTAGTATGGTCCCGCACGATCCCTGAAGTACTCTTGGAATCCTGAAAGCAGTATTATATATGCATGGTGAGCATATAAGTATACATAGTAGGGAAAACCAATGTCCCTCGTGCACAAGTGGAGAGGCATTCTAATGACCTGTGAAAAAAATAGATAACCAAAACATCTAGTAGGGTAAACTATCCACCCAAGCCTCACCAAGGCACACTCCCTAAATAACGCTAGTAAAGTAATGTATAGTAATAGCAATCTATATTTGGGTACCCTATGCCACTTTCACACTGGTTATTGAAGACATCCTATGCATCGTACCAATCCCACAATTCTCACAGCAGTCCCACTGCAACATCACTCCCGCACACACCTGGGCCACAACCACGCATCCCGCCCACAAACAGCCGATCCACAACCACCACTGGTAACCACACCTGCAAAAACCTGGGCCAGAACAACTACTGCCATGCCTGAAGACACCTGGGCCCATCCCGATGACTCTTGGGAAACAACCTGCCCGCACACACCTAGTCTAACCACAAAAACTACCATGCCTGAAGAATCATTGGATATAATGGACCTCAGGCTATCACATCCTCCCCGAAGAGTCTTGGGATTTTCGGGTAGGTGATAAGAATAAGAGCTAATAACTAGCCACTCATAGGAGTGTTGTAAAAAACACCCTCCCCATGAAATGGGGTGTTCGACACTAAGTGCTCCACTTTGGGTGGGTGTGAATAAGAAACATAAGAAATACAATATATGTATAGGCAACAGGAACTCATCCCATCCTAGGGGTACCAAAACCTAAGCACAAACACCATAGTCACTATTCATTCATAACGAAAAGCACAACTCTCGCAGCCAAGCTAAAAATCATTCCCAAAACCAATTCCCCATTTCAACCATTCTTGTTTTCATGTTCAAGAGATACCATTTGGGTGAATTCTACACTATTGTGAAACTAAAAGGAATAACCACAAACCAGGAGAAGAGAAACAACCAAACATAAATTTAACCATTCACACCCGGTTCTCTTGTAAAATAACAACAAAAAAGGGATAAGTGGGATCCCTCAAATTACTGGAACCAAACCAAGCCTCGAGATATAGCCCCGCACCATTTCCAATTAACAAAAAACAACTGTGGCACAACAGGGGATCTCATCCCCATTTACATCTTCATATAGGTACATAACAGAACAACATACCTACTACCAAACATAATGGAAAAAATATAGGTTTGAGGACATCATTAAATATGTTCTTATTTCTATTTTTTAACTTGGGTGGTCACATAGGTATTCTTGTTTTACTGAACATCCATTTAAACCAACTGAGTTTAGGAAGCTAACCAATTTCTATGATACAGTTATTTAGTCATCACCAAAGACAAGGGTTTATTAGGATGCAAAGAAAAACCACCAACGACCATGATTTTTAGTGAGCACAATACCATATAGTTCACAACACATAATAACATAAAAGAGTACAGTAGAACATCTATCACACCCCCTTCATTCTTTAAAGGTCTGTTCATTATCTTCATTAAGTTTAGTTTCATCAATCCCCACATAAACAATATCATACCCACCCTGGATGATACATAGTAAGGAGAGACGAAGGAAAAACTCTACTTGGTTGATCAAGGATCGATGTTTTCCACCCGCCAAGAACATCGGGGACTCCAAGGGTGAGCAGAAATGTTCTGGCACAAGCGCACATCTTGTCTCGGGAAGGAAGACTCCAAACGCACTAGGAAGAAAAAGAAGTCTGGCATAAATGGAAGAAGAAGAAGAAGAAATTCCCATGCGATATATAGATAAGATCCCATTGTTATGGGATATGGTGATTTTAACGTCATTAAAGTTGGATCGTGGTTCCCCAAATGGTTTGGTGGTACTCACGATGGGATTAATTTTTATTTAATAATTCCTATAGGGAAAAAGGTACTAATAGCTGTGATTTTAAGGGATTTTATATTAATTAGGGGGCATGATACACGGACACACAGTTAGGTCCATTGAGGGCCACCCCACCCTTAGGAATTTAAACATTGTTATGGGATTAAAAATTCCCTTGAACCACTTCCAAAAGGTTAAAAAGGCCTAAAAGTGGTGGAACGGGAGAAACTGCAGAAGGAAAACCCAACAAGGTCGGGCAGCACTGATCATGCCACACACCGATCGGTCGCACTGAACGATCAGACACTAATCGGTGACAAACCGATCATGCCACACACCGGTCAGCCACACCAATCGGTCGCACCGATCGGTGACACCCCGATCGCATCACACCTGTCGATGGGGCACCGATCGGTCGCATGATGATCGGTCGCACACTGATCGGTCACACACCGATCGGTCACACCCACCGAGACACTGCCCTTAGGATCTATATTTTGGAAAAGGGGTTGACCATGAGGGTTTGGGCCATCACAAACCACATGCCACTAAAAAGAGTGTTATATCATGACCCACTATTCCCTTAGTGTTATCGAAGGGGTATAGTTAAACAAATTCCCTAGGAAACCTACTATAAAAAATTGGGTTTTCTCTCATATAGGAAACATACTATAATCCTCATACCTCTATATAAAGTCATTTTTAGGGGAGAAATATATAATCACAAAAAAAAATTCAAAGCATTTGAAAGAAACTCATACCCTTCCTCCCATACCATCAAAAAATAATCCACCAAACATGTCCAACAATAAACATCACAACATAATATACCACACACATCCCCAGGATTTTAAAAGTGAAAATGGTAGTAATCCTCAAATTAGACAAAAATGAGAGTCTCACACGTATTTAGAAGTCATCTTTCAGTTTCAAATTGGTATTTAAAACCTAAGGATTGGAATATAGATCCCATTATTCAATTTTATAAATCAATTGAAAATATACTAAAAATACCACTTCATATGAAAAAATTTAAACACATTAGGTAAACATTTAAATTTTGCGTCCACTTTATTAAAAAATAATTAATAAAATAAAACAATATTTTCAGAAATTATTTATTTTATAGGAAAACATCAAGGGTTTAAAAAAACACACATCAATTGGAGGAATGTACTGAATAGGGTAAATCACTTGAATAATTCCTCTTTTGTTTAACCCATGATCAGATATGGGTTATCAAATTTTAATGAATCACACATTAATTTAAATTAACATATGAAAACATTTAACAATAATTTGACATTGTATTAATAATTAAATGGAAAAGTTTACCTTTTGGGAAAATCATTTCAAAATAACAAAAGAAACATTTTAAAATAAAATTCATGTAAAAAGTCAACTAAAAAGTTTTTCCAAACATGAAATATGAATGGTTTATTAAAAATAATTAAAATTAATCATTACATTGGGATAACCCATCAAACTCTAAGAAATTGTTTTAGGAAATTAAACGTAAACCTTCAAAAATAAATAAATCTTGTCATACCATCTTTAAAAACATAAAAATAAATTAATATGATAATAAAATAGTTTTTCATAATTAAATTATAAACATGAATAAGTCCATCATTAAACCACTAAATCCAAGTCTCACTGATTTGGAAGATGAAACTGTTGATTGAAATTACCCAATCAAGGGAAAAGTTACATATATGAACCATAAAATCTACAAAAAAACCTAAAAAAATATAATATTTATACCATGGTTACATAAAAAATGTAGTAATAATGGTGTATTAAATCAAGAGAAAATATGTTTTTGTGGGAAGAAGATACTATAATGGGAAGGGACAACATCAAATCATGATAATAACAAAAAAAACTAATTGGAATGTGGTTTTGGAGGAGGTCATGTGAAATTTAATAGGAATCAACCAAAGTGGTAGGTCGCATGATGCAGGACGACCCTTGGTGATGTGTGATGTAAAGCGACAGGAAAAAAATATGGGTGTCCGGTGGAGGGTGGAAACGAAAATGAATGAGAGGGGTTGCTCAAAAGATTAGAGACAATAACCAAGGACATGATTTATTGATAGGTCAGAGATTTGAGTATAGATATAGATGATAAAATAAAGAATAAAACAAATAAATAATATTTTAAATTCAATGTAATGTCTTATGTTTGAGGAAACCATGTAGGAACAGTGTCACCTATAGTGGACACCGAATATTACATGAATGTTTACTACTAAAAGTTTACATAGGAAAACTAGTCATGTACAATCCTTGAAAATCATCATTATCTAGGATATAACTAAATCATATGGATTTTATATGGTATTATACCATACAATAGTTAATTTAATAAATTTAAAAACATTAATATTTTTAGAGTTTAGTCCAAAAATTAAAAATACTCATAAAACATAGAATTTATAATAAAATAAATTAAAATAAATAGATAAAAAGAAATCTTGGACACTTTTGGTAACTCAAATCCCATATAATTATTTTACAATATTTTTAAAGTAAATTACTTATTATTAATTATTTAACCTTCCAATTAACTCTTCATGTCCTCCTAACTCTTATATCCACATGCATTCAAACATCCGAATGTGATACCATGAGTTATAAATATCCTAGGATCCCTAACCATTAACCACATCTCAAATACATCACCTATGTGATCCCTGATACTCTTGAAATGGTAATTCATATAATTTCAAATCCAACAATGATCCAGACCTGTATTCAATTTTAAATATATAGACCATTAGATTATAGCGTCTTTATTATTTCTATATTTGAGACAATTAGTTTCGTATTTCATATTTTATTTCTCATCATTTTTATGTTTTATATAATCTTTTGAAGAATATAAAACTAAATTTTCCTTCATTGATTTGTCCCTAAAATTATATACTTCTTCAATTAAAGTTTCTAGTTCATCTTTGAGGTAAAATCATCCCTCAAAATTTATTCGTTATAAATTATATTCCTCTAATTTTGTTTGTTTATGATAGATACAAATTCATCATCATTAATTTATTTTAAGTTCTTTATTTCATTCACATTATTTTATTCTAAGCTAATATATTATTTTAATGTCATTTTTTTATTTTTTATTTATTTATTCCAAAAACACCAATAACCTTTCCAATATTTTATGATTTTTTTGGGTGTATATAATTTGCATCATAGTCTAAAAACATATTATTAATTTTTTCAACAAGGTTAAAAATATATCTGCATTTAAATAAGGATAGTTGAATCATGATACTGAATATTTCATTTCCCTAGTTATGATTATAAGTGAAGAAACAAATCACATATTTTACCTCTCTAACTATAAGATCATCCTCTTATTTATGTTTCTTTATTGACTTGAACCCAATTAAAAGTGGGTTATCTTTTGATAAATACTCATTTTCTTTATATAACATATCATGTGTAACAAGAGTGATGTGAACACTATCAAATGTATCATATATTACATATTGATCCTAAATCACTAATACCATTATATTAAAATAGAATTGTTATACTATCATGATTCTCTTTATAATTAGGATATAATTGGTGTTTTATTAAAAAATTAATGAAATCCACAATAATTTCTACCAAATCACATATTAAATAAAATTTTTCATTTAGGTACTCCCTCAAGTCCACATTCTTGTGTTAATAATCCTAAAATTTGGATTCTTGTACAATGTAATTTTCTTCATATATATAATGATTTTTTTCTAAATGTAATGATAAAATATTTATGATATATAAAAACCCAACAATAATATAAATTTATATTATATCACTTTTTTTTAACATATCATTCATCACAGAAAAACATGCCCAAATACTATATTAGTATAATACCTTTGAAAAATTGGAACTCATTCTTCTAACCATGTAGATGTTATTAGGAATGTTTCATTAATATCTTCCCATTAAGTAATACTAACTAAATACATTAATTAATAAATAGAAAAAGAAGACATATGAAAAAGGGTGAGTTCA
Source organism: Viscum album (assembly GCA_963277665.1). Lineage (NCBI taxonomy): Eukaryota > Viridiplantae > Streptophyta > Magnoliopsida > Santalales > Viscaceae > Viscum > Viscum album. Next base: position 2,052,227,633 of record OY728165.1, read on the forward strand.
GATGCTCAATAAGGGTAAATAAGGAAGACATATAATCATAATCATGAGCATAAGTGTTTGTGAAATGATCATGAAAAAGGAAGATCATTCCATGTATGTTAGTCATCATAAATGAGAATCATGAAATAAATATTTGAATATCATAATACATGAATCATAATTAAATAAATAACATAATCCATGATATAATAATATAATAATAAGATATAGAATTTGTGGATGATACATAATTATATAATATTATATGCATAGTATTCAATGGATCACTACCGAGGCCATATTAATTTTAGCGTTCACACCCCATAAAATCCTTATAGTCATAGATTAATCCCATAACCATCTTAGTAGTCATGGTTTACTCCCATAACCTTCATGGTAGTCATGGTTCACTCATATAACCATCTTGGTAGTAAAGGTACACTCCCAAGACCATCTTAGCGGACAAGGTCCTTTAGGTCCATCTCGGGAGACATAAATATTCATGTTATTAATTGGAGGGAGATATATGTCCCAACTATCTAATAATGATATAATAATTATGTGTTGCACCAGAACATAAATAATTTATCATATCAAAACACAAGTTATGAAATGGTTTTCATAAACATCATGCAATCAAAACGTAACACATGGTAATAAAATATTTTTCATAGATATCATTACACTTTAAATATAAATCAATAATAGAATGAATAATATTTGAATCATTGAATACAATTATTAATAAATAATAAGTTACATAATTATTCTTCTAGGATGAAAAATAATTTTTAGATATCATAAGAAAACAATTCTGGATGAAAACATCATTTCGAGTTTGAAAATATTTTCTTTTCTTGAAATGCGTCAATATTTTTTCAGAAATAAATTTATTTGAAAATAACCTTATAATATTTTAATGTAATTTTAAAGGAAATAATTAATTATGAAATCATAATAATCTATTCTTTCCATATAAGTTAAAAACATCATCTTATACATTTGCAAGAAAACAAATTACCCTGTTTGAAAAATTCAAAAAAAAATTAATAAAAACATTTAATTAAAAGTCATAAATTGGTAAATATTAATTTAAAAAATTGTAAAATAATAATAAAAATATTCTGGAATATATTTTTAATAAACAGGAACATGAATGACAAATATTTCATAGTATATACATTGGTATAAACAATCTTGACTAATAATGAGATTGTGAACATAACCCTATCCTTAGATCTGATTTCCACTATACACGTATGAATCTCAAATATATCAGTTTTAAAAATATTATTTACTTATTTCAGAATCTTAATAATATTTATTTCATCATATATGATTCATTTATGAGTTCATATTACCATTTTATAATCAAATCCACAGTAAAGTAACATTTTGTGTAATAACCACTTTATTTATCGTACATGTTTTGTGTTGTCATAATTATTCATGTTAAATAGATCATGATTTTCCTAATTAAATTATGTAAAACATATTTTAAATATAATATATTTTTAATATATATATATATATAATAAATATATTAGAAGATAAATATAACGTTCATAGAGACGGTAAGACGTATGTACACTTTAACGACATTTTTGTTTTATTATCAAACTGAATGGAAGAAGTTAAATGAAATATATGTACATATTTATTATAAAATTAGAATTATTAGGTAATATATTTTATATTTATTCATTATATACATATTTATAATCACGCATGAAATTGTTGAAATCGGTGGTGAAACTCATCGTGTCATGGAGGTGGTAGGTCATACGTAAGCACGATCAATGATATCATTTTATTAATGGAAATATAGCGAGTAATTAGATGTTATATAAATTATATAGTATAAATAGTATGTAATTTTTCTATTTATATACCTTATAACGATCATTATACACATCTAAATAAATTAGTTGTGAAAAACATATTACAACACAATACAAAGACGATATGCCAGATGTACTCAGGCGTGATACATTCGTTTTCATATGATGAATGAAATGTGGAATATGGTTGTTTCATAATTTGAATAACATCTCAGAATATATTTTATACAATATTTATTAATTTATATTTGAATCAACACATGAAGAGAATGGATAAGAAGAAATTTTTTTGAAAGAGTTAGTATGGATATTACCACTTCTTTGATGGTCTCCCTATAGATCTCCTATTATTGAAAGTAGAGTTGGACTTTTATAAAAAAATGAAACTCTATAATTTTACTATGTATTATTATAATGGATATGTGTTGGTGATGGTACATCATTAAGATAAATATGTTTTGAGTATCTGAGAGAGGATATTCCATTTTATAATTTATTTGACGAGATATTTTGGAAATCCTCAAAATATTAAAAAATAATAAGGAAATTATTAAGCTAAAAACATCTTAATAAGCTATAAATTAATGAGTGTGACATTTTAAACATATAATATAAATTTCATTATTATTTTTAATTTTGTAATTTTATATTAATTTAATAAAATATTCATTCAATAAAAAATTCTTTTTTCAAATCCGATATTATAAATTTAATTTGTTGTTGAATACATCACAAAATTGTGGGAATTTGAAAATAAAAATTTCAAATATAGACAATATATCTTATTGTTCTTTATAATTCATTATATTAATTAAATATTCCAATATATATAAAAATTAATTTTTTTAAAATCAATTATTATATTTTTCTGTTATTAATATAAATATAGTTATAACATTAAAGAAGAATATAGGGTACTTTTAAAATATTTAGAAATTTTAAAAAATTATAATACAAATTTAATTTCATTATAATAAAAATAGATATTTATATTCATTCATATCTTGATTTGGTCCTTATGTGGACTCTTAAAAGATATTAAATACAAGATAGTGTAATTTTGTTACTATCTTTGTCTTTAAGTAATATATAATTTATTTTCAGGGAATTGATTCAATTAAAAATAAAATTAAATATTAACATTATAAGGTTATAATATTCTACAAAAATAATTTATGTACATGTTTTTGGATTTGTTTTAGACCTTATCATTTTGATTTATTCTTAATTAATATATTGTAATATTAATTATGGTAACAATTATTTGAATATTATGAGGTAATACATTATTACTTATATGGTGTCAACCGATAATAAAAGTACAATATGAAAGGTTGTACTTTATTATAATATTTTCATATTTTATAAATATTTTTATAAGTTTAAATGAAGGTAATAAAACATTTTTTTATAAAATATCATTAGTGTCAATTATTGACATTACTCAAAACATTATCATTAAATTAAGTCCAGAGAGCCTTGTAATTTAGGCACAAACCATTTCATACACTCTTAAAAGGTCATAGTCCCCAATAATAAGTGTGGAGAACAGTAATTAATTCATATTAAATTTATTTTAAAAATTTTAATATCATTTATTTGATATATTTATTAATTAATCAATTAATGCATCATAATAGTGTCGCCATTTATAATATTAATTTAATTAGTATAATTTATAAATAAATTTCCATGTTATATATTAACATATTTCATTTCAAATGACTGTTTATAGTCAAATTTAACACCTATAAAACTTTATATAAAAATGTTATAGTTATTAAATATTAGATTTTTACATTTTCATCTAATCTTTAAGTAATATTTATTAATTTTCATATTCCTAACTGTGATTCATAAAAAGTTTATAATCTTTTCGAAAAAATAATTTTCATAGAATACCCCTTATTCAATTAAATTAGGACATGTTTTTATGTAATTTTATAATATTATAATACTATTTTTAGGAATAATTACTTAATTTACCCAAGAAATTGTTAAATAAAATGATTTATATACTTATAATATATAATATCCTAAAATTGTGATGATACTATTAGACTATAAATATTATATTTATTATAACCTTGTATATAATTTTTTAAAAGATAAATTAATAAAAGTGAGAATTTTTTTAACGCTGATTTAGTAGACATGGCAATAAAGTAGATAAAATGTGTGTTCAAAAGGCCAATAAGTTTTTATTTCTAATTTCAGTATTAAAATAATTATAATAACAAGAATTGGATCAACATATTTATAATTGATCGATTTTGACATAAAAATAAAAAAAAATTATAATTACTTTTTAATCAAAAAAGATGTTCTTAACTACATTGCAATTTTTTTCAATATTTAACAAAAATGAAAATTATTTAAAAAATACTAATAAAACACATGAATTTAATTTTGACATTAAAAATTAAAAAATGATTACTGTAAAGACCCGTAAAATTCAAGGGAAATTTTTTCTTAATTTTCTTTGGGTTTTTACAAGAACGCAGTTTCTGACGGCGCCTGATTCCGAGGCCCGGTGTGCCTAGAATCATTTTCTGAAGTTTAGCTTGGGTATATTCAGTGAAAAAAGGAGCGGGTTTTCCTAACTTTTGAACCAGTGCTTGGAATTGAAATCTGAGGGCACCCATGAACTCGCAGCGCCGATAATTTCTTAAGAAAACCCTTTCTGGAGTTGCATTTTCTCGGGAGGAGTTGTTTAAAAAAAATTGAGGAATAAAAATATAATTGTTTTAATATTATTTTTTTTATTTCTTGTTAAATGGATTAAGGGTTGTGTCACAACTCTTTTCCACTCTCTTATGTGGTCATACCCTAAGTAAGGGAGTTGGGGGTGGGACCCACTTGTATATAACTACCATTGTGAGGATTAAGGTGGGGTGGGGCCCACACAAGCCCAACCCCTTATAATTAGGTAACGCACCTGCCCCCCCCCCCATTTAATTGAAAATTCAACTCATTAATTGATTAACTTATTCAAAGTAATTAATTCTTAGATTCATTTGAATTTCAAATTAAACGATGGCTTGTGGGTTAATTAAATAAGACAAAGTCTTATTTCATGGGAGGTTGGTTTTGTTGTGCGAGGGGGATTTGGAGAGGAAGGCTCTAAGTTCCGAAGAACGTTCTTCTTCCTTGAAGAACGTGAAGAACGCACCGTCTCTACGAAGAACACCGAGCCTTCGACGAAGAACTTTGTCACCGCAAAGGGGAGTTCGTCATACCATCTTCTTCCCTCTCCGCAACCAGTGAGAGAGGCCATCCATAGAGATCGAAGATGCGATACCGACGATTCTCCTTTACACGACGTTCGACTTCTGCGACTCGACGACGTGTAACATCATTTTCGAGGTAGGGAATTAATTTCTGATTGTTAATGAACCCATGTTTACTTCCATCTAAATCAAAGAATGCGGATCAACTAAATATTAAGTTGATCTGCGAAGAATATGTTTGCAGGTTGGGAATTACTGATTGCGGGGAAAACTATTGGGGTTTTTATTTAGTGTTGATCGTGATCTCATCTGTTGCCTTTCTTGGTTTCAGTTGGGCCGCCTCTTATCATAATAACAAGAGGAGGTCAGACCGCACGAACAGGGATGACCCTCCTCCCCCCTTGTTTATTTGAATTAGTTGCGGCATGTGAAAGGCGGTGCGGTGCGGTTGCACTACGCGGAAACTATGAGAAAGAGAGAAGAATCACAGCGCCGTCGCAACACGCCGTTGAAGTCTAACAAGCCGCGACACCGTCGCGCCGCACCAGAAAACCACGAAGACGTCGCGGTTTGATTATTGATCGTTCTGCGTGTATTGACGGGAGACGACAAACGGGGCCGCAAGGTAATTTTGAAGCTTTCGTAGTAAAGTTCGAGATCCAAGATGAACGTCGGCATAGACGGATTTGTAAACGAACCATTGGAGCAACTCCAGTGGTCCATGGAAACCCTGGAGGCGCGGGTCACCAGCGCGGTGCCACCGGCGACCGGGAGCAGTGGCAGGAGCTGTCTGGCTTCCAGGAGGTAGCGGTGCACTACCGCACCGCCAGAGGAAACTAACTGCCATGTCTTGCCGCGGCGGTGCGGCATGGGGGATCCCACTACCGCGCGGGATCCCGGAGGACCGGCGGCAGCGCAAACCGCTGTCGGCATCAATCAGCGGCGAGGGGGCCACGCAGCCCCCCCCCCCTCGATCCGGGGCTTCCGCTCGGCCACGCTGGCCATGCCGCGGCCGGCCATGCGGCCTGGCCCCGCTCCGATGGGCCGGACGCAAAGCCAGGTCGGGTCGACCCGGTTCTGGTCGACCCAGGGGGCGGGGCCGGGCCCAGACCCCCCATTTTGGATTGTTTCTGTTCAAACTCCCATAACTAGGGATACAGACCTCAGATCGACGAACAGTTAGTTGCGATGCAATCCCTTTATCGAGACGGTCGTTTCGGTATATTACACTCAAGGTTTCAGAGAACTTTGGGTTCAACCAGGTTGGTTCGGTTATGAAACCAACCGGGCCCTCGGAGCGGAAACACTTATATCTTGAGCTCCGGACGTCTGATTGACATGATGTCAACATTGTTGGATTCCTCTTGTTGAGACAGAACTTTTTTCATACTTTTCCCGTGGTTTGGACTCATTTTGACAGTTGTCGGGTTGGATTGTACCCAAAATCCAATCGGGCCCCTAGAATGGAAAAGTTGATAACTTTCAGACCGGACGTCCGTTTGACGAACCGTTAGCCGTGTTGGTGATCACGTTTAGAAACGGTCCCTATGAGTATACCCTATGTGAGTTCGGGGTACAGTGGAGTTATGGTTGGGTTGGTTCGTACACGAAACCAACCGGGCCCCTGGGATGAAAAGGCTAATAACTGCCAGACCGGGCATCCGATTGACGCGTCGTCTGCTGCGTTGAGACCCCAATTATGAGGCGGTTCTTTGTGATAATTCTTCGTGGGACTTTGTGATACTTGGATTATCGACCAGTAGCTCATGGAGCGGACTCTCCCAGAGATGAGCGTGAGGAGTAAAGAGACCGTGTAGCCAGCTGAGACCTGACGACTGCTTGACCGATCATCTCGGTGTGTTTCGGATAGACCAGTCGGGAGTGCTTGGTTGTAGCAGCATACCCATGATGGAGGAGCGCTTGGTTGTAGCAGCAAACCCATGGTATTCAATAGAGGGAGTACCTCTGGAGGCTATGAGGGGGAGCGCTTGGTTATATTGGCACACCCATGGTGGGAAGAACTTGGTTGTATCAGCAGGCCCACAGTACTCGACAGGAGGAGTACCTCAGCAGTCTTATGTTAGTGAGTAGTACCTCGAAGTCATGACAGGACCACTGTACACTCTAGAGACAGGGCTCTTCAGTAGTTACAGTTTCAATAATGAAAATCCTGGTTTGAGCTGAGTGTTTGATCTTTGTGTATACCTCATTTTTGAGATGGGTCACTTAATAACTTAGGTATATGTATGGCCATATACCTGGGTAGTGGTTATCCGTTGATTTCATAATCTTTGTGTTTCCTCATGATTGAGATGGTGTATTTGATAACTTAGGTATATGTATGGGCATATAACTTAGTAGAGGTTATCTGTTGAGATCTTCATTGTGGTTATCCATGTTAGTTTTAGTAAGACCTTGAGGGTATCGGGGTCCCAACTGAGTATTGTTTTACTCACCCCTGTACGGGCTATGGCCACAACTTGTTGTGTTGGTTGCATACGATGGGTAGTGCGGACGAAGGCCGAGTGTTCAAGGACGAGTCAGTACCCAGAGGTGGACCACATGACGAGTCAGTATCTGGAGGTGGACTTCATGACGAGACGACACACGGAGGAGGTTGACGGGCGAGAGTGTTGTGGAGGATATCCGTACCTACCCTTCAGGTAGGATCCGTGGTGGACGATCCAGGAGCTGCTCCATCTTTACCTACCCTTCAGGTAGGATCCGAGGAGGACGACCCAAGAGCCGCTTCAGTTCTTCCAGCTGTTGTCTTTTTCTATTGTACTTTTGTTCAGTTGTAGATGTACTTTCAGTTAGGTTTGTATTATGGCCCATTTAATTTTTCAGAAATTTCTTTTGTACTTAGTGTATTACTTCTGCTTGTACTATGTGGTGTTTTGTTTAATTTTTATATAGGCAATGCCTTCCCAGTTATCGGGATTTATGCCTTTGGAGATAGTCTCCAGCCCATGGCCTATGGAAGGCGGGCTTGGGGTAGTCATAGCACGGGCCCTGAGGACAGGTCGTGACAATTGGTATCAGAGGAGTCAGTTCTACCGAAGAACTTATAACTCTGGTATTTTTTCTTTCTGTGAAGAGATAGTGTTAAGAGTACCGAGTGTGGTTTTCAGTTCATGGAGTCCAGTGTTGGTGCAGGCGGCCAACGTATCCATACACCAGGACCCTGACAACTGATTTCTGACTTTTTGCACGAAAACACTGATTGCGTGTGTGTTTCCAGAAGTTTTTAAAAGTCATCTCAAACCAGGTCAGCTCACCAGGTATAATCATTTGACCGTGTCACGTTGTTTATTTCAGGATTCCTTTTCAGGGACGACTAGCTAGAGCCTAAAGGGATGTGCGTACTGAGAGCCTGCCAAGCGACGAGGCTTCGATATAGGGCCCTCTTACAGTTGAGGCACCTGCGGAGGAACCAGCGGTACTACCATATGTTGGGTCACCGATGCCACTAGCCCCAGCAGTAGGCGATGCACTCCACTTGAGCGCGCTGCATGAGTTCCAGTGCCATTGGCCACGCAGGTTCCCAGGAGAGACGGACCCACAGGCGGCTGAGGATTGGCTGTAGGCTGTGGTGAGAGTCTTCAGGCTAGTGGGGATGCCAGCAGACTTCATGGGGATCTTTACTGCTAGCCTTCTTCAGGCAGCAGCAGGCAGGTGGTGGAGCCACTTTTTCCAATTTTGCGACGGGATGACCTTCACATGGGGAGACTTCGAGACCTTCTTCAGGGTGGAGTTTGTACCAATAACTATGCACCCTGAGCGTGTTCAAGAGCTGCTGCCTTTTCTGCAAGTTTTTTGATTAGTAGCCGAGTCATCTGTGGGAAATAGATAGATTATGAAGAGGTACAAGAGGACCAGATCCAGCCGTATAAGGAGAAGGAAGTGTTATGAATGTAGTAGGAAGGGTCACCTGGCACGTGAATGTCTAACCCCCCACATAGTCGATCCGCAGGCGTTGGAGGAGCCACCAAGCCAGAAGCAGTGGCGGGTGCTTGAGCAAAAACCGAGCAGTGGACAAGGCAGTAGAGCTCCAGGAGAAGGTGGACAGGAGCGGAACTAGTGGATACGTCCCTTGTACTTCTAGTTCCATATCGTTGTTGTATTCATGTCTTTGTACTATGAGCTGTAATAATAAAAATACACTTATCATTGTGATGTTTTCTTTCATGTCCTCTTGTTTGGTTGATACTGAGTGGTCCCGGTTAAGACTGTCTACTTGACCCCCACTTTTGAGATTTCTAATGGAGGTGACCTAGTGACCTCACACTAATGCCGACAGTGTGACTCGACCCTTGGAGGCGAGCGTGACAGTTGGATCTCTTGGTAGTAACGTCGAGGCCTTACGACGTCATCCATGGAATGAATACATAATTCATGTCCGGACTGACTGTATTAGGAAATGGGCATGGTTCATCTAGGGGATGAGATCGAGTTTCACTTTTCGGCAAAGGAGAAATTTTATTAGCTCTTTCAGATCATAGGCAAAGAAGGTGCAGATCATCCAGGAGCGGATGAAGACTACACAGTGCAGTATGAAATGGGAAACAGGCACCAGTCTTAGAGACTCAGGTGTGTTAAATGTTTCAATAAGAGGAAGCTTAAAGGAGATATGAGTCTGCGAAGCAGTAGACGTGGAGGCAGAGCTAGGAGAGAAGCATGAGGTGATGTACGTTTTAACAAGCTACAACCACCCCCTTAGTTGTCCCCGCCAGGCTCAGGGAGCTGGAGGGAAGGGGAAGACAGTAGCAGCATGCGGTCATAGAGAGCAACCCAATGGCTCTAAGAATGAATCAAGGGACAATCGGTGTTCACTACTAGTTGTCGTAGTAACAGAAATTGATACGAATCATTCCTTCCTTTCACGAATCTTGTCCCAGACCTAGAGTTTCCGGTAAGCCGTAGACTTGACCCTCACGTCTGGAGATACCTTGGGAGAAGACTCGATAATCACACTTACACCGACGGTGTGGTCAGACCCTCGAGGCGAGAGTTTCGGTTGGAATCTCTTGGTGTCAGCGTCGAGGCCTTACGACGTTGGTTTGAGTATGGACTGGGCAATCACAGTTCCTAGAAAAATTTACGGTATTAGGCAAAATGGTTGTGGTTTAACTACGACGTCGAGATGGGTTACCCTTGGTCGGTGAAAAGGAAAGCCCAGGCAGAACATGATAAACTCATGCATAGGAGGGTGCGACCGATCACTCTTGAGTCGGTCAACCTTACCCTCATGGTAGCTGTCGTATTGAGTTTTAGGTCTAATAGGAATTCGAGACCTCTAGAGTTAGAGGATGACGATCAGGTCCTTATACGGGTCTCACCTCGACGAGGTTTACGAAGATGTGGCCAGGGCGACAAGTTATCTCTGAGGTTCAACGGACCTTTCTAGGTCCTCAGCAGGATAGGCGAGGTGGTTTACCACTTGACCCATCCACCTCAGTTGCACTGGGTGCACGACGACTTCCAAATATCTCAACTGAGGAGATACGTGCTCGACCCTTCACATATCATCAACCATGAAGAGATGGAAGATGTCGATGGGGTGACTTTCACCGTAGTTCCAGTGGGGATCGAGGAACGACAGGAGAGGATCCTACGAGGATGGTCGATTCCTCGGGTGCGCTTTCTCTGGCAGTACGAGAACCTCCAGGTGAGCACATGAGAGCGGGAGGCTCATATGCATGCTCAATACCGCTTTTGTATCCCTAGTTTGTCTTAATACTTTTCGAGGACGTAAAGACCTAAGGTGGGAGTAGTGTAATGACCCGTAAAATTCAAGGGAAATTTTTTCTTAATTTTCATTGGGTTTTTACAAGAACGCAGTTTCTAACGGCTCCTGATTCCAAGGCCCCGTGTGCCCGAAATCATTTTCCGAAGTTTAGCTCGGGTACGTTTAGTGAACGAACGAGCGGGTTTTCCTAACTTTTGAACCGGTGCTCGGAATTGAAATCCAAGGGCACCAATGAACTTGCAGCACCGATAATTGCTTAAGAAGACCCTTTCTAGAGTTGTGTTTTCTCAGGAGGAGATTTTTAAAAAAAACGAGGAATAAAAATATAATTGTTTTATGATTATATTTTCATTTCTTGTTAAATGGATTAAGTGTTGTGTCACCACACTTTCCCCCTCTCTTATGTGGTTATACACTAAGTAAGGGAGTTGGGTGAGGGACCCACTTGTAGTTGACTACTTGTGTGAGGATTAAGGTGGGGTTGGTCCCACACGATCACAACCCCTCACCTTCTTCTAACGTTCATATCCTTTTTCCCTCTTAATTTTGTTACTCTCAAAGAAAAACCCCCTCTTTTAATTAGGTAACGCACCCGCACCCCCCTTTAATTGAAAAGTCAACTCATTAATTGATTAACTTATTCAAAGTAATTAATTCTTAGATTCATTTAAATTTCAAATGAAACGTTGGCTTATGGGTTAATTAAATAAGACAAAGTATTATTTCATGGGAGGTTAGTTTTTTTGTGAGAGGGGGACTTGGAGAGGAAGTCTCTAAGTTCCGAAGAACGTTCTTCCTCCTTGAAGAATGCGAAGAACACATTGTCGTCATGAAGAACATCGAGCCTTCGTAGAAGAACTCTGTCACCATAAAGGGGAGTTCATCATACCATCTTCTTCCCTCTCCACAGCTGGTGAGAGATGCCATCCTCGGAGATAGACGACGCGACACCGATGATTCTCTTTTATGTGATGTTCGACATCCGCGACTCGATGATGTGCAATGTCATCTTCGAGGTAGAGGATTAATTTGTGATTGCTAATGAACCCATGTTTACTTCCTTCTAAATCAAAGAACACGGATCAACTAAATATTAAGTTGATACGCGAAGAATATGTTTGAGGGTTGGGAATTCTTGATTGCGGGAAAAATTGTAGGGGTTTTTATTTATTGTTGATCGTCATCTCATCTATCGCCATTCTTGTTTTCAATTTAGGCTGCCTGTTATTGTAATAATGGGAGGAGTTCGGACCGCACGAACACGGCTGACCCTCCTCCCCCCTAGTTTGTTTGAATTTTTTGCGGCACATGAAAGGCGGTGTGGTGCAGTTGCACCATGCGAAAACTATGAGAAAGGGCGAAGAAGCGCGGTGCCGTCGCGACACGCCGTTGAAGTCGAACAAGTCGCGACGCCGTCACGCCGCTCCAGAAAACCACGAAGAGGCCGCGGTTTGATTATTGATCGTTATGCGTGGATTGACGGGCGATGACAAATGGGGCCGCAAGGTAATTTTGGAGCTTCCATAGTAAATTTCGAGACCCGAGATAAACGTCGGCACAGACGGATTTGAAAACGGACCACCGAAGAAACTCCGGTGGCCCATGGAAACCCCGGAGGCACGGGTCGCCCGTACGGTGCCGCCGGAGGAAACAAACCGCCGTGGCTTGCTATGGCAGTGCGGCACGGGGAATCTCGCGACCGCGCGGGATCACGGAGGAACGGCGGCGGTGCAAACGCCGCCGGCATCAATCAGCGGCGAGGGGGCCGCGCAACCCCCCCCCCCCCACTCCGCGGCTTCCGCTCGGCCATGCTAGCCGAGCCAGACGGGCCGGGCCTTGCCCTGATGGGCCAGACCTGGACCCGGGTCGGGTCGTCCTGGTTTGGGCTGTCCCAGGGGGGTTGGGTCGGGCCAGGCCGGGCGCAGACCCCCCATTTCGGATTGTTTTCGTTCGAACGCCCATAACATGGGCTACAGACCTCCGATCAATGCATCATCAATTGAGATGCGATCCTTGGATCGAGACGGTCGTTTTAGTATATTACACTCATGGTTTCGGAGAACTTTGGGTTCGGCCATGTTGGTTAGGATATGAAACCAACCTGGCCCTCGGAGTGGAAATGCTTATATCTTGAGCTCCGGACGTCCGATTGACGTGTCGTCGACTTTGTTGGATTACTCTTGTTGAGACAGAACTTTTGGAATACATCGCCCATGGTTTGGATGCAGTTGGATAGTGGTCGGGTTGGATTGTACCCAAAATCCAACAAGGCCCCTAGAACGGAAAAGTTGATAACTTTCAGACTAGATGTCCGTTTGACAAACCGTCAGCGGCATTGGTGATCACGTTGAGAAACGGTCCCTATGAGTATACCCTATGTGAGTTCGGGGTACATTTGAGATATGGTCAGGTTGGTTCGTACATGAAACTAATAGGGCCCCTAGGACGAAAAGGCTAATAACTCATAGATCGAGCGTCTGATTGACGCATCGTCTGCTGCGTTGAGACCCCTATGATGAGGCAGTCCTTCCTGATACATCTTCGTGGGTCTTTGTGATACTTGGAGTATTGAATAGTAGCTCGTAGAGCGGAACCTCTTGGAGATGAGCATACAGAGTATGGAGACCGGGTAGCCAGCTGAGACCTGACGACTGTTTGACCGATCATCTCAGTGTGTTTCAGATAGCCCAGTGGGGAGCGCTTGGTTGTAGCGGTAGACCCGCGGCGGAGGAGTGCTTGGTTGTAGCGGCAGACCCGCGGTACTTAAGAGAGGGAGTACCTCTGGAGGCTATGAGGGGGAGCGCTTGGTTGTAGCAGCAGACCCATGGTGGGAAGCGCATGGTTGTAGCAGCAGGCCCACAGTACTCAATAAGAGAAGTACCTCAGCAGTCTTAGGTTAGTGAGAATTACCTCAGAGTCGTGACAGGACCACTGTACACTTCAGAGATGGGGCTCTTCAGCAGTTACGGTTTCGATAATGAAAATCCTAGTTTGAGCTGAGTCTTTGATCTTTGTGTATACCTCATGTTTGAAATGGGTCACTTGATAACTTAGGTATATGTATGGGAATATACCTGGGTAGTGGTTATCCGTTGATTTCATAATCTTTGTGTTTCCTCATGATTGAGATGGGTTACTTGATAACTTTGGTATATGTATCGACATATACATAAGTAGAAGATATCTGTTGAGATCTTCCTTGTGGTTATCCATGTTGGTTTTAGTGAGACCTTGAGGGTCTCGGGGTCCCTACTAAGTATCGTTTCACTCACCCCTACATGGGTTATGCCCGCACCTCGATGTGTTGGTTGCAGACGACGGGTAGTGCTGACAGAGGCTAAGTGTTCAAGGACGAGTTAGTACCCAGAGGTGGACCACACAATAAGTCAGTATCCGAAGGTGGACTTCATGATGGAAAGACACACTGAGGATGTTGACGGGCTAGAGCATTGTGGAGGCTATCTGTACCTACCCTTCAGGTAGGATCTGTGGTGGACGATCTAGGAGATGCGCCGTCTGTACCTACCCTTCAGGTAGGATCCGAGGAGGATGACCCAAGAGCTGCTTCCGTTCTTCCAGCTATTGTCTTTTTCTGTTGTACTTTTGTTCAGTTGTAGCTGTACTTTCAGTTGGGTTTGTATTTTATCCCACTTACATTTAAGCAGTTTCTTTTGTACTTAGTGTATTACTTCCGCTTGTACTCTGTGGTGTTTTGTTTACTTTTTATATAGTCAATGCCTTCCCAATTATCGGGATTTACGTCTTTGGTGCTAGTTGCCAGCCCCTGGCCTATATAAGGTGGGCTTGGGGTTGTCACGACACGAGCCCCGAGGATGGTTCGTTACAATTACTATTTTATTGAATTAAATTTCTTATAGTTTCTAAAATTAATTATATTCGTGAATTAAAAAATGATTACTATTTTATTAAATTAAATATCTTATAGTTTCTATAGTATTTATAAACATATAAATAATTTATCAAAAGTTTAAATTTTATTATAAGTATGTTTTACTTATGGGAAAAAACTAAAATTGAGTTATTAATATTCATATTAAAATGAATAATTTCTATTTTTGTGAAAATACCATTTAAATAATTATAATAATAAAGTTTTGTTTTGTAGAAACATAGTGTTTCATGTAATGAAAACCAATTTGGTGTTTCTTGTAGTGAAATTTTTACTAAGTGTTGTGTATAAAATAATAAAAAAATATTTTTTATATAATAAAAAAAGTTATATTTAGTTATTTGTAAAATGATATATATATAAAAGGTTAAATAAATTTTTAAAAAAATTAAAAAATATCATTGTGTTACAATCCACCCCTTAAAAATGAATTACACCCCTGAAATTAATAAGGGTTATCAAAGGATTAATACATGGTAATTAATTTTATAGAAACCCATATTGTAAAAAAATACAAAAACCACTATTAAAGAAGAGTAAGATTAAAACATAATGGTTTCCCAAAGTAATAGATAACATGGATTCCATATAAGAGAACAATGATGGAAATTGTAAATATAAACTTTGAGGAAAAGCGTTAATATTTATAGGGAGTGATTGAGTTCATAAAAAAATTATGTTAATCATCATTGGAATATTTAGGGAATTAAACTCCTAATTATATGAGAATCTAAAAGTCTATAAATTCAACACATATCACTGTATTAGGACAATATTTTAATTATATATTATTTTCATAATGTTGAATAATTTTAATGAAAAGATATACATACATGATATCAGGAAAACCATTCCAGTTTTTATCCCTTGATAAACATCCACTTAATATTTTATTCCATGAAATGAAGTTGAGTTTTTTATTTTGGAAGCATTAATAGATCATGATATCCATAAATATAATGACATGTGATTCCATCTATTATTGTTACAATAATTGACCCAAAAATGTTCTCCAACATTCATAAATTCACTTATTGATAGAAAATACTTTAATCTCACAAACATATATGATGTTAACACATTAATTAAAAATATTTGTAACCTTAAAATTAATTTTTTATTTGAATAAATAAATGTTTTAAACAAATTTTTCTATATCATTTTATCATTTATCTCATATATATCATAAGGTAGCTCTTGTTTGTCACATTACAATAATTTGAATAAATACATCATATATTCTACTGAGCCCCTGTAAGAACATGAATTACCAATCATCTTTATTAAAAACATCCATGTTTCATTATTCTGAATTTTATTAGATATTTTTTTAATTCCAAAAATATGTAAACTTCATTCATGATAACATAACCAACATCTCCTAAAATCCATACAGTGTTCGAAGGTAACTAGTACCAACCAATTTACTTTTTCATATCCAACATATCATTATCAACATATAAATATATTAAAATTAAGAACATATTAAGGGTTATATATCTCTTTATAAAAATTTAAAATTATCATTAAATCGCATTTTTATGTCATCAACACCCTTTAACATACAGTTTTGAATTTTTAGTAAAAATTTAATTATTTATTTGTCTGAATTTATTCATAAAACATTACTCAGGACTCTTCATATTATTCAATAATACCCCTTTCCTATATTAATAATGATGAATTATGCCTCAAGGTAACTGAACATCAATCTAATAGTTCTTCATACATTTAATATAAACAATACATTTAGAAAATCCTATACCTTTCCATTTTATTCATGATCTATTTTTCTTCAACAAATAACCAATACTTATACCTCCTTTCTAATAATCCTTATGAGATTTATTCATAGGAAATCAATTATCATAATTCCTATACCTCCAACATCGGAAAAATTGAATGGTAACCAAGTTCCTTCTAGTTCCCGACATTTACTAAAACCATCAAGAATAGTGTGAGTTAGATAAATCAGAATAGGAAAATACATAACCACGGGAAAACTTGTATAGGATATTCCAATAATGACACCTTCCTTAATCCACAAAAATTTAGTTTTATCCTAGGTTATTCATATACAACATCCATTTTAATCCTTCATGATGGTTCATAATGTGATTGTGAATTTCCATAGAATATCACATGATAGTGTCAAACGAGGTGTGCAACATAGAATGTTGTTGTCTTCCAGATTACACTTGAGTCATTCCTGATGCACTTTTTTAGTGTTTTTACCTCTAGGTATATCTGTTCTGGAGCCACATCCCCATGAAGTATCTATAATTGGATTTAATGATAGGAATTCACTAATTTTATCCTTTATCATAATTCAAGTATCATTTCCTATAATTTTTCTCATCTATAGACATATCCAAAGACATGTCCTTGGGGTTATCACTAAGGGATTCTAAACTAACTATCCTAATTATAACTTTAATTTTTCTCAAATAGAAACTATAGATACCAAAACATGATGTACATTCACATTACATATCATTTTCATAATGTTTCATACATTATATAAAAAACTCCCAAATACCATATTACTTTAGATCCTTTGGAAACATCAAACACATTCATCTAATTATGGGAAATATCATCAAAATATAAATTAATGATTAGCACCATTAATAAACTCACCTAAAACTTTTCATTATAACCCATTGAAAGGAAAAAAAACCAATGGGGTGATATCTAATTCTCATTAAGTGTTAATAAATAATACACGTAAACATAATCAAGAGCATAAGGGTATGAGGAAATGATCAAGAAAATTAAAAATCATAACATATGTTTAATTTATAATAATTATAAATCAGGGTCTAATGAATATAATTTCTTAAGGAAATAATCGTAAAGAAATAAATTCCATAATCTATGAAATCGAAACATAAAATGAGAGTTATATTTTTTGATGAAATATAATCATATAAAACGATTTCTATAGCAGTCAATTCATCACTATTATGTCCATCTTAGTAGTATGGGTTCAGTCCCCGTACAATCTTGGTAGTCATAGTTTACTCCCATGACCATCTTGGTTGTTATGGTTTACTCCCATAACAATCATGATATTCATGGTTTACTCCCATTACTATCATAGTAGGAAATTTCAACTATCAAGACCATCTTAGGGGGCGAGGTCCTCTATATCTATCTCACAAGAAATAAATATTTTTCCAATGCATTGGAGAGAGATAGAGGTCCAACCCATATCATAATGAAATCAAACGTATGTGTGTCATAAGAACATAATTCATTTATCATATCATAATCTATGTAATAAAATGGGTTTTAGAAACATCATGCAAGAATAACATAACAAATGGAAATGAAATGGGTTTCAAAAATATCTCTACATCATAAAAATAAAAAAAATCATAGAAAGAATAATAATTGATGGATTGAATAATATCCATTATAAATCATACGTTACATCAAATAATTTTATCCTAAGTGTATTTGTTAAAGATATCTCTTAAAAATAATTCTTGAGGAAAATTTCCTTTCTACTATGAAAACATTTTATTTTCATGAAATGATGCTATATTTTCATAGATAAATTGTTTAAAATAAATTTGTAGGATTAGGGGGTGATAATAAAGTAAATAAGGCATCATGAAAGCATAGGAATTTTTTCATGTCATATAATTTAAAAAAAATTCGTCTCAAATTTTTTCCAGAAATATCAAATAGTACCATGTTAGGAAAATGAAAAAATATTTATTAAAAAACATTTATTAAAATAGAGTTCAATGGTAAAAATGAATTTAAAAAACTTTATAATAATATTGAAAATATTTTGGAATTAATTTTTAAGAAACATGTACATGGAGGATAAAAATTTCCCATTAGATACCCACATATAAACAATCTCGAAAAATAATGGGGATTTGAAATTATACATTACCTTAGTTCTGATTCCCTATGTACCTATATAAATATATTTTATAGTTTTATTAAACAATTTATTAAATTATAAATTTAGAATAATATTTTTTATATCATATATGAATAATTTATTACTTTATTCAAACCATTTTTTAACAATACAATGTTATAGCAACGTTTCGGGTGCTAACCACTTTATTTATCATAGGTGTTTTGACTAGTTAATCATTATCCTATTTCAAAGATAGATATTTACTTTATGAATATAAAAAATTATTTATATATAATATATATTTATTATATAAATATATATATATATATATATTCAATATGG
Organism: Viscum album; assembly: GCA_963277665.1. Lineage (NCBI taxonomy): Eukaryota > Viridiplantae > Streptophyta > Magnoliopsida > Santalales > Viscaceae > Viscum > Viscum album. The sequence goes on from OY728165.1 coordinate 2,052,246,567, forward strand.
ATATATGAAATGTTATAAACTGCTCATGGAGATGGCAGGTCATATGTACACATGAACGATGTTTCTGTTTTCATATCGTTATGAATGAAAGAAGTTAAATGAAATATTTATATGTATATATATTTTATAATTATCATTATTATTTCATATATTTATTATTTATTCATTATATACATTTTTATAATCATTCATGAAATGGATAATATGGATGATGAATATCATTGCATTGTGGAGATGGTAGGTCGTACGTACGCATGATCGATGATTTCATTCTCTTAATGCTAAAATATTGAATAATTATATGGTATAACATTTATTAATAATATATATCATCCCATATTTATTATTTATATCAATAATATCTTTCATTATACACATCCCAATAATTTTGTTTGGAAAAAAAGATTACACAACAGCATGGAGACAATATGTCTTATGTACATACATGTGATACATTCATTTTTCATAGCATAAATAAAATGTGGAACATGGTTTTTACATAATTATTATAACATCACGTCATATATTTTATATAGTAGTAATTACATTATAATTTAATCAACACGTTATGATTAAGTGGAAGAATAAACAATTATGAATGAGTCGGTGTGGAGATTGCCACTTCTTCGACGATCTCCCTCTAGATCTCCTCTTAGAGACAATAGAGCTAATATTTTGAGATAAACAAAAATTCTATAATGTTCCTATAATATTTTAGAAAATATAGTGTAAGGGGATGGTAATTCGTTAACATTAAATGTTGGGTGGGTATGTGAGGTAGGATTTTAACTTTTTAATTGAGGTGGGAGGCACTTTTGGAAATCCTCAAAATATGAAAATATAATAAGGCTATTCTACTGAAAAAAATCCAAATGAGTTATCAATTAATGGGGTGTCAACTATTTGAAAATATAATATCCCATTTTTGAATATTTATCATTCTGGTGATTTTTTAAATAATTTAATGATAAATTATTTCAATAAAACATAACTATTTTTAAATTTAATAATATTCATTTAACATGTATTTAAATACATCAAGACAAAGTTGTAATTAGAATATTATAGCTTCATAAAATATAAAATATTTTTTATTTCTAGATAATTATTTAAAACCCATAATTCATTCAAAATATATCTAAATTATTATTATGAATATCAAATATTTTACTTTTCTATTAATTAAAAAAATATTGTTTTAACAATGATGAAGAATATAATGTAAATATATAATTCTAAAATGTAAAAATAAAATTATTTAATAAAATTTAGTTCATTATGATAGATATATGCATTTATATTCGTTTGTATCATGATTAGTTCACTATGAAGACACATAAAAGGATAATAAATACAAGAGAGTGTTATTTTTGAATTATCATTGTCTTAAAATATTATATAAGTTGTTTTCATGGACTACTGACCAATATAGATCTAAAATTAAGTTTTAAAGCAATAATGGTAAAATAAACACCCTCAAATAATTTTTTCACAAGTTATTCTTTTATTTTAAACCTTATAATTTTGATTTACCCATAATTGCTGTATTTTAATTTTAATTGTGGTAACAACACATTAAATATTAAGAGGTTATGAATTACTACATAGATGGGGTCAGTTATCACAATGTATCTTTAATATATTTTTTTAAGTAAATAAATAATATATTAATTATATAAAATATCATTAGTGTCAATTTAGACACTATACACAACATTTTCATTAAATTAAATCTAAATAGTAAGATAGTTTCGAAATAAACCATTTAAGAAACTCTTATCACGTAATAGTCATTTATAAAATTAGTTTCTCACCTTAATTAACTGAAATAATATTTATGATAAATTTTTAATATCTTTTTTATCCTTTTTAAAAATTAAACAATTCTTACATAATTTTTATGTCACCAATTATGTAAATTAATTTATCAATAAAAAATATAAATAAATTAAAAATATAAAGAAAAGATATTTAACTTTTAAATGACTTTTATTAGTCTAATGTTTCTTCTAAATTACCCTATATAGAAATTTTTATAGTTGTTAAAAATAAGAGTATTCCATTTTTATCTTATCATTAAATAAAATATACTAATTGTCATATTCTTACCCAAGTGGCATAAGATTTTATTATTTTAGTAGGAGGATGAATTTTGGGAAAAGAAGTTAAAAGTGAAATTAGTACATGTTTTAGGTTAATTTTTAAATATTATATTATTATTTTTACCTTTAATTACCATATTTACACATAACCGTGGTAATAAAAATTTACTAAATTTCCTATTCATAATATCCAAAAATTAATTTTATCCTGAGATACACAAAATGTTATAATTTTTACAAACTTTTATATCCATTTTTCTAATAACTAATCACATAAGCAACAAAATTATGTTTTACACTACTCCTACAGAGGTGGCGAGAAGGTTGGTTAAAATAATGTTTAAAAGTACGATTAGTTTTTATATTTAATATAAATATTAAAATTATTCCAATATCCTACACAAGATTAATATATGTATAATTGATCTATTTGAACATAAAAATAAATCATAAGAAGAATAATTATTTATAAAAACAAGTTTTAATAACAATGCAGTACTTTTCAAAATTCATAAAAATATAAAACTACATAGAAAATATAAAAAAATTAACCAATATTAATATTTACATTTTAAATAAAAAATTGTTTTTATTTCTTCAATAAAATATTTTAACAATTTATAAATGTAATTTTTTATTATTCACATCAGGACATGAAAAGAATTTCCTTTATGAAAATATTATTTCTAAACATATAAATGCTTTAAAAAAATTTATTCATTTCATTATAAATATATTTTATTTATGTGAAAATAATTAAATGGTAATTATTACAGTTCATATTACATTTTTTAATGGCTATGCAATAATATTATTATTTAAATAATTATAATTGTAAAATGTGGTTTCTTAGAAACTCTGGGATCTATGCAATGCTAGGCATATTTGTGTTGGGTGAAGTGAAAGACTATCTTGGTGTCACATATAATGCAATTGTAACATAGTATTGTTATATAATAAAAAATATTTATATTTATTGTTTCATAAAGTGAATAATATCAAAATGATTAAATTAATTCAAAAAAATAAAAAAAATGTCGTGGTTTTCCATGATATCAACTTTATATATATTTCATTATAAAAATATCCTTCCATCAAGATTATTCATTTCAAATCAGAAGCCTACAACCTTCATTTTTCCTCTAATAAAGCTCAAATATTCGTACAGACCAAAATCCCTCGTATATTAGCCGTGTAGACATAAATTCCCAAAAATTGGAAATTGTATTTCATATGATTCCTACACAATTGGAAATTGATTTCATAAAATGTGTAAACTGAGTAATATCTTGTTATCACATCCATTACACCAATTAGATAATATAACACCAACAACCATCATCAATGATAAAACTTGTTTTTCCCAAGAAATGTTAAATATATGGACAAGGGTGAATCTGAATATTTCGAATTCATTTAATATACTTCAATATTGAATGTGATCCCCCATTAGATAGAACTAATATCTACTACATTGTATATTTGAATAGAAAGATAAAATAAATATTTATACAAAAAAAATTACCTGGTTTACCCTAACTAGGATAATCAAAATAGAATTAAATAGTAATGACATGAATTACCAAAATCTGAAACTGTAGTAATTCATTTATAAAATTTAGAGTTGTCACATGGATCTTCTAGGTTCACATCCCTCATAATATTTATAAATCACTACACTAAATAACATAGAAATCTCACTTCATATTTAAGTGAAACTATAATTTCATTCCATCAATGTAGAATTATAATTCCCCAGTAATGTTGCATCCATAAACTCGCCCTTCATTCTAGTGATTAAATCAATGATATTTTACTACTACGGGATATTGAATCTCCCTTTATCAAATCTTTTTCTATCACACCCATCTGTAATTGAGGCACAATTTCCCACAAGTTATGATACGTTGAAGAAATAAAATAGATCAACCCTATAAGTGGTCAGTACTGGGTGGCATGGTTCATGAATAGATCGATAAAACATGAACCTGATGACACATGATCCATGCAGTTTTCCTATATTTGAAATAATAAACTGATTAATTAAATTATAAGTCAAATAAAATAATGTAAGATAAAATTTTATAATATAAAATTTTATAATTTTTTTTTTCAATAACAATAATATTATGATTATGATTGTGATTATTATTGTGATTATGATTATGATTATGATTATGAATATGAATATTGTTATTATTATCATAGTAATTTTTTTATTATTTTATCTATAACAATTAATTTGTTTTGTTTTTATTATTATTTTTATTCTATATTTATTTTTTTAATGGAGGAACCCTTGGGGGGTATAGAACCCCCCTTCCCCTTGTTTCCAAGGCCCAACAGGCACACCCCAACTCCCTCGTAGATCCCTATGCATCGAATACTCTATAGCTCTTATCACCCGTCCAATAGACCTTCTCCCCCCTATCCTCACTATCCAAGTAGAAATATGTCACCCTACCTCTCCATTTCTCCCATAAGGATGCCTATCATGGATTATATCACCCCTTGTCACCTTCTGGTGGGGGTGCCCCTTTTTTCCAGCCCCCCTCTGCATCGACACCATCTAGCCAACCATCCAGCCATTAAACCCTCCACTAGTGTGACACAACTTCCCTCTTCATTTTCTCTACCCTACCCAGTGTGTGACTGTCCAACCTGAACCCCTTCCCACACCATAATTTTGTGTGACCCGAACCCTATTGCATAGTGCCTCCACCCTACTTCGGTGTGACCACGGTTCCCCTTTCCATCATTACACGTCTCTTTTTTTATAATCATTTTCAACCCTTTTTGGTGTTTTTCTTCATGTTAGCTGAACTGTAATGCTCCGGTTTGGGTTGAGTAAGTTTTTTTTACTGTCTATGATATGATTTGGGTTCAAGGAGTGATGTAATTCTCTTCGTTGAAGTTATGTCACATTCGCACGTGTTGAGGTAGGTGCTTCCATGCCATTTATTCCAATTTTATTCCATGCGATGTGATGTTTTTGTATTTCATTCTACAACCTATAATCCCAATTTTATTTAAAATTTAGTTAGTTTTTTATAATGATTTATCATTGGTTTCACTTGATAAAAATAGGTGAGTACATGTCCTTCCATTCATGAACATGATTATTGTCTATACAAAAGAAGTTTGAGATGTGGTGTTGTTTTGGAAATGGAATTGTTAGGTTTTTTGGGTGGGTTTACCTTTAGTGGAATTTTTATTAAATTTGTTAAAAATTTTATTGGGAGGATTGTGAAATTTGGATGGTTTTGTGGGGTTTTCCACATTTTAAATTTTTGTAAATAAATTTGAAGTATGTGTTGGGTTTTAAATGTGATTTTTGGTGATTTATTTTTGACCCGGGGTAAAATTCGTGTTAAAAAAATGGGAATTTAAAGTTTATAAACTGCTTTTGTATTTTTCAAATGTATGAAATTGATGTATTTTTATGAGAATGAAATTGGAGATTTTATGAAAATGGGTTTGGATGTTCTCCTCATTTTTTCTATGTTCCATTGGATGTTGGCACATCCAGGAGTACACTAGTTGGACACATGTACATGTAACCAAATGAATATCGGACACTATATACTGGTTTCTATTAAGAGAACCAATTTTTTCCCCTCCTCATTTAACCCTTTAAAATTTTAATTTGTTGGAAAAAATAGGAAAAATCAGTTTCATGCGTTTTTAAAACGTGGTTAAAAAGGTGTTCTAGATGGTATGTGCCAATTGGCTTTGAAATATACATGTGTATGGGATTTGATGTTAAGTACCATTGTAACCTTCATATGCTTTATGAATTTAACTAGTCATAAAAAGGAATTTTGGAACATTTTGATAATTTATTGGTTTATGAACCATTTGGAAACTATTACATTATAAGTGGTGTTTGTTGTAGTTTTGGAAATGGGTTGAATGTATTATTATTTATTGTTAGAAAATTATATTGTTAATATAATGGGTGGAATTTTCAAATGGTTTTTTTGCAAAACACCTCTTTTATTATATCTCTTGCTACATGAATTGGTCATGAGATTAGAGGGTCCTCGATATGGGTCCTCCTTTGAGTAATTATTATTTAATGTCAGGGGACTAACCTTGAGGCGGACGAGTTAGTACCCTTTTTTCATGTGTCTGGTTATATATATATATATACAAGGTTTTTTTTTCAATTTTTGTTGACCAACCCCTTGAGAACAATACATGGGAACCTAGAATACCAATTAGTTTTACTAAGAATTATTGTTGCACTAGTTCATATTACCTACTGTCTAGTGCCACATAATAAGGTTATACATTGGTTTAGTGCTATAGGATTGGGCCCCTCGGTCATGGCCAGGCAGGTTAATTACGGGACATTTGGGAGCTATGTTGTCATCGTGTAGGCCATGCCTTTTGGATGAGTCACATGTATTGTATATTCTGGTCTTCATCTAAGTTCCTATGATTTCATGTGTTTCCCTACTATGATTATTTCATGATAAATTTCCCTTATAGTGTGGAACATATCCTTTATTTCTGTTGTTTTTTGGAAAACTATGAATTTGTGATTGGTTTTAAAAAGGGATCTTCTTTATTGATGTTTTAAAAAGAAATAATAACTCTCTTTATTTTTCCCCAACCATTATTTTATATATTGAGGGAAATGGATCATGTAGTTTGGTTTTAAATGGTAAATTATATATTAAAACCGAATTTAAAAATTTATATTAAACTAGAATTAATAGATGTTTTTTGGAAGAAATTACATGGATTATATGGTGTTTACCTTATGAACTATAGAGATGACACCTTACCTATACCACTCGGTGTCGGTAGACCCAAGATGTGTTGCAGGTTCAAAATTGTTTCAAGTTCCAGGCAGGTTCTTGTTATTGTAGCAATCCTGGTATTTTTGTTGGGGGTAACCAAGAGGTCACACTAAGAGCGCATGTTAATGGTTCAGTTTTCTATGTTGTTTTAGTTTTTTATTTTTGGATACATCTTGTTGAGTTGTATTTTTTAGCTGTTTTTGTTTATTTTAATTATATTAAGTTGTTGGCCATTTGTGTGTTTAGTTTTTTTAATTCATTAGATCTTTGTTATTGGGCTAAATCATTCCCTCTTGTTTTGTAGTGATGCTCTACACTAGTTTTGATCCTAGGGGATCAGTAATGCTCTTTGAGACATGTTTCTGACTGGATCAGGTGACCGTTTCATGGTTGACTCCTAATGTTTCCTGAAAATACGGTATCAAAGAATGTTCTTTCTATTTGGGGGGTTGATTAGAATGAGATTATGACTATTGGGACTCAGGAGGTGGGTGTGGGAAGAACTTCGCGTACTCTTTCTTACACTGATGCTTTAGTTACCATCAGTATTCTGATATAAGAGACTATTGTCTTGGTGGTTTTGGTTTGAGGGATGAAAATTGTGGTGAATTGGGTTATGTTGGATCTCACATGGGGTGGTTACCCATGTGTTGTTTATGTGCCCAGTTCAAGGTCCTCATAGGGTTATTTCTTACCGGGGGCATAGCTCACTACCTTGTCATCAGGTCAGGTATTGGTAGTAGTTCCTCCTTCTAGTGGTTTGTTTTATATTGTGTTTTCTTTTTATCTTGGTTGATGTGACTGTCTATTAAAAATGTAATTTGGTTTGAAAATAAACGGGGGGTTGTTGAACTTGTTTGAAAATATGTAATGTGAGGTTTTATAGGAAAGGTGTGTTGATTTGGGAAAATTTTGTATGAATTTTTATTTGATAAGGAAAAGAAGTGTTTGACCCTTGGTAGTCTTTATGGAGGGTCACATGTGCATGGGTATGTATGAGGAGTGAGTAGGGGTTACTCTTCGTGGATGATGTAAGAGGAGATGGATGAATGCACACGTGAGGGTTCCTATGGTCTAATAGGTGAGTTCTAGAACATAAAGGAAAATAGTGGTTAGGAAAAAGGTTAATGGATTTTTGGAAATTCGGTTTTGTATTCAAATAAGGTTTTTTTGTTTTGAATGTCACTTGAAAATGTGGTGATTTTGAAAATTAGAATGAAATGTGATTCATGGAATGGGTGTTTTTGGGTTTTCTCGAGTTTATTTTCATTTTGAGCTAGTTGTTCTGATCTCATGGTATTATATTTTGATTTTTTTTGGGAATGATACTCATTTTAGTCTATGGTCCTCAATTTTTTCAGGATGTGCTGCCCAGAAAGTGATCCCATGGTTGCGAATTAGTCATGACCAGTTTATGGTACTTTTGTGTGTGTTATGTTCATCTAAGTAATCAATGTGAATGTGTGGAAGATGTGTGGCTGTGTAATTAGAGTGTTTCTTCAAGTTTTTGGGAATTTCTATGTTTTTAATAGTTAGTGCCAATTATTTTTAATGGTGGGTACAGGTTTGGATCAGTGGAGGTTGATTGAAACTTTATTTATGGGGTATGGGGTGTAGCTGGTGGTGGTCGGGTTTTGCAAAGGTTCCCATCAGGTGACACTACTACAAAAAAAGGAAAGGGATGCGCTTAACTTTTATCAGTGATAAAAAAAGTACTGATCAAGGCGGACTTTATCATCCCTAAAAAAAGCGCTGATAAAGGGTCGCATTTATCAGCACTAAAAAAAGTGCTGATAAATTCCCCCTTTATCAGTTCTTTTTTTAGCGCTGATAAAGGCCCCCCTATATCAGCACTTTTTTTAGCCCTGATAAAGGGGACCCCTTTATCAGCACTTATTTAGTAGCACTGATAATGGTGGGATTTATTATCGCTTTTCCTAAGCGCTGATAAATGTTATGTTTCAAAAAAAATTCATGAAAAATAATATTTTGTTATATTAGTTTATTTATATTGACATAAATACAATATATTTTTTTTAAATATGTTATAGATACATATAAATAGACTATTACATTTACTATATAATTAATTTATTGAATTTGGATTCAAAATATTTTAAAAAATATTATTAATTAATAATATTCTAATTATTATCGATTAAAAATCATTTCATAAAAACTTGAGGACACAAAAAAATTAAAACAATTAAGAAAAGATCTTAAATATGTTGAAAATGTAACTCAAACTTCAAATGACCATAACTTTTGATCCGGGTGTCTGTTTGAGCTCTACAACATATCAATCCCATCATATTCCCCATAAATACAATAATTATCAAATGAAACACTGAATACCATGATGATAAATATATGATATGTTAAATTTCAGTATATAGAAAACACATATGAAATGAGTGGTGAATAAGTTATATATTTCACCACAGTAAATGTGAGATGGAAACCATTAACTCACACTTCCAATTAGTTTTCCATACATTAACCTCTTGTATAACGGTTTAAAAAGGGTTTTACTTAATTCAATAATTATATTAATATTTAAAATACCTTATGTGAATCTTTTATGATATATAGTCACCCATTTGTTAATAATATATCATTATTTTCATAATTTTATGTGTGTTTGTTCCATGCTTTCAAGGTTGGTTCACTTTTGTATAATTATGTTTTTTAAATGGAAATAAAGCTACTAAAGTTATATGAAATGGAATTCATGAACTTCCATCTATTTATATGGTCTCACATATCATTTTTCATTAATAAATTTGGATGATTCACTTGACAAAATGTCAATGTTATTTGATTAGTTTAATTTGGATGTTTTTAAGCCATCACAATGTATTTAATTTTATTAAATATTATGTCTACATATTTTTTTTAATACATAAAATAGGTTATAATATACATATTACAATTTTATTTAACCAGAATAATCCTTTTAATACAATCATTGATGCTAATAATAGAGAATGAAATATAATTAACCACAGATATTGTTACCCACTATAATTATGAAAATGGTTTCATTTCTAAAAACGGATGGTTTAATAAATTTTTTGGATATATTAAAATACACTATAAAAATAAAATTATAGTGCATAAATGATATAATTTCTATTTCTCTATGATGATTAATAGAGGTGAAGTGAATGTATTAAAGGAAATCATATCAAGGGAGGTTGGGTGAGAAAGTTACCTCTCGAATATAACCTCCTTGAATGACCCATTAATAAATATAGAATTGAGATTTTGGGTAAAAATCATAACTATGACATGGTGAAAACTGATATGATTGGAATTGGTAGATATTTGAAAACAATCAAGGCTATTGAGGATCATTTGGGTGGTTAAGGGTGATATTTATACTTAATGAAGGATTGCTTTAAGTGGTAAAATAATTATTATTTTATATCAAAGTCTATCCACATTTGGTTTGGATTAATCAAAATGAATTTTAATGGTGATTAATGTTTTAAATTTTTTTTGTGATCTAAAAACACCTCAAAATCACATTTAATGTTGTATTTTTTAGTTATTTTAAGCCTTTATTTCCTACCTTTAAACAGATATATTATATTACCTATATTGTAGTAAATCATTGTTACCATGGAATAATTTTATGCCCAAAAGTGAAAATGAAATTATAACATACCATTTAACTACTAATTTAAATTATTGAATACATTTTATATGATTCAGTTTATTAAAGTAATAAAAAGAAATTATAAATATGGTACATGAATAACTCATGAAAAAAACATTTTATAGTAAAAATTATAGTTTTTTAAATTGTAAATCATGTGTTTATAAATGTAACAAATTATGTATTAAGTAATTTTTATCAATAATAAGGGTTCATAAATTCTAAATCATAATGATATATTAATTATATAATAATATTTATGGTATTTTGAAAAAAATGTATTTTTACTTTTAAACCCAAAAAACAATTCTTATAAAAAATTCACATAAATTTATACTAAGATAAATTTGAGTAACTAGGTCAAAAAATTATGTTTATTTTTTAAAATAAATTTTATAAATGTTTTAGAGATTATTTATTATATTTTTTTAATGGGATGTAATAAAACAATTTGGGGAAACATTTTACGTGATTAAAAAATTGACTTTACTAAAAATTATGTGGTCATTTCATAAGAATAATTAAATTTATATTTATTGTTAATTTGTTATTTCTTTCATAAAATATTTAATATTATTCAAATATTTTAATATAATATATAGTTTATAATAGATGTTTTAAAATAATGATATTTTGGAGTTCGTTTAAGATCTTCCTTCTGTACAATCATAAGATGTAAGATATTATGTCCTTTTAAATGCTCATGGTGTTAAATTCTTATATACTTTAATAAATTTCAACCTCATTATTTCACTTTGAAAGAAAATTCTCAACAATTTAAAATTATTTTATTATGAACCCACATCGTATGAAGGTTTAATAAATTATCATCTTAGATATATAGAAAGTAAAATGTGAAGGTAACCATAAACCATGGTTTTTGAATAAGATAACAATATGGGTAAGTGAAAAAAATGGAAAAGTAAAATATATTCAACTATCAATTTGTAATGTAGAGAGATAGAGAACATGGTCATTACAAGGTTTACCTTTTTAGAACAGTATATCTAAGGCAAGTTAAAATGCCATTGATTTGCACATAAAAAATTAAATGAATAATTTTATGGTTCTGAAACATTTTTAAAATATTTGAGGAATAATTTTACTTCATAGGGAAAAGACATAAAAAAATAATTACTTCAGATTCAGATTTTCTTGTGTAAAAACAATATCACCCAGACTAATCATTTTCTTCAAAATAAATAAAATATAATAAAATTATATTTTTACTAATAATATTGGGTTCCAAAATTGAACTCATACTTTGTCTTACCTAACATTTAAATAATGAAAAAACTGTTATAGCAACCAAAACATCATATAGAATTGTGGTATGAGAATAACACTACATTCCCTTCAGTTGTGCGTTAAAGCCTCAGGGCCTTTTCAGATGCAATATTTTGTCATCGGAGTTAAGGTTTTTACTTGTTCTAATAAAATACATATATAGACACTAATGTTTGACAATAAAATTACATGTTATCTCATAGGTTTCATTTTTCACTTCAAAAAATATTAGCACATATTTCATCATTCTTTACATGATTCTTTGCAAAACAAGTGACACTATCCATAGTAATTTAATCATATACATTAAGAAATGAACAAAAAGAATTGAGATTTTAAGTCTTGGATCACTTAAATAACATTTAATTGATCATAATATCTATAAGGATAGAAATATCATTCCTTTTATCAAAAACTATCTCCCAAATACAATATTTTTGGATAATTTGTCGAGTATGCATAAATAATTATTTATTAAAACATCACAAAATGTTCAAAATAAACCATTTCATAAATTTTAAACTATATGAAACATCCATAAAATCCATATTGAATACATTTTAATCATTTCAAAAATTTAAAAAAATTAAATTACCACTAATCTCTCAAGATACATTAAGCATACATTGATCAACATATAAAAAACATTTGAATACATAAATCATATATTCTATTAGAACATGGAAAAAATTGGAATTAATATAAATACATATTTAAAACCAGAGTTCATCCCTTTTTAAATAATTATGTGATATATTCCTTAAATTAAAAAAAATTAACGTCATCAATAGTATCATATACTACATTTTCAAATAATAATTTATCATCTGTATGGTATATCATATCTTCGTCCAAACATTATTATCTCAAGAAGAGCAACATGTAATTGTTTATATTTACTCAAACAAGTGTTTTAAAATAGATCTGCGTTCAACTAAATTGGTATTTTTTGTCATTTATACCTTTCAAAAAATAATCTAAAATATTTAAAAAAAAGCATTTTCATCCATTTTTTATAAAAAAAATTATTTCAAAAAACTTTTTATAGAAATAATGTCATAAAAATTATTTCAAGGATGAATGAACGCAAGTAGAATAATCATTCTATTTCAGTTATATCAATATCATAATTGTGTCTTTTATCTTATAGCTTCTTTCCGAGGTATATTCCGTCCACAAATTGAGCATTAGTTTGTGTAGCACCCCAGCTGCCTAAAATTGAAAAACTATAAATTGGAAAATTACTCCATTCTCATGAAAAAATAAGCTTGTTTTCATTTTTCTCTACAAATGAAGAAAAATATATTTCATTTTATAAATGAACCAAGTTTATTCCTTCAAAAATTATACCATTTTGTAAAATCCTTCATTCCCTCCTTCTCTTCATACATCAATTATCATGTTGTGCCCTTCTTCTTTATATTATAATTAAAGCAATAATACATAAAAATATTCTTTATCATGTTGTAATCATATGATATTATTTTTTTCTCATATTATAATAATTTTTTGATATAGCTAACCTTTTAAATATTTTCTTAGTCCCAACAACGAAACAATTAGTCTTACTTTTAGTTCACATACATCGATTAGGATCTCATTGCATCTTCTATACATCATTTCTAAATGATGGTATATACTATATTACATCATATCATAATGAAACATAATTTATAATATCAATACTTGTGATATACTTATCATAAATTTAAAAAATTATTTTAACTATTTTCAAAATCATAATAAATTTTTTAATTGGAAAATTTTCCAAATTTTGTCATCGGGTTCCGTTATCAAATTTTTTTCCCTAAATTGAGATCCTAATTATTTTTTTAAACCTTATTTATTACAACTATATATACCTCAAACATAGTACCCTATAGTTAGTGGATATATTTTCAAATTGTAATAAGATATAAGGAATCAAAAACCAAATGATCGAAAAATTTTATAGAATTATAAAACTATATGCATATGTGAATAATACATAAGATAGAGAAGACTTATTTCCTTATAAGAAATTGAAATATTTTTATATATATTTCCAGTGCTACGATCAAAAGGTAGTGCTATTTCTAGGACAAGTGTTATCAGAAAAAAATTTTATATAAACATTATATATATTTTATTTTGTGTGAATAGAACTTCGTAATAAAAATGGAATAAATTTTGAACTAAATATCATATTAGTAATATAATAAAACTTTTAAATCTAGAACATGTTTTTTTACACTAGGTGTGATCTTAAATGGGTTCACATGGGGCATTAAAACACCTCACTAATTTATAGTATGGTCAGTGGTTTAATTCATTGATTCATTCATTGAGTTATTTTATTGTAGGGAAATGGATCTATAAGAATAATTCCATATAAAATTCTTCAGGGTTTTATGCATAAACTGATGGATAATAATATATTTTACTTATCCCCCGTCATTAAAAAATTAATTCAAACAATGATGAAATGATGAATCAGAATAGATCAGAATGAGATTAATGAGGGCACTTTATTTGATGAATAATGATTCAATATTCATGTATGATTCTTAAATTGTGGATTTATACCCTTCAAATAAATTTATTGATCATATTGATTCCTATTCCTATACATGCGCGAATTGTGGTCCAATAATACTCTTACGTACCAGTTTTAATTGATTATTTCATTTCTTTTCTATCCCTGGATGCATGTTCATGTTAATTGGGTGAGAAAACTTGAAAAAAGATGGATTAAACTCTTTATCTTGTTATTTTCCCCATTTTTCCATTGTATTCATCACCCGTTGGTCCCCAAGGTCTCGTTATGACATTTTCAGGTGGTATTGATCAAGATCAAGATGCTATGAATCACTACGATTTCATGAACTTTCCATATATTTATTGAACAATAATATATCTAGGATCATGGAAATAAAAGATGATTATTTTTATAGTTGGAGTTATATAAATCAACTTCAGGGTGAACTGAGGTGTGTTGGTTGAATGAAGAACCCACAATGCTCCATTAGTGACCAATTCATAGCGAACAACATCCTGAAACAATTATTTTTTAAAAGATCCATGTGTTTCATGTGGAGATAAGGTAAAAAATCAAACAGAGGGTCAAGATATAATTAAATGAATACATATATGACATTATTGATAAAAACCACATACATAACTTGTATAGTTATAAGAATAAATCATGTATCCACTTTAGTCTGTCATATAGGGTTTAGGGAAAATGATAAGGATTTCGGGATGTGTAGTCCATGAACACACCATGCTCCTATACTCTTAATGGGAAAACCATGTGGTGGATCACATTGAAATCATCTTGTGTGGATGTACATGGATACATACATGGACATGTACCTTTGTATAAGGACACATAGTCAGTACATGGACAAGGATTCTGATACACGGACACGTCTAGCAGGACACGACCTAGTCTCTGATGACATGGACATGCTGTGTTAGCCTCCTACACAAAAAATAATGTTATGTGACTTGGTATCCTTGTAAACCGAGTGACACGACCTAGAAGTGGAGTGGGACCACATGGCTTGTGGGTCCCCTCACACACTATGTATGCATTAGCCTATTTTGATTAATATTCAATTATATGTATATATACTATTTGAACTTAGGTTTTCAACTGAGATTGGAATATCCGGAGTGATTTTATATATTGAATGATTGTTGTCTCAATTGTTTCATTGAAATATGATTTGGAATATTTTGTTCATGAATATTGGATAAGATAATGTCAACAAGAAGATGTGATAACAGAGGATCACTAGAGACAATTTGATTAGGGCCATGCAACATGTCTAGACTGAGTAGTTTTTCGCGGTTTTCAGAGTGGTACACTCTAGTAGTGATAGGAAGTTGTGTTCATTTACACACTCTTTGTTTTAACATATTATAGAGATACACACTGGAGTTCCTTGTGGCATTCCATTATTAACCCTACAAAAATTTTAAGTAGTGTGGTTCATTGTTACATTCAAAGTGGTACACTCTAGTAGAGCTGGGCGGTGGGGTTCATCAATCAATTATGAGTGGTACCCTCCATATAGAATGGGAAGTGGGGTTTCATTTATTACTATTGGGTGGTACCCTCCAACAGGAATGGGCTGTGGATTTCCTCAATTCTTTATGAGTAGTACCCTCCAATAATGCTTGGAGGTGGGTTCTTCAATGGCTATCGAGTGGTACCATCCAACAGGGATGGCATGTCTAGTTCCTCAATGCTTTTCAAAGTAAAACTATCCTATTGAAAAATGTAATGGGTTTCCTACCTTGATATTTTTTCCCTGTGACTGTGATTCACAATGTTTTAGTGTGGTTTTATTGGACAATTACTACTAGGTAGATGCGTGAGATGTTGGGAATTATTGACGGACTTTGGGAAAAAATTGAAAATATTCTTCTTATGTTGATCTGTGACATGGAGGTCCCCTACTATCTCATTTAGGTACTATAGATGATGAAAATATATAAATATATATTCTTATATATCCACACGTTAGATTTGTTTACTCATATTCCATTAGAGTTGAATATGTGAATGGTATTCTATATAATTTTTGACTTTAGCTTCTTTTGGTTGTATGTGTCTACTCATCTGTTATTGGTGGAGAAGATTCAATGTATAGTTCATCTACTCACTATTTTGAGCCGCTTGTGCTGGGAAGATGTTATTAATACTCATTTATTTGGATGAGATATTCCCATTGATTTTGTCATACATATATTGTCTTTTTATTCTTATTGTATCTCTTATGACTCCCACTCGTGCTTTCATGGAATCCTATTGGGTATGTATATACTCACCCCTGTATGGGATTTTTTAGTACATGTTGTGTCTCATGAAATATGATGTATGTGTCCATGGTGAATTCAAAGGGCCATAGGGATTAATTATAATTTATACTTCATATGGTGGTTTTATCTTGGGATTCATGACATGGACTCTCATAAAAAATTTACTTTTCTTGTTTTTCTTATTGGTAGATATTTATGGTTGGGAGTGAATTTTCCCCTTTAATTTTTTTATTACACTGCAGTACTCATATAAACTTTATAGGTTATGCATGCATTGTTTAAATTTAAGTTCATTAATGTTTTACTAATTCCCTCTTCTCTTTAACATTGATATAGTTGTGTGTGTTCATGCAGGTAATTAGGAAAATGCCTCCATGAGTTAGTTATACCTCTAGAGCTTATCACCACCCCTTCATATAGGGGAAAGCATGGGGTAGTTTCGGCTCAAGCCCCATCATTGGTCGATTCATGAAATATTGGTATCATATAAATATTATTCCACAGTATGTTGTTCACACTAGTACCCTTATGAGGATTTGGTCATATTTAATGGAATAATTTTGGATTTTTTCGAGTGTGCTGCTCATTCTAGGGAATCTAGAAATGGTGGGCGACCAATGTATCCAATCACTATGATTCTGACTACTTGCATGTTGAATCAACATAGAAAGACATTAGTTTTGTGAAAAAATGGTACATGCATCATATAGAATTTTATTTTTTTACTTTCCATCATGAAAAGGATACCCATTATTATTTTTATATAAATATATATTCTTAGGTGACTATGGTACGTCTTGAAAAATCATTATATTCCTCTGTAATGATAGACATCCAAGACAATAGTTTTGTATAATTATAATGACCATATGAGTGTTGAGGCCTCACTTAAGGGTCCATACCATGACCCCCTTACTCATTTTGTACATGTAGAATCAAATCCACCTATTGGGATGTAGATTATTACAGTATTGTTGTCTAAGGACATGCACATGCATTACGCACTCTGCGAGTTCCTTCGTAAGAGGCTGTATAGGATCCACGATGAACTAGGTCATCAGGCATAAGCGGGGTCTCTACATTAAGTGGGATTTGTATTCATAATCATTCATACACTGATATATCATGAAGTTTCACTAGTATTTGGCCTTCTCTAAAGATCAGTTCTGTGTTAGTGGAGCCTTGTTACACATATGAATGACGAGTCGATAGTCTCATGGAAAAACTTCCAGAAACTTCTAAGTGAAATTTACTACCAATATTACATGATATAGGTTCAAACTCAATATATTATAGAGATACATAGGGGATGTATGATTGTGGATAAGCATGAAATGAGGTTCACAGACCATACCTAGTACTCCCTTGACAAGATCCAATATGGATACATACAATAATGGATGCTTGACTAGGTTCTCAACAAAAAGATCCAAGCTTGTGTAATTCCATTTTGCATACCGACATATTTTGGGTTTCTAGAATGTGGGAAAATGATAGAGAGATTTCTATCATTGGGCTTCAATGTAGTTGGGAATATTAGTGGAAATCACAGAGTAGAGTCATCTACAACAGGTAAAAGGCACTAATCGGTGGGATCTAGGCTCATAAAAACCCTTCCGTAAAAGACTCAGGTGCGTGATCACATGGTAAAAATATAGTGTAGAGGACCATGAATGCACAAAGATAGGTGGTGCATAAATTTTGATATATGAATGCACATGGTTCATGTTTTCTACAGAAAATATTCTAAGGAGTTAAGGTAGGTAGATGAAGGAATTTTTATATAGAGGTAGTGTTTCAATTACTGATCTCCCGGGTGAGGGAAGTGTTGTAACCAGAGAGACGGATCTATAAGAGCAGTAGTGGGAGATACGGGGGATGTTAAATTCAAGGATATCCATCCACAAACACATGATGGAATCCAACTTCAGGTATAGGGAGATGGAGGTCAGGGCCACATATAGCTATTGGATTTGGATGCTTATGATCTCATAGTGTATGAGATAGTTATAGTTATAGTTTTGTTTATTATACTCTTTCATTAGAGTTATTAGTCATAGGATCCATCCATTCATGTATATCAATACTCTTGGTGTGAGATGTAGAGATGCAGTTGAGGTGCAAGCCCATAAGCTTCATCATGAGGTAACTATAGGGAACTCTTATTATGTATCATTCATATGCATACAATTTGATTTATTACATAGAGGGGAGATGTTCATTTTATAAATTTTGTTCATCATAATGGATCCCTTGATTTAAAATTGTGTATATATTAGTTTTTCATGGGACGGTCCAATATTGATTTTCACCATAGGGAATTCATTTGCATATGCACTAATAGGATGAGAATATATTTTCTAGAGAATGATATGTCATGGCAGGATTAGTGAGTTCTGTGAGTAGATGGTTGAATCCCATCACCCATCTATTGCAATGAACATCCCTTGGTATATTAGTGTCTTCAAGAATCTGGATTCTTTTGTTATGTAGGATTATATTAAAGTCTAAATAAGGGATGTTTCGGGATATCCAATAAGTTGGGAGATAGAGTTTATGAGACAATTACATGTCATCACCACTTGAATATCTTTTGAGGAATATCATTTGGATTTTTCTATACCCCGAGATATATTGAAACAGTTATAGGACCTTTGAGATAAGGATTTAATTAGTCCTTGTGTGCTCCCTATGAAGCATCATTGTTGTTCATGAAAAAGGTGAACATGTTCTTATAGCATTTCATGGATTATCTCTTCCTAAAATAGACCATGATAAATAACATGTACCCCTTATTTGGGATTGAAAACATCTATAACCATTTATACTGTTAGATACGGATCTCAATGATTGATCTTAGTTATGGTTACCAGTAGATGACTTTTTGTAATGTTAATATTACAAATATGGCATTCTGTAGTTGCTACAAACACTATTAGTTATTATTTATTCTATTTGGTTTCAAAAATTACTCTATTAGGTTTATGGGTTTGATGAATCTGGTCTCTTAGACATACATGAAATAGTATTTTGTCATCTTTTTAAATGACATAACAATCTAATATTCATTATAAGAGGGAAATGTTGATCGCATAAAGATGGTCGTAAATTTTAATAAAGATAACCATATTATGGAGTTCTCTTTATGTTCCAATTATTGATACATGAGGTCCAATTTAATTGGCTTTTAATTTATGTGTAGGCCTTAGCAACATACTAGTTAATATCGATGTAGTGATTTCTTGTGGGCCACCCAAGAGTGTGTTAGAGGTGGCTACCATTCATTTCCTAGAGGGATACTAGGGGATGTTTGTGGGAGAATTATCCTGGGTCAGAACACCTTTGACCATATAGAAAACGATTGGAATGCCATTTACTAGGTTTTTCTAGTGTCAGAAAACAATTAAAGTGTTAATGAGTCGGGCCAAGGGTGATATGGTGATGAGACTACCAAATGAGCGCGTGGAGTACATGGTGTATTTTAATTCCATGGGAGATGGGTTTAACTATGTGTTGATGTAGTGGAATGAAATTATAGCATAATTGTTAAGGAATTAGAGAACCCACGGGAAGAACTACAAGAAAAATAATGTCAAGTTGGAATTATTTGTCTTTCCTAGTGTATTTTGAGTAAGTACCTTCTAGAGAGTTCTTTATTCTTTAATCAATCCATGAATGTTGAACTTTTTTATTAAAAAATAGAAACCTGAACCTAAGAAAATGACCCTATTTGTAGTTTCTCTAGGAATATTTATTAGAGATAGTCCAAAATACAAGGAATGAAAATGTAGTAGCAGATACCCATAGAAAGAAGTCTCTTTCTCTCTTAGTACAATAGGCCTGAATGTAGTTAGCCTCTAAGATATTGTCCCTAGTGGTGTATTGGGGTACAAATTTTCAGTTTTCAATGTTGTTGAATCCTTCATTCATTGATCATGTGTCATAATCCTTGGTGGGTGAAATTGACTACAAGGTATTATGTGATCAGATATCCGAAAGTGACTCACCATATGGATATTAGGAAAGAGGGAATCGCATCATCTTTATTGATGGATAGTTGGTATTTCAAGTCATAATGCAGAAGGAGGGGATGATAGAGTTCCAAAATTCACCCATAGATATACATCATGGTGTAAGGAAGCTCTATAGGGAAAATAAATGATAGTTTTGGTGGTCTGGAGTGAGATAATGTGTTGTTGAGTTCATCTCATGATTCCTTCCCTATCAGGAGGAGAAGTCTGATCACAATGTTCAGGACTGTTTGTTACATCCCCTTAAGATCTCGTTGTAGATGTTTGATTGAATATACCTGGATATTGTGATAGAGAATCCAAGAATTGTGTCGTTCCATGATGAAATATGGGTGACGGATGACAGGCTCACAAATTCATCACACTTTATTTCTATTAGGGATCTAGGTTTCATGGAGATTCAGAGAAATAGGATTTAATGGAGATCATTTAATTTCATGGGGTGAACAAGATGGTTTTCTATGACCCTAAGTAAGAATTTACATCCTAATTGCGAAGAGGCCTACAAGGGACATTTAGAAACCAAATAAGTATGATTACATCCTTTCTACCCCATATTGATGGAATTACTAAGCTCACTATCTAGGTGTCAATGGATATTATGAGGGATTATATCTTAAACATTATCTAAATATGGAAGAATGAATTTCCATTGGATTAATTTTCCTACCCCAATAAATAACTATACTATCATCTTGAAATGTTTTGAGGTTATTGGTAGGAGACCCTGAGTGTCAACATTGTGGTGGAAGTAGAATAATGAGAAACATTTTATGGGACCCGAGATGTTATAGGTGATGACAAAACATTACAAGTCATCCTAGAGTGGAACAGGATGGCCCATAGTAGAGATAAATTCTAAACAAATATTCTTTATAGGGTCATGATGTTTAAGAAGAGATACTACATTTTCTGTAAACTCGTAAATGGTTGATTATTTTTTAGTTTTTGACATGGAGTCATGTTATCCATGAGATTAAAGGGGATTTTCTAGATCTTGAGGAGTGTTGATGAGTTCTCTTTCATAATTTTTCTACCCACACCGTTATAGTGGTCTCACATCATCTTAATTGTCTCACAATTGAGGAGATACCAGAATGGCCCCACACACATCATCGAATTTGGAGAGATTGACATCAATTATGGGTACACATTTGTGGAGGACCTAGTGGTGATTGAGGATTGATAGGAGAGGACCCGTCATGGATAGACTATCCCCTTGGTTCAGGTGTTCTAGTGTCATGGGAATGTGAAAGAGAGATCCTCATAGTGGTAGATCCATGTGATGGCTCAGTATCCCAAGTTATATGATTAATTTTTAGTTACATAGATAAAAATAATTAAAGAGTTAATTATTCAGAGAACAAATATTTCATTTTTTAAAACATAGAATATTTATATATGTATTTCTAATGCTAGGAACTGAGAAGGGGGTCCATTTTGAGGTCCATCATTCCTGAAATAAATTTTCAAAATTAAATTAAATTATTTTTAATACAATAAAAGCATATATTCAAAATAAAAATAATATAAATCAAAAACAAAATCTTATATTATAAATATGATAGGATAGTTTGGTACAGAACATGATATTTAACATAGGTGTGACCTAAAATGGGTCATCATAGGGCATTCAGACACCTCACTCATTGGAAGTATTCTCCATGGATTTATTCATTCATTTATTCATTAATCAATTTAACATAGTTAAATGTTCTATAATAATAATCTCATTGGATATTATCTAGGTTTAGACTCATAATCCACTATAAAATTCCATATATTCTCTCTGTTGCATTTTTGTTGAATCAACTTGGATAGTGAAGAAACACATCATCAGAGCAGATATGGGTGAAACAATCATATTGAAACATATCCATCACTAGTGTAAATTTTATTTGATGTAGAATGATCCAATGTCCTTATATGACAAACCCATTGGAGATTTATTCCATTGTGTTAAAAAGATTGATTATAAAAATCTCTGTTCTTGGATCAATACTAATTGTGTCCCATGTATGCACCAACATACTGATTTTAATTGATTATTTGTGTTTTTTTCAAACCTAAGATTCCCCATTCATGATCATTAGACAAGAAAACATTGAAATTATTGATTTTACTATTTTATTTTGACAATTCCATCCTTTCATCGCATTAATCAATGGTTGGACCTCACGATCCAGATTCAATAATGTCTTGTGGTACCGAGCCCGACCAGAGCCTCAACATCGCAGCAGTTTCATGAAAGAGGCGTAGTTTCAAGAAAAAAGAACAAATATGCGGTTCTTTTCAATGAAATTATGATATTTAAAATGTTTTTAGATCAATAAGTCATGATTAGGGTGAACTAAGGCATTTTGGTTGAATGATGATCCCCCAATGCTTCACTAGTTACCAATTAACTGTGAATGATGTATTGAAACATAGATTTTCTACAAGATCCATCGTTTTTTGGTAAAGATTAGGGTGTATGATCAATAAGAGAAGCTATAAATAAACCGATGATCTTATATTTCTTTATAGAAAACCCAACTAAACAATATTTAAAGTAACAAAAACAAGATGTGTATCTCCATTAATTGTATGTATAGTGTTTCGAAAAAAGGTTAATACATAACAACTTATAGTCTATATAATTTTTGGTACCCCTTCCCCAATGGTTCGACCCATGTGGGGGTCAAATGGATGGGAAACCATGTAGATGTACATGTTCAGGAACTAGTTTTGGTACCTGAGTACTAGGACTCGGGGTCAGTACATGAACAGATGGTCTAGTACATGAACACCAACATCAGGACAAATCCTAGTCCCAATTAACAAAGACACACCTTATATTCAACCTAAAAATGTGTTTTATTACATATATTAGTATCTGTGTACCCCAAGATACATGGATATGTGGTGGAGCTAAGTCACACACTATGTCTTCCCCCTCACATGTCGTGTACCCCTTGTCATATTTTGAGGGAACATCAATAATCTATATCAACATTGTTTGAAGTCAATTTTTTTCCCAATGAGCGGCCTATAATGAGTGTATTTTCTATATAAATGTGATAGATACATCAGTATTGTATTTCATGATATGATGTAGAATTTTATTGCTAAGGAACCCAGTTAGGTGATGCACACTGATAGTAGAGGCATTCTAAGAGGTAACCTCTAATAGAGATGGGTAGTGTAGTTTAGCGATGAACTATTATTGGTAACCTCCATTAGGGTTGGGTTGTAGATTTCCTTGATTCATTCTTTTTGGAACCGTTTAGAATGAATGGGTTGTGGAGTTCCTCAACTCATTTTGAGTGGGATCCACTAGCAGGGATGGGAAGGTGATTTACCCAATGCTTTCTAGTGGTACCCTTTTGTAGGGCTGGGAAATGGATTTATTCAAGAAATTTTGAGTGGAACCCTCAAAATGTGATGGGTTTTGAGGTTCCTAAATTTAAATCATGTGGTACTATCAATCATGTTTGGGTAGTGGAGCTAATTTTGGCCTTCTGAGTGGTACGCTTCAACAAGGTTTGGTTGTGGAGTTCCTTGATTAGTATCTAGTGGTGACCTCCATCAGGTCTGGATAGTGGATTTCTCCGATACTTATTATTGTAGAACCATTATGTAATACCCAAACCTGTGATTATTACCTATATTTTGTGGCCCCTAGACTATTCATCCCATTAGGAAGGCATGTGTTAATTGGACAGTTAATTTTGGGTGGACACACGATATGATAGGAAGCATTGATAGTCTTTTGGAATTATTGGTGAATTCTTTTTGGGATATGATATTAGACAAAGATTCCTTACACTATCAATAGTATTTCATTTACTGATTATATATATATAATATTATATATTCTAATGATGTAATTGGTTACTCACTTTCCAAAAGAGGCGAAGACATGTGGGGCATGTAGCTTTATTTCAAGGTTTAGATTCTCATGGATGGATTAGTATAATATATTATTATATGCGGAAATTTCTCAATGTGTAGTTCATTTACTCACCATGTTGTGCCCATTGTATTAGGATGAACAAACTAATACTATTGGGTTGGGTTGAGCTATTTACATTTGTTGTATCTAGAAATCAATATCATTTCATTATTTTTGTATCTCTTATTTCACCCCCTTCAACTTTCAGGGTGATATACTGGGTATCTATATACTCACCCCTACAAGGAATTTTCACAATAGTAGAGTGTATTAGGAAGACTAAGGGGAGGATTAAGATGAGTTCAAAGTTGTTTTTGGATACAAAATAATTTGGAACACATACGATGGTTGCATCTTGGAATTTATTAACCATGCACTCTGAGAAATTATCTTTTCTAGTTTGTCAGGATTATACATATTTCTGGTTGGGAAAATATTTTGAACGATTACTTTTCAATTTTTAATGTTGTACTCATATACACCATAGAGGTTAGGCATTCTTGGTTTACTCTCTAATTGTGTTACATATTTTACTCATTCCTTATTCAATCCTTTTTTGAGATTCTTTTGGGTCTGAATATAGGTACATAAGAAATGGAATATTGGAGTTATAGATGCCTTTGGTTCTTGTAACCACCCAATGGCCTATGGAGGTGGGCTTGGTGTAGTTGGGTATTCAGCCCTGTCTTGGTTCAGGTCATTAAACATTACAATTGAAAGCAGTAAATAAAAAATATCAATTCCTTCAATAATTTCATTAGTCTCAGATATTATCTCTACATCTCAATCTCAATATACATTTGGTAAACCATTAAAAATACAAATCTTGTGAAATTGGTGAGATCAAATACATATTAAGGTTATGTATACATGAGAATCTATAAAAAATATGTAATAACAAATATGTAAAATTAAATAACTAAAAAAAATTCCATTTTATCAATAATTATATCCTAGTATGTCGACAATTAATGATTTTAAATTATTCCATATAAATAATCACATGACCAAGAAAACATAACCATTGATATTATACTGATATAATTATCACATGACAATAAATAACTAATCTCAGAATGGTGAAATGAATAATATCGTATATCTAAAACATTCTAGAAAGGCATCATCACAGGCATTTGAAATTAACTATGTACCACCTTGCCCAAAACCCAATCATGATTCATTTATAAGACATACCGCTCCATCGAGGGGATATATTTGGCCCTTCCCATCACATACTATGTCCAATTAATACTTCAAATGAATGTGGAGAAAATTTATCAATATAAAAATTCATATTAAAAACTAAGATACAAAATGATAATATATTCCCCAATCAAAAACCATAAACAATCTAGAATAATATTTATTATTGTATCAAAATAGCAATTTCATTGTCAAAATTGTCATAAAAATTCTAATAATGAAAAAAGATGATTTCAAACCAATATATACAAATATTTTTAAAAGTAAAATAAAATATTTATTCCATTAATGACTAGAAATAAAAATAAATACCGTTAAATAATTTTTAATATAAATAACAATTTCATTTTTAAACTCATCATATAAATGAAATGTTCCCAAAAAAATTAAAAAAAAATCTTTAAAAATATCCATTTAAAAATATAATATAACTATTAATACATTTAGGTAACTTGAATGAGGTAAAACACATATTCCATGTTTGTTAAAAAATATTACTAAAGTAATTTTTTCATAAAATTTTCCATCAAATTTTTTTAGAAAATTAAAAATAAACAAAATTCATAATTTGTAAACAAAAAATAAAAAATCAGAAATAATGACTTTAAAAATAATACTATAATACTGAAAACATTTATTGAAATAAAATTATAAACAAAAATATGGAAGAAAAAGGGATTTTTAAGGGAAAAAATTTTTTTTTTAAAAGAAACTCCTTTATAAATATCATATCATTTCAGTGATAATTAATAAAATGAATCTAATATGTCTAATCATTGTAAATACACATAAAATTTGTAAATAAATTATGATAAATTCAAAATCCATTTCAAAAATAATCATAGTATGATATAATCAAGAAAGTATATGTTTAACCCAATGAATGGATATTAAATTAGAAATTATTTTACCATATTGTAATGAGTTTAATTGTATCCCCATAAATGTAATAAGTACCCAATCAAATATTTAATACCATGAATAATATGATATTATATATCAAATAAAAACATATTCACTATTAACCACACATAAGAAATTAAAGGTGAATAAGGTGTAAATCTCACTGAAGTAAAATTGAGACAAGAAAAAATACCTAATAAATCCATTTATTTATTGAAACTGAAAAATCCATTATAACCATTTAAATAATGTTAATAATTCATTAATAAACCATACTCATATTTTTGAAAGCTTGTATGATATTTTATGACATTGTACCTCTTATTCATTAATAAATGTTCATTATTAACATTGTTTCATGTGTGTTTGCTTCATGGCTTCATGGATGGTTAAATTTGATATGATTATAGATTTTATTTCGAAATTGAAATAAAACTTTTAACACCCTTTGTTTTATGGAATTAATTATATTTCCAGATCAATTAAAATACATTTCTTTCATTCATTTCACAATACACCAAGATAATATTTATTTACCAAAAACACTATGGTAATCTTGTGCTGTATAAAACACATAGATTATCTTTAAGTATAGGTAAGAATATTTTTTTCTTGTCTGACCTAGGATGATGAGTTCCTCCAATATTTTTCATTATAATCAAGATCTTGTTTTACTAAACATGAATGTACTATTAATATATTTATAAAAATCATAATATTTTTTTCACCTAGCCATTAAAATGAATATTATGATTACGATATCTTGAATAATGAATATATTGTTTACAGATGAATATATTTTGAATTTTTTTGTTACAAATTATCTATAAATACAAATAAAACCCATTTGAAGATATAAGAAATCTATTGCTGGAAAACAATATTTATGTAATAATAACTGGTTTACATTGATTAATTAATTAAACTACTTTTGATAAATAATTTTTATTATATATTTATATATATATTAAATTAAATTAATTATTTTATGATTATATTATGGAATTTATAGATAATATATATGAATAAATCCAATATTATAATTTAAGATATATTTTTTCTAAAATGTAATTTACATCCTTTTAATGGAGCGCCAATATTAAATATATTTTTTTTCAAATTTGTAATATTTATTTGAAAAACCCATTATTATGTAATATATAATAAAAACAATTACATTGGGTGATTTTTTATTTGTTTTTTCTTGAGAAGTTTCATTTCTGAGAAATAGTGAAAAAATGAAAATTTTAATTCAAAACTACTTTTTAGTTTAATTTATTAGAATATTTTAATTTTCTATTAAATTTTCTTTAATGAATTTTTAGGTTAATAATAAACATATTAATAATAATTAGGTAATTTTAATAAATTCTACAATGGAATTATATATAAAAATAGTTCATCCTTTTAAACATTTTCACTTTAAAAACCATTTTTGTCATCTGATGTGCTAGATAAATTTTAAAATAATTTCTTCCAAGTATGTATTATAATTTTTCAAAATGGATTTAAAATTTTAAATAATCAAAATTTATAATTTATATTATGTTCAAAATTGTTTTGACCACAAATATCAGTGAAATTAATATAAATTAATAACGTCAATTAAAGTAAAAATTAGTTTACATAGATGGTAAACTTTATCATAAATGGGAAATAACCTAAAAACATGTCCTAAATCCATTTATGTCCATATTTTTATAATATAATCTCTTATAACATCAATTAATCATTATTGGAGCAATATGGTGTAAGGGAGACCACTCAATAGTGTATTACCTTTTGTATGTAATATAATGGGAATCCTCCTCTGCTATAAAAGGTAACTCACTCCCACACATATCCACACATCAGAAGATATTTTCCTCATTATAAACATAAATATGTTCCTACCAATATCCCTGACATCATCATATAGTCATTATATTTAAAATATATTCACCCAAGGAATCCTTTTATTTCATTCCAAATTGAGTTACCCTTAGAGTAGGTAACATCCTTCAATAATCACCATTTTTTGTTTATTTCTCAATGAAATGAATTATTATTATTAAATGATTATATATTATCATTTTTATCATAAATATATTTATATGTTTTATGTTCTGTGTATGACCTATACTCATATACAGTTCTATGAAATGGGTAATACAATCAACGTTCACAGGTACGACTAACTATCACCTCGGGAATTGATGTCATCCCTTCTTCCATTACCACCGTCATGGCTGAGATTAATGATGTACATAATAATTATTATATTATATATAATATTATTTATTTTTATTAAATTATTATATAACAGTTTCATTCTTTCGTTCTATTTTGTGAGAATTCCATAACATCATTAGTGGATGTCTGGACTACCGCCTCCTCAATGTGATGTGGTTAAATCATTATCAAAATGGAATGTATTAAGGATTGGTTTAATAAAAATTTGTGAAATATACAAAGAAAATATGATTCATTAATGATAATATATATATATATGTCATTTAATTATTATTCTTCAAAAAATAAGATAATAAAACAGAAACATCATTCATGTGTACATTAGACTTACCTTCTCCCTAA
Source organism: Viscum album (assembly GCA_963277665.1). NCBI lineage: Eukaryota > Viridiplantae > Streptophyta > Magnoliopsida > Santalales > Viscaceae > Viscum > Viscum album. The sequence continues at coordinate 2,052,275,882 of OY728165.1, forward strand.
ATGATGTGTCTTGTTATATATTTATATATATATTAAATTATTATATATACATATATATTCTATATATATGATATTAATATCATTTTTTCTATTATGTATATAAGTTGGTCATGATCAAATAATATGGACAAATTGATAAGTAAAAACATATACAAAAAACCACTGATATTACATGAAATATTGTATTTACATAAATTTTTAATAAAAGGATTATATAATTTAATAACACAGTCATATATAGTTTTTTATATAATAATATTGTTCTATTATATATGTAATTGGTTTTCTATTTATTATGCATGAGGTGTTATTGTGTATGAATAATGTCAATAATTATGGTAAGGGCTTTCAAGTATCACTTTTATTTTTTGAGATATATGATTTACAGACACATTATAATTGTTATTTAATTTATATATATTTAATAATTAATTTCCATTATTTATAAATATTAAAATGTTAAATTTATGTAATTCATTAACGGATCAATTTATTAAAATGTTACTCAAGTAGTAAGGTGATTTATAGTATAACTTTTACTTATGCTAGAATTTTTCATAATTAAACTCATTTGTTTTTTGATGTGTATATAATGAAAATGAATTTACTCTATGATAAAAATCCTTAATTTTATGGGTATTTAAATATCCATTTCATTACCTCTCTTTCATGGGGTTTACGGTTCAAAAAATTTCAAATCGGAAAGGTAATTTTATCTCAATTTTCCTTCTTTAATATTCTTGTTATGTAATGAACATATATTCTTTTATGAGCTCTATATAATTTCCTTTAATAAGTTATATAACTAATATCCTTCTTTTAAATAATATATTAAGCTTCATTTAATTTTATTTTCCTTGGGTATTTGGATTAAAAGCTTCTGATGTTTAAATGTTTATTGGAACTATATCATCATCAATCTGGGCTATTTAGGATTATGATTCTATTAATAAAATATTATGATCTATATTTCAATAATTGTAATGAATTTTATTATTCATGAATAATGCATGCTTTCTTAATGTAATGTTATATCATTCCAACTCTATGGTAATTATGATATTTAAGAAAATGTTTCCAAGTAAATTCCACTATATTTCGCTCTTCGGTCAGAAAACTATTTTGATAAAATATTCATGTTTCCTAAAAATGTAATAATTTTTTAAAATAATATTTTAATATCACATTAATTTATATTATTTTTATATAATATTACTTTTCAAAAATTTCATTACAATTTTTTGAATCATTCTTTATTTTTTTAGAATATATTTTAAAAATAAGGGTCTTCAAAATATTGTCAATCTTATATTATCTGTTTTCATTGTTGAAATTAAATAAATTGTTTTTACCAATGGTTTGTATTTTGAAATTTTTTTCATATAGGAAGTTATAGTAGACATAAGAAATATTTCAAATGATGTTAAGGATTAATTTGTAATTTTTCGAAGAGGTTTTCTATAGAAATGATTTTTAAGATGGTTTATATCTTAAAAGTATTATTTCCAAAGAAATGTTATGTTCATTAATAAGATCCAAGTGATCAATCAAAATACATCTATATATATGATGATATACTTTTAAATAGTTTAATGGGATAATATACAAGGATTACAATCTTAATTTTCTATTTAATTGTTAATGTATAAATTAAAAATTGGTTTTTAAAATATTTCTTCCATGGAATATTCCCTGAAAAAAATGTAAAATCCACATCCTTTAATGGGTTATTCTATGATGAACTTATTATGACGTCAATATATTTTTCCCAATTTATTAGGGGATAAATTTTTTAAAGTCATTTCTTTTCATTTGTTATGATATGTATTTTATGAAACCCATCTCTCTATAAGTGACACGATATGACAAATATTTTAATTTTTTTTTAAAAGGTTTGTATGATTCCATTATGTTAATGGTCGGATCTATATCTCCCTTCAATTTACTATGTAATGATTTATATCTCATGCGATTGACATGGACAAAATGTGGAGGGAAATAGTTTTAGTAAAGGACTTCTTCTGCTATGATAGTCTTTGGAGTGAACCTTGACCATAAATTTGGTTTGGGGAGTGAACTGTCATGACCCGTCCCCTAGGGCCCGGGACAAGACTACCCCAAGCTAGCCTTCCATAGGCCAGAGGCTGGAAACTAGAACCAAAGCTGTAACTCCCTAAAACTGGGACGATATTTCCTTTATAAACTGTAAACACACAAAACAGAGAACAAGATGTAAACAAATCACTATGTAAAACTGTCTAACCAAATTGTGTTGAAAGTAAAAGAGGATGGAAATACAATCCTAACAGTAATGTACAAGAATCTGAAAGTACAACTGAAGAAAAGAAAAATAACCACTATGTTGTCCCATGAGGTTCATACTCAAAGGGTAGGTATAGATTGCCTCCTCATCACTCCATGTCCATCTATCTCCTCTGTGTACCGTCACGCCTTAAGGTCCACCCCAGGTACCGTCCAGTCCCGGTACTCTTAGCCTCGGTCAGTGCAGTCTTTCGTCTACATCCAATACAACAATTTGTGGGCATAGCCCATGCAGGGTTGAGTATAATGATACTCAGCAGGGATCCCGAGACCCCCATCATATCACAAATCCAACAAGGATAAACCTAATGGTATTAAATCAACAGATAGCCCCACTTAGATATATACCCATACATATAACTATGTTGTCAAGTAATCCATCTCAATCCAAAGGAAACGGAAAAGTTACTGACTTAGTTCAACCTGGATTTTTATTCACATTTATGAAACCACGACTGCTAGAGAACTCCTCCTCTTTCGAGTAAAGTGGGCCTGCCGCGACACCAAGGTGTTTCCCAGTAACCTTGGACTACTGAGGTACTCCTCCTATCGAGGACCATGGGTCTACTGCATCACCAAGGAGCTCCCCACTATTGGTCAGCCGCCAAACCCAGACCCTCGCCCTAATAGCCTACAGAGGTACTTCTCCTATCGAGTACCACGGGTCTGCTGCCACTACCAGGAATTCCTCCTCTGTGTGTCTACCACCACAACCAGGCGCTCCCCACTGGTCTGGTCTAGTAACTCCAAATCAATCGGTCAGCGGTCTTCATGTCTCAGCCAACTACTATGTCTCCTCACTCTATCCGCTTATTTATAGAAGGATTCGCTCCATGAGCTTCTGGTCGATACTCCAACTATAATGAAGTCCCAAAAATAATTATCTCAAAGGTCCCCCATGTCATGGATGTCTCAACACAACAGACAACGCGTCAATCGGACGCCATGTATGTGAGTTATTATCTTTTTAGTCTTGGGGGCCCAGTTGGATTCGTGCATGATCCAAAATGATCATATCTCAACTATAACCCAATATCTAGTGGGGTATAATCAATGTGACCGTCATGCTCTAATATTACCAAGGCCACTAACGGTTCGTCAAATGGACGCTCAGTTCCAAAAATATGGCCAAAAAAGATTAAGGGTCGTAGTGGGCTCGGGTCTGGTCTGACCCTAGTCGGGTCCACACTTCTTGACCCATTGGGTTTGGCCTGGCCTGTTAGGCGGGCCAGCCCGTTAGCTTTGGCCCGGACCACTGGGCCTCGCCCGTCCGGTCATGGGTCGATGCGAGGGTGGTTCTGCCCGGAGGGCGCCTTGTGGGAACTGGCCAATTCGACCGAAGCGTCGCGAGGGGAGCAGGAAACAACTCGGCTAGGGAGCCTCAAGGGGTATAAGAGGCCGGCTTGGCTGGGGGGCCATGAGGGGCATGTGAGTCTGGCTCCGCCGTCACATTGTGAGGGTGTTGTTCGGTCTGGGGCTCGGGAGGCCAGATCGGTCGGGAGGGTGCAGGAGGCCGAGAGCCACCGCGGGTGGCCGGGAGGCATGGGCATATGGGAGGGCATAGGCGGTTGGGAGGCGCAGGCCACCGTGAGGGCGACGATGTTTGGTCCAAGGCGACGGAGCTGGTTTGGCCAGCGGACAGGGTGGTCGTGAACGGTTCGTTCGAGCGGAGGGCACGGATGAGGCCTTTTTGGATGGTAGGTGGCACGACCGGCATTTGGCACAGGTCGCGGAGGCCGCGGGTAGCATCACCATTTCCTCCGTCGCATTCGTTGTCTCATCGCCTCGTCTCCAATCCGAAGAACAACACAAAAAAGAATGAATTATGGGTCAGGCAATTTTGGTTTGGACCACACCCTCCGTGTTTAGGGTGGTAACAAGGGGATCAATCCTATTTTTGAATTTCATATAATTAACTACAAAATAATGTAGAATTAAAATCAATCCAACACACCACATCTTCCTTCAGTAACAATATCTGACCCGCAATGAAAAAAATCAAGAACAATTCTTTGCTTCAGAAGGGAAGAATTTAAGGAATAAAATCATGTTCAAATAAATTCCCTACCAAATTTTTTCGTCAATGTTGGTGTGAGAATGTGGATGTCGATTCGTTGTAGATGAGCATATCCTATATCAAAGGAGGTTCCAAGGAATAAATTTGAAGTCGTTCTTCATCAGTGCAGCGTTCTTCGTCGGGAGATGGAGTTCTTCATTGGAAACCTTCTCAAAATCTCTCTCCCAAGTTCCACCAAAATTAAAGTGAGGCAAGACAAAATAATAAATTTAAGTTATCTATTATTTAGTTGTTGGCACAAAAGTCAAAAATATTTAAATTAATTTATTTATTTTCTCATTAATTAATGGGAAGGATTTGGCACATCAATGGCATGTGCATTGGCAGAATTCATTGGGTAGAGGAGGTCAAGAGGCTCCCCCTCATTAATGACGGGATTTGAGAGGTTTTGCACAATTAGAATGGGGGTTTAATCCCAGGTGTTCCCCACCACCGTAACCTCTCGTAGGAGGGTAGGTTCGAGTGAGCCCCACCACCATAACTTTTCATGGGAGGTTATAGTCAGGTGGTCCCCACACATCAACTCCCACAAGGAGTTTTAGTTATGGTGGACCCCACCTCCAACTTCCACATGGTGGATTGAAAAAAATAAATTTTAGTTCATTTTATTTTATTATATTCCTCAAAAAACCAAAAAAACTATCTTTTATTCTAGAACCACTACTATGGAGTTGAAAGTCTCCGTAAGCGAACATTGGCGTTGCGAGTTCAATGGTGCCCTTAGATTTCAATTTCGATCACTAGTTAACAAATTATAAAAACCCACTCATACGTTTACTGAAATTACCCAAACAAAACTTTAGAATTTGATTCCAGGCACTACGGGCCATGGAATCAAATGCCTTCATGTTTCATGAACTCGTAAAAGTTACCATTTAATTAAAAAAATAAAATTGTAATTTCGGGTCTTTACATTCTCCCCACCTCATGTCATTTCATCCCCATAAGCTACAAATCATTACTAAGTGATCAAGTGGAGGTACTAAGCATACATCTGAGCGCCCACTCCCATATGCTCTCTTGGATGTTCCTGTGATTCCAGCAAATGCGCACCAAAGGTGCGGACCATCCACGAAATACATGATCCTATCGATCCTCATTCTCAATTGGATCCCCCATAAATGTCTCCTTGTCATCGATGTATAGCTCTCCATGGTCGATGGTGTGGGAAGGGTCATGCACGTATCTCCTCAGTTGGGATATGTGGAAGACGTCGTGCACCCGATGCAACTGAGGTGGAAGAGAAAAGCGGTAATCCACCTCGCTAACTCTGCTGAGGACCTAAAAAGGTCTAATGAATCCAGGATATAACTAGACGCCTCAGCCAAATATTCATAGACCTCACAGAGGTGAGACCCGTAGAAATACGGGGTCTCCATCCTCGAACTCCAGAGGTTTCCATCTCTTGTCATCATACGACTTCTGCCTACTCTATGTAGTCTTCATCTGCTCTTGGATGATCTAGGCCTTCTCCATTGTTGGTCGTACCATCTTTGTTCCCACTAGTATTCACTCACCTAGGTCATTCCAGTACAATGTTGATCTGCAAGGTCACTCAAACAATGCATCAAAAGGTGCCATCCCAATGGTGGAGTGATAGCCGTTGTTGTTTGAAAACTCCACCAAAGGCAAGTGATCCTCCTAGCTGTGACCAAAGAAGAGAACACAAGCACACAAAAAGAATTCGAGGGTCTGAATGGTCCGCTCTATCTGGCCATCCGTCTAAGGATGGAAGGAGATGCTCAAACAAAGCTACATCCCGAAATATTCCTACAACCCCTACAATAGCAGGGAAGTAAAATGTGTATCATGATGGAAGACAATCGTCGAAGGTACTCCATGTAGCAGCACAATATCCTGCACTTATAGGTGTCCCAAGCTCTCTACTGAACCCTAATATTTGATTGGTAGGATGTGGGCCGACTTGGAGAGTCAGTCAACAATCACTTAGATCAAGTCATGTACCCTAGATGTACATGGATGTCCTATCACAAAGTCCATGGATATACCATCCCACTTCCTCTATAGGACCTCTAAAGGATGAACCAAGCCTGCTGGTACTTGGTGCTCTGCCTTCTCTTACTGACAAGTGAGGCACTGAGAGACAAACTCTACAACCACTTTCTTCATTCCTGGCCACCAGTGCTGTCTTCGGAGATACTGATACATCTTCACCACTCCTGGATGTACCGCTAGAGGGGATGTGTGAAAATCCATCAACACATCCTCCAGAAATGACACTAGTACCATGGTACGTCCTATGAAGAGGATTACATGCCCCCCACCTTCAAAAAACCCATCAGGTTCCTGCCCTTTGGAAATCTGGGCACGTCGTTTCTCAAAATCATCATCTCCAAGCTACGCCACTTTTAATTTTTGATGAAGTGGGGGAGTGAGTGTAAGAGACTATAGAAAAGCTGCTTCATCCTGATCCACAAAGGATATATGCTAAGCGGTCAACTGCTCCATCGCCTCACCTAGCAACTATATACCAGACCTCCTACTAAGTGCATCTGCTACAATGTTCCCTTTCCCAGGAGTATCGACTATCTTGAATTAATATTCTTTGAGGAAGTCAAGCCATCATTGTTGCCTCAGGTTCAGGTTCTCTTGAGAGAAGATATAACTGTGACTCCTTTGATCTGAGTACACTATAAAAGGCAGACCCATTAGATAGTGTCTCCACATCATCAAGGAGAACATTGCTGCTACTAACTCTAGTTCTTGGGTAGCTTAGTTATGATCATATTATCTCATCTATTGAAATCCATATTCAATCACAGCTCGGTCCTACATCAAGACACATCGGAGTCCAGTCCCTGATGTGTCATTGTAGACTACGTACCCTATGCCTTCCTCTAGAATCCTCAAGATGGGGGAACTAGTCAACCTCTACCTCAGCTCATGAATGCTCTTTTGGAATATCTCTGACCACAAAAACTATTTCCCCTTCTTCGTGAAGGCTGAACATGGTGCTACAACTCTTGAGAAGTCTGGCACAAACCTCCGGTATTATCCATCCAAACCCAAGAAACTTCGTACCTCTATCACACTCTTGGGGGGCTCCCAAGAATGTACCACTGCAATCTTCCCTGGATCTATAGAAACTCCAGTGTTTGAGGTGAAATTTACCTCAAAGTGAACCTCCTAGATCCACAACTTTCAATTAGAGAACTTACCATAATGTTGGTTCTCTCGGTGTGTATCTAGTACTACTCGTAATTTATAGGCATTATCCTCCTCAGTAGTCGAGTAGATCAAAATGTCTTCGATGAAGAATATGAAAAAGAGATCGAGGTATGGCTGAAAGATCCTGTTCTTGAGTCCCAAGAACATTTCTGTAGTGTTGGTTATGTTGAATGACATAACCACGAACATGTAGTGGTCGTACCAACATATGAATTCCATATTCATGAGATCGAGGTATAGCTGAAAGATCCTGTCCATGAGTCCCATGAACACTACTGCAGCGCTGGTTATGTATAATGACATAACCATGAACTCGTATTGGTCGTACGGACATATGAAGGCCATCGCTTGCACATCCTCATATCAAACTCTATGTTTGTGATAGCCTGATCTGAGTTTTATCTTCGAGAAACAACATGCTCCCTTTAGATGATAAAAAAGGATGTCAATCCTAGGGTGGGGGTACTTTTTCTTCACGGTCACCCGGTTTAGGCTCCAGTAGTCAACACAAAGCCTGAATATCCCATCCACCTTCATTGAGAATAGAATCTGGGATGCCCACGGAGAAACACTGGTTTGGATGAATCCCTTCCCCTACAAGTCCTCAAGCTGTACCAGCAGCTTTCAATGTTCTCTATGGGAGCCATCCGATATGCTGGAGTAGATATAGGTGCCATCCTGGGGTACAAGTCAATGTTAAAGTCCACCTCTCTATGAGTAGGTAGAACTATGACTTCATCAGAGAAATAATCCGTGTACTGGTCCACCACTAAAAGATAGCTCAGACTCTCTACATCAACTACTCTGAGTGTAAGATAGGCCAACTGATGATTGATCAGCTGCACCATCTTCCGGGTATGTCTGTCCTGTGCTGCAAAGTCTCCATTCCCATTGGTAAAGGTAAACCTGGTCCCATCCATGCAGACACACTACACATTACACCTAATATAGCCAATCTGATCTTGGACTGTAGATAACTAATACATGCACAAGATTAAATCATAATTCCTTGACACCGCTACTAGGAGATCCTACATGAAGCTATCTCCTCATAGAGTAAGCTCACACTATCGGCACTAGTGCGTAATCATCAGGACTTCTCTGATAGGAGTCTCTTGCAGAAAAGATTGTTCCAATAGCTCCATCAGAATCTCCGAGATCTAAACGAGGGAAGTTGAAATGGAATAGTAACTGGAACCTCTGTCTATAAGAACTAAAACTAAGGTGGAATAGACACATATGGTACCTCATATCATCTCCGGAGCACTGTGATTGTAGGCCTTGGCTTCCTAGAGATGAGCTCTCCATTGTCCACCTGCTCCCTACGGTCGGGGTGGACCTCCTGGTTGTGATGGTTGTAGCACCTTGAATCAACGCCCACTACCAGCTGCATAGCCAGCTCCTCTTCCACATCCTCCTGCTCCCTGCAGACTCTCTCAATCAAATCTATGTCTCTTCTTGAGCTTTCCTTCGACTGTCTGCTGATAATCTGAATGGCGGTTCAGACAGTCACGAGCCATCTGACCCTGCCCGCCGCATGTGAAACACTACCCACTCCTGGCATGTATATCTCTTCTCCGAGTACCCCACAAATCCGATCCCAAGTCATTAATTCATCCTCTTATAGGTCTGGTCCACCTGGAACTTTGCATCACATGTCTACTTCCATCTGTAGAAGACTTCTCTATGTGTCGACGTGTGGTGGATTATACTGCTGGAGACTGCTCAGCATGGAATATCTCCACTATGAGGCCTCCCTCTAACACCCCTGGCTACCTTAGGATGGTGAGTGAGATCACTGAATCCCTAATCTCACACCTGATTCCCTGCTTGATGGTCCGAGCTTTGAAAAAATGGGTCTCATACCATATCGGTGGATTAACATGAGAGGTATGTGAAGCTTGTTGAGTACTAAGTTAGATTCATTCAACCTAGTTGCATACGAAGTAGCTTATGTATGCGCTCTACACAAAGAGTCACATGGACAAACTCTTCCATGAATAGGCTCTCGAAGTCTTCCTAGAGAAGCACCATATCGTCGTGAACAAAGTGCATCAAGCTCCACCATCTTCCCATTGCTGCCTGTAGAAGGCTACCAATAAGAATCACCATGAGGTCGACTGGTGTCCCTACCAGTCAGAAAACTCTCACCATAGCTTCCATCCAATCCTCAGTATCCTGTGGGTCCATCTCTCCCCTAAACCTGGGTATCCTCTGGCACTGTAACTCGTGCAATGCGCTCAAGTGGCGTGCATCGTCTGATACTGGGGCTGGTGGCATCGGTGGCCCAACGAGAAGTGGTACCCCTGGTGCCTCCGCTGGAAAAAGTCCCCTCTCTAAGTCCTCATCTTTCGGTGGGTTATCTGCACATAAAACTCTCGGGACTCTAGCTAGTCTTCATGGGGAGGAATCCTAAATGAAACAGATGTAACACAATCAATAGATTATACCTAGTGAGCTGACCTAGTTGAGCTGACATAATGAAAATTTTTGAAAACACACACGCAATCCGTGTTTTCATGCACTGAGTCAGAAATAAAAAGTTAGGGTCCTGGTGTACGAATACGATGGCCATCACACCAATACATGACTCCCTAAACTGAAAACCACAATCACTACACTTAACACTGTTGATTCATAGAAAATAAACATCAGAGTGCTATGTTCTGCGGTAGAAATGACTCCTATGATACCAATTTGTCACAACTGGTCCCTCAGGGACCGTTTTGTGACTACCCCAAGCCCGCCTTCCATAGGCCAGGGGATTCAGACTAGAACCAAAGGCATAATTCCATAAAACAGGGAATGCATTACTATTATAACCTATAAACACACAAAACAGAGCACAATATGGAAACAAATCTCTAATTAAAACTGTATAACAAAAGGTTTTGTGAAAGTAAAAGGGGTTGGAAATAAAAATCCACCAGTAAAGTAAAAGAAACATAATGTAAAACTGATGAACAGAAAAACAGTTGATGGGTCATACCCTGAGGTTTCTACATGAAGGGTAGGTACAGATCACCTCCTCAGCACTCCAGGTCCATCCATATCCTCCGTGTACCATCACGCCCTAAGTTACTCCTTGGGAACCATCCAGTCCTGGTTCTCTCAGCCTCGGTCAATGCTGTCCATTGTCTATATCCAACAAAACGAGGTGGAGGCATTTCCCATGTAGGGGTGAGTATAACAATTCTCACTAGGGACCCAGAGACCCTCAAGGTCTCACAAATCCATTATGGATAATCAACAATGTATGAAATCAGTAGATAACCCTACTTAGGTATATGCCCATACATATACATAAGTTATCAATTAAACCATCTCAATCATGAGGAAAACACAAAAGTTACTGACTCAGCTCAACCATGATTTTTATTCATATTAATGAATCCATGACAGCTCGATAACTCCTTCTTTGTCGGGTATAGTGGGCCTACCGTGACACCAAGGCGCTTACCACTAACCTTAGACCGATGAGGTACTTCTCCTTTCGAGTACCCTGGGTCTGCTACATCACCAAGGAGATCCCCACCATGGGTCTGCCACGACAACTAGGCGCTTCCCCTAATAGCCGACATAGGTACTCCACCTATCGAGTACTGCGAGTCAACCGCCACAACCAGACGCTCCCCCTTTGCGGTTCTGCTGCCACAATCAGGAACTCCCCACTAGGCTAGTAGAGTCACTCTGAGTCAATCGGTCAGCATTAATCTTGTATCAGCGGGTTACTAGGTCTTTGCACTATCTATGTTCCTCTCTAGAAGGATCTTCTGCATGAGCTACTGGTCGATACTCCAACTATCACAAAGTACCATGAATAAGTATCTCAAACGTCATCCACATCATAGATCTCTCAACTCAACAGATGAAGCATTAATCAGACTCCCGGTCTGTGAGTTATTATCTTTTTAGTTCTAGGGGCCCTATTGGATTTGTGCATGATCCAACTTGACCGTATCTCAACTATAACCAAAACTCAAGTGGGGTATACTCAAATGGACCATAATGCTCCATGATTATGAGGGCCTCTTATTTTTCGTCAAATGGATGCTCAGTGCCAAATATATGGTGAAAGATGATAATGGGATATAGTGGGCCCGGGTCCTGTCCGACCCAATCGAACCTACCCGGCTCGACCCCATCTGGGCCAACTAGGTTCGGGTCACTTGGCCTGACCCAGTCTAGGCATACCCGGTTCGGGTTGACTAGGCTCGACCTGTCGGATCTGGCCCGACCTATTTAGGGGCCAACCAGTAAGGTTCAGCTCAGCCTGCTGGACCACGACCAGCAGGCCACGAGGGGTCATGGGGGGCCGTGAGAGCGCAGATCAGTCGTGAGAGTGCAGAACAGTCATAGGAAAGCAGAACGGCCACGGGTTTATGTGAGGGTTGTTCGGCCTGGAGGGAAACGTGTGGGTGCAAGAGGTTTGCTCGGATGGGGTGCTGTGAGGGGTGCGATAGGTCGGCTCGTTCGAGGTGCCACAAGGGCATGGTTTGTTCGAGGGCCCGAGAGGCTAGCTCGGCCGGTAGGCGCAGGCGGCCGGATGGCACCGCCTGCGGCCGAGAGGGAGCTGGCGACCGAGAGAGAGCGAGCAGTCAGGAGACGCGGGCATGAGGGAGGGCGCGGGCTATCGGGAGGGCGCAGGCAGCTGGGAGGCAGAGTTGGCCAAGAGGCACGGGCGGTTGGGAGGAACGGGTGGCCAAGAGGGCACCACGGTTTAGCTTAGGGCATTAGAGCTAGTTCGGCCCATAGATGGGGTGACCGTGTGCGGTTTGGTAGGTTCGGTCGAGAGGAGGGCATCGCCAGTGCGGCATGGCTGGGGTGTGGCATGGCCGAGGCCGGTTCAGCCGATGAGAGCATATCCAGTGGGCGGCACAGGTCCCAGAGGTCATGGGGAGCATGGTCGTTGCCTTTGTCACATTCGTCATCTCGTCGCCTCGTTAACAATATGAAGAACAACATAAACAAGAAAAGAGGAGGGGTTTGGGCATGTTGGTTTTGGACCAAACCCTCCTTGTTTAGGGTTATAGCACACAGATCAATTCTTTCTATTAATTTAAAACATTTAAAAATAAATTAAGATATAAGAAAAATCAATCCAACACCCTACATCTTCCCTCAAAAACAATTTCCAACCTGTATGGAAAAACATCCACAACGATTACTTGCATTAGAATGGAAGAATTTAAGGAATAAAATGATGCTAAAATTAATTACATACCTTGTACGTTGTTCGTCAATGTTGGAACGAGAAAGTGGGCATCGATTCGTTGTAGGTGAGCATGTCCTACGTCGAAGGAGTTTCCGAGGATGAATATCGAAGTCATTCTTCATCGGTGGAGCGTTCTTCGATGTGAGATGATGTTCATCATTGGAAACCTTCTTCTAATCTCTCACCCAATTTCCACCAAAATGAATGTGAGCCAAGACAAAATAATAGATTTAAGTTATCCATTATTTATTTATTGGAACAAAATTCAAAAATATTTAAATTAATTAATTGAAGTGCTCAATTAATTAATTGGAAGGATTTGACATATTAATGGCAATTGCATTGGCAGAATTAATTGGGTTGAGGAGGTCAAGAGGATCCCCCTCATTAATGAGGGGAGTGGAGTGTTTTTTCAAAATTATAATGGGGGTTTAGTCCCGGGTGGTCCCCACCACCATCACCTCTCGATGGAGGTTGGGTTCAGGTGGGCCCCACCACCATAACCTCTAATGAAAGGTTATGGCAGGGTGGTCCCCACACATCAACTCCAACAAGGAGGTTTTGTTCTGGTGGATCCCAACTTCAACTTCCACATGGAGCCTCAAAAATAAAATAGTGTTGTTCTTTTTATTTTATTACTTTCCACGAAAAACCAAAAAACTATCTTTTATTCTCGACCTACTTTCGTCGAGTTGAATGTCTCCTTAAGTGAATACCAGTGCTGTGAGTTCAACGGTGCCCTTAGATTTCAAATTCCATCACTGATTCAATGGTTATAAAATCTCTCTTGTATGTTTACTGAACGTACCTGAACAAAACATCAGAATTTGATTCTGGGCACTCTGAGCCTTGGAATCACACGCTGTCAAGTTTCACGGACTCATAAAAATTCCCATTTAATTAAAAATTATTTACATGGAAATTTCGGGACTATACATGAACTCATACTACTAAAAAAGTATTGGGAGTGATCCTTGACTACTACGTTGTTTTTAGGATTTAACCTATAGTATTAAGATGGTCATGGTTGTGAATATTAACTTCTGTGATTTCTTGGGGACTGAATCCATTCTACAAATATAGTCATTGGAGTGAACCATGACTACTAATGTGGTTTGTGGCAAGAACCCATACTACTAAGATTATCTTCGGTGTGAAGCTTGACTACTTATATGGTTTAGGGAGTGAACTCATACTACTAATATGGCCTTCCAATTGGGCCTTCACTACTATATAAAATATTTCATATGTTTTTGTGTGATCCATAATTTCATTTTTTTTCCTATTTTATTATGTAGTGACTTGTGCTCTTTTATTTCTTAAGGATTCATGTCTTATGAACATACTATATAGATACAGAATGATCTTCTAATGTAAAACTCATGTTCTAAGGCCATTATGTTCATGACATACTTATTTATCTCCGATTATTATCCTTAATATTCTCTTGGGCTCTTCCTTCTTATATTTCCTTTTCCCATGTTTTTATTAATTGATTCTACATTGGAATTCTAAAAGGGAAAATCATTATAGTAGATGATTAAGATCTTTCACCATGTTGGAATATTCTATTTACCAATTTTTAATGACATTAAACAATTATGATTCTTGTGTGTGTACAACTATAATGTTTTAAATTTTCATATAAAATTATGTAATATACATTTATGTTAAGGTCGATACATGATAGTTAGTTTTAACAGAGTGTTTATTCATCCTCTAGAAATTAGGATGTATAAACGTTAGTGAGATAACATGGGATCTTTCTAAATATATTTCTATGGATGTCCCTAATAATAAGCCTAAGGTCTCATTTATATAAAATAAAGAGTCATGATTTAGGTATCCAATAAGTATATTTTCATGATTTTGTGGTTTTATTCTATGATAAGTTTATCTCACGCTATGATATTTAATAATTTTCATTAAAATAAACTCGAGGTAAATTTGTTACAATTTCATTTTTTAGTTCTATGATTTATATCCATTATGAAAATAGATGTACTGAGTTGAAATATCATGAAGAGAATTAGTAATGTTGAAATTGTATGGGTTATACTTATAAAGATAAAAATACTAATGAAGAAATTTGAAGGTTAAGGGAATTTATAATAGTAGAATTTACATTAAACATATGAAGAGTGATTGCATTTTGATTGAGGAACCTTAATTCAAAAAACATATTTTATATTAAAGGAATGACTAGTTAAAGAATATGATTATGAATCCTATGTAATTGTTTAAGAATAATGTTCAATGATTGATGTGTCTATGTATATGAATTAGTTAAATATGTTATTTGAATGATGAAGTATATATTTTCGATTAAGTATTTGAAAAAAATTATTGAATATTAATGATGACCTAGAAAATTAATTTTAATGAAACTGTGATACTTTTCTTAAGGTAAGGTAAACCTTAATGTGTTCTTGATGTTGCGAGAATTCTATTTATCTTGGATAATGATATCATTGAAATTAGTAATATAAATTAGATAGAACTAATTACAGTAATACATATTATTGATTTTTTGATAAAGTGCTATATGGGATCATGGGTGAGGTTTAAAATATTTTTTTGATTTATGGAATATATCCAATAATCTTTGTAAAAAGAAATAATGAATTATTTTTATAATGATTCATGGTAACTCATGTTATTACCATGAATTAAGAGAATACATGATAAATTTATTTACATGTTTGGTATGTGAAAACCAAGACCTACATTATAATATATAGGGGTTTAATGTTATTCTGACAATGAGAAATTTATAGTCCATCATGATAATGTTGTGGATTTTCATATTTTCAATCGGTTTAAAGGTTAACTATATATAGAACGGCATAAGTTAAACATTAAATGTTGTTTTACAAATTAATGTATTATCATTACATATGATGATTTATACATATCATATAACCTCTAAAAAACCTTTCTTCTTGGGATGATAACTAAAGATTGATTTAATGACTTATCATTTTATTTATGTATCACTATGTCTATGATTTCATCAATAATAATAAATTAAACATCATTTAAAGGATTATAAAATGAATTGGATATTTTTCAAGGCATAAGAAAAGGGAGAGATTACGAATATAAAATGGAATGGAATGAAATAAATATATATAAATGTTAAAATCTATTAAAATTAGAAAAAATATCATGAATTAAAAGGTTGTCCTATTATAATGATTTTAATTATATAAATGACCTTTTTTCATGTCTATTTGGTTTATACAGTTGTGACCATTAACATTATCTGGGCAATGATCTCTATAATGCTCTATAAAAACATTATAGTTTGATTTCTCTTCCATGTTCAGATTTCCACTTCCCATAAAGGTTCTACATTGTGTATACTTCATTTTGATATAAGTTGGGTAATGGTTATGTTTCAATAATTATTTATTTAATGGTTATTTTTTATGGATTTTTACGATATGGGTTTTTATGAATTAAATTATCATGTATTGAACCATTAAAACACTAGAAGAATTTCATGGGATAAATTCATTTTATTTGGGTAGAGTGAAACACCGCATTGTTTTTTATGAATTAATTTTTATCATATAAATTTAATATTTTTTATTTCTAGCATGCACAATTCACCAAGTCAATCATTCTTTTTATCCAACACTAACTTAATCATGCACTATAACAAACACATAGATTATATTTAAGTACATGCTACACTATGTTTGGCTAGTTTTATACACTATTTTTTGTTCCTTTGATATCTTTCATTAGGTATAAAACCTATTTTTCCAAATTACATTTTACTATTAATATATTTATTAATATATTATTATTGGTGTCACCTAGCCATTAGAATGTATTTTATGAATAAAAATCATTAAATTATGAAAATAAGGTTTACAAATTTATATATGAATAATTATTTTATTTCCAATTAATAACAATAAAAATTAAACCCTTTTGAAAATATAAGAAATATTTTTATTGGAAAATTATATTTATGAAATCAAAAATATTATAACTTAATAAATTAATTAATCCAATTTTCATAAATAATTTTAATTATATATATATATAATATTAATTCAGCTATTTACCCACAATATTATATGTGTTATAGCCAATACATATGAATAAATCCAATTTTACACACACACATATATATATATACTATTTCAAATAATATATTTTACCAACTTTTAATGATGCACCAATTATAAATATAAATTTGAAAAAATATATAATTTAAAATTGGAAAAATAAGCTTCACTTTTGAAATTATAACATCACAGTTATCATTGGATGAATGTTAGTTATTTTTCTAGATGATTCATTTTTCATGAATATTGGAACACATTGAATTTTATTTGAAAATTTCATTTTACATTGATATTATCTATATAGTTAAATTATTATTTAAATTTATTTTATAGTATATATATATTATTTTTATGTATATTAAAAAAATTAGGTCATTATAATAAATTTAAAACTAAGATTCAATATAAAATCAATTCATCATTTTTAACATTTCCACATTAAAAACATGATGTCCTGTCCAATTTATAGGAATGATTTTATATTAATTCCAAAAATTTAGGTTTTTAAAAGTTATAAAACATGATTAAATATTTTTAATAATCATATTATATAATTTATTTTACCTTAAAATTATATTTTGACCAAAAAATACTAAATGTAATAAGAATTAACTAAAATGATTATGATAAAAACGAATTTACATAGTTTTTAAACACTAACTTAACATGAAAAATAACATAGAACCATGAAAAAATAATTATATAGCCTTATATAGATGATATTTTAACTATTTTTGAAATATGACCTTTATTGGAGGCATATTATGTATGTGATACCTCTAAACAATCATTATCTTTTTGTATTTTCAAGAATCTCCCTCCTCCTCAAATATTAATGGTCGCTCATACCCCTCAATTATTCAAACTTATGAAGACTTTTTATCATCCATACCCAACCTAAATACTAATAAAAATTCACTATATTCATCCAAGAGGCCTCTGAGTTTTTATAAAGCCAACCATATAAGCACATTAGGGAAAACCAAAAGAAGCTTCCCAAAGAAGAGGTGGCATTCTATAAGTAGAATTATTATTTAATTACATTGGCCTAACCCTAAATTTTTATTATTATGGAATATATAATAACTTAATTATCCAAAATATACTAAGTCATTATTTATTTATTTGTGATCGAAACACACAAACCCTTTCATCAAATGTGATACACAATCGAAGTTCATGTATACAACTGACTACTCCCTCAAGAACTGATGTCATTTGTTCTTCTATTACCACCTCTCATGGTTGTAAATTATTATTGAATTACTATATATATATAATATATATATGATACATATAATTTCTTATTATTATGTAATTATAATATAACACATACCTTCATGCTTTGTATTTTGTCAGAATACTATAACATCGTTTGTGGACCTGTGGACTATCGCATCCTCTAAGGGATGTGACTTGTTCAAAAATTACATAGAATGTATTTAAAAATAGATTAATTAATATATGTTATATATATTACATTATTATGAAACATTAATGATAATATATATATATATTACTTAATTATCTTTAAAATTTTGAAATGAAAATGGAAATAGTGTTCATGTGTACGTATGACCTATCGTCTCCAAGAATAGTATTTCTCATTTTTAATTTCAATATTTTATTGATTATTATCAATTCATATATAATGAATATATATCATATTTATATCATTATTTACATATCTAATTGATTATGTCTCTTTTATGTTTTTTAGGGTTTGAATGTTGCCAAATATATAAGGTAGTTTTTTCTCAAATTACCTTTTTTGTGACACATGTTTTTTTATGCACTTGTATTCAATTAGAAGGTGTATGTAGATAAAATTAAATTTTAATATCATAAATATGATTATATTCATGATATTTTATGCTGAACTTAATTTTATTATTTCATTGTTATTAATATTCAATGTTCTCAAGGTTGTAAGTGTTTATTGAAACAATTTCATATTTTATGTAGATTATTTATGATTGTGATTCTATTGATGAAATCATGTGATCCACATCTTAATAATTATAATGAATTATAAAAAAAATATGGTAATTCTTGATATATATATATATATATATAATGGTACCATTATCCATCTATTTTTTTAATTAATATAATTAAGAAAAAAATAAAATAAAATATGACTTTATTTCTTTCTTCAAATGCGAATCAGTTTTATTAAGGAACTATGTTTTCTAAAAATGTGTTCATAAGTGGTTTTGAATGAAATTTTGCACTAATTTTCAAATAAATTGATTTCAATGGTTAGATCTGTTTAAAATTGATTTTCAAAATATATTCATGATTTGTTTATATTTTTTCCAATATATTTTTCAAATAACATTTTTTCAAAATGGTTTTTATCACCCTTAAGATGTTTTTAAAATTATATTAGAAGAAATTTTTTTCACAATTTTATATTTTTGAAATATTTGCTTCAATACAGAATTGATAATTTTTAAAATTAAAGTTTTTAAGTTAATTTTAAATCATATTTCATAATTTTTCAGTGTGATTTAAAAAGAAATTGATTTTTGAAATCTTTTATATATTAAAAATTATTTTTAAGGTAAATAATATTTATTTAACAAATTATCCATGTGATATTTAAAAATTATTCTCCACATCTAATTACAACAATTTATATATTTTATGGGGATATAATTCAAAGAAACTGATATTATATTTAATTTGAATGATTTATGTACAAATTGAAAAAACAATTATGAAAATTGATTATCTTCTATAACTTTTATCATGATAAAATTCTTGTCATCCTGCATCCTTTCTTGGGTTATTCTATTATGAAATGGATATGAATCCTATCTAATTTTCATAGGTTATGATTGGATTAAACTTATTGCTGCCCATATTATTTCAAGGGTAATTATATGATCCTTATAAATCAAATTTCTTATATGGTTCATGATATGATGAATGATTGTTATCTTCTGGAACACGTATGTACGAATTCATTATATAATAGGTGGATTCTATATCTTCTTCCAATGAACTGGGTAACAAATTATATCTTATGATATAGAAACAGTTGGAATGGGGAGTGGACCTAATTCAAAAAATGGAATTCTCCCCTAAAATGCTATTTGGAGTGAACCTTGACTACTATGTTCATTTGGGGAGTGACCCCATACTATTATGTTGTTAATGGGAGTGATCCATGACAACTAAGATGTTTGGGTGGTGAACATCTACTGCTAGGATAGTTTTGGGTGTGAACTCATACTACTAAGATGTTATTAGGATTGAACATTGACTACAATGATTATTTTGGTAGTGGGAACATACTACTTAGATTGTATTGGGTGTAAACCTTGTCTACTATGATGGTTTAGGGAGTGAACCCATACTACTAATATTGAATTGAAAGTGAAATTTTATTATTAATATGGTTTGAATAGTGAACACATACTACATTGATGGGATTATAAGCGATCCTTGAATACTATGGAATTTATTACATATATTTATGTGTCTTCTATAACTTCATATCTTATGATTATGTTTTATTTTCATGAATTATGATCTTTTATTTACTTAACATCCATGTCTTAAAAACTATCATTTATTATTCCCTGATTCCAATTTATTATCTCTAATTTACTTGGTATGATCATATAATATTATGATAATGTTTTTGTACCATTATTTTAATGTTATTATTATATATCTCCTTTCATATCATTTTTGAGCACCTAAGATCACCATTTATTATGTTTATATTAACTAAGTTATGATGATTTTTTTAAGTAGGAGTACAAAATGAGAAGTTATTTATCGAATTTTTTTATCATATTTCACCATTTTATAGGATTGTACTTCCCTATATCATAAGACAATAATTTATTATGGTACTTGGGCATGATCATTTCAAATGGGATGAATATTAATCTGATATGATGTGATTTAATTGTATGTTAATCATGTGTTTCTTGAAAAATCATTACGGGGAATGAAATTTTATTTATTCACTTCATATAGAATAAATTACCATAGTTAAAAAAATTCCAACATGAGGATGATTAATTTGATAAAATGTTAAAGATAAATGTTTCATTTAATTTTTCATTTTTCTGACCATCTTGAACTAGATTTATTTTATTTCATTTTAATTTTAGATACTAGTTTTAGTACATTATATATGTTATAATATACCTATTATAACATTATTTGACTATAATAATAATTTTATGTCCGTATATGTAGGTTTTAATGGAAAAGAAAAAATCTTTTTCTTCTCTGATGGTTGACCATGATAATTTGGACAATGGTATCGTATTTAAAATCAACAGTAGGTAATAAAATAAAAAGATAATATATATTACATTAGAAATATATAATTCACATATATAAATTTTTATGTAGTTATTATTCTTTTATTGATTATGGATGTGAAGAGATGTTATAAAAGGAAGTGAAATTTAGAGAGGTTGTTTGAGAATGTTACCTCTTAAATATCCCATCATTGAATGACCCATTTAGAAACCCGTAATTACTAATTATGTGAGACTATAAGTACATGAACAGGGATATAGTGGTGAGAATATGGTTTGGAAAAGAATTTGGAAATATTCAATGCTTTTTTTTGAGAAATTGTAGAATGAGGGATGATATTTTTACTTGTGAAGTGTTGGTATTATGTAATTAAATAATAATTACATTATATTGAATGAAAACCAAATTTTTGTGTAATTAATTGATAATTATTATATTAATAATTTATGTTTCAAAGCATTTTTTATATCGATAAAAACACCAATCCCCCATTTAATGTAATAGATTTTAGGTATTTTGAGCATTTACCTCTTACCTTATACCAGTTTCTTTATTTTAACAATATATCGATAATCCTTTTTTACCAAGGTATCTTTTTTAGCCCAAAAATTTAAAATGACCATATAACCTAATTTTAACATTCTAATTACTAATATTGAACCCATTTTTTGATTTATTTTAATAAAGTGATGAAAATAAATTCAAAAAATGTTATGCATATAACTCATAAAAACATTTTTTATTGTTAAAATCATAGTTTTCAAAATGGGTAAGCATTTGTTTAAAATGTAAATGATTATGTATTTTTTATATCTATTTGTAATAATGACTAATTAATTTTAACTTATAATCATATAATAGTTACTTTAAAACATTTTGTGGTATTATTAAAAAATATTTTCACCTTTTTAACATAAAAATATATTCTTTTTGGAAATTTTGAAAAATTTACCATAAGATAATAATAATGATCTGAGTCAAAAAATGATTCTTATTTTGAAATTAAACTTTTGAAATTTTTCGATAATTAAGAATAATTTTTTATTCTCATGGAAGTCGAAAAAACATATTTTGGAAGAAAACATTTATTTGATGAATAAAATGATGTTACTAAAAATTATATGCTCATTTTCAAAACATGATTAAATTTTTATTGAATATGACCTTAATATTTAAATCATAATATAGATAATCACATTCACACCATATTTTTTAATGGATATTTTATAAAGGTCTTTGTGAAATTATGATATTTTGGAGTTTTTTTAAGCTCAGTGGTTAAAAAAAATTTCGAATATGAGATATAATTTTCTTTCAAAATATCACGGTCTTACATTATCCCAAAACATAAGAAATCATTCACCTAAAATTTTAAATTTCACATTGATAAAAAAAAATTTGATATCTTACAAATCATTTATGGGAAACCCACATCGTAATAAGGTTTTATAAAATTTCCCCTTAAAAAGATGCTAGGTAAAATCTAAAGGTCACCATAAAACTAGGTTTTTCAATATTAGAACATTTTTGGAAATCAAAACATGTAAAATGAATATAAATACAACCATCATGTTCTTATAGAGAGTTATAGATAGCAAGGTTAGTTTAAGGTTTACCGTCATAAAATAATACATTTGTAAATTTTTAAAAGGATATTTATTTCCTAATTGGAAAATTATTTGAATAAAATTTTTGTACCCAATATATATTCATATATTTGAGTAATTCTATTGATTATTAGAAGAAGAAAATAAGGAAATATATTTACATGCAAGTAGAGTTTCATTAATTATTCAATTTCCACAACAAAGTCATTTTTCTCCAAAATTTTATAAACTTCTAAAATATTTAATTTATCTTAAAAAAATAATGTACCCTAAATATAAATAAACATTATATATCACACTATTTAAATAAATTATAACTATGTTATACCAACTAGTACATCACATAATATTGATGTAGGAAAATCACCCTTGTCTCCCTTCACTTGTGGACTCATTCCACACGGCATTTTCAGATTGTATGTGTTGTCCCCCAAACTAGGGAATATCCTTTTTCTAAGATTATATTAATAAAAACAATAAAATATTATATAAATTACAATAAATTTTATCTCATACATTTAACTTTTCACTTGAAAAAATAGTATATAATATTGCATCATTCATTCAATTATTCATTGGTAAATTACTAACAACAACTATTGTAATTTCAACCCTTCTTCAAAAAATGAATATCAACAAATAAATTTTTTTATGCTTGACTAACAAAAATTTAATTATATTGGACCAAAGATCCTTAAGAGTGACATTTTTACTATCTTTCTTTAACAATATTCCAAACCCAATATGTTTTGAACAAGTTATCCAACATGAATAGAAACATTAATCATTAAAACCTCATTAAAATTTCAATGTAAACCATTTCATAGATAGTTAATATTATTAAACTTCCAAAATATCATGATCCAAAACATTATAATTATGTCCCTAAATTAACAATATTAACATACCCTTATCCCTCAAATATGAATTAAATCAAAATCATACCCCACCAAACATGTGAATACCTTCATCATGTCGTATATTAAGACATATTTATATTCAAAATTAACATAACTACTTATTGAAAACATACATGAATACTTATTTAAAAAAATTATTTGACGTGTTCCATAAATTGAAAAATGATTTTAACTCATTCAATGATAAAATATTCCACTTTTCCAACAATTATTAATCAATCCCATGGAATATCATCTCTTAGCCAAAATATTATTATATCAACATCTAAAACAAATTAAAAATTATCATTACTTAAAATATTTGTTTTAAAATATATTGAATTTACAATAAATCAATTTTTAGGATATTGGTAGCATTAAAAATTACCTCTCAAATCCTTAATGAAAATTAAATGAAGTAAAATTCTTATAAAAAAATATCGTAAACCATCATTCTTATATCCAACAAACATAATCACAATAAGTAGTCAATTTATACCATATCTATGGCATATGATTCAAAATTATCCATTATCGCTTTCTTAGGTTTATTCCCATAACACTTGGATAATCCATTTATATTTATTCACATCTCCCAATGGTTGAATCATTTAACATTGGAGAATTCTATTATCCCTTAATATCATGAAATTTGGGGCCTTTTTCTCCACACATTAAGAGAAAACCTCTTCATTATTTAAATGATGAAATGTGTTTCCTTCTATAATTATAACATATTGGATAATACTTCTTTCCATTCCTCCCTTTATCCCACTATTTCTATTCATTCACACACATAAATTGCTTCCCTTCTATCCAAAATTATTATAGTTTTATTTTACTGTGTTTTTAACAAATTATTCTACATCCTCATAAGATAAGAATTTTTTTGGGACTACTTCCCTCAAAAATATTTTACAATTACAATCAAAGAAAAAATTATTCTAAATCTTAGTATAATTTTCATTGATGTGATTCCCATTACATCTTCTATATAACATTAATAAAATATTGTATATAATATATTAGATCATATTATTATGAAACAAAATGTATAATATCAATACAAGTGAAATAAATAATAGTAATCGAAAATATAAGTATAAATTATCTCTAAATCATAATATTATTTTATATTAGTATACTCCCAAATAAAATGAGAGGGGTTCATTCTACAATATTGGTTTTCCTAAATCTATTTCACATGTTTTCTATTAATATTTCATTGATTCCAACTAAAATGACCCCGGCCCATGAATGTCATAGTAAGCTGTTATATTTTTATATTTTCATAACATATAATTAATTACATCACAATTTATTGAATAGTTTTTCATTATTTCAAAATTAGTTACATTATTGAATATTACATTTCATTTTAAAAACATAAAATACAATATATTAGTTCCTCTGATTTTATACTACATTCAATAACATAACCCATCATATAAATCATAATAATATTCATTTATTACTGGGGGGAAAATGTTCAGATATAAAATGCCCAATAAGGTTACATATACATAATAATGAGTTATAAGTAATCAATAATAATTATGCTACAGGTTATACAGAAATCATATTCCAATTAGTAAAAAATATGGTCATAATATTGTTGGAAAAAAGGTGATCAAATAATTCCATTTAAATAATTACATGAGGTAAAAAACATAACTATGGAAATTATATTAATCAAATAATCCCATTTTAATCAAGGAATAATCTTATAATTATTGAAATTACAAGGTTTTACATCTAAAAAATACCATTGAGGACTCATCCAAGTCATCTGGAAATAAATGTGTAAGGCCTTGGCATAAACACAATCTAGTTTGTCTCATGAGACCTACTAATTCATCGAGGGACTATATCATGACCCATTCATCATTGACTTTGTAAATTAAATTAATCACATGAAATGTGTGAAATATAATGAACATAAACATTCATATGAAAATTATCATAGGATATTTGAATACACTCCCTAATAAATAATCATAAACAATCCCGAGTAATGTAGAAAATTTAATCAAAATAAATAATATATAGTAAAACGAATCCTAAATAGTCCATATGAAGAATATGGATGATTTAAGGAAAACATATCAAATGTTTATAATAAGTATAATAATGGTATGATTTCATCAATGAATATAAATACTAAAAATATCATTAAAACATTGTGGAGGATAATATCCTTTTCATTTTGAATATCAACTTTTATAGCCAAATGATAACATTATTTTTGAAACTATTGTCCTTTTGAAATTAAAATTTGAAATATATAAATGAATATTTAAAACATTTAGGGGTCATGGAGGCAAGAAACCCCACACATGTCATATAATTTAAAGAATAATTCCTTTCATTTTTTTGAAGAGTCTCATAAACCCTTTTTAGGAAATAGAAAAAAAGGATCTTTCAAAACATTTTGTAAAAAATTAAAATATGATTAAAATTTAATTTAATATTAAAAATATAATAGTAAAATAAATATTCAATCAAATGTAGGAAACACATACATGGATGATAAAGGGAGTTTTAATGGGAAATAATTTTTTTTAAAAGTATGTTATAAATATCATATCAAAGAAGTGAAATATAATAAAATGAATCAAATATTTTTAATAACTATTCATCCAAATTTAAAAAGTGGAAATAAAAAATAAGATATTAAAAATTAATTTCACAAATAGTTATGTACAACATAATCATGTAAGTAGACGTTTTCAATATATAATGGTAATTAGGTTAAGAATTCACTTATCATAGTGTAATTCATCAAATCATATTAGCCATAAAATTAAAAATTATAGAATTATTATTTTAGTTCCATTAAGATACTAATATGATATATCATATATGATTATATACACTACAAACCCAAAATATGTTGTGTATAAGGCATATGTCTTAAAGAAGTAAAATTGAGATAAGAAAACCATACCTCACACATATGTTTATTTTTGAAAAAATAATCTCAAGTGTAAAGGTTTAAAAATTGTTATTATTTAATTAAATTATAATATTTATATTTAAAATTCATTATATGATGTTTTTATTAAATATTACCACCCTTTCATTAATAATATTTCATTATATAAATTTTTTTGGTGTGTTTGTTTCATGGTTTCATGGACGATTTAATTGCGTATAATTCAACATTTATAATTAAAATGGAAAAAACATCTCCATATGTGAATTTAAATTTAATTAATGCATATATATATGTTTTCATTGTCCCATATATATTTTTTTTCATAAATTAGGTTGATTAATTTGACAAAATGTTATGTATAAATGATTAGTTTAATTTAGTGGTGTTTCTAACCATCAAAAACTAGTGTGTTTTTTATATCATGTATATACATTACTTCCAAAACTGGAAATAAGAAATAATATACCAATTAAAATATAATTTACATTGTTTAATAATTTTCAAGCCATCCTGGAAGGTATTAAGGTAAAATGAAAAATCATTATCATTGGAGACGTTTAACCATTATAAATTGGACAATGGTCTCATTTTAATGAATAAAGGGAGGTAATAAATTGGAAGGATATATGATATTACATTATACAAATAAAAATTATAGTAGATAAATTATACAATATTTTTTATGATTTTTTGGATGAATTATGTAAATATAAGGTATAAAAATAAATCAATTCAATAGAGGTTATTTAAGAAAGTTACCTATTTAATATCAACTCCCTGAAATACCACTTTATTAACATAGAATTTTTATTTTAGAGACACATTTTTAAAATAGATGAGGGAAGAGAGGGTAGGATTGGTCGTGGAATATATTTGAAATTAATCATGGATTTTGAGGAGAAATTATGTGGTGAGGTGTTCTATTATACATGATTTGGGGTGGGTTTTGGTGAATAAATTATGATTATTTTTAATTAATGCCAGCTACTTTTGGGTGGCATTAATTACAATGAATTAGAATTATAGTTAATGTTTAAATTTCTTATTATGGTCAATAAAAACATCAATAAATGATTTAATGGTGTAACATTTATTTATAATGATCCCTTACCATTTAACGGTAGACTGTTAAATTATTTTACTTATACTACAAAAAATCTTTTTTAACATTGTAATTTTTTTTATTACTATAAATGCAAATATACAATATTTTCTAATTTCGGCCTCTTATTCAATATATTGTATCCATTATAAATTATTTAATTTATATATGTGACAAAAACATCAATACCATATATACTATACATATAACTCATATAAAATGTTTTATATAGTGAAAAACAAAGATTTTATTATTCTTAAAAATGTGTTTTCAAATGTAACGTAATAGGTATTTTGTTATTTTTCTCAATAATATGGGTTATAAGTTTCGAATCATTATCACATAATAATTCATTCTAATGTTTTATTGTATTTTATAGAAGTATAATTTTCACTTATTATCCAAAAAATTAATTAATTTAGAAAATAAAAAATCCCCATGAGATAATTATTATAGTCTGAGTTAAAAAATGATGCTTGTTTTGTCATATAAATTTTATTAAATTTTTAGAATAGATAATATTTATTTTCTCATGGGTTGTAATAAATTTTGTTTAATAAAAACATATATTTGATTATTAAAATGAATGTAATAAAAAATATCAGTTATTTTCCAAAAAAATATTTAATATTTTATTAAATATAAACATCAAATTTATTTTATAATATAGTTAACTTTATTCACACCACAAATTTCATGGATATTTTATAATAGGTGTTTTAAAAAAAGATATTTTGGAGTTTTTAAGAACTTTTCCTTATGAAATCATAAGTTTGGTAATCTAGTGTTCATTTAAATTATCAAGGTGTATCATCATTCATTTTATCGTCAATTGTAGGATAATTTGGTATTACTTTCCATTGAAAAGTAATTTAATTTAATTTTATAGATATGAGTATTTATAGATGTGTTACATCTATAAATAATAAAAGGGGCTCATCACCGACTCACTTCTCCACACACATTATTATTCTTTTCATTACCAATCCTGACAATTATCCACTATCTATCTTTATTATAACATATAGTTATTCATCCCATTGAAATACCAATATAAAAATGAATAATGAATTACACAACGAATGATATCCAAAGATGAGCCACATGACTTAATTGAGCCCTATCATGTTTTTCCTTCTTACATCAGTAGATAATACCATATATCAATCTTAAATAAAGAAATAATTAACATTATTTTAAAAATATATTATTATTTTTTTGAAAATCCAACATCTACCCCATTTCTACCCATTTGAAAAATTAAAATACCACTTATATGTACATAATGACTATATCTTTTATGAATGGCATCTTTCATGTTTTATCACTGGAAGAAATGGATGGTAATAAAGATATATTTTTTTAATGAATATCATGTTAATTAAATAACTATAATTTATTAAATTTAAATCATTATCTAGATTCATTTCATTTCAACCCTTAAAAATGAAAATTTTACCCATGTGTACGTGTGGAGTACTGGCTTCGTGAATAACATATTTCATATTACCTCATAACCTTACATGGATTAATATAAATTTTTATTTAAAGATAAATATGATATTGATGATATTATTATGTTTATAGAAGGATAAATTTATCATAATATTAATAAATTAATAATTAGAGTGTCAATGCAAATATACCCAAAGAAAACAAGCATATCAAGGATTTTTCATTATTTTGAATATTGTTTAAACCATATGTAGAATAATAAAATATCTTTTACAAAAACATGATAATGAAAAAATATATCCACAATTTTAGATATGGTGAAGCTATTTCATTATAACTTTCATAGTTGATAACATGACAATGTAGATTTGGGGAATTCCAAAAAACCACCCCATGTGGTATACCTCATAAAATGAAATATAATAAATAAATAAAATATAGTGATAAAATATTATTAATATATATATATATATATAAATGAAAATTTTTCCTAAAAATCATTTATTAAATTTTCATTAAATAAAAATTAGGTTAGAGAGAGTATAACATAGAAGGAATCCTTGGCGAGGGTTCATATTAATTTAATCATTTCAATTAAATTTAATTTCAACAACAATATTTATTATGAATATTTATATAATTTCTTTTAATTATAAATTTTATATTTATATTCCCTATCATTATCGTACATTTATAATATATTTGGAGATAACATGTTTTTATAGTTATAACACATCTTAAACTATGGGTTAAATAATGGGGTGTGTGATATCCAAGTAATAAAATATTTATCTAGATATATACATGTAGATTAAATATCTATAATAGATCTTCGAATTGATAGTGAACAAGAAAATGGTTTTTTTTGGTATTATGTCGGTGTACATTGAATTCAAAACAAATTTTTTTAAATACACATCTTCTTTGACACTCACAAGGACATGCTTTGGATGAGTCACGTAATATTTTTGAACCATAAAACATATTTTATGTATCATTGATTTTGAGTCCTACCACTGAAAGTCCTTAAACTAAATAAATATTTTTTTTGATACCCCCACACCATATAATTTCTCTCTACCACTACTATCTCATCATTTATTGAACAAGGTTTATTTATATTTAATTTCCCATCATTGATACATTTATTTTATTATGGAACTATGTTCTTTTATAACTGTATATACTTACCTATTTTACATGTTATATCATTATTATCTCATTAATTAGGGTATTGACTGTTTTGTTTCATGTTTTATCATTATTTCGGGATTATAATCCAATTTTACTAAGTTATAGGGGTTTATTTAACAAACTCCTTTTTTATTCAGATTATTTATGTTTCCCATTAAATTTGTATAATTTTTTATTTTTTATTTTATAAATCCAAAATATTATTTTTTACTCTAATTATTAATTTTATTTTTAAAAAAACAATTTTTAAAAACTTTGGAATAATATAAAATGAAATAATTATTATAAGAGAATATATAATTTTTCATTATGGTCAAAAATATTATTCTTCCTTGATAATATTTTTATTTTATGTCAAAACTATATTTTCGTTACTTATTATATTCAGAATAACTTATTGATGTTTCATATATCATGTTGATATTATTTCATTATTTTTTATCTTCCATAATAGTAAATTATAGGGAAATTAATTATTTAGGATCATCATACATAAAAAATATATTTAATTGAATAACATTATGAAAATAATTTTTTTCAGTAATAAATCACATTTGCATTAAATTAAATAGAGGAATTATGATTTTTAATGATTTTTGGATATTAATAATTAATTATTTTAGTGGACTTTGATATTAATATATTTGTGTGATTAAAAATTTAAATTTTCTATGATTTTATGTTACATATTAATTTTTGGAACACATTTCATTCTAATTTGTGATATTATTAAGTATTGGATAATTTATTATATGGAGTTTAATTTTGATTTTCAAAAATATTATAATGTATTTTTTAAATTTGGAAAAGTCTAATCCCATCTTATTTTTAATTGACCTAAGACTTTTACTTTTCTAATTTTTTGATGTTATCCTATGATATTTTTAATCAAAAATGTTGGAATTTATTTTACTGTAGATGTTTTGATGATGCATTAGGATAATAAGTTATCCTCATGTCCTCCCATATATGATATTTAAGGTTGATTTTTCCATAGGATGCTTCTGTGAATATAATAGGCACTCAAGGCTCATTAGTTATTTCTCACTGAGTATCCAATTTTTATTATTTTGTCTGAGTTTTTATTTGAACTTTATTGATATTATCAATGAATTCTATGTATACTAAAACATCATTATTAATGAAAAATAACCATTATAACTCGACCATGTTTCATTGATCATTTTTTAAATAAGATCCAAGTTCAACACGAATAGAAATTAAGTTGAAAAATGATTCAACAGATGTTGATGGAAACATAATGTGATGAAGAATTGATATTTTAATTTCCATGAATATTGAAGTATAGGATCTCCTTGATGTGATAGATCAAATATGTTGATAAATTCACTTATACATAAATTGATAAATAGAATAAAAGGAATTGTTTTTTAGAACTGATCAAGGAAATAGGGTTACAATGAAAATTCTATCTTGATTAGAAGATATAGATGTTCAATATGAATAATGATCATTTTTTATGGTTTACTTACCATAGATAAAAGTTTAATGAATAAGTAAATCATTTCAAAGAAGTACTATTATTCAAAACTAAAAAGAAAATGATGATGGTGACTACATCTTTCCAATTTTATCAGTTATAATGATATTTTTTGTGTCACAAAAAGAGATTGATCTTTTTTACAAGATTTGTTACTTATGAATTGTGACCGTTTCACCTAGAATGTGTGCATTGATGAGGAACTACATTTTCGATGGTTGAAGATGGTTCCACATGACTGCATTTTGGATTCACATTTATCATGGTGAGGTTGGTAGTTCTCTTGGAAAAGAACAATTTTTACAATACAAGTGGATTTTCATCATCATGTGATGCACTATATAGATTATACATACATGTCAGGGATGATGTAGTAATTTTCGATGGAAATTACTTCCATGAGATTAGTATCAATGGATGGACCTTATTTTTTTATAAATTTATTAATGATGAACATGATTTTTTCCAATACTCCTTCAAATTATATGGATATTAGTTTATATTAGGAAACCAAATACAAAATTAAATAAAAAATACATAGATTAATTATATTTCAGGTGACACAATAATTTCATTCTCATGCAGGTAAGATTTTTTTGGATTTCATTTAAATTTACTAGTATAAAGACTTATGTAAAGATAATTTACCCTGCAGTTATAAATTTAAAATTAAAATATGGTTTATTTTGGTATTGTATTAAAAAGATTGATTCATGTAAATTTTGGTTTGATATTTATTCATGTTAGGAGGTTTCACACAATTGAGAGTGGTGAGGGGGACAAACCTCAAATGAAAACTATTTCCGACGCTTTCTGCTGGGGTCCGCGCGCGCATCCGTCACACAGGGGAGGGTGTGCGGCTTGTGGCCCCAAATTCCCGCTTTCCAAAGGCAAGCGGCATATGTTCCATGTTCAGGGATGTATGATCCTTGATCGAAAATGGGATGATGGGATGTCAGTTCTTCATTCTGTGGATTCATCCATGGAGCTCGTCACCTAGTCTGGGTCTCCCTCATATATTTAAGACATATTCGTGAATCTTGTTCCCATAGCCATATCTTCGTGGACACTAGTTAATTATGCTTCTTCCGTCGAGACACTCCAAGGGGTTGGGTCGAAAAAGCATCATTCGATGAGGAGAATGGTCGTGTTGGAGTGTCGTTGGCGTGTCTTGACGCTGGGGAATTGGCATGTCTATCTCCTGTCCCTTATTACATGGCTTCTCTAGGGCAATAAAGCCCAAGAAATCCCACATCGAACGCGGGTAATTGGCATTCCATAGGCATGTATCTAAGGTTTTCCTCAGCTTCCCATTTTTAACACGGGGTATGTCGTGAGTTTAACGTCCAGCGGGGATAGATAGGACTGATAGGAACACTAAGAGTAGATCTGATAAAAGGACCCCCAGAAGGGAACTCCGACATTGGGGCCAGCAAGTGGGCGGCTTCCCAGATACTAGGGAGTGGAATAAGGTGGAATGATCCCACCAGGATGTGGCGGCCTGGGTAAGAATCAGGATGGGTGATGAGGAGAAGGGTCTTGAACCTCGTGGAGGATTCCTACGTACCATGCCTTGACATGGATCAATGTCCCTGTAGTTCGGGTGGTGCAGTTTAATGTCATGTGGGACGAGGCAGAGAGTTTAACGTCGTGTTGGATGGCATACAGTTTAACGTCATGCAGGATGAGGTTTGGGGCTTACGCTCGGAGGTGGCCCATGGTGTTGGTGAACTGACGCGAAGGGGTCAGTACAACTGGGTGGTGGGATTGAACCTTGTGGAGGCTTCCTATGTACCATGCCTTGACTTGGATCAAAGTCCTTGTAGTTCGCTGGGATGGGGCTTATGCTCTGAGATAGCCCATAGATGTTGTTATGGCCGATGCTCACTCTAATCCCACGTGATTCATGATCGATGTGAGACAATGAGGCAGTAGAAACCAGACAATCACATCGCGAAGGGTGCGTTCGTGAGAAGCGGAGAGGGGATTACGCATCAAGAAACCTTTAGTGTCGGGACTTACTCCATGATGGAGGCACGAATGCGGCAAAGCGCAGAGGGAGAGGGATTTGGGAGTGAACAAAGTTGATGCCTCATTCCCTATCACGCCCTACCTTGGCCTTGGCAGTGCAGAAGTACGGAGGTGCATAGGTGATACCTTCCGTAGGAGAGGCTGGGGGCTTACGCATTGAGGCATCCCTTCCCCCGTGGACAAACACCTATCCAAGAGGGAGGATATTATTCCATGTGAGGAAGATTCTATTACCATAGAGACGAGTGGTGTAAAGAATGTCTGAGCCGGGGGGACCCTGCATGTGAGGCTTGGGGCCATATCACAGATTAATGTCATGTGTTGAGAATGGGGTTCTTTGCAGTTTAACATCCTATAGCTCAGATGAGGTGGGTTCACACCCCACCCATAGGTCTTACATGACCGGCACCCTCTACCCCTTGTGGGAGAGAAGGCATCGACAAGGCTGTGGTGAAGGGGGGCCACAGGGCGAACCATTGAGGGGTCCACGTTAGCGTGGCTATGAGAAGAAGCAATATCCATTAGCGTGCCTATGCGAAGGAGCATGAGGCAAAGAAACGCAATGGGAAACACTGCCCAAGGGACCTTGAGGTTACCTCGTATGAACCTAGAAGATCGTATGGGAAAAAAACGCATGACATAAATGCCCAGCATGGAGGACATCGGGTGTCTGTGCCGGGAGGCGCCAGGGGGTGTCAAGATGAGGGGTCCTGGGGATTGCGTGCAAATGTAAGGTTTGCACGCAGAACACTGGGATGACGCTTAATGGGGGCAGTTGGATTTCGTGCAACTAGGAGGATCGCGTGCAAAGGATGTGAATTGCACGCAAGTGGAAATGGCCGAACCCTAAGCCAAGGCCACACTGCGCGAAGGTATTGCAGGCAATTCGAACGTTTTGTGTGCAATTGGAGAGATTGCGCACAACAGAGGAACCCTTAGGGGATTGGGATTTTATCTAAGCCTGTGGGATTGCATGCAAAGGTGGATACTGGGGCTAGGTTGCACAAAATGAGTCAATACCTGAATGTCATATTGCGAGCATGGAAGTCCTATATCACACACGAGAGCCGGTTGAAATTACAAAACCCAGAAATGGAAGGGGTATCCTTCTATTTATAGGCTCCCGACGTCGTGAAATCCAGATAGACCTCGAAATTTTCCACGCCAGGGAAGGCGGTGTGAAAAAGAAACCCGTGTGGGTGGGAGGGCGCAAAATTTTGCGCTAGAGTCGGGGTCCTTTCGTGGATCCCGGACTCCTATTGTGCGGCCAACATTTTTTCCGCGAACAACACCCTTTATTTCACACAACACTTCCAGGCCCTCCAGACCGGGCCTCCGGGTCCGAATATGACTTTGCTTCAACATTTCAAAACATCCTTTAGGAGTTACGGACTATTTCAGCGCCTACAAATTCCCCTCCTTGGAATTGGATCGGTGAGAGGTCGCAACGATCGGATTCTGAGGGAAACACAGAAACGCCGAAGTGGTGGATTTCAGGGGCACTTTTCATGCAAAAGTAAACGGGGCGTGAAAAACTCCAGTTCAGTGCGGAATTCTCTTTCCGCGCAGCTTGGAACCCCGGCCTCTGCTATAAATAGTGGCCCCGGGTCCCATGTTCTGTACTCATGTTTTTCCGCGTGATCGGCTCAATGCCCTCGCGTGCGAAATTGCTTCTGTGGATGCGCATAAAAAACGCTCTGGCAGTGCACAATTCCTTCCATGTTCTGGCCGTATTTCCACACAATTTTTTGGTATTCCGCACCAATTGTTGCAGATTTTTCACCCAACTCCTGAATTGTGTGCCGCAAGTCCAGATTTTGCTCAACTCTTCCCGATTTTGCGCAACTCCCAAAGAACTCAAGATGGCCACGAACCAGGTCGATGAGGGGGAAGCTGTTACTCATAGAGCTGAAATGGCAGAAAATGAAGAGGTTTATGATGCCAAGGCTGTTGTTTCCAACAACCTTACATTGTTCAACCTACTGACCCCTACCCAGAAAGAGTATCCTCTCTCGAAAAACCTCCCACTTTGGAACATTGACATCCTGGAGAAGGTTCCACTACCGTGCTTGGAGGTGGAAAC
This sequence comes from Viscum album, assembly GCA_963277665.1. Classification (NCBI taxonomy): domain Eukaryota; kingdom Viridiplantae; phylum Streptophyta; class Magnoliopsida; order Santalales; family Viscaceae; genus Viscum; species Viscum album. Next base: position 2,052,311,867 of record OY728165.1, read on the forward strand.
ACCGCGGTCATGGGTGACCCAGGAGGACAACCTTCCCGATTACAATATCACCAACAATGGGAATAATGCTAGAGAGACTAGACACATGGATGTGTATGTATTGAACCCGAGGACCAGGACTATTGTTGGGGATGATCCTGTTGCGGAGAGCTCTCCGGCCCTCTATGCGAGCACGTTCCGTCAGAGCATCATGGACGACACCAAGGGTTGGCTGCATGATTGGGACCTCCGGTCCAGAGGCAACTTCACCTGTGAGTGGGCCTAAGAATAATGGGTGTGCCATACATGCGACCAATTCGGTGTCGAGCTGTGGAACATTGGTCTGTTTGAGGTGGTGTGGATGTTGCAATTCAACTTCTACCGTCATCTTGAACTCGGTCTGGAGCTATTTACCCAGTGGTCCCCGGACACCAACACATTTCATCTTCACCATGGGGAAGTTGGCATCAGCCTCTAGGATGTTCACTGCATCAGAGGCCTCCCACTAGAGGGCTACCAATACGACAAGTTCATTCCTCTAATGAACACCAGGGAAGACAGGTCAGAGCCCCCCATGCTGACATGGCACCTACTGGATCTGGCCACGGAGCGGCTGTAGGTCAAGGACTTTCTGAAGGACATCACCTACAAGGACTGGTTCAGTTAGTTCCTAGAGAAGGACCCGTCGGTTATGATGTCGGGATGGGGAAAATGGTGCCGAACCGCGGCTCAGAGGAGCAAGAATGGATCGTACTGGAGGACCCTGGAGGCGGGGTAGTACCAATCATGGGGCTACCGCGTCATTGAGTCCCGGGACCTGAACGTTCGATATGCTGGTTTCCTTTCCACCTTCTTGAGCAGGTGGCTCCTGCCGGTGCGGGATGTGAGGATTGGAATCCGTCCAACAACTCTAGTGATGGCGGGCACCATGGCTGCCAACAAAAGGTTCAATCTGGGGGTCCCTTTTCTAGCTAGGTTGTATGCCATTCTAAGATGCATCTCTATATGGGGGTCACCTCGGAGGGTATGTGGCCCCTTCTAGATCATTCACGGGTGGGTGGTGGCTCATCTTGGAGTGTACACCTTCACAAGTGTCGTTCGTCCTCTGAGCAACGGCCTGCGGCCATCCCTCCTAAATATTTCCGGGGTTGCACTGATGACACTCAGTGAGGAGGGCGTAAGGATCCAAATCGATAACCATGACAATTTCAACATCAGCATATTCCCCAACCCGGTCGGCCAGATGGTGGACCATGGGCAAGGCTCACTAGAGCAGCAAGAATACTTTCATAGCATCCGAGGAGGGGTGCTTGTAGCTCGGATTGACGGGAAGATCATCTGTGAGCCTTACGTGCCGTCCCGATTCACCAGGAAATTCGGGTGCTTCCAGCGAATGCCAAAGAATGTATTCACGGATATCAGGGAGGAGAAGAATCCCTGCATCCTTCTCCAAATGTGGTTAATTTCCACCACCTATGGCTCTGGTGACGTCATTATCATTCCTCATACTGGGGTCGATGCTGTCTTATCAACCAAGTATGTCGAACACTGGACCATCACGTACCCTGGGGGGCTTTTACACAAGCGAGTCCAGCAACTCGAGACTACCCTTGTGGAAACTGGGTGACGGGGGAGAAGACAAGGTGCTACTTAGAGGGGGGAACTTGGGGCGCACCAGGTAGCGAGGCCTGTTCAAGACAGGACTTCAGGAGTGGGGACATCGCATTGTGTCGTTGTGACCTCGTTGCCCAGAGCGGGGTCACACTAGGTAGCCAGAGAGCTACCCGGGAAGTAGATAAGATACCTTCTCGAACCTTCCCATGATGCAATCTTCCCGGCATTGTGGTCGGCCTGGATGACCATACGGCAATCAATGATCGTTGAAGCCATCTGGCAGAAGATAATGCATGACGAGATCCAGCTGCTAGAGGTCGGGCTCATTCGATTTATCGACCGGGTAAACTTCCATCGGCGGCATGCATATCGAACGGCCATGGACACATATGCATGCCAGCGGGGTCAGCACACGGAGCCACATTTTTTGGTGAAAGTGATGCTCGGCCAAGAGCATGATCCAGAAGTGATGATGTTGGGAGAAGGCGACAATGATGACGAGTTGGAGGTAGAGTAGGAAACAGGAGAAGATGAAGACGAAGGAGAAGATGAAGGAGAAGGTGAAGGAGAAGGAGAACTCGAATGTGAGGGGTCACAGGGGGCGGCCTACCAAGGGAGATTGCAGGAGAGCGGCAAGATTTTCGGCTTAGACATGAAGATAACCGAACTGCTCGAGGTCCATCTCTATCCTTATTCACCCTCCTTCCTTTCCCATTCTCTTCTGAAATTTCTAAATCATTTTCCTACCTCCCGTAGGAGCACATAGGCAATGATCAGGCATCCCGAATAGAAGAAGGGGGAGAGGAAATGGTAGGACAGGGTAGGACTCTGACGCCCATCATCGAACTGACAAGTGTTGAGGGGTCTCCTGCCATGATAGCTTCTATAACGGCCAGCACCCCGGAGGCTGATGCTCTAGGTTCTTGTGAGTCCCCTGTTTCGCCACTAGTGATTACTGTCAGAAAACCCAACTAATAAGGATGATCCTTGTATAGTGACTCGGTGATGGAGGCCCGTTGGGGTGCTAAGCCCGGGCCTTCCGTGAGAGGACCAATAGCAGACGTACCACCTCCACCAGAACATACTGTCCAAACCGAGTCATCCCCGACAATTAGTGAGTTGGGCGAGACGGACATCAGCGGTGATATCATTATTACAAGGCTGGGAGCTGAATGAGGCACCGCCGCTGTCGGGGAGAGAGAGGAAGGTCGCTCAGATGGTGAGGATCCTATTCATCATGAAGACATCCCTAAGGCAGACCCTGCTGCCGACCAGCTGGTTACCTTTCCTACATACCAGCCTGCTAGTCTTGAGGAGATAGATGATTCAGACTCGAAAGCGGCCGACGAGTGTCGGATGACATAGCGCAAAGGGTGGAAGTGTATCCAGTGCTTTCTCAGGCATCCTCAGGCGGATTGGCTGAGGTGGATGGGATTACTCTAGACCTCATTGCGTTTCATATATGCTAGAGGGGATGATGCTCAACGACTTCATCTAACAGTTCATTATTACATGGCTGAGAAGATACATGAGAGCATACGGCGCACTGACGTTTCCTAGTGTCAGGAAAGATTGGTGAGTACCAAAGCGTTTCTGAGTGTGGAGTAGGAAGTCTGGCGCCTCAAGGGAAGGCGGAAGAGAAGGAGGTCTTCATTGCAACATGATCTGAGCTCGTGAAGCAACTGATGGCCCAGTTGGCTGAAACCTAGGAACAATTGATGGAGGCGAGTCACCTGATGACCGTACTTCAAACCGAACGGGTGCAGGAACAAGCTAGGATTGGTGAACTATGCTCCGCGGTTGCTGATGAAGAGAGAGCTTTCAGGGAGCAAGAAGCAGTCTTGGAGGATACCATCCAAAGGGTAGCAGTGTGGGAAAGATTAATCTAGCACGTTAATCCTTAAGGGCTTGGTTTTGGCCATCTCATAAACTTTTTCTTTCACTGCTCAATATTTAGATCCAATGTATGGGCCAATCTATTTATTTGTACCATTGGTTTAATATGCTCAACCATAATCCTAAAATTCATAAACACTCACCACTAAGATCATGTGGGTCGCACTCAATGTGAGAAATAAAGGATGCCCGTGTTATCATTTCGTCTAACTGTGGGGCGTCAACCAAGCTTCAAGCATCCAAAATTGGGCCCAAATTTCTGAGGAGGAGAGGGAGGTCCAACCGAAGGGAGGGGACCACAGACCAATCGATATATCATCTCCTAAATTTTCTCTAACACACGAGTGGGGAAATTCTGGGGGCATTGAAATCAATCCGAACATAGGGAGATGAAAAAGTTGAATCACGTTACCCAAATTTGAAACACTATGGTTGGGTGCGATGATGGAGGATAACTATTAACCAGGGTGGAAACATAGAATCCATATCACATTAGCCTGAAATGGGGACAACAAATGTGGGATGACCACTGACCATGTTTGCAACACAGGGCTTAAATCAAACATCGTCAATTAGTCTGCCAGAATGTTGGCCCAGGATAGCAGGAAGACCATATGTCAATCATCCATAATGTTACAATAGGCGGACCAAAGGTTGACCAGCCATATTGTTACAGAAGGCGGACCACATGTCGAGCATCCATACTATTAGGGGGTCCCATCAATCATGCCCAGTCTTCCAGAACATTGTCCCAGGACAGTAGGAGGACTATAGATCAGTCATCCATACTGTTGCAACAGGAGGACCAAAGGTCTGTCATCCATATTGCTACAGCAGGCAGACCACGGGTCAAGAATTCATACTGTTAGGGGGTCCCATCAAACATGACCAGTCTTCTGGAACATTGGCTCATGATAGCAGGAGGACAGTAGATCAATCATCCATATTATTTCAATAGGGGGACCAAAGGTCTATCATCCATATTGCTACAGAAGGCGGACCATAGGTCGAGCATCTATACTGTTAGGGTGTCCCATCAAACATGAAAGAGGATGAAGATCTGAATAAAGGGGCACACAAAGTGTGGAAAGTGGATTCATGGTTTTTTTCGAACAGAATCCAACACTCCCAAGATTGCGCCACTGTGGTGGAGGCACATTAGGAAGATGTATTAATCTGGTCACGGATCATCCCAATCTCTAGACAGGACCTCTCTGGAGAGAGAAATGTTTCTTCCCAACATTACTATGAGGCATCCTGGATTTATTCGGTGTAGATGATGCGGTTACACGACTCCCCAAAAAGTCAGGCCAAGGGGGCGACAATGAGGAGGGATGGGATTTGGTAGTCCCTGGGGCTGGACCAAAGAGGAAATGTCTGGGCATTCTTATGTACCTCATAAGGATGAGAATCAAGACACACGTAGTTCTTGGGGGCGCCTTTCAACATCACGCATGACGGGACACAAGCGGGATAATTCTTATAACAGGTCATACACAGTGTGGTTATTTCAAACCCGACATGAATGAGGACAAGGTACTGCTTACCATGCCACACAGTCACATGGTCAAATCCCCAAAAGTGGGTCATACACGATGAATTAGGAGACCCAAAGATGGACCCTTAGATGAGAGGTCTGGGCATTCCTAAGTACCCCATAAGAATGGGAATCAAGCTGTACGTAGTTCTTGAAGGGTGGTACGACACGACATGGTACCTGTGCAAAGGACGAAAGAGGTGTGCGGGTCTAGCCCTCACACCAAAAGAAGCGGCATTTGATATGTCATGTTTTTCCTTGAAGGTGATTGGTTTTTCTTTCATGGAACGACCGGCCTAGGGTATAAATTCATGGAATTGCCACAATAATGGAGCCATATACAAGAATTGAGAAATGGTATGGTAATCGACCAATACCCAATGTGATGTCCCTATGGGGAGGTTACCACAATGCAGTTCTGTTTTTCGTCATGCGGCTGGGATGATATCATCACAGTTTATGATCATCTGGTAGGACCAACCAGCACAGTTCAAGGCCGTATGGCTTGGACCTGGGGGAATACATATGATGTGATAAGGCGTACCCGATGTAGACGAGGACATATCCACATACCTTCACCACATGTGATTCCGGGAGGGTATCCTCAGGCCAAGGAGCCGATGAGGGTCCAACAATCATGGGGAAGGAGACACTAGCTTCTAGCTGAGCTGGGCCCAAAACGCAATGTCTGGGCAACTCCGTGTTTCCCATGGGGATGAGGGTCAACCTGCGCATTGTCCTTAGAGAAAAACCAAGCATATACTCTTAGCACTCAGATTGTGGGATCCCCGAGAGATGCTGTCACACAGCTTTGTCTGCCTGACGTGTGGAGGTGCATTAAGAGTTAGTGCAAGGAGTGTCGAGTTTCCACCTTGACACGATGGGGTTGAAGATAATTTGAATCATGAACCCAACATTCGGGGCCCAAAGGAGTCATTGTAAGGACTGAAGACCACTGATGAACATGTTCTCAACACAGCATCCTGTCATGTTAGCCGAAAATGGGGACAAACAAATGAGCATCGACCACTAACCATGTTCGCAATGTGGTATTTGTATCAATTTTTTGTATGAAACCCTGGGGGGAATTAGCCTGTGACGGTAGGAGAGCCCTTAGGTATTGTATCCAAGTCATTCTTGGGGGTCCCACTGGGTGTGAAAGATAATGGTGGCCTGAATGAAGGGGAGGAAGAAACAAGGCAAGTGGAGGGAACTTGCCTATGTTGAATCTGACACACCCGGTCCTAGACCAAAGTACTCTGAACACATTAGAAGACCACTGGAATGGGTCTAAGGGCTCAGTTTGAGAGCGGCCAAAAGATGGCAGACTCCGAGGAGAAGGGGCATGATGCCAAAAACCCTATAACACACCTATATATCCCCCCATGGGGAGGGACAGGACAAAAGACCGAGGTGATCGGGAGATCAAAGGATCTCTTAAGATATGGGGCTAGACATGAAACCTAGACGTTCAGGCAGTCCTACGTATCCCATAAGGATAGGAATCAAGCCGCATGTAGTTCGAGAAGCACATTTTAATGTCATGTAGGACGATGAGAGGCATTTAATCCAGGAATGTGTACGACACGGCGGATAACCCCTCTTGAATGAGGACTTAATCCTACGCCACACCACACACTCTGGGTAAGGACTGGGGCTAAGGGGCTCGAGAAGGCCAAGGTGTATGAGGCTGGCCCTCAGTCAGGAAGGCCTAACTAGCTTGATGTTTGATGTCTTGCAGTGAGGATGAGCATGCTGTTTAAGATCATGCTGGACCACAAGGATTTTAGTTTATGGTCTTAGAACTCTGACCAAAGGGGCACAGATGTAGGGCCAAGTGCAGTTTAAGGTCATACTGGACCAAATGCAGTTTAGGTTCATGTAGGACTGGGTGTATATTAGGAAAAATACTTCTTGAGGAACTTCGCGTTGGTGGGAGGAGTGACACGCTCCCCATCCATAGTCACTAGGGAGTACACACCATTGGGATATACCTTATGTACGAGGAAATGACCCTCTTATTTGGCCTCCAACATGGGTGGTTTCCTTCCAGGAATCATTGGTTCCCTGAGGGCCAGTACCATGTCACCTTGTAGGAATGAGTGGAGGTAAAACTTCTTGTTGAAAGCTCGAGCCATCCTGCTCTGATGCCTTTCCAGGTTGTGCAAAGCTCGAAGCCGATTTTCATCTAGTGATTCAAACTCAGCCAGGTAGATTTCATCAACTCTATCCGGTGCTTTTTGGTCGTAGACCGCCGTGCGCAATGAGGTCAACTGGATCTCAATAGGCCGGACGACCTCAACTCCATATACCAGTGAATATGGGGTCACCTGGGTGGAATTACGAGTCGTCGTCCGATAAGCCCAGAGGGCGTTGGGGACCATTTCTGGCCAACTTTTCTTGTTCTGACCAACCATTTTTTCAGAATTTTAGAGAGGGTTTTGTTAAATGCCTCGATTTACCCATTCGCATGAACATGACAGCAGGAGGAAGGGTTAGAGCGAATGTTGTACTTGGCATACAATTTCATTAGCTCGACTTCTCGGAAGTTGGTTCTGTTATCTGTGAGGATAGAGTGAGGCACTCCAAATCGATAGATGATGTTGGAACTCACGAAGTCAGAGATAGAACAGGTTTTGACTTCTTTGAGTGGAATTGCCTCTTCCCACTTGGAAAAGAAATATGTAGTGGTCAAAATGAACCGGCATTGGTGAGTCGTCACCGGTGGGTATGGTCCTACGACATCCAACCCCCAGACTGCAAAAGGTGAGAATACTTGGTAGTTTGGAGGGGCTCCAGTGGCTGATGGAAAAAGTTAGCATGAAACTGGCACGCATGACATCTCTTGGAAAACTCGATGCAGTCATAGATCATGGAGGGCCAGAAGTACCCCATCCTCCGAATCTGGTGAGACAACTTCGACCCGGCCTGATGGGCCCCACAGGAACCAGCGTGATCCTCTTTCATGACCTGAGGTATCTCGAATCCTTTATGGAAACAGAGGAGAACACCATCAAATCCACATCTGTAAAGGATCTGCTCAAGACTGGGACCGCTCTGATGGATAAACTGCAGCGCGCGGTGTCGGATTTGCTCACGCTCGGCCCGGTCTGACGGAAGATTACTGCATTGGAGGTATTCAACCAAAGGACTCTTGCAATCAGGAACCACTTTGACCACCATTTTTGAAGTACCCAGGGGCCCCGACGTATGGGAACTAGCGGTGAGATGGTTCACCCGCGGGCCACAATTATCCTCTGGGTTAACGTGATCAATGACTCTCCGGTGCACTGCATGGATAATCAGGTATTCCTATTTGGGCTCCACAAGCGACGTGGCCAGGATAGCCAAAGCATCTGCTCGACTATTCTGTGACTGGGGGATATGAATGACTTCTGGCCGAGAAGGGAGGTGAGCCATTATATGGAGAGTACACTCCAACAATGGCATGAGTTCTGGCTTTCTGACAACATAGTCACCATTGACCTGTTTAATGACCAGCTCAAAGTCCCCTTTCACATGCAGATGGGGCACGTCGATCTCGAGGGCCTTCTCAAGGCTAGTGATGAGGGCATGATATTCGACCTCATTGTTGGTGCAGCCCTCTGACAATTTGAACGAATATGGAAGATTGACTTGCTCTGCGGTGATGAAGATGATACCTATGCCAACTCTATTGAGACTTGGATCATTTAGTCTTCTACCGGTGGGGATCTTAGAGGCACCATCAAAGTGCTTCTACCAACATGGGATGGCATGATCGACTGAGAGGATTACCTCATCAAGAAAACCTAGATCCAGTGGTTGATCCATGGTGGTTGGGTGAGTAGCTAAAAATTCTACCAACGCCTGTCCTTTGATAGCCTTCTGAGGTATGATCCTGATGACGAACTACTGGAGGATCACTACCCACCGTTCTAGTCGGCCAGTCAACATAGGTCGGTTCAGGATGTTTTTCAACGGGTCCACATGAGAGACCAGCTGTACCTCGTGGTGCTGCAAGTAGTGCCGCAATTTCTGTACGGAAAATACGAGCCCCAGGTATCTCTTCTCGATGTGATAATATCTAATTACCATATCTAGGAGCATGAGGTCTGGGTAGTATAGGATGTTCTTTGTTTCTTCTTTGTTCTTCAAGGTGAGAATTGCACCAAGGAACCGTTCCTGGGAGGTCATGTAATGGACCAGCGGCTTCCCGGAGATGGGTGGCATCAAGACCGGAGGTTGGAGCAAATAATTCTTCATTTCCTCAATGGCGGCCTGAAACTCTTCATCTCATTCATATCTGGCACTTTTCTTTATGAGCTAGGAAAAGGTCTTACACTTACCGGCCAGATTTGCAATGAATCGGCGTATGTAGGCTAAGTGGCCTTTGAGACCTTGAAGTTCCTGAATATTGCTCGAGGGAGGCATCTGGATGATGTCCTTGATCTTCTCTGAGTCGATCTCGATGCCTCAGTATCTAACAACAAATCCAAGAAACTTTTCGGAGGTGACCTCGAATGCACACTTCAACGGGTTCATCTTCAGGTGGCGGGAATGGAGGAAGCCAAACACTTTCTGAAGGTCCTTGAGATGGTCCTGGAACTGGGGTGATTTAACCACCAGATCATCCACGTAGAATTCCACCAGTGTCCCGATAATTGGCTTGATTATATGATGCATGGACCACTGATAAGTGGCACCCGCATTCTTCAGGCCGAAGGGCATAACCTGGTAACAGAAAGTACCTTGTGGGGCCCTGAAGGGAGTGGACTCTTCATCCTCAGGGGCCATCCGGATCTGGTTGTACCGGGAATACCCATCACTGAAGGAGAGGCCTTGGAACCTGTTTGTGGCATATATCAAAAACTCTGTCATTGGAAGGGGAAAATCATCCTTCGGACAGTGGCGATTGAGATTGCGGAAGTTTATACAGAGCCTGATTTGTCTGTTTTTTGTCTGGACCGTCACAATATTGGCTAGCCACCGAGGGTACTGAACTTCATTAATGAAGTAGGACTTGATGATCTTGTCAACTTCAGCCTCAACCATTGCATTGTGAGAAGGTTGCATCTTTCTGGGAGGCTCCTTAAACTCGTGATGGTTTGCTGGAAGACCAAGGTGGTGGACGGCTACCTGAGGATCTAGTCCTGGCATCTCGTCATAACTCCAAGCGAACACATCATTTTGTTGTCTGAGGAATTCTACGTACCGTTGTTGCTCCTCGGGGGGAATGGCGGCGCTGAAAACATGGGTCTTGGGTACGCCTCGCTATCGATGTTCACCTGCAATAACTCATCGACAGTGGCAGAGATGCCCTCCTCAAAGGCGAGGGGTGGCGCATCTTACGTATCCTCTCCACTTGTGGAGGGATCATACATGGGGGGAGATGCTTCGGGGCTACCAGACTCTGATGGGAAGCTAGTGCTGACTTTGGCGGCAGTGGTGATCATATCAGTAGACTCATGCTCTACTGAGACCATAGCAATGAAGGAAGTCGATCTAATTGCATCTTGTCTTTGGCCCAAGGGGCCACACTTGATAACATCAAAGCAGTATTGGCGTGTTGGCTTGAGCCGGTTAATTCCTGCCCGTCGGAAGAGACATATATGACACACCGTTGTTCCCATGCGCCTGACGTTCCGATACCGTATAGGGGTAAGAGGTTTGGGAATCACCTGATCTTGGTTGGTGTATGAGTATGAGGTGATTTTCTAACATTGCTTGGACCTGGGAACATACCTTCCTATTGTCCCTGAAACCACAAAGAAATGCCCCATGTCTGGGGTTGTGGCCTCCAACCGATGGATTGGGATGACATAAGCCTCATCCAAACCTACACAGGGATCACTTGTGACAGTAGAGGTTTTATCCTCACCTACCAGAACTTACATATCCTTGCACTTATACTAGTCGGCGTCCAGATAACGGGCTTCACAAGAGGAAAAAGGAGACGCATCTCCTTGGAGCACTCCCACTCGAACATTAAGGGAGTATTTGAGGCATTTGTTATATGATGAGGGGACCGCCGTGTGAAGGTGGAGCCACGACCTGTGCATCATTGCATTGTAGGGGGTGTCCTGAGAGAAAACCATGAATTCGGTGCTGGCAATTAGGCCACCGAACTGGGTCTTCAAGAGAATCATGCCGACTGTAGTTTTCTAGGTTCTGTCGTACCCCTAGATCTTAAGGTTGGATGGAGTTAAATCATCATCAGATATACCCAGCTTCCATAGTGTCCAATATGTAATTAGATTAATCCTAGAACCTGTGTCAACAAGACAGCGGTAGACTTCCAAGCCATTGAACTAGCCAGTGATGTAAAGTGGGTGAATGTGCCCCTGTACGAGAGGTTCTTCATCTTCACCGGAAAATGATATAACGGCATGGCATTCAGCATTCTCAATTGCCTCAGCGTGGAAGGATTCTACAGATGCTACCTCCGTCTCAAACTGGAGGGGGGCTTTTTAGGGCCTCGGCGAGCACCTCACGCATTTTAGATGATAGGAGAAGAGCCTCAAGGATAGAAATCCTTGTTTGAATGTCGGCCAGGTGCTTCATGACATTATTCTTTTGGGCCAAATGCGACCCCCTACTTACAGGAGGCCGCTCTGCGATTGGAGGCATGACGAGGCCTGCCGGATGGACAGGTGGCTGACTGTTACTATGCATATCTCGATGTTCACTAGTTGAAGCCCAAAGAGTGGCTTCCGGATGAGGATCGAAAGGTTGGGGTTGGCTAGTACCAGGGCAGAGCTAGTCGCGGCATGACTGAGGTGGTTCCTCCTAATCCAGCAACACAAACGGTGGTGGAGGTGAACCTATCAACACCGGACGAAGGGTCCGCGCATGCTGAGCTCTGTACTGGTCCTACTGCTTGGTCTCGGTGGCGTGCACGTCCTGGATAGAGGTGCCAACTACCGTGCCCCCTCGATTTATGTAGCCACGGAACCACCAACGGTGGCGACAGCTGCGGACCTTGGGAAGGTCCCCATAGTGTCCCTCATCGTCGGGAGTCAAAAAGGGATTTACCAACTCTATCGTGTTAACCGAAGCGTAACTTTGACTGTTGCTTGAGGAGTCATTCGCTGCTGGTCGGAATCTCGGAGGGATCCCAATATCTGGGAGCATGAAGTCACCAAGAGTGTGGGATAATGACGATATTGGTAGGGCACGTTCTCTCTTCTTGAGTCGCTGCCGCTTACTCTTCTGGGAAGACGCTGGCTGGGACGGCAATGCCGAGGTAGAACTGTAGCTTCTAAAGGCTCGGGCTGATTCAACCATGCATAGATGATGCCAGGGGCCCATGCGACCGTCTTGCGGGCTATCCAGTCACTGTAATTCTAGAACCCATAGTTGGAAACCTTATGCCATTCATTCTCATCACCACTACTGTCATCTGATATCACAAAGACTCCTTCCACTTGTGCCAGGGCTGGGCCCAATCTGTCTATATTTTTGTCAATCTAGTCTTGGAGCCAGTCCTCAAACACATAGCATCACTAGATGGTGGGCCCCAGGGTCTGGTGATAAGGGAAGTAGTTGGGGTGATCAGTAAGATGCGCCTGTTCTGGCTTCCAGCACTCAGGCAGTCGTACGATTATCTGCTCCAAGGTACTACGGATGTAACCGAGGACCTGGGCCTCATCAAATGAGTAGGTACAATTTCTTCTATCTGAAAAGGGTGATCTTGGAGTCTGGCCCTGACGAGGGGATGGAGGAGCATGCTGAGGAGACGGAACCTGATTATCTCACCTAAGGGGTGGCGGTGTGTTATGTGGAGGCACATGCCGATTTTGAGGCAGTCGTTGCTGGGCCGGAGGTCGTGCCCATGGGGGTGGACCCCAATGGGGCTGTAGAGATGCCCTCATTGGTAGCAACTCTAGCTGCCTAGGTGCCTCTATCTGGGCCATAGCAGCAGTCTCGGCTCTGGTAGCTCTCCTTGCAGGGATTATAGGACGCAGCGGGCGTGCCTGGCCGGCCTGTTGCAGGGCTTCTTCGAGGCACTGAGCATTATCTAAGAAGTCCTGGAACCCTCTGGGGTAATTCTGAGTGATCAGAGAAGGGACTAGCTCTGCCTTGACATTCCCTATGCACTTTGACTGTAATTTCTCCTGAGTTAGTGGCATGTCAAGGGAATATGTGATCCCCTTCCACCGGGCGATGAAGTCCGCGACTCGCTCATCGGGCCTTTTCATGCACCTGAAGAGGTCTTCGATGTTCATCTTTCGGGTTGTGGAACTGAACTGGTAGAGGAATTTTCTACAAAGGTCCTCCCATCTAGTTACCGATCCAATAGGGAGCTGGCTATACCAGACGAATGCTGGCCCTTCTAGTGTTTGAACAAAGCAATGGAGCTTGGCAGCCTCATGCTGCGCCAGAGTCCCTAACATAGGCCCACACCTTGAGTTGAAGTGGTCCAGGTGTTGTGGCGGGTTTCCTTCCCCATTAAAGGGGGAAAAGTGGGGTTCCCAAATTCCGGAGGTGATGGTATATCATCCACCCATGCTGGGTATGGCTTGTCGTCCATTGGGATTGCCACCTCCCGAGTTTCCAAAGCCTTTAAGCAGGCAACAAGTGCTGCCATCGGATCTTCTGGATGCAGGTTCTTGTCCTGACGGGGATCTCTAACCAGAAGCACATTGCCTAGCTCTTCAATTTGGTATTCAAGCTCAACAGCTCGTGGGGAAGCTGGTGGAGCGACCCTTTGGTCAGTGGGAGGAACCCGAGCGGGGTCTCTTGGGTGATCACGCTGCTCAGGAGGGTTTTGAGAAACATATCGCACCCTCTTGTCATGATCTCTGGCCTCTCCTCTGTCGGTGAATAAAGCATGATCGCGGTTTCCTGGAAGAATCTCGTCTAGGAGTAGGTGTTCCAGCCCCTGCTGTCCAGAACAAGGATCACCGTAGTCAGGCCGCCGCTCCACAATGCATTCGGCTAGAAGCTCATCGACCAGCCTCTTCTGCTCAGCAAGCTAATGGAACAACGCAGCCTTCTTGGGATCTTCCTCTACCTTCTGCACTGACGAAGATGGTTCGGTGTTCTTGACAGTCCCAACACGCTCTTTACCCTTGTCGATATTCCAGCTCAGTGTTAATGCCTTAGTGGGTGCGGGGAGACCTGGGAGGTTCTTTTGTTGGAGAGTAATCCTTCTGGATGGGTCCAGTAGTGGATTTTCCTTAGGGGGTGAGTCCCCATAGAGAATTTCCAAACCGTTCCCCTCTCCTGGTAGGTCATCCATGTTGACTGCTGCTACCCTTGGGGGTATACCCTCAGAACCGCTTGGTGAGTCAGACTGTCATTGAATCACACTGAAGAGAAGGGTAGTGTATTTCCCCCATCAACAGACGTGTGCATGGGGGGTATCCTCCTCGATAACCTTATGGAGTAATTGAAATCCATGAATACATCGTTGTTGGAGGGCCCTGTGGTGGCCAAGTGACTCAGGGCGCCGAACCGCAGGGAGCATGGCAAGGTTGACCTGACGACATTGCTCGCTGATATATTTGAGGTGTGCTTGGCTCCCGAGGTAGGGAACTTGCTGAGGGTGAAGATGGGATTGAGTCGCCCGAAGAGTCTTGCGGAAACATTCAAACTCTCCCAGGGTGAGAAATTTTGGTATAGCAAAATCCAACCCTACAACCGGCCAAAACATCTCGGGGAAGTCGCCTGCTATGAGGATAGTCCAGAAGCTCTACAACTCAGGTTCGGGATCCGGCCCTTACTGGCCCCGCTCATCAACTGGGAATGCCTGGGGAACTGGCAGTACTGCCGAAGCATGCCACTAGGTCGGTGGGCTGGCCGACGAAGAATCACTACGGGAAAAATGAGCTATTGCGACGGGTTATTTGCGACGGGACACGTCGCAAATAACTATTTACCGGTTGACCGTAATAAATGTTGGCTAAGGTATTTGCGACGGGTACCGTCGCAAATAGTATTATTTGCGACGGGATTCCCGTCGCAAATGGACCCGTCGCAAATAATCTAACCTATAAATACCCCCATCCGTTTTTTTCATTTCATTCTCATTCCTTATCTTCTCTCTCTCTCAGAATTATATTTCTAGAGTTGAGTTTTTCTCCAGTTTAAGTTTTTTCTCCGGAGCTGATATTAATGTTTTGAAGAACGATCAGAACAGATCAATTTTTTAAGGTATTTATCTTCATTTTAATTTTTTATTTATTTTTAATTTTTTATTAGTTTCTATTATTATTAATTAGTTGTAATTTAATTATGTTCACATTGTTTTATTATTTAATAAATTTAAATTATAAGTATTGTTTATATGGTAATTAGGAATAATTAGTAATAATTTTTAGTAATTAAGAATAAATATTAATAATTAGTAATAACTACCAATAATTAAGAATAAGAACATTATTACATTATTAGTTTATTTTATTATTAATATTAAAATAATATAATTTTTTATATATATACAGTTCTTTTTTCATCTGTGTGTTTGCTGTCTTCACATGTATTATTTGTATGTGGAGATAGAAAACGCACAGATGAAAAAAGAACTGTATATAAATTAGAAAATTATATTATTTTAATATTAATAATAAAATATATTAATAATGTTATTATTTGTAATTATTGGTAATTATTTCTAATTATTGATAATTATTCATTTAATTACTAATAATTATCAATAATTAAGAATAATTAGTAATAATTACCAATAATTAACAATAATTAGTATTAATTACCTATAATTAGTATTAATTACCAATAATTAGTATTAATTACCAATAATTAGTATTAATTACCAATAATTCGTAATAATTAGGAATAATTAACAATAATTAGTAATAATTAAGAATAATTAACAATAATTACGAATAATTAACAATAATTAGTAATAATTAGGAATAATTAGGAATAATTAGTAATAATTAGGAATAATTAGGAATAATTAGTATTAATTAGGAATAATTAGTAATAATTACCAATAATTAGGAATAATTAGGAATAATTAGTATTAATTACAAATAATTAGTATTAATTAGGAATAATTAGTATTAATTAGGAATAATTAGTATTAATTACAAATTATTAGTATTAATTACAAATAATTAGTATTAATTACCAATAATTAGTCTTAATTACCAATAATTAGTATTAATTACCAATAATTAGTATTAATTACCAATAATTCGTAATAATTAGTATTAATTACCAATAATTCGTAATAATTAGGAATAATTAACAATAATTAGTAATAATTAGGAATAATTAACAATAATTAGGAATAATTAGTAATAATTAGGAATAATTAGGAATAATTAGTAATAATTAGGAATAATTAGTAATAATTAGGAATAATTAGGAATAATTAGTATTAATTAGGAATAATTAGTATTAATTACCAATAATTAGTATTAATTAGGAATAATTAGTATTAATTACAAATAATTAGTATTAATTACAAATAATTAGTATTAATTACCAATAATTAGTCTTAATTACCAATAATTAGTATTAATTACCAATAATTAGTATTAATTACCAATAATTAGTATTAATTAGGAATAATTAACAATAATTAGTAATAATTAGGAATAATTAACAATAATTAGTAATAATTAGGAATAATTAGTATTAATTAGGAATAATTAGTAATAATTACCAATAATTAGTATTAATTAGGAATAATTAACAATAATTCGTAATAATTAGGAATAATTAGTATTAATTAGGAATAATTAGTATTAATTAGGAATAATTAGGAATAATTAGTATTAATTAGGAATAATTAGTATTAATTACCAATAATTAGTATTAATTACCAATAATTAGTATTAATTAGGAATAATTAACAATAATTAGTAATAATTAGGAATAATTAACAATAATTAGTAATAATTAGGAATAATTAACAATAATTAGTAATAATTAGTAATAATTAGGAATAATTAGTAATAATTACCAATAATTAGTATTAATTAGGAATAATTAGTAATAATTACCAATAATTAGTATTAATTACCAATAATTAGTATTAATTACCAATAATTAGTATTAATTACCAATAATTAGTAATAATTAGGAATAATTAACAATAATTAGGAATAATTAGGAATAATTAACAATAATTAGTAATAATTAGGAATAATTAACAATAATTAGGAATAATTAGTATTAATTAGGAATAATTAGTATTAATTACGAATAATTAGTAATAATTACCAATAATTAGTAATAATTACCAATAATTAGTAATAATTACCAATAATTAGTATTAATTACCAATAATTAGCATTAATTACCAATAATTAGCAATAATTACCAATAATTAGCAATAATTAGCAATAATTACCAATAATTAGTATTAATTACCAATAATTAGTATTAATTACCAATAATTAGTAATAATTACAAATAATTAGAAATAATTAGAAATAATTACCAATAATTAGCAATAATTAGCAATAATTAGAAATAATTAGCAATAATTAGAAATAATTAGCAATAATTAGAAATAATTAGCAATAATTAGAAATAATTAGCAATAATTAGTAATAATTAGCAATAATTAGGAATAATTAGTAATAATTAGGAATAATTAGGAATAAGTAGGATTAATTAGGATTAATTAGGAATAATTAGGATTAATTAGGAATAATTAGTAATAATTGCCAATAATGACCAATAATTGCCAATAATTAGGAATAATTGCAAATAATTAGGAATAATTGCAAATAATTAGGAATAATTAGGAATAATCAGGAATACTTAGGAATACTCACGAATACTCACGAATACTCACGAATACTCACGAATAATTACGAATACTCACGAATAATCACGAATACTCACGAATACTCACGAATAATCAGGAATACTCAGGAATACTCAGGAATACTCAAGAACACTTAGCAAAAAAAATTATATTATCAATATTTATGAAAAAAATATTAATATTATTAAAATAATAAAAATTTATAAAATATTAAAATTATCAATATTTACAACAGATTTTGCTCTATTCTTAACATGTTCAAATCTTAAAGGGTCGCTAATTGTCAGGTCATGCGCAATAAAAAGTTTCTGTCAGCCATGTCCAATGTAAACTCTATAATTGTCCTTGCATGGTCGATCACTTCAAAAGTAATGTTGCAATCAGACAAACCAAGTCATTCCCTTCTTATCTATAAGAATCATCTCACATGAATCTTTACATAGACCATTCTTCCTTGAAAATTTAAGGGAAAAATAATGATATCCCCTCAAATTTTTAAGGAAGAATGATCTATGTAAAGGTTCATGTGAGATAATTCTTATAGTTAAGAAGGGAATGACTTGGTTTGTCTGATTGCAACATTACTTGCGAAGTGATCAACCATGCAAGGACAATTATAGAGTTTACATTAGACATGACTGACACAAACTTTTTATTGCGCATGACCTGACAATTGACGACCCTTTAAGATTTGAACATGTTAATAATAGAACAAAGTTTGTTCTGAATATTGATAATTTTAATATTTTTTAATTTTTTTTATTATTTTAATAATATTAATATTGTTTTTTCGTAAATATTGATAATATTTTTTTTATTACTAATAATTAGTAAACGAAATCTGCTTGGATAATGAAGGGAAAATTTATAACCATCTCCACAACGATGATTATCAAATTTCCTTTCATTATTCAAGCAGTTTTCCTTTTGCTAAGTATTGCTAAATTAGTAATAAATAGTAATAATTAGCAATAAATTGTAATAATTAGTAATAAATTGTAATAATTAGTAATCCTTGCTTGAGTGTTTTTTCTAACAAATTATTCAAAACCAGTAATGCTTTTATATTTTATAGAAAAATATGGAACATCGAGGTCGTCAACAGTCATTATTAGATGACCGCATATGGATAAATCAACGTAGAAATCCAAATGGTTCTGGTTTAAATCCAGTATATATAGAGGGTGTGGAGATTTTTTTATCATTTGCGGCATCAAATTCAGAATTTGTTTCAGAAGGAAAGATAAAATGCCCTTGCAGAAAATGTGCATTGAGAACGTTTGACACGTTTGACAAAGTGGGGGAACATCTCTTGCGTTTTGGTTCTCAAGCAGATTATGTTTTTTGGTATCAACACGGTGAACGCAGTTCCAGAGCAGATGATACCAACTTGATTCCGGATCCATCCCAGTTTCAAGATTTAGTACATGATGTTGCAGAATCGGGGGAGGCAGGAGGTGACTCATCGAGCTGGGAGTCGTTCTTTCAGTACTCATAGACAGCATCTGGTACGTACATTATTTATAAATATTTTATATAACTATAAATATTAACAGTTTATTTTTTATTCTTATAGGCTGTCGAGCACCCCGATATTACAGAGTACGACGTATATCGGAGGATGTATAGTGATCCTGCTACTGGGGAGCTCAGAGGTGATCGTCAGCATCACATCGTGGTCAGTATTATTTGTTTTCAAGTTTAAAAATTAACTGCATATAATATATTCACAATTTTAATTTTAAATTGCAACTATAGGAGTCATATGAGGCCGCAGCGGCACAGGCCCGGCCTGAGAGTCAGGCCGAGTCATCAGATCAGACCACTGCCCGTCAGTTTGATGAGGCGGCATGGATGCAGGCCACCCAGTATGCCTTCGAGAAGGGCCGGGTAGTTGGTATCGGCTCTCGACTGACTCCCGGAGATTATTATGGCAGTGCTGCGATGTCGGCGTCCAGCTCGAGGGGAGCTCGTGCATCTTCTTCTACACAGTATGAGGAGCAGTTGCGATCTCAGACTGCACAGATAGAGAGTCTCCGACAGGAGCAGGAGCAGATACGTCAGCAGCATGAGGAGGAGCGTCGACGCCAGCAGCAGCTGTACGAGGAACAGACGAGTCGGTGGCAGCAGCAGCATCAGGAGCAGATGGAGTACATGCGCCGACTCACTCATGCTTTAGGGATGGAGTTTCCTCCACCACCATCTGCAGATCCCCCACCTCCCCCCCCCTCCTACAGATTAGAGTTTGTATTTCTGTTATAAAATTTGTGAAATCAAAATATTTTTTTTTTCTATTCGTAGTTTCTGTCTCATTATAAAATATTAATAATATTATATTTTTAAATAACAATATTAATATGAATAATAATAAGATTTATATTTTATAATATTAAATTTTATATATATATTAAAATTTTATATATATATTAAAATTTTATAATATTATAATTTAATTATTTTTTTGTAATACTTGAATTATTTTAATATTTGAATGTAAAATAATTCTATTATTTTTATATTAATTAAAATAACTTATTAATATTTTTTTTATTTATGAATTATAATTATAATATTATTATATTAATTAAATTATTTATTAGTATTCTATTATTTTTATTTTTGAATTATAATTCTACTATTATTATAGTAATTAAAATAATTTATTATTTTCATTTGTAAATTATAATTCTATTATTATATTAATTAAAATAATTTATTAATAATTTATTTTTTTTATTTTTTTTATAGTATTTGCGACGGGATACTATGCCCGTCGCAAATACTAGTATTATTAATATTTTTTTATTTTTTTTAAAAAGAGTATTTGCGACGGGTCCCGTCGCAATTACTATTAATAGTATTTGCGACGGGAACCGGTTCCCGTCGCAAATACTAGTATTATTAATTTTTTTATTTTAAAAAAAAAACATTATTGCGACGGGCCCGTCGCAAAAACTATTTGCGACGGGTCCCGTCGCAAAAGGTATTTGCGACGGGCCCGTCGCAATAACTGTTTAAAAAGTTTTTTACAAAAATACGGAATACTACTTGCGACGGGGAGAATGCCCGTCGCAAAAAATGGCTTTAGCGACGGTCCCGTCGCAAATAAGTTTAGTTGCGACGGCGTTTTCCGCAACGGGCTATTTGCGACTGGACCCCGTCGCAAATGGCTATTTGCGACGGGATCCCGTCGCAAATAGCCCGTCGCAAATACCTGTTTTTCCAGTAGTGAATACAGCGAGTAGGCCGATGGGCCGCCGAATCCTAAATTTACATCCAAGGGTTGCGGTGTCCTGGATGCCACCTCACAATAGGATGGGCCGTAGAACTGGCCTCCTGTCACAGTGTCAGTGCATGCTGAGGGTGTTCCACTCCGTGACTCTTCCATTGGTCCCCAGAAAATTTCTCCACCCTCTCTGATCGAGGTGGGAGGTTCTTCCGGAGAGGCCAATGGTAACTGAAATTTTTATCCCTGGGGGTATGCCAAGTCCTCGTCCTCCTGGGTATACCTTCGGAGGGTGGCTAGGATCAGACAGATCTTGCATTCATGGAGTACGAGGTTGTCGCACCTTGTCCCTATCCCTACCCTTGACTCATAGAACTAGGGGGAGGGCTCTATCGCGGAGTTGTACTCTGCCTCAGAGTCCGAGAAATGGACTGGTCTAATTTCTATCCGACCTTCCCTGTAATTTCCCTTGCGGTGATGGCGTCTTTCTTTCCTTCCCCTAAGTAGCTCTGTGGGGAAGGGATGATTTCCGTCATGGAATCCTCTGGCCGCAATTGGGCTGGGGCAGAGAGGATCGAAGGCCGGGGCGTGAGGAGCACCGGGGCAGATGTCAAAAGGTAAATGGGGAGGACCTCCATGTGGGTGAGTGACTGGATGTGAAATGGCCCCAAACTCATGACCAGTAGTACATGAAGTGACCCCGTACCTAGTACAGTGAGCACTGGAAAGAGCCCCTCTCGGAGTGTAGCTATCATAAGGAAGTCTTTTTCTTTCCATAATGGTGGCATGGAGTAGGCCTTCACGCTGGATAGCACTACCACGAATTGGTCCGTGATGGACATTTCATGTTCCGGTGACTGGGAGAGTCAACCCAACTTCCCTGTGGGATGCTCAATGTGTGCAGGGGGTTGATGATAAGAGTCAGAGGTGGCTTAGGCAACAGTTGTTGCTGACATTGATGCCCTAGGGCGGGTATCCTATTCCGCTCGCACCCGACACTGGCGCTAGGTCAGATGGGTTGGAGCTGGCAGTGCGGGCACATGGATTGACTGCTCTTTGGCTCAGGGAGTCGGGTGGCGGCATCGATGTGGCCTATCGGGGTCCCTTACCAAGAACCCTTGAAGCGGGTCTTAAATCGGATGAACCCAGAAATCCCCTACCTCATCGGTGTAGGTAAGGGAGGTGTCATAACATTCTAGGGATAAACTCCCACAACAGTTGAACGTTAGGGTGGGGAGAAGCGGCTCCCTGTGCGACCCTCGGGGGCGGCGTTGGTGGTGAGGTGCAACCTCCTCGAGGTCCAAATGGGCCATGTCCCTGGTGGTGATTACCCCTTCCTCCTCGTATCTACGCACAAGTTCGTTGTTCAACCTTCGTTGGATAATCTCTGATAGGGATAGGGGGCGTGAGTGCCTGGAAGTCGCGACGGTCGTAGCAGCTATGGAAAAGATGAGACCACACGGAGTGGGGTCATCAGTACTGCCCCTGCCCCTATGTCGGTGGGCAAGTGGTGATCGAGCTCCGGATGTAGCGATCTGATTCTTGAAACCAGGGAGATGAACCCATTAATTCTAACTGGAAAAGGAATCGACAACCAATAGTCCAACGCCATTCCGTCTTCTATGGTCGGTTAGAGGTATTCCTGCTAACAACGTCGCAGAACAGAGTGCTCAATGTCCTGCCTACCCCAACCCATGGTGGGTTTCATGTCCTGGTGCTGGGTTCCTGGACCTGGTGAAATGCTAATCTTCCAACACCCGAATGCTACCAATATCCATATTGAGGAGAAGAGTTTCACGTCGAGTTCACCATTTTCTGTTTCTGATGCTTTCTGCAGGGGGCGCGCGCGCATCCGTCATGCAGGGGAGGACACACAACTTGTACCCCCGCATTCCTGCTTCCCAAAGGTGGGAAGCATCCGTTCCTTGTTCAGGGTTGTCTGATACTTGATCGAAACTGGGATGATGGGATGTCGGTTCTTCCTTCCGTGGATTCTTCCTCGGAGCTCGTCACCTAGTCCGGGTCTCCCTCATAGATTTAAGATGTATTCGTGAATCTCATTCCTAGAGCCATATCATCATGGACACCAGTTCATTATGCTGCTTCTGTCGAGATGCTCCAAGGGGTATGGTCGGGGAAGCAAACTTCGGTGAGGAGAATGGTCACACTGGAGTTTCGTTGGCGTGTCTTGACGCTGGGGAATTTTCATGTCTATCTTCTGTCTCTTATTATAGGGATTCTTGAGGGCGCAGAAGCTCTAGTATTCCCACATCGAATGCGGGGAATTGGAATTCCATAGACATGTATCTGAGGTTTTCCTCAACTTCCCTTGTTTTACATGGGGTATTCAGCGAGTTTAACGTCCAGCGGGGATGGATCGGACTGATCAGAACACTGAGAGTGGATTAGATAGAAGGACCACCTGAAGGGAACTCCGACATTGGGGCCAGCATGTGGGTGGCTTCCCAGATATTGGGGTGTGGAATGAGGTGTTATGATCCCACTGGGATGTGGCTGCCTAGGTAAGAATCAGGATGGGTGATGAGGCGAAGGAGCGTGAACCTTGTTGAGGCTTTTTACGTACCATGCCTTGACATGGATCAAAGTCCTTGTAGTTCAGGTGGTGCAGTTTAACATCATGCAGGATGAGGAAGACAGTTTAACGTCGTGCTGGATGCCATATAGTTTAACATCATGCGGGATGAGGTTTGGGACTTACGCTCGGAGGCGTCCCATGGTGTTGGTGAACCGACGCGAAGGGGTCGGTACAACCGGGGGGTGTCCTTGAACCTCATGGAGTATTTCTATGTACCATACCCTAACATAGATCAAAGTCCCCGTAGTTCGCTGGGATGAGTCTTACGCTTTGAGACGACCCATAGAGGGTTTCATGGTCGATGCTCACTCTAATCCCACGTGAGTCATTCTCGGTGTGAGGAACAAGAGGCACTAGGGTGAGACAATCACGTCGTGAAGGGTGCGTCCATGAGAAGAGGAGAGGGGATTACGCGTCGAGTGGCCCATAGTTTCGGGACATACTACAGGATGGATGCCCGAATGCAACAAAGCACAGAGGGAGAGAGATTTGGGACCGAACATAGGAGATGCATCGTTCCCTATCACGCCCTCCCCTGGCCTTGGTAGTGGGGAAGTACATAGGTGCATGGGTGCTACCTTCTTTAGGAGAGGCTAAGGGCTTACACGCTGAGGCAACCCTTCCCCATTAACAAAAGACATTCCGAGAGGGAGGATATCATTCCATGTGAGGAATATTCCATTCCTGTGGAGACGAGCGGCGTAAAGAATGTCCGAGTCGGGGGGACCCTGTGTGCGAGGCACGGGGCCGGATCACAGTTTAATGTCATGTGTTGAGGACGGGGTGCTTGGAAGCTTAACATCCTGTAGCTCGGACAATGTGGGTTTGCTCCACACCCCTAGGGCTTACATTACCAGCACCCTCTACCCCTTGTGGGAGGGAAGGCATCGGCAAGGCTGTGGTGAAGGGGGCCGCATAGAGAACCATCGAGGGGTCCACCTTTGTGTGGCTATGTGAAGAAGCAATAACCGTTAGCGTGCCTATGTGAAGGAGCATGAGGAAAAGCAATGAAATAGGAAATACCACCGAAGGGACCTTGAGGTTACCTCGCACGAGCCTGAAAGGCCGTACGAGAAAACAACGCATGACATGCATGCCCGACAAGGAGGACATCGGGTGTCTGTGCAGGGAGGCGCCTGGGGGGCGTCAAGGTGAGGGGTCCTGGGGATTGTGCCCAAAGGGAATGTTTGCATGCAGAACACCGTGATGGCATGTAATGGGGGAAGATGGATTGCACGTGGCTAGTAGGATCATGCGAAAAGGAGGTGAATTGCGTGTAATTGGCAATGGTCGAACCCTAAGCCAAGGCCGCACTGCGTGGAGGGATTGTGCCCAATTGGAATGTTTTTTGTGCAATGGGAGAGATTACATGAAATAGAGGAACCCTGAGGGGTTTGGGATTTTATCTAAGACAGTGAAATTGCGCGTAAAAATGGATCACGGGGCAAGGTTGTGTGAAAAGAGTCAATATCTGAATTTCATATTGCATGTGCGGAAGTCCTATTTCGCGCATGAGAGCCAGTTGAAACTCCGCAACCCAGAAATGGAAGGGGTATCCTTCTATTTATAGGCTCCTGGCATTGCGAAATCTAGATAGCACACAAAATTTTGTGTTCCAGGGAAGGCGTTGTGAAAAAGGGACCCGCGCCGGTGCGAGCGCGCAAAATTGCGCGCCGGAGTCGGGGTCCTTTCAGGAATTCCAGACTCCTTTCGTGTGACCAAAAAATTTTCCGTGGAGATCACCCTTAATTTCACGCAACACTTCTGAGCCCTCCGGACCGGGACTCCAGGTCTGAATATGACTTTTCTTCGTCATTTTGAAACTTCCTTAAGGAGTTATGGACTTGTCATGACTCGTCCTCAGGGCCCATGTCGTGACTACCCCAAGCCCTCATTCCATAGGCCAGGGGCAGGTGACTAGCACCAAAGGTGTAAATCCCAATAAAAAGGGTAGGCATTTCCGTTATAAAAGTAAACAACACAAAAGAGTACAAGCAGAAGCTAACACTAAGTAAAGCAGTAATCAAGTGTGCTAGAAATACAAAGGGGCCAAAAATAAAAGCCAAATAGAAAGGTACAACTACAACTAAAAGTAAATTACAACTCGAATTACAACAATTGAAAGGTGAAAAGCAGCTCCTGGATCATCCACCACGAATCCTACCTGAAGGGTAGGTATAGATGTCCTCCACAACACTCCACATTTGACCGACCATCCGTCTGTCTCCTCTGGGTACCGACTCATCGTGAGATCCACCTCTAGGTACCGTGAACTATGATTAGTGATATCCCTCGTTTGCAACCAACACAATGAGGTGCGGGCATAGCCCGTGTAGGGGTGAGTATAACGATACTCAGTAGGGAACCCGAGACCCTAAAGGTCTCACTAAAATCCAACAAGGATAAACCACAAAGAAAGATCTCAATGGATAACCTTTAGTTAGGTGTATGCCCTTACACACAACTAAGTTATAAAGTAACCCATCTAAATCATGAGGAAACACAAAGGTTATGAAATCAATGGATAACAACTACTTAGGTATATGCCCATACATGTACCTAAGTTATCAAGTGACCCATCTCAATCATGAGGTAAACACAAAAGTCATTGACTCAGCTCAAACCAGGATTTTTATTCACGATAACGAAAAACACGGCTGGTGGAGAACTCCTCCTCTATCGAGTGTAGTATTCATGTCACGACTCCGAGGTGTCACTCACAAACCTTATACTATTGAGGTACTCCTCCTGTCTAGTGTTGTGGGTCTACAACCTCACAAATTAGTGCCCCTCCACCATGGGTCTTCCACCTCACATAGTAGTGCTCCCCCTAATAGCCTACAGAGGTACTCCTCCTGTCGAGTACCGTGGGTCTTCCTCCTCACAAAGTAGTGCTTCTCCGCCATGGGTTTGCCACCTCACAATGAAGTGCTCCCCACTGGGCTATGCATGTAACTCTGAATCAAATCGGACAAGCAGTCATCGTGAATAAAAATCCTGGTTTGAGCTGAGTCAATGACTTTTGTGTTTACCTCATGATTGATATGGGTCACTTGATAACTTAGGTATATGTATGGTCATATACCTAAGTAGTGGTTATCCGTTAATTTCATAACATTTGTGTTTCCTTATGATTGATATGGGTTACTTGATAACTTAGTTGCGTGTAAGGGAATACACCTAAGTAAAGGTTATCCGTTGAGATCTTTCTTAGTGGTTTGTCCTTTTTGTATTTTTGTGAGACATTGAGGGTCTCAGGGTCCCCATTGAGTATCTTTATACTCACCCCTGCATGGTCTATTCCTGCACCTCATTGTGTTGGTTGCATATGACGGACAACACTGATCGTAGTTGAGACTTGTTGAGATGGACGGTACCCGGGGGTGGATCTCACGACAAGTCGATACCCGGAGGAGACGGACGGACGGACGGTCGAACGTGGAGTTCTGTGGAGGACATCTGTACCTACCCTTTAGGTAGGATTCGTGGTGGATGATCCAGAAGCTTCTTATCACCTTGCAGCTGTTGTCATTTGAGTTTTACATTACTTTCATTTGTAGCTGTACCTTTCTGTTGGGTTTATATTTTCGGCCCCTTTGTATTTCCAGCACACTTGTTTACTGCTTTACTTAGTGTCAGCTTCCTATTGTACTATGTTGTGTTGTTTACTTTTATAAAGGCAATGACATCCATTTTTATTGGGATTTAAGCATTTGGTTCTAGTCGCCAGCCCCTGGTTTATGGAAGGCGGGCTTGGGGTAGTGACGACACGGGCCCCGAGGACGGGTCGTGACAAATTGGTATCAAAGGAGTCGGTTCTACCGCAGAACATAGGACTCTGATATTTTCTTTTTATGAAGAAATATTGTTAAGGGTACTAAGTATGGTTTTCAGTTCAGGGAGTCCAGTGTTGGTGCGGCGGCCAACGTATCCATACACGAGGACCCTGACTACTGATTTCCGACTTAGTGCAGGAAAACACTGATTGCTTGTGTGTTTAAAATGATTTCATTAAGTCAGCTCAAACCAGGTTGTCTCACTAGGATTAAATCGTTTGACCGTGTCACATCTATTCAGGATGTCTCCACGTAGACATTCAGTTGGAGTTTCTGAGAGAGTACTCGATGACGGATCACCGAGCGATGAGTCTCCAGTGCATGGCCCTCTTTCTATATTGGCTCCATCGGGTGGTGTACCTGCAGCACCACCACCCATTAGGTAGCAGATTCCACCAGCTATACTAGTGGATAGTGCACACTGGCAGAGCGCATTGCACGAGTTCCAGTAGCAGAAGCCTCCGGTGTTACGAGGCGAGACAGATTTCCAGGCAGCAGTGGACTGGATTGAGGTGATTTTTAGAGTTCTACACCTAGTTTAGATCTATTAGAGTAGATGGTGATATTAACTATTGGTGTTTCCCAGTGAGTGACCATGAGGTTGGTCCGCATAGTGATGAGGCTTCGGTACATGGACTGATGCCTGAGATAGTACCTTCGGGTAGTGTGCTAGCAGTATCACTACCTGTTTGTCAGCAGTTACAACTGGCAGTATCGGTAGAGGAACCATGTAGGCTTAGTGACTTACACATGTTTTAGCTTCAAATACCCCTCAGGTTCCAAGGTGAGCCCGACTCACAGGCTGAAAAGGACTGGCTTGAGGAGGTGGATGAGAGTTTTCTAGAGCTTATACATCTTCGGCAGGACAACATGTCAGTAGCTGAGTATTCATCGAGGAGTACCAATCGTTCTTGGTACTTGATGACTACAATACGATCAGTGCTTTATTCCTCGGACCTCTAAGAGAGGTGTGTTTAAGGATATATAAGTAATCACTCTTTCCTCTATGCATTCTTACTTATGTTAGGGTGCAAGAGAGAACCTTTCTAGTTGAATGTTCTTTGGCTGATCCGTTTTAGCCAGTGAATGTTAGTAGTGGGAAGATACGAACTGGCGCCAGGGTTAGAGACTTGGGCGTGTAAAATGATTCAAGAAGAGGAAGTGTTAAGGACAGATGAATCTGCAGAGCAGTAGACGTGGAATCATAGCGTGGATAGCAGCATGAGGTGGTGTACATTTCAACATGTTACAACCACCCGCCTTTGTAGTCCCCACCATGCTTAGGGAACTGAGGGGAAAGAAAAGAGAATAGCTACATGCGGTCACGGAGTGTGACCCAAGGGCTCTAAGAATGATTTTTGATCTGTTCTGTGTCTACTATGAACTGCCATATCAATATACATAGGTACCAATCATTTCTTCCTTCCATGAATCTTGTCCCAAATCTAGAGTTTCCTGTTAAATCCATTGACTTGATGCTCAAGTCTGGAGATACCTTTGAGAGGAGACTCGATAAACACACTGACGCCGACAGGTGTGATCTGACCCTTGAGGCGAGTGTTTCGGTTGGAACCTCTTGGTGGCAGCGTCGATGCCTTATGACATTAGTTTGGGTATGGACTGGGCAACCACAGTTCATACACAGATTGAAGGTATTAGGCAAAAAGGTTGTGGTTTACTTACAATGATGGGATGGGTTTTCCTTGGTCAGAAAAAATGGAACCCCAGGCTGCACAGAAACCTCCAGGGGAGCACATGGGAATGAAAGGCTCTGATGGGTGCAATACCACTTTTGTTTCCCCTAGTGTGTGTTGAAGCTTTACGGGGACGTAAATTCCTGAGGTGGGAGTAATGTAAAAGCCCGGAAATTTCAAGGAATTTTTTTTCATAAATACTTTGGAATTTTATGAGTCTATGGTTTCTGACGGCGCCTGATTTCGAGGCCCGAAGTGCCCATAATGATCCGTCGAATTTTTGTTAAGATTAATTTAACGCGCGTAAGCAGTTTTCCTGAAAAAGTTGAATAACTCTTGAATGGTTGCTCGGATCATAAATCTGAGGGCATCGTTGCGCTCAGGATGGAGGGATCACCATAAGCACGAGTTAATTTTGTCGGCAAGGGCCTCCTATGAGAAATCTCAAAAATGGCTTAACTGTAAATAAAGTAATTAAATAAATTATTTTATTTTTCAAATGCTTAAAACTCACAAATGGTAGCTCGGATTAAAAATCTGAGACCACCGTTGAACTCATGAGGGTATACATTATTTAAGATGATACTAACTTTGGCCGGCACAAGCGACCAGAAAAAGTTAGTTTTTGGCCGCAAATAAAATATTCAAATGGAAATTATTTTATTGTAAAATTCATAACTTCTAAATGGGAAATTATATTGAAAATCCGAGAGTACCGTTGGGTTCTTTGGGGAGTGTTTCACCTAGGCAGAGCCTAACCTTGACCGTAGTGGGTTGAGGGTGACTGATATTAATTTTCCAAAGTTTTTTTCAGGAGCTTTCAGTAAACGTGCGTTTGAAATTATATAACTTTTGAACCGATGATCGGAATTGAAATATGAGGACACTGATGAACTCGCAGCACTGGTATTCACTTAAAGGGACCTTTACTGTAGTTGCGTTTTATGTTATTTGAAAGTTAATTTTTGGGGATTTGTAAAAAAAATGGTTGTGCACCATCTTATTTATTTGGGTGGTTATATCCTCTAAGAGGAAGTTAGGGGTGGGAACCACACCCCACATAACCTCCCATGGGAGGATAGTTGTGAGGTGGGTCCCACACAAGGCCTAACCCTTCACCTACCTTAAACCCCCCCATTAAAACTCCCTTTATTTATTTTGACAACACCCCCCATTAATTATGTGGAGCCTTTCCATGTCCCTTCCATTAAAGTTTCCAACTCAAATGCCATAATTAATTAAATAGTATTTTTGAATTAATTTGAATTTAATAGAAATGTTATATCATTGGAGAAGAAAATAATAGCTTAGGCTATTATTTTTTTTGGCACTTGTGGTGTTGGGAGAACGTTGGGGATATTGAAAGGGAGAGTTCTTCCTAGGAGAACGTGAAGAACGCTCCAAGACTCGAAGAACCGGAAGCATGTCATTCTCCAACCTTCTCCTTCCTCTGTGTTAACAGAGGAGACACCACTGTGGGATAGCGTCGGCTACATCAACAACTCTTCCTCCAACATTGAGGGGATGCCATCGTTCTTCTGCGACGTCTGACTACCGTGACGTCCGTCTTCCATGACTCGACAACGTACGACGTCAATTTCGAGGTAGGGGATTTTGATTATTTATGTTTACATGATTCTTTCCCTTGATCATGGAATAATATTCTGTTAGGTGTTTATTCAAACTAATAACGTTGTGGTTACGGACTACGAAAAAGTCCGGACCCACTGCCAACTAGTTCTTGTTGTGCGGCTGCATGGGGTCGGGTGCGGGGTAACGAGAGGTGGTACGGTGAGCGTATGGGGGGCCAGGTGATGCAGCTGGTTTGAGGCACACCGGCGTGGGTAGCTGAGGGTGGTACGGCGGCGCGACAGGAAGGAGAAGGTGGTGGTGGTTCTGGCCGTGTGGAAGGAGGTCGGGTGATTGGGGCGCTAATTGGGAGAACATAATTGTGGAAGAGTAAATGAGATTGGAGAGAGATATGATTTATAAGATAATAGTGGTGATAAAACAAAAAGAGAAATAAATGATAAATGGGGGTTTTGGGGATGAATTCCAGAATTCAAGGAGTCCAAAATCATGATTGATTTTGGATTTAGAAAGATAAATTAGTAAATAATTAAGAGTCATAATAAAATATTGTTATAATTAATTTTGTTGATAAAACACTTTTTTGACTGTATCTTCTTCATGCGTCCTCGGTTTCATGAACTGTTTATGGCAGTGTGACCCTGAATTCAAGACGGAATTTATGAGTCCAATATTGGATTTCTTTTTCAGGTTTTTGGATCAGGTACCCGAAGCGCTCGGAAAATAATAGATTTAATATTATTATTAAATTTTTGACCCACCATAACTCATGCGTGCAACGTCTGATTGGCCTTCCATCAGTGGTGATGTAATCTTGACATCAATATGGTCTATTCAAGTCTAAAGTTGAATACTAAAATCTGGTTCGTGTCTCGGGCCCACAAAACACTGAATAATAATTTTGTTATTATTATTACGGGATCTTGTATCGGACATATCTCTCTCATACGGTGTCGGAATGTCGAACAGTCTGTGAGGTTGAGATCCTGGAATTAAGATAGATGTTTCAAGACCAATTTTGGATATTTAAGTCAAGGTCGAGGCGTGGGCCCCATGAGGCCCGGTTCGGGTGTGTTGCTGTGAAATGCAACTTTTTCACCGGCTATCCATTTTAGACTAATGGGTAGTCCATCTTGAGTGTTTTTTCGTATGGATCACAATGGTGTGACCGGTTTGGTTAAGTGGTTTCATTTGAAGTACGACCAGGTTGGTTAGAACCCGAAACCAAATGGGCCGTCGGAGTAGAAATGCTTATAACTTAAGGACCAGACATTCGATTGACATGTCGTCGACCTTGTTGGATTCCTTTCGGTGAGATGGATCTTTTGACATACTTCACCTTAGGTTTGGACATGGTTGGAATATGGACAGGTTGGATTGTACTGAAAATCCAACTGGGCCCCTAGAATGGAAAAGCCGATAACTTTCAGACCGGACGTTCGTTTGACAAACCGTCAGCGGCATTGGTGATCACATTGAGAAAATATCCCTCTGAGTATACCCTATGTGAGTTTGGGGTACATTTGAGATATGGTCGGGTTGGATCATACACGAAACCAACCAGTCCCCTAGGATGAAAAGGGCTAATAACCCACAGACCGGGCGTTCATTTGATGTTCCATCTGTTGCATTGAGACCCCTATGACAAGGAGGTCCTTTGAGAAACTTCTTCATGGGGCATTGTGATACTTGTAGTATCAACCTGTAGCTCGTGGAGCGGACCCTCCCAGAGATGAGCGTACGAAGTACGGTGACCTTGTAGCTGGCTAAGACTTGATGAATTATTGTCCGATTTGATTCAGAGTGACATGCATAGCCTAGTGGGGAGCACTGCTTTGTGAGGTGGCAGACCCATAGAAAAGGAGCACTACTTTGTGAGGTGGCAGACCCGCAGTACTCGACAAGAGGAGTGCCTATGTAGGCTATGAGGGGGACCACTACTGTGTGGGGTGGCAGACCCATGGCGGAGGAGCACTACTTTGTGAGGTGGCAAACCCACGGTACTCGACAAGAGGAGTACCTCAGTAGTCTAAGGTTAGTGAGCGACACCTCGGAGTCGTAAAAAGACTATTGCACTTGACCGAGGAGGAGTTCTCCACCAACCATGTTTTCCGTCATCGTGAATAAAAATCCTGGTTTGAGCTAAGTCAATGACTTTTGTGTTTACCTCATGATTGAGATGGGTCACTTGATAACTTAGGTATATGTATGGGTATATAACTAAGTAGTGGTTATCCATTGATTTCATAACCTTTTTGATTCTTCATTATTGAGATGGGTTATGTGATAACTTAGGTGTGTGTATGGGAAGACACCTAAGTAATGGTTATCTGTTGAGATCTTTCTTTGTGGTTTATCCTTGTTGGATTTTAGTAAGACCTTGAGGGTATCAGGGTCCCTACTGAGTATCGTTATACTCACCCCTGCATGGGCTATGCCCGCACCTCATTGTGTTTGTTGCAAACGATGGACTGCACTAATTGTAGTTGAGGCTTGTTGAGCTGGACGGTACCTGGAGGTGGATCTCATGACGAGTCGGTACCTGGAGGAGACGGATGGACGGATGGTCGAACACGGAGTGTTGTGGAGGACATCTGTACCTAGACTTCAGGTAGGATTCGTGGTAGATGATCCAGGAGCTGCTTGTCACCTTTCTGCTATTGTCCTTCAAGTTGTACTTTACTTTTATTTGTACCTGTACCCTTTTTTTGGGCTTGTATTTCTGGACCCTTTGTATTTCCATCATACTTGTTTATTGATTTACTTAGTGTTAGCTTCCGCTTATACTCTGTTGTGTTTTTTACTTTTATAAAAGCAATGCCTTCCCTTTTTATTGAGATTTACGCCTTTGGTGCTAGTCGCCAGCCCCTGGCCTATGGAAGGTGGGCAGGGGGTAGTCATGGAACGGGCCCCACGGACAGGTCATGACATGACTTTTTCGGAGTCTACAAAAACATGATCTAGTAGAGAGGGAATTCGAGATGAAATAAGTAGTTGATCTCTTCAAAAAAAATCCTCAATATATCATTCTATTTCATTCATTATTACTATATCTAGTTTATTACATTAAAAAAATTGTTCTAGATAGAATATGTTCTTATGTAGTTTATGGGAATTAAATTGGGTGTATTGAAACCTTTATTCCCATTTATAACAATTTAATACTCAAAATGGATTAATAATCTTTTATCAAGAGTTCCACTTAACCAACTTCAAGAAAATAATTTTTTCTCTATATCAATTACAAACAGTGAAGACTATATTATCATTCTACCTTGAAAGAATCTGTCAACCTAATAACTTGAAAATGTTATACTTATACTAATCTCTGTGAGGAAGTATAATTTTTCTATTCAATTTTAGAAATATATTTTTACATAACCATCCTCCTTAAGGATTATTTACCCAAAAAATAGTTCTTTAAATTATCCTCAACATAGTTTTAAGGATTTTATATTTAATACTGTGAATGTGTGGTGTCCATTTTTATTAGCATGAGCTATCACGAACCAACCCATGTTGACCCTGAACTGGTCACCCAAGCCGATCCATGAAATAACCTCAAACGCATCTCCCCATACGCCAGAGGTTGCCGACTAGAGGTGAGGGTGTAAGGTAAGCCAGGTGGAGACTATACCCTCTTTACAGAGTGAAAACAGTGGACAAAACACAATTACAGTGGAAGCGGTTTAAATAAAAGAAAGCAGTGAAAAACATTTTCATTTGTAAAGTTTGGAAAAAATTACAGAATGTCAGTTTATGTAGCAGATGCATTCAAAACATGATAATGATACAATGAAATCACTAAACAGCACAACATGTTTACACATCAATGAAGAAGTAAATAAACAAAAGTCT
The DNA here is from genome assembly GCA_963277665.1 of Viscum album. Lineage (NCBI taxonomy): Eukaryota > Viridiplantae > Streptophyta > Magnoliopsida > Santalales > Viscaceae > Viscum > Viscum album. The sequence goes on from OY728165.1 coordinate 2,052,346,423, forward strand.
CAAGCCTCGAGGGTGATCTCCTTGAGCATCCCGAGCCTCAACTCAGTTCTTTGCTCCTAACTCCAAGTACAATAAACAACAATGATGAGGTCCTGCATCCAAATAGAATCTACTCGGGTACCCCAGTGCAATGGTGGCCCGAGTAGGGTGTGAGATATAAATCTCCGTAGGCCGAAACCACCAGTGTCTAGGATACTCTAGAAAATGAAATGTAATTAAACAGTGTGCAAGTATTTACAAACAATAACAGTACAATATTAACAATCAACACCCGTCCAGGTTCCAAAAAGGACACCTGACAGTAATACCTGCTTCGGCCCATAGCCGGAGTATGAACCTGTTCAAAACCACACAGGTACATTTGTTCAAGCATAAAAATACTTTTTTTATCATTTTTCTCATTTATACCTTGTTTATTCACTTATCATTTACAAGGATTCCATGTTCCTTAGGTGATAATATAACCTAGTACAAGTTTTCAACTCATGTTGGAAATCCATTCATTCTTACCCTTCTTTATTTGATCATGTTTCACTCAGGTTTTAATCACATCTCTCGATCCTTTCATAAATTATTATTATCATTCGTTTGGTGTTGAACGTCATGTCAAGCACCCCAAATTCTCATTTGGTGTAGATCACCATGTCTAACACCCCAAATCACATTTGGTGTATATCTCCATGTCAACACCTAGATAATTATTCGGGGTAGATCGCCATGTCTAACACCGAATATCATGTTTGGTGTAGACTTCCATTTCTAACACCTAGATAATTATTTGGTGCAGATCTCCATGTCTAACACCCAATATCACAAGCTTGGATAACCATTGGGGAAGAACACCATGTCCAAACCCAACTATTAAATCGGTCTAGAATGCCATGTCTAGGACCCAAAATCTCATTCATTTATTATCATTTATCAATTAATTAATCAATCGACACAATTCTCATTTCATAATTAATTATTCACATTAAATTATCCAAATCAGATCTCAACTTTTTATAATTAATTCTCATAATTAATTGTCTTTTATCAACATTCTGACACATAATTAATTCATATAATTAAATACCTCTCATAGCATACATTAGTTCATGATTAGTTTCTTCCAATCACTTATCTTATCAAATCAAAACAAAAACTCGATTACAAGACCTCAACCCACAACCAATCCCCAAAACAATTATCTTAAATAATTTAATTAATTAAAACTCAATTTAAAGGGACCACACAACACACGTATATGAATAATCTTAATCATCTTGGGATAATATAAAACGTACCAAACACGTCATCACACCTAAAGGGGTGTCCAAAAATCTATAACGAACACCCAAAATGGGTTTTTCCATAAGCGAGGGCCACAACGAACATGCTAAAATATCTAGGTAATTTATTATAAGTCAAACAATTTATTTGCGCATATCCAATCATTTATTCAAAAACTATAATTCATATCAAAGAGGGAGAACACTAACTTAGTACATATCAATCGGTTCATGTAGAAACATCAATGAAATTCACACAACATGCATTATAAAAATAATTATTCACTATTTTAGATTGAAGATAGCACAACCCAAAAAAGGGGTTTCATTATAACACGTGACTTCTATTATCAAACGATCATTTATAATATATTTCACTTCTAAACTACAATTAATTTAAATACTTGACTGCATTAATTAAACAATAATTAATTTAAATACTTAACAACATTTATTAAATAGAAGTTAATGTAAAGAAATAAATGCACAAATTAAATAAAAATTAATTTAAAAACTAATAATGGTGCATCGAATAATTAATTCACTGAGTTAATAAATTAAAGTGACAAGGAAAGAGACCCTACCTCGGTTAGATCATTTTAAATATGGAATGTTTTATCAGCGGAAACCACTTCACACGTCACGCAGTCGTGCGCACGTGACTTTGATGTGCGTAAATATATATACATATCATATATATAACATGCGTAAATATAACCTATAATGTAACACCAAATACATTGCTACATTAATACCTAGTGCAATATGGTCTGTGTGACAACGACCACATATCAGTGACTCAAAAGCAACTCAGGTAAATGACACAGGACCAGATAAATATAAAAAAAACTCTAGAGACTCAATTTAATATTTAAATTGACGTAAAGTATAGAAAGGTGTATATTTATATTCTTACCAAACGTCAGCGAAAGAATCGTGAGGGGGGTTGCGCAAAGGGGTTCACACGGGGAAGAAGGCCGATGCACCCAGGGAAGACCGGGAGGAGGCCGACCGTGCACTGCCTTGGAAGGAGGAGGAAGACCTTTTGGAGGAGGGGTCGTGTCGTACTGAATCTTGCAGCAAGAGGAGGTCCGGTCGTGGGGTGTCTGATCGCGGAGCTAAGTCGCGCAGCAAGGAGAGCCGGAGGAGGAACCCACGCCACTTGTGCCTTAGGGTTTGGAGGAAATCATGATTGAGAAAAAATGGAAAGGAGGAGGAATAAAAGAGGAATAAAAAAAGGAAGAATGAAATAAAAAGGGTCATGCGTGGGGGGGGGTCATGCCCTGCCCAGTGCCCCAATTGAGGGGAAAACAAAATATCCATTTTTTTATAACATATATATATACATAAATATATATATATATCCCAAACTCCATATATTTCTACATATATATATAGTCAACAAAATTTATTAAACCCGCTTTAGTTTAAAAATAAATAAATAAACCCATAAGAATAATAATAATTTCATTATTATTATTTAGCCATGATTACGATAAAAAATCACCAATTAAAACATGTCATCAAAATAACGATCTCTTAATTAAATTCCTACGTCAAATTAAATCTGCTAATACGCGATATTAATTTTGATGCACTTCGGGTCAAACCGCAACTCCATAATTAATGGAATTTGACCACCACTTAATTAAATGTGTTTGCACCACATTAAATGATAATAATCTCCCACTATTATTTTTAAAACATCCATTAATTTAAATTAATAAAAAAACAATGTTCTGACAACCGTTCAATCGCGTGACTTAACTCGCACGGTCTAACCGCCCGTGCGCAGTCCGATGTCACCGCTTGAAACGGTTTGCATACTCGGAACCTCGTTACGAAGAGCGGTTTTAAAACCGACATGCCGATAAAAGAAAAATAATAAAAAAATATAAAAAAAATACTCATATTGTTTCTGTTCTAAGAATGCGGTTTATTACAAACTACCCACCTTAAAAACTTCTCATCCCCGAGAAGCCTTTTGGAACCGATGAAAACATCACCCATCCTACAAGGGTTGTGAAGTTTCATTAAACAATATCGCATCACGTTTCCAATGCCCAATTCATCTTTAGCATTTCCAAAGAAAACTACTCTTAAGACTTTATAGCATGAGCAAGTGCTCAAGTTACAACTGAAACATCAAAGAAGAGCTTACCTCTGGGGCCATTATAGGGACCGCAACCAAAGAAAATGGTCGAATCATGATCGTCCAACTAAAATTGATCACGCATGATTTCCTCGAAAGACATCACCAACCCAAAAATCACACTCTCCTTTAAACTGATGATGTGCTTTTAAAACTGCTCCGTTATCAACCACGCATACACCGAAGTCCTTACACGACCTTTGGTGATATTCTCAAGTCAATCCATCACATGACTATTATAAAACAATCGTGCCTCATCATGAAGCGTAACTCCAAGAAACCGTGCATCCCATGCACAACCAGAAAGAGATTACGAAACAAACCCACAGCTTTTAAACATTAGCGTGGCGTATAACCAACACTATCTTAGTGTATCCAAGATGACGTCAAGATGTGGGACATGCTCGTCTCATCCAGAAGAGTACACTAAGATTAAACCAAGGTCACTGAGAAGATCATTCAGACCAAACTCTGATGCCTATACCACCTAAGGCATTCATATTCGTCCAAGATTAACCACTGAAACTCTTCCCACACTAACGGAGTTTCTAAAGTGTTGTGCATACCGCCAACCTTATCAAAGTCGTGCTGCCAAGAAATCACTTACATGTAAACCGAAACAGATACGGCACTACCCACCTTAGGAGTGTCCATGTCGTCGCAAGGACTAGCTACTAACCAGAGCGCTATTTCTAGAACACTAAAATGAACGATGACGTTCCTCAAACTACGATCACCACATCACAAGCTCATACCTAAAACAAGGTAATTCAAGCTCTAAGGGTACTACCTAGCATGGTCTAGTCCCTTACGAAGCACACGCGTCGACCATATCTCCAGGTCACACAAAGCAGGTAAACCACTAGGCTCAAAGAGCCCTCTTAATTCATTTCAACCATTAACATTTGAAATAATTCTAACAAACACACAAGCACTTTGTTGCAACATGTCACTTGGTCTCTGATCAACGCCCTCAGGAAAACTGACATGTTATAACAAATTCCTCTAAAACATTTAACATTTAATGTTATCCAATCATAAATAGGAAATTTAGCATCTAAATTACTTTTAACAAAGAGGCGACCTCATAAGGTCTCATTCATTAAAACTAGGTTCTTCAAAAAGAAACCTTATCACAGTTCATTTCAATAAAACATGCCCCAACTGACCCACTCAGTCCAGTTGAGCATGTTTAAAATTACACCAAACTTTCAATCAAAACTCAACAGTTTTACATTTATAACCATTTTCCCCATGCAATGGTTAAACAAGGTTCAATCACATGGGTGGCCACTTACCAATCGATAAGGCGCCAATACAACATACCGCTAGCATTTGGTTCCCATTTATCAGATAAATTTCCATTTAACATTTAAACTTTAGCATCCATATTTTAAAAAGTTCGAAAACATGATTTCCCCTTTTTACCAATTACAAGGCGCCCATACACCTTATAATGGAAAAATGGCTCTGTCATAATCGCAACCAACAATTTCAGCCAAAGCAACCAAGCGTTTACCAGCAAGCTAACAAGCCACTACAAACAACTAACACAAAGCAACAAGATGAAATTCACTACAACATGCTATAACACAGAGCATGACACACAAGAAAGATAGAAAACATGACATATTATCACCCAAACATGTTAACTATCACCAAAACATGCTTTCTAAAGAGGCGTGCTAAATAAATCCAGGCATGACATATTTTCAAGGCACACAATCAAAATCAGCAGGCAGCCTACTAATGCAACTACATGGCATGGCACATATACATTACATGTGAATCTCTAAGTGCCTAATATGATGCATGCAATGCAATTTTCTGGCCATATCGGGCCAAGGAAATTTTTCAAAACCTCTTCATAAACAAATAAGCAGTGGAAAGTACAACATTCACCCAAGGCAAAATCACATCAACTGTAACAGTAAACAGCATGAACATCAATTCCCAGCCCTGGACACTTGGTCATTTACCGTATGTGGGGTGATCAGTCCCAGACACGGCTATTACCTAAGCGTTGACACATTCCTAGTCTCCTGTCTACCAACCCAAAAAATAGCAGGACAAAGAAAAAAAAGAGGAACCTCTGATACCGTTTTGTCATGAACCAACCTGTGTCGACCCTGAACCGGACACCCGAGCTGATCCATGACATAACCTCAAGCGTGTCTCCCCATACGGAAGATGTTTCCAACTAGCGGAGAGGGTGTAAGGAAAGTCCGGGGAGACTATACCCTCTTTACATAGTGAAAACAGTGGACAAAACACAATGACAGAGGAAGCGGTTTAAATAAAAGAAAGCAGCGGAAAACATTTTCATTTGTAAATTTTGGACAAAATTACTGAATGTCAGTTTCTGTAGCAGATGCATGCATAACATGCTAATGATACAATGAAAACACTAAACAGCACAACATGTTAGCACATCAATGCAGAAGTAAATAAACAAAAGTTTCAAGCCCCGAGGGTGATCTCCATGAGCATCCCGAGCCTCAACTCGGTCCTTTTCTCCTAACTCCAAGTACAATAAACAACAACGATGAGGTCCTGCAACCAAATAGAATCTACTCGGGTACCCCAGTGCAATGGTGGCCTGAGTAGGGTGTGAGATATAAATCTCAGTAGGCCAGAACCACCGGTGTCTAGGCCACTCTAGAAAATGAAATGTAATTAAATAGTGTGCAAGTATTTCCAAACAATAACAGTACAATATTCACAATCAACACCCATCCAGGTTCCAAAAATGACACCTCACGATAATACCTGCTTCGGCCCATAGCCGGAGTACAAAACTGTTCAAAACAACACAGGTACATTCGTTCAAGCATAAAAATACTTTTTTTATCATTTTTCTTATTTATACCTTGTTTATTCACTTATCATTTACATGGTTTCCATGTTACTTAGGTGATAACATAACCTAGTACAAGTTTTCAACTCATGTTGGAAATCCATTCATTTTTACCCTTCTTTATTTGATTATGTTTCAATCGGGTTTTAATCACTTCTCTAGATCCTTTCATAAATCATTATTATCATTCGTTTGGTGTTGAACTCCATTTCAAGCACCCCAAATTCTCATTTGGTGTAGATCACCATGTCTAACACCCCAAATCATGTTTGGTGTAGATCACCATGTCTAACACCTTGATAATTATTCATGGTATATCGCCATGTTTAACACCCAATATCACGTTTGGTGTAGATCGCCATGTCTAACAACTAGATACTTATTTGGTGTAGATTGCCATGTATAACACCCAATATCACAATATTAGATAACTATTGGGGAGGAACGCCATGTCCAAAACCAACTTTTAAATCGGTCCAGAACGCCATGTATAGGACCCAAAATCTCATTCATTTATTATCATTTATCAATTAATTAATAAATATACACAATTCTAATTTCATACTTAATTCTTCACATTTAATTATCCAAATAAGATCTCAACATTTTATAATTATTTCTCCTAATTAATTGTTTTTTATCAACATTCTGACACATAATTAATTCATATAATTAAATACCTCTCATAGCATACATTTGTTCATGATTAGTTTCCGCCAATCACTTATCTTATCAAATCAAAACAAAAACTCGATTACAAGACCTCAACCCACAACCAATCCCCAAAACAATTATCTTAAATAATTTATTAAATTAAAACTCAATTTTAAGGGACCACACAACACACGTAGTTGAATAATCTTAATCATCATGGGCTAATATAAAACGTACCAAAAAGATCATCACACCTAAAGGGGTGTCCAAAAAGGCATAGCGAACACCCCAAAAGGGTTTTTCCATAAGCGAGGGTCACAACGAACATGATAAAATATCCAAGTAATTTATCATAAGTAAAACAATTTATTTGCGCATATCCAATCATTTATTCCAAAACTTTAATTCATATCAAAGAGGGAGAACACTAACTTAGTACATATCAATCGGTGCATGTAGAAACATCAATTAAATTCGCACAACATGCATTATAAAAATAATTATTCACTACTTTTAGATTGAAGATAGCACTACCCAAAAAAATGGGTTTCATTATAACACGTGACTTCAATTATCAAAAAATCATTTATTATATTTTTCACTTCTAAACTGTAATTAATTTAAATACTTGACTGCATTAATTAAACAATAATTAATTTAAATACTTAACAACATTTATTAAATAGATGTTAATGTAAAGACTTAAATGCACAAATTAAATAAAAATTAATTTAAAAACTAATAATGGTGAATCTAATAATTAATTCACTGAGTTAATAAATTAAAGGGGAAAGGAAAGAGACCCTACCTCGGTTAGCTCATTTTAAATACGGAACATTTTATCAACAGAAACCACTTCACACGTACCGTAGTTGTGCGCACGCGACTTTGATGTGCGTAAATATATATACATATCACATATATAACATGCGTAAATATAACATGCAATGTAACACCAAATACATTGCTACATTAATACCCAGTGCAATATGGTCCGTGTGGCAACGACCATATATCAGCGACTCAAAAGCAACTCAGGTAAACGACACAGGACCAGATAAATATCAAAAAAACTCTGGAGACTCAATTTAATATTTAAATTGACGTAAAGTATAGAAAGGTGTATATTTATATTCTTACCAAACGTCGGCGAAAGAATCGTGAGGGCGGTCACGCAAAGGGGTTCGCCCGTGGAAGAAGGCCGATGCACCTAGGGAGGACCGGGAGGAGGCCGACCGTGCGCTTCTTTGGAAGGAGGAGGAAGACCTTGCGGAGGAGGGGTCGCGTCTTCCTGAATCACGCAGTAAGAGGAGGTCCGGCCGTGGGGTGTCTGATTGCAGAGCTAGGTCACACAGCAAGGAGAGCCGGAGGAGGAACCCACGCCGCCTGTGCCTTGGGGTTTGGAGGAAAGCTTGATTGAGAAAAGAGGGAAATGAGGAGGAATAAAAGAGGAATAAAAAAATGGAAGAAAGTAATAAAAAGGGCCATGCGTGGGGGGGGGGGGTCACACCTTGCCCAGCACCCCAATTAAGGGGAAAACAAAATATCCATTTTTTGTAACATATATATATACTTAAATATATATATATATATATCCCAAACTACATATATATCTACATATATATATATATATATAGTCAACAAAATTTATTAAACCCTCTTTTGTTTAAAAATAAATAAATTAACCCATAAGAATAATAATAATTTCATTATTATTATTTAACAATGATTACGATAAAAAATCACAAATTAAAACACGTCATCAAAATAACGATCTCTTAATTAAATTCCTACGTCAAATTAAATCTGCTAATACACGATATTAATTTTGACGCACTTCTGGTCAAACATCAACTCCACAATTAATGGCATTTGACCACCACTTAATTAAATGTGTTTGAACCACATTAAATAATAATAATCTCCCACTATTATTGTTAAAACATCCATTAATTTAAATTAATAAAAAAAATTGTGTTCTGACAACCGTTCAATCGCGCGACTTAACTCGCGCGGTCTAACGGCCTGTGCATAGTCCGATGTCACCGCTTGAAATGGTTTTCATACTCGTAACCTCGTTACGAAGTGCGGTTTTAAAACCGACATGCCGATAAAAGAAAAAAAATAAAAAAAAAATAAAAAAAAACTCATATTTTATCTGGTCTAAGAATGCGGTTTATTACATGAGCATAGTCTTGTTTCTTTATCTCCACCAGATTCTCTAAATTCTTCCCTCTAGTTTTATTTCACTGTTTTCTCACATCCCCAAACAAATTCATACCATTAACAGAATCCTAAGATATTAATAATTAATTTATGATTTCTTTGATAGTTTCTCTATATATTATTGATTATCTGGTATAAATCACATGACATTTTTCTTTCATTGGTTTTGAATCTTCTAAGTAGATTTACAATATTCATATAGATAATAAATAGTTTTACTAAATAATTTTTGATTTTTACCTTAGTATAATGAATTTATAGATTTTTCTATCCAGAAAATAAAATTTCAATAAGAATTTTTATGTCTATATAAATTTTTAATTTTTAATTTTTAAGTCTTTTACATGGTATGTAGTAAAATTTCCTTTCAAAATAATTTTTTTTCTTTATAAATTATTAATATGTAGTCGGATCACATGATTTTTTTCATTTATTCCCTCATATCAAATTTCTTGTGAAGTCTTCCATTTGAGAATATTATATATATATAAAAATTTAAATATCATACTATTTTGTGTATTGCAAAATATTTCACATCAAGAGTAAAAGTATTATTATATTTTATATTCATATTTCTAAACACAATGGTGATGGAAATAGTATTTTTGGGAATTCAAACATCAATATCATAGGGATAACTCCAATCTCACTTTCCCAGGAATTAGTATTTAATAGGTGAATGAGAATTGGGATAAACCCTAGTCTAACGTATGATGAACCCTAATTTAATTGAGGAAAACCAAAACAAAAACCAATATATATTGTATAATTATATGATATTGAATAATAAATCCAAGGAACACTTAGATGATCCTAAAAATAATATGATGGATATGTACATGCTAAAAAAATTTTTATGAGGAAAGACATTGGATTGATGAAATAACATGGTAAGGAGTTGATTCGGACTATCCAAGAAAAATTAATGAATATTGATGTAATTCATGAATATAGAACAATTATTAATGATGGATTACCCAAAACTAAAGTCGAATGAACAATTATTAAATAACTAATCTATATTTTTTATACTATTTTTCTCTAACAGTTTTCTCACATAAATAGACTATTGTATAACTTCTACTTTCACATGAAATATTCAAAATTTAAATCTATTCTATTTTGTGGATTATTTAATTTATTTTTTGGGTTATCACCCACTTTAGATTTTTTTCTCCTAGAGTTTTACCCCACTATCTATCTTATGTAGCATAAAATATCAGATAAATAAATAATTTTACATGAAATTCGATGACCTAGACTCATCAGATTTTTATTTTGGAACATATTAAGATGAAATTATAGTGTTTATTTACATAAAAAAGAAAAATTGTATATGATATTTTTGTGGTATAATGAATATTATTATTTTTAGTTGGTTCTTATTAGATATTTTCAAAATCTCACATAATAAATTTTTTACATTTCCAATTTTGATGATTTACAAGAATTGAATGAAATTATCATATCTTATATTATATGAAATATAATGTGTTTGTTTCTGAAGGATATAGTTTCTCACATATGATAATTCAAATATATGTTATACACTCACCAATCATAGGATATTTCACATCTTATATCATTATTTTATTATTATGATCATTTTTTCTCGAACACATAAGAGCTAGTCAGTAAAATTTTTGGAACTAAAATATTCACTCAAAAAGTAAGTTTCCCATTATTATTGACCTATATTAATTGTTCAATCTGTGAATGATTAATGAGATCAACCCACGTCAAATGTATGATCTATCCTAATTCAATTGAGGTAGAATGAAACTAATTCTTTCGATATTGGAGAATCATAAAATAATAAAGGCTATTATTTAAAATTACAATATGATCTAGACTTAGTAATATGTGTAATTCATATATGGTTTCATATAATGTGATTTATATTTCTCTAATAGATGATGTGGATGATGTTTTGTTGTTTCTAATTCAATATTTTCATTGATTATGCATTGATTCTCTAATTATTGATGTTTATAATATCATAGTGAATTAGGGACTCATATGGATTATGTTGACTTCGACTATTACCAATGTTTAGAATCCTCATTGTGGTAACATAGGTTTAACAACATCATCATATACACTGTTGAGATTTTCAATTACCTTTTAAGGATGATTTGAGCTTCTTAACTTGGTTTGACCTGGAGAGATACCAAATTGGAACGATGGTTTTTAACAAATGATTGTTGATTATATTGAGATCAATATTATCTAAACCATTGATAATTGAACTACTATACTCAATGTTGAGTCATCCCAACCGTGTAAAAAATAACTAAAAAAATCTAAGAGATTAATAATACTACCAGTGCATGAATAATTTCATATTCATGTGGGAGGGAGGGTTTGGATGTGTTTTTATAATGTGAACTTTTTAGTGACTCATAGATAGATAAGTGACTCTACCATTTGACGTTCATATAACTAAGGTGGTCTTTTGGGATCGTGAGATGGAAAATAAAATCTTCTGAACATTTATTTAAGATGTTAATTGATTTTTTGGGAAAACGTATGCAATAGTAGAAATTGAGTGTATAGGAGGACGAACACTCAATGTAGTAGGTTAATAGTTGGATATTAAGGATGTACGTGATCTATTTAGGGAATATTCCATTTCAATTTATATTTTCATCATGTGTGAATTTACCAAGAAGATTTCATTAACTAATATTCTTGTAACTACTATAATGTATTAATATATATATTAATAGAATTATATCAGATGTATTTAAACAATTCCAACATGTTCTGTAAATTATATTAATGTTAGTTATCAGTTGATATACATAAATCAAATTATTTTGTAATTGTCTTAGTTTTATAGCAGTTCTATATACATTCAAATTTTAGTGAATCATATGATGAATGTTATTCCATTTAAAAGAGAAATGTTGATACTCCACATAATTTTTTAATTAAAATTTATATTTGTTAATAATAATATATTATATAATATTCTAATCAAACTATATATGATAGATGTGTTGTAAATGTTTTTGTGATGGGTTAGTATTAGAATTATATATCCTCTAGATGCATTGATGGGTCTTATTAAATAAATTAGAGATTGTATTTCACACCCCAACCATGTATTTTTATATATTTTATTCTTATCTAAATCATGGAACTATGGGATGAGGATTGGGTTGAATTCCCAGTTTATTCTTTTGATTTTTTTTTGGAGTTTTGGGTGAATTTTGGCATGTACACAGGTTGAGTATGGTTCGTGGGAGCCATGAGCCCTAGCCTAGGTAACAATGTGGAAGGTCATAAATAAGGACCTAATCTACTACATGGTTTGATAATGGTCATTAAAAATGTTTTGGTTGGTCATGTTATCAATGTCCTCTTGGATAGTAGATACCACAGGGTTGGTGTATGAATTGGTATATTGTACAACCAAATCATATGATCATTATGATTTAAAAAAAACATATTTCCCCCTCCATTATATTAATCCTTAATTTTGGATTCCTCCCATTGGTTCAATTTTGGTGTTCAAGGGGTATCCCAAAACCCTCTTCACATGGTTAATCCTCTTCCAAGGATACATTTACAATGTTCTAAGGTATGTTTTTAGGGTTTATGTCCATCATTATCTTCCTTATTTGACCCACTCTTGATTTACTAGTTCTTCCTTGAGGTATATTTTTTGGAAAATCCATAACAGATGGTGTTTTTGTGTGGGTTGTGGTTCTTAGGAATTTATTGTGTGCGGATTATCTATGGGATCATTTCTCCCTTTCCTTGAAATTTCATCACATTCACAGACCAATAATGTAGGTATATTCATTCATTTCTATTCTTATTTATTTTGTTGATTCTTGGTTTCATTCAATAAATTTATAAATGTTGTTAGCATACTCAGGGTAGCCTTTTCAGATTCTTATAGTGTTTTTGTATTAGTATAAATTTTTAAAAATGACTTTCAAAGTGATTTTTTATGTATTACTTGGCATATAAAATGTGATTGATAAAACATTAAATTTTTTTAAAGGCAAAATTGGATCTTTTGAAGTTAGTTTTACATTGAAAATAACTTATATAACTTTATGGATTGTGTTTTAGGACTTAATTTTTGATATTGGTGTCTTATTTAGTGCGTTTTGTATGTTGTCATGGAAGGCTCTTTTTTTAATTACTAGATTTCTATTTTTTAAATTCTGTTAAATTTTTTGATTTAGGTTTCTTTGAATGAAAGTGGTTATTATAGAAATGTAATAGGTTTTGGGAATTACAATGTAAATTTAGAGTATGCCATTGGATGGACACACATCCATGGGTGCACAATTACACATATAGATTGGCATTCAAATGAATATGAAAATCTTAAAAAATAACGTTCTCATTGAACCTCGGTTTCTCAAAGGTTACTTGGTTTCTAAATAGTATTTGGGTTCCATGGGGTGATTTCAAAAATATTTTTTAAATATAAACATCAAATCTATTTTCGTTTGATACATTTCATGAGGTTCTATGATTTACACATGTTTTTGAATGGTTTTTGTAAATTTTCATTGTTATGGAACTCTTAACATACTATATGGTATTGTGAAAATAGAAATTGTGTATAATGTTATTTCATAAATGGTTTTTAATTTCCTTTTGATTAGATGAATTTGGCAGTTTTGAAGTATCGGTTTTAAATTTATGTTGTTTTGGAAATGAAATTTTGTTTTGAAAATGAAAATTTCATGTTGGTGTCATTAAATTTTTCTGAGAAATATTTTATAAAACCATATAATGAGACAACCGAGTAGGAACTTAGGAATGAATTTTTATGTAAAGACCCGCAAATTTCAAGGAAATTTTTTTCTTAATTTTCTTTGGAATTTTACAAGAGCGCAGCTTCAGACGGCACCTGATTCCGAGGCCCGGTGTGCCCGGAATCAATTTCCGAAGTTTTGCTCGGGTACGTTCAGTGAACGGACGAGCGGGTTTTTCTATCTTTGAAACCGGTGCCCGGAATCGAATTCTGAGGGCACCGATGAAATCACAGCGCCGATATTTGCTTAGAAATGCCTCTTCCGGAGTTGCGTTTTCTCAACCGTGGTTTTAAAAATTTTGGGCTTTAAGTCGGAAATAAAATAAAGGTTGTGCGACAACTTTATTTTATTTCACTTAAGCCTCTTGGAAGTCACTTGGAAGCCACTTGAACTGAGTTAAAGCGGATAGGGTGCTATCCGGAAATACCCTACCCCTTGGTAGGATATTTGTGAGGTGGGGCCCGCACGAGCCCCGCCGTTTCTTTCGCTAATTAACGCACCCGCGAAAACCCGTCAAAGTAACTGAAAAGTCAACCGGCGCGTTTTCTTTAATTCTTAACAGACCATTTAATTGGGCGGTTTATTTCGTGAATTAAATGGGTTGTTTCATTCGTTGAATTAATTCAACGAATTTAATGGGTCGTTACTTACGCGTTTGCGTTCGTTGGCGAATTAATAAAATTGACAAACTTGTCTATTTTGGAGGATTGCTATCGTTGTGCGAATTCTCTGAGCCTCCACCCTCCTCGTGAAGAACGCGAAGAAAGTGAAGAACGCCGGCGACCGGAATTCGACGACGCACACCGTGATCTGCGACGTCGACGAGCTCTACCCGCGATGTTCTTCGGTGACGCCTCTTCTTCCGCGACCGATCCTGGTTCGACAACTAAGGTGAGAAACGGATCGTTTAATTCTCTATTTTAATTTCAATGACAACGGATTTAATTAATTAAATCCGTTTGTTCTAGATCTGGAGATCGTCGGCGCGACGTTTTTCCCGCGGTGCGACGAACGTCTTTTCCGCGACGACGCGACGATCCCCTCCTTCCGCGACGAGCGATTCCGCGACGACCTCACGTCTGACGGCGACATCGAGGTAGGGATTTTATTTTTCTTGGTGATTCGTTCCCGTGATCTAATTCTTTTTAATTAAAGAACCAAACATGAACAATTTTATTTTTTGGATAAAATTGTGGCTGCCTTAATCCCTCCCGATGATTTTATGACTAACGCGGAGGGTGCGGGTCTAACGAACAAGACCCGGCAACCCTCCTCCGATCTTTTTGTTGTGCGGATTTGGCGGACGACGACGAACCGTGCGGCAGGGGCGATCCGTTGATCCCGCAGTGAAGATCGGCCCCCGGGAGGAGCTATGGCGCAGACGGGAGGCAAAACGGGCCACCGGAGCAACTCCGGCGGCCCGCGGAAGGCGGCGGCGGCGCGGGTCGCCGGCGCCGGCGGCCGGAGGCGGCGGCGCCCGGCACGCCGCCGTGGAGGAAATCCGCCGCGGCTGAAGCCGCGGCGGCGGCGGCCGGTTCCGCGACCGCGCGGAACCGGGAACGGACGGGGCGGCCCGGCCGCGTCCGCGTGACAGGCGGCCCCCCTCCGTGGGGCCACGCCTTCCACCCAGCCGCGGGGGCGGCGCCCCGCGGCAGCCGCGCTCGGCCGCTCGGTCGAGCCGGCCGAGCCGGTCCGACCGGCCGGGCCGCGCCCGGGACGGACCGGACCCGGTCCGACCGGGTCGGGTCGACCCGGTTCGGCCGACCAAGGGGGGGTTCGGGCCGGGTCGCCCCGGGCCCAGAACCCCCGTTTTCGGGCCCTCTTCGGTATTTTGCCCGTATCATGGGCCTGGGACCTCCGATTGACGAACCGTCAGCGGCTACGCGATCCTTGGATCGAGACGGTCATTTCGCTATATTACACTCAAGGTTTCGGAAGACTTTGGGTTCGGCCGGGTTGGTTCGTACGCGAATCCAACCGGGCCCTCGGAGCAGAAACGCTCATAACTCGAGCTGCGGACGTCCGATCGACGTACCATCAGCTGTGGAGGTTTCCTCTAAGGGAGACAGAACATTTGGCATACTCCACCCGAGGATCGGACACAGGCGGAGTACGGTCGGGTTGGTTTTTCCCTAAAAACCAACCGGGCCCCTGGGACGAAAATGCCAATAACTCTCAGACCGGGCGTCCGATTGACGCGCCGTCTGTTGCGTTGAGATCCTGTTGTCGATACGGAACTTTTGGATACATCAAGTTCAGACTACGTGTCAGTTGATGTATCAGCCTCTCGGCTCGTGGAGCGGACCCTCCTAGAGGAGCTCGCTGTGTGCGGGAACCCTAGCGCTGGCTGTGACTTCGACGACAGAGCAGAGATCCTTCGTGGACTACGACGACGACAGAGCAGAGATCCTTCGTGGACTGCGGCGACGACTGTGCAGAGATCCTCAGTGGACTGCGTCAACTACTGCACTCAGCAATCCTACGTGAATCAGTGCTACAGGTCCTCTGTGGGCCCGATCCTGTGTGGGTCATCACCTTACGGTTCTGTGTGAGCCTTGACTACAGGTCCTGTGTGGGCCCGATCCTGTGTGGGTCATCTCTTACGGTTCTGTGTGAGCCATTGCTACAGGTCCTGCGTGGGCCCGATCCTGTGTGGGTCACTGCAAGGTTAGTACCTATCGATCCTTCGTGGGTCCGACGACTTAGATGGTTCGGTGATCATCTTGTCGTCATCTGAAAAAGTATACCTGGTTGAGCTGAATCTTATGTTACTCTCCTTTGTGTTTGTGTTGAAATATCCTATGTGGATTTACTATTTACTCTCCCTGGTGGATTTGAGTCTTGCTTTCCTGTGTGGATCGAGTTGACCTTGAGCTCGAGAGCAGAGCTAGAAATGGGGACTTAGGTATATGTATGGGCATATACCTAAGTCGAGTCAGTTGTTTCTTCGTGGTTGCCCCTTTCTTTTGTGCTATATCCTTTGTGGATTTCGGGAGACCTTCAGGGGTCTCGGGGTCCTTACTGAGTAGTTTATACTCACCCCTGCACGGGCTTTGCCCGCACCTTGTTGTGTTGGATGCAGACGACGGACAGCGCTGATCTCGGTTGGGGCGTGGAGCAGGATGGTACCTGGAGGCGGACCA
Organism: Viscum album; assembly: GCA_963277665.1. Taxonomy (NCBI): domain Eukaryota; kingdom Viridiplantae; phylum Streptophyta; class Magnoliopsida; order Santalales; family Viscaceae; genus Viscum; species Viscum album. The sequence continues at coordinate 2,052,363,510 of OY728165.1, forward strand.
CTGGGCGGGACGTGCTCGGAGCAGACGTGGGACCCGAGGAGCCTGGAGGCTATCTGTACCCACCCTTCAGGTGGGATTGCCCATGGACGACACGAGGCCGCCATCATTTCTTCAGTTGCTGTTCTTTACCTTTTCAGTTGTACTTTCAGTTGGGCTTGTATTCTGTCCCCCTTTACTTTTCTGCACTTGGTAGTTACTTTCCGCTTGCTGACTCTGTGGTGGTTGTTACTTATAAAGGCAATGCCTTCCCTGTTTACCGGGATTTTACGCCTTGGTGCTAGTCGCCAGCCCCTGGCCTATGGAAGGCGGGCTTGGGGTAGTCACGGCACGGGCCCCGTGGTCGGGTCGTGACAAATTGGTATCAGAGGTGGTCGGTTCTACCGCAGACTCTGATCGTCTTTTCTTTCTATATGAAGCAATAGTTTTTAGTGTATTGAGAGAGGTTATCAGTTCAGGGAGCCCAGTGTTGGTGCGGCGGCCGACGTATCCGTACACCAGGACCCTGACTCATGATTTCTGACTTAATTCATGAAAACATTGATTGCGTGTGTGTTCCATGTTTTCTTTGTGATTACTTGTGTCAGCTCACCGGGTATACTGATCTGCTTCATGAAAGTCTCAAGTTTTCCTTGTGATTACTTGTGCCAGCTCACCAGGTATACTGTTCTGACTGTGGTGCTCTTGTTCTCCTTTTCAGGATGGCCCCGCGACGACAGCCAGCTAGGGTTCCGAGTGTAGGGCGCGACGGCAGCCCACCGAGCGACGAGGCCTCGGTGCAGGGCCCTTTGCCAGCAGTGGCACCGGCGGTAGCTTTACCCGCCGAGCCACCGATGCTACCAGTACCCGACGCTGACGATGCACGTCGCCTCAGGGCACTACATGAGTTTCAGAGCCAGCGACCGCCCAGGTTTCGCGGTGAGGCGGACCCCCAGGCCGCCGAGGACTGGCTAGAGGCGGTGGTACGGATCTTTAGGCTAGTGAGGACACCAACGGATCTCATGGTGATTCTCGCGGCGAGCCTCCTGCAGGCGGCGGCTGGACGATGGTGGAGCTTGATGCTCCAGGTTCACGACGAGGCATCCTTGCTCTGGACGGACTTCGAGAGCCTCTTCCGCTCTGAGTTCGTCCCGACCACCCTCCAAGCGGTGCGCATCCAGGAGCTTCTCCAGCTGCGCCAGGGCAGCATGACGGTCGCTCAGTAAGCGGCGAGGTTCACTGACCTATCTCGCTACTCGACCGACATGGTACGGGATCCCTTCTTCCGGGCCCGGACCTTCGAGCAGGGCTTGCGGAAGGAGATTTGGGCGTCGCTGATCTCCCTCAGCATTCTGACCCCGGCGGGAGTGCTGGAGCGAGCCCTCCTGATCGAGAGCTTCCTGGCAGAGCCTTCTTCAGCGGCGAGACCTAGCGCAGGGCGGCAGGTAGCTGAGTATTCGGCAGCAGGTAGCCGACGGATGACTCTCGGGTCCAGGCAGACCACACCCCCACGCAGACGGCCTCAGGACACCGGCTCAGCAATGCGGGGCACACAGCGGAGTGCCAGCCTTCCGAGAGGCAGGCAGTGCTACTCCTGCGGCGGGCAGGGTCACATGGCTCGTGACTGCCCGACTCGCCGACCAGAGGAGCAGCAGACGGTGGAGGGGCCACCCAGGCAGAGGCAGAGGGTCGACCGTGGCAGTCCGCAGGGAGGAGGCGGACGAGGCAGAGGAGCTGGCCGAGCAGCGGGTGGTGGGCGATGCTTCCAGGCTCTACCCCCACCACCACCAGGAGGGCCACCTCGACCACAGGGAGCTGGCGGGCAGGGACAAGCCCAGCTCCAGGCAGTGGAGGCCTACGACCCCGACATGCCAGAGATGATTCGAGGTACGATCTGTGTCTATTCCACCCTTGCTGCAGTACTTATAGACACAGGAGCGAGTCACTCTTTCATAGCCTCTGCCCTTGTTCGGAGCTCGGAGATTCCGACTGAGCCGTTGGCTTGATCCTTACGGCTAGAGACTCCTACGGGAGCAGACTCGACGATTACACACTGGTGCCGGATGTGTGAGCTTACTCTAGGAGGCGAGAGCTTCGGCTGGGATCTCCGTGTAGCGGCGTCGAGTCCTTACGACGTCATCTTGGGCATGGATTGGCTATCCACGGTTCATGCCCAGATCGACTGTTTTAGGCGCAAGGTGCGATGTGTTCGCACCGACGGGAGCAGGTTTACCTTCACCGGCGAGAAGGGAACCTTTGCAGCACAGGATGGACTTCCGCGGAGGAGAGTGCAGCCCATCTCTCATCAGTTGGCTAGCCTCATCCTAGGAGCAGTGGACGTGCGGAGTCCAGTTTTTCCTGCAGTGGTGGACCAGTACGTGGACGTCTTTCCCGACGACGTTCCAGGGCTACCTCCTCGTAGAGAGGTATACTTTTACATCGACTTGTACCCCGGGACAGCCCCGATATCTACTCCAGCATATCGGATGGCCCCCGCCGAGCTTCGAGAGCTGCGGGTACAGTTGGAGGACTTGCAGAGCAAGGGGTTTATCCGACCCAGTGTTTCACCCCGGGCTTCCCCGATTTTGTTCGCCAAGAAGGCGGACGGGAGCTTGCGACTGTGTGTCGACTATCGTCGCCTGAACCAGGTGACAGTGAGGAACAAGTATCCGCTGCCACGGATTGATGACCTCTTCGATCAGCTCAAGGGAGCGCGGTGGTTCTCGAAGATAGACCTCCGGTCAGGCTATCATCAGCTCAGAGTTCGAGACGAGGACGTGCAGAAGACGGCCTTCAGGTGTCGGTATGGCCATTATGAGTTTTTGGTTATTCCGTTCGGCGTAACCAATGCTCCAGCAGTGTTCATGAGCCTCATGAACAGGATCTTCCAGCCATACCTCGACCGATTTGTCGTGGTATTCATTGACGACATTTTGGTATACTCGACGACTGAGGATGAGCATGCCTTCCACCTGCGAGTTGTGCTAGACACACTCCGAGAGCACCAGCTTTATGGAAAGCTCTCAAAATGCCAGTTCTGGTTACGTGAGGTCCATTTCTTGGGGCACGTCATCTCTGAGGCGGGAGTTGCAGTGGATCCCGCGAAGATCGAGGCAGTGCTAGCTTGGGAGCCACCCAGGAGCATGACGGAGGTGCGGAGCTTCTTGGGCCTAGCCGGATACTATCGGAGATTTGTGCTAGACTTATCCAGAGTTGCGGAACCACTCTCAGCCTTGACAAAGAAGGGGAAACCCTTTGTGTGGTCAGACAGATGTCATCAGAGCTTCCAGGAGCTGAGAAAGAGATTGACCAGCGCACCTATCTTGAGGTTGCCTGATGAGGGAGTTGGATACGTAGTTTACTGCGATGCATCAGGGACTAGACTCGGGTGCATCCTGATGCAGGAGCGGGCCGTGATCGCCTACGGATCACGTCAGTTGAGGCCGCATGAGCAGAACTACGCCACTCATGACCTGGAGTTAGCAGCAGTGGTCTTCGCTCTGAAAACTTGGCGGCACTATCTGATGGGCGAGCGCTTCACAGTCTTTTCTGACCACCAGAGTCTCAGGTATATCTTCTATCAGAAGGACCTGAACCTGAGACAGCGGAGATGGCTTGAGTTCCTCCAGGACTATGACTTTGAGATATTCTATACTCCTGGGAAGGGGAACGTGGTACCCGATGCCCTCAGCAGGAGGACGGGCATTCAACTACTTGAGGAGGCGACGGAGCAGCTAGCCTCCTTACAGATATCCTTCGTGGATAGAGACGGAGTAGCCTTTCTTCAGTCTTTCACAGTCTCTCCTCCACTTCTACAGCGGGTCAGAGAGGCTCAGCGTGGGGACGCTGACTGTGAGACCCGGCGTGCCCTGATATCCTCAGGTCAGGTGCCTGATGGTTTCTCCCTTGGAGCAGAGCACAACATCCTTTTCAGAGGACGTACCTTCGTACCAGTCGCTTTACGAGAGGAGGTGCTGAGAGAGTTTCACACTTCTCCCTTGGCGGTACATCCCGGAGCGGCGAAGATGTAATAGGATCTCAGTCGACAGCACTGGTGGCCGGGCATGAAGAAAGCTGTGGCAGAGTTTGTTTCACGATGCCTCACCTGCCAGCAGGTGAAGGCAGAGCATCAGGTACCAGAAGGCTTGGTACAGCCCTTGGAGGTCCCAGAGTGGAAGTGGGACGGGATATCTATGGACTTCGTGACTGGACTTCCACGCACTTCCAGAGGTCACGACTCCATTTGGGTGATTGTCGACCGACTCACCAAGTCGGCACACTTCTTACCCATCAGAGAGCAGGGCTCAGTGGAGAGCTTGGGACGTCTTTACGTCCAGGAGATCGTACGGCTTCATGGTGTGCCATCGTCTATCGTCTCCGATCGAGATGCTCGTTTCACTTCCCGGCTTTGGAAGGGGTTGCAGGAGGCGTTCGGGACGCGGCTCCATCTGAGCACAGCCTTCCACCCTTAGACGGATGGTCAGACGGAGAGGACCATACAGACACTCGAGGAAATGCTCCGTGCACGTGTTCTCGACTTTGGTCGCACCTGGGAGGACCACCTACCCTTGGTGGAGTTCGCGTACAACAACAGCTACCACTCCACCATCGGGATGGCACCATACGAGGCGTTGTACGGCAGACCCTGCAGATCACCGTTGTGCTGGACAGACCCTGGGGAGTCAGCACTCGTGGGACCAGAGATGGTCCGAGCCACGACAGAGAAGGTCCAGATCATCCAGGAGAGGATGAGGACAGCTCAGAGCCGGCAGAAGTCATATGCTGACAGGAGGCGGAGGCCACTAGAGTTCGAGGATGGAGACCACGTCTTTTTGCGTGTCTCACCTCGACGTGGTTTACGGAGATTTGGCCGAGGCGGCAAGTTGTCTCCACGCTTCATCGGGCCTTTCCAGGTCCTCAGCAGGATAGGAGAGGTGGCTTATCGCCTGGCTCTACCACCTCAGTTGCACCGGGTGCACGACATCTTCCACGTGTCTCAGCTGAGGAGATACGTGCACGACCCGACGCACATCATCGGCATTGGGGAGCTGGACGTGGACGATGGGGCGACTTTTGCGGAGGTCCCAGTGGAGATCGAGGATCGATAGGAGTGGGTCCTACGTGGCGGTCGATTCCTCTTGTGCGCGTCAGATGGCAGCACGGGAACCTCCAGGAGAGCACTTGGGAGCGGGAGGCTCAGATGCGTGCTCAGTACCCCCATTTGTTCCCCTAGTTTTTGATGTATCTTTACGGGGACGTAAAGCCCTGAGGTGGGAGTAATGTAAAGTCCCTCAAATTTCAATGAAATTTTTTTCTTAATTTTCTTTGGAATTTTACAAGAGCGCAGCTTCAGACGGCACCAGATTCCGAGGCCCGGTGTGCCCGGAATCAATTTCCGAAGTTTGGCTCGGGTACGTTCAGTGAACGGACGAGCAGGTTTTTCTATCTTTGAAACCGGTGCCCGGAATCGAATTCTGAGGGCACCGATGAAATCGCAGCGCCGGTATTTTCTTAGAAATGCCTCTTCCGGAGTTGCGTTTGCTCAACTGTGGTTTTAAAAATTTTGGGCTTTAAGTCGGAAATAAAATAAAGGTTGTGCGACAACTTTATTTTATTTCACTTAAGCCGCTTGGAAGTCACTTGGAAGCCACTTGAACTGAGTTAAAGCGGATAGGGTGCTATCCGGAAATACCCTACCCCTTGGTAGGATATTTGTGAGGTGGGGCCCGCACGAGCCCTGCCGTTTCTTTCGCTAAGTAACGCACCCGCGAAAACCCGTAAAAGTAACTGAAAAGTCAACCGGTGTGTTTTCTTTAATTCTTAACAGACCATTTAATTGGGCGGTTTATTTCGTGAATTAAATGGGCTGTTTCATTCGTTGAATTAATTCAACGAATTTAATGGGTCGTTACTTACGCGTTTGCGTTCGTTGGAGAATTAATAAAATAGACAAACTTGTCTATTTTGGAGGATTGCTATCGTTGTGCGAATTCTCTGAGCCTCCACCCTCCTCGCGAAGAACGCAAAGAACGCGAAGAACGCCGACGACCGGAATTCGACGACGCACACCGTGATCTGCGACGTCGATGAGCTCTACCCGCGACGTTCTTCGGCGACGCCTCTTCTTCCGCGGCCGATCCTCGTTCGGCATCTAAGGTGAGAAACGGATCGTTTAATTCTCCCTTTTAATTACAATGACAACGGATTTAATTAATTAAATCTGTTTGTTCTAGATCTGGAGATCGTCGGCGCGACGTTTTTCCCGCGGTGCGACGAACGTCTCTTCCGCGACGACGCGACGATCCCCTCCTTCCGCGACGAGCGATTCCGCGGCGACCTCACGTCCGACGGCGACATCGAGGTAGGGATTTTATTTTTCTTGGTGATTCGTTCCCGTGATCTAATTCTTTTTAATTAAAGAACCAAACTTGAACAATTTTATTTTTTGGATAAAATTGTGGCTGCCTTAATCCCTCCCGATGATTTTATGACTAACGCGGAGGGTGCGGGTCTAACGAACAAGACCCAGCAACCCTCCTCCGATCTTTTTGTTGTGCGGATTTGGCGGACGACGACGAACCGTGTGGCAGGGGCGATCCGTTGATCCCGCAGTGAAGATCGGCCCCCAGGAGGAGCTATGGCGCAGACGGGAGGCAAAACGGGCCACCGGAGCAACTCCGGCGGCCAGAGGCGGCGGCGCCCGGCGCGCCGCCGTGGAGGAAATCCGCCGCGGTGGCGGCGGCCGGTTCCGCGGCCGCGCGGAACCGGGAACGGACGCAGCGGCCCGGCCGTGTCCGTGTGACAGGCGGCCCCCCTCCGCGGGGCCACACCTTCCACCCAGCCGCGGGGGCGGCACCCCGCGGCAGCCGCGCTCGGTCGATCGGCCGCGCCCGGCCCGGACCGGACCCGGTTCGGCCGACCCAGGGGGGGTTCGGGCCGGGTCGCCCCGGGCCCAGAACCCCCGTTTTCGGGCCCTCTTCGGTCTTTTGCCCGTATCTTGGGCCTGGGACCTCCGATTGACGAACCGTCAGTGGCTACGCGATCCTTGGATCGAGACGGTCATTTCGTTATATTACACTCAAGGTTTCGGAAGACTTTGTGTTCGGCCGGGTTGGTTCGTACGCGAAACCAACCGGGCCCTCGGAGCGGAAACGCTCATAACTCGAGCTGCGGACGTCCGATCGACGTACCGTCAGCTGTGGAGGTTTCTTCTAAGTGAGACAGAACTTTTGGCCTACTCCGCCCGAGGATCGGACACAGGCGGAGTACGTTCGGGTTGGTTTTTCCCTAAAAACCAACCGGGCCCCTGGGACGAAAATGCCAATAACTCTCAGACCGGGCGTCCGATTGACGCGCCGTCTGTTGCGTTGAGATCCTGTTGTTGATACGGAACTTTTGGATACATCAACTTCGGACTACGTGTCAGTTGATGTATCAGCCTCTCGGCTCGTGGAGCGGACCCTCCTAGACGAGCTCGTTGTGTGCGGGAACCCTAGCGCTGGCTGTGACTTCGACGACAGAGCAGAGATCCTCCGTGGACTGCGACGACGACAGAGCAGAGATCCTTCGTGGACTGCGGCGACGACTGTGCAGAGATCCTCAGTGGACTGTGTCGACTACTGCACTTAGAAATCCTACGTGGATCAGTGCTACAGGTCCTGTGTGGGCCCGATCCTGTGTGGGTCATCACCTTACGGTTCTATGTGAGCCTTGACTACAGGTCCTGTGTGGGCCCGATCCTGTGTGGGTCATCTCTTACGGTTCTGTGTGAGCCATTGCTACAGGTCCTGCGTGGGCCCGATCCTGTGTGGGTCACTGCAAGGTTAGTACCTATCGATCCTTCGTGGGTCCGACGACTTAGATGGTTCGGTGATCATCTTGTCGTCATCTGAAAAAGTATACCTGGTTGAGCTGAATCTTATGTTACTCTCCTTTGTGTTTGTGTTGAACTATCCTATGTGGATTTACTATTTACTCTCCCTGGTGGATTTGAGTCTTGCTTTCCTGTGTGGATCGAGTTGACCTTGAGCTCGAGAGCAGAGCTAGAAATGGGGACTTAGGTATATGTATGGGCATATACCTAAGTCGAGTCAGTTGTTTCTTCGTGGTTGCCCCTTTCTTTTGTGCTATATCCTTTGTGGATTTCGGGAGACCTTCGGGGGTCTCGGGGTCCTTAATGAGTAGTTTATACTCACCCATGCACGAGCTTTGCCCGCACCTTGTTGTGTTGGATGCAGATGACGGACAGCGCTGATCTCGGTTGGGGCGTGGAGCAGGACGGTACCTGGAGGCGGACCACTGGGCGGGACGTGCTCGGAGCGGACGTGGGACCCGAGGAGCCTGGAGGCTATCTGTACCCACCCTTCAGGTGGGATTTCCCATGGACGACACGAGGCCGCCATCTTTTCTTCAATTGCTACTCTTTAACTTTTCAGTTGTACTTTCAGTTGGGCTTGTATTCCGGCCCCCTTTACTTTTCTGCACTTTGTAGTTACTTTCCGCTTGCTGACTCTGTGGTGGTTGTTACTTATAAAGGCAATGCCTTCCCTGTTTACCGGGATTTTACGCCTTGGTGCTAGTCGCCAGCCCCTGGCCTATGGAAGGCGGGATTGGGGTAGTCACGGCACGGGCCCCGAGGTCGGGTCGTGACATTTTATATGAATTTAAATCATATATAGGTATTTCTATATATGTGTTATTGTATTTGTGGTCTCATTTTTTGGGGAAGGCATGTGTTGTGATGGATGGTATGTTGAGACACGCATTCGAGGGCCTCCTTCTAACATAATATACTATTGAAATGGATTTCAGGATAATATATAGAGGGTGAAGTGATGGTTTTTTATGCTACCATATTAGACGGGTTGGAATCCATTGTATAGGTTTAAAGTCTTGTTTGGTGGTTCCATGTGATTTTATAGTTTAGGGCGGCCAGTTGGTTATAGACTATAAGATTCACCATACGCTAATAGGTGGTTCTGAATCTAGTAAATACAAGGATCACTATATATTTGGTTAGAGAAATTTGAATGTTTTTCAATCTTTGTTTTATTTTTTAACTTTTTCTACACTTTTTTTTCCTTTTTTATTTTCAATTTTCTTCCATCACAACAATGCATTTTGTTTTTAGGGTTTTTTTAAAGTTTACATTAAATGGAACTTTATATTGAAAATGGAATGTTGTGTGAGTATTACATTAAAATAAAAATTCAATGGTTTTATGATAAAATTATAATAACCTGTTATTATATATATATATAAATATATATATATATATCAAACTAGTGTGTATGTATTGTTTTGTGAAAGGAAATGTACTGATTTTGTGGTGGTCCCCTACCGAGTTTGGAAGATCACATCTTACATGTACTTTTCAGTGTCAGTATACCTGAACTATTCTATATGTTTAGAATCATATTCATGTTTTCTATTTAGTTCATCATTTTATAGGGGTTTGGTCTAATGTATGGTGGTGACATTGAGGTCACATTTAGTTCACATTTTTTATGTTTTTGTTATAGTTTATATCTTTCAGTTGTAGTACATATCTGGACTAGTTTATGTACTATTTAAGGATTAGTTTTTGGTTATTGATGCATGATATTATTGATTTGTAAGATTATATGATCATGGTTTATTTTGATACATCATTCCCTATGAATTAACGTTGATGTATGATAATAGTTTCTAACCTGTGGGGATTGGGAACATTCGCCGGGCCATGTATCGTAATGCATGTGTAATTGGGTTGTATGGAAGTCCTGATTGGTTCATGAAAAATTGGCATCGGAGGAGACACTATGTTATATGGAGTGTTATATAGAATAGATACCAGGATTTTTTGGTCTCGTGAGATATATTATGGGTTGGTACCTTATCACCACCACTCGTGAGAAGACATGAGTTGCTAGGTGTGGTTTTAGAATGTAGTCCTTGTTAATTTTTGGTATGTTTTTTATTGCAGGATGATAATGGAATAAAGTCATTTTATTGTCATTAAATCACATGGATTAGTGACCCATGTTGTGTCTAAGTGCATCTTTCAAGATCCTCTATGATTTTTATCCTTAAATAGGGAATGAACCACTACAATTTTTCCATTTTATGCACAAAAATTGTTCCCCCTTCGAATGGTTTTTTTATTCTTACTTTATTTTGATCTTTTTTGAAGTGATTATTCCTTAAAATTTAATATTTCATTTGAAATGTAAATTATTTACTCCAAATGTTTTTGGGGTTGGAAAAATAGTGCTTGATAATAGACAGTGTTTTGGTTTAAAAATTTAGTACATGTTTGGAATTGATAAGTAAGTGGAAAGTGTGAAACTCTTGGTGCTCTATATTGGTGTTATCATTTGTCTTGGTATGTGAAGAATGTGTGTGTTAGCACATGTGGATGGAAATTGATGAACACATATGCGACAGTTCACTAGATACCATGAGTATGTATTTGAAATCAAATGCTTTTCTTTATTTTTCAACTTTGATTTTTAAAGAGGAAAATGATTTCATAAATTTGTTTTTAATTTATAATGTCTCATTCGTTTTGTTGAGAGTGAATTCTATGTTTAGGAAGTGCCCCTGAAATAGGAAGGTTTTGAATATTAAACTGAATAAATAATTCTTGAAAAGATGAATCTTGGTTGTTCCTATCTATGTTTGGCTTATGATCTTACTATATTGGAAGAAGGTGTTATTTTCAAATGTAATTTGGTTTGATATTAGTTTTGGATTTGTGTTTCTTATGTTATTTAGAATAATCTACATAGAAAGATCACCAAACATTTTAATGATTCATTCCCAAAAACTGATCCTTCTCAAGTATTGTCTATGCTTAATAGTGACCAAGGTTGGTTAGAGGTGGTGGATTTCTTTATGTGGTAGATAATGTCTTTTGATTCTCAAGAACACATGAAGCAGTTCGAGTTCAAGTTGTTCTGGGTTTATTTGAAGGGCTATAAATGTATGAATGAATGTTGTTTTCCCCACATTCGATGATTGTTATGAGGACATGGGATGTGTTTAAGTCAATTTTCATCTGTTAGTTTATACCTGAGGAGGTGAATATGAAGTAGAAGGAAGATCTTAGGAATTCTCAACAAGGTCAGTGGACAATGAATGTATATATTGACCACTTCATAGACGTTGCCTCCATTTCCTCATAGGTGATGTTGCTAGATTTGATGAAGGGTTCTCTTTTCATCATGGGACATTAACGAGAGATTAATGAGAGACTTCTATCCTCCATGTATCATCATTTTATGAACATTTTTTTAGAAGAATTTTTAGTTGAGATGTTTTTTGGAACATAGGATGTTGGAAAACCAATCTATTTTATTACTTGTGAGCATTCCCCGTCTATAAAGAGTGTTTTGGAAGAACATGTTCTTGAGATTCATCTCTTGATGTCTTCATATTCACACTCATTAGACCACTCTCCCTATGTTTTTCCTGTGTGGTTGGCTTCAACATATGAATCCATCCAATCATAATCACATGAATACATTCCATAATTTTGTGCAATCGGTTCATTTGTGGATTTTTTTTGGAAGCGTTTCCCAAAGATTATTCCCTAATTTTATAATGTAAGTTCATACATATGAGGAAGTAGATGATCTATCCATAAGTGCTCTATCTATAGGCCAAATAGTTAAGCTCGTGTGGACTCAAGTGATCATTGAGGATGTGGTAAACCATAGTCCCTTTTTTTCTCCAATGTCATCGTGGAGATATTTAATTTTTCTATTGTAATTTGTTATACAATTTTGAGTTTCAATTTATTTGTAAAAAACATATTTGCTGTGTTTACATGATTTTTATCATTGAATATTTTTTATTATTTTATTGTTCTTGGAATTTATGTGAGATTATCTCTGTTTTCGTTGTTCTAGTTTAGAGGTTCTTGAGTTTTGTGAAATCGATGAGTTATAGTTTCACTTATTTGTTTGGTTATGGATTCTTCTATTTAGATTTCATATGTTTTGTTGGTTCATCATGCTTAGATATTTTATATATTGGTGGCTTCTTTTTCCTTTATCATGAAAAGGGAACTTAAGTTTGTTTGGATGTGTGTACCTACTTGTGTTTTAACATTTAGATTATTTTACACTTAATCATGGTGTTGTTATTTGTGTTTTAATGTTTACGTGCCAGTTTATTTCTTGTAGTGGGGATAACCCCTCATTTTTCTTCCCTAATTCTTGTTTTGTGGCTTCTTCAAGTTTTGGTTGTTTGTAACTAGTGTTCAAAAAGGGAACCCCTGAGGTTTAAGAGTTGTTTTGGTTTTGATTGGTCTAGGATTTATGTTTTGGTTAACATTCATATGGGTGAATTTCTATGGTAAAAAAGTATCTTTTTGGGTTTAATTTTAATACCCTGACATTGGATAATATTTTATTCTATACTTATCTAGATCGTGGATCCTGGGGTTGAGGTTTGGTTTTAGTTCTCTACATATACTTTTGATTTATTGGTGTTTTTGTTGAATTTTGGCATGTTCACAGGTAGTGAATGATTTGTAGAAACCATGTGGCCCAACCTAGGAAACTCTGAAGAATTTCCTAGATTTGGATAGAAGCTACTACTAGATTTCAGCATGGTAAGTCAATCATTGCTGGTTGGACAGGTGTTCAATCACTCTTAGGATGTAGTTGTCGTGCTGTTAGTGCATGGTATGGTATAACATGTGGCCAAACCATGGTATCTACCTATAAAGATAAAATATTAAATAACTTATTAATCTCACCCCCATTTTTATCTCTAATTTTTGATTCCTCACTTTGGATTGTGAAAAAATGTTAGAATAGGAGGAAATTTTATCTTTGGTGTAAAGTATATTGGAGACTTGTATTTGTAGGGATCAAGAGGTAGGTTATGGTTTGGCTCCTAATAACCACAACTCATGATGATCCTTATGATTCCAAGGTTGGTTTGGGAATTTATTCATTTATCGATTTCTGGTTTCTAGGATTTTGGAATGAAAATTGAGTCAAGTCGGTGTTATTTTGTGATATTACATTGATTTTTATCCCAAGTAGAGTCTGTGTACACTGTCAGAGATCCTCTTAGTGGTTGATGATTACTTTGTAAATGGTCCACTACAATGTTCCAAAATTAGTAACATATACTAGTTCATCATTCTGATGGTTTTGGGCGAGTAGTGATTTGTTTTGGCCTTGTTTTATGTGATGAATATTTTAAAATGAATACAACTTTTGAAATGGAAATTATTTCTTATTAATGAGATTAGATGGTAAAAAATTTGGTTCAAAATAGAATTTTTTTTGTTAGAAAATTATGTACATGTCTGGAGTTGATATGGAAGTGGCATGGCTTCGATCCATTGTATTCCATATACATGTTGCATATGTTTTGTTATGTGCGGAAAGTGTATATTGTCACTTGTATATGGAAATGGATGAACACATATGTGATAGTTTATATGATTCCATGGGTGTTTATTTGAAATCAAATGATGGGCCTTGTTTTTTCAATAGTGATATTGAAAGAGGAAAATGATTCTAGAAATATGTATATATTTTAGAATGTGGGTTTGATTTGTGGAGAGTGGATTTTGTGTTCAAAAAGTGTCATTGAAATATTGAATTTTTGAAAATTAAAATGATAATGGGTATCATAAAAAGTTTAATGTTGGTTGTTTATTTCTATGTTTGTCTTCAGAGATTGATGTTTTTACTCAAGGATTTTCTTTCGATTGTAATTTGGATTGATATTGGTTTTGGTTTCATGAATCTTGTCTTATTCAATATATACCACCTGGAATGGTCCCCAAATTTTTTAATGATTCATTCCCAGTTTATGATTATGCTTTTGTATTTCCTATCCTTAATTTTGATTAATGTTCATTAGGGGAGGTGGAGTGGCTTGAAGAGGTCGAGTGTGTATTAAAATAATTGTGAACTCTTAATGCTCTTAGAGTTCAACCTATTTTGGGTTTTTTTGAAGATCTACCTTTGGATGAATCAATGTGATTTCCAAACCATTGATGTATTTTGTAATGATATGGGTTGTATTTAAGTCCATGTTCGTCTAGTGTTAGGGTGGATATGATTAAATGTTTCATTGTAATTATTATAATTGTTGTGATATTCCCCATTGTTGTAAAAAACACAGTGGTTGTGTTTATATCAGTGGGAATTTGAATTTTTTTTCTTATTTAAGTGTTATTATACCTTATGTGGTTTGGTGTAATTTTTAGTTGTTCTCATTTAGAGGCGCTTGTGTTTTATAAAATTGATGGGTGGTAGTTTCAATTATTTGTTTGGTTATTGAATTTTCTATGCGGATTTCTAATGTGATGGGGGTCTAGATAGTGTGGGAAGTTTTTATATTTGGGGGTGGTCTTACGAACTTGTCAAAAATTGGTTTATGTTTCTTTGGTTAGTAGTTCCCATTACATTTTTCCTTATAGTGGGTTTCCCGTTTATGTCTTTGTGGTACCATTTGAGTTTTAATGTTTATATTCGTTTTGAGTTCATATGATGTGGGAATCGAATTCATGTTATACACTCATTCTTTTGTTTATGTGTCATCAATAATCATTCGAGTGTGACTTGTTAAGATAAATGGTCACCTTGAGTCTTGTGACATCTTTCAGTTTTGATTGGGGATGGATTGTGTTTTGGATATCTTTAGGCAGGGTGACATTTTGAGAGATGAATATTTATATTGTGGAAAGAATAGTCACACCCCTACTTCGGATAATTCTATATTTTATTTTAATATTGACATTGGATCCCTATGTTGAGGTTTGTGATGAGTTACCAGCTTACACTTTTGGTTTTTTTGGGTTTTTGGTGATTTTTGGCATGTGCAGGGGTAGTGCACGGTTAGTGGAAATCATGTGTCCTTGCCTAGGTAACTATGTAACAGCTTGTGGTGTTGGATAGAACCTACTACATGGTATGCTCAGGGGTTTGGAAACCATGAGGATTTCTTATGTGATCATTTTTCTCTTTGGAAATAGCTAATGCATGGTCGGTGCTTGGTTTGGTAAGCCTTTCAACCATACAATGAATGCTACTTAAAAATTTTAAATATTAAAAATAACTATTTATCACACCCCTATTTTTTATCCCTTATTCGGGATCCAGTCCCTTTGTTCATTTTTTGACATGTAAGTTGGAACCCAAACCCCTCATCCCTTGGTTCCTTCTCCTCTATGGTTCCTTCTTAAATGTTTTATGGTATGTTTTTATTGTTTTGGTCAATTTTTATCTTCTGTTGTCTTCCCCCAAACAATTTAATTGTTCTCCCTTATAGGGAATATGTTTGGACAATCCCTAATGGCTAGTTTTTGTGTGTGGTTTGTGTTTAATTGGAATTTAGGGTGTTTGTATTGTCCATGGGGCTCGATTATTCATTCCCTTGATTTTACAATGCAATTTCGCACCATTGAGGTAGGTGTCTCCATAATTTTATTTTCGGTTGCATTCTGTTGATTTTTGGGTTTTTTCGATAAATTTATAAATTTAGATCTCATAGTTATGGTTTATTTTTTTATGATTTTTATGGTTTTATTTATATTTAACTATTGTTAAACATTCATATTTAGGTGAATATTTAAATATTATTATGAATATTAGCACAAAATGTTCTTTATAAAATGAAAATTGATCATAAAAGGAAAATTTTAATGGCTTGTGTTGTGTTTTACTTATTAAATTTTTTTAAAAATTAGATATGATGTGATTTTGGATTTACATGTTGAACATGGTGACTTATATAGTGTTGTTTTTAAGTTATTCTTCAATGCTCAATTGGTTATTAAATGGTTGATTAATCCTTTTTAAATTTTATGAAATTGTTGGATATGGGATGATTTGAATGAAAGTGGGGATTTTGGAATTGTAAATTGTTTTGGGAGTTCCCATGGAAAGATAGAGTATACCATTTTATTTTGTCAGATCCATTATTTCACAAGGAAAAAATATATGTGGGGATTTAAATGAAGATTGAGCTTTTGAAAAGATAATATTCTTGTACCTTGGTTTCTTAATGGTTCCTTGGTTTCAAAATGGTATGTTGGTATCTTGTTTTTATTTCTATAAGATGATTAAAATTAAATCATTGTAGGTATGAAAATTATATACATTTCACAGGGTTTCATGCTTCAATCATGTATTGGAAAGGATTTTGTAAATGTATTTGTCATTGTAGATTTTAAAGGACAATTTAGAATTGTGAATGTGTAAAACTTGTATAATTTTAATTTATAAATTGTATAGTGTCACTTTGTGATATGTTGAAATTGATAGGATGGAAGGCATGTTTGGAATTTTATGTTGTTTTGGATATGAAGTGTGGTTGTTAAAATGTAAATTTCTGGTTGGCACCATGGAATGTTTTTCAGCAATGTTTTATAAGATCATATGTTGTGGCAGCCTGATTTTCATTGATAAACGTGTCATTAAATTACAGGGACCTGTATAGGGGGATTTACCAATATTTTTTTATTGTATTTGTGGGATGAGTGTTTGAGGTTGGTAAGTGTGGTGTAGAAAGTAACATGATTCACATGTTTGAGGGACTCTTACATACACATTATACTAATATCACATGATCATAGAGAGTCTTTATAGGGTTGAGTGAGAAGTTATTATCAAACCGGTTAAAATATTTGGCATCATTTTGATGGATTTAATGACCCGTTGGGTGGTTTGACTAGATTGTATAGTATAAGATGGCCACTTGGTTATAGAATTTGGAGGTTCACTATATGTCAGCAGGTGGTTCCGAACCGTGAACATCCACAGATATCACTAGGGATGTTAAATAAATTTCTCAAGTTTTCTATTTATGTTTTCATTAAAAAAATTATCTACATGTTTTTCTCCATTTTTATATATCCCATTTATTTTTATCATAGCCTTATATTTCATTTTATCAGTTTCTTTTTGGGTGTTTTGAAATTAAATATTACTCATTTTTGTAAATGGAATGTGGTGTGTGTTTTCATTTAAAAAGTGAATGTTGTGATTATTTACTAAAACAATAATATGAAATTTTATATATGTACTCCAAAAAAGGGGTTTATGGATTTGTTTTGAGAAAGGAATTCTGTATATTCTTTTGTGGTTTCCAATTGATCTATGAAGCTGATACCTTACATTACCTTATGGTGTCAGAAAACTAAAGCTATTTTGCGGGTTCAACGTCTTTTTTAGGTTTTCTTGTTTAGGATGGCTTTTGGAGTAGTTTGGTCTTGTTGATGATGGTGATATTGAGCTCACAAAACTATTGAGTTATTTATGTTTTCATCTTAGTTTATATCATTCTGTTTTAGTGTGTATCTATACATGTTTATGTATTTATATATTATTAGTTGGTGGTTACTATCACGTTACCTATATGATTAGTTTTAATATTCTATCATGGTTTATAGTGATAAGTCATTTTCTATGGATTATCATTAATTCTTGCACTGGTTTCCATCTTAAGGAGATTGGGAACTCCTTTTATTTCTTTTCTCGGATCGGGTCACATTTCAGGATGGATGGCATCCCATAAAGATTTGTGACTTCAAATGTGGAATTTTTGTTCGGATTATGATTTTCAACATTATGTATTTCATTTATTTGAATTTTAATATTATTTTACATGTATTTATATCAATTATTTTTATTTATATAATTATATTGGTCTCATATTGTATGTTTTATGAAATATTTGATTATTACATACATCTACTATAAGATTCATGCATTTTTTATCACATAGTGTCTTACACTATTTACTACCCTTCATAAGAATATATGATGAACTATTATTATAATTACATTCCCCAGGTTATGAAAAAGAATAAAATATACTGAAGGTCTATATGTAATCCTTGCGTGGATACATTATTGGGGGTATTAATGGATAAATTTAAATTAATTATTTTTTTGTGTAATGGAAAGAAATAATTTAATGGGAGATACATGGGTTTTTTAGTTAATGATTTATTTTTCCTAACAAATAGAACTATATATCAAAAATCTCAATGAATGTTATATGACTCGATATTCTTTATTAATATTTAAATTATGAATGGATTAATTTTAATGTTTTATTTGGTATTAAGTCCTATTAGTAGGGATTATGTTTGTAGCCCAAGATTTGGGTGTTCAGGTCATGGATGATAAAATGTAGACCTAGATTAATTTTTCTTGGTGAAAAGGGCTATGATACTTGACATGGGTGTAAGAATGTGGTTTAAAATTCATTCATATTGTTGATATTATCCTCTTAATATAACATCTTTAGATATATTTAAATATATATATTTTTCCTTTAAATAATTTTTAGTTCAATATATTTCATCAAATATACTAAAATAAAGGTCATGAAAAAATAGTAAATTAATATAATAATCTTCAAAATATAATTATCATAACATAATATATATATATATGATATTAAAAATAATGATTCGATAAAATATAATATTAGTATGAAATAATATTAGGAACACTTAATTATTAATGAAATTTTAAATAAAAGTTATCTATCATTATATTCAATTTAAATATATTCATTTATAACATTTTAGAAATATAAATATCTAAATGTATAATTATTTTTTAATTTACAATAGTAATATTTAGAATGTATTTTTTCAATTTTTTGAAAATGAAAATTTTTAGTTGAAAATTAAGTTTTTATGAAATTTATAATATTCCTAGTTCTATAAATATATAACAGTGACCGAGAAGATCACTAACCAATTAATTTTATCAAAAATTAAATTAAAGAATAATAATTTCATTTTTTAATACTATTTGAGCATAAAAAATCTATGAGATGGATTTTTAGAAGTAAAGTAAAATATTATATTAAAAATGAATTTTTTTATAAGTTTCCAATCAATTTATTGATATATTGGAAAATTTTAGTTGGATATTTATTTTTATGTCACATTAAAATAATATTATTTAAAATAAATCAATTTTAATTATAAAAACTATTGACATTGATTATCTTAAATGCTAAATATGGTTTATGCTTGAAACATGCTTATCTTAAAAATATATTTGTAAGCATTATGTGATATTTTATATTCATAATTATAGTAATTATATTTGTTAAAAATTTTATCTTATCTAATAACATAATAGTCAAATTAAAATTTAATTTCATATTTAATTATTTTTAATTTAATTAATTAGCATGGTTGAATGTAAATGTTTCTTTGAAATTTTATTTTAGATTAAAGTAAAATGTGAATGTATAAACCCTATATAACTCATATGTGTGTCCATATTTACATTATCACTGGATGTTTAGACATATCATGGCCCATAATTCATAATTTTATACAATGTTTGTATTTCTCCTTGAATTGTGTAAATAAATAATTTAATAAGATTAAATAATTACTACACTACCCATACCTTCATTTAAAAATGGGTATTCTTTAACAAATTATTTAAAAATTAATAGATCATTATTAATTGGTGGATTTATTATATTTTTTAAAATTATTACCCACTCAAACAAAATATTTTTTCTCAAACCATGATTTCACTAATTCCTTTATATCAATGTGTAATTCCATGAAAAATAAAAGTTCCCGATGATACTATTACACTTTTCAATGTCCTTGTTTTAAATAATAATATTTTGATTAATCCCTACCAATTTTAATATAACATATTCCTTATCATAATGATACCAATTTTAGGTATACTAATCGAACAACAATCATTCATTCCTTCCTAAGCATCCTCTAAGAAAAAACACATCAATTCTACATTTGTGCATACTACTACTTCCTTGAGATAATGTCGTTTGTTTTCATAACCACCTCATATGAATGATATCAAGGATGTGATTTTTGGTTATTTTTTTTAAATAGTATAATTTTAAAATTGTCATTAAATACAACTTCTCTCATTTTATCAATTTTTATGGATTGAGATCATTTATCGTGAGTATGGGTGGACTATCACCTATATAAATATCATTACACCTTTCTATTAATAAAATAATATATATAGATAAAAGTGTAATTAGTAAGAAAAATATTGACTTTATAACATTTATAAAATATTTTTGTGATAAGTTTTCATAACCCATCACTCTATCCATTCATCAAGAATTGAGATTGTTAATTGTGTGTCCATGCGTACTACCATCCACATGAATGTTGAATTTCATTTTTCATAACCAAACAATATTAATGGATTTGATAATAATTTCAATGGAGGTATATTATTTATTTTACATGTGTAATATTATTAAAATTTCATATTATCATTATGTAATTTCATTATATTGTTGATTAAATCATTAATGCTTGTTTTTGTTTTGGTCACTTTACCACCTTCTTGAGGAATTTATTAATGTATTTATATGGAAAGATTAATGAATGATATTTAATATTAATGACATTTAATAATAATTTATTGAATATTTTATTAAAATTTGTCAGCTATAATATTAATTTCAAAACATTTTAACTATATATCATATCCATTTATTAAAAATTATTGAATTATGTTTATTTTTCGATTCATATTCGCATATTTTAATTAAAACTATAATGGTGTGAGAGTGAAAAACTATAAATAATCATGGGTTATTTGTTACAGAACTATTGTTAATTTTAGAATTATTAACATAGAATCAATGATCAGTGATCAATATTAGCATTATAATGTTTGTAAAAGATATTTAAAAGTCATCACAACCAATGTTAAATGTAATCTTAAATGAAACAAAATATTCATTGTAAATAATTTTAAATAAAGTACACATATGGTTTTTTGAGATGAATATGATTCAAAAAATATATTATTATTATATTTATAATTGTTTTATGGAATTTTAGAGTCTTATCAAGTATGTATATAAATATCGTAAGGAATTGTTTTCTCAACATCCCATTATTGAGACACATTTTACATTGTACTACAAATTACATTCATGTGGATTATAATTTTAACAATGTAATTCTTATAAAAATAAATATATTTTTGATAGTGTATGTGACACTCAACATTTCTTTTTAAAGAATCGTAATAAAACAATATTATTAAATCACAGTTTTTATATCCCAGTGGTCCAACTTATATGATACAAATGGTATTAATAATATTTTAAAAATTAATTATAAATGATTTAAAAATATATCGATAATTAATTACATAATTCATTATAATGTCATCATAGTCCTCAAAAATACCATTTTATAAAAATGATATTTATTTTTTTTTTGAAAAAATATCAAAATTAGTTTCTACCACATTTATAAAATACATTTGAAAAATATAAATATATTATTAAATTTAAAATTTCTAAATTATAATAAGATGAATTATTTGGAATTTTCTAAAATGATTAATATAAATCAATAGTAAAAATACAATATTTTGATGAAAACATCATTTCCATTTAAATAATTTAAAAATAATTGGTTTTTTTAAAATTTTCTATGAGTAAGATAAGTTAAATTATTTTATTATTAATCCAAATATGGATATTGGAATCCATCTCATGTTGAATTTTGATATAAAAAGTTATTATAATTATAAAAACAATTTATTTGAAAAACTATTTTTATCACATCTACTGGTTTAAGATTAAATAGAATGTTTCCACTTATGTTTATTGAATATGGAGAAATAGACTCCGTATTTGGTATCAAAATTATTAATATTATTTAATAAGATGAACCTAATATTTTTTTGTAACAAATATTAAAAATAAAAAAACATTATTATAGTTGTAAAGGTTATAAGAGGATTACAATGCGGTTAAACTAAGAAATTAATTGAAAAAAAATTTTTTAAACCCTATTATATAGACATATAATGAAATTATATCATATTTTTTTTAATGATCCATTTGGAATCATTTTATAAATTATAAATGGGGGTTATAACTTTTTATTTTCAAAAATTCCAAGTTAGTCATGTCCCAAACATATAAAAGGGTACCCCCTATCCACTTTTATTTTCACATAATGATACCTGTGAATTGTAAAAAACCATCTTAAATAACTTATTTAATTCCCTAAACACTTTATAGAGTCATTTTATTTATTATAAATAAATTTTATTCATGTTTTATGTATAATATTAATGTGGTTGTCAAAAGAAAGGGTATTATTCTTAACCCGGCATGTATGTTTTATTTATTCATCCTCAGCCATCAAATATTTTTCAATATTGATTATATAATAACATAATTATGTATGATATTTTAATATTTATTTATAATTACTTTGTAATATAAATTTATTTCAATGTCGATTAACTGGGAAACAAAACTATTTTTTATTTGTAAAGTGAACTACCTCCTCACAAACTGATGTAATTTATTTTCCAACATCACCTCTCATGAAATACACTCAAAATCGATTTAATTTTCATATATGATATTAATTGGATATTAATATATATGAAAAATAGCAATCTCATATACTTTCATACATTACCATCTATTGAATAATGATAATGATGTTGGTGTGTACGACGGAATATTACCTCATCAAGTATTGAGAATCATTTTTAATCACCTATTCACATGGATGGTAAATTTAGATGTATTTAATAAAATATTATTATTATTTTATATTTATATTTATTTATATAAAAAATACCACTTACCCTTATTCCATTTTTATCACTGAAAAATAGAAATGTTACACTTTTGTATGTACTATCTACCATCTCCAAAATTGTAAGACAATTAATTTTTCATAACTGTAACTAATAGTTATTTTTAAAATAATAATTTATATATAAAAAATGAAATTATTATTTTATTATTATTCTTATAAAGACAAAATAATAATCTCTTTAACATTCGTCAATATTCTGTTGTGATTCCGGACATATAAACCGTATATCATCAAAACAACCTACATGAACTGAATTGATTAAGTAATTTCGAATTAAATTATAATGAATAGAGTGAAAAAGAAAAATTAAACATGAAAAGAGTTATTAAAAATTTATATTATAAACATCATTTTATTATACATGAATATAAATAATGAACGTGATGAATCAAGCTTGAGGTAAGTGATCTTATTAAAAAAACCTTCTGTCTAAGACATGATAAATCCCCCATAACTAAATTTATATAAAAAATATATAATTTTTATTTTGAAAATACACTTTTAAAGGTTTAGTGTGATCCCAAAACAAATCTGGCCACAAAACCAACCAAATACAAAATAAAAACCTTTCATAGTAAAAACTAAAGTACAACGCCGAAATTTTTTCATATTTAAAATTTAAAATGGGAAACATCATAAATCCCTGGACATGTGCATCCCACTTCACACACCCTGTCAATACCACCACCACACATCATATGATTCATCAAAGAAAACAACTTCCTGAGATTCTTCAATCATCACACTAGTGAACTAATCCATATTCCACATAATCTTCGTCACATCGATCCATCACACTGGACATCACAATCACTGTCAGTCACTTCTCTGATGATCACCACCAGCTATAACCATCATCTCTGACTCCAATCTGTAACCACATAATCATTTCATTCAAACATCCCAAAAAATGTGGAATCCAAATGTCATTGTCTCAATATCTCACCACCAACAACCAACACCAGAAAAAACAAACATGAAATAGCATGAACCGCCAATGAGTAAGAGAACCATAATATAAATTGAAACATTGGAAGAAACCAAAATGTAACTTAAAGAATATGAATTATATTTGACAACTAAAATAAATTATATCTATGGGTGAAACCCTAATTGAAGTGTAGGATGAATCCCTAAATTGAAAGATCCACTGCCACCAAACTCCAAGGCCCTAAACCCATGAGTATCCATTGATTCAAAAACAACATAGAGAGTTATAGTGGAAAACCATGTCATTTAAACGCGTGGAGGCTGAAGATGAAAACCAAGGATGGAAACCTAGATAAGAACCCCCAATTTTCAAAGGAATAAAATGGTAATAAAACCCAATCATGAATAACAAGATCTAAAATCACCTAGAAATATGAAATCCACTAAAACACTTTCAAAAAATATCAGAGCATCCCTTGCC
Source organism: Viscum album (assembly GCA_963277665.1). Lineage (NCBI taxonomy): Eukaryota > Viridiplantae > Streptophyta > Magnoliopsida > Santalales > Viscaceae > Viscum > Viscum album. Next base: position 2,052,387,524 of record OY728165.1, read on the forward strand.
CCACATCCGACATGGAGTGGAGTGGAGGAACTCAAGGTCAGAGCATAGTAGAGGTGGATATGTTGAAACAAAAACACTTTTACATAGTAGGGAGGTAGAGTGAAGAGGAAGAACCATGAGAGTAGTGAGAAAGGGTGAAATCCAATTCATTCGGTAAATATCTAGTCTTATGAGACACCATTAATGTGATTAGGGACTAATCGTAACACATTATAGGAAATCTAACACATTTTTATTATTTTTTAAATGTTATCTTAGACTCATTATTATGTCATATAATTTGTTTCCTCCACATTTATGTGGTCACCATGATCTATGATACTATGTTCTATAAGTTATGATTTATTTTGATTACTGAAAATACTTCTATTTTTTATATCCGGTTATACCATTAATGTAAATGTTATGTATTGTTATCATGTTTATTTCCCAAGAACAATCATTGTGTGACCACATTATTTTATGTATTTCCCCAGGTAATCCTATGATACTTTAGGAGCCCAATGGATTTAGGATATCATTAACAAGAATAAAATAATTTCATATTTTTGTATACAATTTGATGTGTTTTGAAATATATATTACAATAATTCAAACACTAAATAACTATGGGATTTTTAATGTTAGATATTTATGATTGCAAATCATGAAATAATATCATCAAAGGGATTCAGTCACAATTGTTTTTATTAGATAAATATATGTAATCTAATCCATGGGAAATGTCATGTATGAATGAAGGTAGAATAATGCATCTTAATCAAATGGATTCACAGTGAATGAGATCCCACTATGGTTGGCAATTGGGGTCCATCCTTTGAAGTCTATCCTCCCATGGACCGATCTTATAAGTATCAATTTTATAAATCTGGTACCTATTACAGTCATCTATATATGGTATAATATTAATAGACACATCTCCTAAAAAATAATTGAGAAGTAGGAAGATGACTCTGATTTTGATATGATTGATGTTGAGACCTTTTCGAAAGGATCATATATATTCCTTAAATGGGATAGAGATCCAAAGATCAAGGTCATGTCTATGGATGATCTTTTTCTAACTCGAGTTTAATTTTAGAAGAAGAAATATGTCTCTATGAATGATTTATGAAACACAGGGTTGCTAGTTTTGTGCTTTTGATAATATTTCTTTTTTTCCCGTACCTGATTTTTCAAATATGTTTTGGTTTCATTTATAATAAATGACGCATTGATATCCTAATTTTTTTTAAAAAATAGTGATATAAATAGGTAATATTATTAGTATGAGTATATGAATTGGAAAATATCATGTAATTTTATTGATTCTTCTATTGAGTGGGTTCCAAAAATATATATCCCTATTTAGATACTATACATGGATGTGGATCTAGAATAATTTCAATTATAAGTTATAACACAAAAAATGGTGAATTAATTTGTATTCAATCATAACCAAATATAATATTAGTCATTAATACATAGCTTGTTGGATACTCTTAAGGGATGTGTTATGAAAATTCATAAACTCATTATGAACCACTATAAATGACTGGATTAATATATTACATTACAAAAAATGAAAGATATATTACAATGGATAAAAAGGATTAAAACCATGAGAATAATGTGTTTGGTTAGGATTGTCATTTATTTTTTATTCTACAATTAATATATGTTTCTATTTTTAACATCTATTAATTAATTTATTATCATATTTTTTACTTATTTTAGTTATTGGTGTAAAATAGCAGAAACTGTGCCAAAAAATAACACAATTTGAAATATTTTTATTACCCAAATGATGTTACAATAAATATTAGAGCGGGTGTTGGGAAATGTATTACAGTACTGGAATAAATATATCATGTTACGAAAATAAACACAAATCATGAAGAATTCCCAATTTCTCCTTAGAAAAACCTTGTGGAAGATGAGTCTTTGATGTAACAAAGGCATACTACCACTAATATATAATCTAGTCCCATCATTGGGGAACAATGGATTAACTCAATTGGGAATCGATTATCTATACTACAATTCATAAAGAATAATTATTATTAAATATCAGTTTATCAAATTTAACACAAATCCACTCAGTGGTGGGCACTGATCAAGAAAAATATTCCAAATAAGATATTGATTCCATGGAATGGGAAGACATCAAAAAAATATTTCAATAAATAGTTTACCTGAATAATTAGCCATAAAATGCAGATGAAGTTCACCAAAATTAAAGAAAAGGTAGATAAAAATATCATTGGGTATGAGGCATACTTCAAAATAATTTCATTATATTCCACTGAGTTTTTCACCAACACAAATAACACTGTGGATAAATGTTTAATTAAATTAAATAAATGTATATGAATGTACAATTGGATTATAGACAATTATTATTATAAATAGATTGTATATTTCAACCTAAAAGTTGAGATGAAGATTAGTGAATCATAGCGGTCTCATTGGACTAGATATAAAAACATAACTATCGGGTTTTTAGGGGTATCATATAGCAACAATTAGTGGAGTAAATAAAACAAAAAATCAGATTTTTCTATGGTTTTGGAAGAAATATCCTTGAAACATTATATTTTGAAAGTTTAAGATGCTTCATATATGGTAAAGAGGGGCATTAGTCTATCTAGTTATAGAGTAAAGTGAATAATGTGACTAATGTGGATGAAGAAAATAAGGTTTAGATCCACACTCAACCAATAGTTTTATGTTTCAAATTTAAGGAACAATAATTATGGAATTTAATGGTCTATGTCAAAGGTTGTCAGAGACAATAAATAATAATAACCTTACATACCTATATAGAAATAATGTGAATATTTTGTAACTACTACAATGGTGTAAATTGAAAGAAAAAAATGTGTTGAGCATCCCATATTTTTTCATTCAAGGATATGCAAAATCTTATTTCATCATAGTTCTATGAATTCATTCATATCATTAATGTTATGTATAACTATTAAGTAATCACCTCAATGAATTTTGGTTGAGCTATATATGATCTATCATTGAGAATAAAAAATTGAGATATGGCTCCATCCCAAATAGATAATTGCTCTCTATTCAACGTTTATGGACATAATATTTTTTTTAAATCTCATCATCAATAAATTAGTGATGTTTTAAAATATACTGGTTTTGTATTAGATATATGTATATTAAGAAAAACATCATCTATCAAGTGTGGTAACCACTCTTCACATGACATGTCATCCACTGATTATATATTAGTGTAGAGACAAGGATAATTATGTTCAAGAATTTTTTGTTCGATTATTGGAATTATTTCCTATAATTATGAATATATATCTAAAATAATTAATAAAAATGAGATAATTCTACTCTATACAATTCCCATTATGAAGGACTATATTGTTGTATTCCCTAAAGATTCCCTCATCATCCTCCTACCCAATTTTATGTTAACAATTGAACTTGTACTTAGATATATCTATATATTAAAAAATCGTTGTAGTAAAATATCCATTTAGTAGTAATATATAAAAGATAAGTTAAAAAATCTATAATTTTTTTTTCATACTACAATGTTCTTGAATGTGTGGTGTGTTAGACCTATTTCTCAAGAATAAGGTTGTGTCAATGCACACCAACATTGATTATCAGGATCAAAAAAAATTCATTTTATTGAGAAATTATCTCTTCTAATGTTTATAATAATTGTTTTATCATGTATAGGGGGGCTAATATTCCTCTATTGTTAACCTCTGATTAGGATATCCTCAATTTTAGGTAAGGAAGGATGATATTAAAAAGACCGACTTTTGATGAATGTATTGACACTGTGGGTTAAAATTCATTCCTTTTTTACTATATAGTTTTCCATAAATATTTTCCCCATAACTAATATAATATTTATATACTACTTCAAAAAATATTATGTTTTCATAATATATAATATTCATATTTACTCCAAATGCAGGGAGGATCATGAGGAGCATATTTATACTATGATAAAATCACTAAAAAAAGTGAATCTATTTTAAAATTAAAGTAAATATGAGTTCTATATAATGTAATTATATTTTTTTGCTCATATTATCGATAGAAAAGTTATATATGTGGACCCATCCAAACAAAACAAAATTGATGAATATACTAGACCATCATTTATAATGGATATTTTTTATTTCCCTATACAAGATAGGTATTATTGATGAGTTGTGGGGAACTTATCATAGTATTCAAACCCACTAAACCAGAATCCAACGATGAGAGTATGTTTTTTTCTTAAATGGTTAATTAAAATAATAATATATGGAGTATAAAAATATGATTAGTATTCCACATGACTTAACACTTCCTTCATGTGGTGAATATTTTATGGCATACAATGATGCTTAAAATATGTTATTGGGGTTTGAACTGATGAAGATTGATAAATTGAAATAATATTCCACAAGGAAATTGAATGTATATAATGAGAACTATCACAGAAATGATCTTTAGATGGATTTCATGATCATTACATTGAATTTTTGGTGACATTACCTATATGGGGAGAAGTGTGAAATATATATTGACCAATATATCCTCGAATATATATTATCAAATAAGAGGATTAATTTGTATTTGTGACGATGTTCAGAGATTATTGTGGACTATGTCTTCTCAATCCATTGCCATCCTTGTAATGTTGAATAAGTGATTGATTCTATATGTAGAATGAATCAAGGGCCTTTAATGGTATTAAAAATTTATTTATATCAAAACATCATAAACAAAAAATTGAAGTATGTGGGATTCCTGAACGAATTTATATCATTATTTTTTATCAAATGGTTTATCAACCATAAGTTATATAGAAGAAAATTTATGCTCATTGATATTATGTAGATAAAAAATGAAGGTGGAATCCATATGGAAATTAAAATATGAGGAGTTCAAAATTGATATAAGAGTTATAGGATTTATGACCTAACTATGTGTACCAAAAAATTATGAGATTAATAAGTAGCTGTTGAATGATTCACAGGGACCGACCTTCTCATTCAACATAGGGAGCCCGATGATTTTTCAAGATATTTGAGTGAATTTTTGGGTGTAATTGAACTGTATCATTATCACTGAATACACCTCAAAGTGTTTGGTATTTAAAAATTAATGTATAAATGTAATATGTATGATGAGATGAGGCATTTATTTCTATTACTTATATAGAAATTGGAAAAAATCACCATTGAATTTTTCTCTTCCCAAATGAAGAAAACAATATGTGAAATTCTATTAATGTTAATGGGGATTCACTAATAAATATTGTTCACATTATTAAAATTCAAGATCTATTATCACTCGATTATATTTCAATAATTTACATTATAGTGGTAATGAGGCTCTATGTAACACCACTATGAGTTGTATATATCGGAGATATAATATTTACATCCATTTTCTATGGGATCCAAATCCATTATCAAAATATAGAGTTGAACATCACTATGGATTTTAACCCTTTTACTGATAGTGAATCTAAATAGGCTAGTCTGATTGGAATACATGTACAGATAATGTTTAATTGTTTCAAAATGAGGATGAGATCAACATTTTTCTCTAGTCGATATCTTAATTTATACATTATCCACTCAAAAATTCCAATGAATCCACAAGAATCGATTTTTTGGATGATATTATAAAACAAAAGATTTCGGGATGATGTTGGTGACTACAAGGTTCTGGGGCCTAAAATGGTTGGGGATATTTTTAAATTTCAAGAATATTCGGCAACCTATTTGAAAAAATCTAAGAAAAAAAGAGGTATACTAAAGTGTTTCCCCAAATATATCAATGGAATATAGTCATGATATTGGAGAGGGTGGGAAAGCTAATTACCCTATAAATTAGACCCTTTATGAGTTTTTATTGAAATAGATTTGCGGCATATCGATTAGCACTCCCACTAACCCTTTCTTAGGTACATGACATAGTCCATGTATCCCTCTTGATGAAAAAAATGATACTTAAAATTTAATTAATTATGAGGTGGTATATATTGGAAAAATATATCTCTTTTAATGAGTATCTCATGAAGATATTGAACCATAAAGTTACATGTCCACATAATAAGACAACTCACTTAGTCAAATGATAATGGAAGAACCACATATTAGATATGGAATCCTAGTAATTGAAGGAAGAAATAATGTTAATGTACACTTACCTATTTTCATTTGGATTTGAGATTTAAATTTTTCAAGGAAAATTATTTAATGGTGAATGAAATTAGCACTCTAATTGATCCAAAAAAGACCATTATGTTCAATAGAATTTAGGAATTAGAACTTGGAGTTTTCATTATCTTTAATAGACTGTTAATATTATGATTTGAACATGACCTTTATTACCTAAAAATTAAATTTTAGTTTATGTTTATGAATATCCAAATTTTAAAAATTAATCCTGAAGGATAATGAATATGAATTTATTATTTAGTAATTAATTATTGGAAATTCATTTGTAGTATTTTAAAAATAATGTTTCCACAATATTTGATATTTATTGTTTATTATTTTAAAAAATATTGAATATAATTTTTAATAAATAATAATTTTTTTAAAAAAATTGACTATATTTTCTTAATATATGTGTGAAAAAAAATTTTGGAATAATTTTTTCTTCTATCAAAAATTCGAAATTTGTCTAGAATAGTTATAAATATTAGTTTGTATTGAAAAAAAAATATTTAAAAAAATCACTGTGTTCTATTATATTTTACATCTTTTAAAATCTAATATAAATTTAGTTATGTTTTTATTCCAAATACGTCCATTTTATTCACAAATTTGTGGAATTATTATATAAAATCATTTTATACTTATGAATACTTTTTCATTAAAAATCAATTTTTCATCACGTCTATGGGTTGAATTTTAAATTAAAAGATAAAATATTTGTTCATATAATTATAAATAATGGATTAAATATTTGGAATCAGAATAATTATTAATATATAACAATTTCCACTTACTTTTCTCATAATGAATTGTAAATACCGTAAAAAATAATTACCACAGTTAAGGTTAGAATATTTTCATCATGGAGTTAAACTAATAATATAATAGTTATAATGATATTAATCTTGCCCAACATGTATTTTTGGTAAATATTATGATCTTATATCCTATATGGTTGTAAAATTAGAATTATAAATCTTATTGGCATGTGTAACACATCGATATAGATTTTTCATTTCAAAATTTCCATGTGTGTCATCTCCACCCATTATGAATGGGAACCCACTCTCCACTCATCTTTACTCATAAATAACATTTTTTATCCAACAAAAACCAAAATATCAACCTTATTTTCCTAACCATTCCCTATAGTTTTTGGATGATAATAACGCGAATCTAGGGAGGAATTAAATATAATCCTAAAGAGGTTCCCTGAATAAGATGTGGTATTCTAATGTTATAATCATTAATGTTTTTCTACATCCATATTATTACAATATCACTCAATCATTATGATATAATATAATAAAAATACCCAATATATATGGTTATAATTTAATTAATTTACTAAAATAAATAAGTATCCACTTCAATTAAATTGGAAACTAAACTATCCTTTGTGTGTATAGCGGTCTACAACCTAATGAACTGATGTATTAATTTTTCCATAAACTATAATAATATATATGTATTATAATAAATATATTATCTATATATGATAATATAAACATTTTAATAATTATATAGAATAAATATAGCATATAAAAAAATACATTTCCTCTCATTTAATATTGATAACATTGCTATTATGTATGGAAGAATATCGCCTCATAAAGCGATGTGGTTAGATTACTATTACCTAACCATAGTTATGGTATATGTAATATTCTATAAATTAATAATAATATATTTATGATAAAATTATATTCCTATAATGATAATATAATAATTTACTTCATTCCATTATGATTATTAAAAATTGGAAATTTTACACATGTTCATGTACATTCTATATTCTCTATGATTGCAACGTCGTTAATTTTTCCTAACCATAACTCATGGTTATTTTTATTGGTACTAATTATTCATAATACTATACTTATTTCAAGATTATAATTCTACTGATGATGAAAAAATAATCACACAAATCATTATCATCTTTCCAAGCTGATTATTTGACATATGTTTTCAACATCATAAAACATATGCCTAGAAAAAAATTAGGTAATTGAATATACCGAAAAACTAAAAAAATTAAAATTATAATAATCTTTATTAAGGATATCAGGAATATATTAATTAACATAATATTATTATTCATGAAGTCAAATAATGCACAAGATGGATCAAGTTCGAGGTGAGCAATCTCTCAAAACCACTTTTTTCATTGGGTCATAAAAAATATTTCTATAAATCACAAAAAATATCTATTTAATCTTATGAAAATATTATCAATTTTTTATATAACATGAATAAATATATAAAAATATTATTCTCCCTTCCATTCGTGGGTTAATACTTTCTATATGTTCATTTCTCATTTTTCTTCATTATAAAATTTCTTATAATTATAATATGTGGAAATATTATGTAACCCATTTTCATTCAATGGGTAATTATTATATTATTCCTTATTAATGATGTCATTTTTATTGAAGACATAAATTATGATCACGTTATTTTTGGTGTTCCCAAATATCATGCCAATTGATATGGTAATGTTTTAGTAACTTGAGATGTCATGTAAAAGATTAGGGGGTAAACCAAATACATTATAGTAAATTCCATCCCATATGATATTGTCTAGGTATTTAACATTGAATCATGTTTATTTCATTTTATATATTCATTTAAAATTTCCAATGATTATATGATCATAATATGTCATGATCTTTATGATATTATTCCTATTATTACTCATGAGGCTTATCTTTTTTGATGTGCATTTATACATTCATCAATAATTTTAGGATAACATATCATGTTTATTCCCTTATTAAGATATTTATCTCACCCCTTTCGTTAATTTACTTACCCAAGATATCCTATGAAAATTTGGGAGCTCAAATGGATTTTGTAGATCATTACAGATAATATAGAAACTATTTAATGTTTTAGTTTTCCTTTGGATTTGTAAATAACCTTGTCCTTTAAATATACAATGACACACAATCTTTGGGGTTGTTCTAGTTTGATATATATTTTTAAAAATCATGTAATGATATTTATAAAATACATGGGCTACAAAAGTATGAATCAGAATAAACTAATGAATCCAATACGTCTTAAATATCATTTTTGGGTGTTGGGTGACGTATGGTTCCTAGTATAATGGATTTATGAAGAATTGGATACCACAAAGGATTGTTGTATGAGTTCCTCCAAGGAGGTGTACATACCTTTATAGTGTTCTGATTGGAATGAATTATTTAACACATGTAAAAATTAAAGACCTCTTTGATTGGAATCAGAGAGAGGCCATGTTTTTTTTGTACAAGAAAAATTTAGTGGGAACCAAAAGGATAAGTATAATGATAAGACTAATTATATGAAAATATAAAGGAATTTTTTTTTGATGTATTGATCTAGTGGGTTCCATAAAAAACATCCTTATGTGAATACTACATGTGTATATATCTCTTTCATAGTTGTAATAATAGTAAAAACCCTATAAATATATCAATAATGTGGAATCGATCATCACTTGGTGCATGGAAATGTTCATTATAACAGATTCAAGGGATTGGTTTTGCAAATTCATATATGATTTATGAACCATTGTGAAGGATGTGAAAAAATATTTAGGTTTTGGAATAAAAATATGGAAATTACTATTGATAACCTATGTTAGAACCTAGAGACTGATAATATAGGATCTACATATCATTTTTATATTAATCTATCAAATTTAAATGTTTATATTTTTTATGTTTCTTAGTTAATGTATCCCATAATTTTTTATTACTTTGGAATGTTATTATAAATATCAGAACCCCTTCCAACAACAAACATGATTGAAAATGTTAGGATTACGACAATAATATTCCTAATCTTATGGGAGCAGGAGTTGAGAATATTTTTGAAGTAGTTGTTAAAATATATCAAGTTATTAATAATTATATAAATAAATAAAAATACTTAATATTTATATGATATATAATGTTTTAGGTAAGTCATTTATAAAAAATTCCTCTTACCATTAGTGGAGCTTTTGATACCCTCTTCATTTAAAAATATATTTACACTACTGAGAATATATTCACTATAATCTAATGATCAGAGATAGACAATATAGTTCTCGGTATTTATCACATTAAATGAAAATCTGATTAGTGGTTGAACCAAGTCAATATAAAAAATATAAATGAGGATATTTATTCCATGGGATACAAAGACATCCATTAAAAAATCAATAATTACATTCACAAACAATCAATCGTTAAATGGAGGGGGATTTCATCAGATTTAAATAAAATGATGATGAGACTATTATGGGTATGAGGAAAACATCACAAATATTTCATGGTATACCTTCAGATATTTCTTCAACATCTTGTGTATGGAGGGATTCTTATTTACAATATTGAACACATTTATATGATATTATTTGGATATTTGAGACAATGATAGTTGTGAATAGATTTTATGAACATTATTATTCCATTGGAAGTGTATAATAATTTAAAATGGAGTTTTATAAAGTGGTGAAATTTGATAAATCAAATGGATGAATGAAAACCAAACATCCCATTTTTTCAAATGTTTGGGATGAAGCATCCTAAAAACTGTTAGTTAAGAACTGGGAGATGATTCATATGTGGAGAACATAAGAATCAGGATTACTTGTGAGAGAGTTAAATAATGAACCCACTAATATGGATGAAGGATATAATGTTGAGATCAAATATCTTATTTTTGGGTAGTGTTTCAACTTCATGGAACATAGAAATTATGAAATACAATACCATATTCCAATGGATATCAAAGAAAATTAAACCCAAAACCATCTAAGGCCAATAAATGATAGATGTTAATAGGTAATAACTAAAACAGAAGTTAATCCTATAAATAATATATAGATAGTATTTCTAGTTCATCAATCAGGAATAGTGAAAATACTATTTCATTATAGTTCTATGGCTTATTTCATATCATTCAGGTTTTATTTCACTATTCAATAAGCACCTCAAAACCTGGGAGTTATGATAGTTATCAGAATTATAATTTATAATTGGATGCATCCAATGTATATAACTCATTCTAGGACAATATTTGTGTAATTATTCTTTATAAAAATATCATCATCCTTTATTTAGTGCGGTTTGATGCTTCATTGGGTCAGGATTGACTATCCATATATAAATTGAACATTAACTATTTATAGAGGGAGATTAATCATGACAACCCAATTCATCATCTGATTGTGATCAAATGTAAGGAGGATGAAGAATATCTCATGGAATCTATTTTTTAATCAAAGATATTGTTTTCTTTTTTTAAATAATACATATCTAAAATTAATGTGACGAAGGACTAATTCATAGATGAATACATTCCCATTGCGAGGTATTATACATAAGTATTTCCTATATATTGTTCTTTCTTTCCTAATAACAGATAGGTTGAGTTCAAAATAGAACATATACACGTATCTCTTAACATATTAATTGATCATTATAGAGTTTACATCATTGATTTGGAAGAGATGAAAAAGTAGTTGCAAAATATTTTTTAAAATGGTTTTATACACCCATTTGTTTAACCAAGGGGTGCACCAATCAACTTTATCATAAAGAAGGACTGGGCATTGATTTTCCGCCCAGATTATCTTGAACTCTACAAAATCATGACACTACATAAGTTCCCAACCCATGTAAATAAGACTTTTTTGATCAAAAATGTGAATCTATGCACTTCATTATCTTGTAACTTTTATTGGGATATCACTAATTAATGGTGAATTGATAATGAATTCCTAAAACATCATATTCAACAATATAATGAAACTATGAGTTCATTTTTATTAATTTCAGACTCACTAATTAAAAAAGAATCACCCTGGGAATAATGAATATCATATTTAGAGATTACCTAAAAAATAAATCATTCCCTTTATAGATGATATTTTTATTTACTATAAATGAAAGTAGGAGCATTAGGAGCCCCTGAATATTGTGTTAGAATCTTTGAGAAAGGATATTTTTTTTTCCAAATTATAGTAAATGTAAGACTAATATGGTGGAGGTACCATTCATTGAAAATATTATAATTAATAAATGAATATATATTTACCCTTTTAAGACAAATACTATTGGGGATATGAATATAACATAATCTATAGTGGAGATATATAGTTTCATTACAGTAGATAGGTATTATCATTTATTTTTCATAAATATTAAATCTTATTAATATTCAATAATTATGGTAAAAAAATATATTACAGTTTTTATGGACTACTGAATTCATATAAATAGTTAAGGAGTTGAAGGAATGATACTATCACTACAACAGTCCTCAAGATTCCCTAATGGGGTGAACATTTTTATTGGAAAACCCAAATTCCTAAGAGAACATATTGAGATTTTTACTAATCCAAAATGATAAATTGATACCCTAGTCACCATGATAGTTGAAATTTATTATATATAACAATCCAAACCATTATCTAGAGTTTAATCTAGTGATTCATTCATTGAAAATATAGTGAAATTATCTATATGGGTAGAAGTGTGAAATATATATTGAACATAAGATCCTAAAATATATATTCATATGTAAGGGGCATAATATGTTCTATAAAATATTGTCTGAGATGATCATTGACTATGAATACTCAATATATTACCATCATAATAATTTAAAAAATGTGGAAGATTCTTTAAGTAGAAATGATATGGTGACTTTATCAGTGATGATATTTGATACAGAATCAATCTTCATTGTCTTGATGTGGATGGACTTGTGAATAATAATGAAAGGAACATTGTGGATCCATTCTAAAATTATTACTCAACCATATCCTATAGATAGGTTAATGGATTCTAAAAGAAATTATATTGAAATTTGGAAGAAGGTAGAGTCCATAAAGAACAAAACAAAATTGGAGTTCCCAAATTGATGAATAATGATTTATAAAATATGTTTTATGACTATGGGTTCCCAAATATTGAAATACATTGAAGGAATTTTTTAATTATAAACATATCATAACCTTTTCTTTTCTCTTAGGGAGAACAAATATGTATCAAGATCTATGATAACACTATTAGTAGTAAAATATGATGTAGAATATCATGAAGAATACATCAAAATGATTATTATTTTGGAAGGTAATGGCTAAAATGAAAAATTATAAGAGGATAAGGAAACCTTAACAATACCTACATGGAAATGGGAAAACAACCCCATTAAATTTTTCACTGGACATTCAATGAAATCAAGTGGAAACAATACCATATCAGATATAATTCATCATCTAAAAAACACTAATCACTTTATTACAGTTTTAGAGGACATCTAACATGACCATATTTGAAGAATATACATTAATGAGGTGGTGAAGATTCATGTTACAACACTATCGCTTCTATCTGACCAAGAACATATATTTTCCTCAAAGATCTGTTTGGGCCTCCAATTTGATCAAGTTATTGATTTAATCATCCATAAAACATATCCCACCAAAAATGATGACCAATCTGACTGGTCTATAAAATCATTTAATGTAATTTTGAGAGAATTTTCTCTGGACTTATATGGGGGATGAGATCAATATATTCCTCTGGAAGAGTTTTCGTTGAATAATAAGATTCATCCAAGTATAAAAATAGATCCAAATTAAGGATTATATAGTAAGATAGGTAGAACACCTTCAAGATGGGATAAATTTGGGGAAAACAAAAATTTTAGGAATTAAAATGGAAGATGAGATGGTGGAAATGTTTAGGATCATTGAAAAACACATCAGGACTTCTCAGAGTCGGAAAAAGATCTATGAAAAAAATCATTAATGAGGCCTAGAGATTTTGGAAAGGGATAAATTGTGTCCCTAAATATTTTCCTAAAAGAGATTCATGAGATATTAGGAGAAGGAATAATTTATCCTCTAGTATATAATCCCCTCTGTGATTCTCCAGCGAATTAAAGAAATTTATAATCAACTATCACTCCTATAAAGAATTTCTCAAGTACACAATGTATTCAATGTATCCCTCTTGAGAATGTAATAAAATGAGACCCCACACAAGTATAGATTTAAAATTTGGTATAGTTGTAAAATAATCTCTTTTATGTGGAAGATCTAATGATCATGTTTTAATATGGGAATAATTTTCTATGCCATTAGATAACTAACCTAGTCAAAGTGTAATAGGGGAACCATAAATAAAAATAGGTAACCTAGGAAGTAGAGGAAAAAATGAAGTCTATGAACCCTAATTTATTTTAACTTTTATTTTTAATTTGAATCATTAATAAGAAATATCATTAATGGGGAACAATGTAACATCCCATATCTTTTAATAAAGGATGTTGTGTTCGATACCTCATGAAACATGCATCGCTGTGTTTTAATGAACCAAAATTTATTTTTAAAATTACGATTTAAAAATATTATTATAAGGTATCCATTAATGTTATTTATTAATAAGAATAACCAAATTTTGAAATTTCCTTCTATTAATAAATATATACATAATTCTGGGAAACGTCTATACAGGAATAAAAAATACATATTTCTCAGAAAATGATTTTTAAATAATCCAATGAGAAAATTATAAAATAAATTTTATCAAAATATTATACCATATATTTGAAAAATGAACAAGATTTTAAGAACCATAATTCTGAAATTTCATAGGATTGTTTGTCTAGATTTGTTATAAAAAAAATTTAATGAAAATTGAAAATTATAGTTCTTAATGAAAAATATCTCATTGATTACATAATTTAAAATGATATATTTAATTTTAAAATGGAATAAAAGTTAAAAAAATTAAATTATTATATTATTTAACCAATTATGTTCATATGGATTAATTTCATGTTGAATTTTCATAAGAAAACATTTTATTCATTTCATTATTTTATAAAACTATTGTTTAATTACTTATGTGTGTTTTTTTATTAAATAAATTAATCCCTTTATTTGAAATAAATATGAAAAAATGGAATGAATAATTTGAATCTACATAAATAATATTATAAAATAAGTGTAGTAAAATTTATCTTCATAATGAATCTTAAAAATTATAATATTCATTTTAACGGTAATGGTTTAAACATGTTTTTAGATGGGTTAAAATAAATATTTTATGGTTATAATTACATAAATAACTAATAAAATTATATTTTAGAGACATATTTAAACCAAATATCATATAACGTTCCATAATTATGCATTTGGATCATTTTTATTATGTAAATTATGGATAAGAATTTTCATTCCAATAAATACATGTGTCTCCACTCCCAAACTTATAAAATGGAAAAAGCTATCCTCTCCCATTTAACAATATAAATCATTCAAATTCTTCCAATACCTACTCAAATAATTTCCCCAAATTACTCCCTACAAATTAAAGACCTTATTTGAATATTAAATTCAATTTAGTGTGACTTTAGGTATAATCCTAAAAAGGTGAACTGGAGAAGATGTATCATTCTCCATCAAGAATCTATGTTGAATTTATAATTCCTCATTTTTCAAATGTTAAACAATTAATAAGTATAAACAATAAGTATCCAAAATATATTAATTTTAGTTTCTTTTAATTTAAAAAAAAATCATCTCCACTTTCGTCAAATGGGAAACGAACCCATCATTTGAGTGTACATCAAACAATTTCCTCACAAACTAATTTAAATAATTTTCCACCACGGACACACACATAAATTAACAATGATGTATTTAATGGATATATATAATATTTATTTATTATTATTTTTCATTGAAAATTTATATAGAATATAAATTATGACCTTACCCACTATTTATGAATGATAATGTCATTCATGAGTATGGAATACTGACGTCTTGTGAAATTATACGATTTGTTGATTATTATTGAATTATAGTGGTTGTATATGTAAGTGCATTCAATGAAATAATATTATATTATTGATATAATTATAACTATAGAATTGATAAATAAATCTCACTTTCATTCCATTACTACAAGAAATGTTGGGGGCAAGGCCCTTTATTAAAAAAAAGAAAACAAACCCCTTTTGTTGGAAAAGGGAGAACCCATCACCAATTCGATGACCCAAAGGCACGGACGCCATAAAATACAGTGGACCAAATGTCCAATGACATAGAACAATTACAAATCAGATATATGAATGTCCCAAAACCCTAGCATAATTCTAATGTGAGGCTGAGGCCCGGATGATGATCAAATATCCCCTCCTCCTACAACCGCACACCACAGTACCCGCCAACAAGCTACCTAGCCACATAGGCCCACATTGAATAAAACAGTCATTGGAATCTATGTGAGCATCTCCAATGAATCCCACACCGTCACCTGTAAATCGATCCCACCAACGAGACGATGTCAATACTTCCCCACAACTGATGGAAAAGACCAGTCAGAAACCTTGCAAGAAGCTCACTCGGTCATGGAATAACCAGGAAGTCGATGATTGAGCCGCCGAGCCCAAGAGAAATGCCACAAGAGGCAACTAAATCCCACCATCGCTTATTAGAATCCCGTTTCACACCTCTCCACTGCTAGCAAGACCAATCGACATGATCAGTTCCAGCCACTAGCCAATGTGACATCACACAGATCTAAGAACAGATCTACAGATTTTCACCAGATCAAGATCAATATAGTGAGGCCCCGCACGAAGCGACCACACAGACACCTTTCTATGAGGACCAACACAGAGCTTCTTAGACCGACTATGATTCGGAGGTAGCAGATCTAGCGTTGAAACCCTAGAGAAAATGAGATCCCTCCGCCGAAGTAGAGAGCCCATTCCTATAACAGTTGTCAAACCTGTTGTTTGGTAATGTGGGATTGGGTTGTCCTTCCCACCTGTATGTCGCACGTCCCTAGCAAGGCCAAAGGTGTCCAACCCATGGGATTAGGCCAGTTCCCAATGGGGTTGAGGGTCCCATGAGGGGATTGATAGCATATAGTGTGTGTTTTCTTGTGAAGACACGAACCTGAAACCTCAGGGTCAGGACACCACTGCCATTAACCAACTCACTGGTGCCACACAGACTTCAACATGTTGTTGGGTAAAAAAGTATTGGGTTGGCCTGCCCACCTGCATTCCACACGTCCCCAACGAGCCCCAAGGTGGCCAACCCTTGGGCTTTTTTCAGTTCCCAACAGGGTTGAGGGGCCCAAGAGTGGTTTGGTAGCTTATAGTGTGTGTTTCCTTTCATATTGTCTCCATGATTATACCATAGTTCATTTTTAATAATCATTACTCATGGATATTATAAATATAAATTTATATATAATAATGATACTTAATTCACTTCCATTATATATAAAATGAATAAATGATAATTTCATTGTACATCATAAACATTCCTTGATGATTTTGAACAAAGAAGCTTGATATCCTCAAAACCTCCTACATGAACCTATATAATTAAATAATTGAATATAATATGATAATGATTAGAATAAAAAGAAAAATAAACATTATAAATATAAATAATTAAAAATAAAATAACGATAATTTTATTATTCAAAAATATAAATAATGCACGTGATGAAATGGGATCATGGTATGTGATCTCTCTAAACCTCCATTTTCCTCAAATTAGGTCTAATATCACTCCATGTCAAATTGAATCTCTATTTAAAATTTTAAAATTGCCATAATTTTTTTTATTTATAAAACATATAATCCATGATTGTTGTACCTTTTCTGGGGGAAATACATTCTATATGTGCATTATCCAAATTCCATAGTAATGACGTTTCCTTTCATTATGATATGAGGAAATGTTATGCATCCAAATTTCATTCCATGGGTAAATGTTATGTTATGCCTTGTTATTTATTTCATTTATTTGGCACATTTAAATTCGGAACATGTTATTAAGGTTGGTCATAGATATACCTCCAATGAAATTGGTAAGTTTTAGTTTCATTATACTTCATATATTATATTATGAATTAATCCATATATATTATCAGACTTTATCCATTAGGTGATATTATATAGTATATTAGGCTAATATTAGGTTTATGTAATATTATATTTCTTGTCAAAATTTCCTAAAATACCATCATTTTATGACACTATAATCTTGAAGATATGATTCGGTGGGACTACTCATTAGCCTTCCATTTTTTGATATCATGACATACATTCGATTCAAATTTTATGCTTCTACATAATGTTTATTTCATTATTTGGATTTTAATATCACCCCATTATTAAATATATATCCCCATTTTGTTATATCATTTTATGAGGAATAAAATGATTTAGGACCACATTATAGATAATAATATAAATATTTATATTGTTTACATTATTTTATTCTATTGTGGACCTATCATTTAAATATTCTAGGAATCATGGTAATTTGGTTTGTACATGTTAGTTATTTATGATTAAAAATCATGTAATAATATTTGTAAAAGAATTTAAATTATACATGTGTATTTAGAAATATTATTTTATCATGAAATATCTTTTATTCATTATATTATAGGTCACTATAATATTCATTCAACTTTATGGGGATTTTAATATTGTCATGATTTTTTTCTTAACTCAAGTTCATTTCACATAAGTAAAATAATATCATCATTATATTGATATTCCTAGACTCTTTATCCTATAATTTTTTATATCAAACTGTAGATTTTTTTATATGGGATATTAACTTTATTCATTAATATCCCGCCCTTTGATGAAACACAGGTTTAAATAAAAAATTATATTGATAATAATTAATATTATACATTAATGTGTATTTTTTCCATTCCCATATTTTACATATTAAATTAATTTTTTGCAATGTTTCAAGTGGAGATATTAATATTATTCACATCGTTTAAATGATTATTTATCATACCACTAATGATTTATATTTAACTAAATAGATTAAATGGACATAAAAAATTTTCAACATGATTTGTTTTAAAACATTTTTCTTCTAATGTATTGATTATAAATGTTCCAAAATCCATTCGTTCCTAATAAATTTTAAAAGGGAAATTTCAAGTAACTCAAATTTCTTAAAATAATTTAAATGTAAATCAATTTAAAATTTCTATATGTATTTTTTTTGACAAAACTAAATCTCTTTTACACTTTTCCATAAGAATAGATATATCAACCAGCATTTTCAATTTTTTTGAGACATCTAAATGATTTCATTTTTTTTTTGAAAAATGAAATTTTCATAATAATGGTTTAATAAAATATTCATTTTTTCAATTTCATAATGGTAAATGTAATTTTTTTCAAATTAACTTTCATAATCTTCTATGATTGTTCTTCATATATTTTTTAAGCTTGATCAATGGTATTCTTCAAATAATACCATCCACATTATTTATCTCAATGGATTATGAAATTCTATTATAAATATATTTTATGATACCTCAATTCATATTTCATTCATAATCATTTACATATGTTTTCATGATTTAATGAAAATTATTTCCCCCTTTGAATGCCATATATTCTGTTATGTAATCAAAGGGTGTTACTCTAGATCCCCCCATACATCTATTGATAATAGAATTTTATTTATAATCCATATATCTGTTACATATAGTGTAAATATCATATCTGTTTTCAACTTATTTAATAGTGTTTACCCAGAATGAAAATAAGATTCCCTAGATACCCATTTTCCTAATGGTTTCACCCTATATTGTTATTGATGATTTCACCAATGGTTCCATAAGAAATTTCTTTAGATGGATATAAGACCCATTTTATTTCCTTGGGATTTTGTGATATATTGATTGAATGTTTTTGGAACAGATATGCATGAATTTCATTATGTGCTATGTGGGTACAAAATTATGTACTCTCATAATGCATTGGTTGGTATTTCTATCCACTTTGAAATCATGTCATGTAGGTTTTGAGCCAAACCAACTATGTTTCAGGGGTAGTGATCCTAGAAAAATATGGTGTGTATGTTACGACACTAGAAAACTATGGTCCATGGGTAGTATAACTATCCAAATATGCCTCATGATAATTTATCCTAGCCATCTATGTTATGTTAATTAGGTAGGGATCCTTGAATTATGGTTACAAGTTCCAATTTATTTGGTCACCACATTCTTATGATGTCATTATCGTATAATATGATCATTAATTCCACATAATCTAATATAATAATTTCCCATTTCATGATTCCATTCTCACTATGATATCATATTATTACTCCTTACATTTATATGTTTTCTTATCCTTATGATTAAGATAATATTATCCATTTATATTTCATTTGAGATCACCCATTCCTTTGATTCAATTTCCCCATGTTATGGAATATTTTATTATGTATGATAATCCCATATGATTATATTATATATAAAAGTTTTGAGATATGTTGAAGAAAAATTATAGATAAAATAGCTTCAAAATAGTGGGATATTTTTTGAAATTATTAAAAATATATTATATTTTATATTTTATAATTTTTACAAATTCTATAAAAGTATAAATATAAATTTTCATGGATTTTAAATGAGAAATAGAAATGTGTTTCCTAGATGCATATCAAATATATTGTTTTAGGTATGATTTTTTATTTACTAAATATATGATAGTGGGTTTTGGGGTAGCTATATATATACTATAACATTTCATTGAATGGTGTTTTTGTTCTGATGTTTTATTCATTTAGTATCTTCCACATCATAAGGGTGATGTATCAATTAAATTCATCAATAAGAAATATCGAAATCCCTGAAAATTATTTTTTCTAATTTAGTTTTTCTCCAAAAACAATAATGATCATAAAATTGTTTGCATTTCCAAATTTCCTATCAGACCATTTCACTAATTTTTTTGAATATTCCGAGATTATTCAAAATTAATTACTCATTACCTAACTGGATTCCTTTATTTGGATTTTGGATTTTGACTACCATTACTCTAATCAGACTATAATCATGAATTCCTAATGTATGATTAATTTTCTCACACTATGTCACTTGAATAAAAAATTTCATTCAATTAAATATCATCTATATAATTGGAAATGAGTAACTATTGTTTAAGGATTAGTCACATGAAACTATGTGTATTAACCCTTAAGTATAATATTTCATCAACAAGACTTTTTTATAATGTTAGAAAAAAGGGTAGATACATTAATGGGACCACCACGCTCAGAGAATCGTTTTAGGGGAATTTTCATTGGCATACTATGGGAACTAATGATACACCAATTCAGATGACTATTTGAAAAAAAATGGTATTTATAATGCTATATATACAACATAGTCCTCATTTTACCATCATCTTATCCTAATCCTTATGTTATTTAGTTTTAGGGGAATAATACTAGCACATTCCACATACCACCTGGAGATTTTTTTACTAGTCTATAGGATATTTTAATGATTAGGGGATTATTTTTCCTTTGTGACATGTATGGTATGTTTCTCATGACATATATCTCAAGGGATAATGATGGAGGACTAACTTTTCGGTAAGGGTTATTTACAAGGTGGTTATATAAAAGTAAAATTTGGATGTAATTTCATATATAAATATCCCATTCAAGATTTTATTTTGATATTTCAAAGATCTAATGAATCAAGACCCCATCGAAAGAGAATTAGGGCCTTGCGGACCATGTATGAAAGTGGGACTCAAAAAACATTTTATTTATTCTAAAATATGTTAAATTTATATAATATGGTTATTAATTAAGGATAATATTATATCTAGAAGGTCATATGTTATGCCTCATTGTGATGATTCTTATTTGTTTGTTGTAATGAGCTTGAGATTACCATAAATTGGTGATGTCTAGCTCTATTATGATAACTGAATAACTAGCATCCTGAGTACAATAGAACTATACTATACCAGCCTTGGGAAAACACTATCAGGTGCATCATCATGTTTAATTTGGAGAAACTCCCAATAGGACTTTCATTCCAATATATGCATCCATACATGGATATTGGAACATCAATGTAGATATATCATGGTAATAATAATGTTGACCCCACAATTATCCCATAGAACCACACTATCTAATTTTACATATGTTCATCCAATAAAAATGAATGTTCATATAATTTAAAATCTCTTTGGAATTTATTTATAATTTTTGAGCATTCAATAGAAGGTAACTGATGAAATGATGGTGATTGATGTTAGTGGATCAAAATATATCCATTCATATATAGTATCC
The DNA here is from genome assembly GCA_963277665.1 of Viscum album. NCBI lineage: Eukaryota > Viridiplantae > Streptophyta > Magnoliopsida > Santalales > Viscaceae > Viscum > Viscum album. The sequence continues at coordinate 2,052,409,871 of OY728165.1, forward strand.
ATGTAAGATTAAGTTCATGAGAAAAGGTTTAATGGGGTACCAGTCAATGGTATTATCTTCCATCTATATTCGGGATCCAATTCATGTGTGTATATGAAGATAACTCAACTCCCTATCATGGAGAACATGGTGAAATGTGCCAGACGATTCAACATCAATTGATGTGGATGATAATATGAATGTATTATTGTGAACAAATAATCATTCCATTATCTCAATCTCTAATTAGTGTATCCTTTTAGTATACCCAAACATTGATTGAATGTTATAAAATAATTGTTCTAATAGAATATTCTTCATGAATATATAGACCACCCTTCTAGATAAAGGTGATGTCTTGGATGGGACTAGAGAAAAAAAGTGATATGATAAAATTTTATTCTACAATTGATCGAGACACTACCACTGGTGTGGACCATATAATTATGTTCTATAAGAATATGGGGAAATTTGACTATAAAATATACATATATATATGTTTATTGAATAATATTTTCATGATTTCCATGATCCTCAAACATCCCAAATTAAGACATTCATTAAATAAATGTATTGAATTTTGTTTTGGTGAAATCTACATCAACATCATAAACCCATGTATAAATATATATCATCTTCAAATTAATCCTACTTCTAGAATATGGTGTTGCCACAAAAAAATAATCTGGATTCCATGAGCGAGATAACATAAATAAGATCATGGTAAAACTTCTCAGATTCTATCCCCTTGCTCCAATATCTATAATGAGAATGATTTTTGATTTTTATCAACATGTAGTTATAGGTATTTGGATAGTTGTATTTGTTAATAAAAAATTATAATCTTTTATCAGACAAATGAAATATGATCAGAAGTAATTAGAAATTGGTGATAGTTATCTCTATGACTTCCATAACTAAAACTGATAAGACGAATTTATGTAGTATCCTACTCATGAGTTGAAACTGCAAAATACAAATGATGGTCAACATTTTATATGTGAATATAAATTGACTATAGATATAGTTCAACATGAGGAACAAATATTAAAAATAAAATAATTATATTCAAATGTAGTAGTCCTAATAGAGTCTATAATTTAGAGGATTAATGAATTATATTCATAAATTGAATATATACTACCATTATATGATGTTGAAACTTATAGGTGAGTAAATATATTATGATCATTTAATAAATCCAATCAAATATTAGTTGAATTTCAATTCTTACCCAACCCAATTCCATCAATGATCAATCTATTAGTTTATTAATCTATCTCTTATTTGTCTGTACTGTGAAGGCTCTATCATATGGATATCTCTCTCACTTTACTGATTGAGTAACACAAATTTCCATTTCAGTATTTTATTATTTAGATGAATCAACTGTTACCTCACTATTTAATTTAGGACAATCCAAGAATATCAAAAAGAGTAATATAATACTAAAAAAAACTTGAACACTATACAAGAATACCATCGACGGGTTGAATGAATCAGCATAGTGAAAATTAAAAATTATTAATCTTGAAATGACGATTATAGTTATCAATAGATTTTGAATCCCCTAAAAATACATCTTAATGAATTTCTAATAAATCGTATCAACCAATATATTTGAGTAATAGATGTTATATTTTTCAAGTATTTTGGGACTATATATAATATCTCAAAATTTTATTTTCCCTTATAGGGGTTTCAATTATATTTTAGTAAATTATATATATCAAACCTTTTCCATATCCATTAGGTGAATTTCATAGTCTGTGGAACTCTACATTTTCTCATGTGTCGATTTCTGGATTTTATACCTCATAATTTTTCCCCTTTCTTAATTATATGATTAAAATTTTACCTGATGTAGAACTATTGAAAATCATAAATAGGTAATTTTAATATGAGAATTAGAATTCTCAATAGGATTTTTCACCCATAAATTACATATTCATTTATTTTTAATGAATTATATGAGCCTATATGTTTGGGTAACAAGGGGTGTAATGTGATATGAATGAAGTGACCATTACATGTATACAAAAATTCAATGGGATGTGGATGTACTTAATAGAAATAGTTTTGGGATCAATAATGAAGCATGTATTGTGACAATAAAACTATAATTCAAGAGTTAATTGTGATCTATAATCTATGAATAATGAATGAGAGAGATGAAAAATTGTTATAAGAGATATGTAGTGTCTAGATGTGGTGATACATAAATAGAATTGAGAGGTTGACTAATAAAAAATTTAAAAAATCATTCCACAAAATCACTTTTAAGGGTGTATGGGGATAGTTGATATTTTTCTAATAATGAATATATTCATCTTATTAGTAGTCTGAAATAGAATCAGGTATATCATTAGCAAGTGGAGGTTTCTTTTAGAAACTAGATACATTCATTATCAATAGTTATTAATGGTTTATTTTTACTCTATCAACTGAGGAATGAAGTGTGGTATTTTGAAATGGGATATTCCAAAATGATTTGAAATCATATTTTTCAAAACATTATAACATTGGGTTAATATTATAAGGCCCTAGCCTTAAACCTTACTTAATATTGAGTTATTACAAGATTACACATTGAGGAACTTTTTGGGTTTAGGGTTTAAGAGAATTAGATCATAAAACTTGCATTCCATTACACATATAAACAAAGTGGTTACATAAAGATAGTATTCTTCATTCCTATCAATGGAAACACATTTAAAATAAAACATGGATTATTTCTTGACACTTCCTTGACACTATCATCTTATCATGTACCTTTCTCGTGACCTGTGAAAAACATTTCAAGAAAAACTTGGGATGAGCATAAAAAGCTCAGTATGGGTTATAAAAACATGGAAAAGAAACATGAGTTCATATATACATAATAATGAAATCATACTTTACCCATAAAACATAGGCACTTTAACATACCTCATAAAATCATGAATAAATCATAGAAATCATAAGACATAATGGTAACTTGAGGCATTCATAACATTCTTACGTAGGGAGTAACCCTCTTAGTTACGTTTGGAATACCCATCATAGTATATTCCCTAAAATCTCTTCGGAGAAACCTTAACGTTTCACTCCTTCGCGTTACCCAATGCATTGGAGAGCTATATCGGGCTCACTCACCCTTAGTTTATCACGGAACAACCCGTCTTCATAATAATGCCCAAGAACCATATCATAATCGTATCACATAAAACATGCATAAAGGAAACATAACATTTCCACATTTCAATCACAAGATATCAATACAACACAAAAAACATTGTGAAAACCATTTTCAATACCAAAATAAAAGAAAAGTAAAACATGGTATTTATTTTTCTTTTAAAAAGAAGCTATGGCTTGTAGAGGAAGCTGAAACTCAATTAACGGTCACGACGGCGGAGAAGTCGTTGTCGCCGCATATATACGACAAAAATATTCACCTTTTTCGTTTAGTAAATGCTTCGTATAAAAAAAGATTCCTTTTGAATAAACATAAAAGTCAAAGGGGTTTATACACTGTATAAAAGAATGTTGTGTATAAAATAAAATATGCCTCAATGAAAGGAGATTGAGACGAAGTCCCATACCTCGTATCCGACTTGACCTGACCGTTCTTTAATCTCCTGAATAATAAACTTGAGTTAATATATACTTGCTTATGAACCTTTTTCAAGTTCATTATTCCTTTTATACCATGTTATGAACATCATGTAATCTTTTAAGTTAATAGTGTTCATTTTGTCGGTATTTGGTTCTTAAGTCAAAAATAGACTTCTTACACTTACATGTTGTTAATTTGGTCAAAGGTTCATTATATCCAGAATGATATTAATGATATGGATAAAATATATATCATATATATTCATCATATACATGTATTTATAATATTACATCACATTTAGAGGTAAGAAATGAAATGCACCGTTCATGGAGACGGTAAGCCGTACGTACGCATGAACGCTACTTCCATTTCTATTTCGTATTTTCTGGAATGGAATCATAATGATATAAGAGTATATTATAATTCCAGTATAATAACATATATAATATCGTTAACTTTATCCTTTACACATCCCACATATGGTATTAACGAATCAAATCACTTTCAGGTTGCGGTAGTCAGCACTTCCTAAAATGAAGATATCGTGTTTACCCATAATGGAAACCATAAAGGTATGCCCAAAATGAAAAAAAACAGAAGCTTAAGGAAAAACTAAACATATTATATATCACATATAAAAATAGTGACATCATAATGGCCACCTTTGAAGGTGTTAAATGAGTATTGAACAATCATCATTTCGGGAGGCAGAATTTCGCCATCCACAGAAACCGTATGTTCTTTAACCATTTGATGTAGTTGTGTGAGATTTTAGCTCATATAAATCTTATAACAACATCCTAGTATATTTAATATACTGGTGTTGTTACAAAAGAAGTAAATAAAAAGAGTTTAGGGGGTTGGAGAAGCAAAATAAAACAAATGAACATGAGAGAATGAATTACCTTTAAAAGTGTAACTCCTTTTGATTTGAGCCTAAAGGCTTCCTTTGAAAGTATTATGCCCAAAGGGAATCCTCTTTGATGAGGAAAGGGATGTGGAGAGAGAAAATGGGCAGGGGTTGGCCGAGCCAAAGGCTTGAGGAGTGTGTGAAATGAGGTAGAGGTGGGGGCCTTTTATAAGAGGAGAGGAGGGGCACTTTTGGAAAGTAAAGAAATATTACTTTATTTGAAAATGTGTTTCGGTTTTAAAAGGTCCCACATTGAAATAATTCGTGGATAAGGTGATAAGGGTTCGAAATCCACCCATACAATAATTTTTGGACATGTGTAGTTCATAGATTTTACATTATCATTCCATTTTATTTAAATCGTCAAATAATGATGTCATCGCTGCATCATTATTATGTCATAAATAATTTAATTTATTAAATGTCTAAATATTATTAAAAAAAATACTATGATGTAGGAAATCATTCTATATTTCCAATGACTATTTATAATAAAAAATCTGATCTTTATAACCCCATGTAAAAATTGTTTTCGTAAAACATATTATGTTTGTGTCATTTTTACTTTTACATTAAATAAAAAGTTATTTATTTCATTTCCCAACCAAAGTGTCTCCATGGGGTCCCCAAGTTGACCCATGGCTTGTCTTGGTCTTCCATGACACAAACAATGAGGGTAGGACATGTGTCAAGCTCATCTTACTTTATTAAAGCATTATTTTTACCTTAAACTACACTAATTACCACTAATCGCGATTAAGAACTTAATAAGTTACTATTCACCAAAAAAATTATAATAATGTCATTGAACCAAATTTTACTTCTTAATGACAACCATGTATGTTGGATTTTTGAAATTCAAAACACAATGATGGAAAAATTTCATTTAAACGGAAAATCAGTCTTTATAAATACAACTTAGTGGTTTCACTATTCATCAAAAATTGAAGTTTTTCAGAAAATTACCAAAAATTCACCCTAAGATATATTTGATATTACGAATTCAAAAATGAAGTCTAATTTACAAAATTCAAAACATATAAGTCACATTAATTAATTTACTAATTAATTCCCGCTGTCAGAGCAAATAGCGTGTTTTTTTGAAACAATAAGTATCAAAAGATTGACACTAGTTTAAGTCCAATTTCAAAGTGAAATTGATTCCAATGACCACCATTGGATTAAATGGTAAAAATATATTCATATTACACATTAAGACCAATTCAAAATATAATATAATCATATAAATAAATTAGATTAAAAAGAAGTTTTGATGTAAAATGCAGTATTTTTCACTATTCATTAAAAATGAACATTGTCAGAAAAATATAAAAAATTCACACAAAGTAAATTTTGATGTCCCAATCATAAAGAATAAGTTTATTTTGAAAAACATAGTTTATAAAATTGTCAAAAGATAGATTTAAAAAGTGTTTTCCATCATAAGGCAGTAAAACAATCTTTTAAGAATATTAGTGTATTCAATGCTTAAGATTGGATTTATTTTCATTTTAAGCCTCTAAAACACTATCTCAATCATTAATAGACATAGATAAAATTATCTATTATTCATTACTTACTTGGGATGTTACAAACTTCCCCCCCTTTAGAAAATTGCATCCCCGCAATTTATTTACTTATCGAATAAATGGGGGTACTTATCCCTCATTGCATTTTCAGATTCCCATGTTGCCTCTTCAATCATGTGGTTTTTCCACAAAACCTTTACCTGGTGAATCACCTTATTCCGTAACACTTGCTCCCTGTGGTCAAGAATCTGGACCGGTTGTTCCTCATAAGATAGGTTCTCTTCCAGCTGAACTACCTCTGGACTCGAAACATGAGATGGATCTGGCATATACTTTCTCAACATCGAAACGTGAAAAACATTGTGTACCTGAGATAAACTCGAAGGTAAAGCCACTCAGTATGCAACTGATCCAACTCTCTCTAGAATTTCATATGGTCCAATAAACCTTGGACCCAGCTTTCCTTTCTTACCAAATCTCATCACACTTTTCCAAGGAGAAACCTTGAGAAAAATATGATCACCTACCTCGAAAGATAGATCCTTCCTCTGGTTATCCGCATAACTCTTCTGCCTTCTCTGAGCTGTTCTCATGTGTTTCTGAATCAGCTGAACTTTTTCTGCCATCTCTTCTACCAATTCTGGTCCCATCAACTTCTTTTCACCCAATTCATCCCAGAAAGCTGGAGTTCGACACCGCTTCCCATATAATTCCTGAAATGGTGCCATCTGTATACTGGAATGAAAACTGTTATTATATGAAAATTCAACCAAATAAAGATGTTGGTCCCAACATCCCTGATAATCCATAGAACAAGCTCGTAGCATATCCTCCAATGTCTGGATTGTTCGTTCTGACTGCCCATCTGATTGAGGATGAAAAGCTGTACTAAAATTTAATTCAGTACCCAACGACTTCTGAAGGCCTTTCCAAAAGTTAGAAGTAAACCTGGGATCACGATCCGATACAATGGAGACAGGAACTCCATGTAACCTAAATATCTCATTAAGATACAAATTGGAAAGTTGATCAAGAGATAAAGTATCTCGTATAGCAAGGAAATGAGCAGATTTGGTCAAGCGATCAACAATAACCCAGATTGCATTATTACCTTGAGATGTCTTTGGTAATCCCACAACAAAGTCCATGGATATATTCTCCCATTTCCACTCTAGCACTGGTAAAGGCTGAAGCATCCCTTTCGGTAACTGCCGCTCTGCTTTAACCTGTTGACATGTCAAACACTTCACAGTAAAATCAGCAATGTCTCTTTTCATTCCATCCAACCAGTAATACTCCCGCAGATCTCTATACATATTAGTACTGCCCGGATGAACTGAAAACGGAGAACTATGAGCTTCACATAACAACTCTCTCTTCAACTTTGAATCACAAGGCACACACAATCTCTTCCCAAATCTCAAAACACAATCATTATCAATGTTGAATTCAGGAAACTTACCTTTCTGAACCGGCTCTACCTTTTTCTGCAACTCACTGTCTTGCTTCTATGCTTGCTTGATTCTATCTGATAGAGATGATCTCACTGATACCTAAAACAAAACAGAAGGACTTCCTGCACCAAAAACTTATATGCCAAAGTTCATCAAATCCTTAACCAAAGGATCACATTCCAAATGCAACATTGTTAATGAAGCATTACTTTTTCGACTCAAAGCATCAACCACTTTATTTTCTTTTTCCGGATGGTAATGAATTGTACAATCATAATCCTTGATTAATTCTAGCCATCTCCTCTGTCTCATGTTTAACTCTTTCTGAGTTAATATATACTTTAAACTTTTGTGATCAGTATATATTTCACACTTTACTCCATACAAATGATGCCTCCAAATTTTTAAAGCAAAAACAACATCAGCTAATTCCAAATCATGTGTAGGGTAATTTACCTCATGAGTTTTCAACTGTCGTGAAGCATAAGAAATTACTTGATCATTCTGCATTAGGACGCAACCAAGTCCTTTCAATGAAGCATCACTGTATATAACAAACTCACCATTCCTGGAATGTAGTGCCAAAACTGGAGCATTCACCAAACTTCTTTTCAATTCCTGAAAACAATCATCACATTCTTTTGTCCAGATAAACTTAACACCCTTCCGAGTTATCTTAGTCATTGGACTAGATAACCGTGAAAAATTTCTAACAAACCTTCGGTAATATCCCGCCAAACCAAGGAAGCTACGAATCTCGGTTACATTTGTGGGTCTTGGCCATTCTTCCACAACTTTTGTTTTTGCAGGATCAACAGTTATTCCATCTTTAGAAACAATGTGACCAAGGAAAGAAATTTGTTTCAACCAAAACTCACACTTGCTGAATTTCCCATATAGTTTCTTTTCTTTTAAGGTTTGCAAGATAACCCTTAAATGTCTTTCATGCTCCTCTTTACTTTTAGAAAACACCAAAATATCATCAATGAAAACCACCACAATCATATCCAAGAACTCATGGAAAAATCTATTCATTAAGTCCATGAATACAACAGGTGCATTGGTTAGCCAAAAAGGTATTACTACAAATTCATAATGGCCATATCTCGTATGGAACGCGGTCTTCGGAATATCTGCCTCCTTTACCTTCAGCTGATGATACCCCGATCTCAGGTCAATCTTTGAAAAAAAACTGAGCTCCCTGGAGCTGATCAAACAAATCATCGATATGAGGCAAAGGATATTTGTTCTTAACAGTGATATTATTCAAGGCTCTATAATCAATGCAAAGTCTCATAGAACCATCATTATTTTTAACAAATAAAACAGGATCACCCCATGGTGATGTGCTAGGTCTAATGAAACCTTTTTCTAATAAATCTTGCAATTGCTCCTTCAACTCTAAAAGTTCAATTTGTGTCATTGGATAAGGGGGTTTTGAAATTGGCTTAGCATCAAGAACTATGTCAACAGTAAACTCAACTTCCCGATCTGGTATTATTCCAGGCAACTCATCAGGAAAAACGTCAGGATACTCATTTACCACGGGCACATCATTAATCTGAACAGTTCCTTTATTTTCAACGACGTGTGCAAGGTAACATTCATTTCCATCTTTTACAAGTTTTTCAGCCTCTTGATATGTTATAAAAAGTAAGGGTTCATTCCTGTAAACAAACTGAAAGACTTTCTGAAAAGAAACTTTTTTAGCTCTACAGTCAATCTTAGCATGGTAAATAGAGAGCCAATCCATACCCAGGATGACATCAAACTCTACTAGAGGTAGAACAATAAGGTTTGCAAGTAGGTTCTTTCCACATATAAGGATAGGAAGATTCTTATAAATTCTTTTTACCTCAACATTTCCCCCAGGTGTTTTTACCAAAAGTTCAGGAGTCATTTCTTGAGATGGTATTACCATTTTACTAGAAAAGGTTTTAGAGATGAAAGAATGTGTAGACCCCAAATCAAACAACACACTGGAATAATCTGAAAAAACAAACAAAGTACCTGATACAACTTCATTTGATGGCCCGACATCTACTGAAGTAGTTTCAAAGGATTTCACCACCCCTTTCTGCTTGTAGTCTAACTTCTTCCCATCACTCAAGCTCTTTGCCGGACACTCGTTTGCATAGTGACCCATCTCATTGCACTTATAACATTTCACTAACTGTAAATCAAATTTGTTCTTACCTTCACCTTGATCCTTTTCAGTGAAATCACGAGCCTTATGTCCCATATTACCACATCAATAGCACTTTCCAGAATTCAGAAGACATTCCCCAGCATGCCTTTTGCCACATTTATCACAAACTGGAAACTTATTTCTCTTACCATCAGACTTTTTTGAAGAATTCTTACCTTTCTCCTGCCACCTCGGTCTCTTCTTCTGCTGGTTGTTATAGAACACTTGGTCATCGAAAAACTCCATTTCCACCTTCTCAGCACATCGAACAAGCTTTTCATAAATTTTAAACTCACGAGAAGCAAATTCCCTTCGATATTTTGGATTTAATCCTGAGTAAAAACGATTGTTTTTACTATCAAGGTCTTAGATAAAATTTGGAGCATACCTTGCCAATCGAGTGAACCATTCTTCATAGGCAGCCACTGAGTCTTTTTCTTGCCTCAATTCCAAGAATTTCTTTTCCATCCTAAGTCGAACAGCCTTAGGAAAATACTTCTCAAGAAACATACCTTTGAATTCATCCCAGTCAATAGCATCAATCTCATCAGCGTCCCTGATATTTTTAACCATCGACCACCAATGATCTGCCTCACCCTCCAAACAGTAAATAACAAGACTAACCTTTTAATTGTTTGAACACCCCATGACATCGAAAATCTTCTCCAGTGCTTTAATCCACCCTTCAGCTATCACAGGGTCAGATGATACTCTGAATGATGGTGGATGTTGCCTCATGAAATGTTCCACCACTGACATGTTCCTCTGCAGTTGATCTGGCTAATCTCGTGCATGGATACCACCACCATTTGTCGCTTGATTCAACTGCGCCATTACTGCAATAAACTGTTCAGTTCCAATTCCGACCATTTCTGGATGCTGATTCGGAAGGTTATTTCCTTCTATATGCCTTCCTAGCACTGCTTCCCTGTTTCCTCTGCGGAAAACCATTCTGAACAAACATGTCTTAGATGAAGCAACATGGTAATCTTCAAATGCTATATCATTTCAAAGAATTTTTTTTGGATAATCATTTAATAGAATATTAACTCCTAAAGTTATCTAAACCGACCTCTGATACCAACTATAAGGCCCCAGCCTTAAACCTTACTTAATCTTGAGTTATTACAAGATTACACATTGAGGATCTTTTCGGGTTTAGATTTTTAGAGAATTAGATCATAAAACATGCATTACATTACACATATAAACAAAGTGGTTACATAAAGATAGTATTCTTCATTCCCATCAATGGAAACACATTTAAAATAAAACATGGATTATTTCTTGACACTTCCTTGACACTATCATCTTATCATGTACCTTTCCCGTGACCTGTGAAAAACATTTCAAAAAAAACATGGTATGAGCATAAAAAGCTCAGTATGGGTTATAAAAACATGGAAAAGAAACATGAGTTCATATATACATAAGAATGAAATCATACTTTACCCATAAAACATAGGCACTTTAACATACCTCATAAAATCATGAATAAATCATAGAAATCATAAGACATAAAGGTAACATGAGGCATTCATAACATTCTTACGTAGGGAGTAACCCTCTTGGTTATGTTTGGAATACCCATCACAGTATATTCCCTAAAATATCTTCAGAGAAACCTTTACGTTTCACTCATTCACGTTACCCAATGCATTGGAGAGCTATATCGGGCTCACCCGCCCTTAGTTTATCACGGAACAACCCGTCTTCATAATAATACCCAAGAACCATATCATAATCGTATCACATAAAACATGCATAAAGGAAACATAACATTTCCACATTTCAATCAGAAGATATCAATACAACACAAAAAACATTGTGAAAACCATTTTCAATACCAAAATAAAAGAAAAGTAAAACATTGTATTTATTTTTCTTTTAAAAAGAAGGTATGGCTTGTAGAGGAATCCGAAACTCAAATAACGGTCACGGCGGCGGAGAAGTCGTTGTCGCCGCATACATACGAAAAAAACATTCCCTTTTGTCGTTTAGTAAATGCTTCTTATAAAAAAGATTCATTTTGAATAAACATAAAAGTCAAAGGGGTTTATACACTGTATAAAAGAAAGTTGTGTATAAAATAAAATATGCCTCAATGAAAGGAGATTGAGATGAAGTCCCATACCGTGTATCCGACTTGCCCCGACCGTTCTTTAATCTCCTGAATAATAAACTTGAGTTAATATATACTTTCTTATGAACCTTTTTCAAGTTCATTATTCCTTTTATACCATGTTATGAACATCATGTACTCATTTAAGTTAATAGTGTTCATTTTGTCGGTATTTGGTTCTTAAGTCAAAAATACACTTCTTACACTTACATGTTGTTAATTTGGTCAAAGGTTCATTATATCCAGAATGATATTAATGATTTGGATAACATATATATCATATATATTCATCATATACATGTATTTATAATATTACATCACATTTAGAGGTAAGAAATGAAATTCACCGTTCATGGAGACGGTAAGCCGTACGTACGGATGAACGCTACATCCATTTCTATTTAGTATTTTCTGGAATGGAATCATAATGATATAAGAGTATATTATAATTAAAGTATAATAACATATATAATATTGTTAACTTTATCCTTTACACATCCCACATATGGTATTAACGAATCTAATCACTTTCAGGGGGTTGTAATCCGCACTTCCTAAAATGAAGATATCGTGTTTACCCATAATGGAAACCATAAAGGTATGCCCAAAATGAAAAAAAAACAGAATCTTAATGAAAACATAAACATATTATATATCATATATAAAAATAGTGACATCATAATGTCCACCTTTGAAGGTGTTAAATGAGTATTGAACAATCATCGTTTCGGGAGGTAGAATTTCGCCATCCATGGAAACTATATGTTCTTTAACCATTTTATGTAGTTGTGTGAGAGTGTAGCTCAAATAAATCTTATAAAAACATTCTAGTATATTTAAGATACTGTTTTTGTTACAAAATAAGTAAATCAAAAGAGTTTAGTGGGTTGGAGAAGCAAAATAAAACCAATGAACATGAGAGAATGAATTACCTTTAAAAGTGTAACTCCTTTTGATTTGAGCCTAAAGGATTCCTTTGAAAGGATTATGCCCAAAGGGAATCCTCTAGGATGAGGAGAGGGATGTTGAGAGAGTAAATGGGCAGGGTTTGGCCGAGCCAATGGCTTGAGGAATGTGTGAAATGAGGTAGAGGTGGGGGCCTTTTATAAGAGGAGAGGAGGGGAACTTTTGGAAATTAAAGATATATTACTTTATTTGAAAATGTTTTTCGGTTTTAAAAGGTCCCACATTGAAATAATTCGTGGATAAGGTGATACGGGTTAGAAATCCACCCATCCAATAAGTTTCGGACATGTGTAGTACATATATTTTACATTATTTTTCCATTTTATTTAAATCGTCAAATAATGATGTCATCGCTGCATCATTATTATGTCATAAATAATTTAATTTATTTAATGTCTAAAAATTATAAAAAAAATACAATGATGTAGGAAATCTTTTTATCTTTTCAATGACTATTTATAATCAAAAATCGGATCTTTATAACCCCATGTAAAAATTGTTTTCGTAAAACATATTATGTTTGTGTCATTTTTTACTTTTACATTAAATAAAAAGTTATTTATGTCATTTCCCAACCAAAGTGTCTCCATGGGGTCCCCAAGTTGACCCATGGCTTGTCTTGGTCGGCCATGACACAAACAATGAGGGTAGGACATGTTTCAATCTCATTTTATTTTATTAAATCATTATTTTTACCTTAAACTACACTAATTACCACTAATCGCGATTAAGAACTTAATAAGTTACTATTCACCAAAAAATTATTATAATGTCATTGAACCACATTTTACTTTTTAATGACAACTATGTATGTCGTATTTTTGAAATTCAAAACACAATGATGGCAAAATTTCATTTAAACGGAAAATCAGTCTTTATAAGTACCACTTAGTGGTTTCACTATTCATCAAAAAATGAAGTTTTTCAGAAAATTACCAAAAATTCACTCTAAGATATATTTGATATTAAGAATTCAAAAATGAAGTCTATTTTACAAAATTCAAAACATATAAGTCGCATTAAATAATTTAATAATTAATTCCCGCTGTCAGAGCAAATAGCGTGTTTTTATGAAACAATAAGTATTAAAAGATTGACACTAGTTTAAGTCCAATTTCAAAGTGAAATTGATTCTAATGACCACCATTGGATTAAATGGTAAAAATATATTCATATTACACATTAAGAACAATTCAAAAGATAATCTAATCACATAAATAAATTAGATTAAAAAGCAGTTTTGATGTAAAATGCAGTATTTTTCACTATTCATTAAAAAATGAACATTGTCAGAAAAAGTACCAAAAATTCATACAAAGTAAATTTTGATGTCCCAATCATAAATAATAAGTTTATTTTGACAAAAATAGTTTATAAAATTGTCAAAAGATAGATTTAAAAAGGGTTTTCCATCATAAGGCAGTAAAACAACCTTTTAAGAATATTAGTGTATTCAATGCTTAAGATTGGATTTATTTTCATTTTAAGCCTCTAAAACACTATCTTAATCATTAATAGACATAGATAAAAATATCTATTATTCATTACTTACTTGGGATGTTACAAATATGTAATGTTTAATGGGAGTGAAATGAAATGATGATTTATTTTTAGCCCAATGATATATGGTTCATGTATCACTAAGTATCATAATGTAATTTTAATCAAGATACTGGTTCTTCTTATAGTGGTATATTCATATATAAGGTTCACATTCATCCGAGAATATGATGGTTTCATCGTACTATAGGGTTTACAGAGAATTCCCATAATTAATTTTTAGTTCCAATAAACTATGATATTGTGAATGATAGATGGGATTAAAATCCTATAGATAGTCCCAAGTATATGTAATCTGGGAGTCTCTAATTATCCTTTGATGACATGAACAATTTTATGCTTGGTTCCCTAAAATGATATGTAATCCTAGTGTATATTCTTTTATAGAAAGTACAAACATCAATTGGAGGATCAAGTATACTAGTATATATACTTGAAATATAAATAATCTATAAATGGATCAAGGATAATATATATATATATATATATATATATATATATATAATTATGTATCCTATAATGATAGGAATCAAGAGACATGTAGTTAATTATATGGTTTGTTTCCAATTCTAGTATAATTTATATACCGGATGTAAGATATATGTTGATAAAATGATAAGTGATTTGGGTATTATAATATGGTTTCTTAGTGAATAGAAAACATTGTGAATGTGTAATACTCACACACTAATAGATATTACAAGAAATTATATTTTAGTAGTGTGTAAAATATAATTTTCATACATCACTACAAATCATGAAGTGATTGGTATCATGATAGATGAGGATGTAAGGGAAAAGTCACTCTAAAAATCAAAATTATATAAATTGGAATGATATCATGTTTTTATTATAGTGATGATATGTGAAATTGGATAGTTGAAATGATTGAATGGAGATCTAATACTAGGATGATAGTGTTAATAGTAGGTATAAGTGTATCCCATAATAATTTTATAGTTAAGGTACAAATTTCTTAGGAATATTTCATGGATTCTACTCTCATGTAAGGAAATAAAAACAAACAAAACATTTCACTTAAAGTAGTTTAGTGGTACATCATGACAAATCATGTTTCATGTAGTTAAATTTCACATCGAATGAAAATGTATGACCTGATATTTATGGATATGTGATATGAATGTTCTTGATCATGGAGCTTTTTCCTTAAGTTAGACCTGAAGTGAATGAGTAAGAGCTAAAGTATCAAGAAAAAAGACAATGGGACTTGAGGTTTGGACAAAAATAATATGTTTGAGCATCCCCATGCCTCTTGAAATAATAGGAATCAATCTATACATATTTCATAAGTTACATCTATAGGTATTGAGTTTGTTTTCATAAAATAGTATAAAGGGTTTTTTCACAGTATAGGATCATTAGAAAAAACATAGAACATTAATGTAAAACTATAAATCTTGATATATAATTTATATTGGTATCACACATAAGTAGATTAGGATATATAAAATTTAATACTCTAATGAATTTATGATCATGTGGGTAAACAATATGTTTTAGAGTTTAAAATCATGTGATAAGTAACTTCATGTCTTATAGTTTATGGTCATATGACTATGTCCATTTTCAATAATATTACAAACATGTTGAATGAATAAGATATTGTGAGGGATATTTCCATTCTGAATGGAATATATCCATATAGTTCATAGTCATGCTATTGGGGAAAATGAACAGAATGTGATGTTATGAAATATAATTATTAATTATCCATTCATTTCTATATTTTGTGATATGATATTACCCATCTTCATAAAGGGATATGATGAATTAAATTAGAAATTATGTAGGGAAAAAATCATTCCTGCATTTCAGTTTAAAATATAGTGGTTTCTTCATAAGTATCAAGGGTGTTCATAGGGATAACAAAAAGTTTCCTAAGATAGATGAGTGGAGATATATTTTTTATTGAATGCCCAATAAACCTTATTTTCATTGATCTCACGTATATAAACTAAGAAAATAATATTCTTATCCAATTAACCTAATTAATTTTAACATAACTAAAACTATTTTTCATTATATAATTTTTTACTGATTGTAATGAAATGTTGGGGAAAGTAATCATTAATGGATAGAAATTCCTATATTATTTTTGTAATAGAATGTGGGGTATCATTCTTCAATATATATGTAACATATTGATAACCCAAAAATCATGAAAGAGTTTATATATCCAATACATCATATCTTTTTCCATTATCATCTTAATAATTTTACATATAGTTTTTAAGGAATTTATATTTATATATACCATTGTATGATGGAAGTTTGAATAGTTTTATTGGATATTATATTCCTAATACATCCTCTTCAAATAAAATGATATAAAACTATTATCATTTGGTCCATTATTTTGTAGAGGATAGAAAATTTAGTAACAATGATAGACATTATAAAATTAACTACATATTTCATTACAACTTCTTTGAGGGAATAAATTAAATCCACATAGATAATACGTCCGTGGTACTAGAAATTAAATCAAAATACTAGGATGTAGATAGAAGATATGTACTCCCAAAATATATTCCCCATTAAATAAATGATAATGACTATTAAATGGTGTAATGAATATAGGGGTCGTTGGATGAAGTCAGAATGAATATGGAAGGTATGAAATTTACTATATATTTCAATACAGTATTATATCATTAATAATCCAAAATATCAATGTATCTTGAATTAATTGAATAGACTAGATCTATATTGGTTGGAACCATGGAATCCATCATTAATTTCATATCATATTATTGAGTGTCTTCCCACCATCATTGAACATTAGGAGTAACTCATTAATTACTCACATATAGATGGCCTTTGGTGAATTTGTTCCTTTATAATGTATGATAATTTTTTTGATGATGGATATATTACTTATTAGATAAATAATATAGACGAATAATGTTTTGTAAGTAATATATATATTCAGATATATATACAATCATGGAATCAACATGAATGTTTATGGACTCTCATAGATCAATGTTATTTTTAATTTTATTGATCTATTCTATACTAATATTTATAAAATGAATGACCAACCTATAGTGTGTTATATGAATAAAATCCTCATTATAACATTGATCTTCTCGTATTTTAGTTTTAATGGATTGTTTCATGTATATCCTTCTTGGAATGATGTATGGGAGTAGTGATGGATCACATGGAAATTTATCAATCAACAGTCATACAGAATTAAACAATATATTTATCTTTTCCATCTAAAAGGAATATTATCGATTTTTATTAATGTTTAATAACTCTAAATCTACCCTAATATTTAATATAGTAGTTTTTATTTATAGATCTATACTCATGTATTCAATGATGAATTTTTATTATACCTTATTCAGAGTGAAACTATTTGAAAGTAGTGTCGATAATTTGAGTACATCCCCCACTGTGTAGAAAAAAAATTCCCATGGGGGTATTTTTGAGTTGTAGGTTTTCCATCCATCAACTCATTAGTCTCTTTAAGGAACAAACAATATACATATCCAATGTAATGATGGTTTCTAATATCGATAAGACTTCATATATGGGGAGTTTAATTAATGTAGTGACATATCCTGGATAGGGGTTCCATAAAAAACATACTAATTCTTATCCATTTATGTACTCTTGAAACAATAAAAATATATCAAATTGTTATAGAATGATCAAAAACCACACTAGGTTCTCAGTTTATATCTAAGGATTATGTATATATTTCATAATGTGATCATTAGAGGTTATGTGTAAATCATGATGTTACAAAAACATTTAGAAACATTAAAACACTAAAAATCATTATGATGAAGTTCATCATGATTTAAAAATATATTACCTCAGTATAAATAATTTTACTATAGAGATAGTATAAACTATTTTCTTTTATTGAATCAGTATCCCATAAATGGTGTATTTGAAGAGAACAGTCTTGGGCTTATACATATTTAATTTGAGGATTCCATTATATAGCTGAAAACAACTGACGCATAAGGTACTATTTGAGATCATAAATTAGTTTATAACATTATAAATCCCAATGATAAGTGACCCCTTCTTCAATAAATTAATTTTCAGAAAATCGTTATTTTATGATTGTCAATAAATCATCTCAAAAAATGATTCTTTTGCTACAGACATATACATTCATTTAGATTTTAAGAATGATGATTGTCTAGTATTTCATAGTTATTTCTATGAATCAAATTATTTTGGTGGTGGATAATGATAAATATGAAGAATATCCTTGATATTATATACAATGATCACTTAAATGGGTTTATCATCGTATTATGCTATCTTAATTGTCTGAAAACTAACTCGTGATTTAATAATTATCTTATCATTTGATAAATTTTACTAAGATATCATCAATTTAATACTACTTAGTGTTACCCAAAAAGGACATGAAGATATGTTTTATGGAAATTTAGTTTGTGTTTTAAGAATTTTGAAACATAGTGGCATTAAATTAGTAATATAATTCCCTTTTAGGGGACGCTGAAAGAAAATGCTATATTCTAGAGAAAGGGATATTAAGTTATAGTTGTTTTCAAATTAAATAGGCTTAATGAAGATCACTTGGAATCTATTTATTACATCGATATGTATATATATTACTAGTACATGGAATAAATTTCATAAAATGGATATTTTGATTCATAATGGTAATGAACACTCATATTTTCCCCATTTATTTTCATGATTTTCACTGAAAAGGTAATAAACGTTTGTCTCAAATACATACTTCCAAATTAATATTCATAAAGAAATAAAATACGGTATACCTGATGTTTTTTTACACATAGGTTATAGGATAACATATACATTTACTATTAATTATTTATTTTCTTCTATTATGAATAAGAAAAAAATGTGGGTTTTTAACATTGTGTGATATTTGAGGAATAGGAATTGTAGATTAGTCCAAAAAGTTTATACAAATATTAAATATAGTATTAATGAACTAGTTATGACCTTAAGGAAAAAAATATAACATTATACTCATGTTTTTACCTTAAATTATTTAATTAATTGTAACACTATATAAATTCAGTTGAAAATAATAATAATCCAGATATATTACTTAACACATAACCCAATTATTTAATCCAATCTTGATATGCTATAAAGTTATTATCATATAAATGTGACTATTCTAAGATAGTTGTTAAATTGGTGTCTATAAATATTGGTAATCCAATCACCAAATATATTTATAATGGTCACATTAAATAAAATATATTTCTTATTTATTAGAAATGAAACACCCAATTTTTAGTGAAATAATTTTATACATTAAAAAATGTTTTATTCAAAAAACGTTTTCTACTTAATTTTGTATATTTAAATTATAATTAACTACTACCAATGTTAGAAATTACATTTTAATTAATGAAAATACCTAAATAAATCACCATATAAATATTAACATAGTGAAAATTGTTTTATTTTTTTTATAATGATAGAATTTTTAGTGGAGAGAAAAAATTTAGTAATTTTAATATTCTATCATTTAATTTTATTAAATAAAGTAATTTAATAGTATAATAATAGGATGTATTTTTTTTTAATGTTACATATGTTAAATTTTATTCTAATAATCTATAAAATTCTTCTTGATTAGAAAATATTCGTGATTTTGATATACGTTAAATTGTATACATTATATTATATTTTCCATGAAATCTATTTCTCATTTCATTTTACACAGTTTTTTTAATTGATATATTCCATTTGTAATGAATTACTATTTATAAATGGATACCATATTTTTAATCAAGGGGTTCAAATTTGAAAATAATGACCCTCATATTTTTTTCCATTATAAATAGTCACCATTATAATTATTTTTCACCTTGATAGGTGTAAAATTTATAAAAAAATTATAAAAAGATTATATATTCTATCAAAATCATCACAATTAATTATTTTATAAGATAAATTCTACAATATACATCCCAAAATATAATATAAGGGAATTTTATTACATTCTTACATGAAGATGATATTTATAATATTATATGTAAATAAAAAAATTATAAATCTAGATTTTAAATTTATTATATTTGGTCACATGGTGATAAAAAATATATTTTGGATGAAAAGGAAATCTTATTTTTTTTATAATTATATTATATTTTTTATTTAAATTAAATTTTTATAATTTTTAATATATAATAACATTAAATTAATTTAATTTAATAATTTGGTTCTTATGCAAGAAGTTGAAAACCCATGGTGAATTATTTACAAAACAACAAAAATATTAATTCTATGATGGATTATGGTTTCTGATAAATTTCATCTCAAATAATAATTTATAAATTAGAGTTATGTAGTGTATATTTGTATTTAATTTTTATCTTATTGTGCTAAATGTAAAATGAATACTGTAAAAATCTCAATAATTATATTTGAAAACAATGATATTTTATTAAATTATTTAAAAATCATAAAAACTAAAGGGTCAGTGTTGGATAAAAATTAATATATAATTTCCTCCCATGGAATTTTATGATCCTGTTGTTTCGTAATATGTAAATATATAACACATTAAGATTGTAAAATTAGTTACTGCGGTTATGGTTATAAATTCCAATGAAAGGGAGGACAACAAAAAGGGTAAAAATTAACTGAAAAAATAATAACAATTGTTGGTAGGTTTCACATTGAAAATAATATTATGAAATTATAATATGGGTCAATATAGATAAATATTTCCAACAAATTTAAATAATAATATTTTATGAAATTGTAAAAATACATGTGTGGAATTAACCTCCATTATTAAAGTAATGATATTCACTTAATTCACAAATAATGAGTCATTTAACATGACCAAACCACACAAAAATATTACCCAATCATTCATAGACATATACTATATGTTTTAATACATTTTTAATACCTACCCTATAATCATTGTTATGATATCAAAATGAGGTCTAGAAGAAAAGAGTTAATCGTCTTGACCGGATCAATCATGTTTTTTATTATTTTTCTTCATTTAAATATATTATAACCATCCCAAAATTATTAATATAGTATAGAATATATATTAATATGTTATTATTATTATTTTAAAACCATTTTCCACATACTTTTCATCTTATGGAACACAAAAACATTATTCAGACATGCGAATTACTTTCCATCTCCACATTGAAATGTAATTTATGTTTCATCAATATTTTATTGTTATGAATAAAAATATAGAAATTATGATTACATGAGATGATTATGACTTAATTATGGTTCTATAAATATAAAATATCATTTACCTTCACATCTTTCAATCCATTGGAAAAGGATTACAATTCTCTTAAATCCATGTGGACTACCACCACTATGAAGCGATGTGATTTATTTTCCATTTATTAATTAAATAGCTTGTAATAAGTTTGTATTGAATTCATATATAAGATATATATATATATATATATATAATAAAATAATGATTTGATAAGGGTGAATTATTGTTTATATTTCTTTCATTCCATCAATTGAAAAGTAAAAGCACCTATCAGAAGTATGTATAACCTATAGTCTCAATGACTGGCATGTTTCATTTTTCTATCTACCCCATTAAAATAATATTATACAAAAGTATATAATGAATAAATTTGATATTAATACCATTTATATTATTATCTATATGATAAGAATATTAATACCATTAATATTATTATCTATATAATAAGAATATTAATAATCGAAATAAATTGAAAAACATTGATGAAACATAAATTATATGACTAATCACGTAATATCCAAAATAATGATAATAGTGATTAAATTATTGATTAATAATTATTAATAAGTTATATGTGGATCATATATGATATTATAAATATATATCCAGTCATTTTATTAATTAATTATATGTTTTAAATCATTATATATGATTTAATAACATGATCCTCAGTGTAGAAGCATGATGTGAGGGGATTGATAACTCAATTTCATTAATTTGGACTATATTAATTTTACAGTCATTGAATGGAAAAAATTATGTGTTTAATGAAACATATCTATTTTATTATTATTTTACATTTTATGTTGATATATTTTTTTACACACAATTACTTCAACGATTAATTCTCACATCGATGTTTCGATCATTTTCAAGGATTTCATCACAATTTATTCTTCACTATGACTTATTTGGTATTAATCACCTATTTATTATTATATAGTTTATATATTACCTAATTTATTTATTCATCATGTATATATATTTATTCACAATGATTAAAAATTTCATTAAATTAACTTATACACGATGTTACAATTTAAATGTTTCCACATAAGAGACAGATTATTATACATTTTTCTTGGATTAATTATTTTATCAATTAAAGGATTAATATAACAAATCATTCATAAAAACCATCTACTTTAATATAATATATATATTTATGGGATTGTTTTTATTTTCATCTAATGTTCCCTCTCTCTATAACTTCAAACATGAAAATAAATTATTTAATGAAAAACAGATCTAATCTCCATTATTTTGGTAAATATTTCATTCACATATATTGTATTACAAATTAATTAACCATAGTCCTTTGAATTTTTCAAAATTATTAATCATATAAATTTTATGACATATATTCCTTTTTGAATGCTTTTAAGAGATTATTTATAATGCTTTCTAAAAAATGTTTTTGTCAAATTTCTTTTTATAAATTCAAATGATTGTTTTTTTAATGTATATGATTTTAATGAAAATTACCTCTTCCATAACAATTTTAAGATATTTTCAATTTTATATATGATTCCAATGGTTTTAAGAAGAAAAAATGTTAATTTAATCTTGTGATAATGATTTTCCTTTATTTTCAATTATTCTCTAAATTACATTTTTTTATTGTAAAAACCATAATTATAATGAATTTAATTGTTATTAAATTTGTTTCCATTGAAATTATCTTTAATCAATCACTTTCATGTAATCCAATTAAATTGGAAATTACATATATATTTAATATCAATATTCTATGAATTATAGATATTTTTATTTCTAAGAATGCATTAAATTTTTCAAATGATCTTTTAATTTGGAATTTTTTGATTAATTTGAGAAATATTGATATATTGAATCCTTCAATAAATATGTATATTGGTCGATAAGGCTTATTACTCATGAAGTAGATCAATCATTACAAAAATGAAGAATGTATGAGACATATAGTGATGGGTGGGAAATAAAAGTATATATCCCCAGAATGCATTGATAGGTATCATTAGGAAAACTATATAAATAAATTCTAAAAGGGTTTTTTGGTTTATACCTACCAATAGTTTAAACTATATATAAATAATGGATTTACAGAAAATATATCATAATATTTGAGATATTGAAATCCCATATTATTTCATTCATTTATTTATTATATAGTTTTTATTATCAATGATATTATAGAACTGATATTATATATATATCCATTTCATTATCAAGTTAACGGTTAAATTGGGAGTGTTTTAGTTATATATCATCCAATATTGATTATGCCTTATATAATCATGATATATTTCAATATATATAACCCATTCTATTTATTTGATCCCACCCTTTATTTTTTTCATAGGCCATGTTAGAAATGAAGAATCCTGAATTGAGTTCAAGGATTCCTAATATTTTCTATTACAAGGAATTCTATTTTTCAAATATTAAAAAATTATGAATCATGTTTTAAAATAGACATTTTGTATTATTAATCTATTTATTCCTTTTGTATTTTCTCACTTATATCATTTTATATTGTAATAATGTTTCATCTGGCTCTGGTCCACCCAAGTTTGGGTCTTTCAGTTTGGAATTAAAATGTTTTTTAGTAGAAACTATTAGAAATTGATTTGGTTAAAATTGAATTTATAAAACAACTATGTAAAATTATTTTATTATATTTTTGACTATAGTAAAATATCATAAAATTTTATCAATGTATTGATTATATGGCATTCCATGAAATAAATCCCTATCTGGATACAACATGGGAACATGATTTTGGAATATTTGTATATTTGGTTCATAACCCCAGAAAGTGGTCATCAAATATATATCAACAAACATTCTAGTTCTTAGTGAGTGTTCCATTACAACACAGCAAGTAAGAAAATCTTAGGGGATATGATTGGGTTAATTCACATTTTATCTATGAAAATTTATGATGAATGATATTGTAGAACCAATTGAATCATATGTTATTCAATATTGATATGGGATTCAACTTAATTCCCATAGGTTCCTAATTCTAATGTGGATCATAGTTTTAAATTCATAGATAATTATTTTGATGTTTCAAGTTATTATTTCTAAGATGATTAAGGGAATATTCAGATATATTTATATTGATGAAACCCTTTGGTTGGGTATATGTTTTGGTGAAAAGGATATTTTGGGATGAAGAGCATTATATTTTTTGGACACAAAATTAATTTTATTATTAATCATTAGGGTTAATTAGATCACCAATGATCAATTAATTACATGTAATTAGAAATTTTGAACATATGTTTTATCATATAGATAACCATGGTATTAAAAAGATATTTGGTGACTATGTGATTAAATTTATTTTTGAATAAGATCACATTTTTTTTGTTGATCAATATATTATTATATGAAAGGGAATTTAATTTTATACGATGTGATTTCTGTTTAGGGATAAATATTGTGTTAAAATATAGAAGAACATATATTTTTATTATGTTTTATGGTTTTTTTTAGTTTAGGGAAATGGTAATAATATTCTCATGAATATATATTGAAGGTATTTTAATGTTTGGTATGTAAAATTATGAGTTAGATTATATATCATGGTGATAAATATTTAATAATATCTTTCTTATTTTTTGGTTTTGAATATGGAAATACATATATTGGATGTGTCTTATGGATAACTATTTTAGGATTGGATTGAATCAATATTTAGGGGTTTTTATTAGGATTTTAGAAATTAATCTATTATATTTATCCTCATTGGAAAAAAATTTGAACTTATTTTTTCAATTTTTTTATGGAAACAATGAATTATTTCTCATTACTTTAAAGAAAATATTAACTATTAAAAAATTATTTTGATGATTATTGAATAAAAAATCCCTCTTTAATAATAAATTTATGGAATAATATATGAGGTAACTAATTGAAGCACAACCACATGATGAAATTTTTCTTATGAAATGAAAATAAATAATGTGACTAAATTTTCCAAAGTTATAATCTTTCTGGTAAAAAAATAAATTCATTTTAGGTGTATATTGTAATAATAATATTATCCTTATAATTTCATTTTAGATGAATTAATAGTCTTTTCACCCCATACAGATTTATGGATTTATTTACATTTTTTTCTACTGACCATATTCTCAATGTGTCTCCATTACTTCTTAGAGGTTATATTCCCCTTCAATGTGAAAATATTTTCATTCCATCAATGTTTGAATTATCTAAAAACCTGAACAAGTTATATTCCAGGTATCCATTATGTTTCACATGTTTCTTTTTCAAACTATTTTTTTATATCCTTATGTATGATGTGGGTTTTGAAATAAAGATAGTAATTTGAATACCAATATAATATTTCATGGGAAAATATTATTTAGTCGGTAACAAATTTAATACCTATAAAATTTAGTTTAAAATAATAATAATAATGATCTCTTTGTTAACATGTAATACTGATCAATAAGTGAATTTTTCTATACTATTATAATATTATAATTTCAATGTCACTATTATAAAAGTGCTATTCAATTAGCGATAATAAATATTTGTGCCCACATTATGATAAAAATATATTTATAATGGACATAAATAATTAAAAAAATAAATCAATTAATATTGAATAAGAACTTGATTTTTTGTAAATTCATTTTTATGCTTTTATCATATGTTTTCTTTAAAATTGATGGTTATTATATTTTCTAAATGAAAATTAAAATTAATAATTAAAAATAACATAAATTATTTTTAATAATTTAAAAAACGGTGCCAAAGATAACTTATCATGAATTTTTTTTATTGAAATGATTTTTTTACCGAATATAGAAAATTCTGAATTTTTAAATACTATTATTTATTTTAAATAAATTATGTAATTTTAAAGTCTCATTATATTTTTTATTTAGTATTATTGTAATATATGATACATTTTATATTTAATAATCTATTAAATTCAATTTTAATCCGAAATATTTATGATTTAGATATAGGATTCTTATTATGATTAAAACCCTTTATTTTGTTTATGGTTAAATTCACTTGAAACATTAAATTTATTTGGATTATTTAAAATTAGATTTTTTTGAATTATGGAAATTTCATTTATCATGTATATTATTATTTCAGAAATCATATACCATTTTTATATATGGGTTTTAACTCTAAAATTTATTTTATTGACAGGAGAAATATAGACAATTCATATCATTAGTGAAAACCAAATTTTTTTTATTAAGGAGTAATGATTATTAGTTTAAGTCATCATTTGATATATAATGAATTAATTAAATCTGTTATTATCATTGGGAAAAAATTATAGATATCCACTCATTTCATTTAATTGTTTAATGAGAAAAATCCATATGCCAAAATAAATGGATTTTTAGTGTAAACATCACAATTGATAAAACTTTTATGTTGAAAGGTAATGATGGTATAGATTTCATTATCTCTAAGATCAAGAAAAAATATATTTATCAATTTCATCATGTAGAATTTAATTACTATTATCTAGTAGATTGTTGTGTTGATATTATACATAGATGAATTTTATGTTCGTGTTATTCAATAAATGGAATGTATTTTTAGTTATTTACCATGCCATATTAATTATTCCATATATATATGTGATAGAGTATATTCTACATAATAATTAGTAGGAATTTTAACTCCCCTTATTTTTTTCTTTTCCTTAGGATATTAAGAAGATTTTTTTGTATGATTTCAAGGATTTGAAATTATTCCCTTCTTATTTATTATATTTGATTCCAATTGTGAAATAGGTATCATGTATATATCTAGAACTAAAAAACTAATAAATGCCTCATTCCTTTACACTTATAATCTTATAATCTAGTATAACATAATAATGTAGACAACAACTATCGTTCATTGGAGTTGGGGTTGATAAAGGTGGAATTAGATAATGTTTAGTTAAAACAATGATGTTTTTTTTTATAAAATCATATATTAGGGAATATATCATAATAATAGACAATGAGGATATTTTAAATTGGGTAATAACATCCTAATTGCTTTATAAGGAAGAGTTTATGATGGTTTTTATAGGAATAATCCATATATGGATACTATAATTGGATGTAGTTTTTGAAATGATCAATATTGGGGTAATAACCAACAAAATATTTTATTCAAGAATATATCAACCATAATTCTATTTCATGGTTAGTGTTCCCTTAGAGAAAACCTTTAATGATATTCCAAAAGAATTTTCTAATAATAATTTACAAATTCTTTTCAAACCATTATGTATTATTTTCAAATATTGTTATCATATAAATATATTCATAAAGAAACCATGTTTATGATTCTGATATTATCAATGGATAAATTTTTAATTTTTTTAATTATTAAACCAGACATATAATTAATTATTATAATTTAGAATTCATAATTTTAAGATCTAATATATGAAATTTCATTGTATAGAAATGGTTCCATGAATAAAGTAGAGTATCGATACTTATAGGAAATATAAAAAATTCTTTTTTAATCCACCTAATACACTTGTGTTGGAGATAAGTAGATCATATCAGTATTATATAAGATGGACTAAGATACGATAAATAAAATTTTACATATGGTGAAATAGGATGATATATAATATGATACACCTATATTGGTCGGTTTCATGCGATTGAATCCCCTATCATTTAGTGTGACAGTTAATCCATTTTTAGCTAAGCAATTGATCGTGTCCCTTGAAAATATATTTTTAGCCTTGGGGTTAGGTGAAATGGTAATGGTTAGGAATTCTGTATATTTTATCAAAGGAGAATATGATAAATAATATTTATTGATATAGAATAATTGGTATAAAGGGAAAATAAAAAACATTTAATGGAGTTCGTTTATAAAACATATTCTTCTACAAAGACATCCCACATTGGAAATGAACTGAAATGAATAAAAAAATATTTAGGGTGATGAAAAAGGAAGAATCAATTATTTCAGAGTATGAGTCTACCTCTAAAATAATTGTCATGTATCATATTAATTATAAATAAAATACAAAATGAATTATTGAATATTTTATTGAAGGTATGTAACCAAGTCTCTAAATGGGATTAAATTATTAAATTTTGTCATCATATAATAAAACAATGTTAATTACTGTGAAAAAAAGAATTAACTTTAAATATCTGATATATTCAATATGAATCAGTGGTAGAATAAAACTATTTTACTCTACAAAATAGGGAGTGAATCAAATTAAAAGAATGAAATTAATTAATTTCTATAATTTGAAGTCAGTTCGTTAATAGTGAGGTCATAAGGGTTATCTAGCTCATGAATGTGATGATATGAAAAATACCACTTCTATACTGTGATTCAGCAATAAATAAATGGATATTTTTTTGATAACTTTTAAATTTTAAATGAAAATTATATTTACCCCTATTACCCTGTGTGAAATTTTTCTATCAAAAATCGAAGTGAAAATCTATATTCTATAAGGATGTGTATTGTAGCTTTAATAATTCACATAACTATGCACTAATTACAGAACTAATTATCATATATGTTGTTTATATTAATATAATTTTTGGTATGTAGTAGATTTCATAATATAATTTAAAACAATTATTATAAGTTTATGAAAATTATGATTCATGAAGACGATTAGTAATTCCATTTATTTATTGATGAGGCATTATCATATGAGTCATGTCTAGAGAAACCAAAAGTTGATATAGATAATGATATTACTGGGGACGAAGAGAAGACACATTCCAAGAATGGAAAAGATAATATTCAAATTGGGGATGTACCAATTGTAAAAAAAACCCAAATTATATCATATCAATTATATTGACAAACACTATATAGTGAAGTTGAGTATTTCATATATTGAGTCCTGATTAATTTAATAAAACCAAAAATACTAATAATACGAAATTTTTTAATTATTTGATTATAATAATAAACACCGGGTTTTTGTGATAAGGTATTTATATAACAAAATATTTCAACTTTTGGAACCAATTTTCATTATGTTATTATGAGTGAATGATTTATGAGGTTCTGTATTGAATATTGGGAAGTCAAAGTTATTACAATAAAGAACAAGTATCAATTTACTCAAATTTATGACTTATATATCAACTTTGAAGAGATAAATATTTTCCCACGAATGACCTTTCTTCTATGTATCATCAATTGTGACTAAATAAAGAATATACTCCAGTGAAAACATTTTGAGAAATGCATGTTAATTATGATTTTATATTAAATCTGTTTGGATTGAATATTCACCAATTTTATGTACATTTTGAGAAATTTAATCAATGAATATCTTGATAATTTATTTATTGTATTCATTGATGGAATAATAGTGTATTATAATATATATGAGGATGATTGGAATCACATTATGACTACTCTTGAGACTCTTATAGGAAAAGGGTTAATGGAAATTTTATCATGATCCAATTTTGGGTTTTGAGTGTTTTTTTCTTATCCTTATTGTCTCTATGGTTAGTTTCATTATTGATCATGTGAGGAAAAAAGTTAATATTATAATGGAATAAAAAAAATACCATAACAGCTGTAAATTGATTAAATTATTTTTAGGGTTATTATCAATGTTTCATTTAAGAAATTTCCAAAATTTCTAACCTGTTAATAAATATTCACAACAGATAATTTATGTCCACATCGATAGTTTAATATAATAATGTCTTCAAGGATTTAATATTATATAGTTCAATACTATGATTTTAAATCAACCATCTTGAAATTATGGATTTTTTTAATTTAGTGACACATTATAGAAAGATCTTGGTTGTGACCTTATGTATATTGATAATGTTATTTCTAATGAATCAAGGTAGTTAATGATTCATGGAATAAACAATCCAAATCATGTTCATGAGTTGGTATCCATAATATTTTCTCTGATAATATGGCGATATTATCTATATAGTTAAATATGACTAATATACACATATCATAAGACCTTAAAATAAATGTTTTCTTGAAAGAATGTTCCCAGTAAGAGGTAAAGGCGATGACATGATATACTCAGGGATTGTAATATCCCGATTCTCTACCACCCCGGAAACAGAAATAAGGTAGGGAGGCATTGATAAGGAAATACCATAGAGATCATACCCAAATATGGATAAACATGGATCATATGTTCACGTATCTAATAAGTAGGGGTAAGATAATTATCATGAAAGGGGGTACATCATTAGTGTTTCAAATTATTACCAAAACATATTTACCAGAAAAAGATAAAAAATTCTCTACATGATTTTGTGAATTTTCATAATAAAATTAAAGAAGTCACTGATGTAATGTTGTACGACTTTGTAACCAATGACAGTATTCCAAAATTCTAAAAGTTTCTATGTGTTTCTTCTATTTTGAATCAGAAAGGGGGATTTTTGGATGATGTAGATATCTTAATTTTACCTATAAAACAAGAAATCCCTATGATGTATAAGGATTTTAGGGAACATTTATGGTTGGATATTATAAATTTGCAATATTTATATTATATACTAAATATATGGTTTTTGAAGAGGGGTGGATGAGAAAAAACATCCTGGATGAATATTTCTACCACTACATATTCCTATGTATAAATGTGATAGAATTATTATTGAAATTGTCACTAGACAACTAAAGGATCCTAAAAACAATGATTTAATATGTGTTATTATTGATTTCACAATCAAATCCATATATTTCCTTAAGTTAAATGAATATTTATCTCTTGATAAAATTTTATGACTCTATAATAATGTTATTTTAAGATATAATGGTTCATGAAAATCAATTGTGTCAGATTGTGATATTCATTTAAAAAATATTAAAGGGTCTTCAGTTGGCCATTGATATTAAGATACATTTGAGAACCACCTACCATCCTCAAACTGATGGATATTCGGAAAATAAAATTTAAACATTATAATATATTTTTAGAAAATGCTCACATAGAATTCATGGGATGTGGGATTTGTATTTAACTTTTGTAGTGTTTCCCTAAAAAATATTTCTCATTGTTTATTCAAATGGTATCACGCTAAAAATTCTATTAAAATGGATTTCATAATCAAACATATTTGGATAACATTTATAAAATAAAACAACCTAGAACATGTTGAGGAGATAAAAAATATTAAGTCAAATCAGACTCATATTAAAGAAAAAAAGTTGGAAATAGAGTTATTCTAAAAACAAGTGGAAGGATTTTTAATTTCATGTGGTAGATCATATTTTCTTGAAATAATGTCTATAGAAAGGTGTGATAAGGTTCTGAAAGAAAGGTAAATTAAGCCCTATAAACATGAGATATTTTAAAATTATAAAAATAAATGGAGTTAAGGATTATTGATTGGACATTACCGAAATTCTATATAATGTAAAATATATCTTCCCCATATAATTTTTATTCAAGTAAAAGCCCAAACCAAAGCATATGTTAAACACAATTGAAATAGTGTTGGAACCTGGAATAACATAATGTAAAGAACCTTTCCATGTTATTGAGTCATGTGAAAATGTGTTAGAGAATTAGATAAATCAAATAATAAAGAAACAAAAGATAAATCACAAAAAAATGGAATAAATTTGATAACTCGAATTTTTTTGTAGAATAACAACCCTCTTTTATTTAAGAAGTAATATTCATGAAATTTTTAATGATGATATTTTGATTGGAGGGAATAATGTATAACACGAACCTCAATTATGGTTATTGAATGATATATTTTAATACAAACAAGATAAATTAATAATTGTAATATTTAATTCCACACAAGTATTAATTAACTAGGAATAATAACAATTTTAACTTATAATTTCAATATAATATATGGAATTAACAAATTATTGAATATGAATTTTATATAAATTATTATAGGATTATTTGTGGTCAAAAAGTGAAATTTTAAAAAAAATATTCTTTTTAAAAAAAATGTATGACCATTTTAATTAATCAAAAAAAAATTAAAAATGAATAATTTAATGAAATTTATGGATTATTTGTATATATATATTAATTTAATTACATATAATTATGAAAACTAGTCATAATGTTTATATATGATCATCTTATTCTGGATAAATGACTTTTTATGAAAACCCATTTTTCAACATATTTTACATGATTTTATAAAATTAAACTCCTCCATATAAATTAATTGAGTTTTATAAAATAGATTATATATTTGGAGTTGGAGTATTTAAATTTTTTTAACCTTTATAACATATTTTTTGGCTATAATGAATATTAAAAATAGTAAAAACTAATTAAAACGGTTGAGGTTAAAACTGTATTACCATGGGTTAGTCTATAAATATATGAGTAAGAAAGACATAGAAATTTTCTAACACATCATTTTTTGTTTTATTTAAACCTTCAACATTTCCCCTTCGAATACGAGCATTTATGGATCAATATTTCCAATAATATCACATGAAATTACATTAAAACATGGAAAATCAAAAATGTTCAATTCACCTCAATTAAAAAATAGATCCTCCACCCCTCAATTATTCATATCCTTCAATCCATTTATTTCAAAAAAACCAACCTATATCTCCTCCAAGCATTATTATCATGGTTTTTTAACTAGTTTCTTTATCAAAAGTCCAAATGAATGCTTGTTAGTAAGAGATTGAGAATTGATTTTCCTATGAAAATAAAATCATCGGCAACAATCTCTGTTTTACATTTTCCATTAAAACCATGGCTTATGTCATAAATTTTTTAATATTAATAAAAAATATATTTCATATAATGAAAATTTTTTATATTAATTTTATAGTTTTTTTCATCTCCTTAAACATCAAATGGGGAAAACATCGCTATTGCATTTAAAAGACTACCGTACCACTAATTGATGTAGATTTTTTTTATATAACACTCCAAATGATAGAAGTACTGATGGAATAGAATAATATATATGATAATTTTGATTTAATATTTATTATGAAAATTTAATATTACATCTAATTAATTATCCTTTCACATGCTGGGAGAATTATAATGTTGCTTGAGCGTACATATAACATATTGTCTCTAGGATGTGATGTGACACATATTCAATATTTAAATTTTAGGAATTATTATTCACATGTATCTGATTAATAAATATGATATTTATAACATTCATATAATTATTTAATTCTTTTAACTACTTCTTATACGAAATAGGTGGACCATCCGTGAAAAATCATACAAGTGAGAAAAATGCAGTTGACTCCTAAGAAAATAGAAATAATTAAATTAATGAATGGGTGATAATATATTATAATGGGATATGATATTATAAATATTAATATTGTTTTTAATATTTTAATTTCATTTTAATACCATTATAGAGTATATAAAATATTCTTCAACAAAAGGGATGCCTGAGTTATGATATTTCGTCTCAATTTCGATTCCATTGAGTCATATTTTTTATTGTGCACTAATGAACATTTATGTGGAGTAAATAATACCCCATTGATTTATTTAAAATAAATAAATATATATTCATGATGATTATGATTTCAATTCAGGTTTAATTTATCATGGGGATATATTTCTAAATTATTAAAATATGTAATAATTTATTTTTCAGTCACACATTATTTTCTAATTGAATATATTTTCATTGATAAAACCTTTTCAATTATCTATTATAAGATCCAATTATTATATATACTGTGAATATTTAATGAGTTTCCACATATTATTCAAAATTATCCCATCTGTTGAACATGAATCATATAATGATGTTTTTAGAGGATAATATATTTTATTTCTTATATAATCTTGTATATTTTTATTCATATTAATATTATTTTATAAACTATTTCACAGAAGAAATTTTTTTTAGTCAAATGAATTTTTAAGGAAGTATTATATTAACCATGTCTTCTAAAAATTTATTAATGTAATATTTATAATTTTTTTATAAAAGGGTAGTTTTCAAAATTCGTTAAAAAAAGAAAAAATAATTTTTTCCCTTAAGGTATGCAACGTTAATGGACTTACACACCATCATAATCATTTGAAATTATTTTTATTATTTGATATATTTTAAAATATTTTGCAAATAGAAAATTTAAATGAATTATTATGTTAATATTTTACTTCTTTTTTCATTATATCTCTAAAAGAAATGATTTTATATTAAGACCTATATTTTCAAAGAATCTATGATCATATCTTATCTGTTATTAGTTTGTTGTGCTAAAATTTCCCTTCAAACATTCAATTAATTATGATCATTGCACATTAAATATCTCATAAATACACATATTATATGTATCATGGATATTATTATTTCATAAATCATTTATTATTTGTTGATAAAGTGTATAACTATGAAGATAATTTTATTTAGTTGAAAATATGGTGATAAATGGTTATTATCTATTAAATAACGATATATATTATTAATTCATATTGTTTTTTGAATTATAATTATCATTAAATATATTTGGATTGTAATATAAATACAGTGATGTGTGGGACCGAACTATAGATGTCACCTCCACACATTGACTAGTCTAATGAGATAAATCATTTGAAAAAAATTAAATTTTATTTTGGGGTATATCTACCCATAGAATAAAGTCACATGGAATAATGCATTAACATTATATATTACATATGGTTTGAAATCATAAATCAATTATAAATATTTTCTTTTAGTGATTTTTTACTCTTTCCCATGATATTTTTTTATTATATTGTCCATGGATGTATTTCATATTCAGGTTATTTATTAAATAAAATGATTTTCTAGTTATATATTTTTCTATATATATTATTAATTAATTATTGATGATGGATTCCACTATATTTTACCCTTAATGATAATCTTATCACATCCATATTTTGTTTCCTTTCCTTGGAAATGATTAAATGTTCATGTTATATGTTCAAGCATGATTAATGATTTCTATTACTATGATATATTTTATTCCAAAAAATATAATTTTTATCGAGCATATATATTGCAATCCAAGACCAATAAATGGATAAAACCATTGGGATTATAAACCCTGTATATATTCCAATGTAATAATTTATGTACTAAAGATTTTACACTATATTTTGGTCTCTTATAAATTTCAATCTCATTTAAATTTATAACATCGATCAAGATTGTGTTCAGATAACCACCTCCTTGAAGGGATGTGAGTTTCTTATTTTGTAGTTTCTATGGAAAAAATGATATATTTTATAAATATATATGATAAATATAAAATTAGGGTGATTATAGAAAAGAAATTTATTAATTTCAATTATTTCTTAATATCATTATAAAAGTGAAACATCATTCATGTGTATATATAACCTACAATATACATGAATGATGTAATTCATTTTTATATCATATCATTTTATGAATGATTATTAAAATTTATCTAATGTATAAATATTATATTTATATATTTACAATAATTTTATAGATAATAGAACTATAACCTATACATAAGATCCAGAATGTTCATGATGAAACAAAAAAAAATTTAACTATGTAGTTAACAACATAAACAATGACAATAATGAAATATTATTGAAGGATAGTTCAAAGGATGTTATAATTAGATCAAAAAATATATTTTTAATATAAATATTGTCATATTTTAAATTAATATATTGTTTAAAACCATTATATAAGATGTTATGTAATGTTTAACAATGTTTTTGTATGTTGTAAAGGGTTTTATAACTCAATTACTTTTCATTGGGTTATATTAATTATACGTAGAAAATTATATGCTAAAATTATGTGACATGTGAAATTAATTTTTTTTATGTTGTATATATATTTGTATCATACATATTAAAATATTTTAAAAATTGTCACATCCTTGATTATTTTTCGTATCAACATTAATCTTAGTATTAGTTATTTTATATCAATTTCCACTTCATTGTGACATATTTGGTATTATGAACCAATTTATTTTTATTATGTCTACATATTTTCCATCATATGTATTTAACATGAATTTTAAATCATTACTGATGGTTAAATTTTTAAAATCATGTCACTCATTGATGTGTTTAAAAGTTAAATGTTATAAAATTGGTAAGAATTTATTTTACATTTTATTAGAAATGCATGCATTTTTTATTAAAGTAATCAGGTAATGTATCTTTTATAAACTATATTTATTTTCACATCTTGAATATATCTGATTATTCTCCTTCTTATCACCAGAATATTCAACTCCATTGAACTTTAATGAAGAATACAAATGTTTAAAAGAAAAACCAATATTACTTTTCTTTTGGACCAGGTATATTTTTATCATGTCATTATTTTTCAAAAATTTTATAATTTTTTTTATTTGACAAATAATTTTGCAATGAAATTTTTTGTTATTATTAAATTTTAATAATATTTATAAAGAGTAACATTTTAATTTATTATAATATGGTTATTTTTTTCTATTATTATAAAAAGTCCAAATAAATGTTTTCATTTAACATATCTGGATTTAAAAGACATTCCCCTAACCATAACCATTTTATAGTTTCTTACATCTTCTATATATTTTTTGTTTAAAAACCATTAATGTAAAGTTATGTTAATGATTTTTTTAATTCCCTTTATACCATAAATGATATTGTTTTATTCAAAAAAATAATATTTCAAGTGAATTTTTCTCATATTATTTTTTTCATTGATTTTATGTTTGAAACATTCACATTATTGTGA
This sequence comes from Viscum album, assembly GCA_963277665.1. NCBI lineage: Eukaryota > Viridiplantae > Streptophyta > Magnoliopsida > Santalales > Viscaceae > Viscum > Viscum album. Next base: position 2,052,447,127 of record OY728165.1, read on the forward strand.
TCATCATTCATTAGAAATTACATATCTCTTAAATATATTTTTATATCATGTATAAGGGATATGATTATTTTATAAACCATATAAAATTATCACATATGGTTTATTACTTTGAAAATTATTTGATTGATCCGATAAATCTTGATATTATGCATCCTTTACTCAATACAAAAAACAAAGAATTTAAATCAATTTTTATGAATTAAATTGATAAGTTGATTTATGAGTAATTCATTGGACATGTTATGATGGATGAGTTTATAATTATATATCCCCTTTATTATTCCATAGGTACAACGGAAAATTCCTATTTTCTAGACATAAAAATAGTTATTTTGTTGTATACATAACAATAATATAATCTATCTTGATACAAGGACTTAATTGAAAAGATATCATGAAATCTAATATCAAGAAATCTAATATTTTACATTCCATTCATTGAGGGTTAAATTAATATTTTCAATTTTATTACTACATTGTTATTATCCCTGGATTAATTTTATAATCATTTTTTAGATGATATGTGAAATTAGTCATATACATTTCCATATACATTATTCCTTATTTACTCATGATAGCTTCCACTATATGTAACCCTAAATGATAATCTAAGCTCACACATTTCTTCTTTTACCTAGGACATGAAGTATGATTCATTGTATGAGTTAAATCATTCAAAATGTTTATTCTTAAAATTTTTTATAATTTTAATATAAAAATTGAAATCATGTATTTACCTCATTCTTTAGGAGTAAAAATTTATTTTTCCCATTAGGATGTTATCACTTTTGTCTTAAACCAAGGTAATAATGTAACCATTGTGTCAAGGATACTAAATTTGGAATATTTACTAACAGACATTAATACCATAGAATGTACACATAATTATATCAGAACATAAATGTTAAACAATAAATTGGGTGTTATTCCACCAATTTAATCAATTAAATTACTCAAAGGCCTTCTTGAAATATAATATAATTGTATTCATGATAATCCAAAATAAGACAATGATTTAGAAATTCAGAAACTATAAAATAGTCAAATTACATCATTGATTGAATAAAATTCATCAAAAAATAAGAAAAAATATCTATTATAGAACAAACATTTATTCTTATTTTATAATAAATATTTATAGAATAATTGAACAATATAGAAGTGAAATTAAAAAAAATATTTCTCATATTTTTATTCAACACATGAGTACTAATGTTGTATAACTATACAAAATTACATAAGAAGAATTTTTAATTAATTTATTTAATTTATATTTTTAATTATTTATCCACTACATTCTCTTGATGTTATGTGTTATGTTATTTCTTTATAGTGGAGGAAAAACTGTTTTAATAATCCATGCTTCTGAAGAATTTGAGTAACTCTTGATGAAGGATCATTTCATACACCATTCCTCCATATAATTTTATTCAATTTGGAATTTAAATTTTCTATATTTTAATTGCTACCATAATACTAGTCCTTCCTTCTTGTATTTCAAATTTGATACACCAAAACAAATTTTCCATTTGATGAAAAATATGGACAAGTAGTAATTATATTAATTGATTCATTCTGTTGAAGAGTAGTATCCATTAAATAGTTATTAATTATTTCATTGTCCATGTTTAATTCAACCTTTATTTTTTAGACATTGTTCATCATGATACATCATATTCTTATTTGTCTCATATGGATGTTCGGCCACATATTCACATTTTTTGACAATATAATTTTCATGAAGAACTTAATATCACCATATCCTCTTTATGGAATGATCAATTCACTTTGGTGTAACCTACTGTTAAATTTTATCAAATTTTTATCATAAAATATCTCAATGAAATTAATTTAAACACAACTCAATGTGACACTTAATACTTAAAATTCATAAATTTTTAAATTTTTACTTGAGTGGAATAGTTAAATTTCACCACGTACATGACCATTACACATACCCCTACCCTTATAATACATAATTTTATCTTATATACCAATTCAATTTTGTTAAATACATTTAAAAATAAATGTAATGATCATTATCCATTCTATGTAATCAATGTTTTGACTAATATATATTTGAAATTATGATAACTTTATATATTAAGGGGAAATATGGAATGAAATTTACATATCACTAAATCTACATATATATATTCCATTGATGGATTATAAATACCATAATTGTTTTGGTATTTTCTGTTTATTCATTTATAAACATTTCAAGTTACTTAATTTTATTTTTGAGATGTCTCTTATATTATGCAGTTGTTGAAATAATCATGCATATTCAAATATTATTTGTTCATTTTATATTTTATCTTTAGCTACTTTTGAGGGAGTTTTTCTTATTTTAAGAATGAAACGCTTGTATTAATGTCCTTTTTAATTTTTCACCATCTTATAGAATATTATTTTTATATATCTGATTCCCTTTGGAAGAATTTCCTTTTTAAATTGGTTCCTACAACCTAAAATTTCCAATAAATACAAATTTTGTGCTTGGATATTAGGGAAATCACTATATATGAATAATAGAAGATTAATTAATAATTAACCAATTTTAAAATTAAATCCAAATATATAACTACACACCACATATGATTAAATTTTAGTTAAGTTGGTAATATGATGGCGATTAAATATTTGAATTATAAATAAAATATAATACAACCATTTTCACTGTTTAAATTCCCTGAATTAGGTTTCATGAACAAAAGTTAAGTTTTGTATATTTTTTGACCTCATGTGAACCTCAATGTATGATAAATTTAGTAATCTATCTAGGATGGACTACAAATTATTGGGGAGAATATCCCCTCTTTAAAATATCCTGAGAGATATTCCCAACTACACCAAAAATTAGACTTGAACCATCTATATAAATATCTTCTCTAAACTATATAAACATAATATTGGGAGCCATGGGGGTAATTAGTTTAATATAGAATGTAGTTAAAATATATACATGATGGAACAATATAAAATAATGTAGTCTTAGTAAAAATAGAATAATACTCTAAATTAAAATACACAAACTAGAATGTAGTTATATTTATTAAATTATAAGGTATATAAAATTATGTCCAGGAAAACTCAAAAAATGTCCTACCAATTCATTTTACATTGTAACGTATTGAAATAATAATTCTTGTATTTTTCTATTCTATACATTGTTTCAATAAAAAATATGAAATCATACCCATTATCATTGAAACCCTTACCGTGTATATGGGTATAAGATGAGTCTAACAATGGAGTATGAATCCCAAATTCCTAAGCATACATATCATTGTAGTAATTAGGTGGATCTATATGAAAAATATCGTAATAATATAATTCATGTCTATTTAAAACAACCACCTATTAATATAATAATGTGGGCACATTCAATTATACCCATCACTTGATCGTGATCTTACCCGGACACCATAAAACTATTTTATACCAACATTGGATCAATTCAATATTGAAAATTCATCACATAACAAAACTCAAACCATACACAATGAATATGTCAATTAAATCTCACTATGTCATTTACCACTATAAGAATGTTTACGGTATGATTTATTATGAATTCATGGACTTTTCCCCTCACTCAAGTATGTTATATCATCCAATTATTTGTTGAATCAAAATTGGGACTCTTTTCTTCTATGGTAGTCAATCAGTAAATATTTCCCCACTTCCCATCCATGACTCTATCTCATACATGGATATTTATTCATCATCCATGGGTATAACTATCTCACTCATTTAAGTCCCTCTATAATTAAACCAATCATATCACTAATGGATTCCCCATCCCATTTAAACATAATGAAAGATGTCCCTCCCCTAGAAGGTCCCCCAATTTTAACTCACAAAAAGAGGAGAATGTCCTTGACACCCATTCTCCTAGTTTTTTCCCTAATATATAAAAAACATATGTTGGGGAACAACCATATTTTTCAACTCATCATGATCCAAATTCACAACATAAGGAAAATATCTCATTAGAGTACCCTAAAACCGTCTCATTTATATAATTGAAGGGCCTGAGGCCACTCTTTCCAACTATAATACAAACCCTGACCTAGAAAATATTATTTATAAATGGTTTCCTATACTATTTTACACAAATGATTCACCATATATCAATCTAGACATAGGAAATATCCAGACATCCCAATACTACTTTTCACTCTCATCGGACTCCATACGGTAATTCTGAACCATCCCATCCCTTTATGTGTAAATGTCAATATGACATCCTATAATGTGGTTTTATAATGGAAAACCCACCATCATATAGGTACTACTATAATACCCTATATCTCAATAACCCAATACCAATGTAGTAACATCCAAGAATAAAAAATGTGTATGAATATTAGAAATAGTGAATTTACCAGGCACAATTTCAAAAAAGAAAAACTAATCTCAACCAATTATTTTTTCATTACATTTATAACTATATCAATATAATCTATTCAATTCATTCAAAAAGTAATCACATTTTTTCATACTCATGCTTGTACACTAGAATAATCTAATGAAAACATTTAAAAAAATTTATTCCCAATTTCATATAACATTTTAAAACAAATTTGTAAAATTATAACCATTCCCTTGAAATTTATATTTCACCGAAACGTACATTTAAAAAACTAAAAAGGAATAAATTTTTCATTTCAAAATCAGATACTTCCCTCAAAAAAACCATATATTGGGATACCAACACATATTTGACCAAAGTGAAAAAATCAAACCATTTTATAAAGAATTAATTCAAATTGTATATTAGGTCGATGAGATCCCATCAAAATTAGTGGGGTGTAACCACCTGAAAAAATCATGAAAAATGTATTTAGTTACATGTATACTAACTTGAGAACATAAAATCAGTAAAATTATTTGAGAATCAAACATGTAAAATCCACCAACATTATCCGAAATCATAAAATCCACTCAAATATCATTCTAAAATCCAAGGATCCTAGATAACCTATATCATCAATAAATTTAATCAAATTAATTTTTTTATAATTTAAATAAAAATTTGCAAATTGGAGTGATTGACTCTAAACTCGCAACGTATCCCTGTGATGTTGAATGCAAAACCAAATGAGTGTGGTCTACCAGTTACATGCACTCATACATGATCTTTAAATATCCCATGTCTCCATCAGCAAATAATATCAAATTCCACAAAAAATGACTAATAAGACTAAATAAATATATGAGATGATACCTTATGTCCAATGGGGATCAATAAATTTAATATATCAGTATAGGATGTCCTCTAAAATATGGACATAAAATCCCAATAATGCATGAATATTTTACCATGATCCCATGAAATTTTCCTCCCAAACTGGTTGAATAATGTACAATTAAATAACAACAATGGATTCCGAACAAGGATAATCAGATGAAGGATATTACATTGTACTAGTGAGTCGAAAATTCTCAAAAACACCCAAATTATAATTGATAAATTGGAAGAATATAGTGTATTTGAAGAGGGATATCCCTCTTCCTTAGATGAAAAATGAATGGGGGAACTAGAGTGGATTCATAAAATGGAACCCATGGATATTTCCATACTTCCCCTAAAAACATATTCACAATAATGGTTCATAGATTATGTCTATGTTTCTTGGTGTGAACCCACCATATATGGTGTTTCATGCCTTTACCAAACTATATTGATGGTATAAACCCAGGTTTCACACCTAACATTCTTCAACTTATAATTCATAGCCCTTGGTTGGCCTATTCAAAACATGAACCCAATGAGTCATCGTACTAATTCATACAACTGTTTGATTTTAGAAACATAACCTCCTGGATACCATCTTAGGATCTCTATATCTCCCAAGACTCCATCTAAACCTCATTTATAGTCTAAACAAGTCCTCTAGGGATATTTAAAGTCTCATAATTCTATTCCATGTCCCGATTCATGGATTTATATCAATGATTGGACGAGAATATAGATTACACTTAAAAACAAAAAATTATTCATTTCATTAAAAAAATATCCATCCTTGGGATTCTCATCCTCTATTAGTTGTGACAATCTTATGGATAGAATCGAGAATTCACTCATCATCAATTATCCACTAACTCACCGTATATCATCTCTTCACATAAAATTCAAATCTGCCGCACAACCCCATCCCCTAAGACCAAATACAATGAATTAATCTCATAGACTCCTAATATTTCCCTTGAATCTATGAAAATACATCCAAAAATGTTCTCCCAATACATGTTCCATGTCACAGTTATTAAATTATGTAATAAAAAAAAATTTTGATTCCCTAATCCAAATATCTAGATGAGATATCTACCTCAATAACTGTCATTGAAATGACATCACCTCTCTTATTCATATTTAATTAACTAGAATAGGCATTATGAAATAAAACCATATACATACTGAAGTCTAAAACCATATCCTAGTGTATTTCCATGGTTCGGTACTTTACTTATGATAATCATCAATACGATCCACTCATAATCCCTAAAATACGTATTATTAGACATACGTGTTGTTTTTTTTTCAATTCAAACATAGTTCTGATTCTAATATCTAGAAATTATCCTACATTGTACCCCAATACCCAAATCATCTTTTCCCTCTTACCAATGATTGGATATCGTCTCAACCATTAGTCCATCAACTTCACTACACCCACACCCTACCAACAAATGGACTATCAAAAATTGTGTCTAATTTGATAGTGCCCACGACAAAATTATCCATATCTCCACCCAACCAATGATAAATACCATCAAGACACTAAACAAAACTATTGATCACTCTGCACACCACTATCTACAATCACTGAGATAGTGGAAAATCGATATCCTTGATCACCAAAACATAAAATATAAATAAAAACCAATCTCCATGGTTAGGATGATCCACACCTAAAGGTTCAACTTAAATTAGATGATCAATTATTAATTGTGATCCGAAAAATAGATAATTCCTTATTTAAATAAATATATAATTTAAAAAACTAAAAAAATATCAAGAAATTTCCATCACAAAATCTTAAAAAATATATATTTTTTAAGTCAATACCTATATTAAATATCCACCCACTGATCCAATTATGATGGGTGATCGAAAACAGACAATGAATTACCACCTAACCAAATAACTGTCAACACAAGTAGCTCACAACTATTCATAGAAATAAAATGAACCTATATACATATGCATAGATATCATTTCATACTAATATATTACAAAACATTGTTCCAAAACATAAATTTTCAATTTCTAAAGGGGCATGACACATAATTCGAACACAAATTTCACTAATTCTGATATCTCCCGTCTTAGATAACCAAAATCCATGCAACTAAGTATACACATGTTAAAATTTCAAATATGAAAAACAAATTTACAAAACTAAATGAAATATTCTCACTAAACATTAAAATACACACATCAAAACTAAATGTTTTTGAAAAAATTAATATAAAAAATTCTGACCATAGATAGTCATTTTTTGAACAATGTGATTTCATACGAAAACCACTTTCAAAACCAATTAAAAAAACATTTTTCCAAATTTATCAAAAATAAAAACAATAAAAATAAAAATCAATATAACATGCTCCACGATCCATTGTAAATATAATTTTAGATAAATTATACACATAACACATGTCACGATAAGAGTTTTCCATTCAAAACCTTGTTTTTATAATAATATTTACACAGAAAAAATACCATTTCTATATAGGGTCAAAAAATAACATTATAATAAGTATAATAAGGCCCTTAATTATTTATTAGCATAATAACCTTTTATAGTGTAATTGGGAAATAATTTACTGTTATATTAATGTAATTAAATATATTATTGATTTTTCGAGGCAATCATGACAACCATCACAACCCACTAACATGTGTATCATGACCTATGTATAGAAACGTCATGAATTAAGAAAAAATACTACATCACACACATTTTTTATGACTCTACATTAGTCCCAACCTTCACACATAAGGATTCATTTCCAAAAAAATAGATCATTCATCCTAGAGTTCTTATTCGCTGAAGTATATATCCCAATGAATCATTCGCCTCAATCAAATCCATTCTAGCTGTGAAAGATACTTTTCTACCTCCCCAATAACAATAACCAAACTCCACCTATAAATGGTAATTTTTCATCCATTTGACGTAATTTTTTATCACCCTGGATTTGTTATACAAAATAAAACTTCAGTGGGGGATGTTTTATTGCCCAAATTTCACATTTTCATATACTACAAGATTCTAAAATGATTTAAGGAATACCATTTTTATGGATATATTATTATATCTAATTTAATACCTAATGTTTATGTTATAATGAAACCCAAGTTACCCCTGAATTATTTGTATGATTATTATCCCAAAAACCTACACACATAAAATAGGGGTCTAGGAATTCCCCTTGAGTCAAGTATTGAATACACTAAAAGTATATGCATGATTAAAAAATATATACCAATGACGTAGAAGACAAAAAGGAGTTATGATATAAATAAAAATGAACACCTAGCTTGGACACATGTATAATAAACTAAAAGTTAATAATATGCCCTTTATCCCAACTCACATATAAAAATTGTGATTCCTCAGTGACCAAATCTTGTGGAACTTATACCCTATGTAAATATCCAAGAAGTATTTTTTTCCTAATATAAATCTTGAAATTATAAACATTTACATAAAAATATATTCTATTTTCATATAAAGGGGATGATTCCAATGACCGAGTAGGATTTACGATTTCCAGAACATACTATGTTCATCTCTGATCATGTGTATTTGCATGAAATACATTTGTATAGGTGAATTAATGTCCATAAAAAGAACCCACTTTGGAATATGACACAAAATTCACATACAATAATACACAATAGTTCACTTTGTTCATTATAGAATGAAATAAACCATGACAATTTTTCTTCAGTTATATTAAAAAAGAAAGGTCATCATTTTCCATTGCCTATCCCATACATGATGAATAAAGGTATATTGTCTCAATATGTCCATGAAAAATACTCGAAGGTGTAGGATATGGTTCCACAAAATGTATTGGACTCATATCCATAATCAAATAAATCATATCATCCAATCTCATATCGCATCAAAATAGGTAATTCTACAATCAAGGGGAGTCCATGAACAAATATTTAATCAAATCACATATAGGACTCTTTCTAATAAATGGATGTTCTTTCAAGATCCCTGGGTATAAAAATATCACTCATGGAAGTCCCATCAGTCACAAGAAAAATTTATTAGTCTAGGATGACTCAACCTATATATACATCAAAAATTATATCTATTCCATGGATATTCAACCCATATTATATCATTAATAACATGTTAAGGCCACATGACCCTTTCCCCCATCATATTCCATCACCATACACTATAAAAACATACATATGCCTTTCACACATAACAAAACTAATCAAGATCCAGATTCTCATCACATGGACTTCTTCTCATGGAAGTCCCACCAATGTCAAATCCCTGATGGTGAGGCAGGTCCATGTGGCTACCTATCCACTAGATCACATCACTAATCATATAGTCAATCATCTATCATAGTATTCCTTAAGAATTAGAAAACTTATAAATTATATTCACTTTTATTATCCGTCAACTGTCCTCTCACATTACAATATAAATACTCCCACCTATAAATATCTGGATGGGATGTTCAGAGCCAAAAAATTCTTATAATTTTAATATACAACTCCAAATAATGTCATAAACATTAATATAATATAACAAATCATCAATAAACACATGATAAAATACCCTATTATGAAACAAAACAATATATAGGAAATAAAAATTAAAAATCAAAAGATTAATAATATCTTTAAAAACATCCAATCAATAACACACAATTTCAAATAGAAAACAATCAATATCAACCAAACCCTTTGGGTTTAATTTAATAATAATGTTAAAATACTCTCTTCTAATTCATTCAAAAAGGAATCGTATTTTATTTTTCAAACTTGGTGAACATGGCCAAATCCCGTAAAACATAACTAGAAAACGAAATTCTAATTTCAAAATAACATTCTAAAAACCATATCTCACATAAAAAATTCTTTCAAATTTTAATTCTTGAAAAAATCCATTTTCTAACACATTTTAAAAGGAAAACAATTTAACATTTCACAATAAAAAAATGTTTCAAAAAACATAAATAGTGACACTAGTACTCATCTAATTAAGAATCCGCCATTAGAATAACTCATGAACATAAAATAACAAAATCCTTTGGGAAATAAATTTATAACTGAATCATAGATCTAATGATCTCTAAATAATATAAAATTTAATTTCAATGATTTTCCTTTGAATTTAAAATTTTATAATCCCAAAATATTATTCTTTTTAGGAAAATTGTCAAATTTTATGGGTCTTGTGGTATTTTGACATTAATTTGAAAAAATGATTTTATTTGGGTTTTAACTATTTTAAATTATTTTTATTATTTTTAGCATAACATATTCCTAAAAAATTAAAATTGAAAAAATTATTAATTTATAGGTTTTTATATTCTATGATATTCATTTCATTATTTTGTAACATAATCTAAACCCATCATTTAGAAGCAAAAAACATCCTCACAATTTGGGCCTTGAAAACTATGCAGAGATCTTGATAAATTTGATTATTGGACCTTAGATCCAAAAGGGATAGACAAAATAATTGTAAAATTATAGGTGAAAAAAATAAACAAATTTGTTATCAACTTTCAGAAAAGATTATATTTGTGTATATATTTATTTCACATTCATTAACACATTGGAAACTAGAGACTTGTAATATGAAGAGTATGCCTTCATAGAATAAATCTCAGGGTACAATGAATACAACTCTCTCTAAAAATAGAGTATAAATATAAAAATTGTGAGGAAAAATTAGAAAGACCTTTATAAGAAAATTATTAAATAATACTTTTCCAAATATTTCCAATTAATTGGTCTGTTATGTAGAAACATTCAAATTATAATTATATAACCAACCATTAACTAATACCTATAATAGTAGAGTCGCGCCTCAATCCAAAATCATCTGATCGACCACCAAATAAGGATCCTCATATGATGATGATTCTGAAACATATCCCTATATTTATTTTAATTTAGTTTCATTTCATTATTTTATTTTTATTTCATATATTTCTTTTTTAGTTTTAATTTAAATTCCATTTAGTTAAATAAATTACATTAATTTTTATAAATCATACTCAATCATTTTAGTCTTCCTCTATAAATCATCATCATTTCAATTTCAATTATAATTATTAAAATTAATTTCATTATTATTCTTAATAATTTTATTGTTTTTATATTTATTTTATAATTATTATTTTAAAATTTATTTTCATTTTTCATTTTTTATATTCACTACTTCTTCATAAAAAATAAATTATTCTTGTAATTATTATTATTGTTGTTGTTTTTATTATTATTATTATTATTATTATTATTATATTAATATTATATATATATTATTTAAATTTATTAATTATTTTTAATTTAATTTATTTTACTTTATTTTCCATCTCTCACTCTAATTCCAATTCTATTTTATAGTAATATTTTTTTCTCACATCACCATTATTTATAAATTTTATTTCCATTATATTATTTGATTTCTTCTTCTTCACTTCCACTCACGACACTATATGGTATCTTAATCTTGGAAATGAGGGAATGACCCTGGTTCTTGTCGAAAGGGGAATTTTTTGTGTTCATTAATTTTAATTAAAGATTAATTTTTTGTTTGTAGATATAATTGAGTATCATGAATGGGTAAGGTGAATATCCCTAATGTGGTGACGTCCCCTAATAACATGAATCTCAATCTATCACTATTATATTATTTAATAAAATTTCACTCTCTCCGTTTATTAGTTCTTCAATAATTGGATTTTATATAATCAATGGTTGAAAGATCATCAATAGTAATGGGTCCTGCAATATGAAAACACTACGACCAAGCACTATTATCGTCTTTATTAAAGGTGGGGTAGAATTAGGAGTGTTTAGGCATTTGTGATATACCACAATTTTGAAATATTGAATTATATTTCATACAAGATATTTTATTTTTGGGTTCCCATTTTTAAATATTTTATATAAGTGAAAATAATGATTAAATCCACACCATGAACAAGACAACGTTCTTTATTTCCATAATTAATTATGGTTAGATATGCATGGTATATAAATTATAATTTCCATTTTTAAAGTTATAAAAAATCAAATATTATTTTTATTTTTCTATTATATACATAAAATAAAAAATATATATTTCTCTTGATGTTGAAGAATAATGTAATCAAACTGAAAGGCTCCTCAAATAAAATGAACTGGGACATCAACTTTTCTATATATATAAAAATTATATTTATTTTTCCATTCCCCGTTATAGGCATGTGTCAAAATTGGTGCCATTTTAAGGGATCCAATAAGATTTTTTCTTATATTTTTCTATTTCATATTCTAGATATATTTTATTTCTATTATCAAAAAACATAAAAATATATCCCTCGTGTATTCCAATGATCATTCATTAAATTCAAGGAATAATTTATCCATGTATCAAGATCATGTATCTAAAGCATCTTGGTCTATAAATGTTTGTGTTTCATTATGATCTTTATAGGTCAGGGAATACTAGATCAAAATTTTCAAAGAGGGGTTACTCAAGGACCTGATTTAGGATATCAATGATACCATTGAGAAACCAATAGTTAAACGGTTCTATCAATAGATATGTTAATTCATGAAATCCTTCCCATAATTTTATCAAAAATTTGTCTAGACATAAGAAGAGTTATTCTAGTGCCCTCTAATAATTTTATAAGAAGTTCTAAATGATTTTCTCTAGGATATAGTGGAAAAACACAAAATCATGTATTCTATTAAACATATTTATGAATAAATGGCGATTATTCAAGTCCAAATGGATTGGACAACTGCATATTTTCAAGAATCATCATAAGAACCTGAACCTAAATCTGAAGCTAAACTAGATGATATGCCAATTATCAAACATGGGGAAGCATTAGAAGAATATTTTCATATTAAGTTACAAGTAGGAGATAAAAAATTATTTTATGAATTATTGAATGAATGTGAGGAACAATTTGATATCCCCAAATCATGAAAATACTAAAAGTGAGAATTTATAAAGGAAGATAGAAACCAGGTGGTGGAATGTGAAGTGAAAATGGATTATCCAAATTACCTACATCCATCCTCTGATATCCAAATCCAAGAGGCACTTACAACTATGGGATTTATTTAATCTTAACTAACACATGGTGTCTAACATTTCTCACATTTAATGTATTCATTTTAAATTATTTTATATTTGTTTTGAATCAAACATTATTATTTTAATATTTCATATTCCCGAAATCATTTATATTCCTCAATGAATGATGAAGAAACTTGGCCTACACCTACTGAGGAACACATGGTGCTCCCTAAATTCAATGAACCTAGACTGGAGTATTCCCATGAAGAGATCTGTATAGTTGTGCCAAATGAAATCAGACAAGAGGATTATCATTTTTAAAGGAAGAAATTACTAATTAAAAATTCAAAATCAAATTTTATTCTTTTATAATTACCTGCATATTATCGCTAACAACATTAAATACATAAATCAAATATTAATGTAAAAAATAACGAAAAAAGGATTTTTTATATGTAAAATCCATGAAGGTGGATGATTCATACATCATTCTACCATTTAGATTTTCGATATATCTCATTTTGATTATAGAGGATCTAGTTTTATCTATCTTTGTTCCATTTTTCATTAAGTAGTATGAATCATAAACTGGGAAAATCAACATGTGGTGGTTCATATTGATGAATCATTATTCACCATCAAAAATTGGATAAAAAATGATACTTTCCAATATATGCAGTAAATGTTTTTTCCCACAAGGGGGATCATACAATAACGTATCAATTTTTATTGATTTCGAGAAATTTAAATTTCAAATTAATTTTAAGAATGTATAAAAGCATTTCCCCTGCTCCTCTTTATATTTTTGAGATTTAATGACATGATCCTTAGGCTTAATTGAGTAATTATATTTTTTTGTTTGATAAATGGAAAAAATATGTTTTCAATAGTGGAAGCGAAGGAATAAACTTCACGAGAATGGGAATTAATTTTTTTCCCTTTTAAATTCTATATGTCTATTTTTCCAAAACATGTTCTGAGCTACAAACTAAAATTTCCAGCTAATCCTTGAATTATTTATTACATGATTAATAAAATAATCATGAGTTTCATTGGATTAATATTATTCCAAGTTTTATATTACAATGATAATAATATTGAATATATAAATCGGAGAGTTATATGATGAAAATAGAAAATGGATATTAATATAAAGACCCATGATTTGAAGGAATTTATAAATGATTGAAAATAAAATTTCCCAATAATTATTAATGAATTGAATTTCTAAAATTTATGTGAATTTAATTTTCATTTTTAATTATTCCTTATATTATTGTAAAATATTATATTCCCATTTTTTGATAGTATTTATTGACCATATTTACTGAGATATCTTAGGACAAGTCATGGACCAGAACATAGATTTGAACTTGTCAAAACGATGATAATGAAAAATCACATTTTAAATGATTTTGGGAAGTTTTGATAAAAACACATCCTTAAAATAACACTCTAACATAAAAATTATCCTATAAAGATCGCGAATAATCATTAAAAAGGTGACCATAGTTTAATAATTTTATCCATTCCTACCCAACATTAGGTATTCTCATGGTATCTTAAATTTGAAGAGCGGGGTTGAATAGAATCATGGTGGATGGGATGAAATTAATTGTAATGATGAAGTGTGAGAGTGATTATTTTCTAAATAATTAAATTATTTTGATTCGTTCAATGTACTTAATGAATTTCTCCACGTAAAAATCAAAAAATGGGATGGGTTGTGACATAGAAGAATCAAATGTCACCAGGATATTAGGATTATTCTAAATCATAATTTTTATATAAAAATGTATTATTTAAAAATAGAAAATGGTTGTATAAAAATAAATAAAAAATACCCAAGAGAGGGTGAAAATCATTCACAATGCTTAAACTAATCATTAACGTTCCATTGAGTTTTGAGTAAGTTGGGAGTTTTTTCAATTAGATGTGTAGAATGTAATTAATCTTTTTTCATTAAAAACAATTATTTATGAAATAACATTTAAACAACATCATTTTCCATCATTTTATTTAAATTATCAAATCCTTTCAACCATAATCTTTGTAGCTATTAGAACCATTATTCTTTATCCTCATGATTTTATGTTCCATTTATCATTACCATGTGAAGAAATTAATTCCTTTAGAATTCTATGGAAATGGTTCATGTTATCAATATATGAGCACCACACTAAAAAAATTTCATCCTGAGGTATGAGATAGATTAATCCATTGTGAGGTAGAACATGATTTGGAACGATTAATAATAATTAATTGATGACCATAAATGAATAAACCAAAAAATTCAGCATTAATCAAATGAGAAAAGGAAATTTCTTGAATTTATTATTTCATTTTAAATTGAGAAAATAAATTAATAAATTTTTTTCATTTTTTAGAATTTGATTTTATATTGATATTTATTTGTTTTTTTAAGTTAAATATTCATAATATTGGGGATCTTTGATTTTTAATGATGGAATTTTATAAATGAGGTCGTTTATGGTTCATGTGTTTGTTTATTGATATAGAAAGTATTTTAAATAATTTTAATTTCAATTTTAATGATTTTAATCTTAAAAAAATGATGTTTTTTGGAAACTATCACATTTCATAGTTTTATTGGAATTTTGAGCATAATTGGACAAAAGAGTCTATTTTTTATTTTAATTATATAAAATTATTATATTATTTCAGACATTAAAATTTCATTACTTATCCTAGTTGGAAAAAATTTCTTATTGTTTTTAGGCACTTTAGGACTATTTTCAATCATCAGGACCAAAATCTAAATCCACCATTTAGAATCTAAAAACCATTTCACAACATAGGCCTTGAAAACAATACCCAAATCAAGAGAATTTTTATTTTTGGTTCATATCTGTTTAATGGACTTTCCATGAAATATTAAATGTAGAGGAGAAAATATAAATTCATAGACTAAAAAAATTAATGAAACATTAGACAGGTGAATCGGTTGTTTTGAAGGTCATTCATGTAAAGGACATCAGAGTTGTAGAATATGAAGTGTATTCATGGGAATAAACAATTCTCAAAGTATTTTGGATATAACTATCTATACATGTTGAGAATGAACTAAAATTTTAATAGGAAATGATATAGACATTTATAAACAACATTTATAATGGGAACTTTTTCCAAATTTGGCCATTTAATGGGTCTAACTCATGGAATCCTTCAAAGGAAAATTCTATTACCAAATTTTCACACAAGCCTATAAAATGTGGGTTATGCAAACTTTACAACTGTTTAGATTGAAATATTTATGAGGGTCCTCATTTGAGTACAATGATTATAAAGAAACTCCTTATATTCTAATTTTTATTTATGATCTTTTATTTATTTCAATTTTAATATTAAGTTTTAAATTTTAACTGAAATTTAATTTCCATTTAGGAATTTTGATAAAGTGCCACCTATCATCTTCTCTATATTGTCTATTTATTCTTTATTTAAATTTTTATAATTATTATTATAATTAATATCATTAGTAATAATAATTCTATTATTATTATTATTATATTTATATTTATTTTAACATTATTATTTTGAAATATAATTTTATTCTCTCACTTTATTCCTTCACTTCTTATTCTTAAAAAATAAATTATTATTTTAATAATAATAAATAATATTATTATTAATAATTTAACATTAAATATACATTATTTAAATTTATTAATTCCTCTTAATTTCTTTTATTTCCCCATTTTTCCCAATCTCTCATCTCAATTATATTTTACATTAATTTTTTTCCCATCACCATTATATTTAAATTTAAATTATTTTATTTTATATTATATTATAATATCATCTACACCCACTACACCATGTGATTTTTAATCTATAAAATGATAGTCTGACTTAGAGGTTTGTCTGAGGGGGCGGTCATGGTGTTGATGAATTTTCTTTAATGTTTAATTTTATGATTGTAGATGGTGTTTAGTAGAATTCACGAGTGAGTTAAATATCCCACATGTTGTGAATTTCACAAATCACATGAAACTCATTAAATGTCTATTATTTTAGATTATAACATTTACCTCCCTCCATTGGTTATTTTTACACACATTGTTTTAGACCTAATCAATTTTTTAAAAATATTGAAAGATCAGGATCCATTAATACAGAACCTCTATGACCAATGATTGTCATCAACCTTGATTAAAGGTTGTATAATTGAGAGTGTTTTGGCATTTGATGATATTCCACAATTTCTAAAAAATGAATTGTAGTTAAATCATGAGATATTTTTTGTATTATAAGATAGAAATAGAATATATAATCAAAAATAGTGATTGATTCCAAATACCATTCCCAAGAAAAATTGCATTCTTTACTTAACTCATTCTTCTTAAATTTTCATGGTATTATTAATTAAAATATCTATTTTTAATTTCAAAAATAAAAATCCAAAACTTTTATTGTATTCATTAAATTCATAGAAACACCAAAAATGATATCTTAGGATGTACATATAAAGTATGTGAACAAATTGAAAGGCTCCTCGAATGTGAAAACCATGGTTACCAACTGTGCTATGTTAGAAAAATATGATACTTCTTTTTCCATGCACCACTAATGTTGTGTGTCACTCAGAATACATCTGAATTTCATACCAACCACCACCAAGACTATGATCACCTATCATATCATTAAAATCCATTATATTAAATAATTAAACATTTGAATCACATATTCCAAAATGGTGTAACTAAATCCATAATCTAAAGAAAACCTTTCGATGTTGAGTCTACCAGCTACATAGTAGAGTACACAATTGAATATAACCCAGTTATATGATCCAAAAAATCCATATATATATATTCTTAATTCAATTTATAGGTCCTTGAAATTTCCTTATAAACTCATAATTATTCCACGAACCAACATACCTCAACTAAAATTATGAATGATAACTTGAATAAATCCTCACATGACCTATTTTATGAGACCCTTAGAATTTTTCCTCCATGAAAGATGACCTCACAATAATATGGTTAAATAATACTATATTATCCCAATTAGGGAATCAAAAATTTTAATGACTGTTTGAGGATAAAATTGGAGACATATAGTAGGGATAATTCTACTATTCATGATGAAATAACGCTAAACAACCTTGATGAAATTGTAGAATGGAGAGGGGATGAAGAGATGAGGAGAGAAAAAAATGGATATCTATGTTTATTAATTTGACCATGATTTTGGGATCATTAGGTTGATGTAAAAATAGTACACCTTTGAAATTAATAGATGGCCTCATCAATATTGATTGTTCAACTAATTTTTATTGAGGGATCAAATGGTTCATAACATGAACATACTATTAGAAGATAGGACATCCCTCTACCTCAATACTTTCATAGTTTGAACCTATAGATCAAGCCATGAATACTATTGGGAATAAATATTGTACCATTATTAGACCATTCATGTCTTGAAGCGTATGGTTCACTGTGTGAGTGACAAACAATAATGGAATTTAGTAGTCCATTATACCATATTATTGTCTAATGCTCTCTCAATCCCCTAAAACACCTTCAAAACCTCAACACGCAACTAAAGACATATCATGGAGATTTTAATACACTCATAGTTCCCCTATATGAACCTTATTAATGAAAACCCCCATTTAGGTTAAAAATTCTAATTCCAACTAAAAAACAATTCCAATAATGAAATATAACATTATAATATCAATTACACGAAATTTAATATATGAAATCAGGCAATGTATAAAAAATATTACTAAATTAATAATAAAACCATTTAACAATATGGTTATCCTAATTCACCAACAATATCTAAAATCTTCTAGATATCTCATTGTATTTTTAGGTTTAATATATAAGTATATTTAGAATATATTATATTATTTTCAAGAAGTATTTATTTTTTTGGTTTTTCTTTTGGTTATTGGTTAATATTTATAGAAATTGGGTTTCATTATTTTATTTTCAGGTGATATTTTTCAAAGGTAAATATGATTCAATTTATAAATTTTATTTATAATGCTTTTTATTTTTTTGGTTGCCAGAATTCATGATATTGGATTTGGGTTTTTTATGTATAAATATTGATTTTATGACTATAATGTAATGATAAAAATCTTGATAGATCCTGATATGGGATGTTAAATAGGGTTCTATATAATTTAAACAATTTTTATACCCATTATTCATCATAATATTGAATTCTATAGTTGGAATAAAATAACTATATATATCACCTATCATCCTAGGTCTCAGTTAATTACATTCACTATTGTCGAAATGTAAATTTCTCCTTATACTAATATTGTTTTCAGTTTACCCATACATGTAAATACATTTACCATAGTATATTACAGTCGAGGGTAACATTATAACATTTGAATAAGTTACAAGAGATCACATTCAAAAAAATATTATATTTTGTTATATTGGTATTCGAGATACATAATGGAAATTCCCATTATAATTGAAAAATATATATACAGAAATTGTTTTCTTTGAATACCAAATACCTACCTTTATAATATCCCTACATATCAATTTTAATACACATCCCAATATCCTAAGAAAATAAAATACAACAAATTTGTCGGATCATATTATCAATAAGGGTTAGAATGAAATGGAATCTATCATGATAAAATAATTATAACAATTTTGGAATGGTAAATAAGTAAAACACATTCCTTTTAAACACTAAATGGAGCATAATATTGATGAAATAACTAGTGATCAAATAAATACATATACATAATCACATGAGCATGAATATTGTCAATGGATATTCTAAGTAATAAAATCATCACATTGACATTAATAACTAATCTCATAATAAGGGAATTAATATGGTTAGACATCAGAAACATACTGTGAAGACCTATCAAAATACTATTTAAATCTATAAGTAGAATCCCATCTAATTTGAGAATGTTATTTTTCTCAGGGGACCTATCGATACATAGAGGGGATATCTATAATAGTTCCCCACCAATAAAATACATTCTCCAACTAACTAATAATATTAAAGTGGAACAACATGATCCACCAAAACATTCATAATGAAAAATACAAAATACAAAAGGTTAATACATAGCCCAATCCAATTAAAACCATCATAAACCATCTACAATAATTTTATGAATTGTAATAAAATTTTACACCATAGTCAAAATGACTATAAATCTACCAATGAATGAATAAAGATGACATAGATATAATATACACATATTATATTATACGTATAATAAATGGATTAATATTTTTAAAATAAAAATTCCAAAAATAATTCATTAAATCATCTTTGAGGAAAATAATCACTTTTTTCAAAAATATTATTAAAACTAAAATTACAAAAATAGTTTAGAAATAATGTTTCATGAAAAAAGTTATTTGAAACATCATGAGACATATTTAAAACATTAACCTGTCAGGAAAACATAAATCTCATACATTTACTATAAATTATAATAATAATGCCAATCTAATTTTGAGAAAAAGACGAGAAGGCCTTATTTGAAAAATGTCAAAAATATTCATTTTGAAAAAAGGGTAAAATTAAAAATATGGTAAAATTTTATTTAATCAATCATTTTATGAATTTTATAAAAAAAAATATTCCCATTTATAAAGCCTAGGTTTTTGACGAAATGGGTTTTCCTCAGATGATATAAATTAAATCATATTTTCTTAAAAGAATTTCTTAAATAATTTTAAAAACCAAATTTTGGGGAAATGGTTATATTAAAGGAAATTTCCATGAATAAACAATTTATAAAGATCTATATATTTTTTTAATATAAAAATTAAAAATAATTATCCCATGAGTGACTTAAAAAAACAGTCCCGAATAATGATCTGGTTTTTAAATAAATGCTTACCAATGTGGTGAATTTGGAATGATTATCTCTATGAAGGAACAAAATTAAAATTTAAAGATAAATAATATGATTATAAATATATACAGAACATATCAAAACTATAATTACATACTCCAGATACGAGGAATAAGTGCTAAATATGGGGTATGTGTTACAGATGTCAATGTGAGATCAGAAACAATTACCTTAGATTTGAATTTGTTAATATGAGGGTCAATGAAAAATATAATAAATATAGGTTTATTAAAAGTATATTTTATAATGATGAAAAAATATCTCATTCTATATATGATTTACTTTTATTATATCATTAAAATGTTTTATTAATTCTTTGTTAGAATTAATTTTTTGGGTTATAATTCATCAGTATTTCATTTATATTTTAGATTGGAAATTATAGTAATTTTAATTTTATCATAGAAAAATCATATACATAATGATAAAAAAAGAAATTATATCCTTATTATTCAATATATATTTATTTATACCAGTCATTAAAATATAGATATTGAAAATGTATTACACAATTCATGGAGAATGTAGGATGTATGTATGCATGAACATTGTATATAGTTTTTTGAAAGATGAAATAAATGGAAATAATTATTAAATCACCTTTAAAGAATAAATTTTATTTTTTATACCATATATATTATTTAAATCCATCCTTTTTAAAATCCATGTAATAAAAATCGAAAATACTTATCACATCGCAATGTAGAGGCAGGGGTCCCACATATTTAGGAGCAATATTACTGTATTCTTATGAAGTGGATTTTATGATGTTTAATATGATATTATATTTAAAAAATTATATTATTATCATAAATTTAATATATATCTTTTATATTTATCATTACTAAATTCCTTAAAAATCATAACTGAAAAACAATTCACATCACTTTGAGTGGGGAGAGTTCACCATACACATTATCGATGTGATTTTATCCCCTAAAGAATGTAAATTAAAGAGTTAAATTATATATTTAAATAAAAAAAGTATAATAACTTAAATAATAATACATAAAAATTTTAAAAATTTCATTAAATATATAATTTATTGATCGTGATAGAAAATTAATAATATCGACTCATGAGGTGATAGTCAACTAAACACTCGGTCGAGAGTTTCATAACCCATTTTATGTATGATGATATAGATAGAGGTCCTACCTAAAAAATAAAAACATCAAATTATATATATTATACTAGAATTAATATATTATTATATATTAATAATAATTTAAGGACGTAGTGTATGAAACAAAATAATAATGCATGTTAACGAGTGTATCTCTTCTTAAGAGAATCACTTTTGGTTTATACCTAAAGCCAATATTGTTTGGATTTATGAAAAAAATGTATCTAGAATATGTTGAGTGGTATAAGGGAGAAATTTTTTGAATGTTATAGAAAAAAAGTTCATTGGAAGTGTGATGTCAGGAGGAGAGGGGTGGCCTATTGTAAATGAAGGATGAGGTGCAGTAAGATATATTGAATATAAATATAGATACCCAAGTTCATCATATTAAAATATCATATTAAATGGTTCATAATAGAACATAATAGGTTATATGGTAAAATTATCATCATTAATTGAGGTTTGGATATGTTTTAGGAAATATTTAACCACTAGTAATATCATTTTTACCTTGAATATTTTTATTATTATTTTTAATGTTTTAACAATTCAATATGGTTAAAAAATTATGTTGAAATTATTATATATTATATATTATACTGATTAAAAATATAGAATATATTATTCTCAATTCAAATCATAGAAGTGAACAAATTCATTTTAAAATTAAAATCACAGGCCCGTCGAAGAATTATTTTTCATAAGAAAAACACAAAAAGATTAAATTGTTTTTATATCATATTAAAAAATGAAATAAAAAATGATGTCAATTAGATAATTTGAAATATAAATTAACCAATTTGACTTGAATATTAATTAACAATATAATTTTACTTTTGAATAAATATAACAAAAATTATATTTTTCAATAAAAGTCAATATATTTCACTATTCATCGCAAAATTAATCTCTCCATAAAAATATAAGAAATTCCCCCACAAAAAATATACCATGTAAATTTAAAAATTTAGGTTTATTATTTTAAAAAAATTAACGAGTCTTAAAAATAATTTTAAATTAATTTTAAAGGGTGTGACTAAAACACTTTTTAGAAAACTTTTGTTTTGGGGGAAACATTTATTTTTAATTCAAATGGTTTTTATATTATTTAAAAAAATATAAAACCATTTAATTTAACGTATAAATGAGTAAAACATATAATTTTCATAATTTATCTATTCATATTCATTCCCATAAACATTTATTATAGTATATAATGGCAATGTTTAAGTAATGATTTTTAATAAATTATCAAATTTTATTTCTTCCCTGTTTTGTATGCATTGAAATATATTAGAGTGATTGAATTTATTTAAAATGAAATATATTTTATTGTATGTGGGGGTAAAATTATCATCTTGTATTGAATTCTCATGTCATATTTTCTATCGAACATGACGATCCATTTTTTAGATATTGAGGTGTTCTATACAACACCACCTAAATAAACTGTGCACATGTTATTTAATCATGATATCATTTATTAAGGGTTTTACATTTGTAAATACCTTTTTGGTAATACCACGTCATTAAAAGGTTTAATTGTCATCATTTTGATAGTATTGAAAATTATTTTTAAATTTATTCTACAAAAACACATTACAAGGTCTCCATGTAGAATGAAATTTATGGGAATTGTGATTTGGTCATGGAAGAAAAACATAAATATTTATAGATTTATAGAGATAATTGATCATAGGAAAGTGAATAATAAGAAATATTTAAGGGCCATAATCCCATAAAAAATATATGAGTTAAGGAGAAATTATATTGATAATAAATTAATATACATGGATAAATGATTTTATTATAATTTTCCTAGATATGATTAATTGTGTTACATTATGATATGGAACATTAGAAAATATAAATATAATTTAACATTTTTTCCCCAATAAATTTAAAAAAATCTACCACATAACTAAATTAATATAAAATAGAATAAATTTTATGCCTGATGCACTAAAATTAGAATTTTATTAGGTCATTAGATCAATTAAGGAATGAAAATTAATTCATCTTGTGTCTAGATATTTTCCAAATTTTAAATTTTTATCAAAAGTTATATAATGTCACACAAAGTTCAGAATAATTCATTCCATATATATTGATTCATATGACTCATTTAAAATATTTCTGACTGAAATAAATTTCTTAAAATAAATAAGAAATTTCACTATTTAAACATTATGTTCCCTTTTAAAAATAAAATGTATTCTATTGTGTGATTACAAATAGGTGAATACAATTATCATTATAAAACCATTATAAAAAATAAATGCATAAAAAAAAAATCTGAAGTTGTCTAATATATTCAGTTAATGCATACATACTTTAAAATCAATAAAAATTAACATATCCAATCAAATAACTATATATTTTCAGGGTCATCAATAATATCCCATAAATATATCTATATCATTAATATATCAATTTGTAGAATATATTATTGTTATCTTCCTTCAATCTTCTTTATCCTATAATGATCAGCTTTCAACTGAGTCACTTTTCCTGGTCATTGGTACAGTTCCACAAATTCCCTCAAATATTTAATGAAAAATTACAATAGTTAAACCCCTAAAAATTCATAATTATTATAATAAGAATATAATTTATAAAAATATTCCTATAACATAGTAATTGAATCCATAATAAATTCCCTTAATTATCCTAGAACATTTTTAGTAATAACATCAATTTGACCTTAATCCATTAGATTATTTTTAGTAATATTCACTGGATTCATTTAGAATTCCCTTTCATTGTTACCTATATTTTTATTGTTTATGTATTTAACATTATTAATTACATTATTTCATATAAAACTTCAATTAGGGTTGGAATAATATTCATGATTATAGAAAACACATATTTCAACAAAGAAAATACCAGGGTGTTTTTCCTATAATTATAACAAGTGGGAAAATCCATCTATATGTTCTTCCCTTTTCCATATTTTTATCATCCATAAAGTTATAGTATTTCTTCCATTTGAATAAATATGTCTTCTACAATTATATATCTATCTTGGTAACATATTATATTGTTTCTAAGTATGTAGGATGTTTTTAGAGACTCATGTGCTTCGAAGGGTTGTATCTAACCCATCGATGAAATGTTAAACAATTATTTTTGGATTATGTGTATAGTCCACTTAATTAATTTATAATATTGTAATATTCAGTTCATACAGATATATATTATCATTTTCCATTTATCATAGACTCAGATGTTGTATCTCTATATAAAATCATTTCCCATGAGGATACAATTTTCAAGGATGTGTATATTAAAATCCTTTCATTCCATGATTATTATTTATTGTTCATCACTATTATTTAGAAATAGTGACCACTATTGAATTTATCTATCAATAGACAATATAAATCCTTGAAAACCATTCCCATTTTGTGACTTCACTATGTGCTAAATATATTTTATAGGAAACATATCCATATCAATGAAAAGAATGCAATTTTATTATTCATTATATGATATAGGGTGTTGATTAATAAATTGTCCCCACATTGTTACCCAAAGGTGTGGATCAGTAGGACACTCCATAAAATAATGGATATTGTTCAAAACATATTTCGGCTTCCCATATATGGTTATAATTTTCTCTATTCTAGTTATAGATCAAGCTCCAACTCCATTATCATTCAAGGAGGGGAATCTCACCATGGGGTATGTGAATTGATATAGTTCTCATTAATTCCAATAAGAAACCTTTATAACTAATGTCATATACTAAATTTGTTAATTATATTACAAAATATAATCTATAATACCAAAACTATTGATATAAATATCATAAAATTAAAATTTTATTCATGGTTAATCTAATAATATTAAACATGGTATATTTTTGGATTATTTTCTAACCATAAAATATTATAAAACTATTCATAATGTTTTGTAAATAAAAATATAAAAATCCAAATCCTATCTGTCAGGTGTGTGAACCATGGAACGTAGTATCTCACATCCACTTTTAGTACACATACAATGATGTATTTCAATGAAAACCACAAAATCTCAATTTTTAAAAAATTATAAGATGTAATCCTACATATATAAATATTCTTAATATATATCATAGGGTTATATTCATAAATCAATTTTTGCTTAAATATAGTTCTATAGGTTTCTACTAAACATCTATCGATACCAATAATGAATACCTGGACCTATTAGTCTAAATCCAGTTATTATTTTATCACATTGACATCAAATACAAGAATCAAAATCTATAAGACTGAGTAGTTTAGTTGTTGGGGGAAAAATAGTTATGTAATTTAATTTAAAATTAAAATTGAAAATATAAAATACACAATGTTTTTTCATTGAGAACATCAATTTCCCCATATTATATCCCCACATATCAATCACAAAACATATCATAGTATCCTGTGAAAAGAAAACATAAGACAAGGGTTAGAAAAGATTCTTTGTAAGTGTAAGAATACATAATAATTTATCTTAAATAAATAATCATAATCAATATGTAAATTTATATCACCTAAACACATACTTTTAGAATAAAAACATCTAAATAATATGGATGGAATAAATGATGGTCAAATAAATCCATATATATAATCAAATTACCTCGAAACCTATCCATGGATATTATAACATATCGAATAATCATTTATACATAAATAATTTTTCTCCCAATGAATTAATGAATAATTCTGAACATATGATACAAAAAATCAATATTATTTTAAATATAATTTAAATATGTGGTTGAAACTAATATAATTTGGAATACTAATTTGTATTATGATAGTTGTAAATGCGTTAAGGGGATATCTATAACCTGAGAAAACTATAACATATTATTTACAGTTTAATCCTTATATAAAAGGGTTGAAAATAATCAACATAACATTTATATAGAAGAACGAGTATACAAAAATTTAACACTTACATTAATTAAATAATCATAGTAATTATCCATCCCGTGTAATATGGTGAATGGAAATAAAATTATACATCCTCATTAAAATTAATAATAAAATATGATAATAAATAATAATGATGATATCAAAAAAACATAACGATGTTAGCATAAGTATAATAAAGGGCTTATGTCATTGATATATAGAAATAACATAAAAACAACATTAAAACAGTCATTAAGAAATCAACATTTATACTTTAAAAATAAATTTAAAACTAAATGTTTAAAAACTATTTAAAAATTAATTTCCATTAAAAATAATATTTTATATTTATAAAGTATTATTAAATACATTGCTTGTTCATGAATTCATAAATTCCAAATATTCCTTACTTGGTAAATAATGAATCCTTTCACATTTTTGATAACAGACAAACATTACTTCATTGGATATTTTAATCAATAATCATTTAAAAAAAATTTAAAAGTAAAAATTGTATAAATATTATATTATAAATAAGTTGGATAATTGTAAATTGATTTGGTATCATATTTTAAGAAAATATGTATTTTGATGAAAATTTATTTTCTTGTGAAGATTTAAAAATAGTCATTTATTAATTAAAAAATATAAATAATTTTAAGTACCAATGATTGAAAAATGATAAAATAAATTAAAATTTTAATGTATTACCACTGTATAAATACAATATATCGTGTTTATGTAATAAATAATAAATAATCCTACAAGGGGGAATTATAAAAAATATTCTATTGTAATGATGTGATTGTGAAATAAACCATTACCACTACTCTGATATTTTAATACTAAGCCCCATGAAAGAAATAAAATACAATTAAAATTTAAATAATAATAATAATATAAATTGATTTATTACATAACATATAAATATAATCAGTATATACACCAAAAAATGGAATATGTGGTGAATATTCAGCATCTCCATAGAAAGTAAATGTGAGATGAGAAACCCTTACCTCATGGGTAACAACATTTTTATGTTTTGGAAGAACCTATATAATACATTTATGTTTAATATAATTATATTAATTTAACATAATAATATATATTGTATAAAAAAAGTTTACTTATTTGATATTACCATACAATAATTAAAAATTATTTGTTAAAAGAAGTTTTTCATGAGATAATTTCTTAATTTATCATGTATGTTTTAGTTTTTAAATTTTAGTCCTTTTAATTGGATCATGGTAACATAATATAATTATTTTTAAATGTGATATAAATATCATATATATTTTTTATATCTATTTATTGTAATATATAAAAGATGAATATAAAAAATGGATTACCCCATTCATGAAGACAACAGGCTGTGTTTATGCATGAACACTGTATCCATTTTTCTCAATAGATGAAGAAACAAGGGAAAATATCATAATTAACCATTATAGTGTCATTATTGTATTATTAATAAAATTTTTATTAATAAACTCCATCCTTATAACCATTCATGTGAAAATGTAATTAACAAAAATTAACATCGCTATACAGAGGAAACAGTCTACACGTACGCAAGAGTGACATTAATTTTTTCAAAATGAATGGATGATAAGATGTTTATTGAGATATAATATTTCCATTTATATGTTTAAAATATAAAAATCATATATATTATTAAATATTTCATTAATACCTTCCACGTAAATCATTACTAAAAAATGTATCGCATCACATCACGAGGCACTTTTCTGTTGTACACACGAGTTACATTATCATATCCATCGTGGAAAGAAAATAACGAAGTTAAATGTGGTATGATAATTATATATTGACAATAAAAAATAAATATCACATAAATATGTTATTTTCATAATTATATAGATGTGAATAGTGGTTATGTAAATCGAATTACATGGATATCTGAGGAAGTAGTATGTTGTACACATGATCGACAGATTCATCTCCCATTTTATATAAGAGGATGTGGATATAGGTCATCAGTAAATATTATAAAATACATTTATATATATTATACTATTTTTATTATATTATTAATATAAAATTATGGTTTTAAGGACACAACTAATGAAATTAAACTAATACACATTATGGATTTTGTCCATTCATTGGAGAACAACTTTAGGTTTATATGTACTGCATTTTAATAAAGGATTTATGATAAAAAATAATTTATATGATATTTTTTTATGAATAATAATTGTTTTTTCTAGTTATTTTTGTATCCCATGGGTTTTTTGGGTTGGAATTGGAGAGTGGATGGGTGTCCATAGATAAGTCGGGGGATATGGCACACTTGAAATATTTAAAAGTAAAACATGATAACAATGTTATTTTCATGAATAAATCTTCTAGAACTTGTCATTATAGAACCATAGATTTTAAAATATCTAGATATGGCCATAAAATGTGTTTCAGATAAGTTTTAGTTAATTTTTAACCATTATCTTCATATTTTATCTTGTGGTAGTTAAATATTTACCGTAACCAAGATAATTAATTGTTTTACTATTTTTAAAAATTATATTTTAGAAAAAATATATTTACCATAACATATAATTTAAATATTTTATATTAAATATATATAATATATTAATCAACATAAAATTATCTAATATTTCTGTATTTAATTTAAAATTATTTAGGTAGGCAACTTGAAAAAATTATTTTTCCAATAAAAAATATTAAAATAATTAAATTGTTTTTTAGTCAGAATTCAATATGAAATTGACAAAAATTACCCAAATATTTTAAATTGTAAAATTAGTTATCTATTTTTATATTAAATAGAATATAAAATATAATTAATCTTTTTAAATAAATTAAATCAAAATTGAAATTCCAATAAAAATTGTCCATTTTTACTGTTCATAAAAAATTACATTTTCTACAAGAATATAAAAATGAGACCAAAGATAATGTTTACATTTTGATTCTAAAATATAAATGTATTTTGTCTAAAAAATTTACAAAAAAATTTACATATTATTTTTAAATTGATTTTTCCAATCACAACAAAACATTTTTTTGAAAAATTTTTTTTTTTCAGAAACCATTTTTTCCCTTCAACGGGGTGTTATTTTATTTGTATTAATTTGATATACTTTTAAAATATTTTATACATTTCAAAAAAATATAATATTTGTAATTATTTTTTTTGATATTCATACACCCAATCGTAATGGCTAGATTATAATTGTCATTCCTAAACAAGAATATTTTAACTGAGTAGTGCATTTAATTTGAAATCAGTGTTGTGTGAACCATATTATATCAAATAGATTAAATTTATATAAACATAAATATATAAGAAAGTATTTGGGGTTACATTCTCTTATAATCTTGATTTTCATCTCATATATTATATCAAACATGATGTTCCTTTTCTAAAATATATTTCTATTAAATTATTGGGATACATCCATTCATTATTCACACAATTATTTCGATTTCACCAAATTTCACTATCAATTAACTATCATAGGAGGATCTAATTTTCTTCATGTTCATTACATTACAAAGTTCATGATAATTATAAGGTTTTTTGGAGGGCGTACTACCACCCCAAGTGTAATTCCATATTCAACCTCTAATATGAATTACTATAGGGAAGTCCCCCTTAGTTTATATACGGAAATTTAAATTCTAGAAAATCATGTGAACCCATAACATTTGGAATATTTAATTTTATAATATATTTTATACTGAATTCAAATTCATTTCACTTCTTATAGATGTATATATGAGATCAACATTTTAATGATAGAGTGGAATCGATATCTTTTAAACAACCCCAGTAATAGTAATATACAACACTGAGTAAAAATAATAATATAATAGAATTATCCATTTCATTTGATTTTATATCATTAAACATATAGTTATACCAATGAAATGATAAATGAGTTAATGTTATATACAAATATTTTATTTTTATTTCCTTCTAAATAAACATGTGGAATTGAATATTTTTAATTATTACAACCCCAAATATAAATGATCTATAGATAGTTTATACCATTATAACCGATATTTTGGTCTGATGGTATTAATAATATTACTAATATTATAAAGTATATTTATAATGGTAAAAATAGTTTATAGGAACACAATTTTAATAAAATCATTTAATAATTACAATACCTATTATTCAAAGAAATAAAATTGTATTCAAATTATGTATCATTATCTAATGAAAGTATATTTATAACTAGTGATAAATTATTTTATTCCAATATATTGATATTTTATATGAATTATTTCTTAATCAATTATAATGTACTTATTTATGGTTTATAATAATGAAATAATAGTTTAATGAAAAAATTATTTATGATCCAAAAAATATATTATATGTTCAAATTTTTGTTATCATAAAAAACAATTAAATAACATCTTATTAATGGTTTTAATAAAATTTATTGACTATATATTCTATAAAATATTTTATCATTCATTGAGTTGTTTTTTATAGAAAGATAATGAATGTAATTTTGGTTTTCTTCTTAAAAATAAATTATAAAAATATTATTTTTAATTACCCTTGAATGTTTATCTTAAAATAAATTACATCCAAATTTGGTGATTTAATTTATAATAGATTAAATATTTCAAAAAATAATTTATAAATTGTTAAATGTGGCTATGTCTCTTTCAATTCATTGTGAAAAGAATTTTTTTAGAAACTAAAACCATAGTTTGGGTTTAAATTTTTGTTCCAAGGAAATTTTTCATAGAGATGAGGGTAATGTATCCACATTAACATATGTAATTATTATTGGTATATTATTTTAATGATAATTTATATATTTCCATCAAATCCTTAAGCACTTTATTCCCACTTTATATCAAAATTACATTCAATTATTTAAATTAATAAACTAATTAAATTTCTATCTTAACCCTTACATATATAAGGTCACCTCCTCTAATCCATTAAACATGGATGGTGAGAATTCTAACTTGTCCAATAAATAACCAAAGCCTTCCTATATTCCTTTCATTCATCCATGATCATATGTAATTCTCAAATCTCTAATCATTCCATTCTTATGGTGTAAAAAATTAAAGTTTCTCATAGAAGAGAGTGTTACATCACATGTGATGAAATTCAGAAATGGGGTAAGGTTTTTATGTTATAATATAATTATTACTATGATAGTTTATGCTAAATGTTTACATGATGAAATTATATTATTTATCTATCAAAATATCCTGCAATTTATTCCCATATGATTATTTAAAGAGATAATATGTTTTCTTTTCATATTCCACTATATACTCAAAAGTATGAATTTATTTTTAAGGATAACTATCCATTTTCTATTTTTTCATGAATCCATTCAATTTAATTCATATTTTCATTAAAAAAGTTACATAATTTATTGAAAATTACAAATTTAAAATTAATTTAATGCTTACTCTTTTTGAAATTTTATATAAAAACATTAATGGGATATTCTTATTATCTTCAAAAAAAATTACATTTTTACCAATTATGTTAATGATATAGTTATTTTAATGCATACCTTAGAGACATATTTTCCAACTTTAATGAAATCAATTTTCCTTTAGTAATAGTTTAATATGTTTCCATGGTACTTTTATCTGGAAATCTACTCCCAAATATTTCATGAAAAAATAGATTTTAAATAATCTCACTCAAAATAAAATGGTTTTTTTCCTCAACAAATTTTCAAGTGTTATTTTAAAGGTATTTTGAATAATGATAAAATCTATTGAGGTTACATATTCTTAAATAGGTATATGATCCAATGACTCCATCTTGATTATTACTCTCAATGGTTATTGATCATGATGAACAAATATTAATGAAACAAATTTTATGTTCTATGGGTTTTGATAAGACGGAACAATATTTTTTAATATTATAGTACAAATATTAATGGATAATGATTATATTATGGGTTGTACATTCATATCCATATAATGCATTTGGTGATTACTTAAGAATTTTTTTTCAAAATTTATCTATGAGGTTATCCCTATACCCAAAAGGGTACATGTGAGATTATGATAATCCAAAATTTGGTACATGGGTGGTAATCTCATTCGTAAGATGTGATTTATGTTTTAATTAATATCATTAGAATAACATTGTGTTAATTATTATTATGTCACACATGATAGAAAAATTTTAAGGCATGATCTTGGGCTAGTGTTATACTCATAGAGATCATGTTATGTGATTCCATTATTATTCTTATCTTATGAACTACGAAGATTGATGGAATGAATCGTGATTATATTCAATGTGATTGTAGGAATGATTTTTAAATGTTAACCTCATGTTCTCATAGACTTATTCTTAGTTTATTGTAAAAAATTATCTTTCATTTATGTATCTTTTTTTACCCTTAATATAACTATATTCTCACCCATTTTCATGTTTGAATTTCCCCAAGATATAAAGAAATATTTTATGTATGATATGACTAAGAAAGGTTCTAATTGTGATTAAATTTGTGTGATTTTATGTAACTCATTTATATATTAATTTTTAGGTATCCATGATACCATGAAAGTTAAATCATAAGGGTTTTACAGTGGATCATATTGATATTTGATTAATATTAATTTAATAATATGTTCATTTTTATATAATAAATTCAAAGATCACCTCATTTGGTTTCATTGCATGTTTTAGTTTTTCTTGGAATTTGGATGAATAATATTTAATGAGAACCATTCATATAACCCTTTGTATATGAAAACATTCAACATTATGGTATATAAATAATTGTGTTTTCAATATCCTTGCATAGATACTATCAGGTCTATGTGGTTGTGACACAAATAAACCTAGGACTAACAACTCTAAAAGGGGTTATTTACTTTAATTCAATCATCACTTGTGTGTGATGATTTTTCCTAGGACTCTACAATTAGAGAGACACTTATGTTGGATATGACTGGGTTAATTTAAATTTTATTTATGAACCATTATATATTCTTTTAATATATTATTAACAATTATGACAGTGGATATACCAATTTAGTTATAGATTCAAAATAAGTTGTCAATATTTGTACATCCTATAAATGATTTCGATGATTATAGGATTCTTGAATATGGTTATTATTTCGGAAACTATGATTTTTCATTTATAATTACTTTTTGTAACTATTTTAAACTATTTTAACATTGAATATGATGGAAAATGAAATGAATTTCCTCCTATGTAACTAAATGATAAGGGAGGTGTAATGTCAAATCATTTAATGTAGCTCACACAACATTCTCAAGCCATAAATAATGTTCTGATTACATAAGAACAATCAAGGGTTGAAAATTCAATTAATTCCTTAATGAGGGAACATCCACATTATCTTAAGAGGGTTTGAACTCTTATATTAAATAAATGGATTAGTATCACTGTAAAGTTACATTTTCATTATACATAGCTCATAGTATAAAAATGTTCTTATAGTTTTCATTCATTTAGGTAGTGATGTAATACAATGCTACAATCTTATAATGAACATATAGAAAATGTAAAAAATTTAATCCCTAGAGTGATATTAGTTTAGATTGTTAGTTTTAAACAACTAATTTCCTAATAATCTTATTAGGACAATTGAGAAAGAGTTTTTTGAGAAAAATCACAAGGATGATTAACACATTAGTACCTACATGGAAAACCCTCAAATGAAATCTTCAGTACACTTTATTTATTATCATATAACTAGAAACAAAGATATATCAATTCATCAGTGTCTTAAAATCTTGTATCCAAATGGTTTTATCCATAAGATACTTTATTATAATTGACAAAATCATTTTATGTTCAATCATAGAAGAAATGAATATAGAATTAACATACTAATATCATGGTTTTGTAATGAAAAGAAAGGTGGAAATTAAATTATATTCAACATAATAAAATCATGGATGTAATAAGAAGATCCATCCATTTTTCTGTATGTGTGTATGAAAACATAAATTAAATTTCATTATGAGTAATAGAAATTTCAAAAATCATGGAAATGAAATGCATCTTGAAATTGAATGTCAGATTAATTATAAGAAATTATCTAATCATGAGTATTGAGAGAAATCTCCAAAAAAATGTACCACCCACACTAAATGGTTTCAAATTCTTTATGTATACAAGATTTACACAACCATTCTAGAATAAGAGGGTTAATTATGATAATAGATGTCATAAACTTATTAAACATAGAGACAAAGGGAAATATCATGAAATATCTTCTTTGATATGGGGTTTGATAACATGGATGTGTAAGGTACACATTTAATTCACTCTATAACTTCCAAATTATAATTTTTTTATATTTTTGTTGACTCTTTCAAATCAAATTTAATTCCTATTTTTATTACATTATAGTCCGAATATCTAGATTTTGAATTAGAATTGTAGAAATTTAATGTTAGGATCATTACATGTCATGCATATGGTTGTTCTCTAATTATAGTTTTTGTGAATGTGATTCCTATAAATATCGTTATTCCCCCTGAGTGGATTTACATTTAACTATAATTAATAAAGAGTCTTTTTAGAAAATTCGGAAGTGCATTTTCATACCAATGATCATTTATTGGTTTGAGGATGAATATTATTGCAAAATGGGAATTAATGTCATTTTATGGGTCTGTATTATTTATTCATATGTTATACATATCATAAATGGTTCGGGGAAAACTCATCATCAAATATATACCTATTAAAGGGATTTTTTTTATCATTCTCAAAGTTTTTCCATTTCTTCTGTTTAATCGTGAAGTTTATTTTTTAATTGAACTCATACATATTGATGCAATTATTTCAAATACACCATATCGAATAGCCCTAAATTATTTATTGGAATTAAAAAGAATCTACATGATAATATTTATAAAGGATTCATTCATCTGGGGGTGCAACCTTGTGGTGAACATTTTCATTTTTTTAGGATAATTATGGAATAATGGAAATTTGAACTAATTAAGAAGAACATAACAAAATAAAAATCATTAATAAATATCAAATGAGAAGTACTAATGATTTTTTAAATCAATTATATGATGAAAAATATTTTCTAAAAATTGATCTTTGATATGTATGTTATCTATTTATAGTGAAATGTTTTGACATACTGAATAAATCCTTCTATATGAGTTATGACCACATTGAATTTAAATAGATTCTATTTGGTCTTCCTAATTCCTCCATTATCTACATGTATTTAATGAATAGAGTCACTAAATAGTACATTAATCAATTTTTTTGTATGCATCATAGATGATATTATTACATATTCCAAGAATAGAGATGAAAATGAATATTAAGTGTGGAATTTATTAAATACCCTAAAAAATGTTTTATTAAAAAATTAAAAAATGGAGATCTTGGCTATAGAAAGATTCATTTTAAGATCAGATAATATCATGATATGGTATATTAATTTGTCCATTAAATTTACATGTTATTTAAAATATGACCAGACAAATCATTGTTACCAAGATACATGGTTTTCATATATACCCATGATATTATCAATATTAGTTTAGTGTCTATGGAAACATGGAACATAATCTTCTGATCATGGTGAAAGATCTTCAACATCACCCATAAATATCTTCCCCTTTTTTACCAAAAAATATTCTTTATATCCTGGGGAAAAGAAAAAATAAAAAGTGTGAGCTCAAATGCTCAGTAAGTGTATGCATGGAGAAAATAAATCAAACCATATACATTTGAACATGAACATAATGTTTAAACATAAAAATCTTGAGTTGTGAAATACATCTTGGACGCACATAAAACATGGGTCATAATGGAACATCAATCATGATAAAATAGTATGGTGATAAAACATGTAATTGTGGAAAACCATTAAGAACATTTTATGATTTCCATAGTATCCAAGGAATTTCTTCTAAGACCATCATAGTGGACAATGTCCATTATTGAACCAGGTTTATTTGTTGTTCCAGCCCTGTATTACTGAACTGGATTTTACTTTCCATTTCAGCCATGACTATCTCATGAGATATAAATATTTTCCTAATCCATTGGAGGTTGATATATGTCCCACCCATCTCATATATAAATCATTCTTACGTGTTCCACAACACAATCATCAATCATTCATCATAAACCCAAGAATAATATGGGTTTCGCAAACATCATCCCATCTTAACATAATCCATATAAAAAATGGATACATTTCATCATAATAAAAATCAAACAATTCAAATAATAGAGAAATTATACATGAAACATAATCATACTAAATAATTTCACTTTAGATGGGAAATAGTTTAGAATAAACACTTCAAATGAATTATTGAGGAAAATATAATTTCTTCTTCAAAATCATTTTCTTTTCTCAAAATTCAGAGTGATTTTAATAGAAAAGAATTTTATTGTATATAATCATGAAATATTATTAATAATATTAATGGAAATAAGGCATTATGAAACCATAAAAATCCATTCATTCTGTATAAGTTAAAAAACATTCTTGTTGTACTTTTGCTAGAAAAGTCAAAAGGTACCTTATATGGAAAACAACAGAATGATTCCTTCAATACAAAGTGGTAAAAGTAAAAAACGAGTAAAAAAGAATTTAAACATACATGGAATATTAGTAAACATTTTATGAAAATATTTTTAACAAACATGTACATGGGTGATAAACACAACACCAGTAAATACTTACGAATAAACAATCTCGGGTAAGAATGAGATTGGAATAATTATCCCTTACCCTATGTGTAATTTCTTCCCTATGTTTCTGAGACTTATGTATAGTGGGTTTAAACATATTATTAAATTGTAACAGAACCATAACAAAATTTATGATATCATATATGATTCACTTATGACTTTATATTACCAGTGCATTTGACAATTCCACGTTAAAGCAGTGGTTTGGTTAAAATCATATAAGTTGTCGTATGTGTTTGGATTTGTTGTTCTTTATTTTATTATTACTTATATCATGATATACTAAATTTCATAATGTAAAACTTGATTTATATATCATATATATTCAGGATATATATGTATATAGTAGATAGATAAATGTTATGAAATACACCGTTCATGGAGACGGTAGACCGTACGTACGCATGAACGATGTTTTCATTTCCTTATTGAATTAAATAAAAGTATGTAGATTAAATATAAATATATATAAATCCAGTGACATTATTATTTCATAAATTTCAACCTTATTTAATATATATATACTTTATAACCATTCTGGAATGGTTAACATGGAAAATGAATCTCATCGCGTCGTGGAGACAGTAATCCGTACGTATGCACAAGCAATGATATTGTTCCCATAATTGCAGAATGGGATTGGAGTGGATTATATAATATCTCAGAACTAGTATAATTTTATAATAATCATATATGGTAATTATTTACACCATCATACCCATCCAAGTAATGTGGTGGTGGAAAAACATTTAACACCACGGTGTGGAGATGATATTCCATACGTACGCACGCGTGCTGATTTCTTTTTCCGTAGGATGGATAGAAGGTGGAATAGGTTTTGTTTATATTTATAATAACATATCCTTATATGAGTGATACTAATGTTACTACATTATTATTAAACAACAAATTAAGAGGATGTAGAAGAAGAAGAAAGGAATTTGAAAGAATCTGTAATGGATATAACCACTTCTTCGACGTGCTTCTTCTAAAACTCATCTTAGGGCACTATAGTTTGTCTTTGAAGAAGATCAGGACCTTTAGAATGTTTATAGGGAAGTGGAGAACATAAATTTGCATGAGGTTTCCGATAATTAATCCTCAAAGTGGTGTTAGGAGGATAGGGATGAGGTTCTCTTTTATAAGAGAGGAGAGGGGCACTTTTGGAAACCTCTAAAATATTAATTTATTATCAAATCAAACCCTAGATAAAATCCACCTAAAATGACTCAAATAAGAATATTTGTTTATATATGGTTGTAATATCATCAACAAATAATATTTAGACATGTTGGTAATTTATTTTAAACTTTATCAACTTAATTTATCTTTTTTTAATCTATTTAATTTTATTTGTGGTAATAATATTCTAAATTTTAAATTGTTATAAATAATTAATTATGTGTTGTTAATTGTCAATAATTGGATCCTTTATGACATTTTAGACCATATATATTTAATTTTATAATTTTTAAAATGTTTTGTTATTTTTAAAAAATTTTATAATACGTGAGTTTTGTAAAATAACAATAGTGTCAATTTTGACACTATTCATTTATTTGAATGTAAATAAAATCCACAGAAAATATATTTTCCAAAAAAATATATAATAGATTCCAAACAATTCATATTCATCTATGAAATTAGTGGGGGACATTAATTAGCTTATTTAAGATTTATTTTAATTATTTTAATATCATTTATTTAATATTTCTCTTCATAAAATAATTACTATAATATTATTGTATAATTATTTAATATACTTATTTGTTGTATGAAAATTAAAAATAAAATACTATGATGTAAATAAATTAATATATTCCATAAAAATACTTTTAATAGAATTTATCTTCTTACAACCACAACATTTAAATTGTTATATTTATTAAATTATGAAGGTGAAAATTTTGACATCATTTAAAATAAAATAATATAAGTGTCACAATTGCTTTTATAAGGCTCAAAATGGTAAAATATTCAACCCTTTTATTCTTATGGATGACATGTACACGATCAATTAGTTTTTGTCAGGTTTTTGTGCCTTTTATGGCCACTATTAGTTTAATAAAAATTGTATTACTGATTTTTCACTAAACAAACAATTTCTGCATCACAATTGTTTCACCATTAATGATAATTATATAATCCATAAAAATTCTAAATACATTCACATGATGTAGATAATCTTATTACCATTCTGTTGAATATTTATTTTTGATGTTTTATGAAGTTTATCACTAAATTAAAATTATTATACTTATATGATATTATAGAGTGACATGTTGTCACTTTCTAGGGTTTTAATTATAATTACATCCTTTTCAGGGTTAAAAGTAAATTAAATGAATCTATTACGACCCCTAGGTTATATGGGTCGACGTTTATGCATCCAATAGAATTTTAGTAGGTGTTAGGGTAATTTTATAATCTTATTTTTACTCTTAATTACCCGATTTACCTTTAACTATAGTAAATAAAATTTACCGTAGTTAATATTCATATTGCCTTAAAATAAAAATTTTCCTATTAACATAATTTGGATCTACTAATTCCAATTAGGGAATACATTTTCAAAATTTAAAACATAGAAGTGGTTGTATTTAATTTAAAATTAATCACATTGTCGAAATAAATGCGTTTTTATTTAAAACATTACAAAAGATTGAATTGATTTGACATATGAATTCAATGTCAAATTAATGATAATGTCATACATTATATTAAATGGTAATAATATATTATATTTATACATTACAACCATTAGATATTATAATTTAACCATATAAATTATCTTGATGAAAAAAAGTTGTTTTTATTTAAATTTTAGCGTATTTTTATTATTCTTCAAAATAAGAAACTTATCATAAAAATATCAAAAATTTATTTAATGTAAATTTTTATATCCTGATTCAGAAAAAGATTTTTATTTAGTATAATGGAACATATAAACATGTCAAAAATTACATTTAAATTTGGTGCGCCATCAAAAGGTGGAAAAACTGCATTTTAAAAAA
The DNA here is from genome assembly GCA_963277665.1 of Viscum album. NCBI lineage: Eukaryota > Viridiplantae > Streptophyta > Magnoliopsida > Santalales > Viscaceae > Viscum > Viscum album. Next base: position 2,052,488,075 of record OY728165.1, read on the forward strand.
AATACCTATTTTAGCCGAAAAATTTATTTTGTCCTCATACTTTGTTCTATAAAATGTGTAAGATGTATTATAATATCGTAAAATTGAAAAAGTAGTTACTACAATTCATAACGGCTAGTTCATAATAATTTTATAACAATATATCGTTGTTTTGTGAAACTCAGTATTGCATACAACACACGCTATTGAGGAAGGTTGCTTTGCATGCAACACAAGCCACGAATAGTGTTTGTATATAATACAAGCTAATATGGTGTCATGTATAGAACAAGCTAATTTTGGCTTAACGTATAACATAAGGCATCACTGAAATTAAAAAGAATATTTTTCATAAAATCTTGGGGTGTTACATTCTACCCCCCTTAAAATGAATTTCTCCTTTGAAATTCATCAATGTTATAAATGGTTTACTACATGAATGTTTCATTAATAGAAACTCACATCTTAAAACTTAACACCAAATCATAACTTTAAAAAATAAAGTATGAAACGTAACAATTACCCAAATTAACTCATTACTGGGATTCAGCATAGGAGAACAAAAGTGAAAATATAGATATGGAAGATAAATATAACCATCATGTTTTGATGAAGAGTGGTAGAGAACATGTCTATGAAAAATCCATCAATCACAAAGCTGTAAATTTATGATGATCTAAAGTACCATCTGATTCATCAGATATGAGGGCAATAGGACAACATTTTGGGTTTTCAAGATAATTTCTCTAATGTTGAAAAATTTTGAATTAAAAGAAATATTTACTTAATATTGGTATAATCTCATTGTTGTTCATGCCTTGAAAAATTTCCACATCATATCTTAAAGAAATGTAGTTGAATTTTTCTTTTGTAAAGTGTTAGTAGATCATGGGATAGAATGATAGGTCATTCCATCTGTCTCCAATATAAGGTTAGAAAAAGATATATACATAAGTCCATCTATGGTGGCAATAATCATATATGGTTCCAAAAATGGACTTATACTTCATCTATCATACCTCTTAATAAAATAAAACTAATTTATACTAACTAGGGACTTCTTGTAGGCTATTGGTAGGTGATAAAGGCATGTCACACTGTGGTTGTGGTTTCGATTCCGGCAACCTTTTCTGACGCGACGGGTTGTCTCCTTCCTATGGGTTGTCCTTTTTCTGAAACTATACTATTATAACTTTCCAGAAATTATATAGAAAAAAAGGTTCTAGCCTTAAAAAACTATCTTATTTCCATCTTAATCCATTCCCATATTTAGGGCTATCTAAAATTCTTTGGTCTAATCTCATAGTATAATGAAAAATATTACAAGAGAGGTCATCTACCAAGCATGTAAATATCATAAATTTCCACCATATGTCAAAAAATATATATTGTTGGTCACGTTCTTGGCATGTGAATACCCTAATTATGTATTCTCTAGAAACATTAAAAACCATATAATCATTTTGAAAACAATAATTCTATCAAAAGGTAACTCTTTCCACATACAAAAATCCCAAAAATTCTATATTCTCAATCCATGATATCACATTGTCCTTTTATCAGTCACGATCTCTTTAATACTATCAAATATCTCATTATCTCCTTATCCATTAATTATGTGAATGTCATCTACTTTCCAAAAATATCTGAATAACCTTCCGTGGGTACCGATACCATTCAACATATACATTCAAATACTTTAGTAAAAACAATAGTGTAACAATCCTTAGATGTTTCTTTATTACATAGTACCATTAAATTACCTAGACAACATAACTATTTATAAACATATAATCATTCTACTACTTTCTTAAACCATTGACGGAGGTTCATCATTTTATTCCTTGACACTTCTTACATATGATATATAATTTTCAGTCTCTTCGTCATCATCAACATAAATACTATTCTTATGACCAAGCTGATTCTCTTCATGATATTTCCCCTTATGGAATTTGTTTTCATAATGACCGTAAATTCCACATTTAAAACATTTATCAGTTGATGATGTCTTTGGAATACCATTACCCTAGTCCATTGTGTTAACTAAACCTTTTCCTTTGCAATTACTATCTATGTGTACTCCTTTTCCACACCAAAAACATCTTCTAGTTCCTTTGAAACATTCTCCTTGATGCCTCTTCCCACATGATATACATGGGGGAAATTGATGTTTTTTTCCTTTATGATCATCCTGAAACCCCATCTTTCTCTTATTAGATAACTCAAGAAACATACCAAAGATGATATTATTGATCATATTATGAGATTGATGATTAGTCATAATAATGATTTTTGGACTTCCAAATCCTGTTTCATGTGGTTTCTCAAGAAGAATATCATTCCATTGTCCATTATATCCTCCATTATCATGAATCCTCCTGTTTCCACCCATTTTCTAAAACCCAAAACGAATAGTGTGAGAGGAAAAAATCATGCTAGGAAAACAACATAATAAAGGGGGAGTAAATTCAATATCTTACATCTTTGGTTTAATTATAAGCTCATTTCCATAATTCTAGGACTATAAACTATACATATAATTATCCTTAGAGACATCCCTAAACATTCCTTAAAAATTTCTCTATGGATTTCACTAATGTTTTCTCATCCTAGTTTCCAAAGGTTAACTAAACCTCCCTCTGATACCAGCTATAGAGACCCAAGATTGACATACATGGACATTACATTACTTTTGCAGAATACATAATACATAAGAAAAAAACATTCAATGACTATATTAGTATAGTTTATTTAGAAACATGGAACATAATCTTCTAAGCATGGTGAAAGATCATCAAAATCTCCTGTAAAGATCTTCCTCTTTTGTTTTCTTACCTAAAACCATTATTTATATCCTCAAAACAAGAAAACATAAAAATGGTGATCTTAAATTCTTAGTAAGGGTAAGCATGGATAAAATAAAGAAAACCATATACATTTTAACTTGAACATAATGTTTAAACATCAAAATCATGAGTTGTGAAATAAATCATCGCAGTACGTATGGCATAGATCATAAAAAAACATAAATCATGATAAAATAGGATGGGGATAAAACATGTAATTGTATAAATCCATTAAGAACATGTTATGATTTACATAGTATCTAAGGTATTGCTTCCACGACCATCATTGTGGAAAAACTGCATTACTGAACCAGGTTTACTTGCCGTTCTAGCCCTGTATTACTGAACCAGATTTTACTTTCTGTTCAAGACATGTATATCTCATAAGATATAAATCGTTACCCAATGCATTTTAGGGAGATATAGGTCCCACCCAATTCATATTTAAATCATTCTTACATGTTCCACAACACAATCCTAAATCATGCATCATAACCTAAAGAATAAAATGGGTTTCATAACTATCATCCCATCTTAACATAAACCATATAAAACAAATGGATACATTTCATCATAAGAAAAATCAAACCCTGAAAATAATAGAGACATTATAATTGAAAAGTTATCATACTAAATAATTTCACCTTATATGGGAAATAGTTTTGAATAAAAACTTGAAATGAATTCTTGAGGAAAATATGATTTCTTTTTCAAAACTGTTCTCTTTTCTCAAAATGTTGGGTGATTTTAAAAGAAAAGAATTCTGATAAAAATAATCAGGAAATATTTTAAAGGATGATTCATAAAAATAAGTCATCATGAAACCATAAAATTCCATTCACTCCATATAAGTTAAAAAAACATTCTTCTCGTACTTTTCTAGAAAAGTCAAAAGGTACCTTATATGGTAAACAATGGAAAGATTCCTCCAATACAATGTGGTAAAGTAAACAAAGGGTAAAAAAGAATTTAAACATACATGAAATATTAGTAAAAAAATTTAGAAAACATGGACATGGATGATAAACATAACCCCAGTAAATACTTATGAATAAACAATCTCAGATAAGAATGAGATTGAAATAATTATCCCTTAACTTATGTCCAATTTCTTCCATATGTTTCCAAAAAATCCTTTATAATGAGTTTAAACATATTTTTAACCTATAAAAGAACCATAATGATATTTATGATATCATATATGATTCACTTATGACTTTATATTACCCGTGCAATTGACAATTCTACGTTAAAAGAGTGGTTTGGGGAAAATCGTATCAGTTGTCGTACGTGTTTGGACTTTTGTTCTATATTTTATTATTACTTATATCATGATATAATTACATAAAGAATGTAAAACATGATTTATATATCATATATATTCATGATATATATGTATATAATAGATAGATAAATGGAATGAAATACACCATTCATGGAGACGGTAGACCGTACGTATGCATGAACGATGTTTTCATTTCCATATTGAATTGAATGGAATTAAGTAGAGTATATATATATATAAATCCAGTAGAATTATTATGTCATATATTTCAATATTATTTATTATATATATAATTTATAATCATTCTGTAATGGTCAACATGGAGAATGAATTTCATCACGTCGTGGAGTCGGTAATCTGCACGTACACACGAGCGACGATATCGTTCCCAAAATTGATGAATGGTTTTTGAGTGGACTATATAACATCCCAGAATTAGTATCATGTTATAATAATCATATATTGTTATTTTTTCAACAATTATACCCATCCATGTAAGGTGGTGGTGGAAAAACATATAACACCACGACGTGGAAACGACATTCCATACATACGCACAAGCGGTGATTTCATCTTCCATAGTATGGATAGATGGTGAAATAGTGTTGGTTAATATTAATAATAAAATATCTGTATATGAGTGAAAAAAAATTTATTACTTTATTATGAGAGAAAAAAATAATAGGAAGTAGAAGAAGAAATGAATTTGAAAGAATCAGTAAAGGATATTCCCTCTTCATCGACGCGCCTCTTCTAAACCTCCTCATAGGGCACTAAAGATTGTCTTTGAAGAAAACCATGACCTATAATATGTTTCTAGGGATGTGGATAAGAGAAATGGGCTGGGTTTGGCTTATATTGAAAGGTCAAAGTGTTGTGAGGAGGAGACGGAGGAGGTGCCCTTTTATAAGAGAGGAGAGGGGCACTTTTGGTTACCTCTAAAATATTAATTTATAATAAACTCAAAGATCTCTTAAAAACCTCCAAAAATCAAATCCTATTGTTATAAGTGATAGGGTTATAATCTCATTAACCAATAAAATTTAGACATGTTGTTAATTTATTTTAAATCTTATCAACATGATTTATCTTTATTTAATCTATTTAATTTTATTTGTGGTAAAAATATTCCAAATTTTAAATTATTATAAATAATTACATATGTGTTGTTAATTGTCCATAATTTGATACTTCGTTAAACTTTAGAACATATAAATTTAATTTTACAATTTTTAAATTTTTTTGTGATTTTTACACAATTTTATAATATGTTCTTTTTATAAAATTACAATAGTGTCAATTTTGACACTATTCATTTATTTGAATTTAAATAAAATCCACAAAAAATATATTTTCTAAAAAAACTATTTAATATATTCATAAAATGTCATATTCATCTATAAAATTCGTGGGGAACATTAATTATTTAATATAATATTTATTTTAACACTATTAAAATCATTTATTTGATATTTCTCTTCATAAAATAATTACTACAATAATATTTTATAATTATTTAATATACTTATATGTTACATAAAAATTAAAAATAAAATACTATGATAAATATAAATCTAATATTTTACAAAAAATTACTTTTACTCATGTTGATCATCTTAAAATCACAATTTTTAAATTTTTATATTTATTAAATTATGAAGGTGACAACTTTTACATCATTTAATATAAAATAATATTAGTGTCATAATCTCTTTAATAATGCTTCAAATGGTCAAATATTATACCATTGTATGATTATTTATTACATGTACACAAATAATGAGTTTTGGTCATTTTTTGTGCCTTTTATGGTCACTATTAGTTTAATAAAAATTTTATTATTGATTTTTCACAAAATAAAAAAAATTTGCATCACTATTGTGTCATCATTAATAGTAATTATTAATCTCAAAAAATTATAAATAAATTCATTTGCTGTATATACTTTTATTATATTTCTGGTGACTTTTTATGTTCGATGTTTTATGAAGTTTATCACTAAATAAAAATTATTAAACTTATAAGATATAAGAGAGTGACATGTTGTCACATTCTTTGGTGTTAATAAAAATTACATCCTTTTCATGTTTAAAAGTCAATTAAATGAATCTATTCCAACCCATACGTTATATGGGACAACTTTTAATAATCCAATAGAATTTTGGCAGGTGTTAGGGTAATTTTATAATCTTATTTTTACTCTTAATTACCTGATTTACGTTTAACTATAGTAAATAAAATTTACCATAGTTACTATTAAAAATGCCTAAAAATAAAAATTATCCTATCAACATAATTTGGATATACTAATTCCAAATATTGATCCATTTTTTCAAATTCAAAACATATAAGTGGAAATATTTAATTTAAAATTAACCACGTTGTAAAAAGAGGGTTTTTGTTTAAAACATTGCAAAATATTGAAATGATTTAACCTATGAATTCAATGTAAAATTAATGCTAATGGGATAAATTATATTAAATAGTAAAAATATATTCTATTTATACATTAAAACCATTCAATATTATAATTTTATCATAAAATTATCTTGATGAAAAAAGTTGTTTTTATTTAAAATTTAGCGTATTTTTATTATTCATTAAAATAAGAAACTTATCAGAAAAATATCAAAATTTATTTAAATTAATTTTTTATATCTTGATTCCAAAAAAGAATAATATATTTTCAAATTGAAGTTATAAACATGTCCAAAACTATATTTAATGTGGGTTCTCCATTAAAAGGTGGCAAAACTTGATTTTTTTTAAAAATACTTATTTTAGCCGAAAAAAATATTTTTGTCTCACACCATGTTCTATAAAATTTGTATGATGAATTATAATGTCATAAAATTCAAAAAGTAGTTACTAATATTCATAATGGATAATTCATAATAAATTTAGAACAATATACCGTTGTTTAGTGAAACATAGTATTGCATACAAAACACGCTATTGTGGAAGGATTCTCCTACATGAAACACAAGCCAAGAATAGTGTATGCGTATAATAAAAGCTAATATAGTGTTGCGTATAGAAAAATCTAACCTTGGTGTAGTGTAAAACAAAATACATAAATGAAATTAATAGAATATTTTTCATAAAATCTCAGGGTGTTAGAGACTCTATAATCTACAAATTTTATTCAAATAGAATAGAGAAAAATATATTTTGATTAAGGAATGTAAATAAAATTTTTTAATGTGAAGGGAATAATGGTCAGTATTTTTGAACTCATAAAACCATATTTGTGAGAAGGTTTCTTCATTAAATTTAATTATTTAAATATATCGATATGGTGTATTTTTATGAATATTATAGTGGTGATATCAAATTCTACTCATTAATAAAAATTTTGTTGAAAAGGTTACTCAATCCCTGAATTAGATTCAGTAGTGGTAATTATCAAATTTAATTTATATAATAATTTTCTATAAAGATAAAATTGTGACATATTTATATATAATTAAATAATAAAATATATATTTTTCAATAATTATATGAATATGTTATATATGTTATTTCTGTAGTTTATTAAATATTATGACCGATCAATATATTACCACACTAGGAATGTGAAAATGTTGGATAATTATTTGATCTAAAAGGAACATGTTATCTTATCTATGAAGTGTATCATAAATGATCTAATATTTATTGATTTTTTATGTATTTAACATGAAATATTAAAGGATGGGTTCAAACATTATCTCACTATAATTAGTTTTCAATTATCAATCCTTTTAAATATTAGAGAGGATTGAAAGGATGATATATAGTTACAAAAAAAATTGGATAAATATTCATAAATTTAATATTGATTTTGATGATGTTATATGGTTCAAGAATAATGAATGTGTCACATCAATTCCATACTTGAGGAAGGATCTCTTTGAAGAAGGTTATTTCTCATAATTCATCCTTTGAAATAAATGTATAGAGGTATATAGAGATCTAAAATAGTATTTCTATTAGGAAAACATAAAGATAGATATTACATAGTATGTAACTTATTTATTTTTATATCATAATTTTGAGGATAGGAGAAAAATTACTAATGTTATGATATAACCATTACCCATTCTATAATATCATAGAATCGGATGTCATCCTAAATGGTGCAACGAGATCGGTTGGTCTGATGGCCTCTATCGAATCTCCACAAATGCCAGAGTCTTCCAACTAGTAGTGAGGGCCTAGTTGAGTCTGTGGAGATACTATGCCCCCATTACCATAGTATCACAGTAGAACTCAAACATACAATATATAGTAAATGTAAATTAATTAGTATACTAAATGTAAGACAATAATGTTATAAATATACATAAAATAAGTGTCCCATATAAAAAATGATGCAAATGATTAAACTATCTTGAATCAGCCACAACATTACATGACAAAAAATACAATACAAGTATATGAAAAAAATTATCAAAATGTTATCCATGATCTTCAAGCCTCATATTTGTCCTATGATCCCCTAATCTAACGCCACGACCAACAACTTGTACTATGTTGAATGAACATATCATCTCCTACGACCATATAATCTATTTGGGTCCCCAAGGAGGCCCAAACAGGGTGTGAAATAAACATCAAAGTTGCAACCACTGAGGTCTATATAGTTCTAATAAAAATTCTACAAAGATATGTCTAGTATATACAACAGGTAAGTATGTGTGTATGCTCATGGGAGAAGTCAACTATAACATGTAAATCCAAACAGCCCTCAAGGCTATCAACAAAAGAGAGGCAGCTCCTAACAAGGTAGTTATAACCATATAAACAAGAAAGTCTCTTGATCATTCCATACATACATCTCTAAAAATAAATCCACAACAATGTTTTATAGAGAAAACATGTATCCCATGACCACACCATATAGTGAATTCCAGTATCCCATCGCCTCACCATATAGTAATGTGTATACTAGATATGTCTAATCTACGGTCTCAACAGTCCAAGGCATCCAAATTATAATATCTATACCACAGAGATCCACATTCATAAAGCATGTCCAAGGAATTCCATAGGGCCTCATGGGTGTCCCTGGTGGAATCTCGGTTATTCACTAGTTGGGGACCTAAGATGAATTCAATAAAAATTCATATTCGAGCACAAGCATGCGGGATCCATGGGGGTACCAAATCCTGAGGCATCCCATTGAAACAAGACCCAAGGGGCAGTCCAAACCAAGTCATCCACTATCTGTCTCCAGATAAATAGAGATCAGTCCATGGAATCTATCATGCCATTCACTCCAGCATTCAAGTGTTCATGAAATTAAAATTAACATTCATTAACATGTGAGTATACACACTCACATAAATACGAATAGACCATGAGTGTATGCACTCATGAAAACGATTTATCATTTACTATGAATATTGTCATACACTCCCATAGAGTCCATTTAACATGCCATTATTCATTTCATATTGGTATACCCACTCATATTATTCATTTTATATAATCCAAGCTATTAAAATAGGCATTGTGTCACATGATATCAATTTATAATGAGGAAGTATATCATCTATGAAATCCATTTAAGCAATCAAGGTATTAATAGTGTTCCTCTAACTATCCAATCACATTAACACACCCCATGGGAGGTTTATAAAGGAATAAACAGGTAAAACCCAAAAGAAACACCATGTGGATGACCTTGAATAATGCATCAGGTTCCAACACACCTAAAGAGAACTTATGGTAAACCACACAAGGTCCAACTATAGCTATTAAGATATACTCACTTATAAAAATTACCTCGTCGGAATGAAAAATGGATGGTGTAATGGATGAATGCCAGAAAAACACCAATGATATGCTGAATGAAATTAAATAACTCCTACAAATTCTCAGTGGTAGAAAACTCATCCATTATTGAGTCTTTATTCATCATGGTTTGAGGGAAATCTAAAGAATGACTGATGAATGGGATATTAGGGAATAAGAGCCTAAATCCATATATCATTTTCGTTGATTCGAATAATCTAGAATGACTAAAAATTTATCAAGGACATACTGTTTCAAAACTGATGGGGTAATTTTTTATCAAAACAGAGATGGGACAGAGAATCTGGCGTGATTTCTATCTTAGGAACCTTAATGGAGTGCTATGAGTGGTTGTTATCTGTATAAGATGAAAAACCAAATTGGGATTAAAAAGGAAAAAAATTAATTAAAATTTATAAAACATACAGCAGGGTCGCATGGTTTACCAACACGGTTTCCCAAACCGTTCGGAAACCATGCACACCTCACTATCTAGAAAAGGGAACATTTTATGGATACCCCACATGGTTTGACTAACCATGCGCAAGCCGTGTGAAATACTTCTTATAAATCCTCATACTTTTCTAACACCTTGCATGGTTTGGATAAACCGTGCACAGGCCATACACAAATAGTGTGTCAGGTTCTTTTTAGCCCAAAACGTGGTTCTAAACACCAAAGAAGCCCCAAAAAAATTTAAAATCCCAGTGATCACGATATGAATTGACATTAATCCATAACAAGGATATTAAAATTAATATAAAATGATTTTTATCTCATAAAAAATCTCGGGTTCTTACATTATCCCCTAAACATTATAGCAATTCATCCCCAAAGTTCTCTCTGAAGGGTGGTTAGGATTCGTCTAAGAACAACTCTGGACACTAAACATGTAGGACAACCTCCATCTCCTACTCTTGTCCTATAAACTCATGTGCTTCTATAGCACTCATACTAGTGGAATTGAAATTATTTTATGATCCTTCATTCTCCAATCAACTATACAAATCAGATGCTCCTCAAATGAAGAATCAACATAAATCTCAACCCCCTCTAGATGAAAAAATGTGAGACATATCTGAGTGATAGTAGTATAACTTAGATACACGGAAGATGTCTGACATGTCTCCATAACTCTGAAGTAACTGCAACCAATAGGAAACTGACCTCACTTTCTCCAGAATCTCAAATGGCCCGACATAACATGGTCAATGTTTACCTTATCTCTTGATCCGGTAATATCATAGCCTCTTTGAAACACGCAAGAAAATATGATCTCTTACCTTCAACTCTAGAGGTCTTTTGTGGAGATTAGAAAATGACTTACGATGAGAAGGTGTGTTAACCATCTGATTTAAAATCCCTTGGACCAACTCAATTTTTTCTTGTATGAGACATGTTCCCAATAAATAAGCCTCTCTTGCCTCTATCTAGCATATGGGAGAACGACATGGAAAACCGTTTAAATCTCTATAATGTCCAATATATATAATGTTATTATTAAATTTATTATTGGAGATCTCAATCAGGGGAATGTTCCTCTCCCAAGAGCCTCCAAAATTTGGGATGCATGCTCGCAACATGTCCTCTAGCACATGTATCGTACGCTATGACTAGCCATCAGTTTGAAGGTGGTATATTGTACATAGAATCACCTATTTACCTAGTTCCCTCTGAAAAAATATTCAATAAAAAAGTTGTAATTTGTGTTTCTCTATCTAAATAAACAGTAAGTGGGACCCTATGTAGTCGTACCAGATCTCGAATGTAACACATTCAATGATCATTAACACTGATTCCCTCCATGATCAGAAAGAAATGTGTGAACTTAATAGCATTTAAACAACAACCCACACAACATCATTACCTCAAGGAGACCATGGAAAACCCATCTTGAAATCCATCATGAAGTCATCCCATTTTAAATATGGGATGGGTAACTATTGTAAAATTAATTCAAGTCACAGATGATCCGCCTTCACCTGCTGACAGGTGGAACACCTAGTAACAACACCCGCTACCACTCTCTTCATTGTTGGAAGGTCATATCGATGTCACATGTCACAGTACATCTTAGTGAAACCATGATGCACTTCCCAAGATGAATCATGAAACTACTACATAAAATACTCATGTATATCCACTAAAACCTAAACACGTACATGGATATGAAAGATATCATCGTCTCCCACCATCCAACCAGGAGGAGGGTACTCACCTACCACAACTTCCCATAGAATTTGGCCTTATGAATCTGATATATGGCTCATGATAACTCTGTTATGTAGGGTAGAGTTAACAGGTAACGAAGAATAAAAATTCTACCCTTGTCTGTCGCGTTCCTCTCTAAGCATCTCAGAAAACGATTTCATAAGCCACAACTTGCTACTAGCCTTCTTCACTACTTGTATCTGATTCTTCCTATTCAGTGTATAGACAACTACATTTCCCTTATCGGGGATGTAGCAAAGCTCGAAGTTTAAGGACTTTAGGTACTCCATACATCGTCACTAACTCAAATTAAAATCAATGTGTGTAAAGATATTAATGAGGGTTTTGTGGTCCATGTAAACCACACAATTCTCTATTAGTAAAATAGTGCCTCTAACATCATAATGCATGAACAATGGAAGCTAAATCGATATCACGTGTATGGTAGTTATTCTCACAAATCCTCATCTTCTGAAACCCTCATTCCACAACTTAATATCCTTGAATAATAACTATCCACATATCAATACCTAAAGATTCAAATTAAGCTGTGTAACTCTGTCCCGGATCAGGCAGTATCAGGACAAGTGTTGATGTCAACATCCCATTCATCTCTAGAAAGTTTGTCTCATAAGATTTTGTCCTCTAAAACATCACAACCTTCTTATTCAATCACATGAAGGATGCTTCTAATCATTATATGTCATGTATTAAATTATTTTAGTAACTAGATAGCCCTAATAAACTGTATATGTAAAAAAAATTATTTGGTTTCCCCAAGAAAATACATCTCTCACCTTCTTTATGTCTACTTATTCCCTTTTCTCTATGATGATGTGACCTATGAAGTGAATCAGATCAATCAAAAATTTTAACTTTGGGAGATTTTCAGATAACTGATGATCTCTTATTGTATTAAAAAAAATCTATAGATGGTTGGCATGGTTGTGTCAATTGAGTGAATACACAAATATATCATCCAATAAAACCACCAAAATATAAACCATGTAAGGATAGAACACTTGATTCATTCATGCCATGAAAACTTTTGGCATGGTTGTGATATTGACAAAAATAATTAGATACTCTTAAAACCCATACATGCTAAAAGAAGGTTGTAAGAGGTATGTTTGCAAGTCGAACACATGCCTGGTGATATCTTGACCTCATGTGGATCATTGAGAACACTTGATATCTTAAAAGATGACCAACACTGTTTTCAATCGATGCCAATTGATATCTTTTTTAACCATCATTTCGATTAGTTACTGATAGTTTATGCAAATTATAGGGGTTCCATCTGCATTTTTTGTTAAACAAAATATCAAAGAACCCCATAGAGAAGTGATGGGTCTGTTAAACCCCTTCACCTATGAATCTTCTAGATTCCTCTTCAGCTCCGATAATTATGTTGTAGCCTCATATTTAGAGGAATGGACACCGACACAACTCTAAGAACTTGTTAGATAGAGAAAATTGCAATTATCTCATGAGATAAATAAGAAAATTCATCGGGAAAGACTTCCCAAAAGTGATAAACCACTAGAGTAATGGCATCCTATCCCACTCCCTCATCAACTAGAAACAAACTTGCAATGTGGGTTGTCATACTACCCAATAAAAAATTCTTAGGTCATGATCTACTTGCCCAATAACCCCATTAATCATTGTGAATAAACACTACACCTTATGTTGATTTGAGAGTCACCATCTAGTGATAGCAGTCAACGTGTTCATGATAATCCAAGAGAAATCCTATTCTAAATATGACATAAATACCTATCATCATGTGGAAATAAAGATCCCAAAATAATTTAAACCCTCAGACATCAATGGGGAACTCCACACACTGATTCCCCTCACCCTTTATAACTCTCAACGATGTTTCTATCGTCAAAACACCCTCAAAAAAGAAAAACCATTAGCCCAAGGATTTTCAACACATGTGTAGAGATAAAACTATGAGAGGAACCTATATAGAAAATGAATGGTTCAATAATAGAATATAAAAATATTGTATCCATCATAATAAATGGTTTGGGATCCTTCACATACTGTGTCTATTATACTGTATAACTATGCCGTGTACGACAACCTCGTGACACTTCTTAGAAACCCTAACATGATCCACCATGTTATCTCTAAGAACTAATTGTCTGGATACCACAACCAGGACCAACACTACATTGGATTGACCGGCCATCACTGGTCAATCTTTCTGCCTGACATTGAGCTGAATAACCTACTCCTGAACCTGATGTTAGAGCTGACACCCTACCACTCACAGCTAGAGGGATGGTCCGGCAAAACCATTACATTTCCCCCATTTTTCTACAATCTTGGAACTAATATTGGTCATGGTCACACTGATATTTCATGTGGACTCACCTACCACACTGATGGAAAACACCAAGCATCCTATACCCACAGCTTGACTACCACTCACATCGTGGGAAGATTCAAAATGGAACTTCCTACCTGAGTATGTATATCCTTTGGGATGAGAAATATCACTTCCCTGTTATATACCCACAAATTTCCTCATGTTCGGCTCTGTAATCTATGCTTGATTCAAAATCACAAGGATAGAAGGAAACTTGAACAACTTTACCAAAGATCTAATATCACATCTGAGACCCTCCTCGAAGTGCCTCTCCCTTGACAGCTCATCAGAATGATACATCGGTGCAAAATGATGCAACTCTATAAATAATGTTGAGTATTCCATGACTATCATCACACCCTTCTCTAGATGCATAAACTCAGTAGCTCTCTGTGCTTAAAGAGTTAGGAAGTATAGGTAGTCATATAAGCTAGTTTGGAATTCCTTCCGACCCATATCATGCATCCCATCTACCAGGTTTGACTCATCCCCCCAAAACTTTTCTTCTCGGCATATCATATACGTCATGATCTTTACCCTCCTCTACATAGGCGTATCCAAATGATAATAAAATACTAACTTGGTTTCTAGTCACTACTCTACACCATGTGGTCTTCCATCCCATGAAAATTTAGGAGGTTCCTTCTTCTAAAACACATGTATTAGCTAAGCCATAGTCAATTTTGGTTGTAGTGCTCCATATATCATTTGTATATAAGTAACGAAACCCCCATGGAACTTTGCCTTTTCACCTATGTCTGATATAGCCTTACATTCCACACATGGAAATATATGAGGATTAAGTGGTAGCTCATGGATGATTGTACCTGATGTATGGTCATCGCCTCAATCAAGGATTAACACTAGAGGTCGTTGTAGTAGAATGTCTCTACAATGACGAACACATGCCTTAGGAACGAAAAAATTCAAAGAGCATTAATAAAAACATAGGATAGGATTAAACAGTCATAGAAACCATGTCAAACCAACAACATGATCCTAAACTTAGGACTATATAATGAATATCTATCGAACCACTAAAAACTTTTCCTTATCCCAACTCAGAAACTTGTTTTAGGCCAAGTCTCTATTCACCAGTTTAGGGTCCCATTTCCATTTAAGTTCACATTTAATTACTGAGGAAATTTCACCAAGGGTTTACCAATAAAGAAATCCATGAGGACCTATAAGACCTCAAGAACACAAAACATGGTTCCCATTAAATACATACATGTAACATGTTCATTGGACATTAATGTTTCACTGGTGCATTATTTCCCATTTCATATTGACCCATACTTCTAATGGATTGAATAATGATGTCACCCATTTATCTACTACACCCATCTAACACAATTGTAGGTACAACTATCACATAAATTATCTCAACATCATGAAATATCTAATGCATCCTATATGTCATGGCCTAATGCATGGAATGTGATTATAACATGTGTCTATATGATGTATGAGTTGGAAAACCCTCATCTAATCGGGTTGCAATTAAAAGAAAACACAAAATTGAATCTATAGTAATGAAATAAATCAAGTGTGTCACCCAATAGTGAAATTGAATCAACTATAATAGTCAAAATAATGAAAATAAGAACTCAATTCGAGGAAATTAGGATTTTCACTGTATAAGGGGTAGCTACTCCCAAAACAGTTTAATACCAAACTCCATTTTCAACCTATCCATGTATAACATCACCAAAAAGTAAATCAAATAAAAAAAATACACTGATTCAACTTTTAAATGTCCCAGACCTAGATCCCATTTAAATTTGTGCCCCTAGCCCATTTGGTCACATGGAATCAAGCGTATATCCCCAACCACCAGAGGGTGCCAACTAGAAGCGAGGGCCTATGTCAGTCTGTGGGGAGACTATACCATCATTACCAGAGTATCATAGTGGAAGTCAATATTACAATAAATAGTTGATGAAAAATAACTAGTCAACTAAAAGTAAGTGAAGAAGGAATATACATATAAATAAATGAAGTGTCTCATATCCCAAATGATACATATTTTATAATTATATAGAAATAATCCAGAATAGTATAAGTAAATATAATACAATAAAAGTACCCCATGATGAACTAAATCCAAAAATGTATCCCAGCATTGCATGCATTATCTATGTCATATTCTCCCCTACTCCAAACCCATAGTTGACAACTTATACTGTGTAACATTCCCCTATCATAACATTAAACCATAAAATCTATTTGGGTCCCCATGGAGGTCCAAACTGGTTGTGAGATAAACAACCCAATAGGTAACCACCACTGTCTTTACAGTTTTTACAAAAATTCTAGAAAGTGCTATAAATTGTAAAAAACTCTTAAGTATGTGTGTATTCCCAAGGAATATTTCAACTATACTAATTATAACAAAATGGACCTCAAGGCTACCTGCAAAAGGGAGTCATCTTCTAAAAAGGCATCTATAACCATATAAAAAAGAAAGTCGCATTCCCACACCGTACATCCTTTTATATTAAGAAACATAAATCCATACTATATAGAGAAAACAAGTTTCCTAGGAACATGCCGTATAGTGATGTAAAATATCATATGGTGTCCACGTATAGTGAAATGTAGATGGCAAGGGCCGAATCCATGGGGTTAGAAGAACGTGGAATCCAAATAGAAATATATAGATAATGGAGGGTCAGATCCAAGGAGCATGCTCAAGGCATCCCATTGAGTCCCATGGGTGTTCCTAGTGGAATATCAGTTATAAAATTTTTGGGGACTGAGGAGAATGTCAAAAGAAAGTCCTACGCGAGCTCAAGCAAGTCGGATCCATGGGGTAGCAAGGCTTGAGGCATCCCACAGAATCAAGACCCAAGGGGAAGAGTCAACCAATGGTGTCCACTACCGTATTCGAGATCTATGGAGAGATGAACGTGGTATCTATAAAAAAATTCATTAAATAATTTAATCATTCAATATTTCCAAATTATCATTCATAAACAAGTGAGTATACCTACTCACATCAGAAATCAAAATCCCTGAGTATACCCACTCTTGAAAAACATTTATCATTTACCAAGAATATAGGGCCTACACTTCCATATAGTGAATTTAATATTCCATTAGTCATTTAATATACATATACCAAACAATATTTTCCATTTTATATATACCAATATATAAAAATAGGCATGGTGTCACAAGATATCAATATTCAAGGAGGAAGTACATCTTCTATGAAATCCATTCATGCTATCAAGGCATTAACAGGAATCCTAAGACTAGGAAACCATATTTTCACACCCCTTGGGTTGTTTAAATAGGAATAAATATGTCAAACCCAAAAGGGAAACCCCATCGGTGACCTTGTAATGAGCATCGGGACCAATGAAAGTAAATAGAACATATGGTCGACCTTAATATGTCCAACTATACCTATTAAAATCTACAGGCTTAAAAATTTGACATCTCTAGAAAGTTTGATGGATGGAATAATGGTTGAACGCCTGAAACAACACCAATAAATATCTGAAAGAATGTATAGAAAACCTACCTCACCTTGGTAGTTGACATCTTATTTAGTATAGAGTCTTGATTCATGCATCTTTTGGAGGAATTTGATGTAGATATGAAGAACATGAAATTACGACACAAGATCCAAAATCCAAATATTGAATCCATTGTTCCAATGTATCAAGAAAGACTGAAATTGAGTTGAGTACATTCCATTGTTGATCTGAAGAGATGATCGACGATTGAAACTGTGGTTTGATAGAGACTCTAGATCGATTCATATCATAGGCACATAAAGGGAGAGCTCCAAGAGGCTGCTGTCTATGGAAATTGAAAATACAAAATATTTTTTTAAAAAGGGAAAACATTTTTAATTATAATTTTATCAAAAAAATACACACAACAAGGTCACATTGCCTAGAAATGGGAACATCACATGGAAAACCTACGCGGTATGACTAACCATGCACAAACAGTATGAATTACTTCTTCTAAAAATATGAAACTATTTAGTCATCCATCAATTTTTATACTAACTATGAACAGGTCATCCTCAAACCATGAGCATATTCTTCCCAAAACTCGGTTATGAACTCTGAATATGCCCCAAAAACCATCAAAACACATGTGATCATGATAAGCATTCACATAAGGCCCTAACAAGACAATTAAACTAAATTAAAAATTATTCATACCTTATATGAAAACCTAGGTTCTTACACATAGAAAAATAGAAAACAAAAAAATCATGGTTGATTTGATCATCGAACTGCCTAAAACATCAAAATTCCATAAGGATATATAAGTTCTAGTTGATTTAATTTCGAAGTTAGTGAATTTTATTTATATCCATGAATATTATTATCTTTATTATTATTCAATGATCCATATAATAGATGTGGTATTTATCATGTAGTACCACATACTATTAAGTCTAATCATGATCTATGGTTAACCATGTAGTTTTAGGGATGTTTTTACAATGATCTAGAGAGAATGTCGTGAATGATTAGTTCTAGTCATCCATTGATTTATGGTTATTCTGATATAACCATTCTTACACTATATGATAAGACAATATCTTATTTTACTGATTTCAATGGTTTTATGGATAAACACCTTACTCTTTTTGAATTTTCTTAAAATAATATATTTTAATTGAGTGTTCATATTTTCTATTATCAAGACATCGATGAAAGGAAGTGTATAACCCTAATTTTTTCTATTTAATTTGTAGAAAAATGATATTGCGAATTAATATACCTATAGAAATGTTAATTTTATATCCATTATGCAACACATCAATGGAACTTAGTGTCCAAAAAATTGTTATCTTGACAATCTCAATTGGAATATGAAATATGATGTTAGTGAGATTGTATTCCTTAAAATGTATCCAGATAATAATTTTGTTAAACTTAATAAGAAGGTAAATATGAACACTAGAAATATTGAACATTTTGAGATTCTTTATTAGAACAGAATGGTTTCTTATCACTTGTTTCATCCACCAAACCCATATTAAGTTCATGATATATTTCAAATATCATTCTTTGGGAAGTATATTCATGATCCGTAAAATGTAATGAATTCAATGTTTCTATAACTAGATTAGGATAATTATTATAATGAACAAAAAGTATGAATATAGTTAGAAGTGATAAATTGTTTTCAGAAAACACCACACACCTATTTAATGTTATCAAAAGGATTAAAAAATTCAAGGATTGTTCAAGGGAAGTAATGGAAATTATAAAATATATATACTCTTATTTATTGGTACCTAATTGACATAATATTTTACTAAAATTAATTTTATTTGTGGTATTATTTTACTCTACTATATATTTTATGTTTTTCATTTCAAATAAACATGAGTTGTTTGATATGTTTCACTATAAGAAACTTTAGGTCCAATTGAACATGTCATATAATATACCCTTATAACTGTATTTTTCTATTGTAAGGTATGAATAATATTTCCATGATTTTTAAATATATTTATAATGGTAAAAACGTTTTTTAATAATATTACTTTAATAAAATCATTTTAGGACTGCAATACCTATTAATCTTTGAAATGTAGTTTTTTACATGTTATGTAGTTTTATATAAACAGGGTATATTGATTGATATTGATAAATAATTTTAAAAATTATATTGAAAATTTATATTAATTAATGAATATTTACCCATAAAATATTAATATAATTATTTTGAATGAAGATAAAATCATTTCAAAGTAAAAAAGTACTATTTTATAGAAAATTATTTTTTGTGAGAAACATTATTTGTCATTATAAATAAAATAAATATTTTGTGACCAATTATTTTAATTATATATAAATATTATATATTCAATTAAATATTCTGATATTTATTTGATAAGGTTTATTAATCATCAAATGGATGAAAATACCATTTTTTCTTGATAATGAAATTCTAAAAAATTTGTTTTTTAATGAGTTCTGAATGATTATTTGAAAATGAATTTCTACCACTTAAAAAAATATAATTTTATTGAATTTACTATATGTTATATATAATTATATCCAAATTTTTTCATTTAATTCTTTTGTTTTCAACAAAAATAAATTTTAATGAAAATTAACAATTTTCTACCATATATAGTGTTGAAATGAGTTTTTCTAGGGTTAAACATAGATATAAGAGTAAGATTTTAATATAAACGTGATTATTATTATTGGATGAATATATTTAGGCCCTATATTATCATATAATAAAATTATTTTCAATTTGTTTACAAATTCCCAGGAAAATAATTTTATTTTATTAAAAGTTGTAAACTAATTCCATGTGTTTCCCCGCCATTTCTTATAAAAGGAAAACTCCTCTTCTCAGTAATTCCAAAATTTAGGTTGTTTTATACTAGCCAATACCTTCTATCAGACATTTCAACCCACCTTTCAGTTTCTAAATAACCCACAGTCATCCCAATATAAAAATATTTCAATGCCAAAGGCGTAATCCATAAGTGGTCAATTGATGAAAAGGAGGTTATAACACTTACAAAGAAATTTAAAGTAAATTTAAGAATTTTAAAATATAATTTTATTTGATTTATTTAATTATTTATGCTTCAATTTTGAATGATACAATTATATGATTTATATCTATAAAAGATCACAAATTTTGTTTTCCTGGTATTATTTCATGATATTATATGTTTTCATTTTCTTTTCCTCTATTTGTCTACTAAAGGATTTGTAAAGAAATATTTTAAGGATAACTTGGATTCTTTCAATTTGGCTAGGAATATTTTCTTACAAGTAAATATGTTTAATAAAAAAATTTCTTGAATATTTTTATTATTCGCAAAATATTTTTTAAGGTAATATTTACCCATGATTATATTTCAATAAGAATGATTAAAATGAATCATCATGTTATTTTATAAATGATAAAAATTTGACAAGGATTCAATGAAATATTATTTTTAATGTAAATTTAAGTAACATATTAAATCTAATGTTATTTTTCTTTTATTGTTACTTTTTTTGATTTTTTTCAAAATATTATGGATTTTTTTATTTTAATCATTTGGTTTTAAAATGAATAATATTTTTTCATCAATAAATTTTCATGTGATGTATTGATGGTGTTTTCAACCATGAAATAATCAGGTACTATTATTTTTTCAATTATATATATATGACCTAAGGGAACCTTAGTTTTCTTTTCACTAGATGGTTATTTATTATGATGATGAATTCATGATGTAACTCATTTTATATTGGATTGGTTAATCTATGACGAAATGATAAATGTTTTCATGAACTTTTGGAATTAATATTAGTACATTATGATTATTTGATATGTTTTTCCTTTATATTACTTTTATTTATTATGTAAATATTAATTTTCTCAGATCATTAAGGGTACATGGTTTGGGATCCCTATCCCAAAAAGGGTATACTAGTAGTTGTCCCACACCCAATGTATATACGTGATTGGTTACACCATGAATAACATGTAATTAATATCTAGGTTTTATGTTAGACCTAATATTTCTATGATTATTATTATGAAGACTTTATACCTCTAATTTATTAAATCATTGTATGCCAATATAATCAACTAATGGATCATGTTCTTAGATTATTTATCATTCTTGTCATATAAACTGCTAATCATAATTTCATGACTCATAATTATGATCTATGTGTTTTTAGGTATGATTTTTATTCACATGTTATCTTACTATTATACTAAAGGTATGAAT
Organism: Viscum album; assembly: GCA_963277665.1. Taxonomy (NCBI): domain Eukaryota; kingdom Viridiplantae; phylum Streptophyta; class Magnoliopsida; order Santalales; family Viscaceae; genus Viscum; species Viscum album. Next base: position 2,052,510,295 of record OY728165.1, read on the forward strand.
AGAACTGAATATTTATTAATATTAATGTTTTTCAGTCTTATTATTATATGGGGATACCCATTGTTATGATTTATTTTCACCAACATATGAATAAAAGTTTTACATGTGATATTCCTTATAATAGTGGTATATATATAAACTTAGTGAGATATGGTATAGATATTTTATGTACTTGTGGTTTCATTATCCACTAATCCAAAAAAATTATCTATTATGATTCACGATAATTTAATAGGGGTTTTGTAGACCCAACATATAGAGTTATTCTTAATTTTTATATCATGTATACTATGAGTTATGAATGATGTAAATTTAATCAAAAAATGTTGTTATTTATATATCTACTATTTATAAGGTAATTTCATTATATTATTTTTAATATCAAAAGGATATATAAGTTACTAGAATATAATAAGGATCAGGAGATATTATGACCTTATTCTTAATCATAAGTCTTTAGGTGTTGATACATCATACATTCCAAGAAGAAATGATTTTTGACCATCATGGGTTTGGGTATCATTACAATTTATATTACTTCTCATGAGGTTCACACATGGTGATCTTAGGTAGATAATATAATGAAGATTGAACTGCTAATAGAAACCCCACATGTTTTAGGTTTTATTGAATTTTTATATAATTGAACATGTTTATTTTCCTCCAAAAAATAAATAACTAATAGTGTATACAATTTGATGATATACATTGATTAAATTAATAAAATATAGTTACTCACATTTTTCATAAATAGATATTAAATATTTTTAGATAAATTTTCATTACAACAAATAATTATCATTTCTATAATCATATAGGTCTTGTATCATTAGATTCTGGGACACATAAAAATTGTCTATAAATGAACTACATCATCTCCCAATAAGTTTATAAAAAATTGAACCATTATTAGTCATATCATACAAAACATATTTCCTTATTAATTGGGGAATGCTATCATAAGAAAGAGTGGTCTGAAATGATCAATATGTGTAAAAAAGATTATCTTAACATACCAAAACATAATGTCAAGAAAACGTGAGAATAATATTTAAAAATCATTCCCCTTGTATGATAGATCATAAACATGATTCGTAGAACAAATAACATCATTTCATATGACATTATTACCTATGGATTCAATGAACACAAGCCATTATAACATCACATAGGGATAAGGCAGAAAATTGTGGTATACACATAAGGAAAAAAATATATAAATGAAAGCCACCAGTAAATTCATATCATTCTATTCTTAGGATAACTGACTCAAGTACCCTTTTTCAATGCTTGGTATAATGTCATGTGTACCCTATTTCAGTGTTTGGATAACCATTCATGTGCCACCTTTTAGGATTTGGATATCCTAATTTTAACTATTTCAACTCAAATATAATTAATGACTACAAAATTTATTTTTGGTAAAGATAGGTCCCTCCTAAAATGTAATGAAAATAATTCATATTTTTTCTACAATTTCATAAAATATACATAATTTTTTCCCCATGAAACTAAATGGATTTCGTAAATATTTCATCATAACACGACCCACAGAGAAGAAATGGGTTTCATATTAATATTATCATTATAAAACAAAAAAAATCCATATAATTAATAATGGATGTCCCATTAGACATTATACCCTGTTAATATAATGTATCATCAAAATATATCTACTTATATAGAAAATTATTTTGAATGCACATTATGAAATTTCTTGACGAAAATATACATTTAATTAGTATATAACTTATTTAAAATAATAAAATTTCTCAAATATATAAGGTAAATTTTATTTAAAAATAAACATGCAAACACGAAATAGTTGGTTTAAACAAATGAGTGTTTATGATGGAAAAAATACCTTTCATGTTGTAAAAGAAAAAAAATGTTTCTTTTACATATTCTAAAAGAGTAAAAAGTAACATATTAGGAAAAATTCAAGAATATTCCATTTTTTAATTTAATAAAGAATATAAAGTGGGTATAAATGTCTTCAAAACATCCTTGTGTAATATTAAAATCATTCTTGAAAATCATGTTACAAAACAGGGAAATGGAAAAAAAGTGATTTTGATCAAATAGAGAAGTAAAATATGTTTTCTAAAAAATTCATTCAAAATATTGATTATATGAATAGATTAAAATGAATGGAAAAATATGAAAATTACCAAAATTACTATAGGAGAATAAAATTACTATATTAATTTAGATGTAGGTCATAGTATTTCACCATCATAAACAAAATCTCAAACAGTCAAGAAAAAAGATGAGATGGTAATGTGAAGCCATTATAACATTGGGAACATTTGAATTGTATGCCCAATGAATAAAAAAACAATATATTTATATGTTTGTAATATAAATTCATTGTAAGGGTCCTTAAAAAGTTATGGTAAATAAATATAACATGAAAAATAATAATTTTTTTATATGGAACATATCCCTGATAATAAATGTGAGACCAAACTAACATGCTAAATGTATATACATTTTTCAAAGACATACGTACCTCAAATATTATAAATATTAATTTATAATAAATATATTTTAAAACTATAATAATATTTATCATAAAATATATTATTTACCTATAACCTTTCATCTACTTTAAATCTATAATTCTTTCTCAAAATAATTTTTTTGGGAATAATTTTTCATTTTTCATGAATGTTTAAGATTGGTTTTTCAGTAATTTAATATTAGTCATGGTTATACCATCTACATAATGGTAAAATTATATAAATATAATATATATTCACATTATACTTTTTTACCGTGATAAATAAAAGTTATACATATATATAATGAATTGCACCGTTCTGGGATATGGTAGGTCATACCTACGCATGAATTATGTCTCCATTTTCTTGATGGAAGAAATGAAATAATGTTAAATATTATATAAATTTTATAAAATAAATTTTATTTCATATAAATATTATATATTCTATAAATATATCCATATTACCAACAATTTTATAATTAAATTAATATCAATTTACATCAATTCATGGAGGTAATATTCTTCATGTACACATGAGCAATGTCATTGTTTTACAAATGAACTCGAAGAAATGATGGTAGAAAAGATACTATAATTACATGTGAATAAATAATACATAAATAAAATATATAAACATTATATACATCATTATATCGAGAAGGTATGGGATATTTTGGAAACTAAATTACAACGATTCATGAGATAATTGATGTCCGAACACATGACCCAGCATTTGATTTTCGATTTCATAAAGGATGATATGGATATTGGTTATTAAATTAAAATAAAAATATATTTGTATATAAGTGATAATTAGTTTTTCTATTTTCATATTTGAATAAAATTTTATTGAGGTATAAGAAGAAATGAAACAAAAATACATAATTAAGAATGATGCCTTTTCTTCGGAAAACCTCATTAGGTTTTTTGAAAAATCCTTCATTAGAGGGTTCACTAATTAAAATATTTAATTTTTTTCAATGGTAGGGAACTAATGAAGGTATTTTTTTATTACTATAACCAATATTATCTTATTTCATGATGTGGAGGTGATAGTTGGTTTCCTTTTAAATGTTGTCGAGAGGACACACTTCGAATTTGGAAAAATAAAAGGTAGACTGACATATTGAAAATGGAAAAAGGATAAAAAAATTGTTAATTATAAAAAAAAGATGATATAATGAGTATATATTAACTTAAAAGAGTAATTGTATTTTTTATTTGAGATTAAAACCTTAATGTATTTTTTAACCTTTTGTAAACCAGTTATAACCATAACCACATTAATAAATTTTTACTATGTTACTATTTATTATGAGAATAAGTTATATTGAATCTATTTTATAATATTAATTATTATAATTAAAAAATTGAATCAATATTAATAAATTAAATTCAAAAAACCGGTAGAAAATAATTTAATATTACACCAACTTGCATGATAAAAAATAGGTTTTCCAAGGAAACCTATTCCTCGGTATAAATTTTTTTATATACAAGTTCTACATGAAATTGATTCAAATGATGTATATTGGATAACTTATAATATAAATGATTTAATTTTTTTAAACCCATCAAAAAAACTATAACTTATAAATTTATTAAATGAATAGATTGTTTTTATTGAAAAACATTACCTTTCAGTCATCGTTGAAAATTATATATTTTTAAATATTTCTCCAAAAGTAACTTTTAGTTAATTTTGAAATTGTGATTCAATAAACTATGCCCATTTAAAAAAATTCTAAAATTTGGAAATAAAATTATTTAATACTCCTAAAAATTTAACAAAAATAATTTTATTTTTAATTAAATTATTTTTAATTCATATAAAAAATTTACTAATTAAAATACATACTTATCAACATATTTTATTTCTATAAAAAAAATATAATGAATTTAGAAAGTGTGGTATCTACTATAAATATTTCACTGATTAATAGTTTTAAACTAATTAATATTTTTAAATAATATTATGAATACTATATTATGTTCTGTTAAAACTGTGTCTATACTATAATGCATGCTATCATAGTTATTAAATTTTATTTTATAAAAAATATTTTACAATATATCAGGGTGGAAAATTATATTACCCATAAAATGAATTTTTCCTTAAAAAATCCCATCATTCTGATACAAACATCAATGTATATTTAATCATTATCTTATCCTCAGGTACATGTGTAACATTCTCATGTTTGTGGTTTCACAATAAAACCGTGACTAGGTGACTGGTCGAGTTTCATTTAAATGTCCATATATGATCTAGAATCTCCACCTATTGATCCTCATAAGTGTGATAATGATCAATGATTATAAAATCTGAGTTTTATAATTATGATGTATCATGTATGTAATTCTTCATGATAGATACATGGAACACGTGATGTAATTGAGAAAGATTTGATGTAATCACCAAGAGATAAGAAATAATAACTACAAGATCCTAAATATAAAAAAATGTAATATTCCAATGGATCAAATATCCCATATTTCTAGATCACAAAAAACTTATATAATTGATATATTCATTAATAAACATTCCTGCCAACATCAAATTCCTGATTACACTTATGATTATTAGCGTATTGTTTTTGGAATTGTGTACTTCTCGTATGTTGTTTTGTTTGTATTTATCCTTATCTTCCATTTTTATACTATATCAAGCCTTGAAAAATTTTATTCTCTATCATCATCCAAGAATGTTGGATTTCCAAGCTTCAATCCATATAGGTCTTTATAAAGATCAATATAAATTTTTTTAATGAATGATATTTTCGTATGAAAGCTCACCAAGTAGAAAGTGTTGACCCCTAAAGAACATTGAATTCAAATTATAATGATATAATCATATGCATTTGGTTTTTAATGGTTATATGATACTTACCATAAATATATGGATGATACAAAATTTTTAAACTAAACTCTATATTTATAGTCATTAGAAAACATCAGAAGAAAATTGTGGTTTGCATCAACTTCTGATAAAATAGAATAGAAAATAGTTGTCAACAAAACATTACCTCTTAAATAATGTATAATATAGAAATATTAATAAGATATTAATATAGATCGATAAAAATTATGTTTCATGGATTTATTAATATATCAAATATAAACCATATATCATTGTTCATTTTATATTTTTCTTGTGTACAAAAAACATATAACATCGTGATATTTTTTCATTTCCATTATAGTATGGGTAGTGGTTATAACATCCCATTTTACATTATTTTTTAAAAAAAATTATTTCTATCATAACATGAATAGTGATGACAATATAAAATATATCTATTCATATATTCACATCAAAAATGATATTTCAAATCCCAATAATTTTCTTTACTTACAAGTTGAAAAAAAATAACAAGGAACTATATGATTCTTCTAACAACTGAATCCTCAAACTGGGTTTGGATAGAAGACATACACACATCATCTATATAACCATTCCATCCAAATAATTATTGAAGTCATGAATAATTATTTCCCTCTTTTGTAACTCTAATTATTCATTTTACACCTCTTTATTCATCACATAGATAGATGGTTGATCACTCTTTTGGGAAGGATAGTATTTCTCACCGTCTTTCATGATTCCAAAGTTAATCCTTTGAAATTTTAAAAAAATTGGTTATTTTTTCTACTCAAGATGGATAATCTCTCATGGTAAATTCCACACTAAGAATCAACCACCTTCTTTTCCTTACCATGAAGGTAATATATTGATAATTAATAATCTATAGTAACCTCTAACCATCTTTCATGCAGCATATTTATAGCTTTATAGTGAATATTTACATTAACGATTTTTGATCAGTATATATATCACATATTTATCCATAACAATATTTATTCCACGTATTTAAAGAAAAAATACCACTTATTACTGCAAATCATAACTTTTCTTATTTATTTCTCTTCAACCATAAATTTTTATAATGATTAATCTATATAAAATTCAAAATACAAGGGAATGAATCACATTCCCCCCTATTATGAATCACTATAGAATAAAACCCCTTCTCCGCTTTAGGATAATTTAAGAATATTTTATCTAACCCAACATCCCTTTTGTTATTTGTAATCATCCTTGCATTAATCTGTATAAGGGAACATAGATTCATTTTGAGTGAAATTAATGAGTTGATGATGAAAGAGCCCATTTAGAGTATAGTATAAATGATAGGGGGATATGTAAATCGATGATAATATTCTCCTTTTTTGTTTCAATTAAACTAAAATAACCTTCACTTCATGCTAGATAATTCAATTCCTTTCTAAAAACAAATCCAACACACATCGAATGGAACACAAATATTTACAAATTTCAATACTCAATAAAAATAGTGACATCCTTGGTAAGGTTTGGAAATAATCCAACACTATGAAATCCATCAAAAATCAATCCTTGAATTAAAACAGGTAGGATTTACCACTTCATTCCTATGAAAATATGTAACAATAATTGTATTGCATGTGCGCCATATTATTACAAATAGGGTAATACAATTTTCATGTAACAAATCATGTGACATTAGATTCATTTAAAATAAACAAATGTATTCCGTTGTAATTTTTTTTAATATCTTACCCAGATGAATGGTAATAACCTCATATACTTTGTTTTAGAAAACTCTTTTTGATTTTTCAAGGTTCGATTTTCCCATTCCAATTCCTCTGACTCTAATTCTCCCTAATAAAATTCTCTCAATAAATTTTTTCTATATAATACAATATAAATGAATCAATCCCACATCAATATATGAGTAATATAAAACTCAGTAGGGAATATCCAGAGTATAAAAATATTCTATATGGAAATACCTAGTAAGGAAAATCATGTTCTGATTATTTCATCACGATACCATCATCAGCCCAATATAATTGACAAGTTGAATTAAATGATATTTTTATTATGATAATCCATGTATACAATAATTGGCTAAATAAAAAATTTCAGTACTGTCACTTATCTTATTTATTCTTCCCATCGAATTGAATTCATCACAAAAAAAATATTATCAATTTATCTCATGGAATACTCAATGTTCTTCTAACTAAAATGGTGAATAGTACATCATCATTAGTCGAATACATAGTATTTTGTAACCAATTATAGGTGACCAAAAACAGGTTTGTGTGGGAATAAAAATATTATTCTTATGCATCTAAATGCACTAAAACCTGAATTAACCCTAAAATTTTATAGCAATTATGACATCATAAATACTCCACGAATGTTCTCAAAACTTCTAAAATCCTAAAAAATTATTCTCTATAATTCCAATTCTAATGTAAACACGGTTTCAATTGATGGATCTGATTTCAATTAGTGATACTGATTAAAATTGTTGATACTGATTTTTATTAAAATCAGGTATTTGAATGTTATACTCACTCTCAAGAAATAATTCAACATTCTATTTTCATTCTAAAGCTCATACAAACAAATTAATTCAACACATTAAAATTGGTTGACTATATTTGTTTATCATCTAATATTCTTCATCCCATTTCTTGATCAACATCATATACAAGTTATCTTATTCTCCTCATCTCTAGACCAAATTGCAACACTACTTCAAAGGATAGTCAATGTACATTAACTTTTAACTCAATTGATGTTGAAATTTGAAAGTATATCAGAGTTCTTATGTCTCTTCCACCATTTCTATTATTATCCTAGAGATGATCATTATATTATTTATCATTATTATATCGATCATCCTGATATTGATCATTTCCTTCGTAAGCCTGATATCGATTATTCTGATATTAATCATTCTGATATTTTTCATTCAGATATTGATCATTATGAGATTGATCATTCAATTCTGATCATTTATGAGTAGTAAAATCTTTCATATCCTATGATGGAAAATGTTGATGAAATAGTAAATCAGGAAATCCTTTTCAATCAACACCACATTTTCAATCAATACAACATTTTCGATTAATACCTCCTTTTCAATCAATACCACCATTTCAATCATTCTAGGTACAATTATCATGATATCTATCTTTAATTATGTAGATGATGGAAAAAAAATACTACAGTAAATCGATATAACATAATTGTAAACCAAAAATTTTATGATCTTATTGAAAAACAATCAATCTTACTTTTTTCTCTATAAAACATGAATACGATAAATATGGATACACTCTTTATGTATTTTAAGCTACTCTTTCACTACCACTTTCTTCCATCAATCTTGCATCCCAATATCTCATTTCAAATCATGTTCTATATGAAACATGAATAATAAAAGATAAGTCGCATTTCAGACATTATAGAAATACTAACCCCGATTCTTCAACAAAATAAACACTTCATTAAAATTAACTTTTTTCATTACGATAGACTATTACAGTGGGTCTGATTCTTTACAAAAAAATTTGAATAATATTTATCAATACAATGAGTCTGAATAAATTCCATGATTTCACTTTTATCAATCCCATTCAAATTTTTATCAATACCACGATTATTATTTTTATCAATACCATTAGTAGCACGATTGATTCTAGAAACAATGTGATGTGATTTCCTTTCTTCTGAACATTCATTGACAAGAAAATAAAACAAAAAAAACATCCATCATCAGAATAACCCTTATAGTCTCTCCCTTTAGATTTCAGTTAGAACCAAGTTTCCATAAATCACAAAACATTATATCATCAATAAATGGATTAATTATCTAAAATTATAAGACTACGTGAGCAAACCCAATGTACAAAACATGAATCATTGATAGAAATACCATGCTATCCAAAAGTAGTGATTATAAAAACATATTCATCTTTCTTCCCTATCTCTTCTTCATCCTCCATGAAATACAAAAAATTCATTTTCACAACCACTCCAACAAATAGTTAGAATAGATACCACACTAAGAAATGATGAATTCATAGCTTAACCACAAACCCCTCTTCCTAAATGCCTCACTTCGATTGATTTTTGGAAAAATTAAATTCTACCCCTTGTTAATATAATCCAAAAAAAAGATGAGGGAATTCACTTAAATTTTTAGGATTTATATATTTCTATCCACTATTAATTTCATGAAATTCATATTCCTCATGAAAATATCAATTTTGGGTCATCATGAACTTAGACAATGTTTTAACCCTTTATAATACATTCCTATGTCCACACAAATAACATTCATCTTTTCCAAAAACAATTCCATAAGGATGTTTAATAGAAACCTCTTCTTCATGATCAAAATTTTGGAATGTGGATTTAACATCCATTTGAATGTTATTTTTTCCTTGTTATATAGAAATTGGATGGAATATTATAATTGATTCAAATCTACCCACTGGGGAAATTGTTTCATCAAAATCCGTTCATTAAATCTTTGAAACCCCTTTGCAAACCAATCTTTCTTGGTTTCATATAACTTCACCTTCTTAATTCATCTTGTTCCGAAAAACCCATTTTGTGCCAATGATGCTTTTTTTAATTATTGGGTACAATTTACCATTTATTGTTCATTTGAATCTGATCTCATTCTTTATTGATGGGTTCAACCCATTCTGGATGATCAAAAGCTTCATTCACATTATTCGACTATACTTTTTAATACAAATAATTAAGTGTAATTGATTATCTTCCTTATTAATTGAACCTTTTTATGTTGAACAACAATTATATTATGAACATCCAGAATTGTTTTCAACATTTAATAAGATTATTTAGTTTATTTATCATCATTTGAAGTAACTGAGTCTAATTCTTTTTCTTGAGTAGGAATACAATTATCTACACCCTTAATAGAATTTTTTTCTTCAACATAATAAACTTATGTGTTACCCTATACATGTTTATATTTCTCTACCATATCAATTACATTAACATCAACTAAAACAACATTTTTGTGTTTCATTGATGAACCACCTATATCCTATTACTTTTTGAGCATTTCCAAAAAAAGATCCCATCTTCACCTTCCTACTCAAACATTCCATGGATTCTACCTTTCTTCTTTATAAAATAAGAAATCCCCAAAATAATCATGTGTTTCAAATATGGAGATTTATATTAAAAAAACCTATGGTGTCATAACTGATTGAGGCCTGTATAAAAAATGGTTCTAAATATAAACAAATTACTCATGGATCACCTAAAAAAGCAATGAGAAAATACATTATCATGTAACATGGTTATTCTGATTTTCACCAATCTTATGTTACTTCTTTAAGCATCCCCATTTTATTAGGGAGTATATGGGGACCATAAAAATGATGAATTCATTGATTATCAAGATAATATTAGAACTCTTCACTTATATATTCACCACTGTTTTATTTTATCAACTTCTTGATTGAAAATTCACATTTCTTTTCTGCTTTCCTTATGAAGTATTTAAACATTTTCAAACCATCTGATTTTTGTTTTAAAAAAATAACACATGTAAAACTAGTAAAATATTAAATGAAAGTAATGAGGTACATATCTTCACATGTTGATTATTTTTCATGGGCCCATATATATCATAATGAATCACCTCCCTGATTTGTTTTGCAAAAATCTCAACCTTTTTATGCACTGAGTTTCTAATCATTCTTCTCTCACAAATAGTGCAACACCAATCACTTCTTCTTGGGAAATTTGAAATGACTTGAACACTACATCATTTTGGATAACATTCTCATGCTTCTCGGAAACATGTATCCAATACTTTTATGGAACAATTAAATCTTTTAAACTATAATAATTTAACTATAGTATCTTATTTCACCAATTTGAAAAATTTTCCATTTTTATGTTGGCTTATTGTAATAATATTACCATCTTCGTCACTTTTAACAAAAACCCCATATTAATTGAATATAATTTTCTTATCCTTATCACTAAATTGGGAAACACTCAGAAAATTGAGTTTCACCCCATCAAAATAAAATCATTTCATGGATTCCATATGTTATTCTCCAATCATGATTGATCCAGAAACATTGATTTTCAAAGATTATTCATCACCAAATTTCACTACCTAACCTTTAAATTCATTGACATTATTTAGTAGTTTCAACACTGATGTCATGTGAGATGCAAGACCACTATCATGTGTCCGTCTTCATTCTCCTTTTATGGAATTCAATGTAGTTTCAACAATAATATCTTTTTCTCTTTTATTTTCATTCTTCACATATACCTTTTGAGAATTGTTAATAATATTTTGTTTTCTTGTTTCCTAGTTGTTCACATCATTCCCAAATATTTTATGGGGGCCGCAAGATATTTTCAATCTTTATTCCACACTTTTCATAGTTATTCACAACTACTTTCTCATATTTCTATCATTGATTCAATTGAATCCCTCTCATTTTTTCATTTCAATACCAATTGAATAGTATTAATGATGCTGTTTTATCCAACAAATATTTTCCATATTTATGAATCCACTAAAATACTAGAAATACTCATTGAAAGATTATTTTCCTCAGAAATCTTTATACTTATCCGAATTGTGAATACGTTTCTCATCAACCTTCTCTTAATTATTTTATAAACCATAAAACATTCTGTTATCAACTATATTTCTCAGATTTTATTGATTTATCTAAGTATAAATATATAAAACATTACATATTCATAATGATTCAAAAAAAATTCAACATCATATTTTTTTGAGACTTAAGAATCTCTATAAATTTTTTTCTCAACCACATAAACAACATTCTGAGGATTTATCAATTTAGAAAAAACATTATTCTTCATATCACATATTAGAGGTAATTTTTGTTGAACCTTCTTTGTTTTTTTGTTTGAATGTCATTCAAAAACATCAGTGATTGTGTTTTAAAAGCACAAGTTTCTAAATTCATAATATTAAAGTTTTTGTGGGACATGTTCTGATTCTTCTTCTATTACCATAAACTTCTCTTCCAAATTATACATATGATTCTTTTAATATTCAAGATACTTATATAAATCATAAGTATAATTCATCTTGTTTTAATTATCATTAGAATAATTTATTATTTCTCTAAGAATAAAATATATCTTCTATCATTTCTTCATTCCTTTTAATCTTTATCAAACATTATATTATCTATTATTTCAAATGTATTTCATGTTTTCTTTCTTCTTCTTCAGAGTGGCTATATCTGACTACTTCATCATTCACTATTTCAATATAAATATTTTCAATTCCACACTCATTTGATTTTGCAGATGTATCATCACTATCTTCTTCTTTATTATCTTTAGATAAGAAATTTCTGCTTTTGGATTTGAACAATTTATTTTATTTACTTAAGGATTTAAATTTTTTCACCATGTTTCTTCCATGGTCTTCTTGGGTTTTATCCTTCTTCATCACTATCCTGATCATTCGTTCATTGATGGAAGGTTGCCATAATATAACTAGATATTCCACATAAATAAACTTCAAGGGATGTTTCCCTTTGTATTTTTATGTATCCCATTTTACATTTTTAGAAAACAAGGAAAAAATATCATTGTTATTTTTAAATACCTCATTTTAGGAGATTGAGTCACCATCTTATTCTTCAAAAAGATTCACCAATTTCTTTTCCTTATTTTTAGCGTTTAAATACATTTCTCTATTAACTATTTTTTTTACTCTCATATAATTCTCTCTTCACATTTAATATGTAATATTACTTCTTTGGAAATCATCAGGAGATAATGTTTTAGGGTCTCTATATTCCAAATAAAAAACATTTTTATTGAACTTTTCTAGTAGGATTCTCATGATATTTTTAACAACTATAGAGTCATCCAGCTTTTCACCAAGACCTAATATATCACTCCCTATATCATTAAAACTAATAATGAAATCCACGACATATTGATACTCTCTAATTTTTAGGTTTTCATACATCAATCTATGTATTTGGTGTTTTTAATTCTTGAATTTTATATTTCCTTTATATTTTTTTTCAATTAATCTCATATATCGTTGACTTTAGAAAAAAAATACAATATCATGAATTTAGAATTTTAAAGTCATTATAAAATATCATCATTTTAAATTTATAAATCTCAAGATTCTTCTTATCAACATTTGTAGGTGGACTATTTTAATCAATAGGTGGAAACCAAACTCATCCATCTTCAAGAACATCATAACTTTTATGAATAATTTAAGGAATAATTTTTTATTTCTAGATATGATCATTATTTCCATCAAAACCATGTTTACCTTTACTATTAACACTTTTGAAATTCACTATCTGCAAAGAATAGCGATGGGAACGTCTTGTGGATACCACTTAAAGGAGCTCGGTTGATGTATGGTATAACTAAGATGGGTAGTGGGAATTAGTTATAATATTATTATTTTTTATTTAATTTCAATAGAAAATCCATTGCTTCCGATTAGAAATTCCTATCCAATACTGAAAATAATCTATCACAAATCCATAAGAATAAAATGATTTAAAAGGTTTAATATTTAATAAAAATATCTACTTCCTCGATATAGATTAGAAATAATACAATACCATTAAATCAACTAGAAATATGTTATTGGATTACATTGAGTATAATATATCTATTCACTCATGTGGTACTATGATACAATCCTACTAGTGCATGTGAACCCTTTCTACACAAATACGGTAATATATTTTCATGTAACAACTCATTTTACTGGTGATACATTTAAATACAAATAATGTAATCACTTAAAATAAAATTCATCAATTCTGTACCCATATAAAAGGTAAGAACCTCCTGGAATTTGTTGCAAGAAACTCATTCCAAATTTTCATGGTTTATGTCCGATTCTCCTTGATTCATGTCTCTTAGTATGATTTTTTCATTGAAAAAAATTGAAATTAATTAGAACCACTTCAATCCTTGAGCACGATAAAACATAGTATGACAAATCCTTTGTTAGGAAATCGTCAATAAATAAATACATAATATGGAAAATCCCATTACAATTAATTCATCTATAAACAAACATTAGCCGAATACTATTGACATGTTGTATATGATGATCTACTAAATATGAATAAACCTAAATATGATGATCATCTGAACACAACATTTCATTCCATTATCTTCTCTTATATGTTTTCCCTATTGAATTTTCATCTACAAAAAACAAAAAAGTCTCACATTTTCTTACTTAAACATTGATTTCATATCTCTACTATGATGATTAATACACCATAATCAGTCTTGTACAATTTACCAATTATTTATTTATAGGTGACTCAATATAGTTTTGGTTCGGAATCTAAAAATCATTCCCTCTCAACTAAATTCTCTCATAATGAAATGTTTCCCAAAATATCATTCAAATTTTGAGTTCTTCAATGCCTCTCGATTATTCATGAATCATCTACAATATAAACCTCTTCTTCTCTAGGTTTCAAATTCAAATATTAGTATAATTTCAATTAATGGGCATAATTTCAACTACTGAGACCAATTACAATTATTTAAAATTATTGGATCAAAATCATGTATTATAATGTTTATCTCACTCTCAATATATCATTCCACAATCTCTTTACATTCTACAACTTATCCAAACAATTAAATTCAACCATTTTAAAATGTATGAATACATTGTTAATCATATTGTCTTCATCAACACCTTTATTAAACCACTTAATATACAGGGAATCTTCTTATCCTTTTCTCTTGAACCAATTTAAACACCACTTCCAAGGATATAAAATATAAGTCAAATCATGACCCAGTTAATGATGACATTTGAAAACATGTTAGAGTTTATCTATCTCTTCCACCCTTACAGCAATTATCTTGGATATGATTCTTATGTTATGGATAATTCTGATGTCGATCATCATGATATGGATCATTACCATCTTAATCCTAGTATCGATCATTCTGATATTAATCATTCTGAGATTGATAATTCTGAAATTAATCATTCTATTATTGATCATTATAATATTTGACATTTGGTTGTTGATAATTATGAGATTGATCATTCTGAGATTTCTCATTTCTGGGTATGAAATGTTTTTATATCATCCTATTGAAACCCTCAATGTTATATTTAATCAGTGCCACATTTTCAATCAGCAACACCTTTTCAATCAATACCACATTTTCGGCCAATACCACCTTTTCAATCAATACTAAATTTTCAATCATAATGTGTATGATTATCTAGATATCTATATTTATGAATTTGGTTTATGGAAACCAAATTTTTATAGAAAATGAATACCACTTCTTTTTAACAAAAACTGATTCTGATTGTATTTAAAAAAAACCAATATCAATTCTTTCTCCCTGCCAATGGGAAATCATAAATACGGATACAATCATTTTCAGATTGAAAGCATCTCTTTTACTCCATATTTCTTTCATCATGGTATCATAAGAAGTTCTCAATTCATATCATGATCTATATGAAATATGAATCTGAAAAGAATCATCGTATTTAATAGATCATAGTCAGGAAAACCCCAATTTGACAACAAAAAAAATACTACTTTTAGAACAGCCTCATCTTATTACGATGGGCTATCATAGTGATCCAAATTATTTTCATTACATGACACCGATTTTTATCAATACAGTGAGTCTATTTCAATACCCAAAGTCATATTTCACTCAATCCCATGATTCCAATTTTTATCAATACAATGACTCTGATTATTATCTATACCGCAAGAAGCATGATTGTTTCTAGAAAAAAAGTTAAGTGAATCTAAAATTTTAAAACATATAATTAAAACAACAGACAAAACATAATACATTCATCATCATCTTTGTCATAATAAAATAGTTAATGGTAAGGAATTCTCAAAAAACAGTTGATAATTTCCTTCCAAACCATGAAAACAAGGTGCTAAATCATAGTGATTGGTTTGAGAAAATGCTTAACAACCTCCAAATTTTATGGATCCATAGATATATATTACCAAGAAAATATATAGGAAAAAATTTAAACATTATGTATCCAAAATTAACAATTTTTATATTTTTATATTTTTTTTCTCCTTCCTTAATATCTTCAGTATAATCCCCACATGATCTATATGGTCTACCTAACAAATTAAATATATATTTATATCTTATATAAATAATACCCTATATTTATCAATCTAATATCAATGAAAATAATCCATAAAATCCTTTAATATAATAAGGCCATTAGTAAGACCAAATGGCATCTCTATATATCCAAAGTGTTCATAAATTTTAAATATTCATTTCATAGCTATATCACACTTCCTAGCCCTCAATCTGAGATATGTAAAATACTGATTATTTTTTAATTTACTGAGAACAATAAATTGATAAAATAAGTCCAAAATATTAGGTAAAATATACATGTTCTATATTATGATCTTTTTTATTTCCTTATAATCAATTCAATGATTCAACAACCAATATTTCTTATTAAAAAAAAGAACAAGCTCACCATTAGGTGACCAACATTGTCAAATAAAAAACTTCTCATAATTATACGATACTTTCTTCTACATTTCTTACAAATAAATTGGGTCCATTATAATATAATTCTTTTAAATGTGTGTGGCACAATGTAAAAAAACTATTTGAAACTTTATTTCATGATTCAGTGTAAATCCTTGAAACTCTTCTAGAATGAAAAGAAAAAAATATATCCTAATAGTCATGTCATTGGTGTTCAGTTTCTACCAAATAATCGGAGATAAACACATCCTTTGAAAATTAATTAGGACCCATATAACGTATTTGATTTCTTTTAGACATTCATTATTATCACACCACTACAATTAGATCATACGATGGTTTGGATTATCAAAAATAATTCAGAACATTTAAAATTGATACATGATTTATTTAGATAAATCCAATTTTTTACGAAGATAACCTAAAATTCAATAAGTGGAATAATTAATATATTTTTTGGAAGTAGATTCCCTAAAAAAATCATCCATATAAGAATTATAAACAAGATATTGATGATTGAACCATTATAAATTCTCACTATTAAATAAATATCAAATATTTTATCATAGGAAATAAATTTCTTATTGACATTTCATGATATAAATAAATTCTTATGTTGAAGCTTAATTAATTTAAGTCAATATATTATTTTACTTACAACCATAACTACATTTTTATTCAATATTAATTCAATTTGTAAAATAGAAATTGTTATCATACTCATCATGAATCAATTATCAGATTGATAAATCATGTTAATGAATTAATAGGATGTAAGAACCATTACTGTAATTTAAATCAATGACACCAGAAGGTTGAACATATTTCATTCATGGTAGATTGCAATGATTTTATGAATTCTAGAAATATATACCCCAGGGAGTGTCAAAATAGGTGTGAAAAAAGTCCCATTTTCAAGCACCATGAGATGATCGATTCAAATCTTAATACTCCCGTTTTAATGTTATTATCCATAGGTATAAATTTTCTAGAGCTAAATCCAACTGTAGTATCCAAACTCTGATGTAATTTTGGGGAAACTATTCTTTCTATTCTTCTCTGATATACTATTTCATTTTCATATACATTGACATAACCATGTGTTTTACACTAATGTATTCTAGTCCATGTTTTCATACGATAAAAATTCCTTGTATTGATTCTAAATGTAGATACCCACACATTTCAAAGATATGTATTACATATTTTTAGATGAATATTCAGTACATTATATGATAATCAATGCCAAAATTGTATAGTTCAATTATATTTTTAGTCATGGATATGAAACATACAGGTTCATAAGTGAACTACATCATCTTATACTAGGTTTTTCATAACTAGATCCCTACATAGTCACAAAATACATAATATATTTCAACAAAACATGGGGAAATAAAATACAATAAAGGGTTATCATTGATTCTCTATAAGGGTAATCAAAGGAAATATCAACATAATACGATCAAAAGGGTATGAGAACACGGGAATGACATTTCAAAACCATACCATATATATCATAGATCACAAACACGAGTCGTGGAATATATTTTGGATGTTTATAACACATGAATCATAATGGAATCAAAGAACATGATCCGTAATAACATAATAATAGAATAAGCCATTTATTTGATGAATACAAATAATAATATGAAATCATATATCTAGTATATCTGCCATGACTTTATTACCATTTTAGGCATTGTATAACAACCTATGTACTTACATCATTCTTGACATAACCTCCCATGTACCCCCTTTCGAGAATGTGATAATCTCTTGTTTACTCTATTTGGGATTGTAATAACCTTTGTGTATCATATTATAGGCTTAGTGTAACCTATCATGTAACCTTTATTCTCATAGAACATTAATCATTACCCTATTATTTTTATGGATATATAATTACCATCCTTCAGAAAATAAAAATCATAAATATTTGTGTTGTATAATCATAATACATCCATAATATTTCAGCCCATGATATGAAAAAGTTTTAATAAAAAATCTCATATTAGAAAAATAAGTGGGAAAGAATTGGGTTCTAAATTTTTTTGTAATCATATGAAAAAATCATACAGAAAATAAATAATTATGGTATAATTGGATGATATATATACTAACAAATTTGAAGCGACAGTGTATATTATCCTAGATATAAAATGAGTTGAAAAAATTATCTGAAATATTTATTATGGAAAATATCACTTCCATTTTGAAATCACTTATCTAAAATATAAAAGTTTCACATATACTGAAGATAAAATTTTATTTTAAAATAACCATGTAAACATGTTATGAAATATTTAAACCATTTAGTGGTTATGATGGAAGAAAATATTATTCATGTCATTAATGTTAAAACAATGATTCCATTAATATTTTTTTTTAAATTGTAATAAGTGACTCATTCTGGAAATGACTAGACGATTCATTTTAAATAATTTTTTAAAAAGTAAAAAAATTCATAAAATGACTTTTAATCACAAATAAAAATTATCAAAAACATTCTTGAAAATAATTTTAGAAAACTTTCATTTGAATAAAAAAATTCAACTAAAGAGAGAAATAATCTGAGTTTCTCATAAAGACATTATTTTGGAATCACTAGTAGATAAAGAGAAGAAAATTAGTGTAAATAAAAAAAATTGTGAAATAATTAGAGTAAAATAAAATTATTGAGACTCATTAGTAGTATATCATAAGTTTTTATCATGTGAAATGTAATCATAAACAATATAGATAAACAATGATATTGTAATAAAAAACTGTTTACCTTGTTTGTAACATTTGAATCTGAAGCCCATTGAATGAAAGAATCATATATAAGTTTTTATATACTATAATTTCATGAGATGAATCATAAAATATATTCATGGGTTGTACATATATCACCCAATATAAACGTGTATTGTATAAGGCATGTGTCCCAAAGAAATAAATGTGAGATGAAAATCCATTACATCAAGTATCAACATTCAAAAAACATATTTGATTTTCATTTATAATAAATATAGTATTATTATAAATATATCATGTAATAATACACATATTTATCATAACATATATTTCTTACTTATAACTATATATCTTATTATTACTAAAAATTATTTGTTAAAATAAAATTTTATTTGTTAATTATGTCATTTTATATGTATGTTTTGGTTTTATATTTTCGTAACTTTTAAATTGATCTTGGTTCCACCATGTCTATAATTTTAAAAATTGTATTAATATTATATTTTATCATTTTATATGTATTTATAGTAATCCATAAATGATAGATAATGAAACTTAATGACATTATGCATGGATACGGTAGGTTGTACATACACATGAACGTTATTTCCATATTCGTGATTGATGGAAAAAAATAACTAAATATTATTTCACTTTTACTAAATCATTATATGTCATTTATGAAAAAATATATTCTTGTGATTCATCATTATAATCACACATGTCAAAATAAAAGGAAAAATTAATCACATCACTCCGTTGAGTTTGTAGCCCTCATGTACGCATGGGCGATGATATCGGTTTACAACGGATTAGAAGAAGATAAAAGTAGATGAGACATTATAATTTATGGAGTTTATATATTTCATAATTCTGATATACAATCATTAAATTTGGCATTGTATCTATATGTGAGTGATGGTGATGGAAAATAAATTACACTGGTTCGCATGTTGGTAGTCCTCCATATACACAATCGACAGTTTTTTCTCTTTTGATGGATGAGAAGATGGAAATAAGTTATGAATTAATATAATTCATTCTGAAAATATTGAATATATAGATTTTATAATATAATAAACTATGAATAGTATTTTTGGGTGGCTTAATAATAAATTAATTGAAAACTATTTGTAATGATTAAAAAATATTCTCTGAGCGATCACAATAGGTTTTTAAAAATTTATTTAATATAGGGTATCCTAATATAAATTATTTCTCTTGTATTGGTTATGAAATTAGGGATGGTAATTTTGAAGGCCTTTTTAAACCAATTAACTTTGGTTGTGTGTAGAGGATAGGATAGGGGGTTCCTATTCATAAATGTTTTTGAGGACACATTTTCAATTTTTGAAAAGAAAAATGTATAACCACATTTTACACAATCCAAAAGGCTCAAAAATGGAATATTATAGAATAATTGATAAAATAGAGTTAAATTATGCTTATAAAATAATAATTTTACATGTTTTAGGTCATTTTAAAAATTAACTTCTTATTTTAACACCCCACTAAACCCATTATAACAATAACCATGGAATTTAATTTCTACTATTTTTATGATTAATTATAGACATAAATTATGATTAAATAATTATAAAATATTAATTATGAATATTCAAAATATTTAATACATTTTTTGAAATTCAATTCATATAACTTGAAAATTTAAAATTAAAATTAAACATGTTGATGTGATGAAAGAGTATTTTTATAAATAAAATGTTTTCATAAGCATAAAGGGTTTTTATATTTGTGTTAAACAATAGATTGAACGCAATCATCTAAATTTTATTAATGAAATTATAATTTATGTTATTATACCTCTAATCCCATCATAAAAATGGATCATGTCAATGATAAAAATGGTGTTATTAATAAAATAACACTATAGTTCACATTTCATCGAACAATAAATCTATTCAAAAAAAATAAAAAATAAATCAAATTAGATTACATAATAATATAACAAATGATGTTCATTTCAAGAAAAATATTTATAAATGATATGGAAATTATTTTTATTAAAATATGGAGACAAATAAAAAAATATAAATTTTTTAGACTTTTTTCATAGAATATAAAAAAATTACTAAAAATTCACTCCTTATTTATCGAAATATTATACTTATCTAAATCAATTATTGGTAACTTTCAAATTTTGTTTATTTCTATTAATAAAAAATATTTTTAAGGATATTTTATAATATTATTTCTTAAATAATAATATTAATTATATATTGAGTATCTTTAAAACAATGTGTTGATTATAAAGTATTTTATCAAAAAAAAAAATTTGTTTTGAAAATTAATTATTTTAATAAATCACAGGTTTTTTGAAATGGAATTGAGTTTATAGAGTGATATATAGACTTCAGAGTCTCATTGGTAGTATTGCATTGATTGAATAATCATGATAAATTAATCACATCTAAGAGGATGTGATATCTCATGATTAGTATATAAGTATAGTAGTACCTTCACAAAATCAATTGAAATTGTAGAATAAGGTGTGTCTATACAGTTTGGTCAATGAATAGTAATGAAAAAAGGATGATGTTTTAATGTGTACAACCTACATTATGACATTTCATTAAAAAAATTATATTATATTACATAATGTATATTCATAATAAAGGTTGTTATTAGTATAAATTTTTATTATATCTTCAGGGTCCTTGATGAGTTTCTATACGACTCTCTAGGTCTAGAATTATTTAACTATTATCATCACAAGGGCTTTGAGGGTGAAAAAATATCATACTCGATATTCTATCATATTATGATGAATATAAGTATAAGTCATGGTGGGCCCCACAATGGTGTCTAGGTGGTGTATAAGTATAAACATTCACTACTAGATAAAAATTTAAAATTATTTGAGTCAAGATTAATTATCATTGAGTTTAGTTATCAAATTTATCTACATGTTTTCAAGTAATTACATGAAAAATATTTAATTAATGAATATTTCTTTAATATTTAAGGTTACATTAAATAATTTGTGGAATAGATATTCAAGATAATAGTAGCGTTTTCTCTTGTAATTTATTTATTATCTTAATACTTATTGATAAAAATATAAATGATTTTTATGAATTAGCACGTCAATAAAAAAATTATTATAGCATATTTAGTGAGTAATAAATGTCTGGGTGTTGGGAAGCCCTTTTGGGGTAATTTTTGTTCCACACTACATTAAGAGAAGGAGATTCTTACATTGATAAATTTTAACTATTCAATAAATGTGAGTCTCTTTCTCTCTCTATCTCTCTTTGAACCTTGTTCCTAGAGAGATATTATATAGTTTTAACCGGTTAACAATTGTTCATTATCCAAGGTCTATGAAACAATATAGGGGTAATCATTGTGACATTAAAGGTATCAACTAAATTCAATTAGATATTTCATAATTCATTTATAGACACTCTCTCATACTTTAATCTAATGAGTAGGTTGTCTTCATTGGAATCAACATTAGTTTTATTGAGCGACAATCATTGGTGATGATATCGTGATGAGTTATTAATTAAATTGAAATATGTAATTTTTGGTTTATTAGTTGTGATTAAATATATTTGTCTGAGATTCTACAAACATTTCTAAGGCACAAATTACTGAATTCGATGATGTTAAATTACCTATTTAATGAAAACATTAAAAACACCATCTCATAGGATTTAGTTGTGCACCCCGAAACATATTTTTTTACCCAATCGACCATATAAATATTTGGATGCAAGAAGAACTTAAATTTAATTAAATAAAATAAAGGCCTTCATTTTGATCCCAAAATAACTAATAGTTCACAGATCTGATATCATATAACCAAGTTACCACCATCCATATATGTTATTCAAATAAAACACCAATTATAAATGGTGTTAAAATAGAGACATATAGTTTATATGATTTAAATATTTTTTGATTTTCGGTTTTGGTGGGATTTACATTGACTCCCCATATTCTAAGTAGGTTAGGGCTATAGGATTAATTCATGTTTGTTATTTTTTATTTCAAAATGCCTAAAAACATTACTCTTATATAATAAATGTGAAAAGAAAATAATTTCTAGGGAGACCTTTATATTTGATATCATTGATAAAACAATTAATTAAAAATAGAAGTGGTTAGCCCCACTTTTGATACATCCTTATCTGTTAGACCACCCTGTAATGGCCCGGACCTCTCTGGTCCATTCCTTTGTGAAAATATTGTGTTACCGGTGTTCTATAAGGTTAAGGTGGGATGTGGTGCTTTTGGGTGGACTTTTAAGGAAATCTAAAGGGTAATAGATTTCACATGGTTGGCGCACGGTTTTTCTAAACCGTGCGGCTAAACCGTGTAAGGATGTCCTTGGAGGAAGTGGCTAACACACAGTTAGCACACAGTTTTTCTAACCATGCGAACTAACCAGGTGATGACTGTTTGGTGATGCAGAAGCTAACGCACTGTGAGCGCATGGTTTGTTAAACCGTGCAGACTAACCATGCATGCACTTAAAGTTAGATCCTAAAATTGTGGATCTGAACTCTTTTGCCTCTAAATGGTTTGTTTAAGCCCCTAAGCATCCATAACTTAGGATTAAACTTCCTTGGTGGTAGAAGAACCTCTCTCAAGCGTTTTGGAAGTGATCTGTAGCCTTCTCTTCGCGAATCGAAGCCGGTTTCTCGATGTTTGTGATCCTTTTTTGTTTTCTTAGATCTTATTAGATCTACTCTTCCCCTTCACTCATTTACTTAGATCAATGCCCACTATGGGTAGATCTATGCGTGTGGATGTTGAATATGATGAGCTTTGGTCTTGGTTGTGTTAGGAGAGTAAATCTAAGGAGGATTCGTGGAGAATCGACCCGATTTCTTAGGCGTTCATCGACTGTTGTGGTCTTCCTTGAAAACCTTTGAGGTAGGGGATTCGTGGATTCTCTAATCTTTTATGTGCAATCATAGAGTTAGCATGATTTATCCCTTTTTATCACAATGTAATTTACCTAATTAAATACTTGAACTGGATTAAAAGAATTGGTTTGATCGCATGTTGTTGCTTTGTACCGTGATAATGGTTTGCCTCTTGATTTTATAGATAAGTGTGATATCTATGCCTTGATTTTTAGCATGGGTTTCTTGATGAAATTGATAAAGAATGTAAAGCCTGAATTAATTGATAATTGGTTGGAAAGATATAAAGATGCATGAAAACAGACCTGGTTGTTCTTGTGACTTGATATTGATCAAATTTGGCATAGTAAGCATGTTTAATCTTTGGTGACAACTTACTGAATTGGTTCATGATGTTTGAACCAACGAATTAAATTTTTTAATTCAATATGGATTAAATAACTTGATTGAATTCCATGAAGGGTTCGAAGTTACCATCTTGTTGTGAATTAGGGCTAAAAGCACATTTGATGCGATGATTGTTTTCCCACTACTTGTGCTATGTTGTGACCCTGGAGGGGTTTTGTGATATCTTGTGTTGTGATGTGACCCTAGAGGGGTGTTGTGATTTTGGAGGCATGGAGGCCTTGTGGTTGTGGCAGCAGATAACGCCTAGAGTGGTGAGATGCATCGGTTTATGCATGTGGGTGTCAAGGAGGACACCAGGGATGATGGAATGGGATGAATGTGATGGTTGGATGGTTTTGGATTCTTGGATGTTTATCTACTTTACTTTTCCCCACTGCTCAAGGCAGTTGGTCTTTCTTACCCATATTCTGAAGGAGGCGAAGAAATGTTGGGTATGCCACGTTCTTTCTATGTTTTTCCTCTCAAGGAAGAATGGGTCTACGCTATTTCTATAGGCGGAAAAGACTCGATGGGTAGTACGTCTACTCACTATGTGGATCCACATTTATTTTAGTAGCATAGGTTTCTTTTCTAGAATGCCTTGGAATAAGGGAAAGTAATTCTGAAATAAATTTTTGAATAAATGATGTTAACCCATTAGGTTGGAGTTTTATGAAACTTAATGATGAGGTTGAGAACTTTTGAAGGGATAGTGGATTTTGAATGTGATTCCAATGAAGTTTAATGTGGTTGTATTCATGGTTAATAATGTTGGAATAATTAATTAACGTATAGTGGAACTGATAAAAATGGAATGAAGTAACCTAATAAGGATCTTTAATTGGATGTGTGCTTATAGTATACCTAGTCTTAGAAGTAGAGGCTCGGAGTCTGAGAGATGTTAGCTGCAGTCGTGTCTAAGACTAGGTTATGCCCATAGTGTGGTTGTGAGTTATATATATTCTGTACTTTTTGTGTTCTATACGCTACTCCACCCTGTCGGTAAGGGAAACTGACACCCTAGGGATTCTGAGCCCTGGGGGGGTGTTTTCCCCAACATTCGGATGGGAGGTTGAATGGATGACTACCCCCTTTAGCCCCACTCTCTTCTCATGGTAGATACTAGTTCCTTTGGCACAACAGTTAGTTTTCTCTATATATGTGTGTAGAGGGTTGTAATGTATTGTGGTTATTTCACACACATATATTCTGGTTATAGTATCCTATGGACTACTATAGGTGTAACATGTATAGGCTGTTATGGCTTGAGGATCCTTACTCGGTGTATAGGCATTAATGGCTTGAGGTATAATACCCGACGTATGATACACGTTATTCGAGCTATGGTGGATCTTGGAAACAACCTGGTTACTTTTGGTTGTGAGGATGGTGTGGTTCTTAGCCCAGGTGTTTCCGGGAAAGAAATTGTGGTGCACGTAGTGCATATTGTGGAGCTTAGCCCAAGTTTATACGGGTATGCCTTTGGAGAGAGATGCACATGACGTATGTCATTGGGGAAATGCGGAAAACCAGTGGGGAAGTACTAGTGGGGTACCCTTGATATTCTTTACTATATGGTATATTCTTGTATGCATTACATGGTGTGAGTATACATGGTGAGGATGGGGACATAGTATACCTGTTTAGGTGACGAGTTAGTTTCATTGTTGTTCACTATGCTTTAGCATTCTTTCTTTACTTTTGCACGAGAGGATTTGGGTAGGATCCTACTAAGTATACTTTTATACTCACCCTACATATATATAAAACTATTTTTCAGGTCACTTATAGCAGGTTGGAGATCATGCTGGTTACTACTAGCTTGTGGTTGGAGGAGTTGTTCATGCTTATGGTCGTTGCCGTTTTACTTTCTTTTTTGTATTTGTAGTTTTCCCTCTCATTTGTAGTACTTTTGCATGACATTTCATATATTTACTTGGGATTATTTTATATTTCGGTTCTGAGTTAGAGTTGGTTGGTGTCTATCTTATCTCTCTCTTCCGCATGTGTTCTCTTAGAGGGTAATGCCTTCCATTTGTGTGATTATTATTCCCTCGGTGCTAGTCGCCAACTCAGGGCCTACTGGAGGCGGGACTCGGGGGGCAGTATCTCCCTTTTCACATTGCCGGCTCAGGAGGGGTACACATTGTGGGGAGGGGGATGTTACAGAGTGGTATCAAAGGCTATGGTTGAGGGATAGGATGGATTTTGGAGTTAGGAATAGGTGAGATTGCATGGGTTGGTAGGGAAACAGAGTCATTCATGTTTAGAAAGTGAGGTAAACACTGGAGACCGGCTGAGACATAGGCGTTTAGGTCCCCCTATGATCTGATATACGGACCATAAAGTTTACAATGTCTACTAAACATGGTGATACGAGTTGCAGGGTAGAAACCTAGGGAAGGATCATGCATCATTCTTCTTTGTGCCTGTGTTTGAATGGGTAGACCTTGGGATAGGTTAACCTAAAACTAATGAAAGAAAAAAATTAATTAATTAATGTTGAGTCTTCCATATTCCATGCATAATAGATCTAAGTGTTTGTTATTTTTCAGGTATGGCCCCAGATCGACGTCCTCATCAGGTTGGGCAGAAGATGTCCAGCAGGCTGTTCTAGCAAGTCGTTGCAGGGTAGAGGTTGACGACGTTGAGACATGGAAGAAGACACTCCGAGAGTTTCAGCGCCAGAGTCTGCAAAAGTATGAGGGATCCATTTAAGATGCAGTCACAAAAGACTGGTTGGAGGAGGTCGAGATAGGCTTCAGTTCGATCCTTGCTCGGAAACAGCACTGGGTGTCCTTACCTGTGACGATGTTGTGTGGGGCAGCAAGGCAGTGGTGGTACTTGTTCCTTGGGGATCATGAGGAGTCAGCGATCTCATGGGAGGAGTTCCAAGATATGTTTAGAGTTGAATTCCTTTCCTCGACTGCAAAGGCATCCAGTCGTCAGGAGCTTCATACCCTTTGATAGGGGATCTCCACTATTCGAGAGTTTGGAATCCATTTCTAGAACCTTTTACGGTATGCTTCAAACTTGTTACCAAATGAGGAGGCCAGGGCGAGGAAATTCGAGGAGGCTTAGCATCCAGAGATCCAGTTCCAGGTCACCCCATTTATGCTAAAGACATATCTTGAGGTGCTAGTGAGGGCAGAGGTTGTCGAGAGGTCTTTGGCCAGGACCGGATCATCATGAGAGGGGAATCAACATGATTCCTCACAAATTAAGGCTCTAGTTTAAGGTTCCTGGTTTTCAGGGCAGAAGAGTTTCCATTCATCCGGGGGTAGGTCACAGCCCTTCACACTTCGTTTCCTCGGAGGTAGAAACTCTCAGGCCTATGCCAAGGGATCAAGCACTTGTTTTTTTTTGTGGTCATGGTCATCATCAGAGGGAGTGCCCGACCTTTCAGAGCACTCATCGTGAACCAGGTGTTACGCTCCAAGTTCTTCCATTGAGTCAGTTTCCACCGAGGCATCAGCAGCCAGTTTCACCACCTTTAGATCCGTAGAGGGTAGATGGGGCAGGCAGAGGACATCCCCATGAAGCCCCCCGTCCTCAGAGAGCAGAGCGTGACCGTGGTGGTGGCCGTCATCAGGGTCAAAGTTGTAACACCCCAGGTAAATAAAGAATATGAAATTTTCATATTTATCCATATTTGTGAATAAAATATTAATATGACTTTAAAGGGTATGCTATGCTCGATGGCGTACCCAACACGCAACAACAAGTTTCTTGGGAATCTTACGTTGCACTCTAATAATAAAATAATATTATTTTAAATGGTAGTTAACATGTAGTCGTTGTATTGGCAGGAATGGATAAAAATAACTAAAATATCATTATATATGTTTTTAAATGTTTTTACATTTATCCAATAAAAGATAAAGGCTTAAAATATGGAAAGAATTAAATTTTAGGCGTATATGCCCTAGTTTTTAGTAAAGGTTCACTTATCACCTTTTGATGGCGAACCGTCATTAAATATAGTTTTGTTCACTCTTATACATTCTATTGGACCAAATAAAACTCTTCTTAAGAATCAGGACATCAAAATTTATTTTGTGTAAATTTTTGGTATCTTTCCGATAAAGTTCATTTTTTTAATGAATAGTGTAAAATGTTGTATTTTAATTCAAAACCTCTTTTTAATCTGATTTATTTATATGATTATATTATCTTATTAATTGGATTTAAAGTGAAATTAGAATATATTTTTACCATTAAATCCAATAGTGGTTGTTTGAATTAATTTCACTTTGAAATCAGACTTAAACTAGTGTCAATCTTTTGATACTTATTGTTTCATAAAAACACGCTATTTGCTCTAACAGCGGGAATTAATTATTAAATTAATTAATGTGACTTATATGTTTTGAATATTGTAAATTAGACTTCATTTCTGAATTCAGAATATAAAATATAGCTTATGATGAATTTTTGGGATTTTTCTGAAAAACTTCAATTTTTGATGAATAGTGAAACAACTAAGTGGTACTTATAAAAACTGATTTTTTTCGTTTAAATGAAATTTTTCCATGTTTGTGTTTTGAATTTCAAAAATACTACATACATGGTTTTCATTAAGAAGTAAAATGTGGTTCAATGGGATAAAAATAATTTTTTGGTGAATAGTAACTTATTAAGTTTTTAATCGCGATTAGAGGTAATTAGTGTAGTTTTTTGTAAGAATAATGTTTTAATAAAATGAAATGACCTATACACAAGTCCTACCATCGTTGGATGTGTCATGGCTGACCAAGAAAATCCATGGGTCAACTTGGGGACCCCATTGAGCCACTTTGGTTGTAAAATGACATAAATATCTTTTTATTTAATGTTAAAGTAAAAATGACACAAACATGATATGTTTTACTAAAACAATTTTTACATGGGGTTATACAAGTAATAGTTTTGACTATAAATAGTCGTTGGAAAGCTAAAAAGATTTACTACATCATAGTATTTTTTATAATTTTTAGACATTAAATAAATTAAATTATTTATGACATCATGATGATGCAGCGATGACCTCATTATTTAACGATTTAAATAAAATGGAATGATAATGTAATATCTAAGACCTACACAGGTCCAAAACCTATTGGATGAGTGGATTTAGAAACCTATCACCTTATCCTAGAAATACATAAATTTGGGAACTTAAATAATCTGAATCTCTTTTGAAAATAAAGTAAAATTTTGTAACTTTAGAGGAGTGCCCCTCCTCGCCTCTTATAAAAGGCCCCCACCTCTACCTCCTTACCCACACTCCCAAAGCCTTCGGCTCGGCCAACCCCTACCCATTTTGTCTCTAAACTTCCCTATATAACTCCTTGAAGCCTCACTTTGGGAAGAAGTCTTCCCAAGGAAGCCTTTGATCTCAAACCAAAGGGAGTTACCTGATTTTAAGGTAATGTCTTCACTTGTGTCCTTTTGTTTTATTTTTTTTATCCAACCACCTAAACTCTTTTTATTCATTTATTTTGTAACAAATACAGTATATTAAATATACTATGATGTTTTTATAAGAATTATTAGAGCTAAACTTACACACACCTACATCTAATGGTTAAATAACATACTATTACCGTGGATGGCGAATTTCTGCCTCCCGAAACGATGGTTGTTCAACATTCTTTTAACACCTTCAAAGGTGGACATTAACATGTCACTATATTTATATATGATATATAATATGTTTATGTTTTCCTTAAGCTTTTTTATTTTACATTTATGGCATACCTTTATGGCTTCCATTATGGGTATACGCGATATCTTCATTTAAGGAAGTGCGGACTACCGCCCCCTCAAAGTGATTTGATTCGTTAATACCATATGTGGTACGTATAAAGGATATATTTAATGATATAATATATGATAACATACTGGAATTAAAATACTATTATGTATCATTATGTTTTAATTCCATTAAATATGAAAAATAAATGGAAGTAGCGTTCATGCGTGCGTACGGCTTACCGTCTCCATGAACGATACATTTCATTTCTTATCACAAAATGTTATGTAATATTATAAGTACATATATATAATGGATATATATGTAATATATTACATCTAAATTATGGATATAATTCTGGAATTATAACATATATAAATCTCTCTCTCATTTTGTTTTAATTCCATTAATATGACAAAAAATGAAAGTAGCATTCATGCGTACGTACGGCCTACCGTCTCCATGAACGGTGCTTTTCGTTTTTTATCTCCAAATGATATGGAATAGTATAAAATGAATATTTACCGGATATATATGATATTTTAATCATTAATACTATTCTGGAAATTATTTACTTATAAATACACGGGCAATCTTTTTTCAAACAAGTTCATTTTTGACTCATGTACCAAACATCGGCAAAAACGTCTGATATGAACTAACATTATTAAACAATTATTATAACATTATAATATGTTATATGAACTGAATAATAATCTCTAAAGGAGGTAATTAGGCAATTATTAATTGACCAAAGTTTATTATTCAGGAATATAAAGAAACGAACAATACAAGTTGGACTTGAGGTAAGGGATCCTACTCCACTCTTTCTTTTTAAGTACACTCTTTTATGTCATTCCTTTTAAAGATCATATTTCTTGATATTGGGATATTATTTTATATTACTCTTACTATAATTTTTATGTTCATGTGATGAGAGACCCTATTCTCTCTCATCAATCCATTTTGGATGTTTTGAGTGGCGCCGTTAGGCTGCCGAATTTTCGTAAGAGATCTAACCTCTCTCTTTCTTTTTAAGTACTCTCCTTTATGTCACTTCTTTTAATCTCTTATATGTTATGTTGGGGGATGTTATTTTATATTCCTATTTCTATAAACTTTAAGTTAATATGATTAGATACCCTATTTGATCTCATCGATCCATTTTTGTAAGTTTTATGTGGCGTCGTTAGGCTGCTGAGTTTTCGTAAGGGATTTTTAATCTCACTTTTATTCCTGTGAGATTTATGCTAAATTTCCCATAATTTCCTTTTAGTGGTGTATGTACTGACCATTATTTTACTCATTGTGTAATATTATTTCTTTTATGAGTATTTACATCAATGTTTTATTGTCCTTCTTTTACGAGGTATATGTTTCGAAAGATACCCAAGTCAGTAAGGGAACCTTTCACCCTCCTCTTTTTAAAAGACTTCTTTTGTTGGGACTTTTAATTTACATATTTTTATGTTGTGATATGTTCTCATATATCCTTATTGATGTAAATTTTATGTAGAAGTGATGAGATACACTTTTTATCTCTCATTAACTCATTTTGATGTGACGCTGTTAGGCTGTCAAGGGAACTTCTTAAACCAATTTCAATTTCTTTGGGTTCAACATGTAGTTATTGAATATGTCATCCTTTGAATATGTGTGAATGACCTTTGATTATTTTACACTTAATATCCACTTATATTTGGTGTATTCGTTTGTCACACATAATTATGTAATTGATTTATCCTTAAACCAAGGATACCGTCTTTGTATGGGACTTCGTCTCAATCTCTTTTCATTGAGGCATATTTTATTTTATACACAACCTTCTTTTATATGGTGTATAAACCCCTTTGAATTTTACGTTTATCCAAAAGGAATCTTTCTTTATACGAATCGTTTTACTAAACGAAAAGAGGGAATGTTTTTTGTCATACGTATGCGGCGACAACAACTTCTCCGCCGCCGTGACCATTATTTGAATTTCGGCTTCCTCTACAAGTCATACCTTTTTTTAAAAGAAAAATAAAAACCATGTTTTACTTTTCTTTTATTTTGGTATTGAAAATGGTTTTCATAATGTTTTTATATCAATGTGTTTTATTGATATCTTGTGATTGAAAGGTGGAAATGTTATGTTTCCTTTATGCATGTTTTTTGTGATACGATTATGTTGAGGTTCTTGGGAATTATTATGAAGACGGGTGGTTCCGTGATAAACTAAGGGAAGGTGAGCCTGATATAGCTCTCCAATGCATTGGGTAACGCAAAGGAGTGAAACGTTAAGGTTTTTCCAAAGAGATTTAGGTAATATACTATAGTGGGTATTCCAAACGTAACCAAGAGGGTTACTCCCTATGTAAGAATGTTATGAATGCCTCAAGTTACCTTTTATGTCTTATGATTTATATGATTTATTCATGATTTTATGAGGTATGTTAAAGTGCTTATGTTTTATGGGTAAAGTATGATTTCATTCTTATGTATACATGTACTCATGTTTCCTTTCCATATTTTTATATCCCTTACTGAGCTTTTTATGCTCATCCCAAGTTTTTGAAATGTTTTTCACAGGTCAAGGGAAGGGTACATGATATGATGATAGTGTCAAGGAAGTGTCAAGAAAGAATCCATGTTTTATTTTAAATATGCTTCCGTTGATTGGAAAAATGAATACTATCTTTTATGTAACCACATTGTTTAAATGTGAAATATAATGCAAGTTTTATGATCTAATTCTCTAAAACTCTAAACCTGAAAAGAACCTCAATGTGTAATCTTTTAATAACTCAAGATTAAGTAAGTTTTAAGGTTGGGGCCTTATAGTTGGTATCAAAGGTCAATTTAGATAACTTTAGAGGTTAGGGTATTCTTTAAGCATAAGTGACATTAACATATTGGCTAGGATTTTAGAAAGTGTAATAGTTTTTAGATAAAGTGAATAAGTAAGTATATCTTAGTGTTTATCTTACTCATTAGTACATGATGGTTATGTTGATATACTCACACTGACCTTTTTGGTTTTAGTAATTGGCTGGATCTAGCAGGCACCAAAGAGACAACAGGTTTGAAGGAAACTATGGTGGTTCTATGATTAAGATACTAGATAAAATGGGGGATTCAATGAGGAAACTTGTGGTTGTTCTAAACCAACTATCAAGGAGTCATGATCAACCACATGAACCTTGGTATGTTCTATAATGCATCATGTACGAGATGACCAATCGATGTAGAAGTTCAGGTGATAATTATAAAGGTAACCATTAGGGTTTATATGATCCTTACTTTTGAGGTAATTATGGGTTATTATATGTTATGATGGAAAATGAAAGGCATGAGATAAACTTGAGGTTAAAATATGTTAGGTTTATTTTTGAAGATTTTATCTCGTTTTGGGAAATGTTTTGAGAATTATATAGTTTTAGAAAAAGGAAAACACGCAGACCGTGTGACTACCCATTGCGTCGGACAATGCTGCGGGAATCGAACCCACAACCAAAGTGCGACTGGTATTTATCGCCTACCACTGGACTACGTGAAGTCCCTGGTTAGTTTGACTGATTATTTTTAGTTATATAATTTTATTAATTAAGAGTAAGTTTATTTTGGGTTATCTATGGAAATTTATTAACCTATCATGGAGGATATGTGATTGGGTTAAATAATTTTCAATCCGAGACTTTAGAAGTGTCACGACCCAACCCTACCCGGGCTCGAGCTGCAACTACCCTAGGCCCGCCTCCATAGGCCAGGTGCTGGCGACCAGTGTCGAAGGCACAATAACTCGGGGAGGCCTTTGCCTAAGCACCTGTACACACACACAGCACACTCAATGAAAAAGTGCAGTTTAAAGAAAGAACAAGCAGAGTAAAAAGAAAAACTGCTATATATATAAACCACAGATGTGCATCGACCTCTACACAGAACAAAGTACAAGCTGAAAAGAAAAGGGGAAAAACACGTGCCCAACCAAAAGTGCCACAACCCAGCAACAGGTAAACAAAAAGAAACAGCTGACGGTTCTCCCACCTAGAACCCGGCCACAACCACCACACGCGGTCCAAGCTCCCAAGCTCCTACGCTCCACTGAAGTCACGCTCCACTTGTTCGTCATCTTCAAGGGCACACCAAGTGTGGGAAAATCCCAAGCAGGGGTGAGTATAAAAATACTCAGTAGGATACCCCGAAAGCTCGAGGGAGCAACAAAAGGAGGTACCGAAGGGTGAGCAGTAGAGAAAATAGGAAAGTAAATGGGTACAACAGAGAGTACAGTAAAGAGTCCAGCTCAACCCAACAAGAGGAAAGAAGGTAGACTCGTCCAGACACAAGGAGCTACAAACGGTGAGAAGACGAACTTCCCATCGAGTCTTCGCTACCTATAGCAGGAGAGTAGACTCGTCCAACCACGAAAATCTAGACACGGAAAGCACGTGGCATACCCCGCGCGTCTTCGCCTCTCCTGGAAGCAGAGAAACCAAACCCAAGAAGTGGGTACCGGAAACAAGGTATATACATATTAGTATGCTCAACAAGAAACCCGAACAACGTTGTAAGGGGATCCCCGTCCCACAGCTCAGCCCAAGAAAGAGTAGCCAACAGTCCCAGAGGTAAACTCTATCGATGCCCAGCATCCCGCACGTCTGCCCCGAACCACAAGCCAAGGGGCTCAATCACCACACCTCGACACTATTCGCTTTGGGCGGCACTGACTCGCCCGCACGGTTTTAGATCGCGTCACAAGAACGCTTCTCGGTGGGGAAAGTGTCCCTCGTACTTGAGAGTTCTAGGGGAATTCAAACCATGCCTCATCACTGCCCCGCAGTCGAGAGGTCTCCTCAAAGCTAAAGTAGTTCCATCACCAACCCATACAACCAAAGGTCCCGCTCCGGTAAACATGGAGGAAAAGACACAGACTAGCCTAGTAGAAAGGACTGAGTATGGAATGCCAACAAAAGACCCACTGCCCAGCCCTGCTGGAGGGTAATTCATAACCAGATATCGGGTGACCCACTGCCCAGCCCCGCTGGAGGGTAATTCATAACCAGATATCGGGTGACCCACTGCCCAGCCCTGCTGGAGGGTAAACCCAAATACATCATCAGGCGACCCACTGCCCAGCCCCGCTGGAGGGTAAACCAAAATAAGATACTGGGTGACCCACTGCCCAGCCCTGCTGGAGGGTAAACCATAATACGTCATCAGGAAACCCACTGCTCAGCCCTGCTGGAGGGTAGACCTGGAATAAGTCGACAGGTGACCCACTACCCAGCCATGCTGGAGGGTAGACCTGGAATAAATCGACGGGCGACCCACTGCCCAGCCGTGTTGGAGGGTAGACCTGGAACTAGACGACGGGCGACCCACTGCCCAGCCCCGCTGGAGGGTAGACCCTAAGAGGTCGTCGGGTGACCCACTACCCAGTCTCTGCTGGAGGGTAGACCCTAATAGCATCAGGTGACCCACTGCCCAGTCCCTGTTGGAGGGTAGACCCTAATAGCGTCGGGTGACCCACTGCCCAGTCTGTGCTGGAGGGTAAACCCTAGAAGTCGATGAGTAACCCACTGCCCAGCCCCGCTGGAGGGTAGAACTCAGAACTGCTCTAGACATCTCCACTAGAGGGCACAACACTGGCCAACTGAACACAGAGTGGGTATCGCGCAACTTCCCAACTCTAGAACAACTCACCCAAAAGAGGTGCAGTGTCTACT
Source organism: Viscum album (assembly GCA_963277665.1). Taxonomy (NCBI): domain Eukaryota; kingdom Viridiplantae; phylum Streptophyta; class Magnoliopsida; order Santalales; family Viscaceae; genus Viscum; species Viscum album. The sequence continues at coordinate 2,052,546,680 of OY728165.1, forward strand.
CCAGCACGAGGTGTCACTAGCATCGCTACCGGCCAATCCATCGAGAGTGAAACCAGGGGAGACCACTCAACCCTGCTGGTCAACAAACGAGCACCGAGCCAGGGGAAAACTCCACCCTGCTGGTCAAACAATGAGCACAAAGGGACCCTCTACGTCGCGAGAGGTCAAAGTACGCAAGCAGAACCCGACATGCATGTGGGGACCGCAAAACGTGTGGCCCCATCTCAATCCCAACTGAAGGCACCCACGTTCTCAGGTACGAACACCCACATGTACCTCCAAGCATTTCCATATACTCCCAAAGTATACCACAGTCTCTGCCTAAGGGCCATCGTGCACACAGAACCCAACGTCAACGCGAAGGCGTGACATAACAACTCCACCACAAAGGCCCAAGAACGGCTAGCCACATCTCATGAACCATTTACATCACTCTCCCAAGAGTGCGTGATCACACGCCAAGGGTACGCCACAAACAAGGTAGGGCGAACCACCACCGGAGCACCTCCCATGCTCCACATTCAACAAGATCACGCAAGAGGCTCCGCACAACCAAATGGATTGCACTGTTGTAATCCTCGTGGAAAAACACGCAAGATCAACTACTTACTTGCCTCAAACGGATATGCAACGGAAAAGTCGCCAACACCACCTCATGCCCGAACGGTGTCCTGTGATCCCGAGCCTCGGCCCCGAAAACAGTCGGGCGCATTGCACCATTGCGATCCCCTCGGGAAAATACGTCAAACTCACTACTCACTTGAGTGCAACGAATATCCGGAGAATAGGGTGCATCCCGGCGCACCGCACACGAGCGGTTCCACGTGGGACCCGCATCCCGATCCCAAAACTCAACGAACGGATCGCACCGTTGCGATCTTCTCGAAAAAGCACACAAGATGGACTACTCACTTGTCCAAAATGGTCGACCGGTGATAAAGATGGAAAAATCGTCGTCGACGCCCAACGGCCCTAATGGGCCCCGCACTATCGTGCCGAATTAGGGCAGGCGGATTGCACCACTGCAATCCCCTCGGAAAAACATCCAGAAACAACTGCTCGCATGCCCTGAACGGACGTCCAGGAAAAAAGCCGCTAAAAGCTGCACACAGCTCAAAAGACGGGCCATGGGGCCCGCACATCAATTTTGGCCTCAACGCCTGGAACTGTCCTGGAATGCTCCGCCTTGGTGCCAGGGCCCCAACGCCACTGACGGCGTTTAAATCGGACGTCGGATGCGTCTGCGCCGTCCAAAACAAGAATCTCGGGAAAAACGCTCGTCCACTTAAAAACACGTCTCGCCTCCACAGCCCCTTGTTTCGGGAACTAAAAATTTTCGAAACCATATCAAAAAGACCGTCTCGTCAATACGGTTCCACCGCCACAGACGGCGCGTCAATCGGACGCGCCATTTAAGAGTTACCCCCCCCCCCCCCCAAGTGCAAGGGGGCCTACCCGGGCCGGTCCACCCCGACCGGCCCGGTCCGAGCCGCCAGCCCTCCTCATCCGACCGGCCAAGAGGCCTATCTCCTGTTGCAGCGCAAGACCCGCATGAGGCGGGTCCTTGCCCCCTTTGAAACGGACCGGCCAAAGCCGGTCCTCGCTAACCCCGGGAAGACCGCGCACGGTCTTCCCTCCTCCGTCAGACGCGACCGCCGTGCCGGCCTCCTCCGCGGCCGCTCCGCCTGACGCCGGTGCCGACGCCCCAGCTACCACCGCGCCGATCCGCGCCACCGCCACCCTGGCATGCGCTGCCTGCCGAGGAGAATCCACCGCCGCCTCCTCCTTGGACCGAAGCCGCGCCGCGAAGGGAGCTCACCGGACCGCCGGAAATCGCCGGGACAACCCAGAATTCCCGCATCCTTCGACGATCATCCCCGAACTCCTCCGAGCTCGAATTTTTATTCATAAAAATGCATTGGAGAGATAAAAATATATAATACTCATTTATGGGCTTTTATTGAAGTTTTGACAAGGAATCGACAGTGCAAAACGAGCTCAAAATAGGTGCGGTAATAGAAAATGTAAACGCAACATCCTACCTCGTGGGGCTTTGCCCGAAGATTCGTGACGATCCGCCGGCACCAACACACCTCGCCGGAGTCGCCTCTCCGGACTGTCTCACCGGAGATGGAGGAGGATAGGGAGAGGAGGGCTACCAGGGTGAAGGGGTAGGAGAAGAGGGAGGGGTGTGTTAAGTGTTTAAATAGAAAACCCTTAACCACCCGCCCGTCAGCCCGAACCCGAACTCCCGACGGGGTCACGGTTAAGCCTCCCTTAGGGTAAACACCACCTCCCAAGCACAACGGAGGTCTCGGAACTTTAATCCGAGACCCCATTCAAAAGTAATAAAATTTAACATCTGAAGCCGCTAAATTACGAAAACGCCCCTAGAGCCATTTTTCACAAACGGCCCGCGCCCATGAAAATTATACCCCACCTAGGGTAAACGGCATGCTCCGAACTCGACTGTGCCCTCGGTTTCCGAATCCAAGCCACCGTTTAAGAGATACCTGATTTTCACCATTAAACGAATAAATTAATTAATTAATTTATCCGTTTAACGTTCCGGGAGCGGGCGAGGTGTCCAAACATCCCGCGCCGACATGTTTTATGTTGTTTCTAGGGTATAAACACCATTCCGGACCCATCAGTACACTCGGATCTCGGATCCGGATAACTGTTTAGGATTTATCCTATTTATTTGGCATTTCCAGTGTGAACGCACTGAAAATTAAATTCCGGCCACTCTGGGGCTCAGAATCGCATGCTGTCTGAAGGCGCTGCTCTGGTATATCATCAAGAATATTCCATAGTCTTTCACAGCAAAAACCAGGTTCTTACATCATTCCATACTTCAAGCTTTTTCATCCCCGAAAATCATAACTAGGGAGCAACACAGGGTACTAAGCTCACACATGGATTTCTCATACCCAGAAGAACCCACGCACAGCTCTGCGTCACCGCTCACAGACCAAAGGATTGATCTGTCCATGCTAGGTCGGCCCTTGCCAACATCGTGCACCCACTCCAGACTTTGGGGTTAGGGCAAGGTGGTAGGGTACCTCTCCATCCCTTTGCACGGTCTCAAACGGCCCGAAGGCCCTCAGGGGTAGCTCACCTCCCCGGTCAAACCTCTACGTCGCACGCCGCAACTGGAATCACTGCTCGCACCTGAAACAAGGCCTGGTGATTCCCTCCTTCAGAATATACATATGGTGAAACACCCAAGGATATCTAGTCATACAAGATTCTATAGTCGATGCTCTCTTACACACTCAAAAGGAGGAGTCAACACCATCGACTAAAGGAAAAGGTCTCACGCCTTTTACCTTACCAACACAGGGTTACACCCGACGCCCTGCGCCACCCTGGTAACACCTCAAACAAGGGGTAGGGAGAAAAGCCTTTCACACGCAGAGCCTAACAATTCTACTACAAAAAGTAGAAGAGTCGCAAGGGGTACCTCTCACCATCTCGTGCTCTGCAGGATCGTAGACATCCAAAGCTCGCGGCTACCCGCGGTCCCAACCGTCAGCTCCCGGAGCCTGACGTGGACCACCTAGTGGTGATGGGGAGATCTCGTAACATCGTCCCCCACCTCCAGCTCCTCCCTCTCCTCTGCTAGAAACACCTCTCTGGCCACTACTCCGATCACGGTGCTGCCTCTACCGTGGTGGTGTTCCTGCAGCCTTCCCGAAGCTCTCAGCAACTCGGGTCGGGCAGTCTCATGCCAAGTGACCTCGCCCATCACAATCATGGCACTGGCGCTCTCTGGCCTGCCCTGGTGCCCTCGGCACTACTGTGGTGTACGACCACGGCCCAGGATCCACTCATGGAAGGGCATCCTCGGCTGAGGCCCTGTGCCTTTTCGCCATAGTGGTATACGACCACGTCTCTGAAACTGGCAGTGGGAAGGCCACCTGCATCAAGGTCCTGTCCTCCGGCGCCTGCTAGCTATGGCAGATGTCCCGGCTCCGTCGCGCCCACTACCACTACCAACCGCAAAACATGAAAGGAAGCCCTCTGTCACCAACGCCTGCTCTAGCACCACGGCATATGTTGAAATGCCCAAGGGTACTCTGATAGCACGAATCTCTCGGCGGAGACCCTGCTCAAACTTCCATGATCGGATTTTGTCGTCATGGACCAAGTTCGGGTAAAAGCATGCACGGTCTGCAAAACTAGTTGCGTACTCGGCCACCTTCATCCCTCCCTGCTGAAACTGCAAGAGCTCCTGAATCCGAACGGAGCGCATGCAGGAGTGAAAAACTCCTCACGAAACAACAACTGAAAGTCGTCCAACTAAAGCGACGACTTTTCAAGAAACTGAGTCACCAGACTCCACCAACGCCAAGCTATTCCACAAAAAAGGGGTGGCTGCCAAAGCCACTCTCTGATCTGTCAGCGACTACACAAGCCTGAAAAGGAAAACCACTGCCTCGAGCCAAACCTCTTCTGCCTGAGGGTCTGGCTCACCACTAAACCTCAGCGGTCTCTGCCGCTGGAACCCACGGAGCGCGCTCAACCTGTGCTCGAGCTCATCCTGCTCTGCTGAAACTGTCTGCTTCTCAATAGGTGGGGGTGCCGCTACCGGCCCACCCGGAGAAAGGGGCTCGCATGATGGGTCTTGGACTGTGGCCTCATAGCTCACAGGGTGATCATCACGCATCCAAAGCTGGTATCTGGGCTGGCTGTCTTCACGGAGACATCCTGAATATTGTCAAGGAGTGTCGCGGTCAGATGAGCATATATGTATATACCACAACAACAACGATGGGGAGCTGACTCAAGAAGGACATTCAAAGACTCGGTTCTATGTGATGCACAAACCAATTCTTCCCTGCAACAAGTGTCTTAGCATGCCGAGTCGACAAGCGGGTTATCAAGGTCCTGGTGAATGGATACGTCGCCCGCCACACCATCATTGGACTCCCTGGCCTGAGAGCCACTCTCGAGACACGTTAACATTGTTGCCCTGAATCCCAACCAATTCCTCTTTTAGGGACGTCCGCACAACGTCCCAAGGAACGAACCACCTCTGATACCACTTTGTCACGACCCGACCCTACTCGGGCTCGAGCCGCAACTACCCCAGGCCCGCCTCCATAGGCCAGGGGCTGGCAACCAGCACCGAAGGCACAATAACTCAGGGAGGCCTTTTCCTAAGCACCTGTACTCACACACGCAGCACACTCAATGCAAAAGTGCAGAGTAAAGAAAGAACAAGCAGAGTAAAAAGAACAACTGCTATATATATAAACCAAAGATGTGCATTGACCTCTAAACAGTACAAAGTACAAGCTGAAAAGAAAAGGGGCAAAACACGCGCCCAACCAAAATTGCCACAACCCGGTAGCAGGTAAACAAAAAGAAACATCTGACAGGTCTCCCACCTGGAACCCCGCCACGACCACCACACGCGGTCCAAGATCCCAAGCTCTTACGTTCTACTGAAGTCAAGCTCTACCTATCCGTCGTCTGCAAGGGCACAGCAAGTGCGGGCAAAACCCATGCAGGGGTGAGTATAAAAATACTCAGTAGGATACCCCGAAGGCTCGAGGGAGAAACAAAAGGAGGTAACGAAGGGTGATAAGTAGAGCGAATAGGATATTAAAGGGGTACAACAGAGAGTACAGTAAAGATTCCAACTCAACCCAACAAGAGGAAAGAAGGTAGACTCGTCCAGACACAAGGAGCTGGAAACGGTGAGAAGATGAACTTCCTGTCGAGTCTTCGCTACCTATAGCAGGAGAGTAGACTCGTCCAACCATGAAAAGCTAGACACGAAAAGCAGGTGGCATACCCCGCGTGTCTTCGCCTCTCCTGGAAGTAGAGCAACGAAGCCCAAGAAGTGGGTACCGGATTCAAGGTATATACATATCAGTATTCTCAACAAGAAACCCGAACAATGTCGTAAGGGGATCCCTGTCCCATAGCTCAGACTAAGAAAGAGTAGCCAACAGTCCTAGAGGTAAACTCCATCGATGCCCAGCATCCCGCACGTCTTCCCCGAACCACAAGCCAAGGGGCTCAATCACCACACCTCGACACTATCCGCTTTGGGCGGCACTCACTCGCCCGCACGGTTTTAGATTGGGTCACAAGAACGCATCTCGGTGGGGAAAGTGTCCCTCGTACTTGAGAGTTCTAGGGGAATTCAAACCACGCCTCGTCACTGCCCCGCAGTCGAGAGGTCTCCTCAAAGCTAAATTCGGTCCATCACCGACCCGTACAACCAAGGGTCCCGCTCCGGTAAACATGGAGGAAAAGACACAGACTAGCCTAGTAGAAAGGACTGAGTCTGGAATGCCAACAAAAGACCCACCGCCCAACCCCACTGGAGGGTAATTCATAACCAGATATCGGGTGACCCACTGCCCAGCCCTGCTGGAGGGTAATTCATAACCAGATATCGGGTGACCCACTGCCCAGCCCTGCTGGAGGGTAAACCCTAATACATCATCAGGCGACCCACTGCCCAGCCCCGCTAGAGGGTAAACCAAAATAAGATACTGGGTGACCCACTGCCCAGCCCTACTGGAGGGTAAAACATAATAAGTCATCAGGCGACCCACTGTCCAGCCCCGTTGGAGGGTAGACCTTGAATAAGTCGACAGGCAACCCACTGCCCAGCCGTGCTGGAGGGTAGAACTGGAATAAGTCGACAGGCGACCCACTGCCCAGCCGTGCTGGAGGGTAGACCTGAAACTAGACGATGGGCAACCCACTGCCCAGCCCCGCTGGAGTGTAGACCCTAAGAGGTCGTCGGGTGACCCACTACCCAGTCTCTGCTGGAGGGTAGACCCTAATAGCGTCGGGTGACCCACTGCCCAGTCCCTGCTGGAGGGTAGACCCTAATAGCGTCAGGTGACCCACTGCCCAGTCCCTGTTGGAGGGTAAACCCTAGAAGTCAATGAGTAACCCACTTCCCAACCCTTCTGGAGGGTAGAACTTAGAACTGCTCTAGACATCTCCACTAGAGAGCACAACACTGACCAACTGAACACAGAGTGGGTGTCGCGCAACTTCCCAACTCCAAAACAACTCACCCAGAAGAGGTACAGCGTCTGCTCCATCACGGGGTGTCACTAGCACCGCTACCGGCCAATCCATCGGGAGAGAAACCAAGGGGAGACCACTCAACCCTTCTTGTCAACAAACGAGCACCGAGCCAGGGGAAAAATCCACCCTACTGGTCAAACTACGAGCACAGAGGGACCCTCTACGTCGCGAGAGGTCAAAGTACGCATGCATAACCCGGCACACATGTGGGGCCCACACAACGTGTGGCCCCATCTCAACCCCAACTGAACGCACCCACGTTCTCAGGTAAGAACACCCACATGTACCTCCAAGCATTTCCGTATACTCCCATAGTATACCACAGTCTCAGCCCAAGGGCCATCGTGCACACAGCACCCAACGTCAACGTGAAGGCGTGACATAACAACTCCACCACAAAGGCCCAGGCATGGCCAACCACATCTCGTGAACCATTTACATCACTCTCCAAAGAGTGTGCGATCACATGCCAAGGGTCCTCCACAAACAAGGTAGGGTGAACCACCACCGGAGCACCTCCCATGCTCCACATTCAACAAGATCGTGCAAGAGGCTCCGCACAACCAAACGGATCACACTGTTGTAATCCTCATGGAAAAACACGTGAGATCGATTACTTACTCACCTCAAACGTATATCCGAAGAAAAAGTCGACAACACCGCCTCACGCCCGAACGGCGTCCCGTGATCCCGAGCCTCGGCCCCAAAAACAATCAGGCGCATCGCACCATTGCGATCCCCTCGGGAAAACACATCAAACGCACTACTCACTTGAGTGCAACGGATATCCGGAGAACAAGGTGTATCCGGGCACACTGCACACGAGCGGCGCCACGTGGAACCCGCATCCCGGTCTCGAAACGCAACGAGCAGATCGCACCGTTGTGATCCTCTCGAAAATGTACACAAGATGGACTACTCACTTGTCCAAAACGGTCGATCGGTGATAAAGATGGAAAAATCGTCGTCGACGACCAAACGACCATCGTGGGCCCCGCCCCATTGTGCTGAATTAGGGCGGGCGGATTACACCACTGCAATCACCTTGGAAAAACATCCATAAACGACTGCTCGCACGCCCCAAACGAACGTCCGGGGAAAAGCCGCTAAAAGCTACACGCAGCTCAAAAGACGGGCCGTGGGGCCCGCGCCTCAATTTCGGCCTCAACGCATGGAACCACCCTGGAAATCTCCGCCTCGGTGCTAGGTTTCCAACCCCATTGACGGCGTTTAAATCCGACGTCGGATGCGTCCGCGCTGTCCAAAACAAGAATCTCGGAAAAAACGCTCGTCCACTTAAAGACATGCCGCGCCTCCGCGGCCCCTCGTTTTTTTGAATTAAAAATTCCCGAAACCATCTCAAAAAGACTATCTCGACAATACGGTTCCACCTCCGTAGACGGTGTGTCAATCAGACACGCCGTTTAAGAGTTACCCCCCCCCCCCGAGTGCAGGGGGGCCTACCCGGGCCGGTCCACCCCGGCCCGCCCGCCTCAAACTGCCGAACCCGAGTGGGTCCGGCCCTCCTCATCCGACAGGCGAAAAGGCCAGTCTCCTGTTGCAGCGCAGGACCCGCATGAGGCGGGTCCTTTCCCCCTTTGAAAAGGACCGGCTGAAGCCGGCCCTCGCTGACCCCGGGAAGACCGCGCACGGTCTTCCCTCCTCCGCCGGACGCGACCGGTGCGCCGGCCTCCTCTGCGGCCGCTCCGCCTGACGCCGGTGCCGACGCCCCAGCCACCACCGCGCCGATCCACGCCACTGCCGCCCCGGAATGCGCCGCCTGCCGAGGAGAAGCCGCCATCGCCGCCTCCTTGGACTGAAGTCGCGCCGCCACGAGAGCTCACCGGACCGCCGGAAATCGCTGGGACAACACAGAATTCCCGCAACCTTCGACGATCAACCCCGAACTCCTCCGAGCTCGTATTTTGATTCCGAAAAATGCGTTGGAGAGATAAAAATGTATACTACGCATTTATGGGATTTGAGCGAAGTTTTGACAAGGAATCGACAGTGAAAAACGAGCTCAAAGTAGGTACGGGAATAGAAAATGTAAACGCAACATCCTACCTCGTGGGGCTTCGCCCGAAGCTTCGCGACGATCCGCCGGCACCACCGCACCTCGCCGGAGTCACCTTGACAGACTATGTTGCCGAAGATGGAGGAGGAGAGGGAGAGGAGGGCTGCCAGGGGGAAGGTGTAGGAGAAGAGGGAGGGGGTGTGTTAAGCGTTTAAATAGAAAACGCTTAACCACCCGCCCGTCAGCCCGAACCCGAACTCCCGACGGGGTCGCGTTTAAGCCTCCCTTGGGGTAAACACCACCTCCCGAGAACAACGGCAGTCTCAGAATTTCAATCTGATACCCCGTTCAAAAGTTATAAAATTTAACGTCTGAAGCCGCTAAATTACGAAAACGCCCCTGGAGCCATTTTTCACAAACAGCTCGCGCCCGCGAAACATATACCCCTCCTAGGGTAAACGGTATGATCCGAACTCAACTGTGCCCTCAGTTTCCTAATCTGAGCCACTGTTTATGAGATACCCGAGTTTCACCATTAAACGAATAAATTAATTTATTTATTTATCCGTTTAACGTTCCGGGAGCGGGCGAGGGGTCCAAACATCCCGCGCCGACAAGTTTTATGTCATTTCTAGGTTATACACCCCATTCCGAACCCATTAATACCCTCGTATCTCTGATCCGGATTACCGTTTAGGAGACATCCCATTTATTTGGAATTTCTAGTGTGAACGCGCTGAAAATTAAATTACGGCCACTCCGGGGCTCGGAATCGCACGCCGTCTGAAGGCGCTGCTCTGTAATATCATCAAGAATATTCCAAAGTATTTTAAAAAAAGAACTGGGTTCTTACAAGGAGCAACTGATGTTATTTGGAGATAAATTTTATGATTTAACTTGGAAGACTATGTGACTAAATCCTTCAAATATTTGGGTTTCAATATTAGATTGGTTTACTTTGAAGAATTTCATGGACAAATTGTTTATCGAATGGTCCTCATTGAACTTTGGGTTTTGTTGGACAAATTTTGGAGATTAAGAATAGATTTTATTTTTATAAAGGGTTATCATTTTCTGGATTATCTGATCTTGTACTAACCTTTTTTGTTTGGTTTTGGTTAATTTCTAAAGACATGGGAAGTATATAGTTCTCTTTGGTGTATTAGGTGATTCTCTAGAAGTTGATTATAGTACTCTTAATGCAAACAAGTCTCCCTAAATACTCGTCTTTTGGAGAAAAAAAATATGAGTTTGATTAAGGAATCTAGTAAAAGTTGAAAGTCAACATGATAAGTGATTATGATTCCTTATGAATAAATTCCTCAATAAAAGGTAACTTAAAACAAAAATGTTGTCTATTAACTTTTCCTATTGGGGAATCGAATACCGTTTAACCCATCACAAGTTTGTGATTTTCTTATGGTTAACTTTATTTTAGACATGTTTACTATCACTCTCCCTCAAGAACATGACCCTTTGCCTTTTCTTCCATGTCCATGTTTTTCTACATGGAATCCTAGTATGGGTTAACTCGGGTGACCTCTGTACTTATCTTCCTTTATTTTAAAGTGATTGTTTTACTGACTCTTGTTCCGATGTGGGACTTTCAAGGATGTTTCCAAGCTCAATTTTAAAAATTATGAGGACGCAATTCCCAAAAGGGGGGAAGGATGTAACACCCCAGGTAAATAAAGAATATGACATTTTCATATTTATCCATATTTGTGAATAAAATATTAATATGACTTTAAAGGGGACTCTATGCTCGATGGCGTACCCAACACGCAACAACGAGTTTCTTGAGAATCTTACGTTGCACTCTAATAATAAAATAATATTATTTTAAATAGTAGTTAACATGTAGCCGTTGTATTGGTGGGAATGGATAGAAATAACTAAAATATGATTATATATGTTTTTAAATGTTTTTACATTTATCCAATAAAAGTCAAAGGCTTAAAATACGGAAAGAATTCAATTTTATGCGTATGTGCCCTAGTTTTCACTAAAGGTTCACTTATAGCCTTTTGATGGCGAACCATAATTAAATATAGTTTTGTTCACTCTTATACATTCTATTGGACCAAATAAAACTCTTATTAAGAATCGGGACATCAAAATTTACTTTGTGTAAATTTTTGGTATCTTTCCGATAAAGTTCATTTTTTTAATGAATAGTGTAAAATGTTGTATTTTAATTCAAACCCTCTTTTTAATCTAATTTATTTATATGATTAGATTATCTTTTGAATTGGTTTTAAAGTTAAATTAGAATATATTTTTACCATTAAATCCAATAGTGGTCGTTAGAATTAATTTCACTTTGAAATCAGACTTAAACTAGTTTCAATATTTTGATACTTATTGTTTCATAAAAACACTCTATTTGCTCTGATAGCGGGAATTAATTACTAAATTAATTAATGTGACTTATATGCTTTTAATTTTGTAAAATAGACTTCATTTTTGAATTCAGAATATCAAATATATCTTAGGGTAAATGTTTTGGATTTTTGTGAAAAACTTCAATTTTTGATTAATAGTGAAACCACTAAGTGGTACTTATAAAAACTGATTTTTCCGTTTAAATGAAATTTTTCCATCTTTGTGTTTTGAATTTCAAAAATCCGACATACATTTTTGTCATTAAGAAGTAAAATGTGGTTCAATGGGATAAAAATAATTTTTTGGTGAATAGTAACTTATTAAGTTTTTAATCGCGATTAGAGGTAATTAGTGTAGTTTTTGGTAAGAATAATGTTTTAATAAAATTAAATGACCTAGAAACATGTCCTAACCTCATTTTACGTGTCATGGACGACCAATATAATCCATGGGTAAACTTGGGGACCCCATGGAGCCACTTTGGTTGGAAAATGACATAAATATCTTTTTATTTAATGTTAAAGTAAAAATGACACAAACATGAGATGTTTTACTAAAACAATTTATACATGGGGTTATACAAGTCATATGTTTGACTATAAATATGAATTGGAAAGCTAAAAAGATTTCGAACATCATAGTATTTTTTTTATAATTTTTAGTCATTAAATAAATTAAATTATTTATGAAATTATGGTGATGCAGCGATGACCTCATTATTTAACGAATTAAATAAAATGGAAAGATAATGTAATATCTAAGACCTAAACATTTAAAAAACCTATTTGATGAGTGGATTTCTAACCCTTATCACCTTATACTTTAAATACATCAATGTGGGACCTTTAAAATCCGAAACTCTTTAGAAAATAATGTAACATTTTGTAACTTTACAAGAGTGCCCCTCCTCTCCTCTTATAAAAGGCCCCCACCTCTACCTCCTTACCCACACTCCCAAAGCCTTTGGATCGGCAAAACCCTTACCATTTTGTCTTTCCACTTCCCTCTATAACTCCTTGAAGCCTCACTTTGGGCAGAAGTCTTCCCAAGTAATCATTTGAGCTCAAACCAAAGGGGGTTACCCGATTTTAAGGTAATGTCTTCACTTGTGTCCTTTTGTTTTATTTTGCTTCTCCAACCCCCTAAACTCTTTTTATTCATTTATTTTGTATAAAATTAAGTATATTCAATATACTAGGATGTTTTTATAATAATTATTCGAGCTACACGTACACACACCTACATCTAATGGTTAAAGAACATACTGTTTCCGTGGATGGTGAATTTCTGCCTCCCGAAACGATGATTGTTCAACATTATTTTAACACCTTAAAAGGTGGCCATTAAGATGTCACTATATTTATATATGATATATAATATGTTTATGTTTTCCTTAATCTTCTGTATTTTTCATTTATGGCATACCTTTATGGCTTCCATTATGGGTATACGTGATATCTTCATTTAAGGAAGTGCAGACTACTGCCCCCTAAAAGTGATTTGATTCGTTAATACCATATGTGGTACGTATAAAATATATATTTAATGATATTATATATGATACCATACTAGAATTAAAATACTATTATGTGTCATTATTTTTCATTTCCATTAAATATGAAATACAAATGGAAGTAGCGTTCATGCGTACGTACGGCTTACCGTCTCCATGAACAGTACATTTCATTTCTTATCTCAAAATGTTATGTAATATTATAAGTACATATAAATAATGGATATATATGTAATATATTACATCTAAATTATGGATATCATTCTGGAATTATAACATATATATATATATCTCATTTTTTTTAATTCCATTAATATGACAAAAAATGAAAGTAGCGTTCATGCGTACGTACGGCCTACCGTCTCCATGAATGGTGTTTTTCGTTTTTTATCTCAAAATGATATGGGATAGTATAAAATGAATATTTACTTGATATATATGATATTTTAATCATTAATACTATTCTAGAAATTATTTACTTATAACTACATGGGCAATCTTTTTTCAAATAAGTTCATTTTGGACTCATGTACCAAACATCGGCAAAAACGTCTGATATGAACTAACATTATTAAACAATTATTATAACATTATATTATGTGATATGAACTGAATAATAATCTATAAATGAGGTACATCGGAAAATATTAATTTACCAAAGTTTATTATTCAGGAATATAAAGAAACGAACAATACAAGTTGGACTTGAGGTAAGGGATCCTACTCCACTCTTTCTTTTTAAGTACACTCTTTTATGTCATTCCTTTTAAAGATCATATTTCTTGATATTGGGATATTCTTTTATATTACTCTTACTATAATTTTTATGTTCATGTGATGAGAGACCCTATTCTCTCTCATCAATCTATTTTGGATGTTTTTAGTGGCGCCGTTAGGCTGCCGAATTTTCGTAAGAGATCTTACCGCTCTCTTTCTTTTTAAGTACTCTCATTTATGTCACTTCATTTAAGCTCCTATTTTTTATGTTGGGGGATGTTATTTTATATTACTCTTTCTATAAACTTTAAGTTAATATGATTAGATACCCTATTGGATCTCATCAATCCATTTTTGTATGTTTTATGTGGCGTCGTTAGGCTACCGAGTTTTCGTAAGGGATTTTTCATCTCACTTTTATGTTGGGATATGTTCTGATGTATCCTTATTGATGTAAATTTTATGTCGAAGTGATGAGATACACTTTTTATCTCTCATCAACTCATTTTGATGTGACATCGTTAGGCTGTCAAGGGAACTTCTTAACCCAATTTCGATTTCTTTGGGTTCAACATGTAGTTATTGAATATGTCATCCTTTCAATATGTCTGAATGACCATTGATTATTTTACAATTAATATCCACTTATATTTGGTGTATTCGTTTGTCACACATAATTATGTAATTGATTTATCCTTAAACCAAGGATACCGTCATTGTATGGGACTTCGTCTCAATCTCCTTTCATTGAGGCATATTTTATTTTAAACACAGCCTTCTTTTATACTGTGTATAAACCCCTTTGACTTTTATGTTTATCCAAAAGGAATCTTTCTTTATACGAAGCGTTTTACTAAATGACAAAAGAGAATGTTTTTTTCATACGTATGTGGCGACAACGACTTCTCCGCCGTCGTGACCATTATTTGAATTTCGGCTTCCTCTACAAGCCATACCTTTTTTTAAAAGAAAAATAAAAACCATGTTTTACTTTTATTTTATTTTGGTATTGAAAATGGTTTTCATAATGTTTTTATATCAATGTGTTGTATTGATATATTGTGATTGAAAGGTGGAAATGTTATGTTTCCTTTATGCGTGTTTTATGTGATACAATTATGTTGAGGTTCTTGGGCATTATTATGAAGATGGGTGGTTCTGTGATAAACTAAGGGCGGGTGAGCCTGATATAGATCTCTAATGCATTGGGTAACGCGAAGGAGTGAAATGTTAAGGTTTTCTCCGAATACATTTAGGGAATATACTGTGGTGGGTATTCCAAACATAACCAAGAGGGTTACTCCCTACGTAAAATGTTATGAATGCCTCAAGTTACCTTTTATGTCTTATGATTTATACGATTTATTCATGATTTTATGAGGTATGTTAAAGTGCTTATGTTTTATGGGTAAAGTATGATTTCATTCTTATGTATACATGTACTCATGTTTCCTTTCCATATTTTTATATCCCTTACTGAGCTTTTTATGCTCATCCCAAGTTTTTGAAATGTTTTTCATAGGTCAAGGGAAGGGTACATGATATTATGATAGTGTCAAGGAAGTGTCAAGAAATAATCCATGTTTTATTTTAAATATGTTTCTGTTGATGGGAAAAATGAATACTGTCTTTTATGTAACCACTTTGTTTAAATGTGGAATGTAATGCAAGTTTTATGATCTAATTCTCTAAAACTCTAAACCTGAAAATATCCTCAATGTGTAATCTTGTAATAACTCAAGATTAAGTAAGGTTTAAGGCTTGGGCCTTATAAAAGTGGTCATGTAGGAAGCCGTGGTTAGCATCATGCTCTAGAGTTTCCAGCTCTAGATGAGCCAGACATCGTTCGAGGTACCCTTTGCTTGTTTTCTATCTTGGTGTATGCCTTGTTTGATTCAGGAGGGACACACTCCTTCATATCACCTACCCTTGTCCATTCCATGGGACTTGAGGTAGATAGGATTCCAGTTCCCTTGGTGTAGACTACACCATTTGGAGGTTGAGATGACTTGTTTGAAGTATGAAGAGATTGTGAGCTAGAGTTGGGGCAGCACCGCTTTTGGGGAGATTTCCTATATTTACAAATACAACCATATAATGCCATCCCCGGCATGGATTGGTTGTATTCGGTGTAGGCTATCGTTGATTTCTTCAAGAATAAGGTTGTTTTCCTTGGTGCAGATAGAGAGAAAGTGGTTTTTTTGGTGAGCAAGACCCTCAGATGGGTCATATGTGCGTTTCATCCTTATCATCCATGGTGGCTAAGATGATTTTGTGTTATTCAGAGGTTCAACAGTTGGTGTTTCCTCGGGTCGTAGAGGAGTACCCTGATGTCTTTCCAGAAGAGGATGTAGCATTTCCCCCTCGATGAGAGATCGAGTTTGGGATCGAGCTATAGCCAGGAGCGTCTCTTATATCTATGTCTCCTTATAGGATGTCCCCTTCTGAGTTACGAGAGCTACGTATAGAACATGATGGACTATTGCAGTGCGGTTTTGTTCAACCAAGTGTGTCACCATGGGGTACACCATTTCTGTTCGTGAAGAAGGACGATGACAGTTTACGGTTGTGTGTCGATTATCGTCGCTTAAACAAAGTGACAATAAAGAATCGCTATCCTCTTCCATAGATTGATGACTTATTCGATCCCCTGAATGGTGTAAGTTGGTTCTCAAAGATCGACTTGCGGTCAAGATATCATCAGATGCGTGTGAAGGATGAGGATATCCCAAAGACTGCTTTTCGTTGTCATCATGGGAATTATGAGTTCGTTGTAATGCCGTTTGGTGTGAAAAATGCTCTAACTATGTTCATGGGTTTGATGAAAGTTGTGTTCCGTGAGTTCCATAACAAGTTCATTGTAGTTTTCATCGATGAAATCCTTGTGTACTCCACATCTGAAGAGGATCATGTAGAGAACCTATGAGCTATTTTTGGAGTTCTTCGTTGACATCAGTTGTTTGGGAAGTTGTCAAAGTGTGAGTATTGGGCTCGAGAAGTCTGTTTCTTGGGGAATGTTGTGTCCCAATAGGGAGTAGATGTGGATCCATCTAAGACTTAAGCAGTTGTGTCTTGTGCATCCCCTAAGACAATGTCATAGGTGAGAATTTTCCTTTGTCTCGTAGGCTACTACAGGAGGTTCGTAGCCAATTTCTCATGGGTTGTGAATCCTCTGACAACTTCGACTAGGAATGACCAGGCTTTCATATGGACTAATCAGTGTCAGTGAGCTTTCGAGTATCTAAAGGAGAAGTTGATAAGTGCTCCTGTCCTTTTTATTCCAGCTGAAGGAGTTCAGTTTTATGTCTTCTACGATGCTTCACATCTGGGGTTAGGTTGTGTTCTTATGCAACAGAGGTCAGACATTTCTTATGGGTCTTGCCAGTTGCATCCCCATTAACGCAACTATTCCACCCATGACCTTGAGTTGGCAGCCACGGTGTTTTCTCTGAAGTTTTGGAGACATTACCTCATTGGTGAACGCTTTGTGGTTTTCACTGATCATAAGAGTTTGAGGTATGTTTTCTCCCAGCGTGACTTGAACTTAAGACAACGTTAGTGGATGGAGTTCTTAGAGGAATATAACTTTGAAATATGGTATACACCTCGAAAAGGGAATGTTGTAGCTGATGCGCTGATCTGAAGTTCATGTAGTGATGTTGTTCATGAATCCGGTGATTCCTAGAGGGTAATGGAAGAACTGTCATCATTACATCTTGATATTGGAGAATTCAGAGGTAGAGGTTGTCTTTTTTAGATGACAGTGTAGACATCCCTGACGCAGAAGGTGGAGGATTCCCAGTTATGAGACGTTGAGGTGGAGGTCTGGAGAGACCGATTTGTTTGTAGTGAGGCCCCTGATGATTGGTCTGAGTATAAACAACACAAACTATTGTATCATGGGAGGATTTCTGTTTCCTTGGCGATGCGCAAGACTATATCCAAAGAGTTCCATGGTTCTCCTTTACCGGTGCATCCTGGTGTGACAAAGATATACCGATCCTTGAGGGGTCAGTTTTGGTGGCCTGGGCTGAAACATGCGGTTGCAAAGTTTGTGTCTCGATGTTTACTTTTCCAGAAGGTGAAGGATGAACACCGTGTTCTAGGTGGTCTTCTTCAACCCTTAGATATTCCTCAGTGGAAGTTGGAGGATATCTCAATGGACTTGGTTATAGGTTTACCTCGAGCTTCGGGAGGACATGACACTATTTGGGTGGTAGTGGATCGTTTAACAAAATCATCCCACTTCATAGCAATCAAGGAGTCGAGATCAGTGGAGGTTTTGTCGAGGCGGTATATAGAGGAGGTGTTGAGACTTCATGGAGTCCCATGGACAATCATTTCTGATCGAGATCCTCTTTTTACCTCCAGGGTGTGGAGAGGTCTCCAACATGCTTTTGGTTCTCAATTATGCCTTAGCACTACATTTCATCCTCAAACATATGGTCAGACAGAGTAAACTACCCAGACTCTAGAAGAAATGTTGCACTCTTGTGTTCTTGATTTTGGAGGTTCATGGATGAGGCACTTACCCTTGGTGTACTTCACATATAATAAAATTTTTCACTCCACCATTGGTATGGATCCGTACAAAGCCTTGTATGGCCGGCCTTTCCGTTCTCCATTGTGCAGGACTAGGGTCAGGGAGTCAGCAATTCTCGTATCGGAACTATTGAAAAATACAACAGATATGGTTCAGGTGATTCGTGAAAGGATGAAGACAACTCAAGATCATCAAAAATCATATTCCTATCAATGAAAGAGGTCCCTAGAGTTTAATGTTGGGGATCATGTGTTTCTGAAGGTGACTCCCTGTCGTGGGCAGCGAAGGTTTGCTCAAGGAAGTAAGCTTTCTTCCCGGTTTTTTGGGCCTTTTGTGGTGTTAGATCATGTTGGAGCTGTTGCGTATCGAGTACCGCTTCCCCCTCAGATGATTCGGATACATGATGTTTTCCATGTATCACAGCTACGTCATTATCTTCATGACGACTCCCTCATCATCGATTGGGTAGAGATCTATGTTGATGATGATGCCACCTTTGAGGATAATCCTGTGGAGATCCAAGAATGCAAGGAGAATGTGTTTCACGGGCATTCCATACCCTTAGTTCGTGTCTTGTGGTGACACGGTGGCATGGAGGAGGGTACCTGGGAATGTTAATCACATATACGTGCTCAGTACCCAAAGTTGTTTGATGTTTAACTCTTTCCATGTATCATTGTAACTGATGTGGTTGTGTAAATTTCTTGTTTATGAGATGGCACCCTTTGTTGCTTTGGTGGCTTCCTCTCTTTTGAGAGGTATCTCGGTGGGTGGTTGTTCAGACCTTGTTTCGTTTTCACTTTAGGTGGGATTTGGATTCTTGGAGACGATAATGTTTTGATAGGTATCTGGTGTAATGGATCGGACCTCTCTGGTATATTACATTGTGAAAATATTGTTTTAGGGGTGTTATGAAAGGTCAAGGTGGCTTGTAGTGCGTTTGGGTGGACTTTTATGTAAATCTAAAGGGTGATAGAATTCACACGGTTGGCGCACGGTTTTCCTAAACCGTGCAAGGCTGGCCTATTGTAATAGGTTTCTCTCCTCACTTTAACTTTTTTTTTATATGCCTTATTCCCCACATATATTTGTTGTGTGGTGAATATAATTCTCTATTATAATGTTATATCTTCAATATAATTATTCTCATGATATAATAAGTTACAGTAATTTGGGGGATTATAGTTAAAATGTTTCAAAGAGAAATGAGATACTTTGGAATGTTAAAATATTATTTTTGTCATGAATTTTTAAATGAAATTATTTACAATTATTCTCATTTATACCCATAGTTATTACGAATTTTTTCGAAAATATTTTAACTATTATACTATAAAATTGTAATTATTTTCCACATTATTTACTTTTATAAAATGATTTTATTGGAATTTTTTTCATTTTATAAATGAGGTACTTTATGACTTTTTTGACAAAAATATATGAGTGTTTTTATTAACATATATGAAATTATAGTATTTTACTATCACCATGAAACCTTAATTTTTTAAATATTCAATTAAAAATTTCATTTAAAATAGTATAATTTCTTTTACAGTGGGTTTAAATAAATGATTTCAAAATATAATGGTATTTTTTCAATAAATTCCTAATGATATTATTAGATTAGTTTCATCTATGTCAAGAACCTTGTTGAATATTATGTGTATTTGAGGATGATATCCTATTTTATCATATACCATATTTCATTGAATAGTTTTTTATTCGGTTTGTCAGTGGATGTGTTATTTTGATACCATTGATGGTTTTTTCTTAAAGTATTCACATTTCATATGATAGTTCCTCAATATTAATGTTTATATTATTATGTTTCACTCCATTCATATGAGGACAGAATTAGACATATTATGTGAAAATGATTTTCCCACTGTATCCATACTATTCATTAGTATAAATCATGAGAAGAACATGATACGTACATTGATTAGGCCTATGCCATTTATTTTTACATATGGTTTTGGGTGAGGCCATAACCATGTATTTTCAAATATCATAGTCGATGCTTCGACTGTCTATTTATGATGTCCATAATTATTTATTCGGTCATTATGAGATTAGTTACTAATATTCCATGTGTTTATTTGACTAATAGAATATCCATGGTATTGTTTTTTAGATCATATGATTATTTAAATGGAATGGGATTTTGTTGTCTATCTTCCCATATTGATTATTCATTATCCATAGTTTAAAGGAAAAGGGTGTTTATTTAATTTACATTTCATATTATTTATTTTTATTATTTCTTAATTATTTCAATTCTACTCTTACAATTCTAAGAATATAATATCACCCATTCTGTATGTTTTATTTTTCCCCAATATATAAAGAAGTGTTTTGATTTTGATATGCAGGGTTACACTATGGTGATTAATGGAGTTCCTGATGAAAATTATTTGTTAAATATTATGTTTTAGATTGAAATGTAAATTTCTATATGTATCTAGTTTATCATGACTACTAAAATATTTGTTCATTAGGGAATTTCCCCTTGTAAACATTCCAATATAATAAGGTGATTCACTGGCTCCGAGCATCTAAAATCAGGGAGTTACATGTATATTCTATGTATTGTTTGTGATAACACTATGAGATGAATGGTAAATCAATTAATTTTTTCCTTCATTTTCATTTAATCTATAAAATTTTATCATCCTTTCAATTTTGTTGACTAGTGAATAAATAAATCATCGTTCTTATATTTTATTTCCATTAACAATATATTTAAACAACTGGGAAGATATATTATGTCAAAAATATATATGGAATTTAATTTATTAATGAAAATTATTGATTATTTGTCCCCAATAATACAAAATTCTTATTAGAGAATATTATGAATTTATGTTTTATCGTTTTTAATTTATTTAAATAATTGAACTTATTAAGTGATAAGTTGATCTGGAAATTATGCCCTAGTGAATTAGTAGGTCTCAAAGAGTATCTTTATTATGTATTGGGAATATGACAACACATTTATGATTATGACTTTTTATATTATTCTTTTCTATTAGAAATAATCAGATGAGATTATGTGATGGGTGGATCCTAGAATAAACCCTTATCATAATGATGGATTCATCATTGAACTAACAAAAGTAATTGATGTATACAAGACTTTATATAAAATATGTATTGGAATACAAAATCAATGGATTGTATAAGAAATCCAATATTTTCTTTTCCATCATTTTTTGATCACTTTTTATTATTAACCTTGGATTTCATCCTTTATTATTAAATCCATTGATATTTCATCCTGATGTTCTTTAAAATTTTATCATTTTATCATTTATCACATCTATACTATTTATTAAATGTTTTATTTAATTATAAACAACACCTTACAATGAATTCATTTCTCCCTTTTTTTACCTCATTTACATAGGTACCATGATTAATGATATATATGTTTTGTGTGAAATCATATAAAAATAATGACATTTCATGAATTATAATATTTTACCTATATTTATATTATAATTTAATGATCGTGTGTATATCTATAATTTTAATTCTACTATACTTAAGGTTCATTATTTTTTGATCTGGGTATTATAATCTATTTTAATTATTAATTATTGGATTTGGGGTATTGGATTCAGCGTCATTACTATTAGTATATAAATAATTTTGATAGAAAATATGGGAAATAAATATTGAAAAATATTGATAGACATGGAAAATTTGTTATAAACCACTAGAAAATATACTATATAATTGATGATTATATATAATTATTATATTAATTTAAAATATATTCCTCTCAATTATATATCAAGAATAATAATTTATGGTTTTATTCATGAACAAGCTATTATATGTAATTATTTATAGATGGTTCCTAGTGAATGGAATAAAAAATATTTCACAAATTTTATTTAGTATAGGGATATCCCTATCATGAAGATAATCAATTTATTCTTGGTTGTAAAAAAATATATACATATATATTTGGGAAGTTGACTTTAGTTAGGTCACATATCCATTTTAGTGGAAGTAACATGATTCTACTAAATAAAGTGTAATAATATTTTCTAATACATGAGCAAAATACTTCCATATATAAATTGATAAATTAATAAATTCATGTAAATTAAATAGAATAAAAATTGAGAAATTATATTCATTTTTTTGTACATTTTAAAAGGGGGAAAGTTATTGTGCATTTATATTTTATAAATGGATATGTTGATCAATGGTGGTCTTAGATTCCAAATAGAAATATGGAAGATTTTATATAAATAATAAAATGATAAAAATTTAATGAAACATTTTAGGGGAGTATTTATCTCTAGCTAAATGAGCTGATATGGAATCAAATTTCAAAGATTTATCAATAAATAATGTGGAATCAATTTTTGAATATATTTTTAACATTACCGGTTTATATGACATAATCTAATTTATGTATGAAATATATAATATAATATTGACAACTTAATAAATGTAAATGTCTCGACATTGAAGTTAAATATTCTCACATTCATTTTTTACATGATGATAAAGAGTTAAAAGTGCCTCCAAGATTGTGAAGGAGTTCTTAAATCCATTTATTGTTAATGTATAGAATAATAACAATAGGCTAACTTACTTTCATATAGAATTTATGTTTTTGAATAAGTAAAAATAATTAATTGTATATTCCCTAACATGTATCAACTGTATAAAGAATAAATTTGGTCATTTCATCATGGGAAATAGTGTTCATTATTGAGTAGAAAAATGGGTATCAAGATGACAAGTTCAAGGGAATGAGAGATTCTATAAATTCTGAATTCATTAATTTTATAAATATCAGAAACAATTGATATCAATTATCTATGAATCAAGGGAACTTAAACGTGGATGGTGGAGTGGGATTAAATTATACAATTACTATAAATGATGTTAAATTAAAATATGAAATAATTTCCAAATTCTAAAAATTAATTTGTGAGTGTTACATCTCGAAAAATATGTGAGTCTTGTTCATAAAGCATAATTGAATGTCAATATTAGTTACTAATAAAAAACTTCACAAAAATATATTTATGGGGAAATTATGAGTTTTATTATGTTACCTCAGAAGAAAAATATGAGTTCATACTACTACTGATATATGGAGTCATACTAATTTTAAGGATACCCAAACCTATTTTTCACTACAATGAATAGATTAATAATTTGATGGGATAATTTATTTATGGGTTTGATAATGTGACATCTATGAATTTTTATTTATAATTTTATAAAATTTTACCTTAAATTTAATATTTTTTTTATTTTTTTATGTTGATACGAACCTTGAATTTTTAAATATTTATTACATAATTAGATGGGCTCATTAAATTTATTCATTTATATGAAATATTAATTAATTTATAATGTTATATTGTAAATAAATGTCATACAATGTAGAAAGAGACTATCATTAATTTATTTTATCATCATAAATAATAATTGCATAGGATAAATACACTCAATAAAATAAAAAATATTTAATGGGATATAAAAATTGAAAGCTTTTTAAAATATCTATGGTCATAGGCTCCTTGAAATATCATACCCATTGACAAAATTATAAAATAAATTGTAAATATGATTCAATTTTTATAAATAATCCATATAGAATCTTGATATAATATTTATTGACTAATTAATAAATGAGATAAGATGTATTTATAAGAGTTATAATTATATTTGATTGTTAGAGTAATAATAAAATATTTGAATTATAAAAGAGCCTTGAAATACATACATAGCCATTATGAGTAATAAAAATCATAACGATTAATATTTAAAATTAATTAATATGTAAAAAATAAATAACATTATATCATAAAATGATCTATTAGATAATTTTACCTAATGTAGTGAAACAATAATTTTTATGTTAAAATGAATATTTATGAGTTTTCTATTTTAGAAATATTTTTTTACAAATACAAAATGATATATTTTAAATTTTAAATTTATATTTAACTAATTATTTATCCAATAATAATTAATGAATTATTACGAATACAAACATAATCAATAATAGAAAAAGAAGTGGTATTTATTCAAGATAATGTTTTCTTCCTACATATTATATTTTTTCTAAAAGGATGTGACTGAAGCCTCATTTTATTTTTAATGCAAAGAAAAGATCTCTTTTAACTGGGTAGAGGGAGACCCGTTACATAGCCAAAAGGGCTAGTGGGCATGTAGTCCATTACATGGCCTACATGCCCAAATTTTGGGCTCAAGGGCCAATCTTTGAATAGTACTGCTACAATACACGCCTGATACAGTGACACACAGTTCCCGTTCCTACTATAGTACGCTAGTAATGCTATTATATTAGAGCCCAATGTGTTTTGATCCCCCATTATTTGTAACGACACGAAATTTTGAATAAATATTGTTTCCTAATTTTATGTGTTATTTTATTTTATTTTTGAACTCAACAAAAATTTTTCATTTGAAAACATGAGTATAATTCAAATGGGTCTGTTGGGGTTTTGACCGTTATTTGACCATTGGTCAATATGACCGCTGTAAACTAATCGTTTCGATTATTGTCTCTAAATACAAGTAATCGTGGTTAATTAATATAGAATGAAGATATGATGGTCTCACCCAGTAGTCTTGGACCGATTGAATCCCATCTAACAAAACTTGGGTAGAAGGTAGCACCACTGGGCTTTGCTCTGGACCAAACTCATGCTGAACTTCATCGTATAAAGCTAGGATGGGATCGCCTTCGCGAGAAGTTCAAACTGATAGAAATTACTACTGGTGCGATGTTGGCCGAGCCTCCCTCGGATTCTCTCACCTTAGCACACCTCACACTTAGGTACTATGCTGATGTGATAAGGGGATATGTAAGGAGACCGTAACTGCCTTGTGTAATCCTTTGTTTTAAATAAAAATTGGGATTTCTTCTTTTGATGAAGTTTATGAATTTTCAAATGACCGGATAAATATATTATACATATTTTTGATGAATTTTATAAAAATGATATTTTAAAAAAAATTATATAAACCTTAAATAATTAAAAATGTGTAATGATTTTCGAAAAATGATCTTCTACAATTATGTTTAGTACAAACTTTAGAGTCTAATAAGATCAACTTAATTTTTGATGAATAGTAAATTATGAATAGTGATTTTATACATAGGATTAGTAATGTGACCAAATGGATTATTAATCCCATTTAAAGAAAGTATTAAAATAATCTAGGCACTTTGATTAAGTAATGTGATTCAATAAAATGGTTAAATAACGGTTTCATAAATTATTATTCAAGTATTAGTTTTTTCGACTGAATAGTGTTTTTAAATTAAAAATTTAATTAAAAATATTTAGAAAATTATTTTTATAAAATGGATTTAATTTTTTAAATCAGATCATTGATATTTGGTTAAGGTGAAATTTTGGGATTATTCTGAGAAAGTTGAATTTTCGAAGAATAGTGAAAATACAGTTTTTAAGTTACGGGTGTTTAATGACATCATTAAATGATGTATTAAGTATGTAATCAATATCATCGACTTATGAATATTAAGATAAGGTATTAGGTGTCCTAAGTGGCCAATACCATGGGCATATACCATGGGCAAGCACATGGTTTTTCCAAAATCACTAATGAGGTGTCCCTTGGGCATTAATGCCTTGTCCCCTCACTTTCCCTATAAATACCAAGCCATCCTCTCAACCATTCGACTCCCCAATCCCCCCCAACTAATTTCGGGTCTCATTACCTCCCAAGGAGTCCTCCCAAGGTTCCCCAAGCCCTCAAGGTCCCATCCTTTGAGTTTTAATAGTTACGTTTTAAGGTAAGGGATCTGATCTCTCTCTTTCTTTTCAAGAAATATCTTTTATGTAATTTATTTAATTATCCATGTTCTTATGTTAAAGGGTGTTATTCTATACTCCTCTTACTGCCCTTCTCATTTTCACATAATGAGATATCCCCTCTTACTCTCATTATTTCGTTTTATTAAGTTTTAAGTGGCGTCGTTAGGCTGCCAAGAGTTTTGTAACGGATTCTTTCTCCCTTCCCATTTTTCAAGATCTATTTTCATGTAAAGTATTTCAAGTTCCTTTTTATTATGTTGGGTTATGATCTCTAAATTTATCAAACTGATAATTTATGATCATATGATGAGAGACCCCATTTTATCTCTTCAATTTAGTATTTTGGTGTTTAAGTGGCGTCGTTAGGCTGCTGAATTTTTAAGTGGTCCTTACACCTTTCTCCCTTTTCAAAGTTCTAATTCCATGTCAAGTATTGAAAGTTCCTTTTTATTATGTTGGGGTATTATATTTATATCTATCATACTGATATTTTATGTTCATATGATGAGAGACCCTATTTGATCTCATCAATTCATTTTTGGTTGAAGTTTATGTGACGCCGTTAGGCTGCCAAATTTTCATAAGAGAAATCTTATTTTTGACTTCCTTTCATGTTCTTCATTTCATATGGTATATTTTCAAATTTCATTACCATGTTCTTAAATCATTTAAATTCTGTCCCTCTACTGTTTTATGGGTCATTTATGAATGTTTGACCCATGTCCCCTCTCTTTTCAATGTTTTCTAAAACCCTGTAACATAGCCGTTATGCTGCAGAATTTTCATCTCAAAATGTCTCTCTATTTCTTTGATTTTATTAAGTGAATACTCAAAGATCTCTCTTATATATGGTTATTAACATATATACCAAAATTTTCTATTTTAAATTCTGGGATTTACATTCATGAAACCCGCTCTCCCCTTCCATGGGTTTAAAGTGACGTAAAGATCATGTCCATAAAGCAGTTTTTAAAACGTTATGATTATGAAATGAAACCGATTTATTTTATGCTATATGGGTTATTTATGAAATGTTTGATGATGATATATGGGGATCACATGATAATAAAGTCAAATTTAAGGGTGCACCCTAATAGCTCTCCAATGCACTGGGTAATGATGTAACCACTAGAGAGTACAATTTTCACGATATCTTGGTGAATAACCTTGGTAATCTTCAAATGACCCCTTGGGGATGGACCTTGGTGATATGTTCATGATTGTATATATTAAATGTTGTAGCCACATCTTCAAGTTATAAAAAAAGTTATTTTTATTATGATAGTCCGCATGATTGTTTCTCATGCCTTAAAGTTATTTTTCATGACATAGTTGATGTATCTCAAGTTTACATGTTAAATGTTTCTCTTATTTCCTTTACTGGGCCTTCTGCTCACACTTTTGTTTGATGTATGTCCCCAGGTTATGAGATGCAGTAATTAACCTAGGATGAACATTAGGAGAAGCCTTTCAAGTGTTTAAGAAGAATTTTTTATGTTTTCATGTCTTAAGTTCCTGGTTTCCAAGACACTAAACCTTAAAAATCCTCGGTTTTGTAAAATGTAATGAAAGTTTATGTGATAAAAAGGTGGGATACTATAGTTGGTATCAAAGGATGGTTTAGTTATTTGTGGAAATTATGATATGAAAACTCTAGGAAGAACCCTATAGAAAAGTTTAAATATAGGAAATCATCCTGGTATTTTGGTGAATATTGAGTAAGGGGTTGCCAAGCAAATACATCCATGTCTGGATATGAGCAGGTAGAGGTGGATCTGGCACAGATGTACATAGGGGTAAAACCCAAAAACACCTCTTTGAGCTAGACTCGAACGGGAACTGGTACATGACTACGAGCCTTGTTGCACTCTTGGATACGACACTCCCGGGTGATATGATTTGGTAAATTCATAAGCTTAGTATGAACCTTTATTAAAGGAACAAAGATAAAATAAAATAAAGATTCACATAAGAATATATGATCATGGATAACCTAGTTTGAAACCTAGGGGATCACAAGTTAGGGTACACTTTTCTTCTAAAAGTTATCCTTATATCCTTTAAGTTCCTTTTCATGATTATTGGCTAAGTATTTAAGCCCCTAATTATTCTTTCTTTTCTTAGTTAATGGTTGGAAATGGAAGAACATATCCCAAAAATCAAATTCATAGGAAATGCGATGATTGTCATATTAATATGACAAAGATGATTAGTGGATTAAAATGTGATTATTATTTTGGATGACATTCACTATTTTGGGGACCCTATTTGATTGAGGTAAATAGATTACTATGGTATTTTCATTGAGGAGTAAGGTTGACTTATATTTTGAAGAATCGATGAATTTGAGATGAACTTATGGTAATTTAGGTTACTTATGGAAATGATTAACCTATCTTGGGTAAAATATGTTTAGGTTAGCTACATTTGTTATAAGATGTTAGGAGTGGTTGATGTTGTCTGGAGATGAACAATGAAGTTGTTTTGGAAGACTATTTTATCAAATCCTTCTTGTATTTGGGTTCCAATCTTAGTTTGGTTTATTTTGAGGAATTTTAAGGACCGTTATATATGGAATGGTCTATGATGAACTTTGGGTAGTACCATGGAACTTTGAATATTTAAAAGTAGTTTCCCTTCCTATGGGATTCTTTCTTTTTGAAGAGTTGTTTTACATTAAACTTTCTGTTTTTGGGATAATGTTTAAAGATATAAGAAATAGATAGTTAATCTTTTGTGGATTATGTAATTCTTTAGAAGATGATTCTTGTGCTTTTTATGAGAAAAAGTGTTTTTGAATTCTCATTATTTGGAAAAAAAATATTAGTTTTGGTAGATACTTATTAAAGGATGAAACTCTACTTGAAGGTAGGTATATTTTCTTCTGTTTTTGATCTATGTAGTAAATGAATTCCTCAAAATTATGAAAAGGAAGGTAAAACAAAAACGTTGTCGGTTTACATTTCCTACTAGGTAATCAAAGACCGTTTACACACATCATAAGTTTGGGATTTTCTTATGGTTAACTTTCACCTAATCATGTTTTCTATCACTCTCCCTCAGAACTTGACCCATTGTTTTTCTTCCATGTCCATGTTTTCCTACATTGAATCCTAGTGTGGGTTATCTTGGGTGGCCTTTGTACTTACCTTTCTTTCTTTTAAAGTAATAGTTTTACTGACTCCTTTTCCGATGTGGGACTTTCAATGAAATTTCAAAACCCAATTTTAAAAATTGCGAGGACACAATTTCTTAAGGGGGGGAGATTGTAACGACCAGAAATTTTGAATAAATCTTGTTTCCTAATTTTATGTGTTATTTTATTTTAGTTTTGTACTCAACAGAAATGTTTCATTTGATAACATTAGTATAATTAAAATGGGACTATTAGGGTTTTGACTGTTATTTGACCATTGGTCAATATGACCGTTGTAAACTAAAAGTTTTGATTATTGTCTCTAAATACAAGTAATCATGGTTAATTAATATAGAAAGAAGATTCGATGGACTCACCCAGTAGTCTTGGACCGATCAAAGCCCATCTAACAGAACTTGGGAAGGAGGTAGCACCACTGGGCTTTGCTCTGGACCAAACCCAAGCTGAACTTCATCGTATGAAGCTAGAACGGGATCGCCTTCGCGAGAAGTTCAAATTGATAGAAATTACTACACGTGCGATGTTGGTCGAGCCTCCCTCGGATTCTCTCACCTTAGCACACCTCACACTTAGGTCCTATGCTGGTGTGATAAGGGGCTATGTAAGGAGACCGTAACTACCTTGTGTAATCCTTTGTTTTAAATAAAAATTGGGATTTCTTCTTTTGATGAAGTTTATGAATTTTAAAATGACCGGATAAATATAGTATTCATATTTTTGATGAATTTTAGAAAAAGGATATTTTAAAAATGTTTATGTTAACCTTAAATAATAAAAAATGTGTAATGATTTTTGAAAAATGATCTTCTACAATTATGTTGAGTACAAAATTAAGAGTATAATAAGATCAACTTAATTTTTGATGAATAGTAAATTATGAATAGGGATTTTATGCTTAGGATTAGTAATGTGACCAAATGGATTAGTAATATCACTTAAATAAAGTATGAAAATAAGCTAGGCACTTTTATTAAGTAATGTGATTCAATAAAATGGTTAAATAACGGTTTCATAAATTATTATTCAAGTATTAGTTTTTTCGGATGAATAGTGTTTTTAAATTAAAATTTTAATTAAAAATATTTAGAAAAATATTTTTATAAAATTGATTTCATTTTTGAAATCAGAGCATTGATATTTGGTTAAGGTGAAATTTTGGGATTATTATGAGAAAGTTGAATTTTCGATGAATAGTGAAAATACAGTTTTTAAGTTACGGGTGTTTAATGACATCATTAAATGATGTATTAAGTATGTAATCAATATTGTCGACTTATAAATAGTAATATAAGGTATTAGGTGTCCCATGTGGCCAATACCATGGGCAAGCCCATGGTTTTGCCAAAACCACTAATGAGGTGTCCCTTGGCCATTAATGCCTTGTCCCCCCACTTTCCCTATGAATACCAAGCCATCCTCTCATCCATTCGACTCCCCACTCTCCCCCAACGGAGTTCTGGTCTCATTAACTCCCAAGGAGTCCTCCCAAGGTTCCCCCAAGCCGTCAAGGTCCCAACCTTTGAGTTTTAAGAGTTACGTTTTAAGGTAAGGGTTCTGATCTCTCTCTTTCTTTTCAAGAAATATCTTTTATGTAATTTATTTTATACTCCATGTTCTTATGTTAAAGGGTGTTATTCTATACTCCTCTTACTGCCCTTTTCATTTTCACATAATTAGTGATCCACTATTACTCTCATTATTTCGTTTTATGAAGTTTTAAGTGGCGTCGTTAGGCTGCCGAAATTTTTGTAACGGATTCTTTCTCCCTTCTCATTTTTCAAGATCAATTTTCATGTAAAGTATTTCATGTTCCTTTTTATTATGTTGGGGTATGATATCTAAATTTATCATACTGATCTTTTATGATCATATTATTAGAGACCCCATTTGAACTCTTCAATTCAGTATTTTGAAGTTTAAGTGGCGTCGTTAGGCTGCTGAATTTTTAAGTGGTCCTTGCACCTTTCTCCCTTTTAAAAGTTCTAATTCCATGTCAAGTATTGCAAGTTACTTTTTATTATGTTGTTGTATGATTTCTATATCTATCATACTGATATTTTATGTTCATATTATGAGAGACCCTATTTGATCTCATCAATTCATTTTTGGTTGAAGTTTATATGATGCCGTTAGGCTGCCAAATTTTCATAAGAGAAATCTTATTTTTTTAATTCCTTTCATGTTCTTCATTTCATATGGTATATTTTCCAATTTCATCACCATGTTCTTAAATCACTTATATTCTGGCCCTATACTGTTTTATGGGTCATTTATGAATGTTTGACCAATGTCCCCTCTCTTTTCAATGTTTTCTAAAACCCTGTAACATAGCCGTTATGCTACAGAATTTTCGTCTCAAAATGTCTCTCTCTTTCTTTTATTTTATTAAGTGAATAATCAAATCTCTCTCTTCTATAGGGGTATTCACATATATAAAAAAAAATTCTATTTTAAATTCTGGGATTTACATACATGAAACCCTCTCTCCCCTTCCGTGGGTTTAACATGACGTAAAGATCATGTCCTTAAAGCAGTTTTTAAAACGTTATGATTATGAAATGAAACCCATTTATTTTATTCTATATGGGTTATTTATGAAATGTTTGATGATTATATATGTGGATCACATGATAATAAAGGCAAATTTAAGGGTGAGCCCTGATAGCACTCCAATGCATTGGGTAATGATGTAACCACTGGGGATTACAATTTTCACGATATCTTGGTGAATAAACTTGGTAATTTTCAAATGACACCTTGGGGATGGACCTTGGTGATATGTTCATGATTTTCTATATTAAATTTTGTAGCCACATCTTCAAGTTATAAAAATATGTTATTTTTATTATGATATTCCACATGATTCTTTCTCATGCCTTAAAGTTCTTTTTCATGACATAGTTGATGTATCTCAAGTTCACATGTTAAATGTTTCTCTTGTTTCCCTTACTGGGCCTTCTCCTCACCCTTTCTTTTGATGTATGTCCCCAGGTTATGAGATGCATTTATGAACCTAGGATGAACATGAGGAAAATCCTTTCAAGGGTTTAAGAAGAATGTTTTATGTTTTCATGTTCTAAGTTCCTGGTTTCCAAGACACTAAACCTTAAAGATCCTCGGTTTTGTAAAATGTAATGAAAGTTTATGTGATAAAAAGGTTGGATTCTATATTATTCATGTAGGATTACAGGGTGTTTACCACTAATCCAAACCCCAAATACCTTTTCTACATATTATATGATATTCAATGTAATATAAAATTATAATATTTAGAATTTTAATTTGAAAAAGTGTTTCCAAATTTATAATTAAAAAATCAAAATTATTCTTAGGGGATTTGTTTATAAATTTTTACAAAAAAAAAATCATTTTTACTAGTATAGTTAAAAATAATGTTTCTGTGTATAAAATTTGTTTTATAAAATAATTATGATATTAAAATGGCTCATTAAATTATAATACATTTTTCTTTCTAAAAATATATATTTAAACATTAAAACATATATATTTAGAATTTTAAAATATTAGTTTATAATATAAATTAAATAATTTTAAAAACTATAGTTTCATTTTATTATAATAAAAATATAATTTTGATTATTTATACTGAATAAAATATTTCCATGATCTGAAAGGGTTTTCAGTGTGAATAAATCTGAATAAAATGTTTATTTTACAATCAACCAATACTAATACTGTTTTGAATCAATATTATTCATTTTCTTCTGCAACGTTAATAAATTGATCAACATTTTATTCAAAGATACCTCTCCACCTTTCCAATATAAACACTCATTCTTCGCCCATTCCTCCTCAATATCAAAAAAGTTCCTTTAAAATGCATCTCAAAAAACAAGTCAATGGACTATCCTACACACATCATTAATCCAATAGTGTTTCCAAAAGACCCTCCTATGAAGCCATAAACTTGATCAAACAGATGTGAACTCAAGAGTGAAGTAAATGCTCCCAAGTCTTATTTTCCATTTTAAATTTTAGAATCTTTTCCACAGAATCATATGAAATTACTATTTATTTTCTTCTAGTGTCATATTTTTGTCTAATTAATTTCAATTTGTTCCAATATATATGATATATTTCCAATTACCTCTATATGAACCTTTTTAATAAGCAATTACTATGTTGAATTATGTGGTTGAAAAAATCCCATTAATTTTTTTTCTATTCCCCCTTTACAAGTTCTATAATTTATTATACCCTTTCAAATAAATTATAAAATTATTAAAATTTGAATATTATTATTTATGAATATAAAATATTAATGAGATTTATTCTTCTAATAAACGCATTGTTCATCCT
Source organism: Viscum album (assembly GCA_963277665.1). Lineage (NCBI taxonomy): Eukaryota > Viridiplantae > Streptophyta > Magnoliopsida > Santalales > Viscaceae > Viscum > Viscum album. The sequence goes on from OY728165.1 coordinate 2,052,580,241, forward strand.
TGCTAGTTTTATATGACCCATGTGGTTGAAAGATATTTAATTTTCATTTATTCAAATAGTGAGAAATTTAAAACTAAATTTTAATGTATTTATAGAGTATAAATAATGAAATAATGTTATTTATTATATTTTATAATGATAAAATAGTAAAAATATTAATAATTTTAATGATAATTCATCATGGTTGGTTTAAGTATATAAAACATTAAATATGATGAAGGATATATGTATAGTTACATTTTTATAACTATGAAATACCATTTGTTCTATAATTATAGGATCAATATATAATGATAGCTTTAGATCATATGGTACAACTAGAAAATAAACGTTAATTATTTCATTACGTCAAAGTAGTTTTATAATTCCCAAAAAGAAATCTCTAAATGAATAATTCATTCAAATTTTATCCAATATGTGATAATTAAATGATAATAAATGATTTAATTTGAATAATAAAAAATAAATAATCTTGGAGACGGTTTTGAGTCAAGTATATATAATATATAATTAGATAGTTTTTCAGTATAGAGTGTTGTGTCCAAAGACCTATTTCAAAATTTACTTTTGAGAATCACAAATCACTCTTTAAATGTTTCATTATTTCTAATCATAAAATTTAAAAATTATAATATGTATTATATAAAATTAATAATTTTTTCCATATAAGGAAATTATATATTGTCACAAAAATATATATCAATTATTTTGGATGAACGAGTACCAAGTAAATCAGAGATAAATGTAAAATGTTCATCATGTGGATGTTCACAATGTATACCATATAGAAGTCTCATAAATTACATATGAAATTTTTTTACAATGTCCAAAAAACCATCAATTATATAGAGTGGTACAATTACCACTAAAAAAATTTAATCATCTGGAGACCTACAAAGTCCACTAGATAATTATTTACTAATTCTTCCTGCATATGAATATAATATATTAATAGATGACTTGACATTTGTATCAGAAAAAATATTATAATTTATTTTAATGGGGATTAATTGATAACCATCATCTAGAGTTATGTTGTGATGAAATAATTAAGTGGAGAAGATGTTTGTATATTGTCATCAAAACTATTTTCGAGTGGTACAAAATCCAACCATTGGAAAATGTTTTTTAAAGAGTACCTCATCCTCTTGGACAAGAGAGGGTGAATATATACTATATATGGTTCCAATTAAATAATTTAATCAACATTTTCATGAGTAAGTTTAAATATTAATATTTGTAAAATTTCCCTAGAGAATGCATTGTCTATATAATATTATTAATTATTTATGATTTGTACACTATAATTATTATTATTTTGATCATGGGATCATGGGGTTTATTGGATAGATAGATAGATGATTGTATAATCAATTTTACTGAGGTCTTAGAAAGGGGGAGATTTTCCTAATTTAGTGGATCAAGGGCCTAAAATGTCTGGAATATAAATATTATAACAGGTTAAATCATGGATTCTTAATGTTTAGATAAAAAACATCTTTATCACATGATGATAATATAAGGATATTTCGTAGGAATAAATTTTTATGATTTTCTGAAATTAAATATAATATTTTTATTTCATTTAATAACTTTTTTCTTAGAGAATATATGTTTTTTAATTTAATAAATCTTTTAAATTTGTATTATTTAATTTTTTTTACAAATATTATGAAGATATAAAAACAAATATTTGAAAGATATAATTTCTTAGAAAAACATGTTAGAAAATTGTTTTTGTAAATATTTTAGAAAACATTAATTAAACCTCACCCTAAATATTATATTAAAATTTACACAATTATGATCATAAATAGTCTATGAGAGAATGTACCTACTTTTTAATTCTTGTTTACACTAATCATGTATGTAGAGATGGGTTTTTTTCATGATATAATTTTCAATAGCAACATTATAAAATCCCAATCTAAATAGAAAAAAATATATTTTACTCACCATGAGTATTGGATATAAAAATTGAAGACTATTTTGTCAACATTGGTTTTTTAATCTATTCCTGATGACTTGATATTTTAAAATTTATGTATAAGGAATATGAAATTTTTTAAAGAGATTAAATGAATAAATATTAGCCGAACTATAGAGTAAGAAATAATATTTTTGTGATATGATAAGAAATATTTACATTCAGATATATTATTATATAACTACTTAAAATATTTGTGGAAATTTAAGTGAAAATTTTATAAATTATGATGCTTTAATAAAATATAAGAACAATGTTACATAAAAAGTATTACATTTAATTCTACCAATTGAATCATTTACGCGAATAAATCAATGTTTTATTAATATTTTAAACAACATAAACTATTTTAAAGGAAAATAGTTAATGAATTAATATATTCTTTCTTTTGATATTATCACCAAGGAAATAGAATCTAATCATTTAACAATATAAGGTACAAAAAATTTAACAACAATGAGTTTGTATGTTTTGATTCGAACTATAAATTAGTATAAACGTTAGATAAAAAGAAATATTGAGATATAAAATAAAAATAACTACGTTTTTTTTATTCTACATCTGAAACTAAATTTACGAAATAAAAAACATGTTATATGGATTTTGAATTTTCAAAATATTATAAGAACAGAAAGGTTGAATCATATTCATGTTTCTAAGAATAATGTCATGATGAAATTTCATAGATAGATAACAGGATTAATCTTATTATAGGTAATATATATTTACATTATAAGTACAAGAAGAATAAGTTATATAGAACTGACAAAAATGATAATTAGGATTTAATTTACTATAAAAGGTAGGAATATATTTAATATAATCCTAGATTTTCAAATGTTGAAAATAATGGAAAAGGAATCAACTGATTTTTATAAAGGTTAAGGGATTTAACTATTCAAAGATTAAAATATATAGAGTGAGTGTAGTGGATATTATTATATAAGAAATGATTGATAATAATGTGGTGACAATTAGAAATTGATTAGGATTTATTCTAGGATTCCAATTAATAATCCATTTTACAAGGAAACAATATCTACTAAATAATTTATCAAAATAAAATTAAATGATAATTACCATGACTTAGATGATGAACACTATAAGATGATATGTTTTTATAGGTAAGTCTATCTTGGAGTTTTTCATTAAAATTATATTACATGAGTTTTTTCACATCTCTAGACCTTGTTGGTTGAGTTTTTGTCTTAGTTAACTTGTTGTTTGAATAAATGAAGTCTTAGGTTGTGAAGAAACACAAAAAAAATATAAATAACCCTTTTAGAGGAAATTTGTTGAAGAAAATGACTTCATGTCCAGAGGTGATTTATTGTTATAATTAATGGAGTCTGGGTATAAGTGGGTCAAGAATTATCATGTGTTCTGGTTATTTAGAAAGATATACATCTGGATTAGATTATTTATAATGAAAATGGGATAAAAACACATATTTATAATATTTAAAAACCATTTAAATTGATTAAAAATTGTGTGATGTTTAATGTTTTTAAATAAATAATCTATGGTTGTAGTGTTTTCAGCATATTCCTCTAAAAAGATATACATGATGTGTTACTACATTACACTTTGGGTAATTCCCTGACATTCTATTTTAATATATGTTGTGTTGTTGAAATTTATTCTAAGTCACTCCAACTCTACTCCTTTAAACCTATAGAAAACCTCCATGTGATTTGGTTTTTACAACTCCCTTCTAGATGTCCCTCTAGTGTGACCAGTCTTGATAAGTCTCTTTGGTTACATTTTATCCTTCCCTCCATTATTTCACAAAATATTTTGATTTAATATATTAACCATGTTCATTGGGGGTTTTGATCTTAGTATTTTTAGAAGTAAAATCCTTCTTGTAATCATCCATAAGTTCATTCTCATGGAAATTTTCCATTAGAATCACTATTGATCATTAGTTAAAGGGGAGGGGTCTGAATCATAATCACGTGTTTTGATAATATCCATGTAAATACAATACTTATATCATTACGATGTAATATTCACAATAATTTATCATATAATGAATAATATTATTACATAATGTCTTTATAATGAAATTAGGATTTTACTAAACATATATATACCATTAAGTGAGGGAACCTTAAACATAATTTAATTATACAATGTATTAATGTTTGTTTAACATGACATCATATATAAGGTTATTCCATGATATATAATCCCTATGATTTCTCATACTCTTAATTGATTTTTACAATTGAAAAAAATCAAATGAAAATATAAATGATTGAAAAATGTTCATTCAAATAACTAAAAATTTGTGATTATGATGTGATATTTTTATATCCTTGTTGTTTGTACATAACATTTTTCCTTGTTTAAATTCTTATATATTGAGCATGGATATTTTAAATAAACACTTTTATGTTTTAAAAATGATATTGAGTGGGATCATCCTATTACAATATTGAAATGTGTATTGTGGGCAGGCTTGGCCCAGTCACAAGATCTGATTATTATAATTATATGTCCCAAAAAATTATTGTTTATAGGGATTTGACCCATACAATTTTATGTAGCATAGTTATATGGTTTTGGTTGACATGGTTGTGACACATGCTCATATACATATTGGAATGAGGCGGAAGTAGTTTTTTTTTACAATGGATATATGTTTGTGATTGGAATGGTTGTGAGACATAAATAGAGATATTATGGACTGATGTTGAAGTATGTTATTTTAAAATGGTTATAGGGTCGGGGTTTGAATTTTTGTTGGATGTTCACATAGATATTATTGAATAGAAAAAATGAAGGATGTAGTTATATTTCATCAACTATTGAATTAATTAATACACCTACTTATTACTTTATTGAATATATTTCTTATTGGACTAATTTTTTATAAAAGGTTTAGTAAAACAATTGATTTATTCCCAATGACTATTTGGATCAATATTTGACACCTGGGTAGATTACATATATGCAGGTTTGTAAAAGGGAAAACGATGTTGTTATTGATTATTGATTGCTAGATATGCTAGAGTATGGAGGTGATACCTACAAGTTGTTTAGGACTTGTGACTTTTGAGTCCATAGTTTGAGTCTACTATTATTTTTGTTGTATTATTCCATGAATGAAATCTAGTTACATTCAATCATGTCATTTAATTATTCCTTTTCTATTTATTAGATTAATAAGTTATTTTTGGTTGTTGATTTTTTATATGATTATACTATGATTATTTTCTTTATATAGGTTATTTATAATTCTATAAAACACTATAAAAGGGGGTATAGTATCCCAACTATTCATTTCACACACACTCTACTACTTGGAAGCCTTTGGTGTATGAGGAATCTCACTTGAGGTCTCATTTCCAACCATTTTTGGCCATGTGAGAGAGTGGAAGACATGGAGACTATACAAATTGATATCATATAAACAATTTATCTTATCTTTTCTTTTTCTATATTAATGGGAAATCTATAAAGGATACTAGGATGTGTTGAGACATGGTAATGATATTTTTTATTGGAATTTCTAATCCTTGAATGGGTGATATTCTGAGTTCCCTGGGGTCATATTGTTTTTGGTACTGTGTTCATGTTAAAGTTAATCTTATTTCACCATTGTTGATTCAAGTGTTTTGTGTGGTGATTGATCTATGATGTTAATTATTATTTTATTTTTATCTCATTGCATGGTATGGTGTGACATGAGTATGCATGAATCAAAAAAGTAAAATATTGATATATAATTTCATGCATTTTTCATGGAGGCATATATTTATTCGCATGTAATATATACTTTGCTGCAGAACTGTGATATGAAATATCTCTTTTAAATGATAAATTATATTAATAAACATGTGATTATATAACAATTTTATGATAATTTTAGAGAAACATGAATTCCAACTAAATTTGTTATATTTAGTTTTTGAGGTTGACATTGTTGTTATCTAGGGTCGAATGGGGTTTGTTTTTATTATAGAGTAAATGAATTTTCATTTTCATTGACATGAGCATCAAGAGAGTGGAAAATATGACACACTTAATGAAGCGGAACAATATATTCATATAGTTATGGAGGATCACATGATGTATTAGCATCATGAAATACTCTAGAGGTTCGTGTGATCCCTGAATGGGAGACTATTTATACCACCCATTTTATGTCTGATCAAACAAAACAATTTCATACTTGGTTTTTTCCTAGGATTATTATTTAATGAGTCCCCCCAAGATGTTTTGTTTTGGATCATGTCTATCCAAAAAATATTTAAGAATCATGAGATAGCCATATATATTAGTTTAAATATTGGTACATATATTCTTCATGGACCAACAATAGTTGGTGGTGTTTTATGGAGGATGGTTAGTAATTGTATTAGCTCACTTAAAAGGACTTCAATGGGAATTTCCTAATCCATTTCTATTGTAAGGTGTTGAGGGATGTTAAATTGTGAGTTTTTATGCATCAAACCTAGGAGGAAATGTCAGGGAGAGCTTATGTTGGACGGTTCTCTGACTTATATTATTTTTTACCATATATATAATTTGAAGAGATATCATGTTCAATAAATTTTCAACATAGTTATCATTATGAGATCAGGTTACATGTTAATATTTTTTTATCATTTTCATGGATGTTATGAACCAAGGGCTCACCATGATTGAGAATATAATAGAGGACCCAATCAGTGGCCATTGTTTTTTAGTAGGGTGTACCATGAAGACTTAATTAAGTATTTAGAAGAGTCATATTAATTATTCTTGCCAATTTAGTTGTTGGAAATGCAGTCAAGGTCATGGATATCCTTTTAAGGACTATATTCCATTACAATGTTATAAATGTTGAATGTTTGGTCCAAATCCCCCATAGTTTTATTTCCCAATATATTGATGTTATATCTATCGCATACTGGTTCATATCAAGAGGTTCTACTCAAACTATTGGCAATAGACTAGTGGCAGGAGATCAAGAAAAACATCTAAGTTTAGAAGGGGCTTAGCAACCCATCAGTCAGTTGGTTGGTGGAATTCCACTTGCAATATAGATGACACATGGGATGTGGCACCCGAGTGATGGATAAGTAGTACCAAGGAATGGAAATAGCTCAGGGTTTACAGACTAGAGCTCAGGGTAGAGGTACAATTCATCTGCAAATTATGCAGAAAGCTACACATATCATGGATATGGGATTATCTACCATCATATGCATGATTCTTATTTCATCATCCATAGATTATATTTTTTTATATAAGATAATCACATACTTTTATATCATCACTTTTTTAAAACATTATGGGATTTTTTTTGAAAACATAGATGGTTCTTTGACCCTGAAAACACCATTTGGTGTGCGGTCAAAGAATACCAAACATTGAAAGGTTTGTTCTCTAGAGATTGGTGGTTACCATTTGTTTTTTGAATTATTTATGTTGAATGTTAAAGTCTTCAACATGATTCCTTGTATGGATTGGTTATTTATATACCATGATGATATTGACTATTATTGGAGGATAGTTACCATTATATATCAATAAAAAGGCATATATTCTTAGTAGGGTGATTAGGATCTTCATGTTTATCATGAAAGACCAATTTATTGTTGATTATATTGTATCATGGATTAGATAGTTTTTCTTTCTCCTCAATATATTAGAATGTATCAATATTCATTTCCATTAGTTTTAGACTACTTGTAGTATTTTTTTTATTAGTGTTTTCTATATATTACCTCATAATAGATATATTGTGTTCACGATTGAGTTAGTGTTAGAAGATGATCCTGTTTTTTTTCCCACATTTCAGAATGGAACTAATAGATCATCATGAGTTGAATGTTTAGTTGGAAGATCTATAATAAAAATGAATCATATTGCCTTGTACATCTCCTTGGGGTTCTCATGTTCTCTTCACCTAGAAGGCTTATAGTTCGTTGTAATGATGTGTGGATTTCGAGATGTTGAAAACAATTATTGTCAATAAATGGTATTATCTTCCATGAATTGATTATATATTTTATCATTTGAGAAATTATTAGACAGATTTAAGACCAGGTTACCAACAATTATGGGAGATCCCAATTGACACAACTCTCACTAATTTTAAAAGAATGTGTGGCATATAATTGTCTATTGTGGTGCCTTTTGGTTTGAATAATGAATTTGTGACATTCATGTCCATGATTAATAAGATATTTCAACTTTTTATGGATTATTTTTTTATTGTGTTTTTTAAATATATCATATATTACTCATTGTAAGAAGGTGATAATGTCCAATATCTTGACATCATAATGTGTACATTGATGGAGAATTGTCTTTATGCCATGATAACTAAATGTTTTTTCTTTATTAGTAATGCGCACCTTGTAGACCACGAAATCTTAGAGGTAAGAGTTTAATTAGCCTTAGAAAAAGTGGAACACATTATATCTTGATAACATCCTAATAACATCTTAATGATTTAGAAAATTATGTGTTTAGAAGGATTTTATTTAATCATTATCCAAAAATTATACTATTTCATAGAACCAATGTATGTGATCACAATGAAAGGGGAATTTTTGTTTGTTAGGATGATTTCGAGAGATATTTTTAGGGTTTGAAAGGAAGGAGAACTTTAATACCTATCCAAAATTTACTTGTTCCAGGTAAATAATGTACAATGTATTGTGACACGTTCGATGTTAGACTCAAAACTGTTCGGAGATAGAAGTATCAAGTGGTTTCATATGGCTCTAGGAAGTTGAGACCGCAATAGAGTAATTACTCTCCTCTTGATATTGAGTGATCTGTAGTGGCATATGCTATAATATATATGGGAAATTATCTCATGGGTGGGAGGTTTTTTGTATACACACACAATATGAGCATCATGTACATATTCTCTCAGTGAGACATGAACATTCTAAAGAGGCGGCGGGTTGAGTATATATAGTCTTTTGACATATAGTTTTCTTATACTCCTAGGAATGGAAACATTTTTTGATTAAATAATCTGAAAGTCATAGAAAAATGTAGTGAGATATTCTTATGTTGAGTGGCAGATAATGTCCCTCATTGTAGACATTCATCATGTTCATCACAAGTCCAATAGGTTTTTTTTAAAGGTTGGGGTCGAAGCCTCATTTTATTATTAAAGCAAAGAAAATACATCTTTTAACAAGGTAGATGGAGACCCATTACATAGCCTGAAGGCCTAGTGGCCATGTAGCCCATTACATAGCCCGTTGGCCCAAATTGTTTTCCTAAGGCCCATTATGTGAATAGTAACCTGACTACTACAGTACTAGCCACCTCTACAGTATCCTGCCACCACTATAGTACCGCTAATCTATAATACCACCGCTACTACAGTACCGCTCAGTACTCCTACAATATATTCGCCCCCTTGGGTTTTGAACCCCCATTTTTCACAAGTCCCATTGGTGAGTTGCTCTTACTTCAACATATATTATTCTAATTCTCATGGAATATATTAATACTAAGATGTTCTCTAATACATAAGTTTTAATTTTGAGAGAAAACGTATATAGTGGGGTTACACCATCATGATGTTCTTTTTTATGTGTAAATTCGCTTATTTTTAATGGTCGAGTTTGGGTTACAGCGGGATTACGAGAGGAGATGATGAGGGAGTTCCATGCTTCTAGATGGGTGTTGATTCCTAGTTTAAAAATATGTTTCATGATCTATATATATTATAATAGTTTTTTGAAATTAAGATTAAAGTCACAAGATTATTGGTAAGATGATTTACATGTTAGCAGGTTAATGCGTGACATTAGAGGCCATGTGATCTTTTTCAGTCTTTTCACATTCTTGAGTGGATATGGGATTATGTCACGATGGATTTTCTGATAGTATTAACAAGTAAAACCCATTAACATTATATATATTTGGTGATTTCAAGTCATCTGATGAATTTATCTGACTTATTAAATATTAGAGAGACCATCATAGTAGACGATTCAATAGTATTTGTGTCTATGAGTTGGTTCAGTTGCACAGTTTCATGAGGTGTATATTATCAAAAAGAGATCCACATTCAACATTTTTATAATGGAAGGCTCTTCAAAAGGCTTTTGGATCATACGTTCTTTTGAAGAAAACCTATCTACTATAGACTGAAGGTGAATCTGAGAAGACTATGGACATTCAAGAAGACATTTTATGATAATGTGTTTTGGTTTTGTCGCTTCATGGGAGAAACATATAGAGATCATGAATTTTTCATAGAATAATAGCCTATAAGAATCATCATGAATTGAAATTTTGTAGGATATTTATGGTGGTTCATTCCATTTTCCTCATTGTTATTTGAAGGTAGGTGAGTAAGCACTTATTTGGCATAGTCTTGTGCATGATACATATGAGAATGTTCAATTAACCAGATTATGGTTTGTGAAATCCAAGAGAAAACATAAATCTATCACCGACCATTAGATATGTCCTTTTTGGTTTGAGGTTGGTCATCGTTATTTCCTTTTGGAGTCCCATAGGTTGGTACAACACTGTATTCAGAAATAGGGAATTATAACACCTAGTTTGGTCAAGCCATCTGAGATACAGGAAAGGGTAGGCCATGTGGTGTAAAATTTATCCCTTCCATAATGATATACATACATGAATTATATATTTCAAGTGTCGAATATTTGGAAACATCATCCACACATTCCCCCTATGATAGAAATAGAAGATGTCGGGATTTTTGAAAATTCATCCTTTTAGGAGAATCCAAATAGGTTTTGTATTGTTGTGAGAAATATATTCAAGGATAGTATATACCACTGGTATGAGGTTAGTGGAATCATGAGTGATCTTTGGATGAGACAAGGGAGATTTATTCTGATATGAAAAAACCATGTCTATAATTTTTTTCTCAGAGACATTAGTTATTATTGGAGTAGCTCGGGGATGATATATTATATATTGGGGATGTAGTAAGGTCTTATATTTTTTCTTATCCACATCTCTATCTAAGAATTTATTTAAACATCTATCAATTGAGATTTTCATCATATAGAAACTATGGTGGTTTTGTCTTTCTAATGGTTGAACGGTTGTTTTAATAACCAACGTATCATGATGTGAGGAAACATTGGAAAGATGGAGACGATCCTCATGGAGTGCCTTTTTTGGATAAATGAATTACAGTATAGAGATGTATAATTGATTGAATTGATGGACTCTGATTATATATAGTTTATTTTCCATCATAAGTGTCTTATAGTTTGATAATATTTAAATGGTTTTCTGGTTGTTTATATATAAAATGGGATTAAAACCACTTGTAAAACATTTAAACTCCATCTAAATTCATTACATGTTGTGTTATATTGGGGTGTTTTAAAAAAATTATTCTGAGGCAATGTTTTTTCGGTGTATTACATTAAAAATATTTATATGATGTGTAACAAAATTACAATACATGTAATTTTATGACCTACTATTTTAAGGTTTTTGTTTGGTTTAATTTAATTGGAAATTTTTATAGCCCTTCTCTTCTAGACCTAGAGACACCCTCCAAGCAATTTTGTAGTAGAAACTTCCAATCATGAGGTCCTTCTTACATGATCAATCCAAGGTAATTAACTTTTGTTTGGTTTTTCCTCCTCTCCATTCTTTTTCAAAGCATTATATATTAATCTATTGATCAAGTGTGTTTCTGGTTATGATGTTGGTCTGTTTCGATCTATAATCCTTCATTCCATCATCTGTATCTTCTTTCACGTAGTTTTTTTCCACTAGAATCACTTTTGATATTTAGTTAAATGAATGGAGTCTAAATCTAAACCATATGCTTTAATAATTTCAGCATATATGTTTTATTGTGATTATTCCAACATACTATGTTCCTGAATTACTCAATTAATTAGTGGGATTATTCCTTGGATTCTATTGATTCAAATTGGATCTTCACATGACTTTTGGATACTGTTTTGTGAGAGAATATGGAATATTTTTGAATTGTATTTTGGATTAATGTGTGTTTAAAATGACATGAGACCTTAGAAAATTGTTTGATATAGAAACCCCAATTTGGGGTTTTATTATTATTACATTTAACTTATTATAAAATTTGATATAAATGAAATGATAAATGAAAGGAAAATGGTAATTCAAGTAATTAACCATTTTTAGTAATGATATGATATTGTGATATCCATTCTCATTGTACATTTCATGTGCTCCTTTAGGAAATGATTATATATCGTCCATGGCCCTAGAACATGAAAATTACATTATGTAATGGTGATATTGAATAAGATCATCCCAGTTCCATCATGCAATGTTTATTGTGAGTAGCCTTGAACTAGTCCTTTGTTGTAATGATTATATGGATTTAACCCAGATATTATAATGATTATATTTCTTTAACCCTGAATGTTATTATTTCATGATGGTTATATGGTTGTGGTTGGGACTATTATGAGACATTCTCATGGATATTATGGAATGACACGAAAGCTATTAATTTTACCTTGGACATATGGGTATGGATGTAATGGTTGTGAGACAAGTTTTTTTCAATTTTAGCATGATGATGAAGAAGGTTATTTTCTTAAGTTTTTATTGTTGTGTTTGGCTTGGTTTTGAGACTTGTACAAATATATTTCATCATGGAGCCTATGTAGGTTATTGTTTTATTTTATTAATTGTTGAATTAATTAATACAACAGATTATTATTTTATTTTTATAAACTACTTATCAGAATATTTTTTTAATATATGGTGGTGTCAACCTAATATATCATACACACACCTTATTCGGGCTGCATTTAGGTACCCATGTATATTGTGTAGATGTAGTTTTGGAAAAGGAAATATGACCCTGATTTTGATCATTAAATATTTTATGTGATAGAATTTGGAGGTTGTACTAACATAGGGTTAAAGAAATGGTACCATGGATTATTTTATTTTAGTATACTGGTCTCTTTCATGTATTTTTTATAGAAATATATTATGTTACATTCAATAATTTCATTACATTACTCCATTATTATTTATTGGAATATTATGTTTTAATTTCTCATTGGATTCGATTATATTTATACTTATTTTTTCATTTATAAGGTTTTATTATACTTCTATGGAACTTCAAACAAAGTGGTATAGTCTCCTCACTATATATTTCACAACCCCAATGTTATTCGGTAGCCTCTATAGTACGAAGAGGCATGCTTGAGGTCTCATAACTAACCCATTTTGGCCACAAGAGAGATTTCAGGATCATGGGATGTTAAAAATATAATTATACTTATTTATAAGAAGAAAATATTTTCACATCAAATAATGAGGATCGTATAACTATTTTTCACAAAATTAATTGATATGATACATTACAAGAAAATAAGATTTTAAAATTTATGAAATACTACAATTATGAAAATGTAGAATATATTATATCCAAAAATAAAATTTATAAAATCAATTCTGATGATTCTAAACATTAATAAATATTAGATAAAAAAAATTAATTATAGATTATAAAAATTTAGTTGAAAAATTAATTTCAAAATACATAGTCAGAGAAAAGCTATATCAAATTTTAGCTCTGTCAAGAGAAGTTTTAATATATTCTACACATATTTAAACATATATTGAAAAATGTATATAAGATTTTATACAAAAGTAATTAATTATCTTCACACTTACTATTTTGTTCCAAATAATGCACACATTTGTACTAAATTTCAATGAAGTTTCCATTTTTTAAAAAAAAAATCATTAAATTGTGTATAATAGTTTGATAATCATTGATAATATATCTAAAAAGAATTACCATTTGTTAAATATAATAATTTTTAGAATATTTGGATTATAAAACTATAATTTTCTAATAATTCTTATCATAGTCATTTCTAGTTACCAAAACGCAATATTTATTTACATTGGGATAATTGTTTATCACCAACAGTAAAAATAACTAAAACATACATAGTGATATCCCATGAAATATTACTCCAAAAAAATAAATTAAAAGATCATTAACATACAAGGATTTCATTGTTTAAATTTTAATAAAACATAAGATCAAGTTGAGAACCTTTTTATTAAACCCCTCACTCCGGATAGATTTGAATATTTTAAAATAGAGCAGGATATTATCAAGATGAAGTTACCATTAATCAACTTTTTTTAACTATCTCCTAATTGTGAATACTTTTTGATAAAGGTGGATTACTTTTTTGGTTGGTTGTCATTGTATATTTATTTTATATTCTTTATTATAAAATTTGTAGTCATTTCTTATGAATAATTTTAATTTCTTCATAAGGATGTTCCGAAAATGTTTTATCTAAGATATTCTAATAAACTAATGTTTTATTATTCAACCAAGTATTTCAAATCACAAGAAAAACATTCAAAAAAATTTAAACTTAAAAAATCAATGTGATGATCCCTTTCACTTATTATAAATTTTACCGAGAAAATGAAATATAATTATCCTATCAATATTGAAGCCCATCCAGAATGAAATCTTCATAATAAAACATTAAAAAATTATTACAAATAATTATAAATGTTAGCAAATCAAAACATATATTTTTTGGAATTTTTTATTTCATCATCATCTAAGACCAATTCTCAGCCATTAGTTATTTTGGGGATACAGACCATAACAAAATTTCCATTAAAAAACTTAATGTTATCACACCAATGTAGGAGGATAGAGTCTTAGGAATAATTAGTGGAAAAGAATGATTCTATAGATGAAGAATCCGAGAAGAAAAAAACTATTTATGGAAGATAAAGGCTATAGTGATTTGGTTATCTAAGAAATTCTAATATTCATGATACACTAGATGTTATTTAGAAAATCCTTCAACAATTTGATCACTACATTAATATATTTTTAGATGAATATTTCTACTTTCATAACTTTTTAATATAATTATATAGTATTTTTATATACGTGTTTAATCATCATAACTAATTGTATAATGTTGTAATAATATTTTTTGGATGAAATTAAACTTAAATATTTCATCCATTGAAATAACATTTATAAATCATAGTGGTGGAGAATGTTGTGACCTAGAATATTATGTATGAATTAATGAGTATGTTTTACTACTATTTTTTTCTATGTGTCATCTATTTTTGTATTGTTGTAAAATATTCTTCCAAAGGCCTATATCTATTTTTTAGTTAAAAAAGCATATTTTAATCATTAATTTTTTTTAATAATTAATCCTTATCATTTAATATTTATAATTTTTTATAGGAATGTAGTAATTTTTAATAGATTATAAAATTTTAATACTACAACCAATATATTTATAATGTTTATCGGATGGATGAGTACAAAGTAAAAGAAATTAACAAATGAAAATTAAATCAAATGGATGTATAAAATTTAATCCAAATTGGTGAATTATAATTCCCATATGATAGATTATTACAATGTATATTAACAAATTATAAGGGATATAGTGAAAAAAATTACATCTGAATGGTATAATTAAATTGAGGCATATACTGTCTATCATACGATTATTTATTAAGCCAACTGGATAGAGACATTCTATGTATACTGAATGATGATGTTTCATTTATAATGGAAAAAATGTTCAAAATCATTTTAATTGAATTACATATATTGACCATTAGGTAGAGTGATTTTATATTGATCTCACTAAGGGGAGAAGATTTTTATTTGACGTTGTTTCAACTGATCTGAAAAAGGGGGAAATCAAATCATTAGAAAATAGCCTATAAAGGGTACCATATCCTCATGAAGAGGATATGATAACTATATATAATCTAAAATATATGTTGTAGTTTGGTATCTTTTTTTATGATTTCTCATTAATTTTAGTCTTTGGAGTGTATCCTTAAATCGTAATTTTTTAGGATTCCAAAATAAATGATTTATGGGTTTTTCAGTGTACTTTTTTTGGTCTAGTCACTTAATCAAGCTATCTTGTGGATACAGATACCTAATTTTTTTGAATTTATTTACAGGAGATCCTAGGTATAGGGAGACCTAGATTTTTTTAATCTACTGGATCAAGGGGAATATAAAGCTTGGAAGTCATTCCTTACAACATGTTATGTTGTGGATGCCTAATGTTGGTTTAAGAGACGTCCCTTTTACTTCTAGTTAAATTGATGATATTTTATAGGAATAATTTTTTTAAGAATTAGTTTTTTTTCTTAAATTTTTTTATTACATTGTTTTAAATGTTTCATGAAGATTTATATTTTCACTATGAATTATTCTTAGGGGATTTGTTTATAAATTTTTACAAAAAAATAATGTTTACTAGTATAGTTAAAAATAATGTTTCTCTGTATAAAATTTGTTTTATAAAATAAATATGATATTAAAATGGATCATTAAATTATAATACATTTTTCTTTCTAAAATTATATATTTAAACATTAAAAAATATATATTTAGAATTTTTAAAATATTAGTTTATAATATAAATTAAATAATTTTAAAAACTATAGTTTCATTTTATTATAATAAAAATATAATTTTGATTATTTATAATGAATAAAATATTTCCATGATCCGAAAGGGTTTTCAGTGTGAATAAATCTGAATAAATTGTTTATTTTATAATCAACCAATACTAATACTGTTTTGAATCAATATTATTTATTGTCTTATGCAACGTTAATAAATTGATCAATATTTTATTCAAAGATACCTCTCCACCTTGCCAATATAAACACCCATTCTTCTCACATTCCTCCTCAATAACAAAAAATTTCCTTTACCATGCATCTCAATAAAAAAGTCAATGGACTATCCTACACACATCATTAATCCAATAGTGTGTCCAAAAGACCCTCCTTTGAAGCCATAAACTTGATCAAATATATGTGAACTCAAGAGTGAAGTAAATGTTCCCAAGTCTTATTTTCCATTTCAAATTTTAGAATCCTTTTCACAGAATCATATGAAATTACTATTTATTTTCATCTAGTGTCATATTTTTGTCTAATTAATTTCAATTTCTTCCAATATATATGATATATTTCCAATTACCTCTATGTTAACCTTTTTAATAAGCAATTACTAAGTAGAATTATGTGGTTGAAAAAATCCCATTAATTTTTTTTCTATTCCCCCTTTACAAGTTCTATAATTTATTATACCCTTTCAAATAAATTATAAAATTATTAAAATTTGAATATTATTATTTATGAATATAAAATATTAATGAGTTTTATTCTTCTAATAAACTCATTATTCATCCTTTCTAGTTTTATATGACCCATGTGATTGAAATATATTTAATTTTCATTTATTCAAATAGTGAGAAATTTAAAACTAAATTTTAATGTATTTATAGAGTATAAATAATGAAATAATGTTATTTATTATATTTTATAATGATAAAATAGTAAAAATATTAATAATTTTAATGATAATTCATCATGGTTGGTTTAAGTATATAAAACATTAAATATGATGAAGGATATATATATAGTTACATTTTCATAACTATGAAATACCATTTGTTCTATAATTATAGGATCAATATATAATGATAGCTTTAGATCATATGGTACAACTAGAAAATAAACGTTAATTATTTTATTACGTCAAAGTAGTTTTATAATTCCCAAAAAGAAATCTCTAAATGAATAATTAATTCAAATTTAATCCAATATGTGATAATTAAATGATAATAAATGATTTAATTTGAATAATAAAAATTAAATATTCTTGGAGAAGGTTTTGAGTCAAGTAAATATAATATATAATTAGATAGTTATTCGGTCTAGATTGTTGTGTCAAAAGACCTATTTCAAAATTTACTTTTGAGAATAAAAAATCACTCTTTAAATGTTTCATTATTTCTAATCATAAAATTTAAAAATAAAAATATGTATTATATAAAATTAATAATTTTTTCCATATAGGGAAATTATATATTGTCACAAAAATATATATCAATTATTTTGGATGAACGAGTACCTAGTAAATCAGAGATAAATGTAAAATGTTCATCCTGTGGATGTTCACAATGTATACCATATAGAAGTCTCATAAATTACATATGAAATTGTTTTACAATGTCCAAAAAATCGTCAATTATATAGAGTGGTACAATTACCACTAAAAAAATGTAATCATCTGGAGACCTACAAAGTCTATTAGATAATTATTTACTAATTCTTCCTGCATATGAATATAATATATTAATAAATGACTTGACATTTGTATCAGAAAAAATATTATAATTTATTTTAATGGGGATTAATTGATAACCATAATCTAGAGTTATGTTGTGATGAAATAATTAAGTAGAGAAGATGTTTGTATATTTTCATCGAAACTATTTCTGAGTGGTACAAAATCCAACAATTGGAAAATGTTTTTTAAAGAGTACCTCATCCTCTTGGACAAGAGAGGGTGAATATATACTATATATGGTTCCAATTAAATAATTTAATCGTCATTTTCATGAGTAAGTTTAAATATTAATATTTATAAAATTTCCCTAGAGAATGCATTGTGTATATAATATTATTAATTATTTATGATTTGTACACTATAATTATTATTATTTTGATCATGGGATCATGGGGTTTATTGGATAGATAAATAGATGATTGTATAATCAATTTTACAGAGGTCTTAGAAAGGGGGAGATTTTCATAATTTAGTGGATCAAGGGCCTAAAATGTTTGGAATATAAATATTATAACAGGTTAAATCATGGATTCTTAATGTTTAGATAAAAAACATCTTTATCACATGATGATAATATAATGATATTTCGTAGGAATAAATTTTTCTGGTTTTATGAAATTAAATATAATATTTTTATTTCATTTAATAACTTTTTTCTTAAAGAATATATGTTTTTTAATTTAATAAATCTTTTAACTTTGTATTATTTAATTTTTTTACATATATTATGAAGATATGAAAAAAAAATATTTGACAGATATAATTTCTTAAAAAAACATGTTAGAAAATTGTTTCTGTAAATATTTTAGAAAACATTAATTGAACCACACCCTAAATATTATATTAAAATTTACACAATTATGATCATAAATAGTCTATGAGAGCATGAACCTACTTTTTAATTCTTGTTTACACTAATCATGTATGTAGAGATGGGTTTTTTTCCTAATATAATTTTCAATAGAAACATTATAAAATCCCAATCCAAATAGAAAAAAATATATTTTACTCACCATGAGTATTGGATATAAAAATTGAAGACTATTTTGTCAACATTGGTTTTTTAATCTATTAATGATGACTTGATGTTGTAAAATTTATTTATAAGGAATATGAAATTTTTTAAAGAGATTAAATGAATAAATATTAGCCGAACTATAGAGTAAGAAATATTTTTTTTGTGATATGATAAGAAATATTTACATTCAGATATATTATTATATAACTACTTAAAATATTTGTGGAAATTTAAGTGAATATTTTATGAATTATGATGATTTAATAAAATATAAGAACAATGTTACATAAAAAGTATTACATTTAATTCTACCAATTGAATCATTTACACAAATAAATCAATGTTTTATTAATATTTTAAACAACATAAACTATCTTAATGGAAAATAGTTAATTAATTAATATATTCTTTCTTTTGATATTATCACCAAGGAAATAGAATCTAATCATTTAACAATATAAGGTACAAAAAATTTATCGACAATGAGTTTGTATGTTTTGATTCGAACTATAAATTAGTATAAAAGTGAGATAAAAAGAAATATTGAGATATAAAATAAAAATAACTACGTTTTTTATTATACATCTGAAACTACATTTATGAAATAAAAAACATGTTATATGGATTTTGAATTTTCAAAATATTATAAGAACATAAAGGTAGAATCATATTCCTATTTCTAAGAAGAATTTCATGATGAAAATTCATAGATAGATAAGAGGATTAATCTTATTATAGGTAATATATATTTCCATTATAAGTACAAGAAGAATAAGTTATATAGAACTGATAAAAATGAAAATTAGTATTTAATTTACTATAAAGGTAGGAATATATTTAATATAATCCTAGATTTTAAAATGTTGAAAATAATGGAAAAGGAATCAACTAATTTTTATAAAGGTTAAGGGATTTAACTATTCAAAGATTAAAATATATAGAGTGAGTGTAGTGGATATTATTATATAAGAAATGATTGATAATAATGTGGTTACAATTAGAAATTGATTAGGATCTATTCTAGGATTCCAATTAATAATCCATTTTACAAGGAACCAATATCTACTAAATAATTTATCAAATTAAAATTAAATGATAATTACCATGACTTAGATGATGAACACTATAAGATGATATGTTTTTCTAGGTAAGTCTATCTTGGAGTTTTTCATTAAAATTATATTACATGAGTTTTTTCACATCTCTAGACCTTGTTGGTTGAGTTTTTGTCTTAATTAACTCGGTGTTTGAATAAATTAAGTCTTAGGTTGTGAAGAAACACAAAAAAAATATAAAGAACCCTTTTAGAGGAAATTTGTTGAAGAAAATGAATTCATGTCCAGAGGTGATTGATTGTCAGAATTAATGGAGTCTGGGTATAAGTGGGTCAAGAATTATCATGTGTTTTGGTTATTTAAAAAGATATACATTTGGATTAGGTTGTTAATAATGAAAATGGGATAAAAACACATATTTAGAATATTTAAAAAAAAATTAAATTGATTAAACATTGTGTGATGTTTAATGTTTTTAAATAAAAAATCTATGGTTGTAGTGTTTTCAGCATATTCCTATAAAAAGATATACATGATGTGTTACTACATTACACTTTGGGTATTTACCTGACATTCTATTTTAATATATGTTGTGTTGTTGAAATTTATTCTAAGTCACTCCAACTCTACTCCTTTAAACCTACAGAAAACCTCAATGTGATTTGGTTTTTACAACTCCCTTCTAGATGTCCCTCTAGTGTGACCAGTCTTGATAAGTCTCTTTGGTTACATTTTATCCTTCCCTCCATTATTTCACCAAATATTTTGATGTAATATATTAACCATGTTCATTGGGGGTTTTGATATTAGTATTTTTAGAAGTAAAATCCTTCTTGTAATCATCCAGGAGTTCATTCTCATGGAAATTTTCCATTAGAATAACTATTGATCATTAGTTAAACGAGAGGGGTCTGAATCATAATCACGTGTTTTGATAATATCCATGTAAATACAATAGTTATATCATTACGATGTAATATTCACAATAATTTATCATATAATGAATAATATTATTACATAATGTCTTTATAATGAAATTAGGATTTGACTAAACATATATATACCATTTAGTGAGAGAACCTTGAACATAATTTAATTATACAATGTATTAATGTGTGTTTAACATGACATCATATATAATGTTATTCCATGATATATAATCCCTATGTTTTCTCATACTCTTAATTGATTTTTACAATTGAAAAAAAATCAAATGAAAATATAAATGATTGAAAAATGTTCATTCAAATTACTAACAATTTGGGATTACGATGTGATATTTTTATATCCTTGTTGTTTGTACATAACATTTTTCCTTGTTTAAATTCTTATATATTGAGCATGGATATTTTAAATAAACACTTTTATGTTTTAAAAATGATATTGAGTGGGATCATCCTATTACCATATTGAAATGTGTATTGTGGGAAGGCTTGGCCCAGTCACAAGATCTGATTATTATAATTATATGTCCCAAAAAAATTAATGTTTATAAGGATTTGACCCATACAATTTTATGTAGCATAGTTATATGGTTTTGGTTGACATGGTTGTGAGACATGATCATATACATATTGGAATGAGGCATAAGTAGTTTATTTTACAATGGATATATGTTTGTGATTGGAATGGTTGTGAGACATAAATAGAGATATTATGGAATGATGTTGAAGTTTGTTATTTTAAAATGGTTATAGGGTCGGGGTTTGAATTTTTGTTGGACGTGCACATAGATATTATTGAATAGAGAAAGTGAAGGATGTAGTTATATTTAATCAACTATTGAATTAATTAATACACCTACTTATTACTTTATTGAATATATTTCTTATTGGACTAATTTTTTATAAAAGGTGGAGTAAAACAATTGATTTATTCCCAATGACTATTTGGATCAATATTTGACACCTAGGTAGATTAAATAGATGTAGGTTTGTAAAAGGGAAAACGATGTTGTTATTGATTATTGATTGCTAGATATGCTAGAGTATGGAGGTGAGACCCACATGTGGTTCAGGACTTGTGACTTTTGAGTCCATTATTTGAGTCTACTAGTATTTTTGTTGTATTATTCCATGAATGAAATCTAGTTACATTCAATCATGTCATTTCATTATTCCTTTTCTATTTATTAGAATAATAATTTATTTTTGGTTGTTGATTTTTTATATGATTATACTATGATTATTTTATTTATATAGGTTATTTATAATTCTATAAAACACTATAAAAGGGGGTATAGTATCCCAACTATTCATTTCACACACACGCTACTACTTGGAAGCCTCTGGTGTATGAGGAATCTCACTTGAGGTCTCATTTCCAACCATTTTTGGCCACGTGAGAGAGTGGAAGACATGGAGACTATACAAATTGATATCATGTAAACAATTTATCTTATCTCTTCTTTTTCTATATTAATGGGAAAGCTATAAAGGATACTAATATGTGTCGAGACATGGTAATGAGATTTTTCATTGGCGTTTCTAATCCTTGAATGGGTGATATTCTGAGTTCCCTGGGGTCATATTGTTTTTGGTACTGTGTTCATGTTAATGTTAAATATATTTCAACATTATTGATTCAAGTGTTTTGTGTGGTGATTGATCTATGTTGTTAATTATTATTTTATTTTTATCTCATTCCATGGTATGGTCTGACATGAGTATGCATGCATCAAAAAAGTAAAATATTGATATATAATTTCATGCATTTTTCATGGAGGCACATATTTATTCGCATGTAATATATACTTTGCTGCAGAACTGTGATATGAAATATCTCTTTTAAATGATAAATTAAATTAATACACATGTGATTCTATAACAATTTTATGATAATTTTAGAGAAACATGAATTCCAACTAAATTTGTTATATTCAGCTATTGAGGTTGACATTGTTGTTATCTAGGGTCGAATGGGGTTTGTTTTTATTATAGAGTAAATGAATTTTCATTTTCATTGACATGAGCATCAAGAGAATGGAAAATATGACACTCTTAATGAAGTGGAACAATATATTCATTTAGTTATGGAGGATCAGATGATGTATTAGCAGCATGAAATCCTCTAGAGGTTCGTGTGATCCCTGAATGGGAGACTATTTATACCACCCATTTTATGTCTGATCAAACAAAACAATTTCATACATGGTTTTTTCCTAGGATTATTATTTAATGAGACCCCCAAGATGTTTTTTTTTGGATCATGTTTTTCCAAACAATATTTAAGAATCATGAGATAGCCATATATATTAGTTTAAATATTGGTACATATATTCTTCATGGACCAACAATAGTTGGTGGTGTTTTATGGAGGATGCATAGTAATTGTATTAGCTCATTTAAAAGGACTTCAAGGGGAATTTCCTAATCCATTTCTATTTTAAGGTGTTGAGGGATGTTAAATTGTGAGTTTTTATGCATCAAACCTAGGAGGAAATGTCAGGGAGAGATTATGTTGGACGGTTCTCTGACCTATATTATTTTTTACCATATATATAATTTGAAGAGATATAATGTTCAATAAATTTTCAACAATGTTATCATTATGAGATCAGGTTACCTGTTAATATTTTTTTTGATCATTTTCATGGATGTTATAAACCAAGGGCTCACCATGAATGAGAATATAAGAGAGGACCCAATCAGTGGCAATTGTTTTTTAGTAGCGTGTACCATGAAGACTTCATTAAGTATTTAGAAGAGTCACATTAATTATTCTTTCAAATTTAGTTGTTGGAAATGCAGTTAAGGTCATGGATATCCTTTTAAGGACTATAGTCCAATACAATGTTATCAATGTTGAATGTTTGGTCCAAATACCCCATAGTTTTCTTTCCCAATATATTGATGTTATATATATCGTATACTGGTTCATATCAAGAGGTTCTACTCAAACTTTTCGCAATAGACTAGTGGAAGCAGATCAAGAAAACCATCTAAGTTTAAAAGGGGCTTAGCAACCCCTCAGTCAGTTGGTAGGTGGAATTCCACTTGCAATATAGATGACACATGGGATGTGGCACCCGAGTGATGGATAAGTAGTACCAAGGAATGGAAATAGCTCAGGGTTTACAGACTAGAGCTCAGGGTAGAGGTACAATTCATCTGCAAATTATGCATAAAGCTACACATATCATGGATACGGGATTATCTACCATCATATGCATGATTCTTATTTCATCATCCATAGATTGTACTTTTTTATATAAGATAATCACATACTTTTATATCATCACTTTTTTAAAACATTATTGAATTTTTTTTTGAAATAATAGATGGTTCTTTGACCATGAAAACACCATTTGGTGTGTGGTCAAAGAATACCAAACATTGAAAGGTGTGTTCTCTATAGATTGGTGGTTACCATTTGTTTTTTGAATTATTTATATTGAATTTTAAAGTCTTCAACATGATTCTTTGTATGGATTGGTTATTTATATACCATGATGATATTGACTATTATTGGAATATAGTTACCATTATATATCAATAAAAAGGCATATATTCTTAGTAGGGTGATTAGGATCTTCATGTTTATCATGAAAGACCAATTTATTGTTGATTATATTGTATCATGGCTCAGATAGTTGTTCTTTCTCCTCAATATATTAGAATGTATCAATATTCATTTCCATTAGTTTTAGACTACTTGTAGTATTTTTTTTTATTAGTGTTTTTTATATATTACCTCATAATAGATATATTGTGTTCATGATTGAGTTAGTGTTAGGAGATGATCCGGTTTTTATCCCACATTTCAGAATGGAACTAATAGATCATCATGAGTTGAATGTTTAGTTGGAAGATCTATAATAAAAATGAATCATATAGCCTTGTACATATCCTTGGGGTTCTCATGTTCTCTTCACCTAGAAGGCTTATAGTTCGTTGCAATGATGTGTGGATTTCGAGATGTTGAAAATAATTATTGTCAATAAATGGTATTATGTTCCATGAATTGATTATATATTTTATCATTTGAGAAATTATTAGATAGATTTAAGACCAGGTTACCAACAATTATGGGAGATACCAATTGACACAACTATCACTAATTTTAAAAGAATGTGTGGCATATAATTGTCTATTGTGATGCCTTTTGGTTTGCATAATGAATTTGTGACATTCATGTCCATGATAAATAAGATATTTCAACTTTTTATGGATTATTTTTTTATTGTGTTTTTTAAATATATCATATATTACTCATTTTAAGAAGGTGATAATGTCCAATATCTTGACATCATAATGTGTATATTGATGGAGAATTGTCATTATGCCATGATAACTAAATGTTGTTTCTTTATTATTAATGCGCACCTCGTAGACCATGAAATCTTAGAGGTAAGAGTTTAATTAGCCCTAGAAAATGTGGAAGACATTATATTGTGATAACATCCTAATAACATCTTAATGATTTAGAAAATTATGTGTTTGGAAGGATTTTATTTAATCGTTATCCAAAAATTATACTATTTCATAGAACCAATGTATGTGATCACAATGAAAGGGGAATGTTTGTTTGTTAGGATGATTTCGAGAGATATTTTTAGGGTTTGAAAGGAAGGAGAACTTTAATACCTATCAAAACTTTACTTGTTCCAGGTAAATAATGTACAATGTATTGTGACACGTTCGATGTTAGACTCAAAACTGTTTGGAGATAGAAGTATCAAGTGGTTTCATATGGCTCTAGGAATTTGAGACCGCAAGAGAGTAATTACTCTCCTCTTGATATTAAGTGATCTGTAGTGGTATATGCCATAATATATATGGGAAATTATCTCATGGGTGGGAGGTTTTTTGTATACACACACAATATGAGCATCAGGTACATATTCTCTCAGTGAGACATGAACATTCGAAAGAGGCGGCGGGTTGAGTATCTATAGTCTTTTGACATATAGTTTTCTTATACACCTAGGAATGGAAAAAATTTTGATTAAATAATCTGAAAGACATAGAAAAATGTAGTGAGATATTCTTATGTTGAGTGGCAGATAATGTCCCTCATTTTAGACATTCATCATGTTCATCACAAGTCCCATATATTTTTTTAAAGGTTGGGGTCGAAGCCTCATTTTATTATTAAAGAAAAGAAAATACCTCTTTTAACTAGGTAATGGGAGACCCATTACATATCCCGAAGGACTAGTGGGCATGTATCCCATTACATAGCCCGTAGGCCCAAATTGTTTTCCTAAGGCCCATTATGTGAATAGTAACCTGGTTGCTACAGTACCAGCCACCTCTACAGTATCCTGCCACCATTATAGTACCGCTAATCTACAATACCACCGCTGCTACAGTACCGCTCAGTACTCCTACAATACATGCGCCCACTTGGGTTTTGAACCCCCATTTTTCACAAGTCCCATTGGTGAGTAGCTCTTACTTCAACATATATTATTCTAATTCTCATGGAATATATTAATACTAATATGTTATCTAATACATAAGTCTTAATTTTTAGAGAAAACGTGTATAGTGGGGTTACACCATCATGATGTTCTTTTTTATGTGTAAATTCAATTATTTTTAATGGTTGAGTTTGGGTTACATCGGGATTACGAGAGGAGATGATGAGGGAGTTCCATGCTTCTAGATGGGTGTTGATTCCTAGTTTAAAAATATGTTTCATGATCTATATATATTATAATAATTTTTTGAAATTAAGATTAAAGTCACAAGATTATTGTTAAGATGATTTACATGTTAGCAGGTTAATGCGTAACATTAGAGGCTATGTGATCTTTTTCAGTCTTTTCACATTCCTAAGTGGATATGGGATTATGTCACGATGGATTTTCTGATATTATTAACAAGGACAACCCATTAACATTATATATATTTGGTGATTTCAAGTTACCTGATGAATTTATCTGACTTATTACCTATTAGAGAGACCTTCATAGTAGACGATTCAATAGTATTTGTGTCTATGAGTTGGTTCAGTTGCACAGTTTCATGAGGTGTATATTATCAAAAAGAGATCCTCATTCAAAATTTTTATAATGTAAGTCTATTCAAAAGGCTTTTGGATCATACGTTCTTTTGAAGAAAACCTATCTACCACAGACTGAAGGTCAATCTGAGAAGACTATGGACATTCAAGAAGACATTTTATGATAATGTGTTTTGGTTTTGTCGGTTCATGGGAGAAACATATAGAGATCATGAATTTTTCATAGAATAATAGCCTATAAGAATCATCATGAATGGAAATTTTGGAGTATATTTATGGTGGTTCATTCCATTTACCTCATTGTTGTTTGGAGGTAGGTGAGTAAGCACTTATTTTGCATAGTCTTGTGCATGATACATATGAGAATGTTCAATTAACCAGATTATGGTTTGTGAAATCCAAGAGAAAACATAAATCTATCACCGACCATTATATATGTTCTTTTTGGTTTGAGGTTGGTCATTGTTATTTCCTTTTGGAGTCCCATAGGTTGGTAAAACACTGTATTCAGAAATAGGGAATTCTAACACCTAGTTTGGTCAAGCCATCTGAGATACAGGAAAGGGTAGGCCATGTGGTGTAAAATTTATCCCTTCCATAATGATATACATACATGAATTATATATTTCAAGTGTCAAATATTTGGAAACATCATCCACACATTCCCCCTATGATAGAAATAGAAGATGTCGGGATTTTTGAGAATTCATCCTTTTAGGAGAATCCAAATACGTTTTGTATTGTTGTGAGAAATATATTCAAGGATAGTATATACCACTCTTATGAGGTTAGTGGAAGCATGAGTGATCTTTGGATGAGACATGGGAGATTTATTCTGATATGAAAAAACCATGTCTATAATTATTTCTCAGAGACATTAGTTATTATTGGAGTAGCTCGGGGATGATATATTATATATTGGGGATGTAATATGGTCCTATATTTTTTCTTATCCACGTCTCTATCTAGGAATTTATTTAAACATCTATCAATAGAGATTTTCATCATATGGAAACTATGGTGGTTTTGTCTTTCTAATGGTTGAAAGGTTGTTTTAATAACCAAAGTTTCATGATGTGAGGAAACATTGGAAAGATGAAGACGGTCCTCATGGAATGCCTTTTTTGGATAAATGAATTACAGTATAGAGATGTATAATTGATTGAATTGATGGAATCTTATTATATATAGTTTATTTTCCATCATAAGTGTCTTATAGTTTGATAATATTTAAATGGTTTTCTGGATGTTTATATATAAAATGGGATTAAAACCACTTGTAAAACATTTAAACTCCATCTAAATTCATTACATGTTCTGCTATATTAGGGTGTTTTAAAAAAATTATTCTGAAGCAATGTGTTTTTCGGTGTATTACATTAAAAATATTTATATGATGTGTATCAAAATTACAATCCATGTAATTTTATGACCTACTATTTTATGGTTTTTGTTTGGTTTAATTTAATTGGAAATTTTTATAGCCCTTCTCTTCTAGACCTAGAGACACCCTCCAAGCAATTTTGTAGTAGAAACTTCCAATCATGAGGTCCTTCTTACATGATAAATCCATGGTAATTATCTTTTGTTTGGTTTTTCCTCCTCTCCATTATTTTTCAAAACATTATATATTAATCTCTTGATCAAGTGTGTTTCTGGTTATGATGTTGGTCTGTTTCGATCTATAATCCTTCATTCCATCGTCTGTATCTTCTTTCACGTATTTTTTTCCACTAGAATCACTTTTGATAATTAATTAAATGAATGGAGTCTAAATCTAAACCATATGCTTTAATAATTTCAACATATATGTTTTATTGTGATTATGCCAACATACTATGTTCCTGAATTACTCAATTAATTAGTGGGATTATTCCTTGGATTTTATTGATTCAAATTGGATCTTCACATGACTTTTAGATACTGTTTTGTGAGAGAATATGGAACATTTTTGAATTGTATTTTGGATTAATGTGTGTTTAAAATGACATGATACCTTAGAAAATTTTTTCATATAGAAACCCCAATTTTTGGTTTTATTATTATTACATTAAACTTGTTATAAAATTTGATATAAATGAAATGATAAATGAAAGGAAAATGGTAATTCAAGTAATTAACCATTGCTATTAATGATATGATATTGTGATATCCATTCTCATTGTACATTTCATGTTCTCCTTTAGGAAATGATTATATATCATCCATGGCCCTAGAACATGAAAAATTACATTATGTAATGGTGATATTGAATAAGATCATCCCAGTTCCATCATGTAATGTTTATTGTGAGTATCCTTGAACTAGTCCTTTGTTGTAATGATTATATGGATTTAACCCAGATATTATATTGATTATATGTCTTTAACCCTGATTGTTGTTATTTCATGATGGTTATATGGTTGTGGTTGGGACTATTATGTGACAATCTCATGGATATTATGGAATGACACGAAAGCTATTAATTTTACCTTGGACATATGGTTATAGTTGTAATGGTTGTGAGACAAGTTTTTTTAAATTTTAGCATGATGATGAAGAAGGTTATTTTCTTAAGTTTTTATTGTTGTGTTTGGCTTGGTTTTGAGACTTGTACAAATATATTTCATCATGGAGCCGATGTAGGTTGTTGTTTTATTTTATTAATTGTTGAATTAATTAATACACCAGATTATTATTTTATTTTTATAAACTACATAT
Source organism: Viscum album (assembly GCA_963277665.1). Lineage (NCBI taxonomy): Eukaryota > Viridiplantae > Streptophyta > Magnoliopsida > Santalales > Viscaceae > Viscum > Viscum album. The sequence continues at coordinate 2,052,610,123 of OY728165.1, forward strand.
CAGAATAGTTTTTTAATATATGGTGGTGTCAACCTAATATATCATACACACACCTTATTCAGGCCGCATTTAGGTACCCATGTATATTGTATGGATGTAGTTTTGTACAAGGAAATATGACCCTGATTTTGATCATTAAATATTTTATATGATAGAATTTGGAGGTTGTACTAACATAGGGTTAAAGAAATGGTACCATGGATTATTTTATTTTAGTAGACTGGTCTCTTTCTTGTATTGTTTATATAAATATATTATGTTACATTCAATAATTTCATTACATTACTCCATTATTATTTATTGGAATATTATGTTTTAATTTTTCATTGGATTCGATTATATTTATACTAATTTTTTCATTTATAAGGTTTTATTATACTTCTATGGAACTTCAAACAAAGTGGTATAGTCTCCTCACTATATATTTCACAACCCTAATGTTATTCGGTAGCCTCTATAGTACGAAGATGCATGCTTGAGGTCTCATAACTAACCCATTTTTCCCACAAGAGAGATTTTAGGATCATGGGATGTTAAAAATATAGTTATACTTATTTATAAGAAGAAAATATTTTCAAATCAAATAATGAGGATCGTATAACTAGTTTTCACAAAATTAATTGATATGATACATTACAAGAAAATAAGATTTTAAAATTTATGAAATACTGCAATTATGAAAATGTAGAATATATTATATCCAAAAATACAATTTATAAAATCAATTCTGATGATTCTAAACATTAATCAATATTAGATAAAAAAATTTAATTATAGATTAATAATTGATTATAAAAATTTAGTTGAAAAATTAATTTCAAAATACATAGTCAGAGAAAACCTATATCAAATTTTAGTTCTGGCAAGAGAAGTTTTAATATATTCTACACATATTTAAACATATATTGAAAAATGTATATACGATTTTATACAAAAGGAAATAATTATCTTCACTCTTACTATTTCGTTCCAAATAATGCACACATTTGTACTAAATTTCAATGAAGTTTCTATTTTTTTAAAATCATTAAATTGTGTATAATAGTTTGATAATCATTGATAATATATCTGAAAAGAATTACCACTTGTTAAATATAATAATTTTTAGAATATTTGGATTCTAAAACTATAATTTTCTAATAATTATTATCATAATAATTTCTAGGTACCAAAACCCAATATTTATTTACATTGGGATAATTGTTTATCACCAACAGTAACAATATCTAAAACATACATAGTGATATCCCATGAAATATTACTCCAAAAAAATAATTTAAAAGATCATTGATATACAAGTATTTCATTGTTTAAATTTTAATAAAACATAAGATCAAGTTGATAACCTATTTATTAAACCCCTTGCTCCGGATAGATTTGAATATTTTAAAATAGAGCAGGATATTATCAAGATGAAGTTACCATTAATCAACGTTTTTTAACTATCTCCTAATTGTGAAATCTTTTTGATAAAGGGGGATTACTTTTTTGGTTGGTTGTCATTGTATATTTATTTCATATTATTTATTATAAAATTTGTAGTCATTTTTTATGAATAATTTTAATTTCTTCATAAGGATGTTCCGAAAATGTTTTATCTATGATATTCTAATAAACTACTGTTTTATTATTCAACCATGTATTTCGAATCACAAGAAAAACATTCAAAAAAATTTAAACTTAAAAAATCAATGTGATGATCCCTTTCACTTATTATAAATTTTACCGAGAAAATGAAATATAATTATCCTACCAATATTGAAGCCCAGCCATAATGAAATCTTCATAACAAAACATTAAAAAATTATTAAAAATAATTATAAATGTTAGCAAATAAAAACATATATTTTTTCGAATTTTTTATTTCATCATCATCTAAGACCAATTCTCATCCATTAGTTATTTTGGGGATACTGACCATAACAAAATTTCCATTAAAAAACTTAATGTTATCACACCAATGTAGGAGGATAGAGTCTTAGGAATAATTAGTGGAAAAGAATGATTCTATAGATGAAGAATCTGAGAAGAAACAAAACTATCTATGGAAGATAAAGGCTATAGTGATTTGGTTATCTAAGAAATTCTAATTTTCTTGATACACTAGATGTTATTTAGAAAATCCTTCAACAAATTGATCACAACATTAATATATTTTTCGATGAATATTTCTACATTCATAACTTTTTAATATAATTATATAGTATTTTTATATACGTTTTTAATCATCATAACTAATTGTATAATGTTGTAATAATATTTTTTGGATGAAATTAAACTTACATATTTCATCCATTGAAATAACATTTAGAAATCATAGTGGTGGAGAATGTTGTGAACTAGAATATTATGAATGAATTAATGAGTATGTTTTATACTATTTTTTTCTATGTGTCATCTATTTTTTTATTGTTGGAAAATATTCTTCCAAAGGCCTATATCTATTTTTTAGTTAAAAAACATATTTTAATCATTATTTTTTTTAATAATTAATCCTTATCATTTAATATTTATAATTTTTTATAGGAATGTAATAATTTTTAATAGATTATAAAATTTTAATACTACAACCAATATATTTATAATGTTTATCGGATGGATGAGTACAAAGTAAAAGAAATTAACAAATGAAAATTAAATCAAATGGATGTATAAAATTTCATCCAAATTGATGACTTATAATTCCCATATGATATATTATTACAATGTCTATTAACAAATTACAAGGGATATAGTGAAAAAAATTACATCTAAATGGTATAATTAAATTGAGGCATATACTGTCTATCATACGATTATTTATTAAGACAACTGGATAGATTCATTCTATGTATACTGAATGATGATGTTTTATTTATAATGGAAAAAATGTTCAAAATAATTTTAATTGAATACATATATTGGCCATTAGGTAGCGTGATTTTATATTGATCTCACTAAGGGGAGAAGATTTTTATTTGACGTTGTTTCAACTGATCTGAAAAAGGGGTAAATCAAATCATTGGAAAATAGCCTATAAAGGGTACTATATCCTCATTAAGAGGATATGATAACTATAAATAATCTAAAATATATGTTGTAGATTGGTATCTATTTTTATGATTTCTCATTAATTTTAGTCTTTGGAGTGTATCCTTAAATCATAATTTTTTAGGATTCCAAAATAAATGATTTATGGGTTTTTCAGTGTACTTTTTTTGGTCCAGTCACTTAATCAAGGTATCTTGTGGATACAGATACCTAATTTTTTTGAATTTCTTTAAAGGAGATCCTAGGTATAGGGAGACCTAGATATTTTTAATCTACTGGATCAAGGGGAATATAAAGCTTGGAAGTCATTCCTTACAACATGTTATGTTGTGGATGCCTAATGTTGGTTTAAGAGACGTCCCTCTTACTTCTAGTTAAATTGATGATATTTTATAAGAATAATGTTATTAAGAATTTGATTTTTTTTTCTTAAATTTTTTTATTACATTGTTTTAAATGTTTCATGAAGATTTATATTTTCACTATGAATTATTCTTAGGGGATTTGTTTATAAATTTTTACAAAAAAATCATTTTTACTAGTATAGTTAAAAATAATGTTTCTGTGTATAAAATTTGTTTTATAAAATAATTATGATATTAAAATGGATCATTTAATTATAATACATTTTTCTTTCTAAAAATATATATTTAAACATTAAAACATATATATTTAGAATTTTTAAAATATTAGTTTATAATATAAATTAAATAATTTTAAAAACTATAGTTTAATTTTATTATAATAAAAATATAATTTTGATTATTTATACTAAATAAAATAATTCCATGATCTGAAAGGGTTTTCAGTGTGAATAAATCTGAATAAAATGTTCATTTTATAATCAACCAATACTAATACTGTTTTGAATCAATATTATTTATTGTCTTCTGCAACGTTAATAAATTGATCAACATTTTATTCAAAGATACCTCTCCACCTTGCCAATATAAACACCCATTCTTCGCCCATTCCTCCTCAATATCAAAAAATTTCCTCTACCATGCATCTCAAAAAACAAGTCAATGGACTATCCTACACACATCATTAATCCAATAGTGTGTCCAAAAGACCCTCCTTTGAAGCCATAAACTTGATCAAATAGATGTGAACTCAAGAGTGAAGTAAATGTTCCCAAGTCTTATTTTCCATTTCAAATTTTAGAATCCTTTTCACAGAATCATATGAAATTACTATTTACTTTCTTCTAGTGTCATATTTTTGTCTAATTAATTTCAATTTGTTCCAATATATATGATATATTTCCAATTACCTTTATGATAACCTTTTTAATAAGCAATTACTAAGTTGAATTATTTGGTTGAAAAAATCCCATTAATTTTTTTTCTATTCCCCCTTTACAAGTTCTATAATTTATTATACCATTTCAAATAAATTATAAAATTAATAAAATTTGAATATTATTATTTATGAATATAAAATATTAATGAGTTTTATTCTTCTAATAAACTCATTGTTCATCCTTGATAGTTTTATATGACCCATGTGGTTGAAAGATATTTAATTTTCATTTATTCCAATAGTAAGAAATTTAAAACTAAATTTTAATGTATTTATAGAGTATAAATAATGAAATAATGTTATTTATTATATTTTATAATTATAAAATAGTAAAAATATTAATAATTTTAATGATAATTCATCATGGATGGTTTAAGTATATAAAACATTAAATATGATGAAGGATCTATGTATAGTTACATTTTTATAACTATGAAATACGATTTGTTCTATAATTATAGGATCAATATATAATGATAGCTTTAGATCATATGGTACAACTAGAAAATAAACGTTAATTATTTCATTACGTCAAAGTAGTTGTATAATTCCCAAAAAGAAATCTCTAAAAGAATAATTCATTCAAATTTTATCCAATATGTGATAATTAAATGATAATAAATGATTTAATTTGAATAATAAAAATTAAATAATCTTGGAGAAGGTTTTGAGTCAAGTAAATATAATATATAATTATATAGTTTTTTAGTCTAGAGTGTTGTGTCAAAAGACCTATTTCAAAATTTACTTTTAAGAATCACAAATCACTCTTTAAATGCTTCATTATTTCTAATCATAAAATTTAAAAATTAAAATATGTATTTTATAAAATTAATAATTTTTTCCATATAGGGAAATTATATATTGTCACAAAAATATATATCAATTATTTTGGATGAACGAGTACCAAGTAAATCAGAGATAAATGTAAAATGTTCATCATGTGGATGTTCACAATGTATACCATATAGAAGTCTCATAAATTACATATGAAATTTTTTTACAATGTCCAAAAAATCATCAATTATATAGAGTGGTACAATTACCACTAAAAAAATTTAATCATCTGGAGACCTATAAAGTCCACTATATAATTATTTACTAATTCTTCCTGCATATGAATATATTATATTAATAGATGAATTGACATTTGTATCAGAAAAAATATTATAATTTATTTTAATGGGGATTAATTGATAACCATCATCTAGAGTTATGTTGTGATGAAATAATTAAGCGAAGAAGATGTTTGTATATTGTCATCGAAACTATTTCCAAGTGGTACAAAATCCAACCATTGGAAAATGTTTTTTAAAGAGTACCTCATCCTCTTGGACAAGAGAGGGTGAATATATACTATATATGGTTCCAATTAAATAATTTAATCATCATTTTCATGAGTAAGTTTAAATATTAATATTTATAAAATTTCCCTAGAGAATGCATTGTGTATATAATATTATTAATTATTTATGATTTGTACACTATAATTATTATTATTTTGATCATGGTATCATGGGGTTTATTGGATGGATAGATAGATGATTGTATAATCAATTAGACTGAGGTTTTAGAAAGGGTGAGATTTTCCTAATTTAGTGGATCAAGGGCCTAAAATGTTTGGAATATAAATATTATAACAGTTTAAATCATGGATTCTTAATGTCTAGATAAAAAACATCTTTATCATATGATTATAATATAAGGATATTTCGTAGGAATAAATTTTTATGATTTTCTAAAATTAAATATAATATTATTATTTCATTTAATAACTTTTTTCTTAGAAAATATATGTTTTTTAATTTAATAAATATTTTAACTTTGTATTATTTAATTTTTTTACAAATATTATGAAGATATGAAAACAAATATTTGACAGATATAATTTCTTAAAAAACATGTTACAAAATTGTTTTTCTAAATATTTTAGAAAACATTAATTGAACCTCACCTTAAATATTATATTAAAATTTACACAATTATGACTATAAATAGTCTATGAGAGAATGTACCTTCTTTTTAATTCTTGTTTACACTAATAATTTATGTAGAGATGGGTTTTTTTCATGATATAATTTTCAATAGAAACATTATAAAATCCCAATCCAAATAGAAAAAAATATATTTTACTCACCATGAGTATTGGATATAAAAATTGAAGACTATTTTGTCAACATTGGTTTTTTAATCTATTCATGATGACTTGATATTGTAAAATTTATTTATAAGGAATATGAAATTTTTTTAAAGAGATTAAATGAATAAATATTAGCTAAACTATAGAGTAAAAAATAATTTTTTTGTGATATCATAAGAAATATTTACATTCAGATATATTATTATATAACTAATTAAAATATTTGTGGAAATTTAAGTGAAAATTTTATGAATTATAACGCTTTAATAAAATATAAGAACAATGTTACATAAAAAGTATTACATTTAATTCTACCAATTGAATCATTTACGCATAAAAATCAATGTTTTATTAATATTTTAAACAACATAAACTATCTTAAAGGAAAATAGTGATTGAATTAATATATTCTTTCTTTTGATATTATCACCAAGGAAATAGAATCTAATCATTTAACAATATAAGGTACAAAAAATTTAACAACAATGAGTTTGTATGTTTTTATTCGAACTATAAATTAGTATAAAAGTTAGATAAAAAGAAATATTGAGATATAAAATAAAAATAACTACGTTTTTTTTATTCTACATCTGAAACTAAATTTACGAAATAAAAAACATGTTATATGGATTTTGAATTTTCAAAATATTATAAGAATATAAAGGTTGAATCATACTCCTGTTTCTAAGAAGAATGTCTGGATGAAATTTCATAGATAGATAAGAGGATTAATCTCATTATAGGTAATATATATTTCCATTATAAGTACAAGAAGAATAAGTTATATAGAACTGATAAAAATGATAATTAGGATTTAATTTACTATAAAGGTAGGAATATATTTAATATAATCGTAGATTTTCAAATGTTGAAAATAATGGAAAAGGAATCAACTGATTTTTATAAAGGGTAAGGAATTTAACTTTTCAAAGATTAAAATATATAGAGTGAGTGTAGTGGATATTATTATATAAGAAATGATTGATAATAATGTGGTGAAAATTAGAAATTGATTAGGATTTATTCTAGGATTCCAATTAATAATCCATTTTACAAGGAAACAATATCTAGTAAATAATTTATCAAATTAAAATTAAATGATAATTACCATGACTTAGATGATGAACACTATAAGATGATATGTTTTTCTAGGTAAGTCTATCTTGGAGTTTTTCATTAAAATTATATTACATGAGTTTTTTCACATCTCTAGACCTTGTTGGTTGAGTTTTTGTCTTAGTTAACTCACTGTTTGAATAAATGAAGTCTTAGGTTGTGAAGAAACACATAAAAAAATATAAAGAACCCTTTTAGAGGAAATTTGTTGAAGAAAATGACTTCATGTCTAGAGGTGACTGATTGTTAGAATTAATGGTGTCTGCGTATAAGTGGGTCAAGAATTATCATGTGTTCTGGTTATTTAGAAATATATACATCTATATTAGGTTATTTATAATGAAAATGGGATAAAAACACATATTTAGAATATTTAAAAACCATTTAAATTGATTAAACATTGTGTGATGTTTAATGTTTTTAAATAAATAATCTATGGTTGTAGTGTTTTCAGCATATTCCTCTAAAAAGATATACATTATGTGTTACTACATTACACTTTGGGTAATTTCCTGACATTCTATTTTAATATATGTTATGTTGTTGAAATTTATTCTAATTCACTCCAACTCTACTCCTTTAAACCTACAGAAAACCTCCATGTGATCTGGTTTTTACAACTCCCTTCTAGATGTCCCTCTAGTGTGGCCAGTCTTGATAAGTCTCTTTGGTTACATTTTATCCTTCCCTCTATTATTTCACCAAATATTTTGATGTAATATATTAAACATGTTCATTGGGGGTTTTGATCTTAGTATTTTTAGAAGTAAAATACTTCTTGTAATCATCCAGAAGTTCATTCTCATCGAAATTTTCCATTATAATCACTATTTATCATTAGTTAAAGGGGAGGGGTCTGAATCATAATCATGTGTTTTGATAATATCCATGTAAATACAATACTTATATCATTACGATGTAATATTCACAATAATTTATCATATAATGAATAATATTATTACATAATGTCTTTATATTGAAATTAGGATTTGACTAAACATATATATACCATTAAGTGAGAGAACCTTGAACATAATTTAATTATACAATGTATTAATGTGTGTTTAACATGACATCATATATAAGGTTATTCCATGATATATAATCCCTATGTTTTCTCATACTCCTAATTGATTTTTACAATTGAAAAAAAATCAAATGAAAATATAAATGATTGAAAAATGTTCATTCAAATAACTAACAATTTGGGATTACGATGTGATATTTTTATATCCTTGTTGTTTGTACATAACATTTTTCCTTGTTTAAATTCTTATATATTGAGCATGGATATTTTAAATAAACACTTTTATGTTTTAAAGATGATATTGAGTGGGATCATCTTAGTACCATATTGAAATGTGTATTGTGGGCAGGCTTGGCCCAGTCACAAGATCTAATTATTATAATTATATGTCCAAAAAAATTAATGTTTATAAGGATTTGACCCATACAATTTTATGTAGCAAAGTTATATAGTTTTGGTTGACATGGTTGTGAGACATTCTCATATACATATTGGAATGAGGCGGAAGTAGTTTATTTTACAATGGATATATGTCTGTGATTAGAATGGTTGTGTGACATAAATAGAGATATTATGGAATGATGTTGAAGTATGTTATTTTAAAATGGTTATAGGGTCGGGGTTTTAATTTTTGTTGGACGTGCACGTAGATATTATTGAATAGTGAAAATGAAGTATGTAGTTATATTTCATCAACTATTGAATTAATTAATACACCTACTTATTACTTTATTGAATATATTTCTTATTGGACTAATTTTTTATAAAAGGTGGAGTAAAACAATTGATTTATTCCCAATGACTATTTGGATCAATATTTGACACCTGGGTAGATTACATAGATGCAGGTTTGTAAAATGGAAAACGATGTTGTTATTGATTATAGATTGCTAGATATGCTAGAGTATGGAGGTGAGACCTACATGTGGTTCAGGACTTGTGACTTTTGAGTCCATCATTTGAGACTACTAGTATTTTTGTTGTATTATTCCATGAATGAAATCTAGTTACATTCAATCATGTCATTTCATTATTCCTTTTCTATTTATTAGATTAATAAGTTATTTTTGGTTTTTGATTTTTTATATGATTATACTATGATTATTTTCTTTATATAGGTTATTTATAATTATATAAAACACTATAAAAGGGGGTATAGTATCCCAACTATTCATTTCACACACACACTACTACTTGGAAGCCTCTGGTGTATGAGGAATCTCACTTGAGGTCTCATTTCCAACCATTTTTTGCCATATGAGAGAGTGGAAGACATGGAGACTATGCAAATTGATATCATATAAACAATTTATCTTATCTCTTATTTTTCTATATTAATGGAAAAGCTATAAAGGATACTAGGATGTGTCGAGACATGGTAATGAGATTTTTTATTGGCGTTTCGAATCCTTGAATGGGTGATATTCTGAGTTCCTTGGGGTCATTTTGTTTTTGGTACTGTGTTCATGTTAATGTTAATCTTATTTCACCATTGTTGATTAAAGTGTTTTGTGTGGTTATTGATCTATGATGTTAATTATTATTTTATTTTTATCTCATTTCATGGTATGGTGTGACATGAGTATCCATGCATCAAAAAAGTAAAATATTGATATATAATTTCATGCATTTTTCATGGAGTCACATATTTATTCGCATGTAATATATATTTTGCTGTAGAACTGTGATATGAAATATCTCTTTTAAATGATAAATTAAATTAATACACATGTGATTCTATAACAATTTTATGATAATTTTAGAGAAACATGAATTCCAACTAAATTTGTTATATTCAGCTTTTGAGGTTGACATTGTTGTTATCTAGGGTCGAATGGGGTTTGTTTTTGTTATAGAGTAAATGAATTTTCATTTTCATTGACATGAGCATCAAGAGAGTGGAAAATATGACACTCTTAATGAAGAGGAACAATATATTCATATAGATATGGAGGATCACATAATGTATTAGCATCATGAAATCCTCTAGAGGTTCGTGTGATCCGTGAATGGGAGACTATTTATACCACCCATTTTATGTCTGATCAAACAAAACAATTTCATACATGGTTTTTTCCTTGGATTATTATTTAATGAGACCCCCAAGATGTTTTGTTTTGGATCATGTTTTTCCAAACAATATTTAAGAATCATGAGATAGCCATATATATTAGTTTAAATATTGGTACATATATTCTTCATGGACCAACAATAGTTGGTGGTGTTTTATGGAGGATGCTTAGTAATTGTATTAGATCACTTAAAAGGACTTCAAGGGGAATTTCCTAATCCATTTCTATTGTAAGTTGTTGAGGGATGTTAAATTGTGAGTTTTTATGCATCAAACCTAGGAGGAAATGTCAGGGAGAGATTATGTTGGACGGTTCTCTGGCCTATATTATTTTTTACCATATATATAATTTGAAGAGATATCATGTTCAATAAATTTTCAACATAGTTATCGTTATGAGATCAGGTTACATGTTAATATTTTTTTGATCATTTTCAAGGATGTTATGAACCAAGGGCTCACCATGAATGAGAATATAAGAGAGGACCCAATCAGTGGCCATTGTTTTTTAGTAGGGTGTACCATGAAGACTTCATTAAGTATTTAGAAGAGTCACATTAATTATTCTTGTAAATTTAGTTGTTGGAAATGCAGTTAAGGTCATGGATATCCTTTTAAGGACTATATTCTATTACAATGTTATCAATGTTGAATGTTTGGTCCAAATCCCCCATAGTATTATTTCCTAATATATTGATGTTATATCTATCGTATACTGGTTCACATCAAGAGGTTCTACTCAAACTTTTTGCAATAGACTAGTGGCAGGAGATCAAGAAAACCATCTAAGTTTAGAAGGGGCTTAACAACCCCTCAGTCAGTTGGTAGGTGGAATTCCACTTGCAATATAGATGACACATGGGATGTGGCACCGGAATGATGGATAAGTAGTACCAAGGAATGGAAATAGCTCAGGGTTTACAGACTAGAGCTCAGGGTAGAGGTACAATTAATCTGTAAATTATGCAGAAAGCTACACATATCATGGATACGGGATTATCTACCATCATATGCATGATTCTTATTTCATCATCCATATATTATACTTTTTATATAAGATAATCACATACTTTTATATCATCGCTTTTTTAAAACATTATGGGATTTTTTTTTTGAAATCATAGATGGTTCTTTGACCCTGAAAACACCATTTGTTGTGCGGTCAAAGAATACCAAACATTGAATGGTGTGTTCTCTAGATATTGGTGGTTACCATTTGTTTTTTGAATTATTTATATTGAATGTTAATGTCTTCAACATGATTCCTTGTATGGATTGGTTATTTATATACCATGATGATATTGACTATTATTGGAGGATAGTTACCATTATATATCAATAAAAAGGCATATATTCTTAGTAGGGTGATTAGGATCTTCATGTTTATCATGAAAGACCAATTTAGTGTTGATTATATTGTATCATGGCTTAGATAGTTGTTCTTTCTCCTCAATATATTAGAATGTATCAATATTCATTTCCTTTAGTTTTAGACTATTTGTAGTATTTTTTTTATTAGTGTTTTCTATATATTACCTCATAATGGATATTTTGTGTTCACAATTGAGTTAGTGTTAGGAGATGATCTAGTTTTTATCCCACATTTCAAAATAGAACTAATAGATCATCATGATTTGAATGTTTAGTTGGAAGATCTATAATAAAAATGAATCATATAGCCTTGTACATCTCCTTGGGGTTCTCATGTTCTCTTCACCTAGAAGGATTATAGTTCGTTGCAATGATGTGCGGATTTTGAGATGTTGAAAACAATTATTGTCAATAAATGGTATTATGTTCAATGATTTGATTATATATTTTATCATTTGAGAAATTATTAGACATATTTTAGACCAGGTTACCAAAAATTATGGGAGATACCAATTGACACAACTCTCACTAATTTTAAAAGAATGTGTGGTATATAATTGTCTATTGTGATGCCTTTTGGTTTGAATAATGAATTTGTGACATTCATGTCCATGATTAATATGATATTTCAAATTTTTATGGATTATTTTTTTATTGTGTTTTTTAAATATATCATATATTACTCATTGTAAGAAGGTGATAATGTCCAATATCTTGACATCATAATGTGTACATTGATGGAGAATTGTCTTTATGCCATGATAACTAAATGTTGTTTCTTTATTAGTAATGCGCACCTTGTGGACCATGGATCTTAGAGGTAAGAGTTTAATTAGCCTTAGAAAAAGTGGAAGACATTATATCTTGATAACATCTTAATAACATCTTAATGATTTAGAAAGTTATGTGTTTAGAAGGATTTTATTTAATCGTTATCCAAAAATTATACTATTTCATAGAACCAATGTATGTGATCACAATGAAAGGGGAATGTTTGTTTGTTAGGATGATTTCGAGAGATATTTTTAGGGTTTGAAAGGAAGGATAACTTTAATACCTATCCAAACTTTACTTGTTCCAGGTAAATAATGTACAATGTATTGTGACACGTTTGATGTTAGACTCAAAACTGTTCGGAGATCGAAGTATCAAGTGGTTTCATATGGCTCTAGGAAGTTGAGACTGCAAGAGAGTAATTACTCTCCTCTTGATATTGAGTGATCTGTAGTGGTATATGCCATTATATATATGGGAAATTATCTCATGGGTGGGAGGTTTTTTGTATACACACACAATATAAGCATCAGGTACATATTCTCTCAGTGAGACATGAACATTCGAAAGAGGTGGCGGGTTTAGTATCTATAGTCTTTTGACATATAGTTTTCTTATACACCTAGGAATGGAAAAATTTTTTGATTAAATAATCTGAAAGGCATAGAAAAATGTAGTGATATATTCTTATGTTGAGTGGCAGATAATGTCCCTCATTGTAGACATTCATCATGTTCATCACAAGTCCCATAGATTTTTTTTAAAGGTTGGGGTCGAAGCCTCATTTTATTATTAAAGCAAAGAAAATACCTCTTTTAACTGGGTAGAGGGAGACCCATTACATAGCCCAAAGTCCAAGTGGGCATGTAGCCCATTACATAGCCTGTAGGCCCAAATTGTTTTCCTAAGGCCCATTATGTGAATAGTATCCTGGCTGCTACAGTACCAGCCACCGCTATAGTATCCTGCCACCACTATAGTACCACTAATCAACAATACCACCACTGCTACTGTACCGCTCAGTACTCCTACAATACATGCGCCCCCTTGGGTTTTGAACCCCCATTTTTCACAAGTCCCATTGGTGAGTAGCTCTTACTTCAACATATATTATTCTAATTCTCATGGAATATATTAATACTAAGATGTTCTCTAATACATAAGTCTTAATTTTGAGAGAAAACGTATATAGTGGGGTTACACCATCATGATGTTCTTTTTTATGTGTAAATTTGCTTATTTTTAATGGTCGAGTTTGGGTTACATAGGGATTATGAGAGGAGATGATGAGGGAGTTTCATGCTTCTAGATGGGTGTTGATTCCTAGTTTAAAATTATGTTTCATGATCTATATATGTTGTAATAGTTGTTTGAAATTAAGATTAAAGTCACAATATTATTGGTAAGATGATTTACATGTTAGCAGGTTAATGCGTAACATTAGAGGCCATGTGATCTTTTTCAGTCTTTTCACATTCCTGAGTGGATATGGGATTATGTCACGATGGATTTTCTGATAGTATTAACAAGGAAAACCCATTAACATTATATATATTTGGTGATTTCAAGTCACTTGATGAATTTATCTGACTTATTACCTATTAGAGAGACCTTCATAGTAGACGATTCAATAGTATTTGTGTCTATGAGTTGGTTCAGTTGCACAGTTTCATTAGGTGTATATTATCAAAAAGAGATCCTCATTCAACATTTTTATAATGGAAGGCTCTTCAAAAGGCTTTTGGATCATACGTTCTTTTGAAGAAAACCTATCTACCACAGACTTAAGGTCAACCTGAGAAGACTATGGACATTCAAGAAGACATTTTATGATAATGTGTTTTGGTTTTGTCGGTTCATGGGAGAAACATATAAGGTCATGAATTTTTCATAGAATAATAGCCTATAAGAATCATCATGAATGGAAATTTTGGAGGATATTTATGGTGGTTCATTCCATTTACATCATTGTTGTTTGGAGGTAGGTGAGTAAGCACTTATTTGGCATAGTCTTGTGCATGATACATATTTGAATGTTCAATTAACCAGATTATGGTTTGTGAAATCCTGGAGAAAACATAAATCTATCACCGACCATTAGATATGTCCTTTTTGGTTTGAGGTTGGTCATCATTATTTCCTTTTGGAGTCCCATAGGTTGGTACAACACTGTATTCAGAAATAGGGAATTCTAACACCTAGTTTGGTCAAGCCATCTGCGATACAGGAAAGGGTAGGCCATGTGGTGTAAAATTTATCCCTTCCATAATGATATACATACCTGAATTATATATTTCAAGTGTAGAATATTTGGAAACATCATCCACACATTCCCCCTATGATAGAAATAGAAGATGTCGCGATTTTTGAAAATTCATCATTTTAGGAGAATCCAAATACGTTTTGTATTGTTGTGAGAAATATATTCAAGGATAGTATATACCACTAGTATGAGGTTAGTGGAAGCATGAGTGATCTTTGGATGAGACATGGGAGATTTATTCTGATATAAAAAAACCATGTCTATAATTTTTTTCTCAGAGACATTATTTATTATTGGAGTAGCTCGGAGATGATATATTATATATTGGGGATGTAATAAGGTCCTATATTTTTTCTTATCCATGTCTCTATCTATGAATTTATTTAAACATATATCAATTGATATTTTCATCATATGGAAACTATGGTGGTTGTGTCTTTATAATGGTTGAAAGGTTGTTTTAATAACCAAAGTATCATGATGTGAGGAAACATTGGAAAGATGAAGACGATCCTCATGGAGTGCCTTTTTTGGATAAATGAATTACAGTATAGAGATGTATAATTGATTGAATTGATGGACTCTGATTATATATAGTTTATTTTCCATCATAAGTGTTTTATAGTTTGATAATATTTAAATGGTTTTCTGGTTGTTTATATATAAAATGGGATTAAAACCACTTGTAAAACATTTAAACTCCATCTAAATTCATTACATGTTTCGTTATATTGGGGTGTATTAAAACAAATATTCTGAGTCAATGTGTTTTTCAGTGTATTACATTAAAAATATTTATATGATGTGTAAAAAAATTACAATCCATGTAATTTTATGACCTACTATTTTAAGGTTTTTGTTTGGTTTAATTTAATTGGAAATTTTTATAGCCCTTCTCTTCTAGACCTAGAGACACCCTCCAAGAAATTTTGTTGTAGAAACTTCCAATCATGAGGTCCTTCTTACATGATCAATCCATGGTAATTATCTTTTTTTGGTTTTTCCTCCTCTCCATTGTTTTTCAAAACATTATATATTAATCTCTTGATCAAGTGTGTTTCTGGTTATGATGTTTGTCTGTTTCGATCTATAATCCTTCATTCCATCATCTGTATCTTCTTCCACATAGTTTTTCTCCACTAGAATCACTTTTGATATTTAGTTAAATGTATGGAGTCTAAATCTAAACCATATGCTTTAATAATTTCAACATATATGTTTTATTGTGATTATGACAACATAATATGCTCTTGAATTACTCAATTAATTAGTGGGATTATTCCTTGGATTCTATTGATTCAAATTGGATCTTCAAATGAGTTTTGGATATTGTTTTGTGAGAGAATATGGAACATTGTTGAATTGTATTTTGGATTAATGTGTGTTTAAAATGACATGAGACCTTAGAAAATAGTTTGATATAGAAACCCAAATTTGTGGTTTTATTATTATTACATTTAACATATTATAAAATTTGATATAAATGAAATGATAAATGAAAGGAAAATGGTAATTCAAGTAATTAACCATTGATAGTAATGATATGATATTGTGATATCCATTCTCATTGTACATTTCATGTGCTCTTTTAGGAAATGATTATATATCATCCATGGCCCTAGAACATGAAAAATTACATTATGTAATGGTTATATTGAATAAGATCATCCCAGTTCCATCATGTAATGTTTATTGTGAGTAGCCTTGAACTAGTCCATTGTTTTAATGATTATATGGATTTAACCCAGATATTATAATGATTATATGTCTTTAACCCTGATTGTTGTTATTTCATGATTGTTATATGGTTGTGGTTGGGACTATTATGAGACATTCTCATGGATATTATGGAATGACACGAAAGCTATTAATTTTACTTTGGACATATGGTTATGGATGTAATGGTTGTGAGACAAGATTTTTTCAATTTTAGCATGATGATGAAGAAGGTTATTTTCTTAAGTTTTTATTGTTGTGTTTGGCTTGGTTTTGAGACTTGTAAAAATATATTTCATCATGGAGCCGATGTAGGTTGTTGTTTTATTTTATTAATTGTTGAATTAATTAATACACCAGATTATTATTTTATTTTTATAAACTACTTATCAGACTAGTTTTTTAATATATGGTGGTGTCAACCTAATATATCATACACACACCTTATTCGGGACGCATTTAGGTACCCATGTATATTGTGTGGATGTAGTTTTGGACAAGGAAATATGACCCTGATTTTGATCATTAAATATTTTATGTGATAGAATTTGGAGGTTGTACTAACATAGGGTTAAAGAAATGGTTCCATGGATTATTTTATTTTAGTAGACTGATCTCTTTCATGTATTTTTTATAGAAATATATTATGTTACTTTCAATAATTTCATTACATTACTCCATTATTATTTATTGGAATATTATGTTTTAATTTCTCATTGGATTCGATTATATTTATACTTATTTTTTCATTTATAAGGTTTTATTATACTTCTATGGAACTTCAAAAAAAGTGGTATAGTCTCCTCACTATATATTTCACAACCCCAATGTTATTCGGTAGCCTCTATAGTACGAAGAGGCATGCTTGAGGTCTCATAACTAACCCATTTTGGCCACAAGAAAGATTTCAGGATCATGGGATGTTAAAAATATAATTATACTTATTTATAAGAAGAAAATATTTTCACATCAAATAATGAGGATCGTATAACTTGTTTTCACAAAATTAATTGATATGATACATTACAAGAAAATAAGATTTTAAAATTTATGAAATACTACAATTATGAAAATGTTGAATATATTATATCCAAAAATAAAATTTATAAAATCAATTCTGATGATTCTAAACATTAATCAATATTAGATAAAAAAGTTTAATTATATATTAATAATTGATTATAAAAATTTAGTTGAAAAATTAATTTCGAAATACATAGTCAGAGAAAACCTATATCAAATTTTAGTTCTGGAAAGAGAAGTTTTAATATATTCTACACATATTTAAACATATATTGAAAAATTTATATACGATTTTATACAAAAGGAAATAATTATCTTCACTCTTACTATTTTGTTCGAAATAATGCACACATTTGTACAAAAATTTCAATAAAGTTTCCATTTTTTAAAAAAAATCATTAAATTGTGTATAATAGTTTGATAATCATTGATAATAAATCTAAAAAGAATTACCATTTGTTAAATATAATAATTTTTAGAATATTTGGATTCTAAAACTATAATTTTCTAATAATTCTTATCATAATCATTTCTAGGTACCAAAACCCAATATTTATTTATATTGGGATAATTGTTTATCACCAATAGTAAAAATATCTAAAACATACATAGTGATATACCATGAAATATTACTCCAAACAAATAATTTAAAAGATCATTAATATACAAGGATTTCATTGTTTAAATTATAATAAAACATAAGATCAAGTTGAGAACCTTTTTATTAAACCCCTTACTCCGGATAGATTTGAATATTTTAAAATAGAGCAGGATATTATCAAGATGAAGTTACCATTAATCAACGTTTTTTAACTATCTATTAATTGTGAAAACTTTTTGATAAAGGTGGATTACTTTTTTGGTTGGTTGTCATTGTATATTTATTTCATATTCTTTATTATAAAATTTATAGTCATTTTTTATGAATAATTTTAATTTCTTAATAAGGATGTTCCGAAAATGTTTTATATAATATATTCTAATAAACTAATTTTTTATTATTCAACCAAGTATTTCAAATCACAACAATAACATTCAAAAAATTTTAAACTTAAAAAATCAATGTGATGATCCCTTTCACTTATTATAAATTTTACCGAGAAAATTAAATATAATTATCCTATCAATATTGAAGCCCAGCCAGAATAAATATTCATAATAAAACATTAAAAAATTATTAAAAATAATTATAAATGTTATAAAATCAAAACATATATTTTTTGGAATTTTTTATTTCATCATCATCTAAGACCAATTCTCAGCCATTAGTTATTTTGGGGATACAGACTATAACAAAATTTCCATTAAAAACTTAATGTTATCACACTAATGTAGGAGGATAGAGTCTTAGGAATAATTAGTGGAAAAGAATGATTCTATAGATGAAGAATCCGAGAAGAAACAAAACTATCTATGGAAGATAAAGGCTATAGTGATTTGGTTATCTAAGAAATTCTAATATTCATGATACAGTAGATGTTATTTATAAATTCCTTCAACAATTTGATCACTACATTAATATATTTTTCGATGAATATTTCTACTTTCATAACTTCTTAATATAATTATATAGTATTTTTATATACGTGTTTAATCATCATAACTAATTGTATAATGTTGTAATAATATTTTTTGGATGAAATTAAACTTACATATTTCATCCATTGAAATTACATTTAGAAATCATAGTGGTGGAGAATGTTGTGAACTATAATATTATGTATGTATTAATGAGTATGTTTTACTACTATTTTTTTCTATGTGTCATCTATTTTTGTATTGTTGGAAAATATTCTTCCAAAGGCCTATAACTATTTTTTAGTTAAAAACATATTTTAATCATTAATGTTTTTTAATAATTAATCCTTATCATTTAAAATTTATAATTTCATATAGGAATGTACTAATTTTTAATAGATTATAAAAGTTTAATACTACAACCAATATATTTATAATGTTTATCGGATGGATGAGTAAAAAGTAAAAGAAATTAACAAATGAAAATTAAATCAAATGGATGTATAAAATTTCATCCAAATAGATGACTTATAATTCCCATATGATAGATTATTACAATGTCTATTAACAAATGACAAGGGATATAGTGAAAAAAAATTACATCTGAATGGTATAATTAAATTGAGTCATATACTGTCTATCATACGATTATTTATTAAGCCAAATGGATAGAGACATTCTATGTATACTGAATGATGATGTTTCATTTATAATGGAAAAAATGTTCAAAATCATTTTAGTCGAATTACATATATTGACCATTACGTAGAGTGATTTTATATTGATCTCACTAAGGGGAGAAGATTTTTATTTGACGTTGTTTCAACAGATCTGAAAAAGGGGGAAATCAAATCATTGGAAAATAGCCTATAAAGGGTACCACATCCTCATGAAGAGGATATGATAACTATATACAATCTAAAATATATGTTGTAGTTTAGTATTTTTTTTTTTATGATTTCTCATTAATTTTAGTCTTTGGAGTGTATCCTTAAATCATAATTTTTTAGGATTCCTAAATAAAGGATTTATGGGTTTTTCTGTGTACTTTTTTTGGTCCAGTCACTTAATCAAGGTATCTTGTGGATACAGATACCTAATTTTTTGAATTTCTTTACAGGAGATCCTAGTTATAGGGAGACCTAGATTTTTTTAATCTACTGGATCAAGGGGAATATAAATCTTGGAAGTCATTCCTTACAACATGTTATTTTGTGGATGCCTAATGTTGGATTAAGAGACGTCCTTTTTACTTCTAGTTAAATGGATGATATTTTATAGGAATAATTTTTTTAAGAATTTGTTTTTTTTTCTTAAATTTTTTTATTACATTGTTTTAAATTTATCATGAAGATTTATATTTTCACTATGAATTTTAATTAAATATAATATTATATAGAATTAAAATTTATTATTTCAATTATAAAGTATATTGAAATCTCTCTTTTCCTGATAGATGTTCTAAAAATAAGGTGTTGGAATAATTATAAGATTAAATTTTTATAAAATACAATTAACACCCTCCCCCTCTTATATTACATTGAATACTCTTACAATATCACATAGATGACTTTGAAAAATGATTTCATAATTGAGACAAATGGTTTTCTTCTAAATCTCAATTCCTTAAATATATTAATTATATGTAGTTAATCATATATTTTTTTTCCACATATAAAAAATATACAAATAATACATTAATATTTTTTTCATTTATATTTGAGTTATTACTTCTTACTTTATTATATTTTTTGTCTATAGTTAATACCATACGTTTTTAGTAAGGGAAGTCTCCCACCCTTTTTCTTCAGTTTGATTAGGTCCTATATCACTCACTCTATTTTTCTCTATGATCATTATCATTGAATTATTTATTTGTTCGATTTGATTAAAATATATTTAAATAATATAACACTGCAAATATAGATAGTTATTTTATTTATTAAAAAATTACAACATTATTTTCAGTAAATCTATTACCATTATTTTGTTGTTATATTTTTCGTATCAAAAAATAATTTATTTTCATAAAAACATTCTTAGAATTCACTCACTCTCTTATCATAGTTCCTTTTCAAATAAATTAAGTTTTTATATATTAAAATAATGTAAAAATTATTTTGATTATTATTATTTTATTTTATTCAATAGATATTTTAATCCATTGTTCCCCTGCTTTTTTTGTTTCAATATTGTGTAAAAAAACAATAATATTTAAATTATTTTATAATTTAATATCATCATATAAATGAATTTTTTCTCTCATTGTTTTTTTATATTGAACTAATTTTATGCTAATTATATTATATTCCATTTAATTATGTCATTTTCATAATAATTTACTATACTGAAACTATTACATGATTCATTATTCCAAATTTCTAGAGTCTGATGTGGTTTGAATGTGATTCAATTGTAAAGGATTGATCTATTAATAACTTTTTATTTCTTTATCATAAACTATACATAAAAATAATATTTTTCCTTATTATTTTTAATAGTGAAATCTCAGTATATCATTTTCTAAATAAATAATGATCACATAGATATAAATACATTTTATTGAATGGAGAATTATATCAACATCAATATTCATGTAAACTTTATTTTAATACAAACATTTACTGATCATTTTTTCTTATTAATATTAAGGTTTTCATATTATAAAATATGAACTATATTTTTTGTCCATGTTTTCATATGATAAATTAATTGGACTTATTAATTAATGGATGGATACGAAAATAGTTCCATAGTAGAATAAGAGGTTTAATAGGATATTTTTCATTAGTAATAGGAATATGTGAACCTTTTGATGATTTTGATATCAAGAATTATTATATCAAATAAAAATTATTTTTGTGACATTACATGAAGGGTGAATCTCAAGATATCTCAATATTTCATAGATAGATCTAATGAGATAACTATTTAGTGTATTCATAAATAAACTATTATGTATGATTTATTATCATAGGTCCTCAACAATATTGTTATGTCCGTTGATTTTATGTATACATTCATGTTTAAATTATTTTTTAATATTATTGATATTGTTTTTAAATTTCCAATTAGTATCCCTTCCATATATATTTTATACACATATTTATAGAGAAGTTTTATCATTTGATAATTTATTCCTTCCATATTATTAATACTATGTTTACGTAAACAATAAACTACATATTAATATAAACTATACCTCAAAATTCAATTTGTTTCCCCATTACCATAGGAACTCACGAGGCATTAAATATATAATATAATAATTAACATGGTGGAGAAATAAGGTTCATGTGTTCTTATCGTGTACTTATGTTTCTAATGTTGTTTAATGGTAACTTTTGTATCTTTTCTCGTTCGAATACAAAACTTTTGGATCTGGATTATTTTGATATTAGTATTCTTCACCATTATGGTAAAAAACTATTAACAGTGGAGTAAAAAATTTACAATTTTTACAACTAAATAAAAAAATTTATTATTAAATTATAAGGATTTTATTATGAAAAAATTTCATAACATATAAAACCATATTTAAATAATGAGTTTAATCACTATTACATCTTTAAATTTAATCATGTTGTGATTTATTTTAATTATAGAAAGTATTATTTATTAATTAATCATTATAATTTACATATAATATCTATTTTTTGAAAAATAATAATAATAATTCTTATTTTATTAAATTTCCTTACATAAAAATATTTTTTATGAAAATAAAAATGAAAACACATATAAGGTTACTTGTATCAACCCATACTAAATATTTCTTCATAATATGTTCTTCTATAATAGCGATTATAGGCTGATTAGTCATCAAGATCTAGTTTACATCACATTTCAGAATTTAATTATATCATCACTCTTGATCTATGTAATTGGGAATATACATTTGGATTTCTTGTTGAAAAAGTATTTTTACACCATTCATTTTAGTGATTCTTATTTCAGAATTTTTGCATAATTGTTTTTGAGTGTAACAGTGTTTTTATAAATATTACACAATTTCAAATAGTGGTGTGGTGTAAAATATGTGGGATAGATAATATTTTGTGGAGGAAGATTCAGTCACATAAAATCATAGTTATTATAATGGTTAATCAGGTCATATAAAAGTTATTTTATATGAAACAATTATTGAATTAGGGATTCCAATTACACATGGTGAGGATATTCCATTATGATCAATGAGTACATGATTAATGGTTTTATTATTATTATAGTCATGGTTAATTCTAATGATTTATTGAATGAATCCATTCATTTTGTTTTTATGGAAAATCACTAAATTGTATGATAGGTTTATGAATTTGATTCGATAAAATATAAAAAAATGATAAATTTAATTGTATTAATAATTATAAAATGTTATTGTAGGGAAGAAGATGCATACATTTCAATGTTCAATTGACTGAAAATAATTATTCATACTGAGTGATACAAAATAATTTTCCATGTATAATTTTGATGTTATATAAATGAATTTTTAAAAAAAATAATGTCTGATTTAGTATTGTATATCATTTTTTTTATTTTATATATACAACATGAATAATATGTTTAACTATATAAAATAAGTTGTGGAAATATATTTAAATAATATCTGAAAATATTATAATAAATTACTTGTTAATCTTCATGTTTCATTATTTTCTTCCACATATTGAGTAGAGTTGGAGATGAGGAATACTACATAACTATACTAAAAATGTTGGATTGGGTACAAATATAATTCCATAGGTTATATATAAGGAGGTATGTGTGTGACCTATCATGTGTTATCTACTAGGATGAGCTAGACATTGATGATGAAGCTACCATCACAGAGTAACTAGTTGATATCATGGATATATGGGAGATGATTCATAAATGGAAATCAATTTCTCCTGTGTGTGTACTGTTGGCGTATGATAATCATCATGATATCATCTAGGAGGGTGATACCAAAATGCAAGTATAATACCTTCATTGTTGTGAGTAGGTCATCTATTTTAATGATGAAAACTACTAATGTGGTGAGAATATAATGACTTATATTTTCCTTGTATTATATTTCGATATAATATCAATTATTTTTGAGGCCAAACACTGAAAAGATGTGTGATTCTAAGTCCATGTGTGTTCAACATAAATTGTTAAAATATATTATATATATTTAATATAATTAATGAGAATTTTTCCAAAAATAATTGGAATTATTCCTGAAAGGGGGACTGATGCTAAATTCTGAGGGCATTATTCTATTCAGAAGATAGGATTTACCATAAGTTCAATATAAAAAATATCATCTCATGATATTTTTGAAAATATTATTATAGGAATGAAATTAAAAAAGTGAACTAAATGAAAAAATTATTTTATTTTTATTTAACATAGAGGACTTATTCATCTTTAAATAATCAACTATCAATGTAATTTAAGGTTGACCATTTATCCATGGAGACTATGTGGCCATTATATGAGATCATTTTTTTCAAACAATGATGGATTAAGAACCAATCATGATTCGTTGTTCCAATAGAGAATGTGGATCTCATCAATTATTGAAATTAATGTCATTATTTGATAAAAACTAATACAAAATCCTTATAAGATTTTTAATTTAATTTCTTCCATACAATTCTTTAATCAAGGATGAACACTGATTAATTTTATGAACATAATTGAAATGAACATAATCAATTGAATCAAATATATGTAATTTTCTTTGTTCATTTTTATTTATCCATCCTTATTTGGGTTCTTCTACAACAACAAATCCAGGACAATTGAACAATGGATGATGTCTGTTCCTAACTATTTGTGGAATTTTGAATTCTTCCCACATTCGTTGAATGTTAATCATGATAATTTTGTTTGACCCACAAATCATTGAATACCTATTATTTGATCATTGTTTGATTTTTATTCAGTTCAACTGAAAAATAACATAGGATCTGTTCTTAATTGCTGGTGTGGATGAGGTGCGGCCATGGTGGTGGATGAATAGATGTGAATCTCTATAAATTTTCAATATCCAGTAAACCCATTTTGGATGAAACAACTATGTTAGATAGATTCAGATATTACCGAGTGAATTCATGTTTATATTTCTCTCTATGTATGTTTTTATGGACCGAATAGCCCCAAATCTAAATTTTCTTGTGATCTTAGAGTCTCAGGTGAGGTGGATGATTCCACAGATGTGATCCTCGATGGATTTGGATTGTCCACAGTAATACGAAATGTAATCCGATGTTACATTCCATGTGGCCCACTGAGTTGGGTAGCTAGGGTTCCTGCTGAATTTAAATATCACACATCGTGTTACCTCTCTATAATGGATCAGATTGTAATTCAAGAAGTACACAGACACTATAAATAGTATGGGGCTAGTAGCATTTCATTAACATGGACGCAGTCATTTCCTATCATATAGATGATGGAACACAGACATGGTCACCTTACACGAACATGACCATGTGATACAAAATCGGTACTATGGTTCTAAACACATCGTGTAATATTTCTACATCTTGTGCATACTGTGAATTTCTAGATGTGTGAAA
This sequence comes from Viscum album, assembly GCA_963277665.1. NCBI lineage: Eukaryota > Viridiplantae > Streptophyta > Magnoliopsida > Santalales > Viscaceae > Viscum > Viscum album. The sequence continues at coordinate 2,052,636,028 of OY728165.1, forward strand.
TTCATCAACACAGAAAGGCATGGTAAGTACTGTACATGCCAAGTATATCCTCGTACATGTCATGTACGACCTTCAAGAGTGTTTTGAGTTATTTGATTCCTTAATTTTGACTAGTATAGGTTCAGAATGTTCTATTAGTCTATTCCCTCGAGGGTAAAGTGAGATACTACATCCACAAAAATAGATTGTGATCCCCTCTAGGGACAGACTCTCAAATATATTTTTGTTGTCACTCTGTGAGACTGTTTTGAGATCCTCCATCATTTATGTTCCCTTTGTGAGTATTGTGTAATCAGTGTAACATCGTAGTGGATGGAGTTGATCCTCCATCCATCAATCCATTCTATTAAAGTTTGTTGTAACGTTGACATATAATCCCATAGGTTGTGGAATGATCTAGGGTGGGTTTATAGTTTCCTCCAGTGGTTCTAGGTGTAACTGATGCATGCTCTTTGTAGGGCATGAAAAAGATATTTTATTTTCCCAAAGTAGCACAAAGGCTAACTTGGGTCATCTCACTTAAAAATATATCTCATTTATTCACACACATAATCCATTTCACCTAAAATTCTTTTTTTGAATTTAATTTATTTAATCAAGGAATGTAATTTAAATTAATTTTAATAAAGTATAAAACTATCATTCAATTAAAAAATGTATAACATAAGAAATAACTCATCCATTATGTTTTGTTTTGTGGGTTCCATTATTCTCTATGTTAGTCTTTAAATTATATTTGATAATTTAATTCAAAGATTTCATGAATAAATTACAATTCTTTTATTTAGTGGTGCGAAATATTGAATGCCTTTATAAATCTAAATATCACCTCCATCTATAATAAATATTGATGGAACAACTAAATTGATAGTGTGACATCTCCCAAGAATTGAATTCATAGTATGCCATTTCATCAACTAAATGGATCAAATCCATCGTATGAAGAGATTATATCGAGTATAAGGGACGTAAATGATTTAATAAATGAATATAAATTATTTTGAGATTAGTTTCATATTGGAATATCTCCACAAACATAAAAATTAGTCTTTCACCTCACAAACATTATAATACATAATAATTTAGCCATAGAATAATTGAAATTACCACATACCTCTCTCATGCCAAGACTCATGTTTGTCACTCATTTTTTAGGGTATGAGGTAATGGTGTAGATAAGAAAATGAAAATATGATAATAAAATAAAAATAGTGATGATGAGGAAAGATGATGAAGGAAAATAGACACATGAAATCAGAAAAAAAATATAAGAAGAAGAATAATAAAAGAAGAAAAGAAAGTGAAAATAGAGATCAAAAAAGTTAAATGTGTGTATGAAAACAAAAAAATTAAAACAATGAATGAATTATAATTTATTTGTATTAACTAAATTTTAATGAAAATTAAAATAAAATTAATGTTAAAATAAATAAGAGAAAATAATAATAGTAAAGGAAATATTATAGAAGCTTCCCCTCTAGAATCCTTCATCCAAAAAAGGACTCCAATTTGACACCAAAAATTATTGAATTAACCCAATGTCCCTTATTATAGGATTAACTAAATTTAGTGTCCAATATTATGTCCAAATTTCATATTAATTGAACATTTTTAGATGATGTAATAGAATTAATATTGAATATGAATTTTTTGTGGATATGAATTTCATAAAAATTTCATCAATTATTACCATTAAATGACCACCTTAATTATTTTTAACTCCCTAAAAATTAATTTGAAATGAATTTAAGATTGAATGTTCAATTATTTGTGGAATCATCTCAATATTAGTTGTGTATCCCCAGTTATTCTTTATTTATAGAGGTTGTTTTGACAGGGTCATCCAAATTAATTTTCAACATTGATTGAATTTTTTGATCCCTTAGATGGAATAATTATATCATGTTATAGAAGAAAAATATCAACAAAAAAAATAAAGTAATCCTATAAAAATTAAATATATTCAAACGAAATTTTAAATGTTATTCTCAAAATAAAAATGTGGTTTGAATCTCTCTAAATTCAAGAATTATGAAAATTTCCAATTTTAGCCCACAAATCACAATAAGTCTAAATTTGATGATATTATGCCTCAAATGATTAATTAGGTGTTATTAAATAATTTAATAACATATAATTTTTTTTGAAAATATTATCTCTATTAGTGAACCCTTATCTGTACATCAAGGTCTTCTTAGATTAGCGATCTTTCCTAGGAAATGGAAAATGATCTAAAACTTTTTGTTGAGTTTCATAGATGATATAATGTCCAGTGGTGTGGACTCTCCTGAAACAAACATTGCTCTGATCATAATTCTATGGTTGGGAGATGGTTATGTCTGTCTAGTTGTGTGATGTATTTATTAAATATATTTCGTTATTTTTATGTTATAAATTGATTTTGATATCTTGTACTGATCTAACCATACTTATTGATTCATTTTTATGTTTTTTGATGTATCCAACTAGATATTGTTATCCACACTACTGCATGGCCATTTCCAACAAGTTACTTGTCTTATATAACAGAATAAATTATTTATTGTGTCATTGGAGTACATAGATAATGTGGACTATAGAAGGATATTTTCAGACATAAATGATATTTCGGATATTGAATTTGACATTTTTCCTCAAACATAGAGTTGGTTGTTGTTTTTACAATTTTTTGGGGCTAATTTTTTGCTCCCTTTTTCACATTAATCGCATTACTATCATAATGGTTTGTTTGATATTAGATGTACGAAATCATTTTTTCAGTGATTTACCTTTCAAAAATGTCTGAGATTGGAGATGTGTGTGTGTTTATAAATACATTGGGATATTGTCTCCAATTAGTGGGATATGTCTAATCAGTTCTATTAATCATCCTCTTGTCTATTGGAGGTGGCATTGGGGTAATCATGGGTCAGAAAATGGTGGGTTGGGTTGTGACATGGTGATGCAATAATAGTATTTGGGTTATTATTTTATAAAAACCCATATTTTTTGTTGATAACAAGATGAAATTACAAACTGGTCGTCATATTTCATAGGAATACAATCATGTTTTTATGAATAATTTTATGATAATTTATATATTTAGGGGGAGAAAACCTGGATATAGATTACTCAAAAGAAGTCATCAATGATTGGAGATATATGTCAGGTTCAAAAAGTTATATGATGATGAAAAATATTCTTGAATCTTGGATGAAAATATTATTAGTTATAAATAAACATCAATTCCAACTGAAGGGATAAAGGTACTGAAAAATGAATATCATCTATATTAGGAATGGGATGAAATTTATAAATTGGATATAAAGTAAAGGAATTGGGTAAGGGTTATGCATGAAGAACATAAAAAAATTAAATTATAATCACACTTAGTAATTGGTTTCATGACTAATGATAAAAACATCATTTGAACCATGTGGGTGTTATGTATTAAAATTAATAAAGATGGAAAGGTGACAGTGTATAATGCCAAAATAGTGTGAAAGTTGTATTCCCAAATTCTTCGAAACATGGATGATCTGATATTTTTACCTATGGATTTATATTGAAAGTATAAGATTACTTTTGGATCAAGACGTAAAAAATGTATTCAATGTATATCAAATAAATTCTAAATCATCATTCCTTACTATAGTACACTAATATGTCATAAACATTATACATCTAGAATGAATTATTTGGGATGATTATTTGATTAAACAGTGTGATTTTAAAAATATATTCATTATAATAAATCCAACACAAATGGATGGTTATTATTTATTATATCTATATATAAAGATACATGGATTCAAAATATTTTTAGTCAATTAGAACCATTACATTGTGAAGAAATTTTATTGAAGGATGTCAATTATTATTTACAGAGATTATATATTTTGTAGTGAATTAGATCAATTATATTGTAATTTATTTTTCAAATACATGATGTGTGATTTTGATATTTCCATGATTTGGGATGTAATATATTTTAATGTCTTATGTGTAATTAAAGTATGGTATGACACATTATTTCCAAATAAATTATAATGATATACTCAAGAGGTTTAGTAATGAGGATTATAGTCTAATGAAAAATCTAGAGGCTAGTTGGATGAAATTATCAAGGTATGATTCTGGAAAATTTTATTATATATATGAATATAGATATACTATATTAAGCATTAAATACATAAAAACAATATGACCTGATATAGATTATACCCCATATCAAACATAATGCTTTTAATGAAATCCCAAGGAGATTCCTATGATAGTGGTTAATAGGATTCATTGATACATCAACCATAATATAAATTTAATTGGTTATATTATTGATAATTATAGTATAATGTTTTGTGATACATGGATATATATTTGATTGTTTTAGCTTATGAACAAAATTATATATTGGGTGGTGTAATTTTTTAGATGTTCTAGTTGTTGTCGGGTGAGTAGGAAGAATGAATTCACTTCTTTGAGAATTGTGCAAAGTGAATATATAGAATCCATACATGCATTACCAAAGTTTTCATGGAGGTAAAATTTACTTAATGATATTAGAGTAGTTTTGAACTCTCAAATATAAATGAAGTGTCACAACTCAAGAGCATTCAATCTAATCAAAAATATCATTCATCATTTGGGGGAAATCACATCAATATTAAATATAATTTCATCAAATGAGAATGGTTTGAAAGGTATGGTAATGTCGGAATATGTGTCAACAGAACATCATATTATCCATACCATGAAAATGATTCTACCTAACGGGTAGATTGAGAGGCCTTAGTGGACTTTATTAGCCCAACTGGCCCATTATACCAAGATATCCTTAATAAGTGTCTCCCACTCCACTAATTTATTTTCTTTAAATATAATGTCATGTATCAAATTATAAATACTTTTATTTCTATCCATCATTATTAATATTTATGGAAGATATATTTGGGTTAATTTAAGAAGGTAGTTAAAATTTCAATAAACCATAAGGGGAAAGTTATTTTGATCTGAGTAATGCTTGAGAGTGTTCTTTCAAGTTGATGGTGGTGGAGCTGTCTCATTTTGATATTGTAAAACATTGGAGATTATATGATTTCATATTATGGGGGATAATATATGTGGATTCATGATGTCCATGAAGGATAATAATGTAGTTTTAGGGTAAACATTAATTTAACATGGGATTTTTAAATTGATATTAGCTGACATGGGCATAATGTTGGATAATGTTGAATCAATAATACAATATCAATCAGTTTTAAAGGTTTCAGAATGATGTGTGATGAGACAATTTTGATATAGATATTTCACCAAATCAAAGGGATATATTTTTAAATATAATATCTTTGTTTTATTTGTTGGGTTATAATTTTTGTAAAATATATTTATTGGACTTCAAAAAAAAATTAAATACATGATGATAGATTCAAGAGGATTGGAATCACAATTTTTAGTTCATTATAGAAGATAGAAACCATGTTAGGATGTCATATTTCATTCCATGGTTAGAGATACACATTCTAAAAATGTAAATGGTTACTTTTATAATGTTGGTTATGAATCTCATGTGTTTCATAAATTTATTGATTATCCAATGAAATGTATGAATGGCATGGAATCATGTTTTACATCATGAATGGTGTTGGTAGAGATCATTCACTTAAATATTATGTGATTCTCTATTCTATAATGGATTATCATTCTACAAAGGACTAGTAAGTATGATTAATGTATCATCATGCCCCATCAAATTTTCTTGAGAGGGTAGAGGAATGTTACTCGGCTTTAAGAGACGTTCCCAAAGCTCCAATGGATGGAAAAAAATTCCAATGAATTCTAGAATAAATTGGGAATGAATATTCCCATAAAAAACCTATCCAACCAAAAAATCCACAACTATATGATGCATGTCGACCAACAAACCAAGATCATAAATATCAAAAATACAAAAAACAATTCCACAATAAAACCCAATAACAGTATCAAAGTAATATGCAGAAGACAAAACAAGATACCCCAAAACAAACTAAGTCACACTCCAAATCCCCAAATTATGATCCTTACTCCAGGAACAAACACATCCCCCAAGAATCACCATGATCCACTAGCAATGATATGATTTAACATTACCTATATCCTAGAATATGACAATTGCAAAAGCACTGAAGTGCTAATGTAGGGGGTGAGTAACAATACTCAATATGATTTCCCCAAATGACTTCCCTACAAATTCCACTCATTTTATACTGTTATAACATTATATAAAACATTTTATATAAAACATTATATAGTAAAACCATTACCACAATCCAACACACCCTTACCCAGCCACCTTTACCCAATCCTTGCAACCTAATGGAAAATAAATAACCATGCAATAAAAAATTTCACTATTTCACCTTAGCACAACTAAACAATGATTATGGTGGGACTTCCTCGCATACTATTCACCTCATTTTCTACAAGTGGTAATTCCTGGCCAATACCCATAATGGTGGTTCTTCTGACCATTATTCATCACCTTTTAAAGTGAGGCTTCCCACCCACTACTATAATGGTGGTTCTTCTGATCACTATCCATCACCTATTATAGTGAGACATCCTTCCCACTTCCACAAAACTCCATGCACACCATAATTATTAATCAAAAAAAATCACAAAACAAAATTTCCACACAAAACCCCCCCTTCGGTCCCATCACCTGCCGATTCACATCAATAAATAACTCATTTATTGAAATCATCATTTAATCCTTTTAAATGACAATAAACATTTCATTAAAAACCATACATATTGAATCCCATTTCATCCACCTTTTTTACAAATAATTCCTAGAAACCCACTGTAAATCTTCCATTTTAATGACAAATATCAAGGGCATTTCACCACAGATATTCCTTTTCCCAAAAATCGCAAACACATCACCATGGAATTTCTAACCAATTTATCACATTAAAAACAAAATTATTTTTAAGAATAAAAATTTTATTATGACAATTCATCATGTTAAATCAATGTGGAGTTGATAGTGAATCCACCAACCATTTAGGTTCTAGTGAAATCAACCCATAAGAAACTACACCTCCAATCTGGTGAAGCCTCCACTGAAACAGATTTAGATCCCCTTCCCTAACATAAATAAGTCTTAAAATAAACACCCATGGAATCTAAAACCCAATATCTACATGTAATGGATGTAGATCTAGACAGCTGTGAAAGGGAGAAGAGTAGATCAATTGGAATTCATAGAGAATCCTAGAGAATCTACTTACCTGAGAGAAACCACATTAAAACCAATTTTAAACACATTTTAATCATTTCCAAAATCTTTTGGGAAGTCCCTCTACCATTTGAGAACTGAAAATACTGAGTGAGACTCGTGTGGGATAGAGTTTGGAGTGAAATTTCTGTAACACCGAGGAATCCCAAATTTAAAACCCTATTTTTATGTGGTCCCATGGTTAGTCCCCATAGTTTGGAAAACCGTACGCTAACCTTGTGTATGCCACTATCTCGAGACAAGGAGTCTACATGGTTGCCTTATATAGTTCGGAAAACTGTTCACAGGCCATGTGATTTATACTATCTCCCCATACACGGTATCCTAGATAACCCTCAAGGTTTCCCCTAACTGTGCTCGAACCGTGAACCATTAGAAAAGCCTCCAAACATATTCAAAATCATTCAAAACACTCCCATCCTCTTCTCAAATCATCCCTGGAACTTAAAACACCTATAATATAATAAAAATTGATACATACTTCAAACTGGTGGGGTGCTAAATTCTCCCCACCATTGGAATTTATGTCCTTATAAAGTAGAGAACCATCTCTTTGCCGGAAGAGCTCGGGTCATTGCTTTACCATCACATTCTCCTACTCCCAAGTCGCCACTAGAGACTGACCGGGATACCACAAAAAATGAACTAAATTTCTTGTTTTTGTAAAGACCTAGAAAATTCCATGAATTGTTTTTAATTATTTGGTATTTTTAGGAGTCTTTGAAAATGTACGGTTCCTGATTCCGACGACCAGTATTCTCAAAATGAATTTTTTATCATTTTTTAGGGTACATTATGTAACCCTTCGAGCGCCATTTTCTAACTTCTGAACTAGTTAACATAATTAGAATTTGAGAGCACCATTGAATTTGCAGTGCTAGGATACACTTAAGGAATGATTCAATTCAATCGCAGTTGGGTGGCAGAAAAATATAGTTTTTTGAATTTTTAAAGAATAATAAAATAATAATTTTATGGTAATTTTATTATTTATTTCACCAACAGATGAGCAGAATTGGAATGACTGATGACATTTCATGCCATTAAGTGGATTGACTCATCAATTATGTAACTGCACCATTATGAATTAAATAAGGTTCATTAATTACTCATTTAATGAATCTCATTTAATTTTTTTGTATTTTACTCATCCTTTACCCCTTTTATATATATAAGGCTCAGGGATGTGTTTTGACATGAATTCACCAACCATGGAAACTCTGTAAAAGTATTGTGACACCATCCATTGACGGAGGATGGATGCTTGGGCAGCAACAGTATAGGATTGATAAACGTTGACGACTCCATCCAATGAGGATGATCCTCCCACCTCCAACCCTCGAACATGGATGTATCGTCATCTGCAACGGTTACTAACAATCTTCGAGGTAGAGGTTAATTTTGAAGTTTTATTTGATGAATTAGATTATTTTTTCCTTTCTATCATGTAATGCAGAGGGTTGAGGCCAAACAAACAAGGCCCATAATCTATACTGGTTCATTAATTATGTGCACATTGGGGGAAAATTTCTAACTCGATGGAAACGTGAAATAGCAGTTCAAGCTATGATTGCAGTATCCCAGAAGTGTTGTAGGTGCAGACGACACCATGAACAGATCACCATAGCACGTCTAGTGGCCTGAAGAAAGAACTGTCATCCCGCCTTACTAGTGGTATCTGGAAGTGGCCAGAGGAGGCTCATGGAAATCAGTAGAAAGTGGTAGAGAGGCAGCATGTCGTCGCGTGTCGTGGTGACCAGAGGAGGCCATCCCCACTCGGCAACATGGGAAAGGGGCGACGCCCGCATGCACCATGGAAGGAGGGGACGACATGGCCCCACACAATGTCACACCATCTGGTGAAATAGTGGGGCACCACCCCACCTACTAGACGAATTGGTCCCACATATCCAAGGCTATTTGGGAAGCGGTACACATCCAGGTGGACTGGGCAGGATTCGGGCTGGCTGAACGGGGCAGACCTGTGGCCTAGCGGGCTAGCACTAGTTGTCCGAGCCTCACCTGGCGGGCTATGCCAACCATGTCCTGGGCCAACGAACTAGTCGGGCTAACCCTGAAATGCTAGACCAAGTGGAACCGTGCCGACCATCAAGTGGTCAAACCCTGGAGGGGTCAGGTAGACCCTGGGACCCATTGCGTTAGGCCAACATGACCGAGTTAGACCTATCCCAAACCCAACCATCCCCCACATAAAGAAACACCTTCATTGATGAATCAAGTGTCCGTTTAGCACGCCTTCAGTGGTGTTGGGACCAATTTATGGAAGCGGTCCCATTGGGAATATTTTAGTGGTCCCTAATGAGCCAGGCTGGATGGAGTTGTGATCACCCTTGTTTCATGGAAATGGGACTAATTAATAGACTGAGCATTCGATCAAAACACCATATATGGTATAAGTACCCTTGTGGCAAGGTATTCCTTTGGAGATACACTAAATGAGTATGGACAGAGTTTGACGTTTGGCTTGGGTTGGATCAGACATGAATCCAACCAAGCCATATTTTAAAAGGTGACATATCTCATAGAATAAGTGTCTGATTGATGAGATATTTGTCACATTGGTACACCTATAGTGGGTTAGTCCCTTGGGTAGAATTTTTCTGGGACATCATACCAGTTGAAAGATCACAGGTGGCTTGAGGAGCAGAGTCTTCCAAAGATTAGGCATGCTATGTGCGTGAATCCAGTGGCTGGCTGTGACTTGATGATGAAAAGTGGCCATGGTGGGTCAGCATATGAAACTTCAGGGTGGGATGATATATCTATAAAACTAATCATACCTACCACTATATCAGCGATCAAAGTGGGTCTGCACCAGGGGCCAATACGGGTCAGCACCCGTGACCAATCTGTGTCAGCACTAGTGACCAATACGGGTCAGCATCTCGCGACCAATATGGGTTAGCCCATCGACCAATACGAGTCAACATCTAGTGACCAATATGTTTTAGTATACAGTGACCAATATGTTTTAGTAATAGAGTTACTATATATAGGATGATCTGTCTTTACGACTAGTCATCCCTATTCCAGTAACCATGAAGTTATTTAGTTAGAGTTATATGTCTCTTTTACTTTGTGATTCAGGATTTATATCATTCTTTTGATATTTCCATTGTGTAATATCTTTTTTTTATATTATTTTTCTATTAACGAAAGACCTTAGGGGGTCTCAGGGTCCCTACTCAGTATTTTTATAATCACCCTTGCATGGGCTCCGCCCACACATGTGTGTTTGGTGCAGACTACTGAGGCTCTGATGTAGAATTAAGAGGTTTGGGACATAGTGGGGCTTGGTGTGATGGGAGCAGTTGAGATATTATTCTTCAACTTCATACTTATAAATATTACCCTCTAGGAAGATCTCCAGGGGAGACATTAAAGTTGTTTACTTATCTATAGTTTCTAGGGATTCTATTTCGGCCCACTATTTCGAGTTTACAATTGTACTTGTGAATTCACTTTACTCCTATGGTTGTACATTATTTTTTTGGTTTTTACTTCAGTTGTCCTTTCTATGTGTGTATAGATCTCTAAGGAAATTCATTCTCTATTCATGAAAAGCCTTTAGGTGCTGGTCACCAATGCCTGGTCTTTGGATGGCGGGCCTGGGGTAGTCATGTCAGGGCCCCGAGGGAGAGGTTGTCAAAAAGTGATCTCAAAAGGCATTCAATTCTACCAGAAGAACGAAGAGAGTGATTTTATTGATTCTAGGGTGTAGAGTGATTGATGTTCAGTTTTCAGTATACTGAGTCCAGTGTTGGTGTGGAGACTGATGTATCCATACAACATTACCTTGAATTCTATTTTATGACATAGTACATGAAAACAACAGTTGGTAGAGTTTTGAAAAGTTTTCTTGATCATTCATGAGTATGCTCAGCAGGTATAACACACTTACTATGGTGCATCTATTTTTTACAGGATGCTTCCACAAGGAAATACTTCCAGGATTTCAGCTAGAGATTTTGACAGTGGCCAACCATGCGATGAGGCATTAGTACAGTGGCTACCCACAGTGATGTCACCATCGGGTGGTGTATCGGTAGCACCACCACCAGTTGAGAATCCTATGCTACAAGTGGATCATGGATACTGGCTGAGTGCATTGTATATGATTGAGAGGAAGAGACCTCTCAGGATTCGAGGAAAGATGGATCCCCAAGCACTAGTGGACTGGCATGAGGTATTTTCACAAGTCTCTATCTTGGTAGAGTCACCCGCCAAGCAGATGAAGATCTTGGTCGCTAGTCTTCATTTGGTCTCGGTAGCACAATGGTAGAGCTCGGCGCACCAGGTGCATGAGGATATGAGACTCACCTAGCCTGACATTGAGATCCCTTGAAAGCTGGAGTTCATGATAGTGACACTATATTCTATGCGTATTAAAGAACTATTGCATCTGTAGTAGGGTATCCAGACTGTGGCTCAGTAATATGTGAGATTTATTTACCACTGTTGATACTCCACTGACATGGTATGGGACCCTTACATCAGGTCATGGACATTTGACTAGGGGCTCCGATGAGAGATCAGAGATGAGATAGTTTCTCTCAATATCCCGATGCAGTATGGGGTGATAGAGAGATCTTTACTGATATAGAGTTTCCTTACTGAGCAGCCACGGACAGTGAGAGCCTCTACAAGATGATAGGTAGTAGATTCATCTATATCTGGAAGTAGACAGGGAACTCAGAAGCCTAAGCAGGCTACAAATTCTAGAGAATGACCCGGGATGTAGGTTTAGAGGTTCGTGGCTCGAGAGGATGAGGGAGCACCAACAAGGCATGATCAATTTTTCCAATGGGGGACATGGTCACAGAGCTCCTAACTATCCGAATACCTGTGTGATGGATCAAAATATGGTGGAGGGGACACCGAGGTAGCAACATCGATAGGATAATGATCATAAACTAGGCGACGAACAAGGTGGTGGAGAAGGATATATAGCAGAAGGTGGTCAGGGTCACCAGGCACTACCTCCACAACCCCAAGGTGATCCACCACGAGCATAGGGAGAGGGTGGATGAAGACATTCCCAGCTACAAGAAATAGAGGAGCATGATCCTGACATCCCTGAGATGATATGAGGCATGTTCTGTATCTTCTCTACTTAAGTAGTAGTGCGTATTGATATAGGTTCTAGCAATTCATTCTTTTCCACGGACATATTTCGAGACTCGGAGATTCTGACGGAGCTTTTAGCTCAACCTTTGTGTTTGGATACTTTTACAAGAAGAGATGTTACAGTCACAAAATGGGGCCAACAGTGTGATCTTACTCTTGGATAAGAGTCCTTCATATCGGATCTTCTAGTTGCAGCGTTGATTCCCTATGACAACATACTAAGCATGGAATGGCTATCAGATGTTCATTCATATATTGACTGCATGAGACGTACAATGTCATGTTTTCATAGAGATGGATGCCAGTTTTCATTTGTTGGTGAGAAGGAAAATGGAGAAGCATGAGATGGACTTGTGTTTAAGTGGGAAAAACCTTTTACATCTCAGTTAGTGTAACGACCTGAATCTGGAGCCACACAACTGGTGCCATGTACCTGGTTAGCCACATGACCTCAATCGCGTTTCCCCAAACTCCAGGGGTTTCCGACTAGCATCAAGGGATTTGGTGAGTCATTGGGGACACTATGCCCTCATTTGGTAAAGTATACATAGAAAGGGAATAATAGTTAATAGCGAAAGTGGTAAACAAAATACAAAAACTAAACCAAACAGTGGAAGCATTGTATAATATAATAATGAAGAAAATTATGTAGAAGTTACAAGTATCGAAGGAAATCAGTAAACAAAACAAAAATCTGAAATAAAACTGAGAACAAAGTACTAAAAGTAAACAACAACTCCAGCAACATCGCAAGCCTAGGATCGGTCTGATGCTCTCCAGCTCCAACCAGCAATCATGTACCTGAAGTAGAAGGACCACAATCCATATCCATGCCTGCAACCATATAACCTGTTTGGGCTGAAAAGCAGGACCCAAACAGGGTGTGGGACTAATCCCAGTAGGCAATCACCACAAGATCTATGCCCTACTATCAATGAGAAATATAGCGTTAGTGAAATAAATAAATGCAACAGAGAAGCAGAAGTACACTAGATTAATTAATCCTACAAATAACCATTAAAATTTATTTATTAATTTAATTTTCTCATTAAATTATCAACCAATTAATCTAGCAACCATCTCTATATTCTCAAATAATAACAAGTAACAAAACAGGTCTCTCAGCAAACTACCAAAATAGCAAATAGTACAAAACTCAAGCTTGTTCTTTGGCTTGGTGGACTCATCACAACCAACCGAACAATATTCAAGGTGACTCTCGGGGTGGCTCACACTGTCATACCCCACTAGTCAAGTAAACTTATAATGGCATAGACACTCTGGGAAGCTCTCGCCGTCAATTCCCCTGCGGTCTTGCAATGATAGCTATAGACTCTCTGAGGAAGCACTTACCTCTAATTCCCCCTATAGTTTCGATATGTAACTAAGGAAACTCTAACGAAGAACAAATTCCCATTCCCATAGGTCCTGCAAATGTTACTAATTTATAACAGACTCTCTAGGGAGGCCCTAATCATCAATTCCTCCTTTAGTCTGTCGCACCAGGTTCACAGAACCCTGAGAAGTTTAGTCGTGCGTAATCGACTGTTAGCAGCCTCAGTGATCTCAAAAAACTACTTGGATAATAGCTATAATACATCAAAAGCACATAAATAGAAGGCAACACATGCAATCAATTATATCAAGGTAGGAAAACAATGCAATAAGGGATTCCCCACAGGAAACCTAAGCCAAACGGCGATAAACAGCCAAAATAGGGGAGAACACCCATGGGGTGATCCTAAAACTTACTAACAAGAAATTATCAATCATCTAATAACCTCAAGGATAAATGCAATATAAGGAAGGTAACAAAACAGGATCAAAACCCTAACCCGAGATACTCGATAAATGGGTATCTGACACTTTTGTACCAAAAACTCAAAGACATTGAACGTAGGGAAACAAAACACCTAACTCAATCCTAGGAGATAAATATACTTGAACCACGACTCTTGATTCTATTTATAATGGTGTAGATCTATGAAAATGAACAAAAATATCAACCCCCGATAACCTGAGAAAGAGGTGGAATTGGGAAACAAACCTATTTGAGAAGAGAGAGCTTACCACTGCGGTTCCAATTCAATCGACGATGGTCAATTCAGAGAACAGACTGAGGCTCAGAGGCTTGGAGAAGACCCATGGCTGTACGGAATGCTCTCGATCTAAGAACTTGGAGAAGAAGATGGTTATGTCGATGGGGCGTGACCCCGATCCATTTAATGAAAAAAAAAAAAATACATGGCGTGTACTTCATGAGTACACGACGTGTACTCTCCCTTTCCGTACATCGCATTAAGCAGCCTCCACATCACCTCTACACACCATGTGTGTGTCTTGGACATGGCCAACACATGGCCTCGCACGGGATAAAAGTACACGGCGTGTACTTAGAAAAATTTTATATTTTCTTCTCTTTCTCAAAAATGAAGAGAAATAGAAAAAAATACCTGAACGAATATTCGGGTTCTTAGAAACATCCCCCTTAAAGAAATTGTTCCCCGAATATCCCTAACTTTATGGCAAAGAAGAAACCTCGAACAACTCTGGCCACTGTGATTGCATATCGGCCTCCCTCTCCCATGTCTCATCATGTACACGACCATGATCCCATAACACATGTACCAGAGGAACAGACTAGTCATGAAGTATATTTTTACAACGATCAACAATCCTAATAGTATGCTCCTCGAATGATGCATACTACTCCAGCTCAACCTCCTCAGGTAGAAAAACATGAGATGTGTCTGAGAAATAGTGTCAATGATGAGAAACATGGAAGATGTCGTGCATAGCCTGGTATCTCTGAGGTAACTGCAACCTCTAAGAAACCGGCCCGACTCTCTCCAGAACCACAAATGGCCCGACGTATCTCAGTGAAAGCTTACCCTATCTTATGACCCTCTTGTGTCTCAACCTCAGGGTAACATGTAAGAAAACCTGATCTCTAACCTTGAACTCCAATGTTCATCTCCGCTGATCAACATAAGACTTCTGTCGAGACTGTGTTGTAGCCATCCTCTTATGAATCAACTCTACCTGCTCTATGGTCTCCTGAACAAGATGAGGACCCAGCAAAGCTGCCTCTTCTGCCTCCAACTAGAACAAAGGTGATCGGCATGGCCTACCGTACAAAGCCTCGTACGGTTACATTTGAATAGTCTCATGAAAATTGTTGTCATAGGCAAACTCCACAAGAGGAATATGCTTCTCCCAAGAACTTCCAAAGTCCAGAATGCAAGCTCAGATCATATCTTCAAGCACCTGGATCATGCGCTCCGACTGGCCATCTGTCTGGGGATGGTAAGCTTTACTCAGAAGTACATGTGTACCCAAGGCCCTCTGTAGTCCCTTCAAGAAATAAGACGTAGAATGGCCATCCATATCTAAAATGATAGTACTTAGAACCCCATGCAAGCGCACTATATCATGGATGTACAACCATACAAGCTCATCGACACTGAAGATATCCTTTATAGGCAATAAGTGAGAAACCCTCATGAGCCTTTCAACAATAACCCATACCGCGTTGTTCCCTCGACACGATCTCGGTAACCCGGTTACGATGTCCATCGTGAAATCTTTCCACTTCCACTCAGGAATGGGTAACTGATGCAAAATACCTACTAGCCACTAGGGGTACACCTTCACCTGGTGACATGTGGAACACCTTATGACAAAACCAGTCACATCTCTCTTCATACCTGGAAACCTGTACTGGCGGTGTAGATGACGATACATCTTGGTGACACTAGGATGAACTACCCAAACAGATGAATGAAAGTATCGCATCATCCCCTCGTGTATATCTTCTAGCACCCATACACGTCCCTGGAAACACAAGATCTCATCCTTGCCAACGGTCCATCTGGGAAGAGGGTCCTCTCCTGACACGCTTTCCCATAGGGCTAGGCCATCAAAATATGATAGATGCCTCATTCGAACTCGGTCGAGAAGCGTTGAGGTTATAGCTATAGAAGATAGTAAAGTCTTCCCCTATCTGTCATGCACCTCCAAATGCATCTTAGAGAATAGAGCCATAAGCTTCCACTCACTGCTGGCCTCCTGAACTACATGTATCTGAGTCCTCCTTAGCCACTGCATTGCCTTTACCAAACATATAGGAAAGATCGAAATTGAAGGATTGGAGATTCTCAACCAACCTTCATTGTCTCAAATTCAGGTCACGCTGCGTAAAGATGTACTTGAGGCTCTTGTGGACAGTATATACTAAAAAATGATCTCCCAGAAGATAATGCCTCCCACAACGCAAAGCATGAACAACTACAGCCAACTTCAGATCGTGTGTAGGATAATTCCTCTCATGTGGCCTCAACTACCGAGTTCCATATGCAACAACACGATCCTCCTGCATAAGCACTGCTCCAAGCCCGATGCCAGATGCATCACAGAAAACTGTGTAACTCTTGCTGAATCTGTAAAAACTATAATCTGTGTTTAAGTCAATCTCCACTTCAGCTCCTGAAAGGATGAATCACAGTCTTTTTATCAAACAAACTTTACCCCCTTCTTAGTCAATTGTAATGGCCCGGACCTCTCTGGCCCATTCCTTTGTCAAAAAAGAAGGTCAAGAAGTGTTCCGGAGGGTAAAATGGACTTTTCCACACATTCCAATATTTTTAAACTACACGCCGTGTATTTTGAGTACACGCCGTGTACCCCCTTCCCAGGTATACCCCGTTTTGCAGACCGTGTCCTTGCTCTATGGAATAATGGGTGCACGACGTGTGTCCAGTTCTACACGTCGTGTAGTCCTTCCCCATGTATGTGTTACCAATCAATGGATGTGTACCATGTATGAGCCATGTCCTTGCCATGTTCAATGAATGTGTACACGCCGTGTGTCCAAACTACACGTCGTGTAGTCCTTCCCCGCGTATGCGTTACCCTCAAACCGTGTGTTGACCAGTCAACGGCCGTAGAGCCGTGTTGGAAGCCGTGTGGGGACCGTGTGAAAGAACCGAGTACACACCATGTACCATAAAGTACACGCCGTGTACTTTTTCTTTTCACACCTATAAAAGGAATGGTCCCCTCCTCCTTTCAACTCACACCTCTCCTCCCCTCTTCTCTAAGCAGAGCTCTCCCAAGAGACTCGGAGGCTCTTTCTTCCATAACATCTTCATTCGAGCTCCGATTTACGATCTGTCAGCGGCCACAGGATCGTAACGATGAGGCGGAGCTTCCGAGCATGGATCTGTTGACATTCCTTTGGCCTTTTCTTTCCAAACTCCACTTGAAGAGGTTTTTCTGGGACCCGACAGAAGTGACGGACGCCGACGGACGTCTTCTAAGGTTGATCCGGGGGAGCGTTGCAATCAAGAACCTGTTGAGGTAGGGATCTTACCTTTTTCCCTATATTTTGTGCATCATGCGGGGTGGTTTTCCTCTTGTTTTCATGAGAAACAGTTGAAACTTTAAATAAATATAATAACTGGATAAAGAATGGGTTTGGGAAGTTAGTGATTGTTGTTACTTTATATCCTGTGATATAATGTTGTGACTTGAATGAGCTTCTACCTACTAAAAATAACGGTCTTTGGGGGCCTTTTCTTATGCAATTAAATTTTTCCATCCCCTTCTGAATTTTCTTATGGATGGAAACTTTGTGGATTGTGGAAATTGGTTAATCACGTAAAGTTGGCTGTTTAAAATCAGGAACCCTTGTGTGATCACCCAGGTTAAACAAAATGAAATAATGAACATGTGGGTGTTGGCTTGGTTACGAGGCATGTGTTGGGGGTGTTTTTGTGGGTTATTGTGGATCGGGTGAGTATTGGGACTGTAGTTGACTAGGTTGTGGGTTGGTGTAAATGTTATGATGGTGATGGGCAACAGGGCTGCAATAAATGGTATTAAAGGGATGATGATGTGCGGGTTCAGTGTGGTTGTGGGTATGGTGGTTTGCAGTAGGGCTACATGGATGGGCTTGTTTTTGAACGAATAGTGGGTTGTGAATAATAAATTAAAGTGGAAGAGTTCATGAATGGTGGGGCGTGGAAATGAAACGAAAATAATTATCAATGGGGTTGGTTGGTTGATAAGAAGGACTTGGTTGTGTTGCTTGTGTTTCATAACTTGATTTGTGGATGGCAGGGATATGTTTTACGAATGATCGATGTGGCTTGGTTGTGGATAGTTGCCCAGTAGTTAAGGAACTCATAAACTAATTCTGATGAACGTGAAAACCTAAATGGGGTTGGGGTTGATTGTTGTATGCATGCTTTGTAGTAGCAGTGTCGAGGCACGTGCTCAGTTTCTCTGTTTAGAAGCCATAGGTTGGGCTGTGTGGTTGGTATATATATATATATATATTGTGTTTTATCGCACCACACCCATGTTGAGCACTTAGTGCCGAACACTCCCATTTTATGGGAGAGGGTGTTTTTTCCTTAGTTACTAGCTCCTTCCTGCTCCTTCTCCCCTAGGCTATGATGGCTTGAGGCAACCTTACACATAAGACTCTTTGGGTAGGTTTTGATTGGGGTGGCTTTAGCCCAAGACTCTTCGGGCAGGTTCTACTGTTTCCCAAGAATCTTCCGGATGAGGCCCAGGTGTGTGGGGGCGGGATACGTGGTTGTGAGGCCCAGGTGTGTGCGGGCGGGATATGTGGTTGTGAGGCCCAGGTGTGTGCGGGCGGGATACGTGGTTGTGAGGCCTAGGTGTGTGCGGGCGGGATACGTGGTTGTGAGGCCCAGGTGTGTGTGGGCGGGGAGAGTGTGGCAGCGTCAGGACATTCATCATTAGGAAGAGCAGCTAACTAAAGGGAAATGGTGCGGTGTACCCAATACTCTTATTCTTATACTACTACTACCTGTTGTGATTGTGTTTTGGTGAGTGTGGCTGGTGAGGTTGGGTGGATAGAATTCCTTGCTAGGTTTCTTCTGTTGTTCTCACAGGACATTAGGATGTCTCCTAACTTGTGTACGAGAGCTTTAGTTTTCCCTACTGAGTATACTTGTATGCTCACCCTACGTTTACTTTCAGGTTTCCAGGATGACTACCAGGGTCGTACGTGACCCTACTAGTCGGACAGTTGGATTTGTTGCAGTTTTTGTTCTTTTGTTTTCTTTTGGTATTGTACTTTGAGTTTTCTTGTACTTGTACCTTGTTATAAAATTGTTTAAACATGCTTGTGGGAATGGTATGGGTTTATTTCTATACACTTGCCCTTTTTCCTTTTTGGTGTTTGACTTGTCCTATTTCCCGATCTTTAAAAAAATAAAAATGGTAATGCCTCCCATATTTGTGAAAAACTCATATCCTTGGTTCTAGTCGCCACCCTGGGGCCTACTGGAGGCGGGACTCGGGGGTCATTATCTCCCTTTCGCCATTGCCAGCTCAGGAGGGGCATCTTTGGTAGGTGGGGGTCATGACAGAATGTGGGTTGTGAATAATAAATTAATGTGGAAGAGTTAATGAATGGTGGGGCATGGAAATGAAACGGAAATAATTATCAATGGGGTTGGTTGGTTGATAAGAAGGACTTGGTTGTGTTGCTTGTGTTTTCCTAACTTGATTTGTGGATGGTAGGGATATGTTTTATGAACAATCGATGTGGCTTGGTTGTGGATAGTTTCCCAGTAGTTAAGGAACTCATAAACTAATTCTGCTGAACATGAAAACCTAAATGGGGTTGGGGTTGATTGTTGTATGCATGCTTTGTAGTAGCAGTGTCGAGGCACATGCTCAGTTTCTCTGTTTAGAAGCCATAGGTTGGGATGTGTGGTTGGTATATATATATATCTGTTGTGTTTTATCGCACCCCACCCATGTTGAGCACTTAGTGTCGAACACTCCCATTTTATGGGAGATGGTGTTTTCCATTAGTTACTAGCTCCTTCCTACTCCTTCTCCCCTAGGCTGTGATGGCTTGAGGCGACCTTCCACCTAAGACTCTTCGGGTAGGTTTCGATTGGGGTGGCTTTAGCCCAAGACTCTTTGGGCAGGTTCTACTGTTTCCCATGAATCTTCGGAATGAGGCCCAGGTGTGTGCGGGAGGGATACGTGGTTGTGAGTCCCAGGTGTGTGCAGGAGGGATACGTGGTTGTGAGGCCCAGGTATGTGCGGGCGGGATACGTGGTTGTGAGGCCCAGGTGTGTGCGGGCGGGGAGAGTGTGGCAGCATCAGGACGTTCGTCGTTAGGAAGAGAAGCTAACTAAAGGGAAATAGTGCAGGGTACCCAATACTCTTGTTCTTATACTAATACTACCTGTTGTGATTGTGTTTTGGTGAGTGTGGCTGGTGAGGTTGGGTGGATAGAATTCCTTGCTAGGTTTCTTCTGTTGTTCTCACGGGACATTAGGATGTCTCCTCACTTGTGCACGAGAGCTTTAGGTTTCCCTACTGGGTATACTTGTATGCTCACCCTACATTTACTTTCAGGTTTCCAAGAGGACTACCAGGGCTGTGCGGGACCCTACTAGTCAGACAGTTGGAGTTTTTGCAGTTGTTGTTCTCTTGTTTTCTTTTGGTATTGTACTTTTAGTCTTCATGTACTTGTACCTTGTTATAAAATTGTTTAAACAGGCATGTTGGAATGGTTTGGGTTTATTTCTATACACTTTCCCTTTTTTCTTTTTGGTAGTTGACTTGTCCTATTTCCTGATCTTTAAAAAAATAAAAAGGGCAATTCCTCCCATATTTGTGAAAATCTCATATCCATGGTGCTAGTCGCCCCCCCGGGGCCTACTGGAGGCGGGACTCAGTGGTCATTATCTCCCTTTCACCATTGCCAGCTCAGGAGGGGCATCTTTGGTAGGAGGGGATCATGACAGAATGGTATCAGAGGCTGATGGTTGAGAGATAGGATGGATTCTAGAGTTAGGCACATTGAGGATTGAATGGGATGGTAGGGAAAGAGTGTTAGTCAATCTTGGTGAATGACATAGGCCAGGGAAGACCGACTAGGACATGGGATTTTAGGGCCCCCCGTGATCTGATGCAAGGAATCTGAGCCTACCGAACGACCAAGTGAGACTACATTGATTGCAGGGTAGAGACCCTATGGAAGGTACATGCATCATCATGATTTTGTTTTAATTGATTTGGGTGTTATAGGAAATAAATTGAAATAAAATGATGAAATAAAACCTTGATTTTTTCCTTACTACTTGGGCTTAGGCGATCCTTGTTTACCGTACAGCTATTGAACCTGGACGTCATCCCCAGGTGGCTCAGACGGCCGAGGCCCAGTAGATTTAGGCAGTCGGTCAGTTTAGGATTGACTGAGGGGAGGAAGATAGCCAGTGGCAGAAGACTCTCCATTCTTTCCAACGGCAGACCCTCAAGAAGTACGAGGGTAGTACTTAGGATACGGAGATGGAGTGGTGTCTTGAGGAGCTAGGGATCGCTTTTACATTGATCCGTGCTCTGAGGGAGTACTGGTTTCCCTTAGCTGTCAGTCAGTTGAGAGGTGCGGCGCGACAGTGGTGGACTCTCTACCTCGGAGAGAGGATAGAGGCATAGGTTCCATGGGTTGACTTTGAGAAGGAATTCCGAGAGGAATTCTTTTCTTCCATGATCAAGGAGGAGAATCAGTAGGAGTTACTCTCCCTTCAGTAGGGGAGTATGATGGTACGAGAGTTGGGGATCAAGTTCAAAGATCTCATGCGCTTTGCACCGGATCTCTTTCCGGATGAGGAGTCTCGGGCGAGACGTTTGGAGGAGGCTCTTCGTCCTTCGCTCTAGTATGCTGTCACCCCCTTCATCCTTCTGATGTACTTGGCGGTGCATAAGAAGGTGCAGGTTGTAGAGAGGATGCACTCACTGGGAGGTGCACCCGAAGAGGGCATCCAGCCTGGCTCGTTGAAGGGGAAGGCAGTCAGCAGCAGGGCTCCTGCGACGGGACCTCCCAGGTTCAGGACAGTGGGGAGCAGGCCCCAGCAGTTCCTGTTTATATCTTAGGGTCCTCGTCCCTTTTTCACGAGCCTGTGACCGATGTGTTTTTATTGTGGAGGTTTCGGGCACGTTCAGAGTCGGTGCCCGACCCGAGCTCAGTACAGTGGAGGTGGACAGGTTCAGCGCCCACCTCAGCAGCACCAGTTGTTAGCAAGGCCCATCCAGTAGCAGCATGACCATGCCCCTCCGAGGGTAGACTTTGCAGGAGGAGGCCGACCTTAGGGTTCTCCTCAGGGACCTCGACCAGGGCGTGGTCGGGGAGGTGGACAACATCAGAGAGGCAGAGGAGTTGGGAATGGATATTTGTATGCAGTAGAGTTGGCAGCTCCAATGGAACCAGAGGTGGTACGTGGTACGATTTGTTTGTTCAGCACTCTTGTTTCTACTTTGTTCAATTTGGGAGCCTCACACTCCTTTGTTGCACCTAGTCTATCCCATTCTTTGGGATCAGACGTAGAGAGACTTTCCATACCACTGGTACTGAGTACACCAATTTGAGGCCAAACCGTCGTATCTTGTGTTTTTCAAGGATGTGGGATGACGTTGGGACCACATCGATCTAGTGGGGACCTTCATCTATTACAGATGTAGCCATACGATGTCATCCTAGGCATCGACTGGTTTTTTTCTGTTAGTACCGTTATCGAATGATTTCGGAGAAGAGTCCTGTTCTCCGACGTGGATGGGAAGCGTGTATCTTTTGTGGGCGAGAGGATCTATCCGGCGGGAAGCCGGCATGTGGAGCCTCTCCTTTCCTTGTTGAGTGGGTTATCAGTGGTTCCAACTGATATAGAGATGATGGATGTCCCAGAGGTTGTTGGGGAATTCCTCGATGTTTTTCCTATGGAGGTTCTAACTCTACCCCCCCCCCCCCCCCCGACATGACGTTGAGTTCGGGATAGACTTACAGCCTGGTGCCTGTCCGATTTCGATGGCCCCTTATCGGATGGCACCTTCGGAGTTACGGGATTTGTGGATTCAGATTGACGATCTGATGGATAAGGGTTTTGTTCGACCCAGAGTGTCACCATGGGGTGCTCCATTTTTGTTCGTGAAGAAGGCAGATGGTGGTCTCAGGCTATGCATAGAATACCGAAGGTTGAACCAGGTAACGGTCAAGAACCATTACCCCCTCCCAAGGATAGATGATCTCTTTGACCAGCTGAGGGGAGCAGGTTGGTTTTCTAAGATTTATCTACGATCGGGATATCATCAGCTCAGGGTGAAGGATAGTGACATCTCGAAGACGGCTTTCAGGTGCAGGTATGGGCACTTTGAGTTTGTAGTGATGCCGTTTGGAGTTACGAATGCACCAACTGTGTTCATGGGACTTATGAAATTTGTCTTCCGGGAGTTTCTAGACCGGTTCGTCATTGTGTTTATCAATGACATCCTGATCTACTCAAGATCATAGGAGGAGCACGTTGAGCATCTCAGGGAAGTCTTGGAAGTCCTTTGACACCACCAACTTTATGGGAATTTATCGAAGTGTAAGTTCATGACACAAGAAGTACACTTCTTTGGGAACGTGGTGTCTCATCATGGAGTGTCAGTGGACCCGTCAAAGGTGTAGGCAGTTGTTTCTTGGGAATCACCCAAGAGTGTGGCAGAAGTTCATAGTTTCCTGGGGTTAGCAGGTTACTATCGGTGGATCGTTTCGGACTTCTCTCGAGTTGCTGCTCCTTTGACAGCTTTGATGAGGAAGAACTAGGTCTTCCTGTAGAGAGAGCAGTGCCAGAAATCTTTTGACTACCTGAAGGAGAAGTTGTTCAGTGCTCCCGTACTCCGGTTTCCAGAGGAAGGGTTGTTGTATGAGTTGTTTTGTGATGCTTCTGGCGTTGGTTTGGGGTGCGTGCTGATGCAGAAGAAGGGTGTGATTTGTTATGGGTCTAGGAAGTTGCACCCTCACGAGTGTAACTATTCCACCCATGACCTAGAGATTGCAACAGTAGTGTTCGCACTGGAATTTTGGCGACATTACCTCTTTGGGGAGTGCATTGTGGTCTTCTCAGATCACAAGAGCATGTGTTATATCTTCTCCCAGCGTGACCTGAACTTACGGCAGTATAGATGGGTCGAGTTTCTCCAAGACTATGACTTTGATATCTCTTACATTGAAGGTAAGGGAAACGTTGTGGTTGATTCCCTGAGCAGGAAGTCACATCAGGAAGTGGTTCAGGAATCTGCTGATGCTTGGAAGGCAATGGGAGAGTTGGCTTCCTTGCACTTGGATGTTAGGGTAGAAGGTGTTAAAGGCTGTTTGTTTCAGATGACGGTTTAGTCCTCCTTGTTGCAGCAGGTGGAAGAGTCCCAGTGGGGGGACTCCGAGGCAGAAGTGATGCGGGATCGTGTCGATCAGGGGAATGCTCCAGAACGATGGTCAGAGGACAGCTGACATTGGATGCTTTTCCATGGAAGGTTTTTTGTTCTGGAGGCGATGTGTGAGGGAGTTATCTGTGAGTTCCATAGATCAGCCTTGGTGGTACATCCAGGAGTTTCAAAAATGTATCAAGGCCTGAGGGATCAGTTTTGGTGGCCCGGGGTGAAACGGGTAGTGGTAGAGTTTGTGGCTAAATTCCTAGTGTATCAGCAAGTGAAGGCTGAACACCATGTTCCCAGTGGTTTGTTGCATCCTTTAGATGTACCCTAGTGGAAGTGGGATGAAATCTCTATGGACTTCGTCAAAGGACTACCCAGAGCTCAGGGAGGTTATGATGCTATCTGGGTAGTAGTGGATAGTATGACGAAATCGTCTCACTTCTTAGAAATCAAGGAGTCGGGGCCAGTGAGTACCTTAGCATAGAGGTACGTAGACAAGGTGGTGTGCTTGGATGGAGTTCTGAGGACTATCGTCTCCGATCGGGATACTCGGTTTACCTCACGAGTCTGGAGGGGGTTACAGCATGCTTTTGGCACCCAGCTACGCCTTAGAACTGCTTTCCACCCCCAGACCGATGGGCAGATGGAGCGGACTATCCAGACATTGGAGGACATGCTGTGAGCATGCGTTCTGGATTTTGGAGGATCATGGGTATGACACTTTCCATTAGTAGAGTTTTCCTACAACAACAGTTTCCACTCAACTATTGGCATGGCACTGTTTGAGGCTTTGTATGGAAGGCCATGTCGTTCACCCATTTACTGGTAAGAGGTTTGTGAGACAGGTGCTCTTGGGCCAGAGGTAGTGCAGAGCACCATAGAGAAAGTCCATCTTGTACGTGAGAGGATGAAAGTGGCTCAGGACCGACAGAAGTATTATGTTGGTTTTCGGAGGAAGCCCTTGGAGTTCGAGGTGGGGGATCATGTGTTCTTGAAGGTTTCCCCTCGACGGGGGTAGTAGAGGTTTGGGAAGGGGATCAAGTTCTCACCCATGTTCATCGGACCTTTTGAGGTGTTGAGGCGAGTCGGCGAGGTGTCATATTAGCTAGCCCTTCCACCTCAGTTGGAGAAGGTTCATGATGTCTTCCACGTCTCCCAGCTTCATCGGTACTTACACGACGACTCCCACGTTATCGACTGGGGAGAGATAGATATGGGAGACGACGTGACCTTTGAGGAAAGACCAGTCAGAATCGAAGATCGTAAAGAAAAGGTGCTCCGTGGATGAACCATTCCCTTGGTTCGTGTGTTGTGGAGGCATGGAAGCCTGAAGGAGAGCACTTGGGAGTGGGAGACCCAGATGCACGCTCAGTACCCAGAGTTGTTTTTACTTGTGTTTTTCCCTTGTTCTTATAAGCTTGTGTTGATGTTGTACTTTTTAGATTTGATATATGGAATTCTTGGCTTGTCAGTTGTGAGACCTTTTGTTTCTTTGTTCCCTGGTAATGTGTAACATGTCCGGATGTGTGGGAAAGGGAAAAACCTGACCCTTAATCGAGACGCATTAATGCGGATGTGATTGAACCCGTGCGGGCGAGTCAGTGCCGCCTAAAGCGGATAATATCTCGACATAGGTGAAGGAATTTCCCAAACCCATGTGTTCGGGCAGTGTGTTGGTTGTGTGGTTTTGGGGTTAGTGCGAGTTGAAAATCCTAATGTATGAAAGTGGGAAGACCCAATTCTTAATCGAGACGCATTAATGAGGATGCGATTAAACCCATGTAGGTGAGTCAGTGCTGCCTATAGCGGATAATATTTCGACATAGGAGAAGGAATTCCTAACACATATGATTAGGGTTGTTGGTTGGGTTCATGTTACAACGAGAACCCTAAGAGGTATCTTGTTGGGTTCCTCTGGGTTGGTTTTGAATTCTCGGGGACGAGAATGTTTTAAGAGGTATCTGATGTAATGGCCCGGACCTCTTCAGACCATTCCTTTGTCAAAAAAGAAGGTCAAGAAGTGTTCTGGAGGGTAAAATGGAATTTTCCACACTTTCCAGAATTTTGAAACTACACGCCGTGTAGTTTGAGTACACGTCGCGTACCCCCTTCCCGGGTATACCCTGTGTTGCAGACCGTGTACTTGCTGTGTGGAATAATGGGTGCACACCGTGTGTCCAGTTCTACAAGCCATGTAGTCCTTCCCCACGTATGCGTTACCAGTCAACGGTCGTGTACCGTGTAAGAGCTGTTTCCTTGCCGTGTGTAATGAATGAGTACATGTCGTGTGTCCAAACTACACGCCGTATAGTCTTTCCCCGCGTATGTGTTACCCTCAAACCGTGTGTTGACCAGTCAACAGCCACGGAGCCGTGTTGGAAGCCGCATGGAGACAGTGTGAAAGAACCGATTACACACCATGTACCATAAATTACATTCCATGTAATTTTGCTTTTCACTCCTATAAAAGGAGGGTTCCCCTCCTCCTTTCAACTCACACCTCTCCTACCCTCTCCTCTGAGCAGAGCTCTCCCAAGAGACTCGAAGGCTCTTACTTCCTTAACTTCTTCGTCCGAGCTCCGATTTACGATCTGTCAACGGCCACAGGATCGTAACGACGAGGAGGAGCTTCCGAGCTTGGATCTGTTGACTTTCCTTTGCCCTTTTCTTTCCGACCTCCACCCGAGGAGGTTTTTCCGGGACCCGATAGAAGTGACGGACGCCGACGGACGTCTTCTAAGGTTGACCCGGGGGAGCGTTGTGATCAAGAACATGTTGAGGTAGGGATATTACCTTTGTCTCTCTATTTTTTGCATCATGTGGGGTGGGTATCCTCTTGTTTTCATGAGAAACAGTTGAACCTTTAAATAAAGATAATAACTGGTTAAAGAATGGGGTTGGGAAGTTAGTGATTGTTATTACTTTATATCCTGTGATATTATGTTGTGACTTTAATGAGATTCTACCTACTGAAAATCACGGTCGTTGTGGGCCTCTGCTTACGCAATTAAATGTTTCCCTCTCCTTCTGAATTTTCTTATGGATGGAAACCTTGTGGATTGTGGAAATTCGTTAATCACGTAAAGTTGGCTATTTAAAATCTAGAACCCTTGCGTGATCACCCCAGTTAAAAAAATGGAATAATGAACATGTGGGTGTCTGCTTGGTTACGAGGCATATGTTGGGGGGTTTTTTGTGGGTTTTTGTGGATCGGGTGAGCAGCGGGACTGCGGTTGACTTGGTTGTGGGTTGGTGTAAATGCTATGATGGTGATGGGAAGTGGGGCTGTAATAAATGGTATTAAAGGGATGATGATGTGCGAGTTCAGTGTGGTTGTGGTTATGGTGGTTGGCAGTGGGGCTGTAGGGATGGGCTTGTTTGTGAACGAATAGTGGGTTGTGAATAATAAATTAAAGTGGAAGAGTTAATGAATGCTGGGGCGTGGAAATGAAACAGAAATAATTATCAATGGGGTTGGTTGGTTGATAAGAAGGACTTGGTTGTGTTGCTTGTGTTTTCCTAACATTATTTGTGGATAGCAGGGATATGTTTTACGAACGATCAATGTGGCTTGGTTGTGGATAGTTTCCTAGTAGTTAAGGAACTCATAAACTAATTCTGCGGAATGTGAAAACCTAAATGGGGTTGGGGTTGATTGTTGTATGCATACTTTGTAGTAGAAGTGACGAGGTACGTGCTCAGTTTCTTTGTTTATAAGCCATAGGTTGGGCTGTGTGGTTGGTATATATATATATCTGTATCTTTTGTGTTTTATCGCACCCCGCCCATGTTGAGAACTTAGTGCCTAACACTCCCATTTTATGGGAGAGGGTGTTTTTCCCTTAGTTACTAGCTCCTTCCTACTCCTTCTTCCCTAGGTTGTGATGGCTTGAGGCGACCTTACACCTATGACTCTTTGGGTAGGTTTCGATTGGGGTGGCTTTAGCCCAAGACTCTTCTAGCAGGTTCTACTGTGTCCCAAGAATCTTCGGGATGAGGCCCAGGTGTGTGCGGGGGGGGATACGCGGTTGTGAGGCCTAGGTGTGTGCGGGCGGGATACGTGGTTGTGAGGCCCAGGTGTGTGCGGGTGGGATACCTGGTTGTGAGGCCCAGGTGTGTGCGGGCGGGATATGTGGTTGTGAGGCCCAGGTGTGTGCGGGCAGGGAGAGTGTGGCAGCGTCAAGACATTCGTCATTAGGAAGAGCAGCTAACTAAAGGGAAATGGTGCGGGGTACCCAATACTCTTATTCTTATACTAATACAACCTGATGTGATTGTGTTTTGGTGAGTGTGGCTAGTGAGGTTGGGCGGATAGATTTCCTTGCTAGGTTTCTTCTATTGTTCTCACGAGACATTAGGATGTCTCCTCACTTGTGCATGAGAGCTTTAGGTTTCCCTACTAAGTATACTTGTATGATCACCCTACGTTTACTTTCAGGTTTCCAGGAGGACTACCAGGGCCGTGCGGGACCCTACTAGTTGGAAAGTTGGAGTTGTTGCAGTTTATGTTCTCTTGTTTTCTTTTGCTATTCTACTTTGAGTTTTCGTGTACTTGTACCTTGTTATAAAATTTTGTAAACATGCATGTGGGAATGGTTTGGATTTATTTCTATACATATTACCTTTTCCTTTTTAGTGGTTGACTTGTCCTATTTCCCGATCATTAAGAAAATAAAAAGGGTAATGCCTCCCATATTTGTGAAAAACTCATACCCTTGGTGCTAGTCGCCACCCCGGGGACTACTGGAGGCGGGACTCGAGGGGTCATTTTCTCCCTTTCACCATTGCCAGCTCAGGAGGGGCATCTTTGGTAGGAGGGGGTCATGACATAAATCCTGTCAACGGTGCTGCTAAGTGTGAGAGTCCTGTATGAACCGTCTGTAGTAACCAGCAAGCCGTAAGAATCTTTGTACCTCGAAGACATTTTTCGGATTCTCCCAAGTAACTACTGCTCTCCCCTTCTCTGGTTCTACTGATACACCTGTCTCAGAGAGGACATGACCTAGGAAGTGAAACGTGTCCATCCGAAAGTGGCACTTTGAGAGGTTATCATATAACTGATGCTCCCTCAGTGTACTCAAAATGATCTGACTATTGGTAGCATGGTCGTGTCGAGTGTGAGAGTACAGCAAGATGTCGTCCAAAAAAACAACCACTAAGGAATCCAAGTAATGATGGAAAACTCTATTCATCAGTGCCATGAAGATAGTTGGCACGTTCGTGAGACCGAACAACATGACTGTATACTCTTATAGGCCATACCTGCTCCTGAAGGCTGTAAGAGGTATATCTGATGGTCTAACGTGTACCTGATGATAACCGGACCTTAAGTAAATCTTAGAGAACAACCTAGCTCTTTGAATATATTCAACGAGGTCATCGATCCTCGGCAAGGGATATCGGTTCTTGAACTTTAACTGGTTCAGCTTCCGATAATCCACACAAAGTCGAATGGTGCAGTCTGCCTTCTTCGGAAATAGGACAAGTGAACCCCATGGAGAAGTAATGGGTCGGATGACACCCTTTGTCTGCAACACCTCCAACTGCTTCTTGAGATCCTGCAACTCAGGTGTATCCATCCTATAAAGATGAATGGTCACCGGTGCTGCTCTGGGAATGAGTTCGATCGAGAAGTCTACCTCACGCTATGGAGGCAAACCTGAAAAGTCCTTTGGAAAGACATCCCTGAAATGATCTTCCACTGGAGGAAAGTCTAACTGTGAAGTCCCTATTCATCCAGATATAGACTAGCAATCTGGACTGTAACTCCACCTAGCCCATGGTTCTTGGGTCCATCACTACATGCATGTACATCCCACTCACCTCTATGAAGAAAAGACCTGCCGTCTGGTGATACGAAACTCACCTAGTGGCGATAGCAATCAACGAATTCCTGAAAGGGAACCAACCAGTCCATACCAAGAATGAAATCATAGCCTATCATCTCTAGTACATAGCGGTCCCTTAATAATTGACACCCTTCAACCTCAATAGGGCATTCTCTCCACTACTGTAGGCTATATGTCTTCGTTCCCAAGGGCATGTCAAGAGTCAACATGTCAGTAGATGAAAAGATACAGAGCTCAAGGCTCTCCATGACTACAAAAAGTATAGAGCTATGAAAAGCACCAGTATTAAAAAGAGTTGAAGATAAAACTAAGGATAATAAGATCGTACCTAGAACTGTAGAAGGTCCATGATTCTCCTCCTTATGAATCTGCTCTGCAGCAAAAGTCTGGCCTATACCGTGGCCCTGGGTAGCAGCCTAAGATCCCTGTACTTATCCTCCCTGAGCCTGACCACTGATTCTATGGCATCTACCCTAGCCTAAATTACCAGAAGAACTCCATCCCCCAGTCTACTATGGAACTGGTAATCCTTCTCCTGTACACAGAGTTGAAACTGATCCTCCTTCACTAGCCACTGGAAGGGGAACCTTTCAGAAACACTACAGATGACCCATCTTGACACAAGATCAGCACTCCACTGGATCCCTCAAGTATTAAGGCTTCTTATGCCTGATCCTTCCACACTGATAACACACCACTTGGGTGCCAGAAGGAAGATCTTGTCTACCAGAAGGAACACATCACTTCCTCAGATCACCTCAAGTAGAATCTTGGTGGCGCTTCTTGCTGTCTGCCTGAAACAAATCAGCCCTGGATGCTAAACCACCCTAGTCCACAGCTCTAATATTTCTCAGGTTCCTTTCCGTGATGAGTTCCTAGTTGACTATCAGTGTAATAGAAGTCAACTAAAATACATTCACCTATGATCTGAAGTCTGGTCTGAGTCCTTCCTCAAACTTCCTTGCTAAAAATAGCTCATCATTCCCCATAATGGGAGTGAAATGATGTAACTTAGTGAAGAGGGAGGAATACTCCATAACTAAGAGAGTACCCTGCTGTAGGCTCATGAACTCCCTGGATCTATCTACCCTTAGTGTCTCCGAGTAGAAGTAGTCGTAGAACGTATGATGAAACTCATCCCAAGTCATAGCTTGTTGGATCCCTGTCTACGAAACCACATCCCACTATCTCTTGGCCGAATCTCACAGAATATAAGTCGTGAGCTTCACTATCCACTCCGTAGGTGTCTCCAGATGCTTGAATATGGATATCATGGATTATAACCATGACTCTTCAGCATACGGTCCTCCATCCCCTAAGAACGTGGGAGGATGCTACTGCTGAAAACCCCACGTCAGTTCTTCCATAGTCAGGGAAGGATACTGAGCTCCCTGGAAGGTCTGCATGAATATCAGGAAACATTCTTTGATCTGAGCATTGACACCAATGTCTGGAATCACTACAGGTTCCATGTCTGAAACAATAGGCGGACTTACTGTAGTCCCTGATTTTTCGTATCAGGTGTACGGTCACTGCCTGGTCCTTGACGTGCAACGGGAGGATGTCTTGGTGCCATAGGTCTAAAAGATCAAAAACACACCTTTATTAATTATCAAAACATTTGCAACATTAGAGAGTAAAATGAAACATGAGGGAAAGACTTGAAAAAAATTTGGCAAAACATGACAACACGGCGTGTAGTACTACTACACGATGTTTTTCTTAAAACTTCACCCTGATCTTGTTTCTTTCCCATACATGGCTATGTAAACCACCCAGCTACACGGTGTGTTCTTAACTACATGACGTGTACTTACCCTTTTTTCCTTTCCCTTTCACTCGTAGACAGCTAGGAACACGAACTGTCCCAGCAGGAAACTACACAGTGTGCTTGTCCACTACACAGTGTGTTTCTTAAGATCCCTCTCATGTCTATGTTGTTAGTCACACAGAATGGTACACAGACCCCTAATAAATGACATGTCAAAGGAGACACGACATGTACTTGACATTCCTTACCAGGCTTGTGTTGTTAGAGACATTGCATGATACACGGTCGACACTACACGATGTGTTCCATACGGACACAGTGTGTACACGGAGGGATAAAACCAACTCGTGTCGTTGGCTACACGGTCGGCTACATGGTCAACTATAAATGGCGTGTTCCCAAGGGACACAAAGTTTACTTAAAGTAAAACCCCAGACCGTGTTGTTTGTGACATGGCCTGATACCTATTCCAGATTACACGGCGTGCTTAGCAGGTACACGGTGTGTTACTACAAGATTTTCCAGGACCTCGTGTCCTTACCCACACGATTAGTGACGCGGCTAAAAAATACACGACATATATTCATAAAGTACACACCATTTATTCTTGGTTTTTCCAAACAGTAACCTCAGAACTACACCGGATCCCAGAAAACACAGAAAATCCAGTGTTAAGGTGCCAAATTTCGATTCGTGGGGGCCCATACTCCCCACGAATCAATGCTTGGCATCATAACCATGCAGATAACAAGTAAACAATATAACGAACTCATGACCCACCAAATTCCAATCCTCGAGGGCCCATAACACCTCTAAGACCAAAGTTTGGCATCCATGATAAATAATCTCTATAAAACTGATACCCTATCAACATAGCAGTTATTCTTTGACAATAGAAATCACAATAGCATGCATCTTATATCACAAATTCTATCACAACAACATGAAAATTCTAATTCAATCTAGATGGCATGAAAAAAATGCATGAAATGTGATTTTTCTAACAGGTGCCTATATGATCCATGAGATTTCATACCCTCATCTCATCAAGTTGAAACAAAATAGAACCACAATCATACAAACAGTAACACCAGAAAACAAGTTCACCACCCAACGGTGAAATCAATTCAACTATAAAATTTGCAAAAACTCGTAAATTTCCATATTCGGAGTAATTTGGCCTTTTCCCTATACACTGGTTCTAGAACGCCTGGGCATAGCTATTTACCATTTACCTATTCTGTCCTATCCTTGTCTAATGTCATTAAATAGTAAGTCAATAGAAAAGGAATGAAACTCATCTAATACCACTTTGTAACGACACGAATCCAGAGCCACGCAACTGGTGCCCCATACTCGGTTCACCACATGACCTCAAGCCCGTTTCCCCAAATGCCAGAGGCTGCCGACTAGCAGCGAGGGCCTTGGTGAGCCATTGGGGAAACTATGACCTCATTTGGTAAAGTATATAAAGAAAGGGAATAATAGTCAATAGCGGAAGCAGTAAACAACATACAACAACTAAACTAAATAATGGAAGCATTTTATAATATAATAATGATGAAAATGATATATCATGTACAAGTATCTAAGGAAATTAGCAAACAAAAGAATGTGTTGAAATACAACTAAGAACAAAGTGCTAAAAGTAAATAGCAACTCCAGCAGCATCACAAGCCTTGGCTCGGACCTGTGCTCTTCATCTCCAACCAGAAATCATGTACTTGAAGTAGAAGAGCCACAATCACTATACACACTTGCAACCATATAACCTGTTTGGGCCGAAATACAGGACCCAAATAGGGTGTGAAACTAATCCTAGTAGGTAATCACCACAAGATCTGTGCCCTACTGTCAGTGAGCAATATAGAAAAAGTAAAGGAAATAAATGCAACAGAGAAACAAAATTGCACTAGAGTAAATAATCCTACAAATCTCCATTCACATTTATTTATTAATTTAATTC
Organism: Viscum album; assembly: GCA_963277665.1. Lineage (NCBI taxonomy): Eukaryota > Viridiplantae > Streptophyta > Magnoliopsida > Santalales > Viscaceae > Viscum > Viscum album. The sequence continues at coordinate 2,052,670,266 of OY728165.1, forward strand.
ACTCATCAAATTATCAACCATGGAATCTAGAAAACAGCTTTATATTCTCAAGGCTTAGTAAGTAACACAACAGGTATCTCAGTAGACTACCTAAACAGAAAATAGTACAAAACTCAAGCTTGTTCTTTGGCTTGGTGGACTCATCACAACCATCTAAACAATATTATAGGTGACTTTGTGGGTGGCTCACACTGGTAGACCCATCTAGTCAAGTAAACGTACATAGGCACAAACACTCTGGGAAGCACTCATTGTCAATTCCCCTGCGATCTTGCAACGATAGCTACAGACTCTCTGAAGAAGAACATACGTCTAATTACTCATATAGTCTCAATACATAACTAACTACACTCTAAGGAAGCACAAAGTCTCATTCCCATAGTTCCTACAATTGATACTAATTTATAACAGACTCTCTAGGGAATCCCTAATCGTCAATTCCTCATTTATTCTACCGTACTAGGTTCACACATCCCTGAGCAGTTTAGTAGTGCATAATCAATTGTTAGCAGCCTAAGTGATCTCAAAAAACTACTTGGATAATAGAAACAATGCATAAGAAGCACATAAACAGCAAGGAATACATGAAATCAATTATATCAGTGCAAGAAAACAATGCAACAAGGTATGCCTCACAGGAAACCTAAGTCAAATGGTGCTAAACAACCAAAATAGGGGAGAACACCCATGGGGTGATCCTCAAACATGCTAACAAGAAATTATCAATCATCTAATAACCTCAATCATACATGAAATCTAATGAAGATAACAAAACAACATCAAAACCCTAACCTGAGATACCTGATACCTGAGTATCCGACACTTTTTCACCAAAAACTAAATGACATTCAACGTAGGGAAAAAAACCACCTACCTCGATCCTAGGAGATTGATATACATGAACCACTATTCATGATTCTCCATAGAACAATGTAGATCTACGAAAACGCACAAAACGCTCAACCCCCGATAACTTGATAAAGAAGAGGAATTAGGAAACAAAGCTCTAGGAGAAGAGAGATCTTACCACTGTGGTTCCAACACAATTGACGATGGTCAATTCAAAGAACAGACGGAGGCTTAGAGGCTCAGAGAAGATCTGTGGCCGTACGGAATTCTCTCGGTTGAAGAACCTGGAGAAGAAGATGGTTCTGTCGATGGGGCGTGACCCCGGTCCTTTTAATGAAAAAAATACACGTCGTGTACTTCATCATTACATGATGTGTACTCACCCTTTCCGTACACCGCATTAATAAGCCTCCACATCACCGCTACACACCATGTGTGGGGCCCGGACACGGCCAGCACACGGCCTCGCGCGGGAGAAAAGTACACGGTGTGTACTCATAAAGTACACGGCGTGTACATAGAAAATTTCCAGATTTTCTTCTTTTCCTCAAAAAAGACCAAAAATAGAAAAACATACATGAATGAAGATTCTCGTTCTTACAGCTGGATTTCTTGACCTTCAAAACAGTGGATGAAGTGAGTCCACAATTTCTAGAAGTGATGGATGAGTATATGGAATTCATTCCAGAAGATGTCCCAGGACTACCTCCACATAGGTAGGTAGACTTCTGTATTTACTTGTACCCATGAATGGCACCTATATCTACAACAACATATTGTATGGCCCCTATGGAACTTTGGGAGCTGAGGGTACAATTGGAGGACTTATAGAGGAAGAGATTCTTAAGGCCTGGTGTTTCTCCATGGCATCCCTGGTATTGTTTTCCATGATATAATATGGATATTTGAGGTTATGTGTTGACTTCTAGCACTAAAACCAGGTGACTGTGATGAAAAACTATACTCTTATATGGTTTGAGGATCTATTTGATATATTGGCAAGAGCAATGTGGTTCTCGATGATAGACCTTAGATAAGGCAATCATCATCTCAAGTTACGGGATGAGGATGTACTGAATACTTTCTTCAGATGTCGGTATGGACATTAAGAATTCTTGGTGATGTATTTATGTGGGACCAATGCTCTAGCAGTTTTCATGGGACTCATGTAAAGAATATTTCAACCATAACATGATCGCTTAGAGGTGGTCTTCATCGATGGCATCTTAGTGTACTCAATGGCCAAGGAAGAGCACGGTATACACTTGAGGATAGTTCGGGACCCAATTCGGTAGCACCAGTTATGTGGGAATCTCTCAAAGTTTGGGATCTGGATATGGAAGGTCCAAATTTTGAGACATGTCATCTAAGAGGCTAGATTTTTAGTGCATCTAGAAATGATCGAGGCAGTACTTTCTTCGGATCCATCCTGGAGTGTTGCTGAGGTGCGAGGATTACTTGTATTAGTAGACTACATTCAGAGGTTCGTACCTGATTTATCCATATTAGAATCTCTTATGAATTTCTTGAAGAAGATGGGAAAACTCTTCCAATGGTTAGAGACATTCTAGCAGATCTTTCAACAGCTTAGTCAGAGCTTGACCAGTGCTCCCAGCCTAAGGTTTCTAGAGGAGGCCACTGACAACATGGTTTACTTTGATGCCTTAGGGACCAGACTCAGTTGATTCATGATGGATTGAGATGCAGTTATTGCAGATGGATCATGACATTTAAGGCCCCATGATAAGAATTATGTGGCTCTGGACTTGGATTTGGTAGTATTTTTCTTCACACCGAAGATGTGGTGAAACTACTTTTTGGATAAGCGGTTTATTGTTTAATCAGACCACATGAGTCTCAGGTATATCTTTACCCAGAAATATCTAAATAAGAGAAAATGGTGTTGGCTAGAGTTCATCCAGTACTATGAATTCATGATAGTATATACTCATGGGAAGTGGAATGTTGTGGTTTATGCACTTAGCGGAGATCAAGTTCACTGTTACTGAATGAGTCTTCAAAACAGTTAGCCTTGCATCTGATATCCTATGTGGATAGAGATGAGAAAATGTTTCCCCAATCAAGGGCATTTTTTCCACCACTCCTTCAACGAGTCTAGGAGGTGAAACTTGGAGTCAGAAGCTGTAAGACAACACATACTAAAATATCCTCATGCCGTGAACCTGACAGATATTTTGAAGGTGGGGATCATGCTATCCTTTTCAGAGGATGTATAGTTGTTCCAGTGTCTCTACGAGAGTAGGTGCTTAGGGGGTTCTATACGTCCCACCTAGTAGTACATCCAGGTATGATGAAGATGTATCAGGACCTCCTACATTTGTACCGGTGTCCATGGATGAAGAAAGCTATGGCGGAGTTTGTTTCTAGATGACCCATATTCCATCAAGTGAAGGTTGAGTATGATGTGCCATTTGGCATGTCCCAACCCCTTGAGATACCATAGTGGAAGTGGAAATGGGTATCGATGGACTTCATGATGGGGTTACCAAGTACGTTCAGAGGGTAAAATACCATCTGGGTGATTGTTGAATGAATCACCCAGTCGGCCCCCTTCTTTTCTATTCGGGAGAAGCATTCTGTAGAGAGATTGGGACGTCTCTCACTGACTAAAAAATATTGTTTTTATTAAGAAAAAACACTTTTTCGGGAAAAGTGAGAAACCATAAAGTCCAAAAAACACCCAAACAACCTCAATGCAAAAAAGAAAAAATAGTTTCACCTATTTCAAGCAACAACAACAACCACCATCCCCCATGCAGGACCACTCGACAATCCCATGCATGCATGGTCCCTCCCGATGGCAAAACCATCCCACTTAGTCAACCAAATGCCAAATGGCCTGCAAAGGTGATGGCAGAGTGATCTATCCCAACTAAAGTCGATCGTGGAAATATGTCCTAAGAAATACAACCAAAAGGTACACAGAAACCCACAATTGGGTTCTAAACCCTAGTTCAGTATCACCCAAACATAGAAATAGAGACCAATAATTAACTAAAAATATTAAAGGTCAATTTGAGCTTACCAGACTCTGCTTCCCTGAACAGATTCAAAGATAAGGAGGAAACATGGGTGTTTAATGACTCTAAACACAACATTTCTAGCTCTGAAGCCATCTGATCCCAAGTTTGGATATACTCCTCGATGCTAATCTTCCCTTCATTAAATCCCCCGACAAGGATAAGGTCTTTCTTGTCCACCCAAACATATTGCTCCTCGCCAAGTGTCGCTTTTAAAGGTCTCCCCATCATTTTTGCTGCCTCCTCTTCTGAATCCGTGAGCCACAACACTTGCTCGTTCACTTCCTCTTCATTTCTTAGTAAAAGGTCCAAGGATTTCTCACCCTGAACCTTTTAAGGTTTCATGACCACCTCTTCTAGGAAGTATTTAATGTCACTAGATTTCCTAGCATACCAGGATTCCATGGGGGGAGGTAAATTGGAATAATTCCTCTTTCCTTCCTTCTCAAACCACTTATATCCCTATTAGGGATTTACACTTCAATTGTTGGAAGAATGGGTTCGGGCCAAATGCCATCGTCTCTCTCCCCAATTTACAAAATTTGAAATATTTTTAGTTGTACCTGGATCAAGCTCAGCCAATCCTTCAAACCAGTTTGTTCATAGTAATTGAAGGCAGACTCTTGCTAACCAGAAAATCTTGTAATAAAACTGATTCCTATATCTTCCCTTTCTCACCACATCATTGACCATTACCCTCCAGTGGTGGATTCACCTTACTTTGCACAGGAGGAACCAACGTTGACTGACTCCCAGCCCTTGAAATGCTCACAGTATTACAATCACATTGATTCGTACCTGCATCCATCTTACAACTGTCAAGAGGTAGATGGACAGCCACTGCCTCAACATCAGTTCCATCTTCGGCCATATCCTGCCCCAGATATTCAGTACTTCTCCCACGCGTTTCACTACACCCAACCACCATGCTCCCCATATGAGACATATCATAATGAAGCCAAGATTCCTTCAAATTCATTCCCGCACCATCCTCTGAAATCCTTCCTCCTGCAACTCCCTCCTTATTAGAAGAAAAATCCCTCGGGAATCAGCTTCGCTTGAGCATAGCTCTTCACCAACAGAAATATGGTCTGACTAAGTAGAACATCCAGACTATGGATTACATGATTCGAGAATGTGTTGTAGATTTTTTTTCATAGTTGGGAGGATCACCTACCCTTGGTGGAGTTCTCATACAAAAACATATATAACTAAACCATTACTATGTACCTTTTTGAGGAAATGTATGAACAACCTTGTAGATCACCCTCATGATGGACGGATCCAGGAGTGCCAGCACACTTGGGCCAATAAATTGTACATGTTAGTACTGAGAAGGGGCAGGTCATCAAAGAGATGATGAAGACTGCACAGAGCCGACAGTATTCATATGATGATATGAGATGAGTACCACTTATGTTCGAGTAGGGGGACCATGTATTCATGCATTTCTACCCATGATGAAGACTACGAAGATTAGGCCATGGAGGAAAACTCTCACCGAAGATTATCAGACCATTCCAAATACTTCAAAGGATTGGCGAGGTGGAGTACCACTTGTCACAACCACTGAAGTTGGAGAGGGTGCATGACATCTTCCATGTATCCCAACTAAGGATGTATGTGCATTACCCATCCCACGCCTTTGACCATGGAGAGATGAAGATTAACGGTGGGGAAACTATTGCAGATTACCCGATGAAGATAGAGGATCGGTAAGAGCATATCCATTGTGGGGAATCAATACCTCTGGTGTGCATTATGTGGAATAATGAGAATCAATAGGAGAGGACATGGGGGAGGGAGAATCATATTATTTCCTAGTACCCCCTCTTTGTATTTTTAGACTTTTTTGGCTTATGTGGATGTAAAGACACATGGTATGAGAGAATGTATATACTTGGAAAATTCCATTTAATTATTTTATTTGGGATTTTTACGAGTCTATAAAAATTGATTCCATGTAATTCTAATTCCCAGTGTTCCTAGAATGAATTTACAAATATTATTTATGGTACATTCAGTAAATGCATGAGTGATGTTTTCTATCTTTTTAACCGGAGCTCAAAATTGAAATATGAGAGCATTGTTTAATCCACATCACTGGGATTCACTTATGGGAATCTCCACTTCAACTGTATTTGGTCAAGATAAAAAGATATTTTATGGACTTCCTAAAAATATTAAAATAAAAAATTTATTGTTATTTTATCTTTATTTTCTCCAATGGTTGAGTGGCATAGGCAGAACTAAGGACAGGTCAACCCATTAAGCATCTTGACTCATCAATAGCAGAACTGTACCATTTTACATTAAGTGAGGATCATTAATAACTCATTTATTGAACCTCATTAAATTCTTTCGTGCATAACTCACTCTTTCCCCCTCTTATATATATGAGGCTTAGAGATGAGTTTTGACAAGGCTTCACCAAGAGAGGAAGATCCAGAAAATTATCGTGAAGATTTCCATCAATGGAGGATGGAAGCTCAGGGGGCCATGATCAGGGATTGATGAACGTTGATGACTCCATCCAATGAGGACGATCTTCCAGTCGCATACCCTTGAACGTGAAAATACTGATGTCCGCAACGGTCAAAAACAAGCTCTGAGGCAGGGGGTCTATTTTGATGTTGTCTGGAATAATTGGATTCTCTCACACTTGTTATCATGTAACTAGGAGGGTGCCGACCAAAAAAACAACTCCCAGACCCTCTACTGCTTCGTTCTTGATATGAACTATGGGGGAAAATTACCAACTCGATAGCAGCATGATATAATGGGTCATGATATTACAACGGCATTCTGGAAGAGTTGTAGGTGCAGAAAATACAAAGAATGGTCCAACGGAGAATGTATGGTGGACCATGGAATGAACTGCCAACCCGCCATCTCAGCAGCGGTTGGAGGAGGCTGAAGTAACTGACCGTGGGTGGCGGAGAGGTGGTTCTCCATTTCACACTGTAGTTGCTTGAGGCGGCCGACTGGATCCAGCCTCGTAGGAAAGGTGTAGCACACACATGCACAATTGGTGGTAAAATATGTGGCCAACGACTCGTGGAATGAGGGGGTGATGCGGGCAAGCACTGTGTCACACCAACTAGAGAATTGGAGGGGCAACGCCCCACTGGATAGACAAAACAACCACACATCTATGGGGCCAGCGTGGGTGGGGCGAGCCCCACCTGGTCGGTGGGGCCAACCATGTCCTTGTCCTGCAAACTAGTCAGGCCAACCCTAATAAGGACACAATGGAACAGGTCTAACCCTTATTGAGCCAGACATGGGCAGGGTCAGGTAGACTTTGGGACCTATGGCGTTGGGCTGGCATGACCGAGTCGGACAAGGCCCAAACCGATCCATGCCCCAAACAAATAAATTCTCATAATTGACAATATATTTTTTCATTTGACATGTCTTCATGGGTGTTTTGACCCTTTTTTAAAATTGTTTCCTTTAGGTATGTTCTAGGGGGCCGACCGACGTAGGCTGGACTGAGGTGCGATCACCACCATTTCACGGAAGGGGGAGTAACTAACAGACCGGGTGTCCAATCAACATGTCGTCTATGGAATAAGGACCCTTGTGACTATGTGGTCCTTATGAGACACTATAAGTGGGTTATTATTGGTTTTGATGTGTGAAATAGGTTGTATTAGGCTTGAATACAACCGGTGCCTTTTTACAAATGTTCCCATATCTCACAGATTGGGTGTCGGATCGACCTTTCGTCTGTCACATTGGGAACTCTATGATAGGGAGGTACCTTAGGTATGATTTTTTCTGGACATCATACTAGTTGAATGATGATTTATGGCTTTAGTAGGAGAGTCTTTTAGAGATTAGGCATGCCTCATGCGGGAATCATGTTGTTGGTTGTGACATGAAGATAAAGAGTAACCAAGGCAGTTCTGCATCAGAAACTCTAGAGTGGGATGATATAGTTGTAGGACTAATCATCCATAACACTATAGCAGTGAAAAAGGTGGTTCAGCACCAATGACCAATACAAGTCAGCACCAGTGACCAATATGGGTCAGTACCAACTACCAATTTGGGTCAGCATCGAGCTACCAATACGTGTCAGCACCAGCGACTAATATGGGTCAACATCTTGTGACCAATACAGGTCAACATACAGTAACCTATAAGATTAAATAGTAGAGTTACTATGGATATGATGATCTAGAATTACAACTAGTAATCACATTCCTAGTGTCCCAGATGTAATACTGTTAAAGTGAGCTGTCTCTTTTTCATTGGGCTTCATGAGTTAGATCATGGTTATATATTTCCTATGTGGTATATATTGTGATATTTTCTATTAAGTATAACTGAGAGAACATCGTGGGTCTCAGAGTCCCTAATGGGTATTTTTATACTTACCCCTGCAGGGGCTCCACCATCACGTGTGTGTATAGTGAAGACTAACGATGCTCTGAGGTAGACTTCAGAGGTTTGGGACATGGGGGGATTGGTACGACAGGTGTAGTCAAGATCCATTACTTTGACTATAGACTTACAGCTACTACCCTCTAGGTATAGATCTCAAGCAGGCGTGATAATTGTTTACTTTTATTCAGTTTATGGGGCTTGTATTCCGGCCCAATGTTTCTAATTAACAGTTGTACTAGTGTTTTTACATTACTCTCGTGGTTTTACCATGCTTTTTTGGGTTCATTAAATTAGATTCCATTTTTGAGTGTGTATAGATCTCTAAGGAAATTCCTTTCCTGTTCTGGAAAAGACTTAAGGTTCTAGTCACCAACCCCTGGCCTATAGAAGTCGGGCTTGGGGTAGTCATGTCTAGGCCCCGTGGGATGGGTCATGACACTTTTACCATGCATGAAATTCTATTTCCTATCCACACTTCACACTGGAATGTACACCATGGAAGCATTCATTTTTAGCTCAACATGATCCCAAATCATCTCATGGTCATGATCTGGGTGATTCATTTTTAACTAAGACAGATGAAACACATTGTGAACTACAATAAACTATGGTGGAAAATCCAAATGATAAGTCACCTCTCCAATCCAAACAAGTATATCAAAATTTCCAATATACCTCAGAGATAACATGCCCTAATTCCCAAACCAATGATGTCCTAACCTATGAGAGATTCACAAAAACACATGATCACCCACATCAAATGACAACAGTAATCAATGATGGTCTGAAAACAATTTCTGATGACATTGAGATGTCTGCATCCTATTCAATATCAACCTGATTTTTTTTGTAGTCTCTTGGAAAAGGCTCGGTCCGACCATCGATGTCTCGCCCGTTTCCACCCAATATAGTGGATAACGACATAGTCACCCATATATAGCCTTAAATGGAGCCATATGTATAGAATCCTAATAATTTTTATTGTATGATAACTCCACTAATTGTAAGAACCCATCTTATGAACTAGAAAAATCCATAACAAAATACATTAACATATCCTCCATGTTTTGTATCGTCCTCTCAGATTGCCCATCCTTAGGAGGATGATACACTATGCTTATCTTCAACTGCGTACCATGGGCTTGCTGCAGGGATTTCTAGAAATAAGATACGAATCGTTGATCTCTATCTGATACAATCAAATCTATAAAACCATGCCTCTTTACCACCTCCTGAATATAGATTTTAGACAGATCCACCACCACATGAGATTCAAAAATTGGGATGAAATGGGCCGAATTAGTGAGATGATCCACAATCATCTATATGGAATCATGCTTCTATACCATTATTGGGGGAACCTTCACAAAATCCATTTTTTCCTGCTGCTATTTTGAAACTGATATATGTATACACCACAACATGCCTGCTGAACACTGATGATCTGCCTTTAAATTGTTGACAAGTCATAAATCCTGAGAAAAACTCAACCACATCCCTTTTCATACCATCCCACCTAAACCACGCCTTCAACGCCTTTTAAATTTTAAGAATTCTAGGGTAGAAAGCCCACCTAGAATGATGATATGACCAAATATGTTCCTCCCAAAAAGCCACTGCAACCACTATCTGATTTTGAAAACAGAAGACAAAATTCTTATTTAGTCCCTAGTTCTCAACGGTCTCCCCTGGTTGATTTTGGACCTCATAGTCATAAATTCAGTATCAAATGTATGTCCCTCTCTATCAAAACTAACCAAGTCAGAAACTAATGAAACTGGAAATAATTCTGCTCTTTACCCTAGTCCTCCTATTCTAACTACATGTTGGCTATGACCGATATCAAATGCCACTAATCTGATGCCAACATAACCAATTGAGTATATGATTTCCTTCATAATGTATCTAAAATTGAATTTTATTTACCCGGTGTGTACATTAATTTGAAATCAAAATTCTAGAGATATTCCATTCATTTCAATTTCCTCATGTTCAAATCTCTTTGGGAAATGACAAGATTTAAGCTCATTTGATCGGAAAACAATATAAATTTCTCCCCAAAGAGATAATGATGATACATTTTTCATGAATGGACCATTGCCTCCTACTCCAAATCAGGTTTTTGAAATTTCATCTCATTCAACCTCAATTTATGTGAGCCTTACACAACAACTTGATCCCCCTACATGAGAACACACCCCAACTCTGATCTTAATGTGCCACAATTCACCATGTACACTTTCCCTGATTCTAGAAAAATCATGATTGGTGTTGATGTAAGGTGACCCTTTAACTCTTCCAATAATTTTAGTCACTTCCCATTGCATTGAAATTGAATACTATTCCTTTTCAAAGTTGTCATTGGCAAAGACAATCTTAAGAAACTATGAACAAAACTATGATAATATCCAACATGAACAAGGAATCATCGTATCTCAAAAAAGTTCTTTCATGGATGCCATGAGATAACAAACTCTATCATTTTCGAATCAACTGAAACATTCATCTTAGAGATAACATGAAAAGGGAAATGATGATCATGAATCCAAAATTCCATCCTTGAAAATTTGGCATACAACAAATGATCCCTCAAGATCCCCTATATGATCACACAGTGCCTCTCATGCTCTATTGTTGTTCCCAAATACAACAGTATATCTTCCAAAAATAAAACCACAAAAGAATCCAAATATATCTAGAATATCAGATTCATCCATGCCATGAGCACTATTGGTGAATTCGTTAGACCAAAAGTCCTAACCACATACTCGTAATGGCTCTATCTAAATCTGAAAACTATTTTTGCTATATCCTCCTTACTCACCCACAATAGGTTATACCCTGACCTCATAACAATCTTAGAGGACCACTGAGCTCCCCTCAATTGGTCAAACAAACCATCAATATGTGGAAGTGGATATCAGTTCATGAAAATAACCTGATTAAGTTTATGATAATAAACACAATGGCTCAAGGTTCCATCTGCATTTTTAACAAACAAAAATGGTACTAGTCACAGAGATTTTCTAGGCTAGATGTACCCTTTTTTTCAATCTCTTCCAACTGCACATTTTATTACTGCAATTCTGTTGGTTCCATTAAAAAATATGAAGGTGATATAGGACTGGTCCTCGAAAGGAGATCAATCATAAACTCCATATCTCTCATGGGTGGAAACCCTATGAATTCGTCGGTATATACATCAATAAATTGAACCAAAAATACAGGAAGAGCACTTAGAATAACATCTTCCCCTGATACCAATGAAAAGGCCTCTAACAGATAAAATATCATGCCAACTGTTGGTTCCAACAAACTCTTTTCCCCCATATCTCACTCTTCTCTCCTATAAGAAGATGTTTAATGACATCCCCCGTCACAAAATTAACCATTCATGCATAGAAATCAAATTCAGCCTTAAATGTCTCCAACCAATCTATTCCCATGATTATGTCATAAGAATCAATCTTGTGTAATGATAAATCAAACACAATTTCATGCCTTCCACTGCTGAACAACAAGATTGACAAAGGAAGGCTTGACACACTGAACCGAGGAAGTTTGTATGTTCAAAACAGAAGGCATCATTTTCCATATGTAAACCCAACAAATCAATGATGCGGTAAAAATGAAAATAATGGGAATCAAACATATTAAACAATTATTCCATCAACATGGAAATTAAAAGAACCAAACCTTGCACTACTGATGGTCCCGACTGATCATCCACTACAACTTTCTCTGCTCCAAGACGATGTGTGCTTTCCATGAACATCTCTTTATTATCTGGATAAAACAACCCTTTATGAGCTGTGTCATGAACACCCGACCTTATATCATTATTTCAATAATGTTGTTGATTCCACATTTTCTAACAATTATGACATGATCGAGAGTTGGACATACAATCCCACTTTATGTGGCTCATAGACCCACTATGAAAACATCTCGGCATACATTTGGGTCTCACTGGAAGTTTTAACAATCTTTTGGTATGATTATGTTGTGCTCCATATATGTGTGGAAAGGTTTCTGTCTTTCTCTTTATCTCAGTGTGAGAGCTCAAAACTATTCTCCTGAGGATAACTGTAGTTATATTACATAGATTTACGACTGTGATAGATATCGCAACAGGTGTGCTTGGTTGCAGTCATGAAACAAATATTTGAAAAGCCTAAACGATGCATTGGGCCAACTGTTGGATCACCTATGGCTTAAGTGCCACCACATTTTTAGTAACATCCTCTGATTGGTCTCTACGATGCCTATGCGGTTCCATATTTATCAAAATAAGAATCACCATAAGTCTCACCACCTAAAAACTAAAGGCTTACAATTTCAATTTCAATTACATTGAAACTATCACAACCTGGATTTCCACAATTTCACATTTCTCACAGTGCACGATTTTTTAATGAAAATCCCCCATTTTTTGAATATCAACACATTTTCAAAATTTAAAAAAATTTCATGGTCAAACCCTTCCATTTGGAATATGAATTAGGAATTTTAAAAAATCCACACATTCTTACCACACCAAAAATCATTATACCTCAATGAAATATTAATTAAAGTGGGAATCCATTTCTACCATGAATTCCATGCTCATATCATTGTCTACACCCATGAAAATGAGATATCCAATGCATATAAGTGTCTCCAAACACATAGGTACCCAACTCCCTGATAAAAAGATGTTAAGTATAAAAGGGTTAACTATATCCTTTTATGCTATACATTACTTGTTCTTACAATTCTATTCCTTTCTACCATCCTGACTCAATGAATAGTCCATGAACGAATGTCTACACCAAGACCAATGATCAACCCCATGGATCAAGAAAAAAATCTCACTTGAAAGCCACTGACTGATCAAACTATTACCACTTGTAATATCCCACCCCATATCATTGGCTTGAGAGGGTGGAAGAATGTAACATGGCCTTAAGAGATGTTCCCAAGGTGCAAAAGGCTAACAATAAATGCCATGAGCTTCGAGAATAAATTGGGGAATGATTTTCCATCAAGACAAAGTTAAACAACCCAACTATCCAAAACTATATGATTTATGTTAACAAACAAACCAAGCTCATAAATTTACAAATGGAAACCAACTAATCCACAATACAACCCAAAAACAATATCATCATACTATGTGGAAGGATAAACAAGAGTACCCAAAATTAACCAAGACACCATCCACATCTCCACACCAATCTCCATGCTCAAGGCACCAATACATCCCCCAAGAATCACCACAAGCCATTTGTAATGAGATGTTTTTCCTTTACCCATGTCCTGGAAAACGACATATCAAAAAGAAAAAAAGATACAAAGCAGGTGGTGAGTACTAATTCTTAGTATGACTTCCCTAAATGACTTCCCTTCCCATTCCACTAGGATGAAACTGTTATCACATTATATAAAATAGTTTATATAAAACATTAAACAGTGAAATCATTTCCACATGACAACACACCCTTACGAAACCACCTTCACACAAACTATCTAACCCATGGGAAAACCAAACAAACATTACACAATAAATTTCACCATTTCACCATAGAACATCAAAACAATCATTATGGTGGGACTTCAGCCCCTCTTGTTCACCCAATTTCAACCTATCTATACTTCTTAACCACCACCCATAATGGTGGTTCTTCCAACCACTACCCATCACCTTTTATAGTGAGACTCCCCAAACTCTTCTATAATGGTGGTTCTTCTAAACACTATCCATCACCTTTTTTGTGATACTTCCCACCCACTTCCACACAACTCCTCAAATTCCATAATTCATAATCCCCCAACAATCACTAAACATCAAGGCCACACAAATACACACCAGCATTCCTATGACATGCCAATTCACCTCAATAAATAATCAATTTATTAAAATATCTATTTAATCTTTTTTCTGGCCAAAACTCATTTCAATAAAACAAAATACTTATTGAAAACAATCTTCATTCACCATTATCACATATAAATCCCAAAAACCCATTGTAAATCCTTCATTTTAATATAAAATATCATGATGGTTTCACCAGAAAGACCCCTTTTCCGCCAAAATCACCAACACATCACCAATGGATTTATAACCAATTTTAAAAATCAATAACCCAATTAATTTTCAAAAATAATTTTAATTGTGACCATGATTTATGTTCTATCAAGGTTCATTTTAGAGAGAGGCCACATACCTTTAGGGTTCCTGTGAAATCGACACACAAGAAACTACACCTCAAATCAGGCTAACGCACCACGGAAAACTCTCAAGATCCCCATCCCAAACATCTAAAAGATAGAAAATCAACACCCAAGGCAGCCACAACAATAGATATAAATTAATGGAGTGTAGATCTAGAAATCATAAGAATGGGGATTTGTAGATCTAGATGAAACCGTAGAAAACCCAAGAGAAGAAACTTAATCAAAATTAACCACCTTCAAACCAACATAAACCCCCATTGAATCTCTACTAAAATAAGTTGGGGGTCCTCCATCCCTTGAGAACTGAATATCCCAAGTGAGGATCGACTGAGAGAGTTTTTGGAATGAAAATGTGGTAAACCCATGGGAGCTCAGATTTAAAACCTTGTTTTTATGTGGTCGCATGGTCACTTTGCATGGTTTGGAAAATTGTGCGCTAACTGTGCGTGCACCACTATCTGGAGTGTAGTGGTCGGCACGGTTTCCTTTCATGCTTCGACAAAGCATGTGATGTCCATATGAAGTCTATTGTCTCCCACTTCATATTTTTTGGGAGAACCCACACAGTTTCCCCTAACCGTGCTCAAACCAGGCACCCTTAGAAAAGCTTCCAAACTTATTTAAAACCATTAAAAACTCTCCCTACCACTTCCCAACTAATTCCAAGAACATAAAACACATAAAAAGGAATATTAAATTTCTATATATCTAAAACTAGGGTGATAAAATTTATGTTTTTAGTTTCCATGTGATTGTGATGTGC
Organism: Viscum album; assembly: GCA_963277665.1. NCBI lineage: Eukaryota > Viridiplantae > Streptophyta > Magnoliopsida > Santalales > Viscaceae > Viscum > Viscum album. Next base: position 2,052,685,530 of record OY728165.1, read on the forward strand.
GGAGGATCACTATTATGCAAAGGAGCATTGGGAGATTTCCTATGGACCTTACAATTTGGGGAAGCATCTGAGGATGAATAATAATAATAATAATTTAATATTATTATTTTTAAATATGATCAACTCCACGCTGTATGTGAGGATTGGAAAATATTTTATTTTCTTGTTGATTTTGTGGTATTAAAGAAATGGATAAATTATTTTCATGAAACCAAATTAATTATCATGGATGATTAATAAAATCACATTGATATCTCAAGGTAATAAAATTAAAATTATTATACATATTTTTTTGGAATTGGTTTTTGACTAAACGTCATATTTTAAAGAGGATAACCTTAGTATTAAATGGTTTATGTCATGGAACATTACTTCTATAGTGACCCACAATATTCTTGTTTATGAAATATATTCATTATCATTTTCTAGATACATAATACATTCCCTAGGGTAATGTTGTAATTTAATAAATTGGATGTGCCAAGAAAAATAATCAGATTGTCCCATTGAATCTAGAGTGTGGCTTTCACCACTGGGATATGGTTTTGTGGGATTACAGGAATGACAGAATCCCAATAATAATATATTAAATATAAAAATAATTTTTTTATCCCATACACAATTTTTCTAAAAAATTATAATTCACTATATAAACAAATCCTTGGATTAAAAAACCAAGATCTTGGTTGTCTTTAGAAAAATGTGTTTTACCATAGGGATTATATAAATTTGGTTATAATTAAGAATATTTTGTGTTTTATATCATGTTTGGATAAATTAATTAATTTTATTTATTTAAATAATAAATTTATTAATAAATTATGTAAAAACAATGGAAAATTATTCTTTTTGAACACCATTTAAGACCCCCTCTATGCTTTTCCATATAACTTCAAAAGCCCTAAATTGAGGGGAGAGGGGATGGATACTGGTTACTATGACTATGGATCAATTAATGAGATATCACTACCAGAGAGAAGACAAAATTCATTTCTATTAATATTGTCTAAAAATATAATTACATTAAATAGTGTGGGTCCTTTATCAATGCTTAATTTTAGAAAAGATAAGCTTGACCTTTATCAGCACTTTTTTAGTGCAGATAAAGGTCATAGTAACTATTAGAAATATTTTACACTATGAAATACCTAATAAAAAACTATATTTTATAATAAATAATAAAAAAAATTAAATATTGAAATTAAATATAATTAGAATACAACCTTTTCAATGCACCATCTTTTCAAATAAAAATTTACAAAAAAATTAAAAAACTAATATTGAAATTGATGTTAAATAAAAATTAAATCAAAAATAATTATAACCTAATATTATAAAAAACATATATAAGGCCTCTTCCAATTATCGACTTTTATAAAAAATTGAGTTCCTGCAATAGAAATGATGTTTGGTTTTAGAAATAGACTAAAAAAATATAAATATTTTAAATTTAAATTTATATATCCACATATGATAAAATATATTATTAATTAAATAATATAGTAAAAATATTACCAGTCATAGAATTAATTATGTAACTAATGATAATATTTTTTATAATATTCATAGTTCTAAACTATACAATTAATTATTAATTATATTATGAATTATTAATTAAAATTCTAGTTAATAAATAATATAAATAATATTTATAATTACTATATATTTTAAAGATGTTATCCTTTATTAATTAAATAATTCAATTAAATTTTTTTTAATACTTAATTATTTAATTATTTAGTAATTTAATGTCATTATTAATTATTTAATTAATTATTAAATATATAATAATTTATTAATTATAATATTTTTTAAATTTTTTGTAGCTATTAATCTAATTATTCACATTATTTATAATATTTGTCATTACATCTTGCAAACTAGACATGAACGTCGTTCACACCATTTTTTGAGGGTCTACATTCACACATCCTGAGATTATATTTTCCAAATATGGAATACTATATTAAAATTTGAAACCCAACTCATTTTTCTTGATTGGTTTTGAGAATGTGATGTGTATTTTAAACTATATTAACGCATTAATATTGAAAACATGAACTTTGAGTCATACAGACAACATTATGTGTCAAATTGACATGAGGTTTATTAGTACCCCTAAAAATGAATTATGGGTCATTTTATTAATGTATCTACACAATAAAAGGACTTTTTCTTGGTTTATGATATGTGAACTACACTTTAGACTAAAATTATTTTTTTAATTATGAATAAACCCATGGAGTCCAATCAGACATATAATCTATCAAATAGATGTGTGGTAAATCCGTACAAATAAAAAATAAATTGTCAATAATTTTCCAAAATTATCTAGAATATCAAAACCCATTACCTTTATTTAGGCAATGTGATGTGTGGTTTGGGAAAAAATGAAAGTTTAAATGTTATAATAAAAAATTATGTTATACTAGACACTACATATGTCAATTTGACTTCCGGATGATTCATATCCATGAAAAAATTAATTGAATATCAATTTTATACTGTATCAAGAATACCTGGTATCATTTTCTCATTTCTAGATTTTCCAATGGTGTTTTAGATTAAAATGAAATTTTATATTATGAAAACACAATTGGAATCAAAACAAAATAATAAAATATTAAATTTACATGTGTTTGATTTATACGCGTTAAAAATAAATTATTGATCATTTTTCTAAAGAATCAAGTCAATATGGTCTTTTTTTATTGGTTTTGAATATGTTATACTTTTTTAGAGTAAAATGACACTTTTTTTGTCAAATCATGCATCTGGAGTCCCAATGAATTATAGTTTTTTATTTAATTTATATAGATAATAAAATATTTTTTCATAGTTTTTCCAATGTGATTCATGTTTTATAAAAAATACATTTTTAATATGAAAACATGCACCACGAGTGAAAATAGTGCCATCATGTGTCATATTCACATAATATCAACTCCAACACATATAAAATGAATTATGATTCATTTTTATAAATTATAAAGTAAATCCAATCTCATAATTAGGGTTTTGAATATCAAAATTGGGGTTTAGAATTAAATGATTTTTTAACATGCATTTAGAGGCTTATCAAGAACATCATTTGTCTAATTGACATGTGAACAATTACTATTACCAAAATTCTTGGATATGGTAAAAGTTGGCCCTAAAAAATAATATAAAAATTGGAAAAAAGAGTGAAGAGTTATAATGGATGATTAACAATATGAGATTATATCTAACCCAACATATCTTCCTCCACCATTGGAGAATTATAATATAGAGTCTGAAATGACCACATAATATTCCATTACATTATAATTTCAATGAAAAAGAATCCACAAATTGATTATACTCCCTATATTCAGGTGAAATAACTAATTTATGTTAAGTGATGTTATTGAGACACACAATTCAGAGAGGATAAATTCTACAAGGTAGTTTTATTTTTATCATTTTCAGGTCTTGAACAACATTTTTAGAGTCATATTCAATCCATAACAGTTTCCATATATATTGGACAACATATCAAATTTCATATAACATATCCCATAATTTGGATTTATAATCCATTCCAACTCCATTATAATCGTTAAAGCACAATTTGATAAAGTCGTCATTTGTGTCGAAGACTCCACCATAACCAAAGGAGTATAAAATTATAGAGGTTACCCCATTAACATTAACATTGAGACTTGGTATTATTGGAGGTATCCATTACATATACTTATGCATTCTAGGATACCTCAGCCGAGCTGATACACCCAAGAGACTAGGAATATTCCTGTCATTCTAGATTTGATCATTACCTCTTGTCTATTCCATCAATGCATTGTATACCTTTTTATAAAGTTCCATCATGACCACCTATATAGAGGGCCGCTTGTTTTAAAAAAGTGTGAAATTTCAAGCAACCCAAATAGATGAAAAGATATGATCCAATAATTCTAACAATAAGTTATATAATTGTTCGCCACATCCAACAATACAAATAATTTCCATAAATATTGTTTAACTACATATTTGTGTCAATTTTTATGCCAAACAAGTAACCTTAAAATTCCCAAAACAATTTGTAAAAATGATATCTCATGAAAATATGTTTTATATACAATTCTACTATCATACATAAGTTACAATATGACACAAGATGATATACATCTCTTTTCAGTTGATCATGGGTGGCATTTATATTTTTCCATATCCACTAAAGAACAATAAATCTAGAGAGAGGAATGAATTGTGCCTTGAAATTCATAAGCCAATATGGTGGTCTATTTGATACCCAACATTCAAGTTTGTAATACTCTTTGGTATTGAAGTTAAAATTATTGTTTTTTTTTCATACAAAGGTATCAAAATCTATAAAAGTTTAGTTTTGAATATTCAGACCAAAATGAGTACGAACCATGATGTTTGAAGTAGGAATTTGGGATATTTAATTATTTATTGACATCTGACTTGCCTTTGTGGTTAAACTCATTATTTTTTATAGTGGATTGACAATCCATACTGTGGTCCAGCAGAAGAAATTTGATATCCATATTACCATCCATTTTTTTCATGAATGATTCTATAAAGGGAATGTTCGAGAGATTCAAAAACAGTGGAAGTAGGATTGTATATTAATCCTTTTTGAAATCTCCTATTGAACTTATTTGATAATAAATCACTTGAAGGACATATAAAAACCCATTTTTTACTACCCACATAATCATTATTTATCACATAAACTATTTACTCGATACAACATGGAATATCGAGATGTCTAGTGTATTTGGGGCTTAGGAACATTACATAATGACATAAAACATGAAACACATCATCTTTATTAAAACAATTGTTTATATTACCACTAAATTCCCTCATACTTTTCTTTCTATTGGATAACTAGAGGACATTCATAAGAAAATGGTGAGGTATTTAGCCCAGTAATGTAGTAAACAAGGAATAACATAAAAAATACAATACATGTTAAGAAATAGGCATATCAATGGTGCATAAATGAAACATGAAAATAAATTCTTGATAAATAATGATTATGAAAACATGGAAATGTGGCAGTAACACTTATCACTGTAGCTGCATGAGCCAAGTATCATTGTAGTTGGAGCATGATTAACCCTCATTGTACATGAATTAGAATGACTATACCCTCATTGAACATTATGTATTTTGAATCTAATATTTACCCAATGCATTGGAGCGCTATCAGGGTGAACCCTTCTTAAAAAATTCATTTCATGCATATGTGTACCATAAGATCATAAAACATTGTTTCATTAAACATCCTACTTTATTCCACGGTAATGAAATGTTGAATTAATACATGAAACTAATACATCAATAAGTAAATAAGTATAAAGGTGAATACCCTTGATAGAAAAAGGACATTGTATTCACTACACAATGATTTTGTCTTGGAATATGGTGGTGCAATATCAGTAGCATAACTACATGGCATAAGACATCTTAATGAAAGGATGTTGAGGGATAAAATGGTGTCTCGTTTTAGGTAAATGAAATGGACAGTAAGGGGTCAATTCAAAACATGTCCCATCATATTTAATGGAATTTGGATTCCTAATACAAAAGAATTTATTGACTGTAAATGAGTAGAGAGAAATTACATATAGAATTTTAGCATGGAAATGGGTATATAAGAGTGGAATTAATGAGTGAGAAAAGGGATCTCTCATCATTCAAACATAAAGAGGAATTTATTAGGGATGTGCTCAATAATACACCAAAAATTTATAATTGACATTAAAAGGGAATAACAATATTAATAAACTAGGATAAAATGAGAAAGGATAGAATCCCTTACTTGGATGTGTGGTCACAAAGGCTGCAGAGGGGTTTGAGAGGGGATACTGGGGAGGTTGTGGAACCGTTGGAGGATTCTAGGGAGAGGAGGGAAGAGGTTGTATGAACCATAAAGGATTTTAATGAAGAGGAAGTGAGATATTGGGTTGTTTTATATAGTAATGTAGAGTAAAATCATTATTATTTAGGTTTGGGAGACCACACAATAAACTAATCCAAATCCCAAACCAACCATTTATTTTTTCCCATGGTATTTTCCAAAGGGTAGTAGAAAACATTATTTTATAATGACACTGACATCTATATTGAGCCTTAAATGGAGCCATATGTATCAAATCCTGATAGCTATTATTGTATGAGAACTACACTAATGGTAATTTCTCCTCCCATGAACAAGAAAAATCCATAACACAAGACCTTATCATATCCATAGGTTTTGTATCGTTCTCTCAGATTGGCCATCATTCTAAGGATGATACACTATGCTTATCATCAACTGCGTACCAAGGGCTTGTTGCAAGGATTTTCAGAATCAAGATATCAATCTTAGATATCTATTTTATACAATAGAATCTAGAAAACCATGCCACTTTACCACTTCCAGGATATAGATTTTGGATAGATCCACCACTGTATGAGATTCAAAAATCTGGATGAAATGGGCTGACTATGTGAGACAATCCACAATCATCCATATGGAATCATTCTTCCAGACCATTATTGGGGGACCCTTCACAAAATATATTGTTGCCTACTGCTTTTTTGACACTAGTATAGGTAAAGACTGCAACATGCCTTCGGTCCACTGATGCTCTGCCTTTAACTTTTTGACAAGTCAAGCATCTTGAGAAAAACTCAACCATATCCCTTTTCATACTATCCCACTTAAACCACACTTACAATGGATTTTTTATTTTATGATTTATAGGGTGTAAATACCACCTAGAATGATGATATTCCAAATGAATTTTAGCCCGACAAGCCACTGCTACCACCATTTGAATTTGAAAACACAAGACTAAATTAGTATTTATTTCCCAGTTCTCAACAGTCTCCCCACATTTGAGTTTAGACCTCATAGTAATAAATTTAGAATCAGATGTCTTTACCTCTCGAACAAAACCAACCAAGTCAGAATCTAATAAAACTGGAATGAAGTCTGTTCTTTAACCCAGTCCTCTAATTCCATCTGCATGTTGGATATGACTGACATCAACAGCCACAAATCTAATTCCAATGTCACCACTTGTGTAACACCCTGAGATTTTATGAGAAATATTTTTTATGTCTTATGTTTTATGTTACACTAAAGAAATCTTTCACTATACGCAACACTATCTGGGCTTGCGTTACACGCATGGGCAACCTTTCTCGATAGCTTGCATTATACAGAATACCGAGTTTCACTAAACAACAATATGTTATAAAAATATTATATAAACTAGTCGTTATGAATAGTAATGCCCACTTTTTTAAATTTTATAAATTTTATCTTTCAAAATGGAATTAATTTTTGGATTTGGAATAATGAAATTATCTTAGGGTAAATTTTTTGTATTTTGCTGAAAACATTCAATTTTTGATGAATAGTGAAAAAACAATGAGTTGTAGTTTAAAACTGAATTTTTATTTAAATAATTTTTTATTTTATTTAAATTTATTTTTGGTCAAAATAGATACATAATACCTATATAATTTCAATGTAATTCATTGAAGTCATTATATAATAATTTTAGATATGTAAAAAATTTATTGAACTTTTCACCGTCTTTTACCGACCTTATAGGAGAATTTGCAAATTTACATAAAACATAATTTTACCACTTCTATGAGAATAATTTCACAAATAAAAGAGACACGGTTGATATCAATAAGTAAAATGTGGTTCAATAAGACAAAAATAATTTTTGGTGAATAGTATCTTTTTTACTTTTATTTACCACGGTTAAAAGTAAATAGGTGTTATTAAGGGTAAAAATGATATTATTATTACCCTAAAACATGTCCTAATTCTACTAAATAAGTTTAATTTGACCAAAAAAATCCATAGGAATAAAATATGACCCTTTAAGTCCATATAGATTTGATTAGGACATTTATTATTATTTAATTCAAATAAATGTTAAAAGAGTAAAAATCCAAGATTAATAACTAAAACATTTTTTATATAGGGTTATACAGAATATAAATTCGACTATAAATATTCATTAGAAAGATAAAAATATTTCCTACATAATTGTATTTTATTTATATTTTTTAGATATTAAATAATTTAATTTAGTTATGACACAATGATGATGTAGTAATTAGCATATAAATGAAATATTAACATAATTGATATTATAAATACTAAAATAAAAGTAATTTGAGACTTTTTATGAATTACAATAATTTTATAGGTTAATATTACATATAATGGTTGGTTATAGGAATTTTTCTCGAAGTAATAATGCTCTTATAAATTTAGAAAAAAAAAACAAAATACTCAATAGTGACAAAATAGACATAAAAGAGTTTTTAAAATTAAAATTATATTATTAATTGATATAATGGTCCTAAAAATCAAAGGTTCAGAAAAAATACTTATATAATATTATATATGACATTAATGAACCAATTGGGGTTCGATTGGTAGTTTATAGTATGTTTATTAACCATATAGTGTTAGGATACAAGAAGCCACGGTGAAAGTTAAATTATTTAACTTAGAGTTAAATCTAAATGATAAGGTTAAAATGGTAACCTAAACTTGTCTAAAAATATATTGGTTGAAATGATTTCAAAAAATACCCACCCTAGACTCGAAATAAGTCACTTTGGAGCCATTATAAATCAAATATTAAGTTATTTTAAAATAATGTTTTATGGTTTTACTAAGGTGCCCCTCACCCCTCTCATAAAAGGGAACATCCCCTTCTCTCTAATTTACACCTCCAAAGCCATTTGGATCAGCCAAACCCTTCACAAATAACCTCTAAACTATCCTACCTTCATCCTAGAGGCCTTTCTTTAGTCATAAATCCAACCTAAGGATCCCTTTTGATCAAATCGAAAAGAAAGAACCAAAAGAAGAGGTAAGTATCTCACCACCTATTTCAAGTTCCTTTCTTCTTCCACTTCCTCCTTATTTGTTGTTTCCATTCTAAAATAATAAATCCATTATATTATATATACTGTTAGGTTATTATAAAAATGGTAAAACTATATTAGTTATCTTATCCATCTTATGAATGAAAAAGTCACCACACGTGCGTACGTACGGCTTACCGTCTCCACATCGTGGTGTATCTTGTTATTCAAACATTTAATCGTTTGGATGGGTATAATAATTAGTATAAATGATATATATAATAAAGATAAAATTATTATGAATCATTATATATGATATACCAACCAATTATATTTGATTTTAATATCAAAAGAATGATATTGTCACTCGTGCGTACGTACGGACTACCATCTCCACGAACACGATGAGATTCATTCCCCATTGTATCAATTCAAGACTAATTTTCATTTGATGTTTTAAAATAATGTTTTAAGTACTTAATATAATTCGGGATATGAATATTATAAAACCTATCCATAATAAAGACGGCTTATTTTACAAAACATATAAAAGAAAACGAGTAAGTTAACACCCGAAATGACGATAATACTAAAATATTATTGACAAAGCAATATTAGAAGATCATATATGATATCTTATTTATGTATATGATTCTTTTATAATTTAATAACAATGATTTTAATATTATACATGAGGTTAAACTACCCTAAACCAAGGAAAAGTACAAGGTAAGGGTTAATTCTACAACCTCTTCATTATTAAAGGTTGTTTATATCTAATTATCTATTGGGACCTCTTTATCATCCACATCCATGTTTCCATAATAAGTAATATTATTAATATACCCCTACAATTGTTTAAATCCAATTTTACCTATTGGTTAATTTTTAGTAAAATATATGAAAGGAATATTTTGTCATTTTCATTACAAGATACTTTTTTACTTTTCTGACCAAAGTACGAGAAGAATGTTTATTTAACTTATACATCATGAACGGATTTTTATGCTTTCATAGAAAATTATTTCCATGAAGCTTCCTTTACAAGTATTCAAGTTTTTTTTCAATCAACTTCTTCTATTTTAAAATTTTATGACATGTTGAGAAAGGAAAAATGTTTTCAAAGTAGAAAGGATATTTTCCTCAAGATTGGATTTCATGTGTTTTATCAAAATTATTTTCCATCTATGATGATATAGGGTTATGTTTTTGTCCCTATTGTTACATTGATTTGATTATGTTATGACGGTATTATTTTTATGATGTCCTTTTATCTTATGGATTATGTTATAATGGCATGATGTTTAAGAATCCCATTTTTATTACATGGGATATGCTATGATGTATGATTTATGATTTTGTGGAACACATAAGAATGGTTCATTATGAGATGTGTGGGACCTATATCTCCCTCCAATGCATTGTGTAAAGATTTATAATTCATGATATATACATGGATGGAATGGAATGTTAATCTTATTCAGTGATACAGGACTGGAACAAAGAGTGAACTTGGTTCAGTAATTGACATTGTCCACTATGATGGTCCTGGAAATGTGTATTGACTAATATGAAATGATTTTATATGATTATGTGTGTTTTCCACAAAATTTCATGTTTTATGTTATGATTTTTGGGATTACATTTCACTACTATGATTTATCCCATGTCATGATATTATGATCTCTTCTTTAGGTTAAGATTTTCAAAAAAATTTGTTCTTATGAATATGATACAATTGATATTTCCTTTGTTTACAATTTCTGTGCATTTTAGCTCACCCTTTTGTAAGTTTTTTCCCCAAGTCAGGAAGAAGGGTATTAGGTAGGATATGCCAAAAGGGACTCTAGATATGATGAAATAAATAGGAGACAATTTAGATGATTTATGAACCAGTTATTTATGTTTCCCAGTTTCAAAAGACACTATACCTATACTGTCCTATCATGATTTTGTTATATATTTTAATAAGTATGCTTAAACTCTAAAGTAATAAGAATGTATGTAAAGTATGGGTCGTTATTACTTGATTATATGATTTCCTTTATAATGCAGCTACCATCGAATTTCCTTCACCCGGTGTGTACATTAAGTCGAAATAAAAAATCAAAAAATATTCAATCCATTTCAATTGCCTCATGTTCAAGTCTCTTTGGGAAATAATATTCTTTAAACTCTTTTGATCGGAAAACAATATAAATTTCTCACCAAAGAGATAATAATGCAACATTTTTTAAGAATGAACCACTGCCTCCAACTACAAATCATGTTTTGGGAATTTCATCTCATGCAACCTCAACTGACGTATTCCTTACACAATAACTTGATCCCCCTACATGAGAACACATTCCAACTCAGATCCCAATGTGTCACAATTCACCAAGTACGCTTTCCTTGGTTCTGGAAAAATCAAGATTGGTGCTGATATAAGGAGACCCTTTAACTATTCCAATAATTTTTCAACACTTCCCATCTCAATAAAATTAAATATTATTCCTTCTCAAAGCTGTCATTGGAAAAGGAAACTGTGAGAAATTATGAACAAAATAATGATAATACCCAGCTAGACCAAAGATTCATCATATTTCGAAAATGTTCTTTCATGGTTGCAATGAGAAAACAGACTCTATCATTTTTGAATCAATTGAATCACCCCTCTTAAAAATTACATGGAAAAAGAAATGATGATCATGAATCCGAAAATCAACCTTAAAAATTTGGCATACAACCGATGGTCCCTCAAGATCCACTACACGATCACCATGTGCTACTCATTCTCTACCATTCTACTCGAATACACCAGTATATAATACAAAAATAACACCACAAAAGAATCTATATATCTTTGAAATATCTGATTCATCCATTCCATGAGAAATATTGGTGCATTTGTTAGACCAAAAGGCCTAAACACATACTCGTAATGGCCCTATCTACATCTGAAAACTATTTTCAGGATATCCTCCTTACTCACCCACAATTGGTTATACCCTGACCACATGTAAATCTTAGAGAAACGCTGATCTATCATAAATTGTTCAAACATATCATCAATATGTGGAAGTGGATATCAGTTCTTTAACATAAACAGGTGATTTTTATGATAATCAACGCAATGACTCAAGGTTCGATCAACATTTTGAACAACAAAGAATGGTGATACTCACTTAGAAGTGTTAGTCCAGATGTACCATTTTTTTTCTTTCTCTTCCAATTGCACCTTTATTTCCCGCAATTCTGTGGGTGCCATTACGAAATATGAATGTGATATAGGACTGGTCCCGCAAAGCAGATCAATCATAAACTCCACATCTCTCAGGGGTGGAAAACCTATGAATTCGTTGGTATATACATCCATAAATTGAAACAAAAATATAAGAAGAACACTTAGCTCAACATCTTCCACTTATACCAACGAAAAGGCCTATAACTAAGATAAGATCATGAAAACTGTTGTTTCTAAAAAAACATGTTGCACCCATCATGCACTCTTCTCCCCTCTAAGGATATGTCTAATGCCATCTCCCATCACAAAATTAACCATTCGTGCATATAAATTAAAGTCAGTAATAAATGTCTCCAACCAATCCATTCCCATCATTATGTCATAAGAATCTATGTCATGTACTGATAAATCATACATTAATATGATGCCTTCCACTACTAAACAACACGCTTGAAATAGGATGGATTGACACACTAAACTGAAGAAGTTTGAAGGTTCTAAACAAAGGCATCATTTTCCATGTGTAATCCCAAAAAATAAATTATGCGATAAGTAAGAAAGAATTGGAATCACATGTTTTAAAAAATGCTTCCATCAACATGGAAATTAAAATAACCATACCTTGAACTCTTGATGATCCCAACGGATCATCCACCACAACATGCCCTGCTCCAAGAAGATGTGTGCTTTCCATGATCATCACTTTGTTATCATGATAAAACATCCCTTTATGAGTAGTGTCATGAACACCCAAGATCAGATCATTACATCAATAACTTTTTTTATTACATATATTCTAACAATTATGACATGCTCGAGGTTTGGACTTACAATCCCACTTGATGTAGCTCATAGATCCACTCTGAAAACATCTCGGAAAACACATGGGTCTTAGTGGAAGTTTTAATAATCTTGTCGTCTGATTATGCTGTGATCCTTGTCTGTGTGAAAAGGATTACGTTTTTCTATTTATCTCAGTGTGAGGGTTCAAAACTCATCTCGTGAGAACAACAATAGTTCTATTACGTAGATTTCTGACTGTGATAGACATCGTAATAGGTGTACTAGGTTGCAGTCCTGAAAGCACTATTTTAAAATCTTAAATGATGCATTGGGCCAACTGCTGGATCCCCTTGGGCTTAGGTGCCACCACATTTTTTGTAACATCCTCTGATTGGTCTATACGATGACTATTCGATTCCATCTTTATCAAAATTAGAATCAGCATAATTCTCAACCTTTAAAAACCAAAGGCTTCAAATTTCAATTTCCATTACATTGAAACTATCACAACAAGGCTTTCCACAATTTCACATTTCTTGCATTGAATCTTTTTTAATGAAAATCCCCAATTTTTGGAAAATTAACACATTTTCAAAATACTATGAATTTTCATGGTCAAAGCCTTCCATTTTAAATCCCAGTTCTGAATTTTAAAAAATCCACACATTCATACCACACCATTAATCATTATACCTCAATGAAATATGAATTCTAGTGGGAAGTAATTTCTATAATGCATTCCATGCTCATCACATTGGCTACACCCATGACAATGAGATATTCAATGCCTATAAGTGTCTCCAAACACGTAGGTACCCAACTCCCTAATAACACGATGTTCAGTATAAAATGGTTAGTTACGTCCTTTTATTATATACAATAATAGTTCCGACAATTCTATGCCTTTCTACCATCCAGACTCAATGAATAGACCAAGAAAGAAAGTCTACACCAAGACCAATGATCAAGCCCAAGGATCGAAAAACTGCTGTCACTTGTAATCCAATGACCTAACAAACTGTTACCATATGCAAAATACCACCCCATATCATTGGCTTGTGATGGTGGAGGAATGTAACATGGCCTTAAGAGACATTCCCAAGGTGAAAAAGGATAAAAATAAATTCCATGGGCTTTGAGAATAATTTGGGGAATGATTTTCTTTTAAGACAAAGCTAACCAACAAAAAATCCACAACTATATGATGCATGTTAACAAACCAACTGAGCTCATAAATTACCAAATGGAATCCAACTAATCCCCAATAAAAACCAAAAACAATATCATCATACTGTGAGGAAGGCTAAAAAATGGAACCCAAAAGAAACCAATACATCATCTACATCTCCTCACCAATCTCCATGCTTCAAGGACCAACACATCCCACAATCATCACAATGAGCCACTAGTAATGAGTTGTTTAGCCTTTACCTGTGTCCTGGAATATGAAATATGCAAAAGCCCCAAAGATCCAAAATAGTTGGTGAGTAATAATACATATTTTGATTTCCCCAAATTAATTCACTTTCCACGCCACTAGGATAAAACCATTAGCTCATTATATAAAACAGTTTATATAAAAAATTAAATAGTGAAAACATTTCCACAAGATAACACACCATTTCCAATCCACCTTTACCCAAACAATGCAACCCATGGGAAAACCAAAAAACCATTCCAAAATACATTTCACCATTTCACCATAGAACATCAAAACTATCATTACAGTGGGAATTTTTTCGCTCTTGTTCACCCAATTTCAAACTAGAGGTACTTCATTATCACCACCTATAATGGTGGTTCTTCCAACCACTACCCATCACCTTTTATTGTGAGACTCCCTAAACTCTTCTATAATGTTGGTTCTTCCAACCACTATCCATCACCTTTTTTAGTGATACTTTCCTCCCACTTCCACACAACTCCTCAAATTCCATAATTCATAATCAACCAACAATCACTAAACACCAAGGCCACACAAAAACACACCATCATTCCTATGACATGCCAATTAACCTCAATAAATAAACAATTCATTAAAATATATATTTAATCAATTTCCATTCCAAACCACATTTAAATAAAACAAAATCTTTATTGAAAACAATTTTCATTCACCATTGTCCAAAATAGATCCCAACAACCCATTATAAATCCTTCATTTTAAGTTCAAATATCAAGATGGTTTCACCAGAAATCCCCCTTTTCCCCCCAAATCACCAACACATCACCAATGGATTTAAAACCAATTTTACAAATCTAAAACACAATTAATTTTCACAAAAAAAATTAATTGTGACTAAGCCTTATGTTCTAGAAAGGTGGAGTAGAGAGAGATTCCACATAAATTTAGGGTTCCAGTGAAATCGACACACAAAAAACTACACTGAAAATCTTGCGAGTGCAACACCAAAACCTCTCTAGATCCCCATCCCTAACATCAAAAAGCTAGAAAATCAACACCCTAAGTAGCCACAACACTATATATACATGAATGGTGTGTATATCTTGAAATCATAGGAAGGGAGAAGTGTATATCTAGAGGAAACCGCATAAAAACCAAGATAAGAAACTAACTCAGAAAAAACCACCTTCAAACCAACATGAACACCCATTGAATCGCTACTTAAATCAGTGGGGCCCCTCCAACCCTTGAGAACTGAAAATACTCAGTGAGGATTGAGTGGGAGATTGTTTTTAATGAAGTTGTGGTAACCCCATGGAAGCACGGATTTAAAACCCTGTTTTCATGTGGTCGCATGGTTACTTCGCACGGTTTGGAAAACAATGTGCTAACCTTGCATGTGCCACAGTCTGGAGAGAAGGGGTTTGCAAGGTTGCATCAAATGCTTCAAAAAACCCTGAGATGTCCATACAATGCCTAGTGTCTCTCACTTAATGGATTCTTGGAGAACCCACACAGTTTCCCCTAACCATGCTCAAACCGGGAACCTATAGAAAAGCTTATTCACTTATTCAAAACTATTCCAAACACTCCCAACCACTTCCAATTCATCCCAAGAACATTAAATGCATAAAAAGGCATAATAAATGACTACATACCTCAAACTAGGGTGCTACAATTTGTGTTTACATTTTCCATGTGATTGTGATGTCAGGAGGATCATTATGATGCAAAAGAGCTTTGGAAGATTTTCTAGAGCCCTTACAATTTAAAGAAGCTTCTGAGGATGAATAATAATAATAATAATTGAATATTATTTTTTTAATATATGATAAACTTCGTTCCATAGATGAGGATCGGAAAAGATTTAATTTTCTTATTTATTTTGTTTTATTCATGAAATTGATATATTATTTTTATGAAACCAATTTACTTATCATGGAAGATCGATAAAATCACCTTGATATCATAGAAGAATAAAATTAAATTTATTGTACATATTTTTTTGGAATTGGTTTTTGACAAAATGCCATTTTATAAAGAGGATAAAGTTAGTATTAAATGGTTTATGTTGTGGTACATTACTTTTATAGTGACCCACAATATTCTTGTTTATGAAATATATTCATTATCATTTTCTAGATACATAGTGAATTCCCTGGGGTAATGTTGTAATTTAATAAATTGGATGTGCCATGAAAAATAACCAGATTTTCCCATTGAATCTAGAGTGTGGTTTTCACCCCTAGGATATTGTTTTGTAGAATTACAAGAATGACAGAATCCCAATAAAAATATATTAAATATAAAAATAATTTTTTTATCTCGTACACAATTTTTCTCAATAATTACAATTCCCTATATAAAAAAATACTTGCATTAAAAATCCGAGATCGTGGTTGTCTTCAGAAAAATGATTTTTCCATATGGATTATATAAATTTGTTTCTAATCAAGACCCTTGTGTGTTTTTTATCATGTATGGATTAATTAATTCATTTAATTCATTTAAATAATAAATTTATTAATAAATTATGTAAAAATAATGGAAATTTATTCTTTTTAAACACCATTTAAGACCCCCTCTATGCTTTTCCACAAAACATGGAAAACACTAAATTGTGGGGAGAGGGGTGGGATGCTGGTTATAATGAACATGGATCAATTAAAGAGATATCACTACTAGTGAAAAGACAAAACTCATTTCTATTAATATTATCATAAAATATAATCACATTAAATAGCATGGGTCCTTTATCAATGATTAATTTCATCATTTATATGCATAACCTTTATCAGCACTTTTTTAGTGCTGATAAAGTTCCTATTAACTATTAGATATATTTTAACCTATTAAATACCTAATAGAAAAATATATTTTATAATAAATAATAAATACAATTTAGATATTGAAATTAAAAATAATTAGAATAAAACCTTTTCAATTCTCCATATTTTCAAATAAAATATTACATAAAAATTTAAAAAAATAACATTTAAATTGATGTTATATCAACATTGAATAAAAAATACTTATACCATAATAAAAAAACATATATAAGGCCTCTTCCAATTAGTGACTTTTAAATAAAATTATGCCCCAGCAATAGAACTAATGTTTCTTTTTGTAACATACTACTAAAAATATATAACTTTTAATATAAATTATATATAATTTACATATGATAAATTATATTATTAATTAATGAATATATTAATAATATTACCAGTCATACAATTAAATATGTAACTAATGATATTATTTTTTATTATATTAATAAATCTGAGCTATACTATTTATTATTAATTATATTATGAATTATTAATTAAAATTTTATTTAATAATTTATATATATATTTTGTTAATTACTATATATTTTAAAGATGTTATCCATTATTAATTACATTAATTATTTAAATTATTTTTAATTATTAATTATTTAGTTATTTAATAATTTTATTCCATTATCAACTATTAAATTAATTATTAAATATATTATTATTTATTAATTATAATATATTTTTTAATTTTATTGTAGCCATTAATATAATTATTCACATTAATTATATTATTTGTCATTACATCATGCAAAAAACACATGAATGTGGTTCACACCATTTGTTGAGGGTGTACATTCACATTTCCTGAGATTATATTTTCCAAATATGGATTACTATCATAAAATTTGAAATCCAACCCAGATTTCATGACTAGTTATGAGAATGGGATGTCGATTTTAAACTAAATTGAGGAATTAATATTGAAAACATGAACTTTGAGTCATACAGACAACATTATGTGTCAAATTGGCATGAGGTTTATTAGTACATGTAGAAAGTGAATTATGGGTCATTTTATTAAAGTATCAACCTAATACAAGATATTTTTCATTGTTTAGGATATGTGAACTGTGCTTTAGACTAAAATGATTTTTTTAATTATGAATAAACTCATGGAGTCCTATAAGACATATAATCTGTCAAATAGATGTGTGGTAAATTCTTACGTATCGAAAATTTATTGTGGATCATTTTCCAAAATTATCAAGAATATCAAAACCCATTACCTTGATTTAGGCAATGTGATGTGTGTTTTGGGAAAAAATTAAACTTTTATTGTTATAATAAGAACATTGAGTTATACTAGAAACATCATATGTCAGGATGACTTGCGGATGATTCCTATACCTGAAAAAATGAATTGAGGATAAATTTCATAATTTATCATGAATACCTTGAATCATTTTCTAATTTATAGATATTCCAATGGTGTTTTAGATTAAAATGAGATTTTATATTATAAAATCACAATTGGAATCCTACTGAAATAAATAAATATTAAATTTACATGTGTTTGATTTATACACATAAAAAATAAATTATTGATCATTTTTCTTCAGAATCAAGTAAATATGCTCTTGTTTTCTTGGGTTTGAATATGTGATTCCTTTTTAGAGTAAAATGACACTTTTTATGTCAAATGAAGCATCTGTAGTCCCAATAAATTATAGTTTTTTATGGATTTTATATAGATAATATAATATTTATTCATAGTTTTGTCAATTTGATTCATGTTTTATTAAGAAATTCCTTTTTAATATGAAAACATGCACCACGAGTGTAAACAGTTCCATCATGTGTCAGATTCACATAATATCAACTCTAACAAATAAAAAATGAATTATGATTCATTTTTATAAATTATAAAGTAATTCCAATCACATAATCAGAGTTTTGAATATCAAAATTGGGGTTTATACTTAAATGATTTTTTGACATGCTCTTAGAGGCCTATTAGGAACACCATTTGTCTAATTGACATGAAAACAATTACTATTCCCAAAATTCTTGGATATGGTAAAATATGGTCCTAAAAAAATATAATAAAAATTGGAAAAAAGAGTGACGTGTTATAAGTGATGATTACAAATAAGAGATTATATCTAACCCCACACATCTTCCTCCATCATTGGAGAATAATAATATGGAGTCTAAAATTACAACATCATATTCAATTACATTACAGTTTCATTGAAAAAGAATCCACCACATGATTATACTCCCTATATTCATGTGAAATAACTAAGTTATGTCAGGTGATGTTGTTGATACACACAATACACATAGGTATAATTCTGCAAGGTATTTTTATTGTTATTGTATTCTTGTCTTGAACATCATTTTTAGAGTCAGATTCAATCCATTATTATTTTCATATATATTGGACAACATATCAAATTTCATACATTATATCCCATAATATGGCTTGATAATCCATTCCATCTCCATTAAAATCGTTAAAGCGCCATTTGATAAATCCATAATTTGTGTTGAAGACTCCTCTATAACCTAAGGTGGATAAAATTATAGAGGCTACCAGATTAACATTAACATTAAGACTTGGGTTGATCGGAGGTATCCATCAGATATACTTATGCATTCTGTGATACCTCAGCCGAGCTGATACACCCAAGAGTCTAGTAATATTCCTATCATTCTAGATTTGATCAATAACTCTTGTCTGTTACATCAATGCATTGTAGACCTTTTTATAAAGTTCTATCATGAACGCATATATAGAGGGCCTCTTGTCTTCAACCAATGTGGCATTTCTAGAAACCCAAAATGCTAAGAAGATAGAATTAACTACTTCTAACAATATGTTATATAACTGTTCACTATATCCAACAATACAAATCCTTTCCATAAATATTGTTTAACAACATATTTGTGTCAATTTATAACCCAAACAAGAAACCTTAAAATTTCCAGAACTTTAAGGAAAAAAAATCTCATGAAAAGCAGTAGTATATACTCTTATACTAACATATATACATTACAATATGACACAAGATGATATAAATCCCTTTTCAGCTGATCATGGGTGGCATTTATATTTTTCCATATCCTCTGAAGAATAATAAATCTGGAGAGAGGAATAAATTGTGTCTTGAAATTCATAATCCATGATGGTGGTCTATTTGATACACAACATTCCAGTTTTTAATACTCTTTGTTATTGAAGATCAAATTCATGTTTTGTTTCCATAAAAATGTCTCAAAATCCATAAAGGTTTAGTTTGAAATATTCATACCAACATGAGTAGGTACCATGATGTTTGAAGTATGAATTTGGGATATATAATTATTTATTTACATGTATCTTTCCTTTGATGGTAAACCCATATGTTCTTTAGGGGATTGACAATCCATATGGTGGTCCAATAGTAAAAATTTGATATCCATATTACCAGTAATTTTTATCATGAATTTTTCTATAAAAGGAATGTTTGAGAGATTCCCAAACAGTGTCAGTAGGATTGTATATAAACCATTTTAGAAATCTCCTATTGAACCTATTTGATATGAAATCACATTAAGTAAATATAACAACCCATCTCTTTAATACCCACATAAACATGATTTATTACAAAAACTATTCACTCGATAAAACATGAAAGATCGAGAGGTTTAGTGTATTTGTGGAATATGAACATTACATAATGACTTAAATCATGAAACACAACATCTTTATTATAATATTTGTTTACGTGACCAATACATTCCCTCGTATTTAGCTTTCTATTGGATAACCTAGGGACATGCATATGGAAAGGGTGAGCTATAAAGCCCGGTAATGTAGTAAACAAGGCATAATATGAATAATATAATACATGTTAGGCAACATGCATATGAATGGAGTATAAATTAAATATGAAAATAAATTCTTGATAAATAATGATTATAAAAACATGGAAATGTGGAAAAAACACTTATCAAAGTAGTGGCATGAGCCAAGGATCATTGCACATGGAGAATTATTAACCCTCATTGCACATGAATTATCATGAGTATACCCTCATTGCACTTGACATATTGTTATATTAATCTTTACCCAATGTATTGTAGCACTATCAGGGCGCACCCATCTTAAACATTTCATTTCATGAATATGTGTACCACAAGATCATACAACATTGATTCATTAAACTTCGTAATTTACTCCACGTTAAAGGAATGTGGAATTAATATATGAAATTATTCCATCAATAAGTAAATATGATTAAAGGTGAATACCCTTGATAATAAAATGGGCATTATATTCACTACACAATGATTTTGTCTTGGAAAATGGGGGTGGAATTTCAGTAACATAACTACATGGAATAAAACATCATAAAGAAAGGATGATGAGGGAGAAAATGGTGTCTCATCATATGTAAATGAAATGGATAATAAGGTGTAATTTTAAAACAAGTCTCAGAATTTTAGCATGGTAATGGGGGAACATGAGAGGAATTAATAAGTGCAAAAAGGGATCTCTCATCATAAAAACATAAAGAGTAATGTATGGGGGAGGTGAACAATAATACCCCCATCATTTATAATTAGAAATAAAAGGGCATAACACTATTAATAAACAAGGATAAAAGGAGAATGAATCGAATCCCATACTTGGATGTGTGGTCACAAAGGCTAGGGAGGGGATTGAAAGAGGCTTTTTTGGAGGTTGGGGAACCTTTTGAGGATTCTAGATACAGGAGGTAAGTGGTTTTATGAACTCAAAATGCTTTTATTGAAGATGAAGTGAAATATTGTGTGGGTTTATATAGGAATGTAGATGAAAATATTTATTATTTAGGTTTGGGACCCCACACAATAAACTAATACAAACCACAAACCAACCATTTTTTTGCCCATGGTTTTTCTAAAGGGTAATGGAAAACATTATTTTATAAGTTCAATGGCTGAACAGCTAAAAATATTACGTTTTTTTATGTGTAGGTGAGTCACTCTCAAAGAAATCATTTAAAAAAGATAAAAAAGTTTTATAAGTATTGGAGGGTCCAATAAGGCTTTGTAAAATAAATAAAATAAACCTAAAATCACATTATTTTAATGGTAAAACATATTTTGTAATAACAAACCATTTTTAGTATTTTATTACAACATTATTGGGTCTTTATGATGTCATAAAACATATTATATAATTAATCAGTATTTAATTTTTTACCCAAAAAGTCATTTTTCTTAGAAAATTATGAAAAATTCATCGTTGGATAATTTTGATGTACTGATTCAAAAAATAATACTCATTTTATCTAATTAGTTTTCTAAATATTTTAATTTTTACATTTATGATAAAAAATAGAATTTATCGAAAATTAAAGTGTTTTGACAAAAAATGGCTTTCAAACATTAATTAAAATCAAAATTATATTCATAATAATTAATAGATCATTTATTTTTAATAAAATTTAATTTAATAATAATATTTAATTAAAATATTATTTAATTCAAAAATCAATTAATTCATCAAAATAGATTTCTTAATTAACTAAAAATGTTATTCTTGTTTTAAAATACTATTTACAAAGTAATAATAATAAAATGAACGTATATTATCTGTAAAAAAATATTGTACATAATCATAGTACAATGGTCTCATTACATAACCCCTTATATCACCCTCATAAGACCGAAAGATAATGTGTGAGATGGTGACAAACTCTTGGGGTGGCTCGGATAACATCGCTCGGGTGGTAATCTCTATCAGCTTCCACTTCTCTCGTATGCAGTTTTTTTCGAGCTTAACATGATGTAGCTCGACATGGGCTTGTTCAAGAGTGAAGCCCGATTATGCCACCTCCCTTCTGAGCTCCAAAAAATGGGCTTCGCATGGAGCAATTCTACTGTATAAGGTCTTCTTTTTCTTTTTCTGAGTAAATTGTCTTTGTTGAATCTCTATATTTATAAGAATCATGTGGTCAATATTTAATGAATATATTAGCAATGGTCACAATTATTAATGGTATTTTAAAATAGAAAAAACTCCAATGAAGATCATATGTTATATGACCATTTTACATAATAATACATTTAATTAGATATTGAGTACTTTCCATTAATAAAAGTATGGGTCGTTACAATCATCCCCCCTTATGAAACTTCTCCCTTGAAATTTCATTTTACCTTCTATGATGCAAACTAGTGTGGGTAATTTCCATTCATTACCTCCATTAGTTCCTATGTTTCTTCTCCACACTTATGATTTCTCCATAGTACCTTGACCAAGCGGGTAGTCTTGTTACATATAAATTTATCTATACGATCCATGATCTTCACAGGGTGATACTCTTATGAAATATCATCCTCGAACTATACTATCTATGAAGTGAGAACATCTGAAAAGTTTTATATGTACATCCTTAAGATGGATATATGAAAGACATCATGTAATTTGGCCATGGTATGTGGAAGTTCTAGTCGATAGGCCACAAACCTGACACCATCAATAATCTTGAAGGGGACGATGTACCTAGGGAATAGATTCCATTTTTATCCAAACCTCATGACCTTCTTCCATAGAGAATTTTTAAGAAATACCATCTCTCCAACTTTTAACTCAATGTCTCATCAACAGTTATCTTCATTACTCCTCTCTCAACATTGGTCTTCCTTTATATGATACTGAATGGTTTTAAACTTATCTACCATTTATTCATCCATTTTAGGTCCTTTCATCATATTCTCATCGACTACATCCAAACACACCAGTATTTGGCAACTTTTCTTATAAAGGTGTTCATATGGTGCAATTTAGAATCATGGGAGTAATATGTTATTATTGGAGAATTCAACCTGTTTAAGATGACGGTACCATCCACCTTTGAAGTCCATAGAATATGATCTTTACATATCATCTAATTTTTGGATAGTTCACTCAGATTGGCCATCTGTTTGAGGATGATAGGTCGTACTGAAGTTTAGTTCATTTCTTGGAGAATATTGGAGACTTTTCTAGAACACCATTGTGAGTCTCGGATCATGATCAGATACAATAGATAGTGGTACTCTATGTATCCTTACCACTTCTTTGATATAAATGTGTACAAGTTAATCCAATTATAAGTCATCTTGAATCGTGATAACGTGATATGTATTCGTATGATGATCCACAATGACACAAATAGATTTTTTTCCTCTAGATGTCCAAGGAAGTACAGGGAAAAGGTCCAAGGTAATGTTCTCCCACCTCCATGTTGGTATGGGTAGTGGTTTCATCATCCCCTTATACATTTTCCTCTCAGACATAACTTTTAGACATACTAGGCACCTTGATGTATATTCAATAATCTCCCAGTTTATATTATCTCACCAAAATATTCTTCAGAGATCACGATATATCTTTGTGCTCCCTATGTGAATAGAAAATTTTAAGTTATGTGCATTTTTTTAGATGATTTTTCTTTATCTATGGATCAGATGGTACATATAATCGTGACCCAAATCTCATAATTCCATCCTTTTCAACAATGAACTCTCAGGATCTCCCATTTGTGATTACATTCTCTCTTTTTAGAATTTCAACATCTTTTATTTGAGAATCATATATTTTATACAAGAGATACGGGTGAGAAATCATTTGGGAAAGGATTGAGGATGTTCCTCTCTTAATGATTCACATGTCTGTCCCATGAAAATATAAGAATATTGTATCCTTTTCAATTCCCATCATTGATAATGATGTAGGATCCTTTCTACATAGAGCATTTGTCACCTTTTTTTCCTTACTGTGATGGTAGTGGATTGAGCGGTCATATTATTTTATGTGAACTATCTATCATTTTTGGCACATATTATTCTCTTTTGTTGTGAATATATATTTGAATATCTTGTGATCAGTATTTATGTCAAACTTATCCTTATATATGTAATGCTTCCAAATTATCATCGTACCGATCACAGCCGCTAACTCCAGGTCATGTGTTGGATAGTTTTTCTCTTGTATTTTCTACTGCCATGTGCCATAGGATATCAATTTATCGGTTTGCATTAGCACACAGACTAAAAACCTCTTTGAAGATTCATTGTACACCCCATTGAGTTCTCCACTTTTGGGAGTGTGAGTATCTGTGCAGTGATAATAATAATTTTTAACTCCTTGAATTTATCTTCGCATTAATCACTCCATGAAAATGTTACTCCCTTCCGGCCTAGCTTTGTAAGAGGGTTGGACAAGCATGATAACAAATTGGAAATAATATCCTACTAACCCCATGATGGTACAACTATATGTTACAGATGTTGGCCTCATCCATCCCTCAATTGTAGCTGTCATGGAGGGATCCATAGATATCACATTGCTTGTGATGATATGGACCAAGAATAAGACCTCCTTCAAACAGAACTCACACTTGTTGTACTTCACATAGAGCTTATCCTTTCTCAAGGTCTCTATTATAATTCTTATATGCTCCACATGTTACAACATGGTTTTGTATTATATAAGAATAATTTATATAAAGACTACCACAAATTTTTCAAGGTAATCTCTAACAACTATATTCATCAAGTCCATGAGGAGTTAAAGAGCATGGGTGAGTCCTAAAGTCATTACAATTAATTCAAAGTGATTGAACCATGTACTAAAAGTTGTCTTGGCATTATCCTCCTTTTTCACCCTTATATGGTAATATCCTGACCGCAAATCCACCTGGTAGGAGTATTGTGCTCTAGTAGCTGATCGAACAAGTTATCAATTCGAGGTAGAGGATAATTATTCTTTATCGGTATTTTTTTGAGGTCACGATAGTCCCTGTAAAGTCACATTGACCCATCCTTTTTTTTTGAAAATGATGGCAAGATCACCCCACGGTGAAGCACTTGGGTGTATAAACCATTTATCCAAATTATCCTATAATTATTTCTTTAGATCCTCACTATCCACAACATACATTCTATACGGAGTCTTGTATATCTGAAATGCACCATGTATAAATTCAATTGATAATTAAACATCTCTTCTAGGTGGATGTCCAGGAAATTCATCAGGAAACACTCTGGAAAATTCCCTCACAATAGGAATGTATTCAAGGATGGTTTCTTCCTTAGAATCAATCATCTAAGCTAGATACATGTTCTCATAGGGATGAAATATATACACTAGAGAAGAAGGTGCGAAAGAAGATTCATCCTCCTCCTTGCACTTGTACAGAATCATGGTTTGATTTTCTATATGGAGAGTGATTTCACTCCCACGGCAATTTAGGTTGGATCTATGTAAGGAAAGCCAATCCATGCTGAGAATTACAAAAAATTTCACCAGAGGGAGTACAAAGATGTTCGATGGGATATTAAATACCCAAATTATGACAGGTGAGGAGTTATATTCATGGGATTCAATGACTTCTCCATTTTCCATACTCACCGACATCTTTACTTCCATGATTTTTGGTGGTGTTAGGATTGTTATATCACACATTCATGATAAAAAAGAATGTGTAGAACCAGAATCAAAATGCATGTTCACTATTCATTAATGAATAACTAGAATACCTATCACCGCATTTTTTTCATGGTTCAAATCGGCAGTACTAATGGAAAAAAGCTCACCCTTTCTACCATGAAGGTTTTTGGTTTCCTCCAAAAACCCTTGGCTTCTGGCACTGATTTTCCATGTGCCCTTGTTATTTTCTATGGAAGAAATGTAAAATGTATTAGGGGTGAAATGAATAATTCCTTTCATCTGTCAAAGTCATGTATTATTCTTATCGGATGTTAAGGTCTCGGTTCCCTTCTCTTACACAACTAAAAAAATTTCTCATACCCTTATGGAAATTTCTGGGGTGCTTTTTCCAATCCTTTGGCATGTGGGGTGCGGGATTTTCATTGCACAGTTGAATTTATCCTTTGGACCACCAGAATTGAATTCCACCTTATCCTTATTATCCCCATGATACCCAAGATAATCTTCTATCTCCATTTTGGCATTGAGGGAACATCAGAAAATTTCCTCCTAGCTATCGAAGTCAAGGATCGCCAAGGCTTTCCGTAGGCTTGGTTTCAGCCCACGAAAGAAGCTTTCAACCTTTAAGTTGGGGGAAATGAAAAAGTCAGAGGCATATCATACAATCCTTATTTATTTTCCTCATACGCATTGATGGATCCTTCATATTTTCTTCTTGAGGGAAATGATGCCCCTATACATCATAATTCAGAGGGTGCATGGAAAATATTTATCGATAAACATTTTTCAGTAAGCATTCCATTTCAATGCCCTGATCTAATCCCCATGCTCTATATTTTTTAACAATGTCCACCATTTATCTGCTTCACCCTCCATATGATAAGAATCCATATGTACCTTCTCATATTCAACACATTGAAGTATGTATAAGAAATTTTTAATAGATTCGATCGATTGATTGATAGTTAAGGGATTAGATGATCCATTAATTGTAGGAGGCCTTTGTTTCATAAAGCCCTTGATTGAGACTTGTTCATTATTAGGGGGTGGTTAAACGTTGATCTTGACACATGTTTATTTTCAAATCGTGAGTTATCCAAGATATTTTCATGACAATATTCATGATTCCTATTCCCATTAGAGTAGGAATATCATTTGTAGAGTCATCACATTGATCTTTGTATCAGTTGTCCGCCTAAGTCCATCTTTTACCATCCATTGGTTGGAATAAAATAAAATTTTGGGGTAACACATAATGTGTAATACAAGGAATAAAACTGAAGAATTATAAAAAACTTCCATTTTCTTTAACTTATGAATCTATAAACTTCAATCTATGTTATCCATGATCATCATCGTAACATATATTCTTAGGGGAAATTTTTTTCTTAACAATTGTTTATATTATGCTTGTGAAGTTACCAAATCATTTACCGTAGGAGTGGTATAACCAAGAGTGCAGAAAGGCTCATTGTCATGTACTAGGATACCTCAGGTCATGCCCAAAACACTTTTTCAGAATTTTCCTTCCTTGGTAAATCTATGCCAGATCCACCTCTACCTTCTCGTATCCAAACATGGATGTATGTTAATGATAAACCACATAATCAATACTCAACAAAATTTAGGGATGTTATTATTATACTTAGTCTAATCAATAAGGCTTTCACTAGGGTTTCATAATCCTAATCCCCAAAATAACTAAGCGAATCCAATGATGCAAACTATAAAAACCCTTCTCTTTATTACACACTTAAACATGATTTATTACATAAAATCATCACTTGATACAACTTGGAAGATCAAGAGGTCCAATTTCTTTTGGGATTAGGATCATTACATAATGAAATAAAACATGAAACACAACATCTTTATTGAAAACATCATATACATGACCACTACATTCCCTCATACTTAGCATTGCATGGGTTATCTTGAGGGCATGCATAAGAAAATGGAGTGCTATAAATCCCAGTAAGGGTGTAAACAAGGCATAACATGAGGAATAAAATAAAATTTTTGAAAATAGTAATTTCATAATTTCATAAATGAAACAATAACATAAATGCATGATAAACCATGATTATCACAACATGGAAACATGGTAAGAAGACTTATCATGGTATTAGCATGAGCCAATGCTCATTTTCCATAGAGCATGAGTAAACCCTAATTGATCTTTAATTATCATGTGTAAATCCTCATTGCACATGACTTATCGTGATACTAATCTTTACCCAATGTATTAGAGTTCTATTTGGGTGCACTCTTCTTAAACATTTCATTTCATGAATAAGTGTTCCACAAGATCATACAAAATTGAATATTTAAAACATCATAATTTATTCCAAGGTAATGGTATTTAGAATTCATACATGAAACTATGCTAAAAATTAGTAAATGTTCATCAAGGTGAATACCCAAGAAATATTAATTGGAATTGTATTCACTACTCAACGATTTTGGCATGGAAAATGGAGGTGCAATTTCAGCAGCATAACAGCAAGACATAATACTTCATAAAAAAGGTTGATTTGACAAGAAAATGGGTGTCTCATCACATATACATGATATGGAAAATATTGTGGTCATATAGATACAAGTCCGAAAATTGGTAATGGAAATTGGATTTATAATAGAAAATAATTTCATGAATGTAAATGAGGAGAGAGATATTCCGTATGAAATTTCATCTTTATAATATTTGTACATGGGAGGCATTAATAAGAGAGAAAATGGGTCTATAATCATTCAAAAAATGTGGGAAGTATGGGGGGTCAGAAATGATACCCCGACAATTATAATTGGAAATAAAAATGGCATAACAATATTAGGAATCATGGATAAAATGAGAATAGAATGAATCCCTTACTTTGATGTGTGATCCCAAAGGCTTTGGAAGGGCTTGAGAAGGGAATAATTGGGGGTTTGGGTGCCTTGGGAGGATTCTAGAGAGAGGAGGGAAGAGTTTTGATGAACTCCAAAGACATTGAGTGAAGAGGAAGTGGGAGAAAGGGTGGGTTTATATAGGAAAGGCGAGGGAATTCTTTATAATTTAGGTTTGACACACCACACATTAAACTAATAAAAACCACAAACCATCCAATTGTTTTTGCCCAAGGTTTTTTTCAAAGGGAAGTGGAAAAAACTATTTTATAAATCCAATTGTCTAACTTTCTAAAATATTAGGCTTGCGTTGGTGGAGGTGATTCACACTCTCAAGGAAATTATTTTAAAAATATAAAATGATTTATAAGTATAAGAGGGTCCACTAAGGCAATGTAAAATATATAAAATTAACCTAATATTAAATTATTCTAATGTTGAAGAATATATTGGCCGAAAAAACAACTTCTATTGTTTTATCACATAACTATTGGGTCATTATGATGTCATAAAACACATTATATAATTAAATGGTATTTAATTTTTTACCCAAAAATCCAACTGTCCCAGAAAGTTATGAAAATTTCACCATTGAATAATATCAAAATATTGATTAAAAATATTATTAATTTTATATAAATACTTTTCTTAATATGTTAATTTTTACATTTTAAATAAAAACCAGCATTTTTCTAAAATTCATGGGTTTTGGAAAAAACAGCTTTCAAACCATAATAAAAACAACAATTGTTTTCGTAATAATTATAAGATAGTTTATATTTAATATAATATTATTATTTAATAATATTTAATTAAAATATTATTTTATTGAAGAATCCATTAATTCATCAAAATATATTTCTTTAGTAACTAATAATGATTTTTTTTCTTTAAAAATTTATATAAAATGTAACAATAATACAATGAAAATATTTTCTCTATAAAAAAATAATGTACATAATCATATTACTATGGTATTATTAATTTACCCCTTATAAAACCCGCATAATACCAATGGGTAAGGTGTGCGATGGTTACAAACTCTTTGGGGGGGGGGGCTCGGATTCCATCACTCGGGTGGAAATCTCTATCAATATCCAATTCTATCATATGCGGTTCTGTTCGAGCTTAACGAGTTGAAGCTCCGCTTGGGCTTGGTCAAGAGCAAAGCCCAATGATTCCCCCACCATTCCGAGATCTGAAAAATGGGTTTCATATAGAGAAATTATACTAGATGATTCCATTTCTTCATTTCACTATGTAAGTTGGATTTGTTAATGCCCTATATTTATATTAATGATGTGATCACTATTTAACGACTATATTGGCAACGATCAAAATTCATAACCATATTTTAAAATAAAAAAACATAAATCCAAATAATTTCATATGTTATATAACCATTGTACATAATAATAAATTTGATTAGATCAATAGTAGTTTCCATTAATAAAAGTTTGGTTCGTTACATCAAAACTATAAATCAGATTCCTTGTGAATTTCCCAAGAGCACCATTATTAAATATCCTAATATATTGGACCCCAACGCCTCCCAATTCAATGGGATCCTAATTCCATGAATCATTTAAAAACATCATTTCATAGGCCAAAACAATTCATATAATTTACTAAACATACCTTGATGTTCCCTCATATAACCTATTGGGTATCTATAATGAAAAAAGAGTAAAAAATTTTAGATATGGTCACAATATTGACATGATACACCCTTCCAGATTGAGACATGTACATTCCTTTACACATAATTATTTGATTAAAAACGTGGGAGTATATTCATTTCAAATTTTGTCTCTTCAAATTTCCACAAAATAATGGGACACTGAGGTAATTTAATGGAAGGAAGCTAGACCCCCATCCCTATAACCCCAAGGATTTTAATTAACCTGTTTTGTTTGACGACCTATATAACATCACTGAAGATAATGAAGTTTTTATCCCAACTTGTGGCATACTCAACCGCTTCTCTATAATGTGAAAATAATCCCTTAATATAAGATTTTTATTTTCTAAATCAAGTCTGTAAAAAATAATTTCATCAACATATAATAGGTGTGAAGGGGTGAAATCAATCTTACTAGATTTGATTTTTTTTATAAAGGAATATATGATAAAGTTCATTAATACATATACTCAAGTAATCTTATTTGGTGGAAAATAGATGTCCAGAATGTGAATCACCTTGTCTAACACCTTTTTCCATTGGAAGAAGTATATGCGCACCACATTGAAAATTATGGGCATCCATGATGAGATGATAATGATGCTATCAATCTTGATGATTACATTTGAAAATCTATATCTTATGAGTACATCAACATGAAATTTCTATTTTAATGTATCAAATTCCTTTGAGATGGAAATTTTGATACCAAAAATTCAATTGATTTTCTACATATTTATTTTACACTATATGAATCTATAAATGGAATTTTTTGATTTCTTCTCATAGGGGAAAAAGAATTTTTTGGATTAATAAAATATTTAACTATTCCTCCCTTATAATACATCATTTTCTTACTAATGAATTTGGGAATCATGTTTATAAGGGAAACTGGCCTGAAGTCTTTGACATCAAGTGCATTATCATTATTGGGTATCAAAGTGATGAAGCATTAAATTATCCCATAGGGAATGGTTGAGTGATTGTATAATTCCTAGAATTCATTATCTATATCATCCTACAAGATATCCCAATAAAACATGATAAATGTTTTAGTGAATTTATCTAGGACAAGGGGAATTATCATGTTATGAGAGAATAATATTTCCTTGATTTCATTTTTTATTGGATCTATGATAAAATACAAATTATGATGCTCATCAATTGATGCATTTATGTTATCAACCATTTTTTGGGTTGTTGTTTAGGCCATTATCATATTAAAGTCAATATAAATAATCTATAACTACCTAGGAGATAACATTTTTAGATGTGTATAGCTCCCCATTTACATTAATTGCCTTCATCGCTGATATATAAAACTCTAATTATGCAATCTATAGATGAAATTTGAGTTCCAATCACTTTATTTTATCAATTAACATTCAACTAATTATTTCCCACATTTCCTTGATTATGAATAGATTATGCTTCATATGATGAGCCTATATCTCTTCTCAAGATGGGTTTTTATGTTTTT
This sequence comes from Viscum album, assembly GCA_963277665.1. Lineage (NCBI taxonomy): Eukaryota > Viridiplantae > Streptophyta > Magnoliopsida > Santalales > Viscaceae > Viscum > Viscum album. Next base: position 2,052,718,123 of record OY728165.1, read on the forward strand.
TCTGATTTGACTTCTGTAAACTCATTCTATAGAAACCTTAATTTCTATATCCACCATTGAAAAGTACTTTATGATCATGTACTTACATAATTCATTGGAATATTTTAATTTCCCAGCCATATTTTGGAATGACCTACTAGTGGGTTCATTTTTTCACACCCCCAACACAATTTCCATACATTCATTTATCATAAGATTACCATGGTTAAATAAAAATAGAATATGATTTTACCTTTTAAAATGGGAAGAAATTGACATAATAATAAAATTTTCACCAGACTGGTGTTTGAGAAGGGAGAATATTGAGACCCCATGTGTAGGACTTTTTTCATCCATGTGAAAAAAATATCTATCAAGTTATCTTGCATGCCTTTCACTCTTGGTGCATCTACTCTAGTTGAAGTCACCTCCTATAACAGATACCACAACCAGATTACGTTGATCAAAAAAATAATATAAATACGTAAAGAAAATATTACAAAATTTATCTCTTGATTTTTCTTTTTTTTAGAACAATGTTGAAATATCCAAGAAAAACACATTTTATTCATATTTTTAGAAAATTATTCAATATAATAAAATAATTATACTCTCCTGATATAGGATGTATATGCATCCCAAAATGAGATTTATAAATAACTACATGATATGTTGAAAGAGATCAGAAAAACATGAAGAATACTTCTATAAGTATTGATTTGAATGGTTTCATGGTATAAAACCCATAGGTTATACATGATGGAGTCATGAAACTTTTGTGAGATAAATTTATAATCATTTAAATCCCAATTAATACGTTTTCAATTGTCAAATTGAATCCTTTGTTCATATATTCTAGTGAGAATGGTTTTGTATTCTATATTAAAATGTTTTAGGGATTTGGATGTTAAGGGATTACCTATCCCATGTTAGTTCCCAAAGAGTATCATAAAAATTTATGGGTTTTATCTTTTATTGGAGGCCACATTGTTGTGTCTTAATCACCTAGATTTTCCCTGACTCCCATTCCTTTTATTATTTTTTACTTTGGTGTTTTTTCCTATCCTGAACTTCTTGTTTTCATATAATGGAAATTCCTTCACATTATCTTCAGATAAGGTAATAACATTATGTCAAATTATTTATGTGTCTTATGTTTTATCAAACTAAAATACACCATTCTGGTGTGTGAAAATATTCATATATTTTTCTTTTTAAGCTAGATTTTCAAGGAATATCATGATCTTGTAAACCATATAGGAAGGTACTAGTGAGAAACCCCCATCCAATTCAATGTTTTCATAATTCCATGAGTACTGGTTATCTTCATTTTTAGTGACTATTGTAAATTAAAATGTATTTTCATCATTAGTTTGGGTCACAAGTAAATCTTCCTCCAATGTTTTCTATTGTATGAATGTCTATAGCATAGTAACTAGTGCCTCATCAGTGTGCACCACTATTTTTCTTTGTGAAGTTCAAACCTACTATTCCCTTCCTGACACCTTTATAATATTTTTATTAATTTATTGTGACTTGATCTTGAGAATATGTCTATGGATAGGTTTATCCATATTTGACACACCAACCAAAAGCTAAAGAGGTACTTATAGAGCCTCCAATATCATCCATTTATATTTACACCAGTTTAATTTAAGTCATGTATAAAAAACCAACATCGAACAACAATGCCTCTTATAGAATAAACATTTATTACAATGTAATGTACATTCAAGTGAAGGTATCTAGTGGTTTGGGATACATAAAATTTTTTCGAGGCACATATGTACTTACATTAAAAGATAGATGAATTCCATAAATTTCAAATATTAGGAAAAAATTGAAATTATTAAAAATTATATAACCAAAAAATTATTATGACATGAAATTTCAATCATATATTGGTCATTTATCTCAAGGTAAATTATCACACCATAATCATAACATGTTTTCTTAGGAGACTTATTTGGTTTTGTATATATTAACATTAATAATAACTACACATAATAAATAAAAGATAAATATATATATATGTACATTGAGACATTCCAAAATATATTCCATTCTCACATGTGTATGTTTAATGTAGAATCATTGATTGATATTATATGATGCACAATTAAATTATATCGATGAGTATATGATTCAATATCATGAAAATTTAATAAAACATTATATATATACAACATCACTACATTTTTAACATGATTCAACTAGTTAGGAGTAAATAATATTGACATGATCATGATACATTTTCTATGGATTGGTTTATCATTATTTGATAAATTAAATCTATCCTGGGTGGGATCACCTAGAGGTTCTATTATTGCGGATTTTAGAAATCACATGTCCTATTTTAGTTGTGGAGTAAAAATACAACATCGAAACATAATGCCAATTCTCAAGAAACCATTTATTAAAATTTACAATCATTATGTGAGTTGTCTAGGGGTTTTGGATATATTAAATATTTACAAGGACATGTGGATCCTTAAATAATAAAAGAGAATAATGATAATAGAAAATCAATGAAGAAAATAAAATGAAATTTTTAAAAATTATATAGCCACATACAAATAAATAAAAGATGCAATTTCAAGTATATCATCTTCGATCATCTCATGATATTTCATCACACAATACTCTTTAGACTATTTTTTGGGGTAAATATTTTTTTAACATATTGAAACATTAACTATGACAATATGTAAAAAATAATATATATATATATATATATATTAGACTTTTATAAATATCAATAAAAACATATGTATTTTATTAATTAAAAATTTATAATATACATAATATTTGTTTTCATATATTATATAAAAATAATATAAAATAACCTATATGAGTAAAAATATAAAATTTTTTATTTAATACATGATTGTACATGTTTGTATGTAATGATGATCAGTGATATTTTTAAAAAATGAATTTTTATATTAATTTTATTTATCTATGCATCTAATAATAAATTATACATTTATCTAATTTTCAACATACAATATATTATTTTTTAAAATAATGAGGTGAAAAACCACCTTTAATGTAAAATTAGAAAAGTACAAAAAAATAGAGGAGGAACATCCCAAAAAAATGTTCACGACCTTCCAGAGTGTGTGCTGATGTTGTGATGAGAGATTGATTGCCCCTACCCCAAGGGTGCCTTCCCCATCTCCATGAAATAACCTAAAACAAGGGACATCACTGTCATCAAGATTTCCAACATCAATGATAATCATCATCCCTTTTGTACCAGTGATTAGATCACTTTTACATTCCTCCTCGCTACTACTGGATGATAGAAGGCCAAAAGTATAGAATGTCTTCACCTTATAACCTGATTTAAACATGTAAGGGGATTCCAAATTAGGACCTACTAAGGAGTAGGACTTCAATGGTTTTTTCATATTTGGGGTCTCCATTTTTATCTTCCTTGGATCACTCATGTAATGAAAATAGAAATATCCAACGTTATATAAGGAAGGAGAATCCAAGTGTCCTACCATTTCCCCTGCTTCCATTTCAATATTCTTGCGCCTTTATTGATTTGTCTCTAAAAATAGAATAGGAAACTTCCTGGTGTTGGTCGTACCTATTAATAAGTGTCCACAAAGATTTATTATCATAACCCATAACATGTTCAGATCCAATTATACCCAAAGATAGGTGAAGATCAGGGGAATCCAAGAGGGCCTTCCTTCTCTATGTTCACATAGAGGCAAGGTTATAGACCAACATAATGAAACAAAAGAGACATTTATATCATCAATGGTTGGATTAAAAGAAGGTTTTCTATAAATTTTGGTAGCTTCTACCCCTTAAATATTTCATTTACTCAGTAATGGGGAATATTGAGGAGCAAATTTTGATATTTTTTTATCCTAGCCATCTTTTTCTACTAACCCAAGACCCTTAGAAACCAATGGTTCACTGCATACAGTAGCTATCTACATACAATTATCAATATCAAAAAACCCGAAATGCAGTCAACTATACAATGAGAATATGACTCATTCATGTTATTGACGTGTATAGCTATGTAAGATTCAAATATCAATAATGAACAAGTGATTCTGGGAGGATATTTATCCTTACAGATGATATAACATGGAAATAGAATTCTCTCACCTAATGAGAAAGTACCTTTTTTACCTGAGTCATATCTAATTTATCCTTACCTTTTCGGTATTTTTAAGATATCAATTATTTCTCTTGACACATGGAGTAATCCACATCAGCCTATGTAGATTCTTCCAATGCATCTGAGATGTCATCAGAGTCTTCACCATTATGATCATCCCTTATGTCACTAATTATTATATCATTTAAAGTTAAACTAATATATTTTATAATATTTTCTTCTCTGATATCATCCCATGTATTCATTAGTTTATGAACTATTGGAGCTAAGTAAGAATCCAAAATGAAATTAAAAGGAGAAAAATTCCTAATCTTAGAGCCTTCATCACATCTATTGTGCTTATAAATACAAACAGGAAAAATTGTTTTTATTCCTTGAGAAGAATATATTGCAATATATTGAGTGTGTTTACTTATGGATTTCGTTTTACTCTGGGCAGAGTCATGATCATTAATAGTAAGAAGATTTGCTTCAAGATTTTCAGTGGATTGCATGTCCATGTTACTTATCTTACTTTTACAATGCGAGAGATCATGACCCTTTAATATAAATTGCGTAAAAATTATATCTCTCCTACAACTTTATAATGGATGACCAATAATATGACACGAATCACAAAATAGTGGACATTTACCATACTCTATCAGGAGATTTGTATTGTCTTTCCATGTATAGAGAATGAATTTATCAATTAAAGATAAACATAAGTAATCTTAGACTAATACCCTTTCACTGTGACAACATATAACCATCTATATCACATTATCCATCTCAATCAGTATATTAATTGAAGAAGAAATATCAAATAATATCTCTGAATGCCATAAGAACCAATTTAAAACATGAATTTTGATCCAAATCATTTCAAAAGTATATGTAATGTTCAAGAGGATAAATTTAGATTCCATTCATGGGAACATAGGATTCATGTCCTGATATTAACGAAATCCATACTCCAAGATTAATTTTTCAACTCCCCAAAAGGAAACAAAAGATGACAGATCCCACGACTATGAGATGCACATTTAAAGTATATGAACCCCAAAATAGAAGTTAAAAGTTTGACTAAATTAACAAATATCCATTGGTTTCATACTCTATAGAGTGATATGAAATAAAACTGATTGTTTGAAAAGGAAAATACATGCTTCAAAAGCTTTATCTGTGGCAGAGACATGAGAAACTGATATTTTTCTGATGATGCACTGTGAATTGCGGTCTCTGGGAATGAAGAAGGATACCCTTGAGAAAAAATAAAATCAAGAGTAACTCTTCAAATATTCATCTACACATTCCTTAACCTAAATTTATGAGGATGCTCCATACTAGTCAGCTAGATGAATATTTGTATAAGAGTGTAGAATGACGTTGTGCTCGTGATTTGGGGAACCATAGACGCCATAGAGCTCCGAGGAAACCATTTCCTATTCCTCCACCAACACTCAACATACTATATATTATTATATATCTATGATTAAATATATTCAAATATAGTTATTAATACTTAATAATATAATTATATTTAACTTTTCAATCAACTATTGTTTCTTAAATGGTAATATTTTTAAAATATAACCAATTTTTTAAAATAATATTAACATTAGATTTTCCTAAATTTAATTAACAAATGTAATTTATTTTATACACAAATGATGAGTAAAATATTGTAAACTTATGTTACATAAAATATTAAAATATATATATACGTTATATGATGTAATTCCACCTTCCAAAATATAAATAATTGTATTTTATACATAATTACATCGACTAAAAATTATTTATAATTTATATAAATAAAAATTTATAATTAATAGTAATTCTATAGTTTCATTATGAAATATTATTTTTATTAAAAAAATATTTTAAATGTAATTAAATTTAAATCAGATAAATAATATAACATATATAAATTAAAATAATTCTTTTTTCCTATACTAGGTTAAATATGCCGAGTGGGGATGAATCGAGGTAGGAATTATTAAAACATTCCCCTATTTGGCACTTTTTTCATCATTAATAAAAACAAACTTCTCACACTATCCCATATAAATTAGTGAGTATAGAAAAACATGCATGAATCACAATAATTTGACTTAATTCAAAAATACTATACAATCTTTATAGAGTACACAATGACATAGTGACTTTGTTCCAAAACCACTAATATTAACTGGTCTTATGGATATAGTGTTTTTCTATGGGTACTTCAAGTTAGGCTCACTGAAATTATAATATTTAGGGTTTGTCTCATTCTCATATTCCTCTTCTATTCCAAACCATATTGGGGTAAGATTTAAACATTCTCTATTATCTCAACGGTTTTTTGTCACTACATCTACATAATGTTATAATATTGATTACATTAATTGATATTGTTTCCACATTATTTGTAATTTCATGAAGATCAGTCATCATATACATGATTCATACTAATTAACTATATTATTAATTATCATTTACTTCTTGTTTACATAAGATTCAATTTCAAACAACCCCTTTTGAAATTTTACAAAATATTGCAATTTTTCAACAATAAATTATAATTTTAGAAAGTCAAAAACTTTTTTAAATCTTCCTAAACTTTTATGAAACTAACTTTATCATATTATCACATGTTTTTTATTTTTATAACTTTTCTTATTATGAATATTTCTCACAAGAAAGCCCTTAATGAATTTATTTTTTTGAATATAGAGACTTTGGATATGGTTTGGGGATTAATCTCTTTCATGAAGGGAAGTAATTTTATATTTTTTAAATTTCTACCCCTTTATGAAAATTTCATGATCTCCATTGTATTAACATGAATTATTTCATTTTTTTCATCACAATTTCTATCATTGTAAAAAATCTTTGTCATTCTACTATTTAATATTCTTTTGAAAAACTTATTTTTTTCATAACTTTTAGCCATTTGGAAACATACATACTTCAAGAAACATTCATTTTTGAATCCCCATTATTTCACAAAAAATTAATTCTTTAAGGAATATCATGTTGGAACCATGGTCTTTTATGCATGATTTGGAGTGTGGTTTGTGTTTGTTTTCAATCGTCAATGGAAGTTCGGATCATGTACTAGCAAAGAGATCATACCGTTCAAGCAGACAACAGTTTTGAAGGTGGCGCCATTTCCCAGTGTTTGCCAAATTTTTGGGGTCCAAAATCTGGAAGTTGCTGAGCATCGCGAAGAGTGGATTTCCAGGAAGATCATATTTTTATATGGAAAAGGAATGAGTTTCGCGAATATGGGATGCATGGATTGGATTTCGTGAAGGCTAGAAGAATAGAGGTGGTGACTCTTCGCGATTACGTCAAGCTTCGCGAACGGTAGAGGCTGAAGCGCATCGCGGCGGAGAAGGGATTTGCGAGGGAGCTTGGCGGCGAAGGAGCGCGCCGCAAAGGAATATTGACGGTGTTTCTCTACGATTACGATGATCTCCGCGAACGAAGGTGTGCCGTGAAGGTAAGTTGATGGTGATTCTTCGCGACTACGTCAAACTCCGCGAACGGAAAATTTCCGTGGTGCTTCGCGATTTGGACAGAATTCTGGCTGAAACTTTGGAGCTTCGCGATTTGAAATGACGTGGCGTTGAATTCGCATGGAAAGGTTGAGGGTTGGTGGAATTGCCTATAAATAGAGGCCAACCCCCTCGAGAGAAGCAGAGAGAATTTTAGAGAAAGTCCTTTGCTCTCGGTTCGCAAAGGTCTCTCGTGAAGGCAGTGTGCTTCGCAAAGAGGAGCTTCGTGGTGGCTATTCAAGCTCCGCGAAAGACGTGCGCCCCGCGTTGGCTCAGTGATCTTTGCGAAGAGTCAGGAGCTTCGTGATTTCCAAGCGTTGCGAGGGCTGGAGCATCGCGAGAGTGCTTCGCGATTGAGCTTCGCGAAATGGCAGGGGCTCCGCGAAGGCTTGTTTGAGCTTTGCAAAATTGGGAGCCTTGCGAAGTAGTGTACTTTGCGAAGGCCTTTTCCAAATCTTGTTTCCCCTGCGGACAAGGGAAAGGGGGTATTCATCAGTGGTTGGAATTTGGATCTAACAGAGCATTAACTCAGGACTCTGATGCAAGTATAGTCTAATGTTGAACAGGAGACAATGAACTTCCTGACTATCAATTGAAGAGACCTTCACGTCTATAAACTGAGTGGGACTTCACCAACGGCAGTGAGCTAGGGGGAGTCAACGGGAGTGACCCGAGGGAAGTTGTGAGCTTCTTGAACCTTTGTAAAGGCAGTGAGCCTGGAACATAGTGATTGTGCCCGAACTTTTGTAATCTCCATCTAGTGAAGCATAGTGGTTTTTGGTACGACCGGCAACCTATCAGCGTATGCTCCTTGGACGTAGACCTTAGTGGTGAACCAAGTAAAAAAGGGCGGTGTCTTCTCTGTGCATGTGTATGTTTTCTTTCTAATCATAATCATCATACAGGTTCAACAAGTTCCTACCAACGTGGGAACAAGATCCATCATTTTAAAAGAAAAATTGGTCACCCTGATTCACCCCTCCCCTCTTAGGGTGTCCCGGGGTCCTTCAAGTGGTATCAGAGGGAGGTTGCTCGTGTTGAATCTGACCTCTTTTGTCATGGAAAACACGGTCAATGTCAGGGGAGTTCCTCAATTCGATGGAAGCAACTTCCAGATTTGGAAGAACATAATGAGATCTCATCTGAGATCTCTTGGAATGGAATTTCTCTTTTCTACTGTGCAAGGAATACAAGTCACTAATCCAACATGCCTTGCTATGACTGAAATAGACAGGAAACTTCTTGATGCAGATGCTAAAGCACAGAATGCACTCACTACAGCCCTTTCTGATCAGATCTACCTAAAGGTGATGAATTTCACCTTAGTAAAATCCATGTGGGATAAACTTGAGAATATTTATGAAGGTGATAGAAAAGTGAAGGAGGTGAAACTACATGTGTTGCACAATCGGTTTGATGATCTGAAGATGCATCCAGACGAGAATTCAGACTCTTTCTTCAATCGAATTACTGAAGTTGTTGGAGCTATTCAGGGTCTAGGAGAAGAAATCAAAGGCATTGATATTGTAAAGAAAATATTGAGAAGGCTTCCACCTCTGTATAATGTGAAGGTGTCATCCCTTGAGGAAAGAGATATTTCCAAACCTTCTCTAGATGATTTACTGAGCAGTTTGGAAGCATATGAAATGAGAGTCAAACCTGAAGATACTATGACTCGAGTGAGCAAGGAAATGGAATTCAAGGCCATGGATAAACTGAAAATCTCAATGGATAGTAGCGGTGAAGATGATGAAGAAAAAGAAATTATTTCTCTCATTGAAAATAAGTTCCAAAAGCGGAAAGGGAAATTCAAAGGGAAGTTACCTCTCGTATGTTTCCGTTGTGGAAAAGTTGGGCACATTGACTCTCAGTGCTTGAGGAATACCAATGATGATGAAATTGAAGATGAAAACTTCAAGAAGCCTCAAAGAAAGTTCTTCAAAAAGGGAGACTTCAAATATGGTAAGAAAATGCAAAGGAAGAGTTTTGTCTGTGAAGAGGAAGAAAATGATAATGAATTCTGTGATGAAGAAGAACCAGAATTAAAAACTGGGAACCATGATTCTATGATGGCCACTGTTGAAAAGTTAGAAGATACTAATGGAGAAAAACGATTTAGAACTTGTGTAGATCCTGAGGTGCAACTTAAGGATGCGGTTAGTAAGCTTAAGATTAAATGTAAGAGCTGCAATAAGTGGAAATCAATTGTAGAAGAATCAACAGAATACGTTGATCAACTTGAAGCTGAAATTGAATGACTGGAAGAATTTGTGAAGGTACAGTCTAAAATAATTGAAAGCAATGATGATGTAGTTGATCTGTAGCTGAGAATTGAAGAGCAGGCAAAGGTCATCAATGACCTCACATCCAGACTGGATGAAAAATCCAAGACTACTGAGGGTCTTGAAGAGGAAGTAGTTACTCTAAGGAGTAAACTGGAGACTGAATCTGTTCCAAAAGAATCGTGGAGGAAAATACAGTTTGGAAGATTCTCATATGTAGAATTACTTGTAAGAGACAAGTGTGGTTCAGATGGGGTTGAAAAAATCTTGAGTGATTAAAGAGCCGCTTGCATTGGAAAGAGTGGAATTGGCTGTGAGGCTGAGACATCAATTGCTAGAAGTGAAAAGATCGAAAAGAAAGATAAGATGAAAGTTGAACATGTTGAAACGTTACCTAGAGTACCAAAAAGGGAATCCTCAATACAAACTAAAAGGAGTCCTGAAAATTTTCCTCAAACATTCAGAAATGACAGACAATCTTGATATTCTCCCAAGGAAGAGGGTATAAGAATAAATTCAAGTGAGAAGGCATTTCCTCTCACGAAGTGTCAGTTCTGTGGCTATCTAGGTCATACCATGACTTATTGTGAAGAGGTAAGAAGCTATCTGAATGGAGAAGATATAGATGCTCAACAAAGGAGAAAAATTTCATATCATAATTCTTATAGAATAAATAATTTCTATGGATATTGTTTTCCTTATTCTAACTTTGGTCATAAGGCCGCTAATTGCAGGAAGAGAAGGGACATGGACACCTCATGCCGAAGTTCAAGACAAGTCAAGTCTCGTCAGCAAGACAGTGTTTCTCTTTCAAACAGGTTCTCACCTCTCAAAGAAGACTTTGACTATGAAGAACCTGGATACGTGGAAGAGATAGTTGAAAGGCCATCAGTTCTATATACTCAATCTAATGTCTCATGGAAGGAAAGGAAGAAGATTGAGAAATCCAACCTCACTGAGGTGGCCCTCAAAGTTATAAAGAACAATAGTACATGGATTCTGGATAGCGGTTGTTCATCTCATATGACAGGTAATCTCGGCCTACTAACGAACATCATAAAGAATGTTTATGGTACTATAAGATTTGGTAATGATGGGGCTCTGAAAATCAAGGGGAGTGGAAGTACCAAATTAGCTAATGGAGAACTAAAGAAGACTGAAGTCCTTTACGTAGATGGCCTACTTCATAATCTCCTCAGCGTGAGTCAACTCTGTGACTCAGGACTTATAGTTACTTTTAATCACAAAGGCTGCACTATCAAGGGAAAAACTGGAAATTCACTTATGAAGGGATGTAGAACAGAAGGCAACTTGTATCAGGTTGATAGTGAAGAAAATGTATGTTACATGACTGTTGAAGAAGGAAACAATTTGTGTAATCGGAGATTGGGACACATCAATCAACAAGACATGGAGAAAATATCAAAATTGAGAATTGTCATGGACATTCCCACCCTGAAGCGTGAGCGTGAAAAATCTTGTGATGCTTGTATTCGTGGGAAGCTGGTCTGCAGTTCATATTGGCCAAAGAAGAAAAGAGTGTCTCACCTTCTTGATCTCATTCATACAGATGTTTGTGGGCCAATAAATGTTGCCGGAACTCATGGAGAAAGGTACTTTTTCCTTTTCATAGATGATTACAGTAGAATGGCATGTGTGATGGTCATTCACAGGAAATGACAAGTCCTTGACTACATGAAAACATATCGGCAAATCGCCGAGAATGATACTGGAAGAATAATCAAAGTGTTGCGATCTGATAATGGAGGAGAATACATGTCCATTGAATTTGAGAATTATCTGGAGAAACATGGGATACAACACGATGTAGCTGCTGCGATAACTCCACAACAAAATGGAGTTGTTGAACGTAGGAATCGACAGGTGAACAACATGGCACGATCTATGCTGATTGAGAGTCGTATTCCATGACATTACTGGAAAGAGGCTGTTCAAGTTGCAGTGTACATTCAGAATCGAACAGGACTTTATATAGGTGAGACGAAGACACCATATGAATTGTGGCATGGACGGATGCCTTCACTAAAATACTTTCATGTCTTTGGAAGTAAATGCTTCATCAGGAACAAAGAAGGAAATCAAGGGAAATATGGAGACAATGCAGATGAAGGAATTTTCCTTGGTTACTCAATGAACAGCAATGCCTACAAATGTTTCAACAAACGTTTGGGAAGGATTGTGGAAAGCAGTGATGTTAAGATAATTGAAGATAAAACCACAAATGCTTCAAGGACGTCATATGTTGATGTGATAGAAAGTCAGGAAGAATGTGAACATGAAGAAAATACAAATGTATAAATAGAGGAAGCTGTTCAAAACACTCACCAATCACATCATGATGTTGACTCAGAAGAAGAATCTGAAGCAGAAACTATGGCTGAAGAGAATACTAGTGAACCTCACAGGAGAAATCGAAGAGCTGAGATTGATCCATCCAACATAATTGGGGACAGGAGTGCACCCACTCAAACAACAAGGATGAGGAATACCACGCAATCTGCATTTCTATCAGTTGTAGATCCATCCTTATTTGAAGAAGCTGCAAAAGATAAATCTTGGGTGAAATCCATGAATGATGAATTAGATCAGATTGACAAGAATCAGACATGGGATCTTGTCCAGAGACCCGAAGGTCACAATGTGATTGGTACCAAATGGATCTTCAAAAATAAGTTTGATGATCATGGATGTGTCATCAGAAACAAGGCATGACTAGTATGTAAAGGATATTCCCAGATTGAAGGCATTGATGTTGAAGAAACCTTTTCTCCAGTGGCTAGACTGGAGTCAATCAGGCTTTTCCTTGCCATGGCACTCCAAAGAGGATATAAAGTATATCAAATGGTTGTCAAGACAGCATTCTTGAATGGTTTACTTGAAGAAGAAGTCTACATTGAACAACCAGTGGGATTTGTTTTGGGTACTGATGAAACAAAGGTCTGAAAAGTGAAGAAAGCTCTATATGGTTTGAAGCAGGCACCACGGGCATGGTACTCAAGGCTGGACTCATATCTCAAGAAGTTGGAATTCAAAATAGGATGAGTTGATCACAATCTCTATGTGAAGAATTCTCCAAAAAACCAATTCATGGTTCTTGTCTACGTTGATGATATCATATTTGGTGGCAGCAGGCAGAAATCAGTGGATGAATTTTCCAACCACATGAAATCAGAATTTGAAATGTCTGTGATTGGGGAGCTCACATATTTCTTGGGGCTGCAAGTGATTCAAAAGAAGGAATACACTTTCATTTCTCAGGAAAAATATGCAAGAGAGTTGTTGAAGAAGTTCAATATGCAAGACTCCAAACCAATGTCAACTCCAATTGCAGTTGGAACTAAACATGGAAAGCATAAGGATGGGAACTCTGTTGATCCCACCATGTATAGGAGGATCATTGGAAGCCTACTGTACCTGACAATGACAAGGCCAGATATTGTCTTTGCAACATGCCTTACGGCCCGCTTTCAGAGTAATCCAAAAAAGGAACATATAGCAGCAGTAAAAAGAATCATGAGGTACATTCAAGGTACACATAACTTCGGGTTATTTTTTTGCTACCGGTAGGGACAATGAATTATCATCTTTTTTTGATGCTGACTGGGCTGGTGATGCTGTAGACAGAAAGTCCACTAGTGGTGGAGCTTTCTATGTTGGGCAGAAATGTGTTGGCTGGTTGAGCAAGAAACAAGAAAGTACTTCTCTTAGTAATGCCGAAGCTGAGTATATCTCTGCCACAAAGGCATGCACTCAACTATTATGGATGAAGCATCAATTAGCTGAAATTGGCGATGAGGTGACATAACCAATGGTGATTTACTGTGACAATAAGAGCGCAATTGATCTTACGAAGAATCCTGTTCAGCATTCTCGTACAAAACACATTGAAATCATGTATCACTTTATCAAAGAGAAAGTTGAGCAAAGTGTGATTAGATTGGATCATGTGGGAACAGATGAGCAAGTGGCTGATATCCTGACAAATCCACTGTCAACAGCTGTGTTTGAGAAGCATCGGTTGAACCTCGGTGTTCAACCACCTCCCAGTGCATAAGGAGGTTACAGAATTCTCCTCTCCCCATTTGTTATAAATTTTTTAATCTGTTTATGGATATGATGCAGGTTTATGGGGGAGATACTATCCAGGGGGAGTATGGTTTGAGCTGAACATGAAAAAATTTACTGGTCTTTGGATTTATTGTCAATGGGGGAGAAAGGAGAAGGAATAAATTCAGGAAACTTCTGTGATGAGAAGAATGAGAAGGAAAACAGTGGAACCCAATTCAAAGAATGAGAAGGAAAATAGTGGAACCCAATTAAAGCCTTCTCTCTTGTTTTCTACACCGATCATTGCTCATGTAGACTTAGATTGTTGGCTAGGTTGATTCCTGCATTATATTTTTTTGGTTTTCACATAGATGGAGATCTATTGAATTTTTCTTCTGATTGGCAACAAACCCAAAGGGGGAGATTGTTGGAACCATAGTCTTTTATGCATGATTTGGAGTGTGGTTTGTGTTTGTTGTCAATCATCAATGGAAGTTCAGATCGTGTACCAGCAAAGAGATCATACCGTTCAAGCAGACAACAGTTTTGAAGGTGGCGCCGTTTCCCAGTGTTTGCCAAATTTTTGGGGTCCAAAATCTGGATGTTGCTGAGCATCGCGAAGAGTGGATTTCCAGGAAGATCATATTTTTATATGGAAAAGGCATGGGTTTCGTGAAGATGGGATGCATGGATTGGATTTCGCGAAGGCTAGAAGAATAGAGGCGGTGACTCTTCGCGATTATGTCAAGCTTCGCGAACGGCAGAGGCTGAAGCGCACCGCGACGGAGAAGGGCGTTGCGAGGGAGCTTCGCGGCGAAGGCGCGCGCCGCGAATGAATGATGACGGTGTTTATCCGCGATTACGATGAGATCCGTGAATGAAGGCATGCCGCGAAGGTAAGTTGACGGTGATTCTTCACGACTACGTCAAGCTCCGCGAACGGAAAATTGCCGTGGTGCTTCGCGATTTGGACAGAATTCCGGCTGAAACTTTGGAGCTTCGCGATTTGAAATGACGTGGCGTTGACTTCGCGCGGAAAGGTCGAGGGTTGGTGGAATTGCCTACAAATAGAGGCCGACCCCCTCAAGAGAAGCAGAGATAATTTCAGAGAAAGTCCTTTGCTCTCGGTTCGCAAAGGTCTCTCGCGAAGGCAGTGTGCTTCACGAAAGAGGAGCTTCGCGGCGGCTATTCAAGCTCCGCGAAGGACGTGCACCCCGCGTTGACTCAGTGAGATTCGCGAAGAGGCAGGAGCTTTGTGATTTCCAAGCACTGCGAAGGCTGGAGCATCGCGAGAGTGCTTCGCGATTGAGCTTCGCGAAATGGCAGGGGCTCCGCGAAGGCTTGTTTGATCTTTGAAAAATTGGGAGCCTTGTGAAGTAGGGTACTTTGCGAAGGCCTTTTCCAAAGGTTGTTTTCCCTGTGGACAAGGGAAAGGGGGTATTCATCAGTGGTTGGAATTTGGATCTAACAGAGCATTAACTCAGGACTCTGATGCAAGCAAAGTCTCATGCTGAACAGGAGACAATGAACTTCATGACTATCAATTGAAGAGACCTTCACGTCTATAAACTGAGTGGGACTTCACCAACGGCAGTGAGCCAGGGGGAGTCAATGGGAGTGACCCGAGGGAAGATGTGAGCTTCTTGAACCTTTGTAAAGGTAGTGAGCCTGGAACAGAGTGATTGTGCCTGAACTTTTGTAATCTCCAGCTAGTGAAGCATAGTGGTTTTTGGTACGACCGACAACCTGTCAGCGTATGCTCCTTGGACGTAGCCCTTAGTAGCGAACCAAGTAAAAAGGGCGGTGTCTTCTCTGTACATGTGTATGTTTGCTTTCTAATCATAATCATCATATAGGTTCAACAAGTTCCTACCAACGTGGGAACAAGATCCATCACTTTAAAAGTAAAAGTGGTCACCCTGATTCACCCCTCCCCTCTCAGGGTATCCCGGGGTCCTTCATCTCATCCCTTTTCCATGTTTTCATGATGTAGTCTAAAAATTTTATCATTCATAAAATATTAACTATTACTTATTTTTTAACCAAAAAAATTGTCAAAAAATGGATAATTTTGCAACCTTGTACATGCATGTTTTAAAAACACATCCAGATATTCAAAACCTATCTATTTGAGTTTTTTCAACATTCCTCATCACCCATCATGATAAAAGATCACAAAAAAACTTTCAAATCATATTTTTCATTGTTGGGATTGAAAATTCCACAAATAATCCTATTAAGTTAATATTTATTTTTGAGATCTAAAATCTATTCAACTAAATGATTCATGGAATTAAAATGTAAAAATAACCTAGAGCATCAAAGAATCCAGCATCTTCTATCATATGGAATACACATTCCAATGCTGCCAATTTTCATGGAGTCCCTATAAATGAACATTTATTATTGGGTGAGGTAGTTAAAGATCACCCAACAGAAGACATTTTATTCATTTTATGTACGAAGAGGTGAAATCCCACACCCACAAATGATTTTTTATTTGAGGTGTGAGGAGGTAAAATCCCCCAATTAATGATTTTATTTTCAATGTGATGTTGTTGAATCAAACCCCCTCATTCAATTTTTTATGGTGTGGGTAGTCATATAATTCCCTCTTTCATTTTGAGTTCATTTTCGATTCAATGTGGATTCATTACGACCTGAGAATACTTATATCCTTCATGGATGATGTATCAGTGTTATTACAATACCACAATTCATGTAATGTTATGATAAATATTTAACAACTTAGAAAATAGTTAATTATATTACGTAGATATACATGGTATTCTCACAAGAATTGGAGACACATACAACCATACATGTGGAAGGGAAATAGTGGGGAGGCGATAAAGAGATAAAATTTGGTGGATAGAGAAGTCATCAATTTTGGAGGGTAATTCAATGACTGCATACCTAAAAGGTAAAGGAGATCCCAAAATGGATTTTTGGATATGATATCCTAACCCAATTTTATAATCTTCAAAAGGAAAAGGAATCACATGGTTATCTACAAAATGTTCCCCCTTCATCTAAGAATTAAATATCTCATAATGGAATCCCCTTTTATGGAATAACTCTATTATGATACATCATCCTTCATAATAAGAACTGTATACAGAATTAAGTATACTTGGGGTATTTTACCCTTTTACTTTCACTGACCTAATAGAACATAGTTTTTTCCATAAAATTATCCAATCTACGAGCTATCAAAATATTCATGTCTAACTAACACCAAAACCTATGAACGCCATCACTGAGACCTATCCCATGACCACCATATCCATCCAACCTAGGGACAAGACACATTTCCATTTACTTCTCAAGATAATGATTTCTTATGTTAATGGAAGACCCAAATTTAACAAAATTAATAAGTAGGATCCTTGGAATGTTCACAGTCATGAATTCCTTGGATACTGTGGATCCCAACATCATTAGCGGTGGAAAGAAATTTCTGGGTTATGAAAATGAAAAATTCCTCCTAAAACATGATTTATATTTTCACATGACTATATATGTATATAAAACTTGATTCAAGGGGTGGGATATAGTCAAGAATATGGTAATAGCAAGGCTCAAACTCTATCATTATTATTTCCTTTCCACAACCTCATCTGCATCCACATTCATGTGATAAGTGTGTATCTTCAATGGGAATAAAATAGGGAGTTAGCCCCTAAACATTTCTATAAGATGTCATATCCCTCCTTCATTCTACATTGCCACCCTCATTCATAAGAATGTGAGGAGGAATGTTCAACATGGTCTCACAAATATTGTATAAGTAACTTCACAAGCATAATTCATTACTGTGGAAATCTCATATAGTATTTTCTTCTCACACCGATAATGACTCATGTGGGCATAGAGATCAATCGAGATCATTCATCATGCATTATAAAAACACTTAAGTGGTACTCTCATTAGTTGTAAGCCCCAATCCGTGTTACCAACTTCTAAAATTTACATATTAAAAGATAGATAAACCTTTGGTGGGCCATATTCGAAAGGGGGTTATCTTTGACCTCCAATGTATGTGTAAGCCCCCATTATTTCGATCTATAGGGGATTTGATTCCCAAACCCATAGGATACATAAGAAACATCCCTAAGGATCAAATCCAAATTGTTCAATTCAACATCATACTCACATGGATACATTCCCAGTAAGATCAAATCCCTTAGAGAGGGCCACATTCATTCTTTGACCAGTTAACTCATCCTCATCATCTCATTCACCTAATGAGAAATATCATCTAAGGTATATTTTCCTTATATGACCATACCAGTTTCATTGGTCCAGATTCCCTATTGGGTCAATCAAAAAAGATTGCTCATGTGTCATTACCACCCCATTATTCCCTAGGTGCCATCCCCTAGAAATCATGGAAACATGACATAAAAATAAGAAGTCCTAGTCCTTATCACAGGACCGTAGATGTTATAATGTGTCATATAAAGTGAAAATAAACTATTTAAATTCTAAATATTTTTTAAAGGATTTGTTAGAATACCTCCTCATGGGTCTGATCCCAATACTAAAAGCCTAACCTCATCTATGGATGAGAAGAAATTTTATAGTGTCAAATTATGTGGATTTGGATCCTAAATAATTTATGTAATACATGGAGAATTAAATTACAATATAAGATAGAGAACTTATGAATCATAAATACGGATCACTAAATAATGAACCATAGAAAGATACATATGGTTCCATTTATTGAGAATTGTTGATACAAGTTGATGTTTACTCCCATATAAACACACAATATGATATGGATGTAAATAGTGACCGTAAATATATTCATATCTTTATAATGGATTCATTAATATGACAAAAATATAGAGAAGACTATCCACATAAGAAAAAATTCTACTCTACACTAATTAATGTCCCTGACCACCCATCCTCTTGACCAATACACGTCCATAAGAGTCATTGAAAATATACTCAGTGACCGCCTTGATTTGGAAAGTATCTAAATATCATGTATAAAAGAGTTTTTGGTGTTTTTGGATCTATTATTAAAACATATTGGAATCCAATTTAGAAATATAAGCATGAAACAAAATTATTGAACCTAAAATTAATAATTCATTAAAAAATGTGACTATTTGTTTGAGATGTTAGTCCATTTCCCATTTGCATATTTACATGAAATGAAAAAGTTCCCAATATCGATCACTCAATGAAATCAACCAGGATTTAATTGTCTACTTATAATAAGACATTAAAGATTTTATATTTTTTTTTCATTAACGTTATCATAAATATTCTTCCTAACTCTATTCAATCAAAAATAAAATCTTATAATTAGTAATAAATATACACATCCACTATCATATGAACCATATCCTCAGCTAGCAAGAGGATAATGTCACCCACCCAATGTTTCAAATGTTGTGTATCAAATGCACTGGTTTATTACTATTACCTCAATAGTATTTTACCAAACATAGAGTATTCACATGAATCCATTTGGATAAGAATCCCCACCATTATTCAATGCAATAATTGGTTATTTAAATGAAAAAAATGATATATGTTTTCTTTGAAAAACCATTATTGGGACCTCTCCCAAGAATGATAAAATGAGATCCTCCCTTATTTTGTGAAGAGGGGTGCATAGGTTAAAAATTTCGTCATTTAATCAACATTATAGATCTTCCAAAGGTATAATTCTAGTAGTCACCACTTCCAATTCCATTTATAATGAAGTCATAAACATGATTAAGATTCCACCCCGCAAGCCCCTTCACTAGATAACGTGACTCATGTACCCATTGTAGCCTCGCAATGTTGAAAATAAATCTACTAGGTGATGGATAAAATAACATTTCCTACCATAGAATCCCACCAATATACTACAAAAATATTTTTAAAGGAATATATCCCTACCTTTACCCCATAAGTCAAGTAGCACAATCTGGCAGCACATATATAAGGTCATTTGAAAATTTGGATGACAAATATATGGAGACACATATTTCTACCCCACACAAGAAAACATTTAGAATATTCCTGCAGGAAATGGGGGATTGGAGTACAAATATATTACTAATCAAACCAGATAATGGACATATATCTTTGTTCTTATTGTAGATGTCACCAGACATATCTTGGTGGAAACTGAAGCGTATAAATCCAACAACAACCACATTATAAAAACCTAATAAGATATAATACTAGCATCATAAGTGATCAAATTGAGGTCAACAAATCACATCCCCACTTTTGGGTTACCCCATTAATGTGAAACAAAGGTTATCCAGGAGTGGGAAGATACTCTTACTCTCTTCTAATAGGGTCATCAAAACATTATAGTGGTAAATAAAATATAGGATCAAGTATATATTCCCATTAAAACTAGATAATATCAATCTATCTAAAATATCCTTCTAGGTTTTCCAAATATCCTTTCCAAAAAAATATAAACTCTATGGAATATTCTTTCAGTAACATGTTATTAACTTAGGAAAACTTCATTTACATGAAAGTCACTATGTAAAAAATGTGAATACAATCACCTGAAAGAGAACATCCAAGAATATAGATAACTAAATAAAATCATAAATATATAATAATTACCATAAATATGCAATAACAAATTATTCTATTTTTGAGGTCCTAAAAATTCTATCAATATCAAGAAGAGATCCTATTAATTCATCACCTATTTAAGGAAGAAAAATTTACAGTTACAAAGTTCCTCATCAAAACTTTACTAACATCATCCGTTGAAGTCCTTCAAAGAGTATTCACAATGAAGGTTCTAGTTTTGGACATACTGATATGGATTGTGAGATATCATCAATTGATGACTAACAAGGAAATCCTCCACAATTTCCAAAGATCAAAATTCAAGAAGATACTTCCCTTGAAGTTCTCCACATTGAAGGTCCTCTAAATGGTATATGACATTGGGAATCCCCATATATCTAGACATTAATCCATATGGTATTCATCCTCATGATTGTATTCATATCAAACATACTCTCCTCATGGATGATTCATTTTGATAGGAAGATCCTCCACTTACTGAATCAATGGTGAGAAACATATCATATAATATGGAACTTGTGATGAAAATTTCTATAGTGTGTGATGAATTGTCATATAAAATTGATTTTACATCTCATTTAGAAAGCATCCCTTTGGAAATATCATTATTTAAACCAACCACATGTTTCCTAATTCCCAGAACATCATTGAATATTCCTATAAATCCCACAAATGATAATAAGGTCATATGAAAACACTATCATTGGTTTGATGAAGTGTAGGAGTCTCCCACATAATGTTTATAATATGTTATGGTCATTTAGAATCACCTTTCTAGGTGGAATGTACCAATCAAGTTTTTGACCATGTCCACTAATTTGTATGGTTTTTAATACCTTTTAAAAGGTATTCATTTATGTGATTCGTATAAACATATGGATGAATAATTTAATTTTTTTTTAAAATATTTGTAACATACAAAGAATATAGTGATCATGTTAAGGAAGTAGAATAACATAATTACCTGATTAACATAGTGAAACATTATAAAGAAATATTCATAAAACTGATAATGTATTATAATAACCATCAACACACAAGCCTTCATGCATTGTGAATGTTATGTCAATTGATTGGGATTCTCCAAATGGTTTCAATATCAGAGGATGGGGAGATAATGGGGTACTAAATTTGACTTTGGTCCCTTAACATGAAATCCCACCAGAAATGGATTCATGTATTTTAACTCCTTCTTCCCAACTCTATGAAATAATCTCTTCATGTAACATAGATTATACTTAGAAAAAATCATCTATGAATAAATCTCTAAGGAATCAGGATTAGTGAAAGAAAAAAAATTAAATGGACCTTTAATGAGGCATATAAAAAGATTTCGCAATCAAATCACCTGAGAAGATTCAGTCATTGAGAATCAACGATGACTTTCGGAATTGTTAGCTCATATGTAGATATAACATTTCCACCATCTCATGCTAGAACCATGGTTTTCAAAATCTAGATGAAATCCATGGTAATTGTAGATATGGTTAAACATAAGCTTCCCCAAAACCCAAGAAATAGGTATTTTTTCAATAATAACCTACATTTGGAACACCAAATATAGTTCGAATTCATAAAATTGTGGGTTATGGGAAAACCAACCTTATAGGTTTTTCAAAATTATTATCTTGATCACCTCACCCATGGAGGTCGTTCTTCTCATATCTAGGATGTGTATCATAATCTAGACCGAATTTCATTTATTAACTTGTTCCTTACCTCTATCAGGTGGGATCCATACAAAAAACTCTCTAGTGATTCTCTATTTGTCACCTTCCACAAGAAATCCTTGGAAGAACAGTAATATGAAAGAATGTGGGACCCGATTAGGCCACAAGATGAAGCAGTCTTACAATGGTGAAACCAGATATCAAAATCAGACCTTCTCTACAAGTTATCCCAAAATAAATTAACCCTCATTTTGTCCAGGTAGTGAAGTGACTACCCTAATGTATTACATGTCTGTCAGAATCATTATCACTAACCCTATAAATGCTATAGTGCATGAAACCAATACATAGATATGGAAATGGGATGTTTCTATTTGAAGCATAATCTATACAATAATTTTTTATGAATGTGTGAATACCAAAAATTAGATCATTGAATAAATTTAATAGGAACCCGTGTATTTCCTATAGCCACTCCCTTGACATGCTTACTCCATGGAAAAGGGTAAGGACATGGACACATCCCACAATTTACCCAATGATATTTAAAAAAATGTAGTAGAAAAAACATTTTCTTAGTATGTGGCCCAAATTATGGATTTGAATGGGATTATTGGAGAATACATTAATGGAATTATCACTACTTGATATGTTCATCGTAAATAACTACATCTTAACCACTAAACAAACAGATCTCAATAAGAATAGTTTTTCATTGTAGTGAGAGTTTTTATATAGGGTCTTCTCAATTTGGAGGCTAGAAAACAAAATAATTTGGATCCAACGATAGTGTAATACCATTTTTTCACTCTTTTTAGGAAACCACAATTGTACTAATGGAACTCTCGAAAATAGACCAAGATACTCCCCAACCCCTACACTCAGGTTACTGGGCTCTTGACTGGGCCACTCAACTTGGCTATGTTTCATGGATACCTCCCATAGCTAGCTGGGGACATATTTCAACTCCCCAAATAATCGAACATGGGGCTTACTCATAGATAACCAACCAGAGAGCTTCTCTAGTACCGCAACATCATATGGAGTAGTGGTACCAAATATGCTCTCCCATTAGTTCAATTCTTGGCATCCATGTGTTGCATTCACAAGGGTGGATAAATAAATCCCCAAATTGCTATAGGAGATATCCATGATACTTTAACCAATTGAGAGGCCTTGTCTGTAGCCTAGTGACCCGAGTGTAGGGTAAGGGTAGTATCATGGTATGTTTTCAGGAGTATAAGAGGTCCAACAAAAAAAGGTACATTTATAACAGAACTAGACCACTAGCTGAGATTCATTCTTTCCATTCCTTGTGCCTTCCATTACTATGGACCGGTCCCCTATGGAGTTATGCTTCCATGATTCTAGTACTATCCCGAGACTATACCAGGATTTAATATTCCCTCTACATGATGCGAACCTGGGACCTCAGGCCTAAGAGCCACCAGGTAGTGTAATGAGTACCACTACGCCATATGGTGTAGTGGTACTCATGAAACTCCCTAGTGGATGTTATGTTAATGGTACAAATATAAAATCATAGAGTAGGAGTATTAAATATTGTCAGGGATTGAGGATAGTACATGCCACATGGAGGCATAAACTCCCCAATGGTCTGGTCTACGATTTATTAATTGCGGGGTGTGGCCAGACTATGACCTAGTTAGTGGAATAGGTCTATTAAAAATGGGACTTTTTGTTGGACCCATGACTCTCTCAATAACATAGATTAACCTAGTATCCCATTAAGTCATGGGATCCATAAAATGGTCCACTAACATAGGCTGGGATTTCGAACTATCCTCTAACGAGTAAGGGATATAATCTCACCTCCACTGTGATTCGAACCCAGGGATGACTGGTTTGTTATCCTCTGGGTATCATCCTCAGATACCAATACACCATATTGAATTGTTGTAGTGGAGGATTATCTCAAATGGTTATTATTCCAGTCATCCCGTAGTTAGAATCACCAAATAGGGGATATTAAATCCTCAACGGGCTAGTGGATAGTGCCTAAACCTATTCCATGTTAGTGGCCCGTTACACGGATCCCACAAGTTAGTGAGTTTTGGGGTTCTAAACTATATTTTAAAGAATCATATCTTTAATAACAAGAATACCCATTTGATTCCAACTATGTAATTCAATCCCATACTGGTTTTCTACTACAATAACAGTTTGAGACTCCATATCCGGGACTTCTCAAAATTTCCTATGTTAATGTTCCCATTTAGATATATGTCCCCCAAGAGATTTTCTACAATATTGAGTCATTGATATCTTCATTGAAATATATATAATGATTAAACATGCCAATGAACGCAAATAATAATCCTTACCATGAATTTGTAGATGCAGTTGCTCCTCCACTTAACGAAAAAAAACACTATGTTTCCAATATTTAATAGCCCATGTGATCCATAATTGAATTTTATTTATTTTTTCCCATTATATTCCCTTGATGGGATCCATCAAAAAATAATATTTTTCTAAATTCCTGTTGTTTTTATAACCCTTTGATAAAAAATCTATGGATTGGTCCACCAATTTACCATCCTAGTTTTTCAAGTGATTGACATATCTCCATCAATATTTTCTCTATGAATTCATCTCATTGTTGTGAAAGATAGAAATACACGAACTCTAAAATTACAATTAGGGATAAAAAAATAGGTTCCCAATTTTATGCTCCATGTGAAATGTCTTGAATTATCTTTTCAATGTGATTCTTACATAGGATGGTCTCTTGTCCCAATGAATAGAGAAACTTCATAAGGAATTATTGATGATTCACATTTCTATTAAATTTATATGTTGTTTTTAGGAAATTTTAGTAGTTTCCAAAAGATTGGAAGAATTTTTACAGGGAACCAGAACCACATTTGGACCAGTCTCAACATCCAATGGAATGAAAATATGTAATGAGGAAATAGCCATTTTCACTTATAAACTAGATCCTAAACTGTTTATAGTTCTAAATACTACCCCATATTTCTTAAAAAATACTCTCAAATAGAGAAATAAATGAATTCACCTTCAGAAATATAAAATGGAATAATGAATGAATCTATTTGAGGAATGGGAGAATAATTTTTATACCTTTTGAGATGATGTAACCACGAACTAATTTAAATCATCCATGAAAAAGGTAATTTTGTAATTTCAAAAGCCTTGGTGGCCTGATTATGTTATCCTAGATGTCCAATAAAAATATTTCACCATTTTCTAAATTTTGGACCATATCATTCATAATTTTTTTATTTTTAAATACATTTTAAACAGTTAGTTGATTCTATGGAGGTGATGTAAATAAAACCTATAGTGACTTGTTAACCCCACACAATATTTCATTTATATTTATTTTATTTCCTATTTATTTTGGTATGTATTAGAACTCACCAGGATGGAGATGATTTTCAAGTTAGCATGACCTAATTCTTGAGGATTTATGTTTATTTGAATTAATAAATTTTGGGTAGAAATTTATAATGAAATATAGGGTTCCTTTGTTAGTTTAGATATTTTCCAATGATGTTTGGTGTTTTTTTAATAAAAAACACCCTATTTTCACTATTTTATAGAATTTTATATGATGGGAAATGTTAATAAATGATATGTATTGTTATCCAGTCTCATTTAATGCTCAAAATTCATAGATTTAATGGTTATATGTTTTTCTAAGTGTTTAAATAATGTGAACTGTTTATAGATCAATTTTGGCAATAAGGTGATGAGTTTTTTGTTGTATATATACCTCATGGATTACACAAAGTGTAATGGTAATACACACCCAATAAAACAATTTGGGGATTTTAGTGGTTTGTATGGTAGATTTATTATATAATTAATTGCATCACATATCCCACTCAACTCAGATGATCTCAATAGATATAATGGTGAAATTTAGCACACAAAGATTTTTTGGATCAATGATGTACAATTTTTCTTGTTCTAGTAAATCTATCTGAATAACAAATAATTTCAGTTTCTTCATTTCCTTTGAGAACGGTAGAAATTTTTCATTTCAATATTCGATCCATCAATTTGACATTATGATTCTTCTTGATACTTTAAATATCCGTCATGTGATATTCCTCTAGAGGTTAACTCTTTTATTGGTTGTGGTATGGCAGGTGTGTTCCTTGAGGTATGGCGTGATTCTTCCTCTATAAAGTCTATTTTATAAAATAAATCCTTTATGATATTTTTATATTGAATCTAGGTCTACTATTATCATTATTTTTTTCATCCTTTTTTGTGGAACCCATTGCCAGCATGCACGACCCTTGTTTTTTGGTAGGTGGTTCTATCCCTAGACATTGTTTATGAACTACATTTAATTGGTTTTGATAATGTTTTATGAATGTAATGGAATTATTGATTGATGGATTTCTATGTGTGTAGAAATCATTTTTCTAAAATGATGGATATACATTATTTTGATGAAAGGAAAATGTATTTTCAATGAATTATGAGGCGGTTTTTGAAAATCAATTTCAAAACATGGTTTTGATGGATTTTTTTAGAAAATATATCACATGTGAATCATTGGTTACATTTTTGGAAGGTATAAGAATACGCATATCCTGCTAATATTTTGAGGGGATCATTCTTGGGGTGTTCTCATGCTCTCTAGGCCCAATTATTATATATACTTGATAAACATATTTGGGAGGTTAACTTTCATTGGTAGTCCTCTAATCCCTATATATAATTTTTTATGTCTAAGATTTTGATGTATATGTGATTTTCAATGTTTCTAGTACTAGTTTCCTAGCTATCTAGACCTAGTTTCATTCTTGGCGTATTGTGACCAGTGTTTTTGAGGGTGCACAATTTTTATTATACATCCATAGACATGGTATTATGAATGATACATGATTTGGATTTATTTGATATATATTCTTTGATATATTTTTATAATATGATTTTAAATTGATATAAAATTTATAATTAGAAAAGTGGAAAATGGTAAAATTAAATGTTTTTCCTTGGATTTGATATATAAGATAGTAATAAATTTATCATGCTTATTTTTTTCAAATTTTAGAATTTTTCAAATTATTGTGTAGATACATTCTATGGAACAACTGGATAAAATCCTGCTCATCCTGTTAGAACACTCCTATTTTGCCTCTTTAGTGGTTCATATATCATTCTTTTTCATTCGATGAATGTAATGTAAAGGATCCATAGTGTGGTAGAGAGGTTTTCTTTTATCTTTTTTTGGGATTCTTGTGGAGACATGGTCAGAGTTTTTACAAGATATCACATGGATATTATTAGTTAAAAATTTGGGCTCTGTCATCCTTTTTAGTTTCATGTGTCTCTTGGAGATTGTTTTTTATTATATCAGATGTATCACCAATTTTGTTGTCAATCTATTATGGAATATAAATAACTTTTTTATCTTCCACTATTTATTTATATATATGTACATATGTAATGTTGTTTCTTTAGGTTGGAATAAATCATCATATATGTTTGATGTTTGATTCCCAGGGGAATGTTGTAATATTTTGAGGATTCTGAATTTCCATTAGGTTTATAGAAATTTTGGTCAGGTGCCTATTTTAGAGGTTATATGGTTTAGAATTTTTCATAGTTTGGTATGAGAGAGTGATATATACTCCAGAGTCCTTTTCATGGTACATTTGACAGATTAGGGATAGGAATTCTAGGACATGAGAGGTATATTGCAGTGAGTGTCTAGCCAACTCTTATGATGAAGAGACTCAATTTTCTATGAAATATTTGGTTTTATGTGTCTCATGTTTTGATTTATTGCACTTAATATCATTTTTTCTTTTGGTTTTATAGATTTAAATTATATTAATTTGTTGAGTGATCATTTATTTTTTTTTTGGTGTGTAGTATTATGTCTTATAGAAATATTCCACAGGTTTGATATGAGGTTAAAGATAATAATTCACATAGGAATCCACCTATAAATCATAATTATAATGGGTATATCATGTTAGATATTTATGCTATATACTAGGATGTACCATGATTCAATAATGTAGTTTTATAGTTATATACAAACGTTTATGTAGTAGTTAGAGATCAATCATGGGAATTCATTCATGAGAGCCCACTATCCTTTAAGGTTGATAATTAACCTCAAGAGGTCGAGGAATGGCTTGAAAGGATTGATTAGATCCTTCAATTCTCAGACACACCTGAGATTAGAATAATGACGTTTGAAGCATTCAGACTTGAGGGTCCCAATAACTGATGGTTTGATTTCTTTGAATTCCTAGATATGTATGTGGGCTTAGAATAGAATGGAAAAAAGAATCTTATTATCCATATGTATTTTCAAGAGGTGATGATGATTATAAAGTCTCTGGAGTTCCTCTAACTACAGAAAAGTGTGTCTAGTGTCATTTGACACTAATCAGTTTTTGGAGTTGATTCATTTTTCTCTAGAGGTGGTAAATAATTATTAGATGAATGCTCAAAATTTCCTTCTCAGATTCTGACTAGATATCATATCATAGATATTTATGCTGATGATTTAAAACTATGCAGTCATAGTGGATATTTTTATAAATTGAGAGATAAATATGGTAGGAAATGGTATATATTCTATACATGATCTTCTACCCCTTCAATTACACCTTGTAAGTTTTCATTGATGTGTTATTATTTTGTAATGGTTATAAATACGTGGAGTTATTTTCCTTAACTTTTAATGATGTCTAAAATTTGTGGTAGACATCATAACATTAATTGCTTCATTAAGAATATGTCTACTCCAATATATGGTGGGGGATTGTCAGATCAAAAGGATACTACAATGTAGTCAGATGATTTATATATAATAGTGGTCCAACCAAAATCCACTGGAGTAAATCACCTTCCAATAGTATATTCCATTTCAATGGATTTAGACATTGTTCTAGTGATAGTGAGTGGTATAATATTTATTGCATGTTCCATATAAATTTATATACTTTATTTTGTTGTTTCCCACTCATTTATATATATCAATTTTTTATCCTTAATATTCTAATGGATATCATGTCCTTTTTTATGGAAAAAATGAATAGTTTTGGGAAGAAGACAGATCAAGTGTTTCTATGTTCTTATTTTGTGCTATCAAAAACTCATGTTGTGTTAATCATGGATTTTTATGATCTATATTTGGTTTTATTTTACATCATCTTTATGATATATTTTCTTTTTTATCATCATCATTAATTTTATTGTCACCATCAACATGTCTCATTTTTTATAGATGATGTGAGATGATGAATGTTTTAGTTAGAGTGGGATCCAGGGACTGGTCATGCTGGATATTCCCACCCAAAGCTCATTGTTTCATTGTCTTCTATAGCGGTTGAGTCTAATAAAATTTATTTTATTTTTGATCATCAATCCAGTATTTTGGTAATTCTTAGTGTTCTCTAATATAATTACTCCATGCATCCTCAATTTAGGGAGGTATTGTATATGATAGAAGTGGTGTACTATATGCAGGTATTTTTTATACTTTTTTATCATATGGAAATACAGGAGCAAAAAGAGATCAATTTTCTGTTGGATGATCTAATAGAAAAATGTTTTGTTCTACTGAGTGTTTCACCATTAGTATCCCAAGTTCTCTACTCCAATAAGGTATAGGGTTCACTCCATTTAATTTAAAATTAGGATGTTGGTACTGGTAATGGTTAATAATACGTATCCTTTTCATTGTGTGAATGATTTATAAGATTAGTTGAAATTGGAAAAGTGTGTATTTAAGATCGATCTATGATTGGGGAATCATAATCATATATTTTTTAAGTTTTATATACAAAATATGTTTTTTAGAAGTTTGTTTTTCCATTACTAATATCTTGTTGTAATGTTTTGTCTAACTAATGCACTTTTGGTTTTTACAAATTTGATGAGTCTAATATTCAATTAGTATCTCAATATGTTTCTAGATGCTTTTGTAGTTGATATTTGGTTTATTCAGGATCTGAGTGCAATAAAAACAACCATATAGGTTTAGTTCTATAAATCATTAGAATTCCCCATATTTATATAAATATTACCAAATGAAATTTCTAGATTATATAATTGAATTAATTTGGGGATGTGATTTTGAACATAGATTATCTATTGATTTAGAGAAGAAAAAGGCTATTTTTTCATGGGTTGAACCATGAATGGTATTTGGGGTTTGGTGTTTCAATGTTCTTGTGGGATTTTATTGATGGTTCATAAATTAGTTCTCAATTTTTTCATCAAATTTGACTAATATTACTAAGAAAGGGTTGAAATTAATAGGGTCTAAAAGTTTTTAATTTTCTTTCGATGAGATGAAATGAGTTGTTACATCAGTGCCTATTCCGATCATATATAAGCTTGGTAATGGTTATGAGGTCTTTTATGATGATTTTGAAGATAGTTTGGGTTTTTTCAAATACATGATGTTCATGAAGTGGATTATGGTTGTTGTTATCTTTGAGAATATGTGAATAATTACCCCATGCATTATTAAGTGTTTCATACATTTATTCACATGCTTAAGTGTTTTTTTCGTTTTCTATTGGCAATGTGACTCATATTTTTTATGACCATAATATTTTTTCATATATCTTTTTTCAAAAATACTTGAATCTAATATAGATACTATGGGTTGAATAAATTTATACATTAGAATTAGATATAACCTCTTTCTCGGGATAATGGGAATGTTATTACTGATGCTCTTAGTTTGAATGTTCCACCATATGACTTTTTAGAATCGATGGAGGGGTCAAACCTTATGGATATTTTTTCAAAATTACAGCTCGATTCTCTAGAGGATGTTTCAAGTATGGTAATGAATAGTTACATTTATCATAATCTCTTATTGATTCTATTTTAAATATTCATTAGTAGGATTATTTGTTTCGAGGAATTTGAGAAAACCTATATGTTAGGGAGACCATTTCTGGTTAGTCTCTCGCTTTGGATTTTTTAATCTATTTTTGGAATATTTTTCTCAACAATGCATCAATTAGGAGCTTAGTTTTTTTAAATTCTTAGTTATTCATGGGATATTCATCTAGGAGTTACAAAGAGGCATTATGACATGAGATATAATTTTTTGTAGTGGGGTATAATGTGTGAAATTATTGATTGTGTATCCCTATGTTACACCTGCCAATAGATCATGGATGAATACCAATAACCTTTTTGTTTTCTTTCACCTATTTTTTCATTTTATAAATTGTATAATGGGTCCTTGGACTATGTTTTTGGATTACCATAGACTCGATGAGGGATGAATTTTTTCTAGGTGAAGGTTGATTTCTAGGAAAAGTACGCACAATTCATTCTATGTAGGGAAACCAATGAAGTCGAAGATGTATGTTTGATATATGTGAATGATATTTTGAGTTTACATGTGGTACTATTATCTATTATTTTAAATATTGATCCTAAGAATACTTATAAATTATGTTGTAGAATCCAATAGGTTATGGTGCCTTGGGTTTGGATGTGTGCATATTCACCAACACAAAAAGATGGTCAGAAGGAACGTACTATTCAAATCAAAGAGAATATTATATTTCCTTGTGACATGGATTTTATTGGATCTTGTGATATTCATCTAGGGCTATTTGAGTTTTCATATCACAACATTTATAAGTCATAGTTTAGAATGGCTCTATTTTAGGTTTTTCATAGTTTCCCCTGAAAATAACCTCTTTGTTGGAAAGAGGTGGGAGAGCCCTCTTTAGTGGGACCGTGTGGGTTTAGGAGATGTCTATGAGGATCCATGATATACAGTGATGTTTGGTTAAAGTTCAGAGTTGAAAAAATATTATGTGTATCATTAGTGTCGTCCCTTGAATTTTTTCATTGTTGACTATGTTTTCTTGAATGATTCTTCTTAGATAAATCACTATTATCTTGTAAAATAGGGGATTTTTTTCAATGATATTTTGGAAAATTTTATATCACTAATAATCATTGATAGATATATTACCGGTTTGAATTTATAGTTATGTTGAAATGTTTTCATTATTTTTTCAACATATCATAGATCATGAAATACCATCCAAATCCCTCTCATGTTTTGAGTTTGGAAGATATTGTGTAAGAGGTAGATGTTTTTATTTCAGAGAAGAAAATATATATTTAAAACTATCAAGTGAATGTTTTTCATGGTATGTTTATTATGTTGGTTAGAGTGTTATGGTAGAACATATTTTATTCTCATAACACATTGGATAATGATTCTTTGATGAGGGATAAATTGCCTAGCATCATTGCCGGAGTACATTATTCCACATGACTTCCCAGGGATGTAAAGTGTTATGGTGGGGAGATTATAACATCCTATTACCCAATTTTATGTATTTTCCATGACTTATTTAATTTTAATCTTTATTTTACCTTCTTTTTAGGTCTCTTGAGATTAGTGAAATTTTGATGGGGAAAATGACCTGATATTTATAGATGTATGATTATTTAAATTAATGTAGTGTGGATTTAAACAAGTAATAGATAAATGGGGTTTTCATTGAGTTTATATATTTCTTGATGTAGGTTGGAGTTTTCTAATATAAAACAAGTGTTTTCACTATCTACTATGAATTTACAAGCCATGTAATGGGAGAAAAAAACATGTATTATTATCCATGATAATATGTTGAGTTCAATAAATATCTAGAATTTTTACATACCCTGAAAAGTGTTCACATGATGCGTATTGTATAAAGATTA
Source organism: Viscum album (assembly GCA_963277665.1). Classification (NCBI taxonomy): domain Eukaryota; kingdom Viridiplantae; phylum Streptophyta; class Magnoliopsida; order Santalales; family Viscaceae; genus Viscum; species Viscum album. Next base: position 2,052,751,079 of record OY728165.1, read on the forward strand.
TATTTTTTATAATGTGTATGGGTTTTTCGAGGTATATAGAAATTGTGGATGAAAAAATATTTAATAGGATAACACATTGTTTAAACTTCATGAGTTGAAATTTTTGTATGATGCATGGATGATTTATTATTTTATTCATTGTATCCTTTATCCCTCTTATACTAAACTCTCTCATGGATGGTTTTGGAGACCCCCAAAAAATTTAGAAGGATTCATTCTATGAATAATCATTATTTTATTTTTTTTATGAATCTCTTCTGGTGAGTAGTCCATTCTGTTTCTTCATTTTCATTTATCATGGTCGAGCAACTGCATTAGATTATCAAATCCATTTATTTGAGAAGATGATTATTCTTGATTATTTCTTGATCCATAATTTAATATTCCTCCATAGGCTGACCCTTGTGTTGGTTGAGGTGCTCCATGGGACATCCTTTCTATATTGTTTATTTCTTACCCTTCACTGACCATTTTTCAAAATGGAACAAATTCATGGATGTGTAAATTTATTACAGGGACTCTGATGAATTCACTTTGTTCTTTATTATTAGTGTATCCAATTTTAGGTGTGTGTAAAATGACATTTTAGGTAGGTGGTTCCATATATTTTATATGTTGATGAACTACATTTCTTTGGATTTATAATTATATAATAAATAAAATAGAATTATTAGTTGATGTAATTGTGTGATTGTGGAAACAGGGTTCTGATAAAAAGTGGGTTTTCCCATTTTGATAAATGGATGATGAATTTTCATTGTATTATGAAATTATTTTTTGAAATGGTATTAAAAAAATGGATATGATAAATTGGATTATAAAATAGAGCACATGGGAAGCATTGGGTATTGAGGTGGAAGTTTTAGTAAAAGGATTTGAACATTGATACTATTGGGGATTTCACCCTATGGGTGTACACCATCTTCCCAGACCTTTTTTTCTAGGGATTCAGTAGATACTAATGGGAGGGTCACTTTATGGTTCGTTACTACAATATAAATAATATATTAATATGTTTAGGATATTGATACTTACATGAATGTATATGTTGGGGGGTTATGAGTGGATTGGTTATCCTGACCTAGATTGATCCTTGGAATGATGTGACCTATTATTTTTTAGATTGTACTATTAGATTTGTTAATCATGGAACTTATATTCTGTGGGAAACATTGTTTTGATTCATTTTATATATATTATTTGATATATATATATATATAATCATTTAAAATAGATAAACCTATCTTATTGGAAGAAATTGAAAATTTGATTACTAAATATTTTTCAAGGATTTGATCAGAAAAATTGCAACTATTTATCATGTGTGTTTTTGTTTAAAGTTGATAGTTGTTTATATTATTGTATAAAGGTTGTTTCTGGAAAACATGGGGGGTCCTACTAATCCTATTTTCTTACACCATGTGTACACCTTCAGTAGTTCATAGACCTTTTTATGTCTTTCCATGATGTTAAAGGCATGGTTTTATAGCGGGGCAGTGAATATTTCTATTACCTTTTTCTATGTAGAAGGTGGTAAGATGTTGGGTGGTTTAGAATCTATAATGTGGAGATTTTTAGAGTATCTATTTTAGTTTTACATGATAAAATGTGAATGGAATCATTCCATAGATGTTAAAAAAAAAATTATTACATAGTTATTCCTTTAATATTATCATTTTAAAAGTAATAAATTTAAAAAAATCAACCATTTCAAAAACATAACCTAATTAAGAAATAGTCAGTAGCATAATATAGTTTGTATCATGTTCTCCATTTGAAAATTCATTTATTTTATCAATTATTTTTCATTTAACTATGTTTTTTTCAATATAATTTTATATTAAATTAAATAATATCTCAATTTATTTTGGAGTTCTATATATCACAGGCTATCACTTGTTTAATTTAATGGAGAATATATACTAAAATATAAAATTTCTATAGTACACCACTAATAGGTATGTTAGGTGAGGTTTAGTCTTCCACCTAGATATGGTAATCCATATACCATTGATGCACCCATTGATGAGGTGGGGGTCCACCACTTATATTGATAGTTTGCACATGGTTTGTTATAATGATTAGATTAGATTATGGATTAATGATACAATATCAATGAACAAAAGGGTATAATACCCCTCTACTGGAGTTCATTCTATAATAATTATTATGATCCATTAGATGGATTCTATGAGAGGGGAGGTAGTGGTAATGGTTGAGTAGTGTGGGATTATATTGACTGAGGACATCTCATTAAAACCTAGGTTACCCTCTAGAGGTAGCATGGACATGGGATATGGATATATAATTATTAAAATATTATATGATTTTTGAAACTATGGTTTATCATGGGGATGGATCTTGAGTTTTTGAGTTATAATGTTTGAGAATTACTTATATTTACATGACACTAATATGAAGAGAATATCATGATCGTCATTTTTCTTTCTAGTTACTCTCACTAATACTGATAGAATTGGGATATTTATCTAGGATTTATTTATTTTAGTTTTCTGGGAATTATACTGATTATTTTTATAGCTACAAAATATTATTAAATATTTTTTTATATGTATTTTAATATTAATATCCAATAAACTCATTCCAAATATTGAGATGACTTGGGTCATTAGGAAATTAGGTTTATAAAATGTTATCATGAAACTAATATTAAATTTCATTATTTTAATATCTATAATGAACTTCTGCCATGTTTTGAGCTTCTAAAAAAATATAAGATAACATGGGGAATCCATAACCAAAATGGAGGAGCTAAAAAGCCCCTCAAGTGGATGATCATGATAATGAAGAATAAAATATGAGTCAAATGGCATGACATAATATAATAAAACCTAGGGATAGTGAATAATAATATAGAAACATGTCTTATATAATGTTGTAGAAAAAGATCTAGGAATCATAGGGATGAGACCACAACATAAAAATAGGAATAAGAATAAGTCAAAGCTCAATACAAAGATAACATTACATCATGGAGAATGTCCCATCATAGATTAGGTATACTATAAAATCCCAAAAATATCATCTTATAGGATTTAAAAATTACCCAATGCATTGTAATTCTATATAGTTACACCCATAAAGATATGCACATGCATATCTGTGCAACATTTGGGAATCCATCATAAGGCACAAGAATTTGAAATACCCATGAATGTAATTGGTTAAATAATAAAGGATCTTTTCATATTCAAAAGAAAATATCACAATGATTCAAAATAGATTAAGGAATTAAATATTTTTTATTTTAATATTTTAATAAATACTAGTATATCTCACATATAGAGATATTCTTTATAATATTACATTAGAAAGGGTGAAGAAGTAATTTTTAAATTGAACATCTTTATAAAGGTTTTAATAAAATTGTATATAGTGTTAATGTCAAAAAGCACTGAATATTTTTCAAAAAACTAGAGGTGAACATTGGGGTTGTATATCCTTACAAAAATTTGTTTTTCCTTGTAAAACATTGAATATCCAAAACATTCATTGGGTGGTTCAAAACAAGAAAAAGTTAATACAATGATCCATCAAATTGAATTTATTAAAAAGAAAATCCGTGGAAGAGAATTTCAAAATCATTTATAACCCCAACATTGAAAATAATAATTACATATTTATATATTCAAGTTACATATATATATTCTATAATATGATTTTATTTAAAATTTATAGATATAAATAGAGGAATAGATGGATAAAGTGTAATCTAATGAAAATTTTGTGATTCAAATAGTTCCCTTAATTTTGAAATAGATTCACTCTAAACATTCACTTAATGTCTTAAATAATTAATTATATATAATAGAAAAATTATTTGAAACCTAAAAAAAGGATATATTATTAACAATTAATCTATTATATTAGTTTCAATCCATTTTTTTGAAATACTTTCATAATTTCAACTGTCTAATGGGCATTCGATTCATGGGGTCAAGGTCTCAAAACCTGTGGATGAATATGTAAGTTCATTATTAAATAGTTCCACAAGAACATAATTATATTGGTATGGATTTAATACTTTCCAAAACATTAAATGTTTTTGGATATCCAACGGTATTTAAAATTTATATTGAGTTAGAATATGTATGTTTTATTGATACAAGATTTGTTTGTTTACTGGGGTTTTATGAACATAGTGAGGACACTTGATTTTATTTCAAATGAAGTGTATTTTACAATTATAAAATATAAAAAAAAATTAATTATACGGGTGATTTTTCACCATAAAAATTGTTTTAAACCAAGACCTGAAGGTAGTGAAGGAAAAATCCAATTATTAATGGTGGTATTTAATAAAACATAATGTGAACAAAATTTTCATCTTAGAATAAAATAAGGAGATATTGGATAATGGGTATTCAACTAAAATGATAAAAACATAGTATATTTACCATATTCAAGTAATTATTTAATTTCATTAGGAAAATAATTGGTGGTGTTAGAAGACACATATTATGGAAAGTGGAATGTTACGAATATTACCTCTTTAGATGTCCTCTCTTATAAAACACATTGATGCAATATGTGATGGTATTTCTGTGAGAATAGAATCACTAGGAAATTTTTGAGGGGATTCATAAGTGGATTATAAAGAATATCTTAATTCTAAAATATATATAAGGTGTGGGAAAAAGTGGTTTTATTTATATGATGATGAGGGTTCTTCTTGAGAATATAATATTCATTTGTTTTTTTACTTAAGACTATCAATAATTATGACTCTTGAAAATAAATATATTTCTTTTTTCATGTGACTAGATGTTAAAGAAATCTGATAACATTGATGAATAAATAATTCATTTATTTATCATATAATGTAAAATAAGATATTTTGATGTATTTAACTACTCAATAAATGTATATAATTTAGAAAAATATAAAAAAAAAATCAAACTCACCATTCTTGATTATATAGATTCTTAAAATAAACTCCATTATTGAAAAATTAATTCCAAAATATGAGAAAGAGAATTTTTAAATTAAATTATTATTTATATTAAAAATCTAAATTTTAATAATACGGTAAATTTTTAGAACCATTGAAAAATAAAAAATTGAAAAACGTATTTTGGATGTTTCCATTACTGAAGATCCATATTATTTCAAATTTTATAGTTAACAATTTTGTTCTATAATTTTATGCATAATTAAATTAGGATAATTTATGTAAATTTTATTATTGAATAATGTATAAAATCATTTTTATACATAAATAAGTATTTTCATGAAAAAATATTTTTTTTTGAGAACTGGTTTTCGTCATCTTTTGTTCTCTTATTTTAATATTAATTTCTTTAACTTTTAGGAATTTAATTTCATGAAATAATGTGTCTATTATGATATCACTAAGACATAGAAATAGTAACAAATGTAAATTAACATATAAGATGACTAAATTATGATAAAATAAAATAAATATCATTTCCAAATAAATGAAAACATTTTGATTATAATTTATTCAATACTAAATATGAAAATCATTTTCAGTATGGATACAAAGCCTTCACAGCACTCGTGAATTAAATTTTTAAATCCTAGAAATTATAATTGTGTTAATATAAGTCCTTACTTATATTTTTTTATTACATATTATGTATTAGGCATTATTTTTATTAATAGAAAAAAAAATTAGGGTTATATAACTTGTAGATTATCCAAATGCTTGTGCAATGCATGTGTAAGGCCTAAAAATTAAAAATAACACATTATAATTTTTATCATGGTATAAATATGTTTTAAAAATATTAAACTCATATAAAAATATATTTTTATAAAAGTAATCTTTCTTAACTTTATATATTTAATTTTAATGTTTATAAACTATTAAATTTATTTATATGCTTTTCAAATGATAGTATTGTATTAATTGAATTAATAGAAATCTCAAATAAAGTATATTAAAAATATTAAAAGGATCATAATTAGAGATATTTATGGTGATCAAAAAATTATATAGATTAAAATAAAATATTTATGATATAATTAAACGGTTGTTTAAAATTTTAAGTTATTATTGATTTTTCTAATGTCAATGTAATGAATAATATCAAACATGAAAATAATGATATTCAATGGGATTAATATTGTATTAAATTATTTAAAAATCATTAAAATATTAAATAAGAACAAAGAGAGAAATATATCACCAAAAATTTCATTCTATAATCCTTTATAGTAAATTTGGATGTATTAGGATCTTGAATATTATTATTATATTTTAATCTTTTGATAAATTTGAAAACTACCTCTCACCATAAATAAAAAGGGTCACACCCTCCAATACTTATTCAAAAAAAAATTGGCCTTAAGTCTAAATCATTTCTTACCCATTACTCTTGTAAACATATATAAACATGATCTAGTTGTTTTTTCCATTTCAGAATTTTAACCCTTGATCCCTAAAGAATATATCTAAAGGAAGTCAACCGATGAAAAGGTAATAATATTTACCAACTCATTCAAGTTTATTTCTTATTACAATTTATATTAATGTAATATTTTCATACTAAATAAATAAATATTTTATATAAAATATAATTATATTTTTTATGATTATGGTATATCCATATTCTGTCACATTTCCATAGTATAAAAAACCAATAACATTGCTAGTGTGCATGTATGGCCTACCATCTCCATATAGCGGGGTAATATTTTTAATCAGCACATTACATAGATATTAATAAATTTATAAATAATTAATATATAGTATATATATATGATATAATAATTACTTTAAATGGTTATTTATTATTTTCAATTAATTCATTGTGCCTATAAAAATGAAAATAGTGTTTATGCATACATATTGTCTATTGTCTCTAAAAATAGTGTAACTCGTTTTCTATATCTATCATTATGGATGAATATAAATAACTACTTATTTAATATATATGATATTTAATCTATAAATAATATTCATTGGATGATATAAGTATGACAAATCTATAAGGACTGGAACTATTGCACCAAGACATACAATAAAACTGATGTAGTTACAACCCAGAACTGTGATTTTAAAAATGAATTGACAATAAACTGGCGATAAAATTATATATGTAAATGGAACATAGAATTATATATAACATTATTTTTATGTAATATGTTTATTATAAATAAATATTTATTGTAAAAATGGTTCAAACAAGTGAAAATGTCTACGAACCAAAGGTAAGAGTTTCTCATTTCACTTTTACCAGTGTGAAACCTTTGAAATATTAAAGAAATTTTTCTTAATTTGAGTATATAATACCTCTATGATATATTAAATAATGGATATAATTTTATTCATGTAATTTACTATTTCATTTGATGATATTTTATTAATGGGACTTACAATTCAAATGTTACTAATTGGTTAAATTGTTATTTCAGAATCTCATCATTATTCAAGATTGTTTATATTAATGTATAAACTATAAAATATTTATAATCCATGACCATGATTTATAAAAAAAAATTAAAAAGGGTTATTTATTCTCATATTATTTTTTTAATTCATTTTCACCCTTGTTGTACATTTTATAAAATATTATAAAATCAGTCGTTTTTTCCTTCTTCGAATGAGGTACTTTTTAAAAAATATGAATGGAAACTATTTTTGATATAGTTGGAATGAATAGAATATTATATGGTCATTAATACTAAATATCATTATTCATCCTTCATATGTTTACTTGGTTTATTTTTTAATGTGGTTTTACTTTTATAACTACGAATAATTTTAGAACTATGTTATTTCAAAGTGAAAAATGGTTGTTTCCTCAGAAATTTTTCTATATCATTGTTACATTATTTTTATATATGTCTAAAAATTTGTTAATTTTTATTATTGATTGAGTATGAATTGATTTGATACCATCTAAAATATTTTACTAAATTTTTTATAATCAGTTAGGCTGGGGATGTAAAATTTTGATACCATTGGGCATATTAGTCTGGATGGTTTATTATTAAGTTTATTAATTAGAAAGTGTTTTATCATTTCACATGATAGTTTGAATAAGAATTTTGATGGTTATTTTGTTTCACATCTTTCATTTGAGGAATACATTGGACTTAGTATGATACAATTGGGGCCCACTATTTCCCCTCAATGCATTAGTAGGTACCATGACACAAACTAGCTTGGGTATTGCCAGAGGCCTTGCCCATTTATTTAGGGCGACTTGGTACAAGGCCTCAATGAAAGGTTTATGATGTCCTTTATTAGGCATTCGATCATTATGAAATTATTTTTTAATTTCCATGTGATTAATATATTAGTTATAATATACATGGATATGTTTAATGCTCATATTATTATTAACATGTAATTATATAATCATCATTTATTCTAACTATATTATTTATAATCTTCATGATATTGATTAAACAGAATGTTTTTTTAATTATATACACATTTAATTGATTATTCATTATATATTCGTGATTTATTCTATTATAATATTATAATTTTGGAGCATTATATCATCAATTACTTATTTTTTTCATTCCTTATGATTACAAAACATGTATTATGATTGATATGAATGGATATATTGAAGAAAATAATTGTGTACTAAAAAATAATAATATTTAATTAATTTCATAAAATTTGATATGAATTCAAATATGTATCTAGTTTACTAAAACAATAAAACTGTTACGTCCTTTAGGATGTGATTACTTGTATTTAGTTCGTATGTAATAAAGTAACCATTGACTTTGGGATATTGCAGTTTGTGTCTTTAAATTTAGTTTCCAGTAAAGATTAGTAGAAACCTTATGAACTTGATTTATGAAAAAATATATTATCGAATGATGACCTAATAAAAAATTTGTAAATATTTCCAATGAAAACAGTTTTATGATTTAGAGATTATTTATACCAAAAAATTCAATTTTTGTAATGAAATTCAATAATTATAAGATTATACATTATGTTTCATATGGTTTTTCTCTAATACAGTGTATAAATTATTTTGAAATGAAAACAAGTGTATGGAATGATAATATTATCAATGAGAATAATCCAAAGAGTAATAATGGTCATTTATATAATGGCCATAAGATGATATCTTTAATAAAACATAGTCTCCCAAATATTATCATCATTCGATGACATAATATCATATTATAAAAAATAAATAAAATATTTTATATGTATTGTGTATTTAATTGAATAAATAGAAGAAGTGGATTAAAGAGGAAAAAATAGAAAAAGGGGAAGAATAGAATTAATGGTTTTTACACATGTGATAATTGTGGAATGAAACACCTCGATACCTTTTTAAAGGGGATGGGTTTTTTCATCGATCAAGGTAATAAAGGCAACCAAGAATGTGAATTAACGTGTAACAAAGAAATTATAAATGTAAAATTATTAATCTATAAGGATATAGGGAACCAGGGAAAAAAATATACCAATTATCTAGGAAATATTGCTCTAAAGAAGAAAGGGGATGATGGTCAAGCATATTCTATTACTATAGTCAATATGGACTGATTACAGTTCTGGTGTATTATTATTTAATTATTATGAAATAATAGTATTTTATAAAAGATATTATGATTATATGAATCATGAAATTCATAAGGATTTTATTTTACTACTATTTCTTTATGTATTATAGAGAATATGTTGAATGGTACTAGGGATCATGAAAAGAGATTTAGTGGAAAATTGATATTTTTTAGAACATGATTGAGGGAAGATAACCATAAATAAGTTATTTATTTTGAGATAATAATGATAAAAACTAGTGTATAGAATATTATTAGTGTCAATGAAATTTTTTAGTTATTTCATTTTTTATATCTATTCTTGGTTTCGTAATTTTTTGGATTTATGGAATATATTTGACAACATGAGATTTTATTTTTCATAATCATTCAAATTTTCAATAATATATTAAGGTGATGTAGGTATTAATATAGTTGTTATGTCACATTAGGAGCTGAATTATTATTTTTTTAATCTAATGTGAATTTGATTTTGGATGTGTACGGAGCTTCCTTAAAAATTCCTTGAATATATATTTGGAAAGATGTATATTTGACGATTCTTAAGGTTTACTACTAATGGAATAGAATTTGTTAAACATCGGATATTATTCTTTATTAATTTATCTTAATGCATATATTGTACTATAAATGTAGGTTTTAGTAGAAATTTAGAGGATGGTAAAATATATTAAGATTATTAAATTTCATTAAAAGTTATTCAGGCCTAAAACATTATTCTCTAATACCCATTTAATAGATTAAGAGATGAATTAGAAATAAATAGAAGCATAAAAATGATTATAAATATAATATTATATGAAAATAAACAATGTATGTTCACTTTATTTATTAATTTATCTAGTTAATAAAATATCTCTTCAACTTTAAGAATAGTAACCTAAAATAAATATAATACTTGGTTACTTTTTTAATAAAAATCAATTACCTTTTAACCAATCACATATTAATGGTTTCATGATGGCTATATTTATCATGAACATGATCTATATAACTCTCTAATAATAATTTTTAGTTATTTTTTAAAAATATATTAATATTTTAAGTTACCATTAATGTTGTCTTTTTTATAAATAATTTTTTTGGTGACCACTACATTTAACATTTCATATTTTTAAGAGGGTCTTTTTTTAATACTTTTTACGATGTGGTATTTCCAAAAAGAATTATTTTAAATATCAAACCCTTGATTACCGATCAAATGTTAATATTGCATTTATTATATTTATTTAGGGAATAGAAAATGTAAAAACATAAGATTTAAAATGAACATTACTATATATATCTTATATTACATGCAACACCAATCCTAAACAACTTTCCTAAAATATTATTATTTTAGTATGATCGTTATAAACTATATGTTAAATAGGACGGTATGAAGAATATTGACCATATTATGAAATATATATATAATGTACCTACATAGTTAAAATTAATTGATTTATTATTATTGAATAAGTACATAATTTGTATTAATGTTATTTTATGATTCAAGAAATATGTTTTCATCCTAAATGGGTTTTCTTTCTTTTAATTGGTAAAAAATATAATATATCTTCAGAATTATATAACTATTATTTTTGAATTTTTTTGGAATAATTTTAAAAAAATTACAGGGTTCTATTTTTTGATTTTTTAAAAGGATTTATTTTCCAATGAACAGTTTAAAATAATGAATTTTATTAAAAACATTATTTTTATTTCCACATTTTGTGGGCATTAATTTTTTCCAATGAATTCAAAGAAAAATTATTTATATAATATTATTAATAATATAATTATTTAAATTTCCATAAATTTTATAATTGAATATTGTACAAGATAATTTTTATACCGAAATATCCATTTTTAATGAAAAATGCCTTTTTTCTCAAAATTGGGGTTCCTTACTTTTTCACGCATATCTGAAAATTAATTTATATCACTTATCATAATTAAATTAAAATAAATGGAATTTATTTTATATTAATAAATCTAAATTTATTATAGGATGGGTATTTTACATTTATCTGATGAAATTAAAATTTTAGTGAACAGTTTAAAAATAATGTTTTTATGTAATAAAATATAATTTATGATAACTCAATGACATAAAAATGAAATAATTTTTTTTCTTATTAAATTAAAAAATTTAATAGAATATTATAAATATAATTCTGAAATAATTGAAAACACATATATTATAATTTATTCAATAATAAATATTTAAATTATAAATAGTGTTGATAGAAGGCCCACGAAGTACCGTAAAAGTCAAATCTAGAATCCTAAAATTTATAATTGGGATGTGATAAGTGCATGAAAATATTTTATATTAAATATTATATATTTTTTGTGGTTATAAATTAATTTTTTTATATAAAAGTGGATTTTCTAAATTCTTGTGTAATGATTGTACAAGGCCCAAAAAGACAAAATAACACATTAAAGGTTTTGTTATGTTGTGGATGTTAGACAAAATAAATATTTAAAGAATATAAATGTTTTTCTTCATCAAAATAATATTATTTTAATGATATAATATTTTTAATACTTTTCCTAAATTTTATAATTTCCTTATATGTATGTGTAATACCAATTCAACATTAGTTTAATTTATAGAAAAATAAATTAAATGATATTAAAAAACTAATACTACATTATTTTAGGTATTTGAGGTGATCTAATATCTATATGTATTACAATGAAATTTATACTATATAATAAAATATGTGGGTCAAGTTTTTTCTGATTTTTTTTATATATTAAAAATCAATATAATATATGGTATCAAGATTATCAATATAGATATTTTAGGGGATTGATATTTTATTAAATTATTTTTATGTTATCAAAATATTAAATAATAAAAATGTTATATTATATGTTCTTAAATTACTTCTCATGTTCATTTCTTTTCCATTTTGAAGAATTGGTCTCTGCATTAGTATTATTATATTTTAATATTTTCTAAAATTCAAAAATTTACACTCACATCAATTATAAAAGGCAACCTCCTCCATCACATCATCAACACCATAATAATACTTATTTATATAGATGATGGAACAATTATAAATGTATATGTACAGGAACTATTGTATCAAAACAGAAAGGAAAAACGAAGTAGTTATCACCTGATGCCATGATTTTAACAATGAATAAAAAATAAATAGGTAATAAAATATTATAAATGAATAAAATATGGATATATAAATATGATAATGGTTTTGGAATATATTTAATTTAAATATATATATTATACATGTGTTTCAGACACATAAAAAATAAATTAAACCATCGTTTAGGGCTTCTCATATCACTTCTACTTATATGAGACATGTTCCATATTAACCACTTATTTTTTATTTACAGTATATGTAATACATAGATGATATATTATGTCATTAATACATTTTTCATCATGTTATTAAATGCTTCATTTTAATTTATTTATTTCATTGGTCTTAGGATCCAAATGATACTAAACAGGTATGGATTTATTTAACAGTCTCATCATTATTCGAGATTGTCAATCTTTAGGTCTACACTAGGGATTATTTCTATTACTAGTCCTTGTTTTCTAAAAAAACTCATAAATGGTATTTTTATTATACTATGATATTTAAAATTAATCTTCACCCATGTTTTATTATTTATAAAACTTTTTAAAAGGATTTTTTTTCATTTTTTGTATGATGAAATTTTTAAAGTGTTGGAAACACTTTTTTTAAATTTATACATCGTGATCCAAATAATTCATTATAATAACTCCACAATTATTTGATTATATATTTACAATTTTCAAGGTAATATTAAAATAAAATTTATTCATTTACTATTTTTTAGCTTTTCTAAAAAAATCAATATTAATGGATTGTTTTCCCCCATAATGTTTCAATAATATTATTAATTTTATTTCAAATGTGTCAAAATCCTTTTTATGAATCATAAGATTAATTTATGCTGATATATTATTATATCATCCTCTATATTTTTAATAATGGTTAATGATATGTTTTTCTGAGGATATAATATTTTGATGCAATTGGCCATATTAACATGAATGGTTTATGATTTTGTTTATTGATTCAAGAAATTTTTAACATTTTATAAGCTACATTCAATATGAATGTTTATTTAGGATTATGTTTCACCCCTATAGTATGAGGAATTAAGTGTATATACTCTATGGAATGTATGGACATCTATATCCCCTTTATGCATCATCCCGTCTCACGGGAAAAACAGATTGGGTATTGGTTTTGGCCTTACACATTTCTATAAGATGTAATGGAATGTTGCCTTAATGGTATGTTTATGATTTCCATAATTATTTTTTTCATAACTATGAATGTATTTATTTATTTCCATGTTATTATTTGATTCATTAGAAAATCCATAAAAAAATTTAATGCTCATTTTATTATTTAAAGGTTATTTTTTTGTCATCAATTATTCATATAATATTATATTTCATGTTTCAGTTACTGATTAAATGGTGTGTTTTTTAGTAATTTACCTTTTCATATTGATTATTAATTATTTATTCATGATTGATTCAAATATAGACATGACCTTACAAAGCATTATATCTCTCACACTTCATATGTTTCCTTTCGTGAGGATGCATGGTAGTGTATTATGATTGATATACCTAGATATTCCAAAGGTAATATTTGTGTACTAAAAATAAATAATAAATAATATTTTATTATTTTAAATGGGATGTGAAATTCAATTATGTGTCTGTTTTACCAATACTACAAGACTATTTGGTATTTTATGATTCGAGTCATTGTTTGTAGTTCTAATGTAATAATGTAACCACTAATTCTAGGCTACTATTATTGTGGCATTTATAATGATCATCATGTAACCTTATTTGTTATATGATAGAGATTCAATATATAACATATGTGTCTAACGTGGTATATAACCCAAAATTTATAAAACCATAAGGATAATAATAATCCCATTAAGTGTAATCACATGTTCCAACCCATCATTGTGTTTTGAGTATTTCAACTATGATAACTTAGAAAACTGTCCAGATTGGATACGTAGGATTCCTTTTATGGCCAGACCTACAATGGATATCCTCCCTAGTATAAGGACCACTATATTAAAATTACCTTATCTAACAGTAACAAAACAATTATATGATTCTATCATCAATCCTCATATATAAGTGATTGAGAGAGGGTTTTATACGTGTGAATTATCCCAATTATACGCCTTGATCATTATATATTGTATGTTAAACCAATCAATAGACTCAGTAAAACCTAAATTATAATGACTCTAATTGATATTATAAAACTGAAATGTAGGAATCCATCCTATATTCAAAGATGCATTCCATATTCTCCACAATGTTGTTAATCAGACGTCTCTAAGACAGACATTAATGTGTAATCCTCAAAAAATATTTGTTATCATGTGACGTGTCTAATATTAATTTATCCCTTATTTCTCACGCCGATCAAGACTCACATGAACTTAGATATCTGTACTGATTTTAAAAATATATTGATGATGATTCCCCCACTGTTAACACTTTATTCGGGTGTAATAGCAAATGAAAAACATCTTCACTCAAAGGCCTATACAAAAGATAATGCAGTTCAGGACATCCTTACATCCATAAGTCCCACCAAACATTTACACTTTCACACATTTCACAACCCAATCCTTCATGATTCTAACTATATCAACTATGATTCCATTCGTAACTGGGTTTGTGTGATGCCTCCTCGAGGATTGATCCCAACATTTACATCCACAAAACAGGATTTTAAACTGAAAGATATAGTCTAGTCTTATGACAATATACTATGTGAGACAAACTATGTGGCTTTTGATTCCTCTTCTCACATGATACATAATTTTCATTATAGAGTTTCAATCCAATATCCATGGTACCATACACATCCCTAGGTGGTGATAATCCACATAGATCGTGATCATTAATATATACTATGCTATAAAAAATAAATTAGAGAATAATTGAGAACATGTGTCCCATATAGTGGTTCCCTTCAATAAAACTTATTGATCAGGTCATTATCATAGTGGTAACCATTTCAGTATTAGGTATTGTGAATTATTTCCAAAATATATCATAAATTTATATGAGGGTCCTTTAATAGTAAAAACTTCTACCCAAAAAGGGTTTGACGTACCTAGCTTCCTATCCTCTCAACTAATGTGAGTTCCTAAGAATCATTGGTCGTGAAACGAAAATTCTTGTTTTCCATTAGAAATTAATCCCATATTAATTATGGTTATGGGAACCATTTTTTGGTTTTAATGATAAATAAAACTAATTTACTAAAAATTTAATCTATTATAAGCTCCTCAAAACCCCCCAACAAATATAGAATATTCGGACATGAAAATCCCCCTGGGATTTTTTCCTTTCCACCTTCACATGTGGACATACTGGGAACTTTTATGTATATTACACTATATCATTATTTACTTTTTTCCATTAATAATTCTTTGAGATATCTGGATATATATTTTATCTCTAGGGTGGATGGATAATGTTGTGTTACATGAATCATTCAATTTCTCCTTTGTATATTACGGTTCGATGGTACACCAAGTGTGGATAAAATCTTATTACTCCTTATTTATAAAATAAGACTTATAAGGATTACTTTTTTTCTTATATCATCCACATTATTTTATATCAACACATTTTTCCTTTGACCATCCTTTATCGTTCCCTTAATAGATGTTTGAGTAATCAATTGAGATTTATAGAATATTTTTTCTTCTTTTATAACTTTCATGTCCCTCCTTTTTTGTCTAAAAATATTGGATCCTTAAAAATTATCTTCATTGATAAGGTTATATAGTCCACTAAACATAAAAATATTACAATTTATGTTATTTCTAATGATGGTAGTATATTTTATAGTCTTATTTCATGGCAATCTCAAACCATATTCAATGTTTCATGTTAATATCCATATGTTTTAATATATATTTTGGAACTTTTGATTCTTATATAGTTCAAAATTCTCAAAATATGTTTAATTATACCAAATATGAAATGTGAAAATCATGACTACCAACCCAAAATAATGCATTGGATTTTTTATCTTATTACCTTTCAATAAAATTGACTCATAGGCTATCACATTATCATTCTTCATTAGTACACGTCTTAAGACCTTATAGGAACCATTGTTCTATACTATGAAATATTCCCCGTGTGATAGTTGTGTGACTATTATTGTAGTGATAAACCCAGTTTATAATTCTATGTGCCTATATTAACTTTAATTGTTCCAGAATAACATCACTCCCTTCTGAGTTAACATATTTCATGGGTTTTAATTTCCTGAAATTTTTCTAAAAAAATAATAGATAGTAATGATCAACTCAAAATAAACTATAGATATATATTATAAATATTGGAATGAGACACAACTAAATTTGTTTTGTCTTTTATGGATCTACATATATCCCATTACTGGTGATAACATTCCCCATAATTATTAAAAATTCAATCCAAAACTCATATTTACAATACTTTTCATATAACAATTCATTTCAATTTGTCTTCAGAAAAACAGTAATATACATCTCATGACCAACCCATCATTTGGAGTACTTTGGAAGATCACATATAAATTCTATTGCAATGTTTTTCAATATAATATAAATAAATATTATTTTTTGTCCATATTTATTTATAGATAAATAGTGATTTTCAACTACATCACTATGGACTCAGAGTTTTTATACCTCGTTTGAAATGTATTAAAGGTAATATCTCCCATATTCACCTTTAATTAGTGATATCCTAACCATGTGTCCACCATTGTGATGTACTAGGGCCCAAATAACAGATTTAAAAAATCAAAAGTCTATAGTTGGGGTTATTTTTCATTATTTTTTATTGAGTTCATGATAATCAATTCAGTGGTTCATAAAA
The DNA here is from genome assembly GCA_963277665.1 of Viscum album. NCBI lineage: Eukaryota > Viridiplantae > Streptophyta > Magnoliopsida > Santalales > Viscaceae > Viscum > Viscum album. The sequence continues at coordinate 2,052,768,543 of OY728165.1, forward strand.
CCTCCCTTCTTCGTGATGAAAATAACCAGGAAAACCCTTAGTGATTCACATTGATAACAAAAACCCTTTTCCATATTATCTTCTAATTTATTCATCAATATTTAAAATTAGATAGTTTCCACTCTATATTTTGTATTATATATAATCATAGATTAGGGTTTATTTTAAATAAATAACTCAGCCACTTTTTCAGGATGAATAAATGGAGATTTCTAAAACAATACATTATTATAGTCCCTTGTAATAAAAATGTATTTAAACATGATTTACACCATTGTATTAATCAATTAACTTTGATATTATTTCACATAAGGTAATAATATACATGCCTAATAAAAATATTCAAATGAAACTCATCCTCATAATTACATTTGTACAAAATTGGAGGATTATTTGTGATTTGTGGATTTATTTTCTTCTCAATTCTATTTTTGTTTTCATTACATAATTTCTACCTATCAATTTCATGTATATTAATAAATTACACTAAATTAAATATAAGAAGATTTTTTGGGATGCCTAGTCCAAAAACATGAAATTGTGAGAAGTCATATACTTGATGTGTAACAATTTACCCATTTTATATTTTCATGGATAACCTAAACTCATTATTTTGAGTATGTATTTTATTTTTTAATTAAAAATTAAATATATGTTAGATTTTATAGTACCAAAATCACTAATATATTTTCCATTATTGAATTAATTACTCATATACATGTCACTACTTCATTATCATATACTAAATTATTATTAGTGATACTATAACACTCATTTTTTCTCACAATATTAGAATTTGTTAACAGTTATAGTATCTAAAACCACCTTACTTAGGGAATTTACATGAATAATTTCTTTGTTCCTTACAGATGAATCATTTGACTATAGGCCACTGGTTAGTCAATGCCATATTTTTTCATATTAGTGGGCATCTTTACCTCTTTTTGATATTGATTATATTAAATCCCCTCTTGTCCACAGTTGAAAAATATCCCCATTCTCATGAGTTAGTTTCTAGGGTTCTTCTTCTAACACTTTTGACATGTGGGTAATTGGGTATTGTTTACTCTATGTGATTTATCCATTGATTCTCTCTAGTTAAAATTCGTTTTACAATATTTATTCCTAGAACCTTGATACTAATAACAATTACTAATAACCATATCAACATTAAGGGATTAGTAGAAAATATATTTATGGCTTTCTAAGTCTCAAATATCTTACTATTTTTTATGATATGATTGTAATACCCCGAAAAAGCGGTCAATAATACATTCAGTGTTGATGAAAAAGATGAAGGTGAACAATTAAAGCCTAAATATGTTTTTATCATAATATCTGATAGTTTTTTCTTCCATTTTATTAATTCAACATAAATCCCTCCCTATTATTTGGATATAGATATCTTGGAATGTATAAGTTGAAATATAATTTCTTAATCCCTTTTAATTAGTTAGATTATATTTCCCCCTATGATATCTAATATTGATTTTTGTTCACTAATTATCAACATAATCCTCTATGTTATAGATAACAAGTATAAATTTATCCTTTTTCGTGTAATGGGGGTATTTAATATCATCTCAATTGATTATATCCATTATTATCTGATGAGTGGATCAAAAGTTGAACTAAATTTTTTAGGTTGTTTTCACAAAAAGGAAAAACCACCACATTCTATTTCATTGGAGAAAGAGGATATTTTATGTTGTTAATTTATTAATCCAATTTTTGGTCACATGAAATAGTACTTTAATAATGTTATCAAATCCCACTCCCATCAAGATAGTAATCTCATAGGGTAATCATTTCATTTTCCATCACATTAGTTGTTAGAAAAATTATTCTTATTTCATTAAATTAAATAAATTTTTATATAATAAGGGATGATTATAATTATACTAATAAGAATATAAAAATGAAAACAGTGAGTGTATAAGTAATAAAATATTAATAATATGTATATTCTAACATATGAGTCTCTCAGTATCAATGTAGGTTACCCATGGAAATTTTAATATTATATTTTCTAATTTAAAAACATATTCAAGTTCATCATAATAGTTCATAAAGAGCATGTGAATTTACCTATGAATATCTACTATGATGTTCAAACCAGGTGTTCAATAAGGCCTCATTAGCATGCACCACATAACGGTTGAATTAATAACCAATGAGAAAATTCACGGTGTTTACCCCTAGTAAAAACAATTATAATTTCATATCAACTTGTTGTATGTAGATATAGGATTCATAAAATTGAAACCACTCACTCTATACATTATCAAACATTGTTTTATTATAAATAGACTAATTTATTAATTTTTTAGTAATATATTCTTTTTTTAATACTCAAATATTACAATACCTTTCCTCAAATACCGAATATTGTGACCCAATCCTCTTACAAAAAATATTAAAACATATTTAACATAAATATTCATTAATCTTAACCCATGGATCGATAGGCTCAGTTTAATTATTAGAATTTTTATATAAAACATTGAAATGAAACAAAAATAGAAATAAATTATTTTATTCTATATAATGTCTGATTGTATCCCTTTTAGCTTTTAAATATACTTATGAGAACCCTGGAGAATACATAAACAAAAGGTGTGAGCTATAATACTTAATAATATAATGAGAATGTTAATGAATAACAAAATATGATTCAAATGGAATAACATGATTTCATAATAGGAAAGGAATATGAATAATAATGTTGATGAATGACAAATGGAAAACGATGTTTTTAAATCATGGTATTATAGGAATGTAGAGAATATATAAAACATGAAATAAGAATATGTCAAGGCTCTCTACCAAGGAAACATAACATAGTGTATAGTGTCCCATTATGGATTACAATTACATCCTAATCCCAAACATCTCATCTCAGGATATATAATCATTACACAATGCATTAGAGCACCATTTGGGTGCACCCATAATATCATGTACATGTATACATCAGACACATAAGGGAATTAAAAATATGTAATAATAAAATTAAATACCAATGAAATTAAATGGTTATGTAATATTTCCTCAAATCATATTCATAGAATATTTCATAATGATTACAAATAGAGGATGGAATAAAATATTTTAGATGTTCACGTTCAAATAAATAAGATTATGTTCGAAATATGGAGTTCTTTAAAATAAAATTTCAATATGAGGGGTAGAGAAGTAATTATTAAATTGAACATAATTATATTTAATAAAATGGTATGAAATCATTAATGATGGAGAAAAAATTTAATTTTTCATCAAACTAAGAGTTATCCAATTATTTTACCAATAAAATATATGTTTCCATAAAAAATTTATAATTTAATCATTTAATAGAGGGGGATTATAACATGAAATATGAAATAGAAAATTCCACTATATTTGGATTACATAAAAAATATTTTCAAATAGAAAATCAAAATATTATATCCAAAAAAGAAAAAAAAGATAAATTATCTATATATTAATGGAATGTATATATATATACATATAATGATTTTATTAGGATTCTAACATAATGTTAGAGTGGTATAGTTGGGTAGGGAGTGATAAGTTATTATTTAATGAAAATAGGATTGTTCAGAGTGTTCACATACATAAGTAGATACTCACTCATCACCACCACTTAAAATCCTGAATAATCAAATTAGATTTATTAAAAACATGATTGTGAACATTAATAAATTAATTTTTAAAGACTCAGGTCAATATATGTGTGATAATTTGAAATTAAAATTTAATCTTAATTATCTAACTGGTATTTGAAATAATATTCTTGGACTTCAGGCATGTAAAAATAATGTTTCTGAATTATTATTAAGACTTAGGAGACATCCTAGAGGCGCAAGAGTTCCTAGTTAGGGGTTGTAGTGGCTACTATTATGTTTGACATAACAGACCATGGGCCAGATAGTTGACACCAATATCTTGATGTTGGGATTTAATGATGAAAATGATATCCCCTTAGAGTGTATTAAGTTGGAAACCCCCTCTTACCCCCCTTGTTGTGTTCCTGAGTTGTGGTCGACTTCCTCTATTACTACAATTTTTAGTGTGGGATATTGGGTGGTTTTTTTGTGGTTAAATGGAATGGTATTCCTTGTAACATTATGCCCTTGTTCCTAGTTGACTAAATTTATTTTTGTGATGTTTGGTTTAGTTATGAAATGAGAATTTCACTAGAGAATATTGAAATCACATGATTCTACTGAAACATTCATGAAACTCATGTAAAGGACATGTCGTAATGATGTTCATCTACCTTCATCCATCGAATTGTCAAAGGAACATAACATCAAGTTTTTATTTGAGGTTTAACCATTAAATTAAATATAATAAATTATGAAATTATTTTCATAACATAAGGGATTTTCATGGAAAAGTGTTGGGGTTTCACTGTAGACCACCACTTCAATATAAATTCACTTTAATAGTGAATAAATCGGTTTTTAATGGTACTAAAAATCATTGTTAATCGCAACGATGCTAAATGGGGTCCTTTTTTCTTCAATAAATAAACATTGACAATGAGTTTCCTTTATCCATGTTAAAATAATTTTGCTAAAGGACTCACTTTACCTGCACATTTTTAGCACTGATAAATATCTCTCTTCTTACAATTTGCTCTTAATATAACTACATAACCATAATAAAAAAGTAACAATTTCAAAAGCTATATAGAACCTATAATTTCAAACAATGATATATACATTTAATATACATCATGAATATAAATAATTTCACTCATGGTTTATACAAAAAAAAAATTATATACAATAAAAACATATTTTTTCAGGTAATTACATTTACAATTATCCGACAAGTGTTATAATACATTAATATTTCATATTTTGATGCACGTCATCCCCTATCAAAAATGTCCACCCATGGTATCAATTGTTAAAAAAATAATCTAAACCCGAGAACGTGATTCCACCAATATAATAAAATAAATTAATTTAGTAATATCATAATAAAAACAATAAAGAATTAATATAAACCAATATATTAATAAAATTTGAATATTTAATAAAAATGACACATTCTGAGTTATACGAGTCATACCATGCATCCGATTGATGTGGGGTTGATTCCTACATTTAAAAAATGTGTTATGGAATGTTGTTCTAAAAGGTCAAAACAATCTGAATGTTTTTTCCAGTTTTGATTATATCACCTATTCTTTTACTAAAATTAATGTCAATTTTAAATAATGACACATATAATGTTATAATAATCACACTGAACATCAGATTGAGGTTTGGATGATTCCTACATGTCATGAATTACTGATGTATCATTTTCATATAGTATCAAAACATTCAAAATGCATTTTCATTGTTTTCAGTTTGGAAGATGTTTTTTTACTAAAATGAAATTTCAAATTGGAATCACAGATTTTGAGTCATAATGGTAACATAGTGAATCAGTTTTATGTGATACATCTTCATACATATCACAAATTACTTATGGATCATTTTACTAAATTATCAATTCAATTGTAACATGTTTTTTTGGTTTTTAATGAGTGGCTTTTTTAACTAAATTGTAAATTTTAAACTAATAAGAGATAGATTATTATTCATAATGGACACCATGTGTAAAATAATGAATATTGGATGACTCTTACACATCATAAATGACTCATGCATAATTTTTCTAATGTATCAAAACAATCTGAATTCATTTTCTCAGTTATCAGTATGTCACTTGTTGTTTTTAGTTAAATTAATGTTAATTTTAAATAAAAAGTGGCACAATGAATTATAATAGCCACACCATGCATCATGTTGAGGCGAGGATGAGTCCAACATATCACAAATGACTCATGAATCATTTTCAAAAAGTATCAAAAAGTTATGAATTCGTTTTATCAGTTTATAGTGTGTCACTTTTTGTTTTTACTTAAAATAATATTAATTTTAGATAAAAAGAGACACTTTCAGTTAAACCTGCAACAAAATGAATCTTATTGTGTTGTTTCTAATTCTTACACCTAAAAAATGACTAATAGATAACACCCTTAAAATAAGTTAAAACAATTTGAAAGTGTTTCTTTAATTTTTAGTATGTCACTTTTTGTTTTTACTTAAATTAATTACAATGTTAAATAAAATGATGCTCTTTTAGTCATACATGTCACATTATAGATCATATTGAGATGAGTTTGATTTATACACATCAAAATTGAATAATTGATCATTTTCCTTAAATATAGAAACAATATTAATTTTTTTTCTAGGTTTTTATTATGGAAGTAGTTTTTTTTACTAAAATGTCATTTCAAAATGGAAACACACATTTTGATTCATACTGATCAAATCATCTATCAGTGTGAGGTTATACTGCTTTATACACTTCGCATATAACTTATGAATCATGTTAATAAATTATCTATAATATTTTAGGTCCTTTTCTTGGTTTTTAGTGAGGGGCACGGTTTGAACTAAAATGTATATTTTAAACTAATAACAGGAACTTTTAGTCATATGAGTCGTATTGTGTGTCAGATTGAGGTGTGGTTAAATCCTAGATGTCACAAATGTATCAGGGGCCATTTTACTAAAATAAAATCAACTCAAATCTGATTCTTTGGTTTTCAATATGTCACTATTTGTTTTTACATAAATTAATGTAACTTTTAAATAAAAAGAGACACATTGAGTTATACTAGCTAAACTGTGAATCATATTGAGGTGAGGAAGATTCGTACACATCAAAAATTATTAATGGATAATTATACTAAAAAATAAATGCAATTACAAAGTGTATTCATGGTTTTTAATATGTATTTTTTGTTTTTTTAATAAAATGCCATTTCAAACTGGAAACCCGCATTTTGACTCACACCGCTCACATTGTGAATCAGTTTGACATTCGGATGATTCATTCATGTCACATATGAATTATTATTATTTTTCAAAACAATCGAGACAATCAGAGTTCGTCTTCTTGGTTTTCAGTGAGTTACATGTTCTAAATTAATTTCTCAATTTTAAACTAATAACAGAGACTTTTAGTCAAATTATTCACACCATGCATCCAATTGAGGTGAGGTTGACTCTTACACATCACAAATGAGTCATGGATCATTTTTATAAAATATCAATACAATTTGACTGTGTTTCCCAGTTTTTAGAATTTCATATGTTTTTTACTTAAATTAATGTGAATTTTAAATAAAAAAGGAAATTTGAGTTATATCGGCCACATTATGTGTTATATTTAGGTGCAACTAAATCCTACTGGTTTCCAATGAATCTTGAGTCATTATCTTAAAATATGAAAAAAAAAATATGAATTTGTTTGAATGTATTTTAGTATGATGTTCTATTTTTTTACTAAAATGTCATTTCTCCATAGAAACATGCATTTTGAGTAATACCAATCACATCGTGCATTTATTTTATGTGAGACTACTTTATACACATCAAATTTAAAAAGAAGTCACATTAATAAATTATCATGAAATTCAGAGAACATTCCCATGGTTTTCAGCGAGTGACACATTTTTAACTAAAATATCAATATTAAAAATATAATGGACACTTTTATTCTTACCGGCTACAACATGCATTGTATTAAGGTGAAATCAACACCAAAACATCCCAAATGACTAATGTATCATTTTACTAAAGTATCATAACAATATAAATGTATTTTCTTGGTTTTTAATATGTCACATGTTGATTTTTATTAAATTAAGGTAATTTTAAATAAAATGATACACTTAGAGTTATACTGGCCACACCGTGCATCATATTTAGGTAAGGATGATTCTTACACATCACAAGTGGATAATATATCACTTTCCTATAATATCAAAACAATATGAATGTGTTTTCTTAGTTTTATGTATGGAGATTGAATTTTTTCACTAATATGTCCTTTCAAATTGAAAACAATTATTTTGAGTCATACAGGTTGCATCGTGTATCAGTAGGATGTGAGACAACTTCATTCATATCATAAATGAATTATGAATCATTGTCCTAAATTGTCAATACAGTCAGAGCACATTTTCTTGGATTTCAATTAGTGACACTTTTTGAACTGAAATGTCAATTTTAAAATAGTAATGGAAATTTTTAGTCATATCAGCCACACTGTGCATCAGATTAAGGTGTGATTGAATCATAAAAGTCAAAAATGCCTCATCAATTGTTATCCTAAAATATCAGAACAATATGAATGTGTTCATTTAGTTTTCATTATGTCACTGTTTTTTATGTAAATTAATTTAAATTTTTAATAAAGAGAGACCCACTGAGTTATACCAGTAACCATGCATCGTATTGAGGTTCACAGGACTCGTACATATTATAAATGACTCATGGATCATTTCACTAATCTTTCAAAGAAATATAATTCTGTTTTTTTTATTATTCCAATTGTTGATTTTACTAAAATTAATGGAAATGTAAAATAAAAACACACAATTTGACTTATACCGACCTCAACATTCAATATTGTTCTTTCTATTTTCATTCATCATTAAAATGGAAATAATAAATTTTCAAAATTTATCACATTACTTCATTTTCCATCCACTTCCTTTGATTAAAAGTGACAAACTCCACAATTCAGGGGTGACATGATTTTGAGGGAGAATAAATATGTGAAAGACATTGTCAACATGATTAGTAAAATATTTAATTTATATTATGTTAATTTAGTAGAGAATTGATAATATAATGAGTAAAAACATGATATATTAAAACACATTAGCATGTTATTTTATTATTGGTTGCATCCTTGAAGTCATATATCTCATGAACCTGAGTATCTTCGATCGAACCACCCTGACTAAAAAATTGATTCCACATGTATAAGAAAACAATTCATATATGAATAATTCTAAAAAGAAGTAAATTAAACATAAATATGAAACAATCCACTACTTTTGTAAAATTTACTTCTTCATTCTATTTGATATAATTCTTCCATTAGGTATGATTCTCATTTGTTTATAAGTACATCTATATCATCTTGTGAATATGAGCATTTTCGATAGTACTAATATTTCGGGAAAAATAAAAATACACAATGGATTAATAAATATTTTAAATGAAATAGTAATTGTTCTAGCAAATTCCACTTTGGGGATACTAGTTTGTTCAAGGAATATGATCTCTATAATAAATTTACCAACATAATTACCACAATCATTTCCATTGGTTTGTTTTAAACTCTACATAAAAAATTGTGGAGAATAAGTAATTTATTGTTAAATGTGTATGGATTGTTAAACATAATTATATATAAACTGCTACTTATTGAGTTATAGAACTTTTCTTTTTTCTTCTCCTTAGCTCCTAACCTCATTCCTTATTTTTCACGATAATTATAATCATCCCTATCATAACAAAATCCACATCAAAATATAATATATATTATATAACATGATTTTATGTTATAAAAATATGGATTTTTAATATTACATATTGAAAACTTCCATCATTTGTAGACGGTTTATTGGGTATCCAAGCATTAAAACCAAAAATATAATTATTTGGGGTATCCAAACATAACGTAATAAGCATCCAATAATTCCCCAAAACAAAAAAAAGTAATATTTAATAAAAAAATATTTGATATGATTAAACTGTTGAGTATTAAACCGGCTGCATTGGTATTAAATAGATTCTGTTATCCGATTGTTTTCTTTGAAATGCTTTGATCATGACTACAACAATATCATCCTTTTTGTTTCTATCAATTTTTTTTCTTTTGTAGAGGAGATGCGAGGACTAAGGAGTCCATATTTTTTTCATTGTAAAATCCCTTAAATATTGTTTCATATATACATCTAAAAATATGAAATTTATTTGTTCATAAATAACACAATATATCAGCTTTTTGAACACCAAATCCATAAAACATACATAATGTAAACATTTATGATTGAGCCACCTAGAAAATCATAATATAGGATTTCACTAAAACTATTAATAAATAATATCTTTTTATTTTTCTTGGTATATATTGTCTTTATAATCATCTATGGGATTATAACCATCTTTTAACCTTTAATAAAAATTATCACAACCCGTCCTCGGGACCCATGCCGTGACTACCCCAAGACCACCTTCCATAGGCTAGGGGCTGGAGAATAGCACCAAAGGTGTAAATCCCGATATAAGGGAAGGAATTTCCTTTATGTAAGAAAAAAAACACCACAGAGTATGCAAGCAGAAGTAAACACTGAGTAAACTGAGTACAAAAGTAAGTGCTGGAAAGTAAATGGGTCAGTATACAAACCCAACTGAAAGTAAAGTACAACTTAAAGTAGAGTACAATAGTAGAAAATTAAAGCAGCAAAACCGAGCCGTCCTCTGTAAATCCCACCTGAATGGTGGGTACAGGTAGTCTCCTCTGCTCCTTGGCTCCAGTCGTCCGCTTCGTGTACGTCTCATCCAGTGATCCACCTTTAGGTACTGTCCAGCTCCACGAGCTCCAACCTCGGTCAATGATGTTTGTCGTCTGCATACAATAAAGCGTGGTGCAGGCATAGCCCGTGCAGGGGTGAGTATACACTACTTAGTAGGGACCCTGAGACCCTGAAGGTCTCCCAGAATCCATGAAGGATAAACCACAAAGGAATGATACAATCACGAATTAACAACCAACTCTACTTAGGTATATGCCCATACATACACCTAAGTCATCAATTCCAGTTTGGCTCCAACATCCGAGCCCAAATTCGATCTATTCCACCAAAGAAAGCACAATCCAATCCACACAGGATAACACAACCCAATCCGCACAAGATAGCAAAACAATCATATCGAAGATAGTGATTGAAAGTCAAGACTCAGCTCACATAGGTATACATCTTCGTAAGACGATAGAGATGATTAGATGTAGCCACTGATTCGTCTAAGATGTCAGACCCACATAGGATACAAGACCAGCTAAGTTGTCGGACCCACAAAGGATACAAGACCAGCTACTCTGCCAGACCCACATAGGATACAAGTACAGAGTCAAATATTGTCGGACCCACATAGGATACAAGAATAGTAGTCAAGTACTACCGGACCCACATAGGATACAAGAACAGTATTCATCGCCATCAAACCCACGGAGGATTACAGTACAGTCTCCGTCTCTTCCGAACCCATTGGAGGATCCCAGTACAGTCGTCATCGTCATCGCAGTCGCGGCCAGCTCTAGAGTCCTCGCACACAGCATGATCGATTCTAGGAGGGTCCTCACCATGAGCCAAGGGGGTTAGATACATCAACTAAAATTAATTCCTGAGTTGATGTATTCCAAATCTCCATCTCGACAATAGGAACTCAACGCGACAGACGGCGCGTCAATCGGACGCCCGGTCTGAGAGTTATTGGCTTTTTCGTCCCAGGAGCCCTGTTGGTTTTTAAACTAAAACTAACCTGACCATACTCTAACTTCATCCAAACCTAGAGTGGAGTAATCCTAAAAAACCATCTCACTAAGATTAAACCAACAAAGTCGACGGCACGTCAATCGGACGTTCGGAGCTCAAGTTATAAGTGTTTCCGCTCCAATGGCCTGGTTGGTTTAATGTTCGAACCAACCCCTCCATACCTATAGTTACCTGAAACCATTAGTTTAATATACCAAAACAACCGTCTCGATCCAAGGATTTCTATGCAACTGACGGTGCATCGATCGGAGGTTCGTAGCCCATGTTATGGCCGTTTAGACAGATCTGTCCGGAAACTAGGGGGTTTGGGCCCGGTCCGACCCGGCCCGATACCCCTGGGTCGGCACGAACCGGGTCGACCCAACCTGAAGTTCGGGTCCAAACCAGTTAGGCCTAGCCCGACCCGATGCGGGGATTTGGCCCTACGTGGGCAGTCCGGCGCAACGCGGGTGGTACGGCCCGGCGTGGGCGGTCCGGTCCGGCGCGGGCGGTCCGGCCCGGCACGACGGGTTCGGCCCGGTGCGGGTGCCCACGCGCTGAGCGGACGTGGAAGGGGGAAGGGCGCCACCCCCTTCAAACCGAACGGCGGACCCCATGAGGTCTGCCCAATCTGTTGACAGGGGGTTTCAACCCCCGGTTTTCCAGGGTAGCGGTCAGCCTTTAAGGTCGACCATTCGGTTCATTCGGGAACCGCGGGGGTCCCGCCTCCTGGGTGTGCCAGCGGCCAGCTCAGCCGGCCACCTCCCAATACCGCCACGGCCGAGGGACGTGGCTCTTGGCCTTCTGGCGCGGCGCAATGGCACCGCCCCCTCCGTCGCGGCCCGGCTCCGGCCGCAGCCTCTTTCGGCCTCAACGGCGCGGCGCGACGGCACCACGCTCCTTCACCACGGCCCACACCAGTTGTGGTTCCCTCGTTCTCGCATGGTGCGACGGCACCGCGTCACCTCTGTTCCAATCCACAATGAAGTACAACAACAATGGGGAGGAGGGTCGGTCGTGTTTGTGCGGTCCGACCTCCTCCCATTATACTGATAGCAAGCGGCCAAGAACGAGTAATCACAACGACAATTAAAGCGCAATTTTAATTGATTAAAATTGAACTTAACCCCTACCTCGGAGAAGTTGTCGAACCATGATCATCATGGGAAATAACGCCGTGAGGTGAGGCTCCATATACGTTGACGGAGATCGTCTGAGGAGGAAGCGGTGTCTCCCTTTCTTTAACGTGGAGAGAAGATGGAATGGCGTGTCGGCGTTCTTTGCGTTCTTGAAGGAGGAAGATGAAGTTATTCCAATTGTAGAACTCTCCCTCTCTCAACACAACGAATAAACCAAAATAAAATAAGGCCTTTACCTTATTTTATTACCTTTTACAACATTTTAAAAATTCAAAAACCTAAACTCACTTAATTAATTAGTCTTGAATTGTCTAAATTAATAGTGAGTTTAGTTGGCATGACTTAATGTGGAAGAGGGTAGCAACAACATTTAATACATGGGAGGTCTAGAGGGGTTAAAGAATTTGAAAATGTGGGGGATCGTGTGGACCTCGCCTCACTAATATCCTACCAAGAGTTAGAATTTTAGTGGGTCCCACCCCAACTCCCACACATGGGATTTAACCTCTTATAAGTGAAAAATTATAACACAACTTTTTTCACTTAATTCTTAATCCACATTTTTTTACAGCTCTTCACGAGCAAACGCAACTCCAGAAAATGTATTCTTAAACAATTACCAGCACTATGGTTTCATCGGTGCCCTAGGATTTCGATTCCGAGCATCGGTTCAAAAGTTAGAAAAAACCGCGCGTTCGTTCACTGAACGTAGCTTACCTAAACATCAGAAATTGATTTCGGGCACACCAGGCCTAGGAATCAGGTTCCGTCAAAAACTGCGTACTCGTAAAATCCCAAAGAATTTAAGAAAAAAAAATTCCTTAAAAATTATGGGTCTTTACATTACTACCACCTCAGGGATTTACATCCCCGTAAAGATACATCACAAACTAGGAAAACAAATGAGGGTACTCAGCACGCATCTGAGCCTCCCGCTCCCAAGTGCTCTCTTGGAGGTTTCCGTGCTGCCACCTGATGCGCACTAGAGGAATCAACCACCCACGAAGGACTCGCTCCTTTCGATCCTCGATCTCCACTGGGACCTCAGAAAAAGTCGCCCCTTCATCGATTTCTAGCTCCCCATGGTTGATGATATGCGTCGGGTCATGCATGTATCTCCTCAGCTGAGATACATGGAAGACGTCGTGCACCCGATGCAACTGAGGTGGTAGATCCAGGCAATAAGACACATAACCTATCCTGTTGAGAACCTAGAATAGTCCTATAATGCGTAGAGATAACTTGTCTCCCCGACCAAATCTCCGTAATTCACATCGAGGTGAGACCCGCAAGAAAACGTGGTCACCATCCTCAAACTCTAGTGGTCTCTGCCTCCTATCATCATAAGACTTATATCGGCTTTGAGCTATCCTCATCCACTCCTGGATGACCTATACCTTCTCTGTCGTGGCCTGGACCATCTCTGGTCCCACAAGTGCTGACTCCCTAGGATATTTCTAGCACAGAGGTGATCTACACGGTCAGTCATACAATGCCTCGTAAGGTGACATCCTGATGGTGTAGTGGTAGCTGTTGTTGTACACAAACTCAACCAAGGGTAGGTGATCCTCCCAGCTGTGACCAAAGTCGAGGACACATGCACAGAGCATGTCCTCAAGGGTCTGAATGGTCTTCTCTATCTGACGATCCATCTGAGGGTGAAAGGCGGTGCTCAGGTGTAACTACGTCCCAAATGTCTCCTGCAACCCCTTCCAAAGCCGGGAAGTAAAGCGAGCTTCACGATTTGAGATGATAGATGATGGAACAACATGAAGTCGTACGATCTCCTAAACGTAGAGACGTCCCAATCTCTCCACTGAGCCCGGCTCTCTGATGTGTAAGAAGTGGACCAACTTGGTGAGTTAGTCGACAATCACCCAAATAGAACCATGACCTCTGGAAGTACGTGGAAGTACAGTCACGAAATCCATAGATATCCCATCCCACTTCCACTCCGAGACCTCCAAGGGTTGTACCAAGCCTGATGGTACCTAGTGCTCTGCCTTCATCTGCTGACAGGTGAGGCATCGAGAAACGAACTCTACCGCAGCCTTCTTCATACCCGGCCACCAGTGTTGTCGTCTGAGATCCTGGTACATATTCGCCACTCCTGGATGTACGGCTAAAGGGGAAGTGTGAAACACTCCCAGCACCTCCTCTTGTAATGCAGCTGGTACCATGGTACATCCTCTGAAAAGGAAGATGTGCTCTCCTCCTAAAGAGAATCCATCAGGTTTCTGTCCCGTGGAAATCTGTGCACGCCGCATCTCACAGTCAACGTGCCCACGCTATGCCTCTCTGACCCGCTAAAGAAGTGGAGGTGTGACTGTGAGCGACTAAAGAAAGGTTTTCCCATATCTATCCATGAAGGATATCCGTAAAGCGGCTAGCTGCTCTGTCGCCTCTCCAAGTAGTTGAATGCCCATCCTCCTGCTGAGAGCATCAGCTACTACGTTCCCCTTCCAAAGAGTATAGACTATCTCAAAGTCATAGTCCTAGAGGAACTCAAGCCATCGCCAATGTCTCAGGTTTAGGTCCTTCGGTGAGAAGATGTACCTGAGACTCTGGTGGTCAGAATAGTCTGTAAAGCGCTCTCCCATCAGATAGTGCCGCCACATCTTCAGAGCGAAGACCACTGCTGCTAACTCCAAGTCATAGGAAGCGTAGTTCTGCTCATGCTGCCTCAACTGTCATGATCCATAGGCGGTCACTGCCTGCTCCTAAATCAGGACACACCCATGTCTAGTCCCTGATGCATCGCAGTAGACTATGTACCCAACTCCCTCCTCCGGTAGCGTCAAGATAGGTGCGCTGGTCAATCTCTGTCTCAGCTCTTGGAAGCTCTGCTGACATCTATCTGAC
This sequence comes from Viscum album, assembly GCA_963277665.1. NCBI lineage: Eukaryota > Viridiplantae > Streptophyta > Magnoliopsida > Santalales > Viscaceae > Viscum > Viscum album. The sequence goes on from OY728165.1 coordinate 2,052,783,951, forward strand.
CACACGAAGGGTCTCCCCATCTTTGTCAAAGAAGAAAGTGTTGCAACAACTCTGGAGAAGTTTGGCATAAATCTCCAGTAGTACCCAGCCAAACCTAGGAAACTTCGCACCTCCGTCATGCTCTTGGATGGCTCTCAAGCTAGAACTGCCTCGATCTTCGCAGGATCCACCGCAACTCCCACATCAAAGATGATGTGTCCTATGAAGTGGACCTCACATATCCAGAACTGACACTTAGATATCTTTACATAAATATGGTGCTCTCGAAGTGTGTCAATACAACCCGCAAGTGGTAGGCGTGCTCCTCCTCAGTAGTCGAGTATATCAATATGTCGTCGATGAAGACTACAACAAATCGATCGAGATAAGGCTGGAAGATCCTGTTCATGACACTCATGAACACTGCTGGATCGTTTTTTATGCCTAAAGGCTTAACCAAGAACTCATAGTGGCCATACCGATACCTAAAATCCATCTTCTCCTCATCCTCATCCTGAAATTTGAGCTGATGATAGCCTAACCTGAGGTCTATCTTTGAGAACCATCGTGCTCCCTTGAGCTGATCAAAGAGGTCGTCAATACTCGAAAGTGGATACTTGTTCTTCATAGTCACCTGATTTAGGCGACGGTAATCAACACATAGTCACAACCTCCCGTCCACCTTCTTGGCAAACAAAATCTGGGAAGCCCAGGGTGAAACACTGGGTCGAATGAATCCCTTGCCCTGAAAGTCCTCCAGCTGTACCCATAGCTCTCAAAGCTCAGCGGGAACCATCTGATATGCTGGAGTAGATATTGGGGTTGTCCTGGGGTACAGGTCAGTATAGAATTCTACCTCTCTATGAGGAGGTAGTTCAGAAATGTCGTCAGGGAAAACGTCTGCATACTGATCCACCACTATAGGAAAACTCGGACTTCGCACGTCCACTACTCCTAGGATGAGGCTAGCCAACTGATGAGTGATCGGTTGTCCTCTCCTCTACGTGATTCCATCCTGCGCTACAAAGACTCTCTTCTCGCCGGAGAAGGTAAACCTGCTCCCATCAGTGCGGACACACTGCACCTTCCGCCTAATACAATCGATATGAACATGGACTATAGATAATCAATCCATGCCCAAGATGACGTCGTGAGGCCTCAACGCCGCTAAAAGAAGATCCCAGCAGACGCTCTCACCTCCTAGAGTAAGATCACACTACCAGCACCAGTGCGTAATCGTCATGTCTGCTCCCATAGGAGTCTCTAGCCATAAGAAAAGATCCAACAGCTCTGTTGAAATCTCTGAGCTCCGAACAAGGGAAGCAGTAATAAAAGAATGAATCCCTCCTGTGTCTATAATAAATGCAGCAAGGCTGTAGTAGACACAGATAGTACATCGAATCATCTCAGGTGCGCTGTGGTCATAGGCCTCCACTGCCTGAAGCTGAGCCTGCCTCTGTCCACCAGCTCCATGTGGTCAGGGTGGACCTCCTGGTGGTGGTGGTGGTAGATCCTCAAAGTGTCTCCCACCACCTGCTGCTCGGCCAGCTCCTATGCCTCATCTGCTTGCTCCCTGCGGACCACCATGGTCGAACCTCTGCCTCTTCCTGGGTGGTCCCTCAACCGTCTGATGCTCCTCTACATCGTGGGTCAGGTAGTCACGAGCCATGTGGCCATGCCCGCCACATGCATAGCACTATCTGCACCTCAGAAGGTTGGCTATGCACCGTGTGCCACGCACCTCTGAGCCAGTATCATGAGGTCGTTCACCTGATATTCTGGTCCGTTTGGACCCCTGAGTCATCTGACGACTTCCAGCTACAGAAGACTCTGCTACATGCCGCCCTGCGGTATGTCTCGCTGCTGGTGTAGGCTCAGTAAGAAATCTCTTTGCAAGAAGGGCTCGCTCCAGTACTCCTGCCTGTGTCAGAATGCTGAGAGATATCATTGATGCCCTGATCTCATGCCTCTATCCCTTCTCGAATGTCCAGGCCCGGAAGAATGGGTCTCATACCATGTCCGTGGAATAGTGCGATAGATTGGTAAATCTCGTCGAGTACTGGGGTACCGTCATGATGCCCTGTCGCAGCTTCAGTAACTTCTGAATGCACACCGCACGGAGGGTGGCTGGAAAGAACTCTGAGTGGAATATGCTATCGAAGTCCGACCAAAGGAGAGATGCCTCGTTGTACACCTGGAGCATCAGGATCCACCATCTTCCTACTGCCACGTGCAAGAGACTCACTGCAAGGATCACCATGAGGTCTGTTGGTGTCCCTACTAACTTGAAAACTCATACAACAACCTCCATCCGATCCTCGGCTGCCTGAGGGTCCATCTCCCTATGGAACTTGGGCAGTCTCTGACGCTGAAACTCATGTAGTGCACTAAGGCGGCATAGACTCTCAGTGGCTGGGGCTGGTGGCATCGGTGGCTCGGTGGGTAGAGGTACCGTCGGTGCCTCCACTGTAATAGGGCCCTACATCGAGGCCTCGACGCTCGGTGGGCTGTCGTCTCGCACAAAGCTCGGAACCCTAGCTTGCTGTCATCGTGGGGCCATTCTGAAAAGAGACAGGTGCGCCATGGTAAATACAGTATACCAGGTGAGCTGACACTAGTAATCACAAAGAAAACATTGAAACACACATGCAATCAATGTTTTTGTGAATTGAGTTAGAAATTAGAAGTCAGGGTCATGGTGTATGGATACGTCGGCCGCCGCACCAACACTGGACTCCCTAGATGGATAACCACACTCAATACCCTTAACATTATTACTTCACATAGAAGATGATGAGAGTACTTAGTTCTACGATATAACCGAACTCCTCTGATACCAATTTGTCACGACCCGTCCTCGGGACCCGTGTCGTGACTACCCCAATCCCGCCTTCCATAGGCCAGGGGATGGCGACTAGCACCAAAGGCATAAATCCCGATATAAGGGAAGGCATTGCCTTTATGTAAGAAAAAAAACGCCACAGAGTATGCAAGAATAAGTAAACACTAAGTAAACTGAGTACAAAAGTAAGTGTTGGAAAGTAAATGGTCCAGTATACAAACCCAACTGAAAGTAAAGTACAACTGAAAGGAGAGTACATCAGTAGAAAAGTAAAGCAGCAACACTGAGTTGTCCACTAGAAATCCCACCTGAAGGGTGGGAACAGGTAGTCTCATCCGCTCCTCGGCTCCAGCTGTCTGCTTCGTGTACGTCTCATCCAGTGATCCACATCCAGGTACCGTCCATCTCCATGAGCTCCTACCTCAGTCAGCGTTGTCCGTTGTCTGCATCCAACATAACGAAGTGCGGTCATAGCACATGTAGGGGTGAGTATATGCTACTCAGTAGGGACCCCAAGACCCCGAAGGTCTCCCAGAATCCACGAAGGATAAACCATAAAGGAATGATACAATCACAAAGTAACAACCAACTCTACTTAGGTATATTCCCATACATATACCTAAGTCATCAATTCCAGTTCAGCTCCAAAATATGGGCCCAAATTCGATCTAGTCCACACAAAAAAGCACAATCCAATCCACACAGTATAACACAACCCAATCCACACAGGATAGCAAAACAATCATATCGAAGATTGTGATTGAATGTCAAGACTCAACTCACACAGGTATACTTCTTCGTAAAATGATAGAGATGGTCAGATGTAGCCACCGATTCATCAAAGCTGTCGGACCCACATAGGATATAAGACCAGCTAAGCTGTCGGACCCATAAAGGATAAAAGACTAGCTACTCTGCCGGACCCACATAGGATACAAGTATAGAGTCAAAAATTGCCGGACCCACATAGGATACAAGAACAGTAGTCAAGTACTGCCGAACCCACAGAGGATACAATAAAAGTATTCATCACCGTCAAACCCACAGAGGATTCCAGTACGGTCGTTGTCACTACCGAACCCACAGAAGATCCCAGTACAGTTTTCATCGTCGTCGCAGTCGCAGCCAGCTCTAAAGTTCCCGCACACAGCATGCTCGATTCAGGGAGGTCCACTCCATGAGCCAAGGGGGGTCGATACATCAACTGAAATGAATTCTGGAGTTTATTTATCCCAATGTTCTGTCTCGAAAATAGGAACTAAACGCGACAGACGGCGCATCAATCGGACGCCCGGTCTGAGAGTTATTGGCTTTTTCGTCCTAGGGGCCCAGTAGGTTTAATGCTAAAACCATCCCAAATGTACTCCAACTGCATCCAAACCTCAAGCGGAGTAATCCAAATGAACCGTCTCACTAAGAGGAATCCAAAAAAGTCGACGAAAAGTCGATCAGACGTCCGGAACTCATGTTATAAGTGGTTCCGTTCCGAGGGCTCGGTTGGTTTCATGTTCGAACCAACCTGGTTGTACATAAAGACCCCTAAAACCTTGAGTGTAATATACCAAAACTACCATCTCGATCCAAGGATCGCTACGCAACTGACGATGAACAGATCGGATATCCGTAGCCCATGTTATGGGCATTTGAACGGATCAGTCCGGAAACCAGGGGGTGCGGGCCCGGTCCGACCCGGCACGGCTGGCACGGCCCGGCCCGGCCGATGCGGCCCGGACCTACATGGGGGTATGGCCTAACGTGGGCAGCTCGACCTAGCGAGGGCGGTCCGGCCCAGCGCGGGCGGTCGGGCCCAGCGCTGCCGGGTCGGCACGGTGAGGGCGCCCGCGCGCTGAGCGGACGCGGAAGGGGGAAGGGTGCCACCCCCTTCGAACCGAACGGAGAACCCCACGGGGTCCACCCAATCTGTTGACCGGGGGTTTCAACCCCCGGTTTTCCAGGGTAGCGGCCGGCCGTTCGTTTCTTGTGGGACCCACGGGGGTCCCGCCTCCAAGGTGTACCGACGGCCGGCTCGACATAATCATTACCCTCCAGAAACAAAATTATTCCCATCAATGAAAATAATTCATATAGTAGATATATAAATAAATGGGGGGTTTTAATTGTAGTCACAAACTAGACTCATAGTTTTCATGTCACACAAATTTATTATCTATCAGATATTTTAATTTTAGATTAATAAAAGTATATCAATGAAAATTTTAATTATGTTGTTCATTTTCAATGGAAAGAAAAATAAGTGAAATGGGATGAACTATTTAATATAAATAATTAAATTATAGAAATAAATTTGTAATTTTAATAAAAATTAAGATGTAAATAATGTATATCCTCACGATTCTAAAAATAATCTAATCAATAATCAAATTTCAATCAAATTAACGTGTTTCTTTTACAAAATTTCTTTGGAGGATCTATAGTGTTCATCCTAGGTATCCTAAACCCACACCCAAAACAACTTGAACTATATACTTATTGCACGGTATCAATTTATAATCATGAATATTCATTTATTATTATCTCATCAGTAGAAATAGGTATCTAACGCACCAAGACCAATAACAACATGATGATCAACGACATCTTTACAAAATAAATTCCTTAAACACAATGATTTGGAAAATACAAATTATATCCCAATAAGCTCATCCATATTCTTCATAAATTGAAATGCTATATGTATGGAATTGATCATAGAAAATTGTAAAAAATAAACTAATAAAATAAATACATAGAGAATTACAAGAGTACTCAATGTGGTATAAACCGAGGAGCTAGGTTTGCGACGGAGGTGGGTTCGTAGAGGAGGATGGCTACATATAATAGGTGGAGTTTAGCGTTAGATGTGGGGTACATGGAGGATCCATGTTCACAAAAATGGAAGTATTATGGGTAGAAGTGGGGTTTGGAATGTAGTAAAAGTGATTTTCATGACAAATGTGAGGTTTGTGGCAGATGGGTTTGGCAGCATAGGTGTGGTTCATAGTGGAGGTGGGATTCGCGGTGGTGGAATTTTACTTCATGATAAGGGATGTATTTGAGGCAGTGAAAGAGTATGAGTTAATGAAAGAGGAAGAGGAGGAGGAGGATTCGACATGGTTTGACTACATTGAGAACTTTTGTCATGCGAGAGAAAGAGGAGACAGTAAAGGTTAATTAATCTTATAGGGTAAACATTTTATCTGCGCTAGCTACAAAATGATGATGAAGGTATGTTTTATTAGTGATAAAATGTAAAGCACATATTAAACTATATTGAAATGAAATTATTTCTATTTCTTTTTATTTTTATAAAATTTTATGTATAATATATATATATATATATATAATAAATATATATAAATCAATAAATATTAATAAATATATAATAAATATATATTTATTTATAATTATAAATTTATAATAATTATATTTATTATATATTTAATTATATATAATTAATATCATTATAATAATTTTATAACAGTTCAAATCCATCTATATTTATTTAGTATTATAATTGTAAATAATTATACATATTTAATATAAATATTTATTTATTTAATAACTATAAATTTATATTTATTTATTCATAATTATTATAAATATATATTTATTTGTTTTTATAATCATATATATATATATAGTTCAATAAATATAAATTTAAGACAATCATATTTATTATAATTTAATAATTATTTAACTATATCAATATTATTTAGAATTATAATTATATATATTTGTACTTATTTATAAATAATTTTATATATTTATGAATATGCTTATTTAATTTAATATTTATTTATATATATATATATATATTTGTGTTTTTACCACTATAAATAAATGTATATTTTTTTATAATTATAATAGTAAATATAAAAAAAATATTGTTTATAATTTTATAATTATTTACACACACACAAACACAATCACATATATATATATATATATTATAATTATTAATATAAATATTTTTATATATGTATTAATATTTTTATATTTTTATTATTATATTTCTATAATTATATATATTTAGAGAAATATAATGACCATAAATATATTTATCATGACCTTAAGTATTTATGTGAACATAATAGATTCACGGTAACATGAATGAATCATATACCCCATTAAAAATAGATCATAAAAAATGAGACATTAGATATATGAACAACATGAATAGTTTTAAGGGTTTAATGTATTGATGAACATTCATTTTGAATAAAAAACATATGAACATCAATTTAATTCAACCATAAATTGAACAAATTAACAGAAAACATATATATATATATAATTATAATTATAAACATACATATTTAAAATGATATTATATATAATTATAAATATACATATTTAAAATGTATTTTTAAATAATTGATAATATATATTTCAAAAGTAAATATATATAATTATAAATACATAATTATAAATACATAAATAAATAAATAAATAAATAAATATAATATATATAATATATATTTATTATTTAATGAAATTAATTTATATATTTTTTATTTATTAAAAAATATATATTAATTATAAACATATGTTTTTTATTTAATGTATAAAAATTAACACTATTTTTTAATATATATATATATATATATATTAATTTTATATAAATTACGAATTTTTTTATTAAGAACATTCATTTGCACTAAAATATCGTGGATATAGTCCCGCCTTTTATTTTCACATTCTACATAGAGTTGATAAAACTTGGCACATCCCATGCCGGAAACTATGGTAGTGCACCCACTAGTAGTTTGCTTCAGTTTGGGTGTCTCATACCGGTGTGGTGAAGTTTGTGTGTTTATGAATTTTTGGATTAAATTATTCTATTAATTGTTTTATTAATGGTTTTTTGGTAATGGTTCACTATCTTAGTCATATGATTTGTAGTTGAGGATCCTAATTTGTGTTTTTATTGTCTGTCTAGTCAATAAAAATGTTAATTTTCACTAAATATGGAGATCATCTTGGAAAATCATTAGTGTTCCCAAGAATTCATGTTTGATATAAGTTACTTATATGGAAGTAAAAAAGGTAATATCATATGTTTTTTAATATTGTGATTATTATAGAATTGTTATGGATTCATTTAATAGTATTAGATTTCATTCCTGGAAAATTCTCTATATAAATCTAATATTTATCGATCTGATCAGATGTTCAAAGTCATTTAAAAATATTGTTTGAAGAAGTGAAAATTGTATACTAAAATAAAGAACGAGGATTCTTCAATTGTTGTTTATTAATTAAATGAGGTATCAGGAAGATAAGTGAAATCATTCAAATATTTATTTTCATGAAGATATTTGATGTCTATGTAAAAAGAGTATACTTTATTTTTATATTACCTGGATAAAATATTCAAATATGAAAATTATATAGTTTTCAAATTCATATTTAATAATTTTACTAAGTAAATATCATCCCTTATTAAAAAGTATGATCCAACAATGGTCTGCATGATGGTCCATGTTAACCACATATGATATTAGTGGTTTGACCACATAGGAATTGGTCCTTACATGGACAACTATAGTGGGTGTTTTTATGTGTTTTTGGATTTTTTTTAAATGTGTCATGGTAAAATAAAATTAGAAATATGCTTGAAAGGAGGAAATGGGGATACTTCCTTCACTCCCTCTCCACATTCAGCTCGTATTGATGGCATGGAAAAGGAGGTAGGGGTGTGACCTTTCACTTTTATGTTAGGAATAAGGCACAACCCCACAAGTACATTTCATGTAATGTATTGGTGGAAATATGTACCCACTGCAGCCTTTTCCTAAATTACCAATATATGAGAACCCCCTTCTCCTCACTTCGTTTTTCAACCATCTATATTCATTTAAATGCTTCTCTCTCTCAAAAAAATTAGTTTCATGTGTGGTGGGATCAGTGGTCAAAAATAAGTGACTGTTTTATTTGCAAATGATAATTTATTGGTATTTTTTATTTATTTTAATGATATTTATTTATTTAATTTAATTATTTTTAGTTTTAAATATTTCATTTTTATGTAGTTTAGTTAGTACTAAATATTATTTTGTTATGTATTTTATTTAGGTGTATATATATTGAAATTATAAGGCCCCAGCCTTAAACCTTACTTAAACTTGAGTTATTACAAGATTACACATTGAAGATCTTTTCAGGTTTAGAGTTTTAGAGAATTAGATCATGAAACTTGCATTACATTCCACATTTAAACAAGGTGGTTACATAAAAGACAATATTCATTCTTCCCATCAATGGAAACCTATTTAAAATAAAGCATGGATTCTTTCTTGACACATCCTTGACACTATCGTCACATCATGTACCTTTCCCTTGACCTGTGAAAAGCATTTCAAAAACATGGGATGAGCATAAAAAGCTCAGTAAGGGTTATAGAAATATGGAAAGGAAACATGAGTTCATATATACATAATAATGAAATCATACTTTACCCATAAAACATAGGCATATCAAATCATGAATAAATCATAGAAAACATAAGACATAAAGGTAACTTGAGGCATTCATAACATTCTTACGTAGGGAGTATCCCTCTTGGTTACGTTTGGAATACCCATCACAGTATATTCCCTAAATCTCTTCGGAGAAACCTTAACGTTTCACTCCTTCACGTTACCCAATGCATTGGAGAGCTATATCGAGCTCACCCGCCCTTAGTTTATCATGGAACCACCCATTCTTCATAACAATGCCCAAGAACCATAACATAATCGTATCACATAAACATGAATAAAGGAAACATAACATTTCCACATTTCAATCACAATATAACATTTTAGGATATTGAAATAATGAATCCATTCAAAAAGAAACCATTTCCAAAACCATTTAATAAAGAGATTTTTGAATCAAAGTGTCCCATACCACCTTGAAGCTTAAAATTTTAAACCATTAATATCCATATAAATAAATCCTTAAAACCATTTTGAAAACATGGATATTAATAAGAACAAATAATTAAAACATTTAAAGCGATATTTTGGTTAAAGGGGTTTTACCAAAATTAGAGACACTTGAATACAATAATTGAGGAATAACATTTAGTCAGAACTTTATAATATCATGAGAATAAATGGATTCATGATATAATACTCCAAAGGACAGTATATACACTATATAAGAGTGAACTGGTGCATAATAACAATGAACCCTCCATAGAAATGCCAAATGTGATGAAATCCCTTATAAAGAAGGTATCCTTAAATTAAGGACAAAAAAATCTCAAAAATATGTGTGAAAAATATATATACACCCAATATAAGTGGATATTAAGTGTAAAACAATAAAATGTCGTTCACACATATTCAATGGATGACATATTCAATGACTACAAGTTGAACCCAATGAAATCGAAATTGGGTTAAAAAGTTCCATTGACAGCCTAACGACATCACATCAAAATGAGTTGATGAGAGATAAAAAGTGTATCTCATCACTTGGACATAAAATTTACATCAATAAGGATGTATGAAACATATCCCAACATAAAAATATGTAAATTAAAAGACCCAATAAAAGAAGTCTTTCAAAAAAGAGGAGGGTGAAAGGTTCCCTTACCGACTTGGGTATCTTTCAAAACATACACCCCATGAAAGAAAGACAATAGGTCATTGATGTAAATACTCATAAACGAAAGTATATTAAACAAATAGTAGAATAATGGGCAGTACATACACCACTCAATGGAATTTGTGGCGAATGTAGCATAAATCTCACGGGAATAAAAGTGAGATAAAAAATCCCTTACGAAAACTCGGCAGCCTAACAGCGCCACATAAAACTTCCGAATATGGATTGATGAGATAAAATAGAGTATCCCATCATATTACAATAGAATTTACAGCAAGTGGAATATAAAAGAAAATCCCCCAACATTGCAAGGAGGAGTTTAAAAGAAGTGACATAAAGGAGAGTACTTAAAAAGAAAGAGAGAGGTTAGATCTCTTACGAAAGTTCGGCAGCCTAACAGTGCCACTCAAAACTTCCAAAATGGATTGATGAGAGAGAATAGGGTCTCTCATCTCATGAACATAAAAATTACAGTAAATGTAATATAAAAGAACATCCCAATCATAAGAAAGATGAGCTTAAAATAAATGACATAAAAGAGTGTACTTAAAAAGAAAGAGAGTTGTAGGATCCCTTACCTCGGGTCCGACTTGACTCGATCGTTCTTTAATCTCCTAAATAATAAACTTGAGTTAATTTCTAATTCCTTAAGAACCTTTTTCAGGTTCATTATTACTTTTATACCACTTATTACCATGTCATAAACATTATGTAATCATTTAAGTTAATAATATTTGTTTTGCCGATATTTGGTTCTTAAGTCGAAAGTGGACTTCTTACAATTACATGTTGTTCGTGTGGCCAAATTTTTAATATATCCAGAATTGTATTAATTATGTAGATATCATATATGTCATATATATCCAGTAAATGCATGCATTTATTACATTACATAATCATTTAGAGGTAAGAAATGAAATGCACCGTTCATGGAGACGGTAAGCCGTACGTACGCATGAACGCTACTTTCATTTCTATTTCGTATTTTATAGAATGGAATAATAATGATATAAAGGTATATTATAATTCCATTATAATATCATATATAATATCATATTTCCATCCTTTATACATCCCACATATGGTATTTAACGAATCAAATCACTTTGAGGGGACGGTAGTCCGCACTTCCTTAAATGAAGATATCGCGTATACCCATAATGGAAGCCATAAAGGTAAGACAAAAATGAAAAATACAGAAGCATAAATAAAACATAAACATATTATATATCATATATAAAAATAGTGACATCATAATGGCCACCTTTGAAGGTGTTAAATGAGTATTGAACAATCATCGTTTCAGGAGGCAGAATTTCACCATCCACGGAAACCGTATGTTCTTTAACCATTTGATGTAGTTGTGTGAGAGTGTATCTATAATAAATCTTATAAAAACATCCTAGTATATTGAAGATACTGGTTTTGTTACGAAAGAATAAATAAAAAGAGTTTAGGGGGTTGGATAAGCAAAATATAACAAATGAACATGAGAGAATGAATTACCTTTAAAAGTGTAACTCCTTTTGATTTGAGCCTAAAGGCTTCCTTTGAAAGGATTATGCCCAAAGGGAATCCTCTAGGATGAGTAGAGGGATGTGGAGAGAGTAAATGGTCAGGGGTTGGCCGAGCCAAAGGCTTGAGGAGTGTGTTAAATGAGGTAGAGGTGGGGGCCTTTTATAAGAGGAGAGGAGGGGTACTTTTGGAAAGTAAAGAAATATTACTTTATTTGAAAATGTGTTTCGGTTTCAAAAGGTCCCACATTGATATAATTCGTGGATAAGGTGATAAGGCTTCTAAATCCACTCAACCAATAAGTTTTGGACATGTGTAGTTCATATATTTTACATTATCTTTCCATTTTATTTAAATCGTCAAATAATGATGTCATCGCTGCATCATTATTATGTCATAAATAATTTAATTTATTTAAAGTCTAAAAATTATAAAAAAAAATACTATGATGTAGTCAATATTTTTAGATTTCCAATGAATATTTATAATCAAAAAGATGAACTGTATAACCCCACTTAAAAATTGTTTTAGTAAAACATATCATGTTGGTGTCAATTTTACTTTTACATTAAATAAAATGTTATTTATGTCATTTCCCAACCAAAGTGGATCCATGGGGTACCCAAGTTGACCCATGGCTTGTCTTGGTCGGACATGATACAACCAATGAGGGTAAGACATGTGTCAAGCTCATCTCATTTTATTAAAGCATTATTTTTACCTTAAACTACACTAATTACCACTAATCCCGATTAAAAACTTAATAAGTTACTATTCACCAAAAAATTATTTTAATCTCATTAAACCACATTTTACTTCTTAATGACAACCATGTATGTCGGATTTTTGAAAATAAAAACACAATGATGGAAAAATTTCATTTAAACGGAAAATCAGTTTTTATAAGTACCACTTAGTAGTTTCACTATTCATCAAAAATTGAAGTTTTTCAGAAAAATCCCAAAAATTCACCCTAAGCTATATTTGATATTCTGAATTCAAAAATGAAGTCCGTTTTACAAAATTCAAAACATATAAGTCACATTAATTAATTTAATAATTAATTCCCGCTGTCATGACAAATAGCGTGTTTTATAAAACAATAAGTATCAAAAGATTGACACTAGTTTAAGTCTGATTTCAAAGTGAAATTGATTCCAACGACCACTATTGGATTTAATTGTAAAAATATTTTATAATTTCACTTTAAAACCAATTCAAAATATAATCTAATCATATAAATAAATTAGATTAAAAAGTGGTTTTGAATTAAAATACAACATTTTACACTATTCATTAAAAAAATGAACTTTATCGGAAAGATACCAAAAACTTACACAAAGTAAATTTTGATGTCCCGATTCTTAATAAGAGTTTTATTTGGTCCAAAAGAATGTTTAAGAGTGAACAAAACTATATTTAATGATGGTTCTCCATCAAAAGGTGATAAGTGAACCTTTAGTGAAAACTAGGGCGTATACGCCTAAAATTGAATTCTTTCCGTATTTTAATCCTCTATCTTTTATTGTATAAATGTAAAAATATTTAAGAACATATATAATCATATTTTAGTTATTTCTATCCATTCCCGCCATTACAACGGCTACATGTAAACTACCATTTAAAATAATATTATTTTATTATTAGAGTGCAACGTAAGATTCCCAAGAAACTCGTTGTTGCGTGTTGGGTACGCCATCGAGCATAGCGTCCCCTTTAAAGTCATATTAATATTTTATTCACAAATATGGATAAATATGAAAATTTCATATTCCTTATTTACCTGGGGTGTTACATCCTTCCCCCCTTTTGGGAATTGCATCCTCGCAATTTTAAAATTGCGCTTGGAAACATCCTTGAACATCCCACATCGGAACAAGAGTCGGTAAAACAATCACTTTAAAATAAAGAAAGATAAGCACAGAGGTCACCCGAGTTAACCCATACTAGGATTCTAAGTATGAAAATATGGACATGGAGGAGAAAACATAGGGTCATGTTCCAATGGAGAGTGATAGAAAACATGTTTAGGAGAAAGTTAACAATAAGAAAATCACAAACTTGTGATGGGTTAAACGGTGTTGGGTTCCCCAGTAGGAAAAGTTAATAGAAAAAAATTTTGTGTTAAGTTACTTTTTATTGAGGAATTTATTCATAAGGAAGCATAATCACTTATCATGTTGACTTTCAACTTTTACTAGATTCCTTAGTCAAACTCATATTTTTTCCAAAAGACGAGTATTTAGGGAGACTTGTTCGCATTAAGAGTACTATAATCAACTTCTAGAGAATCACCTAATCCCAAAAAGAGACCTATATACATCCCATGTATTTAGGCTTTAACCAAAACCAAAACCAAAAAGGTTAGTACAAGATCAGATAATCCAGAAAAGGATAACCCCTTATAAAAATAAAATCTATTCTTAATCTCCAAAATTTGTCCAACAAAACCCAAAGTTCAACGAGGACCATCCGATAAACAATTTGTCCATAAAATTCTTCAAAGTAAACCAATATAAGATTGAAACCCAAATATTTGAAGGATTTAGTCACATAGTCTTCCAAGTTAAATCGTAACATTTATCTCCAAACAACATCAGTTGCTCCTAAAGTCTCACATTGAAAAGTAATTATCCTAATCATATATCCTCCAAAATCAACTTACTCTTAATTCATAAAATCATATAACTAAAAAGAATCAGTCAAACTAACCAGGGACTTCACGTAGTCCAGTGGTAGGCAATAAATACCAGTCGCACTTTGGTTGTGGGTTCGATTCCCGCAGCATTGTCCGATGCGACGGGTTGTCACACGGTCTGCGTGTTGTCCTTTTTCCAAAACTATATAATTCTCAAATCATTACCCAAAAAGGGATAAAATCATCAAAAATAACCATAACATAATTTAACCTCAATTTTATCTCATGCCTTTCACTTCAATCGTAACATATGGTAACCCATAATTACCTCAAAAGTAAGGATCATATAAACCCAAATGGTTCTTTATAACTATGTCCACAAAAGAAAAGATAACTATTACTTGAATAAAATTTGCCTATATTAAACATAAGGGTTACACATAATATAAAAAGTCTTCTAATGTAACCCCATCATCAAAAGAGACTTAATACGCTTAATAATTTCACCCTAACTCTTGAAGCCCTTATATGTTGACATCTTACTCATTCAACATTCTTCATGATCCATTATCCATTCCTTTCCAACTTATTCCGAAATACCTCTTTCATACAAACAAAATCATGAATCATATCCTAAGATTCCAAAATAAGAAAACAATAGTCATGAAATAGTACATACCTTTGATTGGTCATTGTCAGTTTCTTCATCCTCAATCGGAATGGCATTAGGTATTGGTAAACGAATATTGGTACGCTCTTGGTGACCCCATTCACGAAACTTCTTCATAGGACATGTGTTTGCATAATGACCACGCACACCACATTTAAAACATTCAATTGATCCCTCAGAAAGAACTTCTTTCCCTTTCCTCGAGTCAACTGGATGCTTCCTTTTTCCATGGCAGGTTCTTGCTTTATGACCTTCATTTCCACATCTATATCATATTTTTGTCCCTTTGAAACATTTTCCTAGGTGTTTCTTTCCACATCTTTGACACATAGGTTTTTTAACACACTTACCTTTATGATTATTACCTGTACTTCCGTAGGGATTTGTTTCTTGCATATATGATGCCTTAGAGAACTCTCCGAGGTTTAGGTGGTCAATCATGACTCCAGATAGTTGGTTGAGGATAATCAAAAGAGTTCTCATTGTAGCTCCCATATCATTCAGTTTCTTGCTCAAAAAAACTGTCACAGTTTCCTTCACATCCACTGTTACTTTGGTGCCTGCTAGATCCAGCCATTTACTAAAACCAAAAAGGTCAGTGTGAGTATATCAACAAAACCATCATGTACTAATGAGTAAGATAGACAATAAGATATACTTACTCATTCACTTTATCTAAAACTAAGACTCTTTATAAAATCCTAACCATTATGGTAATTGTCAATTATGCTTAAAGAATACCCTAACCTCTAAAGTTATCTAAACCGACCTTTGATACCAACTATAAGGCCCCAGCCTTAAACCTTACTTAAACTTGAGTTACTACAAGATTACACATTGAGGATCTTTTCAGGTTTAGAGTTTTAGAGAATTAGATCATGAAACTTGCATTACATTCCACATTTAAACAAGGTGGTTACATAAAAGACAATATTCATTCTTCCCATCAATGGAAACCTATTTAAAATAAAACATGGATTCTTTCTTGACACATCCTTGACACTATCGTCACATCATGTACCTTTCCCTTGACTTGTGAAAAGCACTTCAAAAACTTGGGATGAGCATAAAAAGCTCAGTAAGGGTTATAGAAATATGGAAAGGAAACATGAGTTCATATATACATAATAATGAAATCATACTTTACCCATAAAACATAGGCATATCAAATCATTAATAAATCATAGAAAACATAAGACATAAAGGTAACTTGAGGCATTCATAACATTCTTATGTAGGGAGTAACCCTCTTGGTTACGTTTGGAATACCCATCATAGTATATTCCCTAAATCTCTTCAGAGAAACCTTAACGTTTCACTCCTTCACGTTACCTAATGCATTGGAGAGCTATATCGGGCTCACCTGCCCTTAGTTTATCACGGAACCACCCGTTCTTCATAACAATGCCCAAGAACCATAACATAATCGTATCACATAAACATGAATAAAGGAAACATAACATTTCCACATTTCAATAACAATATAACATTTTAGGATATTGAAATAATGAATCCATTCAAAAAGAAACCATTTACAAAACCATTTAATAAAGAGATTTTTGAATCAAAGTGTCCCATACCACCTTGAAGCTTAAAATTTTAAACCATTAATATCCATATAAATAAATCCTTAAAACCATTTTGAAAACATGGATATTAATAAGAACAAATAATTAAAACATTTAAAGCTATATTTTGGTTAAAGGGGTTTTACCAAAATTAGAGACACTTGAATACAATAATTGAGGAATAACATTTAGTCAGAACTTTATAATATCATGAGAATAAATGGATTCATGATATAATACTCCAAAGGACAGTATATACACCATATAAGAGTGAACTGGTGCATAACAACAATGAACCCTCAATAGAAATGCCAAATGTGATGAAATCCCTTATAAAGAAGGTATCCTTAAATTAAGGACAAACAAATCTCAAAAAATATGTGTGAAAAAATATATATACACCCAATATAAGTGGATATTAAGTGTAAAACAATAAAATGTCATTCACACATATTCAATGGATGACATATTCAATGACTACAAGTTGAACCCAAAGAAATCGAAATTGGGTTAAAAATTTCCATTGACAGCCTAACGGCATCACATCAAAATGAGTTGATGAGAGATAAAAAGTGTATCTCATCACTTGGACATAAAATTTACATCAATTAGGATGTATGAGAACATATCCCAACATAAAAATATGTAAATTAAAATACCCAATAAAAGAAGTCTTTTAAAAAAGAGGAGGGTGAAAGGTTCCCTTACCGACTTGGGTATCTTTCAAAACATACACCCCATGAAAGAAAGACAATAGGTCATTGATGTAAATACTCATAAACGAAAGCATATTACACAAAGAGTAGAATAATGGGCAGTACATACACCACTCAATGGGATTTGTGGCGAATGTAGCATAAATCTCACGGGAATAAAAGTGAGATGAAAAATCCCTTACGAAAACTCGGCAGCCTAACGGCGCCACATAAAACTTCCGAATATGGATTGATGAGATCAAATAGAGTATCCCATCATATTACAATAGAATTTACAGCAAGTGGAATATAAAAGAAAATCCCCCAACATTTCAAGGAGGAGTTTAAAAGAAGTGACACAAAGGAGAGTACTTAAAAAGAAAGAGAGAGGTTAGATCTCTTACGAAAGTTCGGCAGCCTAACAGCGCCACTCAAAACATCCAAAATGGATTGATGAGAGAGAATAGGGTCTCTCATCTCATGAACATAAAAATTACAGTAAATGTAATATAAAATAACATCCCAATCATAAGAAAGATGAGCTTAAAATAAATGACATAAAAGAGTGTACTGAAAAAGAGAGAGAGTTGTAGGATCCCTTACCTCGGGTCCGACTTGACTCGATCGTTCTTTAATCTCCTGAATAATAAACTTGAGTTAATTTCTAATTCCTTAAGAACCTTTTTCAAGTTAATTATTACTTTTATACCACTTATTACCATGTCATAAACATTATGTAATCATTTAAGTTAATAATATTTGTTTTGCCGATATTTGGTTCTTAAGTCGAAAGTGGACTTCTTACAATTACATGTTTTTCGTGTGGCCAAATGTTTATTATATCCAGAATTGTATTCATTATGTAGATATCATATATGTCATATATATCCAGTACATGCATGCATTTATAACATTACATAATCATTTAGAGGTAAGAAATTAAATGCACCGTTCATGGAGACGGTAAGCCGTACGTACGCATGAACGCTACTTTCATTTCTATTTCGTATTTTATAGAATGGAATAATAATGATATAGAGGTATATTATAATTCCAGTATAATATCATATATAATATCATATTTCCATCCTTTATACATCCCACATATGGTATTTAACGAATCAAATCACTTTGAGGGGGAGGTAGTCCGCACTTCCTTAAATGCAGATATCGCGTATACCCATAATGGAAGCCATAAAGGTAAGACAAAAATGAAAAATACAGAAGAATAAATAAAACATAAACATATTATATATCATATATAAAGATAGTGACATCATAATGGCCACCTTTGAAGGTGTTAAATGAGTATTGAACAATCATCATTTCAGGAGGCAGAATTTCACCATCCACGGAAACCGTATGTTATTTAACCATTTGATGTAGTTGTGTGAGAGTGTATCTCTAATAAATCTTATAACAACATCCTAGTATATTGAAGATACTTGTTTTGTTACAAAAGAAGTAAATAAAAAGAGGTTAGGGGGTTGGAGAAGCAAAATAAAACAAATGAACATGAGAGAATGAATTACCTTTAAAAGTGTAACTCCTTTTGATTTGAGCCTAAAGGCTTCCTTTGAAAGGATTATGCCCAAAGGGAATCCTCTAGGATGAGTAGAGGGATTTGTAGAGAGTAATTTATCAGGGGTTGTCCTAGCCAAAGGCTTGAGGTGTGTGTTAAATGAGGTAGAGGTGGGGGCCTTTTATAAGAGGAGATTAGGGGTACTTTTGGAAAGTAAAGAAATATTACTTTATTTGAAAATGTGTTTCGGTTTCAAAAGGTCCCACATTGATATAATTCGTGGATAAGGTGATAAGGATTCGAAATCCACTCATCCAATAAGTTTTGGACATGTGTAGTTCATAGATTTTACATTATCTTTCCATTTTATTTAAATCGTCAAATAATGATGTCATCGCTGCATCATTATTATGTCATAAAAAATTTAATTTATTTAATGTCTAAAAATTATAAAAAAAATACTATGATGTAGTAAATCATTTTAGATTTCCAATGAATATTTATAATCAAAAATATGACCTGTATAACCCCACTTAAAAATTGTTTTAGTAAAACATATCATGTTTGTGTCAATTTTACTTTTACATTAAATAAAATGTTATTTATGTCATTTCCCAACCAAAGTGGATCCATGGGGTCCCCAAGTTGACCCATGGCTTGTCTTGGTCGTCCATGATACAACCAATGAGGGTAATACATGTGTCAAGCTCATCTCATTTTATTAAAGCATTATTTTTACCTTAAACTACACTAATTACCACTAATCACGATTAAAAACTTAATAAGTTACTATTCACCAAAAAATTATTTTAATCTCATTGAACCACATTTTACTTCTTAATGACAACCATATATGTTGGATTTTTGAAAATCAAAACACAATGATGGCAAAATTTCATTTAAACGGAAAATCAGTTTTTATAAGTACCACTTAGTGGTTTCACTATTCATCAAAAATTGAAGTTTTTCAGAAAAATCCCAAAAATTCACCCTAAGCTATATTTGAAATTCTGAATTCAAAAATGAATTCCGTTTTACAAAATTCAAAACATATAAGTCACATTAATTAATTTAATAATTAATTCCCGCTGTCATGACAAATAGCGTGTTTTATGAAACAATAAGTATCAAAAGATTGACACTAGTTTAAGTCTGATTTCAAAGTGAAATTGATTCCAACGACCACTATTGGATTTAATTGTAAAAATATTTTCTAATTTCACTTTAAAAACAATTCAAAATATAATCTAATCATATAAATAAATTAGATTAAAAAGTGGTTTTGAATTAAAATACAACATTTTACACTATTCATTAAAAAATGAACTTTATCAGAAAGATACAAAAAATTTACACAAAGTAAATTTTGATGTCCCAATTCTTAATAAGAGTTTTATTTGGTCCAAAAGAATGTTTAAGAGTGAACAAAACTATATTTAATGACGGTTCTCCATCAAAAGGTGATAAGTGAACCTTTAGTGAAAACTAGGGCATATACGCCTAAAATTGTATTCTTTCCGTATTTTAAGCCTTTATCTTTTATTGTATAAATGTAAAAATATTTAAGAACATATATAATCATATTTTAGTTATTTATATCCATTCCCGCCATTACAACGGCTACATGTTAACTACCATTTAAAATAATATTATTTTATTATTAGAGTGCAACGTAAGATTCCCAAGAAACTCGTTGTTGCGTGTTGGGTACGCCATCGAGCATAGTGTACCCTTTAAAGTCATATTAATATTTTATTCACAAATATGGATAAATATGAAATTTTCATATTCCTTATTTACTTGGGGTGTTACAGAAATAATATTTATTAGTAGCAATGAATAAGTATAGATTAACTATAGAATAACATAAGAATAAATGTTCTATAATTTTGGTATGATTAAAATTATGTGGTTATCTAAGAAATAAAATCCATGCCTAGGTTCACACAAGTGGATATGGATTTATTACAGAAGTACTTAGGGGTAATACCCAATAAAACCTCTTGGATCTAAACTCGAATGGGAACTGGTGCACGATAATGGGGATTGTTGGACTCCTAGTTTGACACTCCCAGTGGATATGCATTAGTTGATTCATATTTTCATTATAAACAACTACAATACCTATGAAATGAAAACATAAAATTAGTATATGTATCAATGATAAAAGTATAAATATGTTCAAAGAAACTTATATTCACTTTGAAAAATACATTAAACAATGATACTTATTATTACTTATTGAATTCTTTTTAGTTAGTTTTAAATATTTTATTTATTATGCAGTTTAATTTGTCATATATAGTTTAGAAATACTAGTTAATAAATATAATGAATATTTATATAATAATTAATGAATGAAATGGGATTAAAAATATAATTCATATGATTAGTTAATTATAATTAACTAATGAATATCAAGTGATTAATAATTCAAAAATAATGATTAATGTATAATTAAAGAATGATAAATTAATTAATAACGTAGTAATGATTAATTATTGATTAAATAATGATCAACCATACTTTTAATTTTTTTTAGACTATCATAATTTCAATCACAAATCATTTTTGACATTGAAATTTATGTTTGCCTATGTGTACTGCAAAAAAGATGTTATTCAAACTGATTAGGGATATTCTTATAGAACCAAACCAAAAAATTAATAGTTATTATTCTTAATGATTATTTATATATTAAAACTTCAATAAAATTGGATTATAAATTAATAAATTTAATAATTAAATAAAAATAATTAACAAATGGATATCATATGATTAGTGATTGAATAATGAACAGTTATATATTATTAAAGAAT
Source organism: Viscum album (assembly GCA_963277665.1). Lineage (NCBI taxonomy): Eukaryota > Viridiplantae > Streptophyta > Magnoliopsida > Santalales > Viscaceae > Viscum > Viscum album. The sequence goes on from OY728165.1 coordinate 2,052,805,795, forward strand.
GATTTACTAATTAGTAACTTAGTAATGATTAACTAATGTTTAATGAATTATTAACAAGTTAAAACTTTCATATGGAATATAAGTATCATTGTTTTGTATGTAAAAAGATGTTCTAATGTTTAGTATCATAAATATTATATAGTTTATAAATAATAATTATAATTAGTAACTTTTATTTATATATTAATTAATGAATATATATAGATTAAAAATGAATGCATATAATTATTTGAAGATAATAATTATCATTGATAAAATTCAAAATATGATCATATATAATGAAATGTAATTGAACAAACACATTAAATAAGAAATTAATGATATAAAACATATAAAAAATTCCTTGAAATTTATCAACAAAATGTGGTTTGGATTTGATGAGACTCACATCATATGTGAGGTAAAATATAAATTATTTTCATTTGGTATCTTGATAATATCTTCTAAATGTATGCACATAAATTTCTAATTTTGAAAATTATTTGACTTTCTAATGAAATCCAAGAAAATATATATGATATATTATTATAAGGTTGAAATTGTTTCTAAATTTCAATGATAAGTATATTAAATTAGAAGGTGTTATTATTTTACCAATTGAAAATAATATGGATTTCAGATCACGTCCAATGGGAGGCTCATCTCATCTAAACCTTTTTCTATTGAAACCATTCATGGTATTTCTTGTATTTTGTAAATTAATCAAGTGTTATTTAATTTATTAGTGATTCTCAATTTCAATTTATAAGATTGTAATGGTAATTTTATCAATGATAAGTAAAATAATTTATTGTTTTCTTCTTTTTCAACTAATTTTCTAAAATCTTTTGTGAATTATATCATAATAAACTTTTACACAATGAAAAATTACTATCATATTTTTTGGTAAAATTGGATGTACTAAATTTCCATTATAATAAATATAATATGATCAACCATTATTTCAACATTAGTTATACTATAACAATATTTATCGGGAAAAAAAATTTACGTAGAGGGTCATGTTGAACTATGTGTATTACTGTAGGGAGGTTATTAAAATTGAGCATGGATATTTATACAGTACAAAACTAACAATAGTGGTTTGTACCATGGATTTTATATCCATGTGTGAACATTATGACAGGATTCAGGGTTCCATAAATCAAGGACCCGATCATGATATCAAGTCTATAAGCTATTAACATTTTCAATTCATAGAAACATTTTTGGCATTGGGATTGTCCATTAGTTGCTGATTTATAGTGGGTCCAAGTAGTAAATATATTTTCTTAGTGTTTATATGGTCCTCTGATGGATTTATATGGTGATGTTTCTATTGTACAATACTACATCATGTTGTATGAATCTTATATCTTATATGAGTGGTTGAAGATGGAATACCATACAAAATTAGCCATATTCAAAATGATGTAGAAGAGGAAAACCAGTATGAACTCTCATATATTCATTTAAATACAACTTTCGAGGAATATTCTCATAATTATGGAACATATTGTGACAATAGTGCTGATGATGAGGGAGTAGTGGAAGTTGGGGAGGACGTTTCTAGAATGGCATAAGTTATATAGTATCCTCCACCCAAAATTAATCACCCACCACTCATTGCATCTTATTCAGAAGAAATGAAAAGTGTGACTGAATGTGACTACAGTGTTACCAATCCTGCAACTGAGTTTCCCAATGATGTACCAGAAAGGTTTAGTGAGATTGAAAAAATGTTATATGTTGAAAATAATTTTTCAAGTAAAGATAAATTAAAAACCACAATACATAGATTTAATATTGAGTGTAACTATATATAATGTTTAGAAATATGGACAAAATTAATATCACATACAGCATGAGAAGTATGGGTCTGATTTAGAATATTCTTGAGGGTGATTCTACAAATGTCATTTGGAGGTTGGAGATCCTTGAGGATTAAGGAAAATCATACGTGCCTTCATCCAATCCTGAAATAAGATCATACCATATTTGATGATGAATTTGTGTCATCCATTGTCATTGATTTTATTAGTACATTCCATGATATTCCTTTATCTGTTGTGAAACAAAGGATACAATATACATTCGTTTATATAAATTTTCTATAATAAGGAATGGATGGATAAAATTAAAGTAATTGTGAAGGTCTATAGTGATTGGGATGAATCTTATCGGGTGTTTCCACGATTTTTGGCCATATCGGCGCTCAATAACCATGTTTTATTCCATATTTATTAAAACAAACTTGTGTCTCAGAATAATAAACATGGTCAATCTCATTCTCAATTTCGTAAATTTCTTTGGAATTCCACCCCTGTATCTCTACATATCATTTATGAAAATAGTTCATTCGGATTGATTGAATGTTTCTATGTGGAAAATATAAGGGTTTATTGTTGGTTAAAAAAACCTTTATAGAAACTGATCACCACATATAATTTCTTTTTCCAATGTGGAGAAAGAATACTATAAATAATAAAGCTGATTTTGGGCATGTATCAGCAAACATTTCACCCACATTCAGGGTGTCTATTTGATATATAATTTCTATCGAGCAATAATTGAGGCAATAAAAGAAAACCTCATTACATGGATACCACCAAATTCACTACATCAGTACTACATTAGTCAAATTGATCAAAATTTGAGAAAAAACTTATTTAACGAACCTATAAAGAATTACATCATGAGGAAAGGTGTGTTTTGGATAAAATTTCTCAAGGAATCATTGAAACACTTTTGGTTTGATTGTGTTTTTTGACAAAGCATGTTTGTTTTTTGACAAAAAGGGTTTCCATGGTGAGTTTTCAACTTCTACGATATTGTTGAAAACCTATATTAATATATAACTGTTGAAATAGAGTGGATGATCTAGAGGTCGTAAAAAGGGAATAGATATAAAAAATTTCCTTTTTCTAGTGTTTTTTAAATATTTGGTGCCAAAAATTTAAGAATGTAGTCAATTGTTTTTTAAAAGGAGTTTCCCACTGGTGTTAAGGTGGATTGTAATTTTGGGTGCCATGAATTAATAAAAATCATAATATCAATATATTTAAAATGAAAGAGTGGTGTGAATTTAATTAATTGGAACCTAAATCATGAAGTGACACTCAAGTCATGAAGTGATGTGTAAGCCATGAAGTAGTGAGAATGACATGAAGTGACTCGCAAGTTAAGAAACAACACACAAGAAACGAAGTGGTGTGTAAGGTGAGTTTTTTACCTCTTGTATAGGGTCAAAAAAATTCCTATAAATAGATATATAACATCCCTCATTTCATAGAAACTCAAAAATTAAAAAAACTTGATCTCGGATTGCACAATTAGATGTGGAATGAATGTTGTGAGAGGTAAGCATGAAGTGAGTTGAATTCAAGGATTGAGTTGTTTGAAAGTAGTAAGTGGTACTCAATTAGTGGTTCACAAGAAGTAGCACACAAGTTGTGGCCCACAACCTATGTCAATCTTGTAGTGACACACTACCAGTGACGTGCAAGAATAATGTAGCACACATGTTGGATTTGCTTCAATGAAGGAAGAGGATGCGAACTAGTTAATGTGGCACACAATTCACCCAAGGGTGGTAAAAAAATTTAGAATATTCCAAGTACAACTATAGTAAAGTGGTATTCATTAGTCATTGAATGTTTTTCCTCAATTGAACATCTATGTAAAATGGATGATGCATTCAGTTGTGATTATTCAAGGACCTACATTTCAATAAACTATGAGTGGATCTCATCAAAGAGTAGTGGGAAAAGGAAGAGGAAGATGATGATCATCTCACCTGACAGTGATGTATAGAGAGATACATATGGAGTGGCCTTTTGGAATGATGTGTGATAACCCTATAATCTGTAAAGGTAGTGACTGTGGATATAGAAGTGATCTAGCCTAAATCATGTAATTAAATGCTATATTTTTTGGATTTGGTACATCAGCACATCTATGTTGTATTCTCTTAGATGTAGCCCAATGAGAATGAATGAAGATAAAATATATGTGTATGTCTGATTTCAATCATGCGTTAATTTAATTGCATATTTATCAAAAAAATAAGAAAGGAATGGACCATTATAAACACCCATGTGAAAATAATGTGACCTTAATAATAAAGAGGACAACATCCAATGGGGTGGGAATACTTTTTTAAATAATATACATACCCTAATTTACCCCCCCCCCCCCATCAGGGTATCTAATCCCCTTTTGAACCTAAAAATTTGCATCAGGGGTATGTTTTATTTTATTTGCTTTGTTTTATCTAATATATATCAGTTTATTTTTTATGTTAATTAATCATTTTCATATTTTCTTGGTGTTCCATGGGAAATGGATGAACTTAAAAGGAGAAGCATAAGTCTTGTGGTATTCTGCAGTGTGGATGTGTCTATAGAAAAATTATGTTTCAGTCTAAGGAATCCAATTGTTTACAGATGAATATTTGGGATGAAACTAAAAGGTATAATCACTCAATTTTTATGTAATAATGAGTTAATAACATGAAGTTTCATGTGATGTTGATATTTCTGATGATTAAGAAACAATAGAAAGACCAAAGTGTATGCAGTCCATGAAAAATAAAGAAGACTGGGATCAAAAAGTTGATGATGTAATTAATTCTAGAGATATTTGTATCTAAGAACTTGAAATTTATGTCAACATTATAAGGGGATTAAATAATAGGATTTTTTATGTTTATACTTATCAATGGGTGAAGAATTATTCCTAATATGAAAAACTGAAAAAGATGTCCACAAAGAGAGAGAAACCAAATGCTTCTAAAAATGGAGGGAATCCGAAGATAGATGATATTAAGAATCTAAAATCCATAAATGATGATCATTCTAAACAACTATCTAAAATAGTTATAAAGAACCAAAGGAAAGAACAAGAGAATGAATGTTTTTCTTATTCTTTTTCTCAAGAAAAAATTTAAATAAAGGTTCAAAGTAACATGGTGGATAATATCACATGTGAACTAGAAGATGAGGTATGTAGAGAGATGAGTCTTAAGAAAGAACATCATGATAAAATTGAATAATGGGATGTGAAGATTAAATGATTTTGGTAAGATATAGAATCAATGAAGAAAAAAGTAGAGAAAATCAATTACAAAACTAATCTAAAGTTCAAGTATGAACTACACTTACTATTTGATTATCCATCATTAGTTGATGAAAAAAATAAAATATGATATTTCTGAGAAGAGTAAATAACATATTTTCTCATCACAGAGGCAATACAGTCTGGTAAGAAAATGGTATTGGATATGATGATCCAACTCCCATTCATGATAGGAACAATTTTTTGTAACATATCATAGATAATAAAAATCTTGTAGGTTCTCAATACTGACCATAAAATCCCTTTACACAAAATTGTGGCAGCATGTGCTATTTATATGGAACACATGAGCATACATCATGTTTTTTCCAGAGGATCTGGAATAAATTTCATTCTATGAAGATATAAAACATTATTTATTTATCAATAATCATATTCTTCTAGAAAAAATTGAAATAAAATTCTACAAAAAGAATGATGTATTAAATTTATATTAATGTAGAGGATTAGGACAGACCATGAGTATATGTTAAGAATCCCAAGGGATCAATTATCTTCATCAACATATCAGCTAAGAAATAATGAAAACTGGTATTCCATTAATGGAATATGATTTATATTTTATTATCATGGGAATTTATAAAGAAATTGTTGAAAAAATAAGTAGGGATGAAAAAGGAACCCAGAAGATGATCTCTATCATATGCAGTGTTTAACAAAAAAGCCTATACTGGAAGAAAACATCATAAGATGAATAATAGGCTTAATACCTGAGGGGAATCACAAAGCACACAACGAAAGTAATTTTAATCACCTCCTTTATTACACTCACAACAACTCTCTTGGGAAGAATGTGAATGAACCTATATGATAAAGTGATGATCAACTCTAATTGTGAGTAATAAGAATGTGAATTTAGTGAAGAACTCACCAATAGAAACAAATAGTGTGGAGACTCAAATAATAGATAAAAGAATAATGAATAAATAATATATCCAAAATATCAAATATTTCACAAGGAGAAAACTATTAGAAGGGGAAATATCAAACTAATGGAATAAGAAGAAAGGGAATATGACCAATGGAGAAATTCCTACATAGAGAAAGAGACATTAAAATTTCATATTGGTGGAGAATCAAATATGAAAAACTCAACAAATGGTTTTAAACCCCAAATTGTAAAAAATGTGACTCATCTGAATATAAATATCAAAATAATACTCAGCATGTGGGTAATGAATGTCTAGTCATATGGTTTTAGCAGTTGAAGTGGGATGAGTAGATAAGATAAGCACACAAATAGTATAGTGCTTTGCAAGATTGTATCAAAGGGTTGATCCATCAGGATCCACCAAAATAATATTCTTGTGGATTCCATCGTATCTTATCTCCTAATTGTTTTAAATTCTATTAACGTAGGTTTATGTGTTTCAGGTTTTTTGTGAGATACATTCAATGGGGAAGTTTCATCAGAAGATGAAACATGGTCACATAATTTTCTTGGAAATGTAAACAGATTAAAATCAGTAACCAAAGTCGAAGAAGAAAGTAAGTAATTGAGTTTAATTGGTAGTGATTGTATTATTATCATTATCAATTATTTCCTACATAGAGTTCCAATTCAGTAGGTTTAGAGGTTTTTTATTTGTCCTTGATAAGTGGTGAATTCACCCAATGAAAATACAATTGAATGTTGATATAACTTTATTATCAAACAATATTGTATTCGCTTATTATTATCATGGTATCGAGAAGCAATAAGAGAATGTTGGAAATGGTTCAACAGGAGGCTGTGAAAGTAGTCAAATACAATAATGTAATATGGTAGAGAATGATCAGAATATTCTACAACATAGTGAATTTAAGCTACTGATAATGAAAAATAGGTAAGATACTCATTGAGAGTTAAGGTTGAAAATGATGATTCATAAAAAGAATCTTAAGATGAGAATGATGAGAATAAGTTAGTGTATGTAGAGAGACTTGACAGAAGATCTAAAATGGATATAATGAACATAGTCGGTGATTATACAACACTTGTGCAGACAAGGAGGACAAAGACTCCATAGAAAACATTATACTTATCATAGGTAGAGCCTAAATGTTGTATTGATGCAGTTAATGATTATAACTGGGTTAAAACACTAAATGAATTGATTGGCCAAATTTTGAGGAATCAAACATGGGAGACTGTGTTGAGGCCAACCAATAAAAATGTCATCCGAACTATATGGAATTCTTGAAACAAGATGAATGAATATGGGATAGTGATCTGAAAAAAATAAAAACTTGTGTGTGATGGGCAATCCAATATTATGTGTATCATTATTGATTATAAATTTACACGTGTTTCAAGGATGGAGAAATAAAATTATTCAATGCCATTGCAGTGAAACAAATGTAAAAAGTGTTCTAGATTGATATCAAATACACAATTTTTAATGGGCTTCTAGATGAAAAGTTTATATTGATTAGACATTTTGGTTTTCACATTAATGAAGTTGAATGAAAATTTTTTCAGTTAAAGAAGGATCTATATTGGTTGAAGCAAGAACCAAGATAATGGTACTCAAGACATGACTAGTATTTTAAGAGGCATGGATTTCATTGTGGTGGAGTTGATTATAATATCTATTTCAATAATGATAGTAATAAAATGATGATGAATCTAGTTTATGTCTATGACATAATATTTAGTGGATCAGATGATGCATGTTGTTGATAGATCTCTGATTTCATGAAAAGTGAGTTTGAAACGTCATTGATTGGTGAGATTTCACTTTTCCATGGTTTATAGGAGACAAAATTAAGTAATGACACTTTCAATTTTTAATCAAAATATATGAAGGTGGTTATGAAAAGGTTTGTAATGGAAAATTACAAGGTGATGAGAACTATGATTGACACCCAGATGAAATTATCAAAATATGATGATTCAAACTTAGTTAATATCACAAAATATGGGAAAATCATTGGAATTTTGTTGTACATCATAGCAATAAGACCTAATATTGTTTTTAACACAAGCCATGCAACAAGATATCAATGAAATCCCATGGAAAGAAACATGATTATAGTGAAAATAATACTTTGGTATATCATGGGTAGAATAGATTTTGGATTGATGTATAACGATAAAGCATAGCCAAACCTATTGGAATATACAGATGTATATTGGGACGGTTCAACATATGACAGGAAATCAACATTAGGTGGTGCTATCTATCATAAATTATTTTTTATTTATTGTCTAAGAAAGAAAAAATATTTCATTTTATTTTTCACTGTAAAAAATGAATATTTTGCAACAAATCAAGTGTGCACATGGTTATTGTCGATAGAGCAATAGCTTTATGATGTGGAAGTTGGTGTAAAGCCTCCGATCAGAATCAATTATGACAATTCAATAGCAATATATCTTAGAAAAATATCATCCATCACCCAATGACAAATAACATTGAAATAAAATATCATTTTATCATGGAGATGGTATAGAAAGGGCTTAAGAAGCTAAAGTTTGTGCCTACAAAACTATAGGATGTAGACATTATGAAAAAGGCCTTACATAATTAAGCATTTGAGAGGCATCAGCTGGCTCTCGGATTCCATCCGTCTCTCTACACTTGAAAGAGTGTGAGTGAGGGCATACCTTATCCCTATGGTATGGTTTATTTTCGCTAAATGTGTTGATATGTGTTCCTTAGTCTATTGAATCCCATAAAGGTGTAAAATTTGGGATCATTGAAAAATGGGGATAAATTATGTCTTTATAAGTGGAAATGTAAATGTCGCTACACGCAGAGAAGCTAATAGTTAGAGTACTGAGATAGGGGGATCTGCGATATTGGGGAGAAAAATGTTGAGAATTATTTGGTGCTCAATGTTATTAGCCATAGATTATCTTGGGAAACACAAGAACCCAATAAGTGAAGAAGGATGAGATTCAAATCTGACGATGCTATAAGGTATTGATCAATGTAGATATATCATGACTGTTGAGGTTTATGATGATATTAGTTGTTTGTTTAAAAAATAGGTATTAGGAATGAAATGATTCATTGACGTACTTTGCATTATACTCTTTTTTTTCACTCAAATCATTGCTCATGTGGTCTTAGATTGTTTTTTGATTACATCATTGTTCACAACCTATATTTCATGAAGAAAATGGTGAAAGAGAGAGATAAAGTTACAAAGTGATATCTTTTTATGAAAGAGTTGTCAACAAACCCAATGGGAGAGATTATTGATAAAAAATACTTAATGAAACATTGATTCATTTTCAGGTTTATTGTGTTTATTGAAAAGTTAGGCTTGTTTATTAACAAAGAGGGTTTCCATGGTTATTTTTTGAGTTCGAAGGATATTTTTGAATATCCATGTTGACAAAAAACATGACAATTTTATGAATGATTTGGATGTTGTAAAAAACAATATATAATAGTTTGAACCATTTTCATTGTTTGACAATTATTTAAGCCCAAATATTGGATCATGGAGACAATTTTTTTCATGTCCCTAGTTTCACTATAGTTCTAAAGTGGATTGGAATGTTGTAAATAAGGAATTTATCAAAATTATCACCTCAAAATATGGAAAATTAAAGAGTGGAGTTAATTTCATAAAGTGGTGTGAAAGTCATGATGAATCACTCATGTCATGAAGTGGCTAACAAGTCATGAAGTGGAGAAAATGTCTTGAGGTGGATCACATGTTATGGAGTGGAGCGCAAGTCCTGATGTGGCGTGCAATTTTTATTACACACCTCGTTTGTAGGGTCACCGAAATTCCTATAAATAGATTGCTTCCATACTCATTTCATAAAATATCATCATGTATAAATAATCCAATCACACATCGCGCATATAGAAGTTGTGTGAATATTGTGAGTGGTGAACATGTAGGGATTTGCGCACAAGTTGTGAGTTGCATGCAAGAAATAAGCGGAACTCAATTAGTGGAGTGCAAGAAGTTTCATGCAAGTAGTGGAGATTATGATGCTTCATGCATGAAATGGTGTCTAAGAATTGGTACACAATATGCGGTACACCAGTATATAGTATCACAATAGTTAGGTTTCTCACAAAAAAATACAGAGGATATGCACTAGTTAAAGTATAACACATGTAACCCTACGGTTCCATGAATGTTAAAAGTTTTCAAGTACATATGTGGTAATGCAGTATTCATTAGAGGATGCAATATTCACTTCAATAGAGAATATATATATAGTAATGTTTTCATTTATTTTTTATAATGAAAATATATACATGTCTTTAAACAATGACTGGATCCCTTCAATGTGAGTGAGAAAAGGAAGAGTAACATGGTGGTCCTCTCAAATGATAGTGATTCAGAGAAAGATTCATAGAGAGTGACCCTTGGAAAAGCAGTGATCTGAACCTATTCTTTGTAATGGTAGTGAACATGGGCATATAAGTTATCTAGAAAAATCTTATATTTGGTAGTGAGGATTAGTGTATTTGATAAATCAAAACATCACTGTTGTATGCTTCTAGGTCATAACCAAGTGAGGGTGAACCAATTAAAAATAAATGTGTCTATCTGCTTGTATTCCTTCATTAAATTAAAAGCATCTTAATCAGGTAAAGAATAATAGAATAATTCAAGATAAAAAAGTGAAAATAATGAAAACCTTATAATAACGTGGACAAGATCTAGTGGGGAATGAATAATTTTTAAATGAATATATATACCTTGAATCACCCCCCCCCCCCTCATCATAGGTTATCTAAGCCCCTTTTAGACCACACATTATGAAATGTCTTGGTTATTTGTTACTTTTTCAATGTAAAGATAAAATAAATTAAAGTGACATATGGTCACTTTTTTGTACCATATAAGATAGATGAATGGTGGTATGATGAATGTTTCAAACAAATGTTCACATCTAATGAACAAGAGTATGATTATATGATGTGGTTTAAAAAAGAAAAATGGACATTATAATATGAATACGGGATGTGGTATGGACAAATGACCACCAACAATATGGAGATCATCAATGGTGTCTTTAAGTGGATTCACAATTTAACTATAACTTCCCAACATTAAGAGACATTATATTATTCTTTGAAGTACATTGTTGACAGAAAACAACTATCCTCAAATAGAATTTAATAGTGGATATGGACAGAATGGATCTTTCATCATGTGATTTAAAAGAACATTTACAAATATTTGTGTTATAATTAAAACATTTTCCACAGATAATATTCTTGATATGAAGTTAAAGAGGTTTTGGGCCCCATCACAAAGAGCATTGGTTAAAAATGGTGGTATTAATGGATGCGAGGAAATACAAATGTAGAAATTTCTAGACTTATGGTATCCATACACACACACACCATTACATAATGTGAATATAAGAACATATCATGGAAGGATACATTGATTTAGGGTACCGGGTAGACACCATTTCTAAATATTCTACTTCACTATGGATACCTATTGTGGAGTATTTATATTTTTCAATGTGCAATAGCCAGCTGATATTGGTATCTAACATCAACATATTTCAGAATCAAAGAATACTAAAGTCCAGAAAAATGCAGAATGAGATGGAATGGCCTCAATAATAGTAGAATATTTTGAGATGCACCATATTTTATCAATAAGTTCATAACTAGAAATGATTCCCTAACATTGATGGTTCAATTTCCCACTCTTAGCCACAATGATATATTGTCTCTTATGTGATCTTGTAAAATAGTTAATTACATGAAAACCATCTTGACCACTGGGGTAGATGTGTAGAGTTTCATATCTAGGGTGTACCTATGATGGGACTATTTCATTCAGAGCAAGTCAATTATGAGCCTAGGTATAGACTGAAGTCTATATTGTATCTTACGAAACACAATAGAGAGATTAAAAATATTGTACGTCAATGAATTTAAATTATTTTTTTATTGAACTATTTTATAATTCATTTTGAATCCCTTTAAAAGGTACTCACACATAGAATCTTATTAGCATGAGTGATGAAGATGATAAGGCGGTCCTTAGCCGAGTAATAGTCCATGCTAAATCACTCGATATGAGTTCATTTTATCATAAACTATTTGAGAGAATATTCAAGAGTCCAACCGAGATAGGTGAGGTTCCTTCCTCAGAGGAACATCCTTCAGCAACTACTAGTGATGAGGAGACATGATGATGACTACCTAGACCACATCGTGCTACACATGAGGCCCCATCTATTCTAAAGGAATAGGTCATCCCTCTAGTAGTCCAGCATCATCTGATTGATGATGTGATTAAGGTGTCATGGGATCCCTCTTTCTTGATCGAATGTCATTAGTTCTCTCTCTCTTGTTCTTTAGATCCATCGTATCCTTGGGGTACATATCCATCACAAGCTTGGTTCCCTGCATCGATGGTGGAAGGTCCATCTACTACCCTAGTCAGAGAAGAATCAGTAGTGCAGTAGGACATGAAGTTAACACCACCTCCCACTATCACACTAGTGGAGAATGCGATGGTCGTTGTTCCATTTCCCAAGGATTATCCCTATCCATCACATCAAACTTCACCTCAACTCAGAGCTCATTGATCTCAATAAGGGAGTACCCTTCACAGAACACCATGTTGGATAGAATCTACCACCCATAGAAATTTATTTTACTTGTTAATGTATATGTCTTATGTCTTTTGAAATGAACATACTATTATTACTATCATCCATTTTTACATGTTTATCTGGTGTTTTAATTGTCATTAAATTTTTAGGCACATTTTATATTTTTTAGGCTTTCAAGTTCAACTACTTGAAACATAGGAATAATTATTAAATTTCAAGTTCCTAACTATACAATCATATAAAATATAATGTATAAAAGAAATTTAAAAAATTTAAAAATATCCTAAACATCTATAAATTTGTTGAAAATAGATTTAGGTGCATAAATAATATAAATAAATGAAAAATAATGGAATGTAAAAAAGATTATAAATAAAATTTTAATGGTTTTCAACAATACTAAAATTTAATTTTTAATAAAATTTTTATTATTTTGGAACAGTGTATATTAATACTAATGCTATATATTTAACCCTAATATATACCAATATTCTCTTCTATGACCATTTCTCTGTGAAAGACCCATTTTCAACCAATGATATTTATATCATCTTGAAGATAAACTAAACTGATACATAGTTAATAAAAATGCCTCATTTTTAATAGTCACAAAAAAATCATAAAAACATAACATTTTCTCTTTGAGTCTCCTATGTGACAACCATTTTTGGATCTGATGATTGCATGTCAAAAACTACATGCTGAAAAAAAAATAGGATCCCCATGAAATATGTAAACCAGGATGAGAAATCATTTAGGATACTATAGTGGTGAGAGGATCTCCACTATAATTGTTTATGAAGTTGTTAGGTGGATTAAAACTAAGGTTCTCCGATGTCACTATAGGGTTTCTCAGAAGTGAGAGAGAAAATAAAGAATATTGAAGAGGATCCAAAGAAAAATAGTCTATTCATCTCATAAAAAATAGGGAGAATGACTGTGGAGTAATGAATTACCTTAAGAAGGAGGTAGTGTTGAAATTAAATAGATGAACTAGTGAATTCAATATGACAAAGATTAACAAACCAAGTGGTTAGCACGATCTAGGTGGATGTCCATGATGAATAGTTTTCATTTTAACAACTACCATATTACTATTTAAACCCTTTTGTCACTAGCCTTTATTTATATCTATTCACTTTAGCGTCCCTGAAATTTTTTCCCTTAAAGACCCACTTCCACGCAATTATATTAATATCTATACGAATATCAACCAGAACCCATACGTAGTTCTTAAAAATATCTCATATTTGGACATTACGGAATATATTTCTTAAAAAATTAACATTTTATATTTCAAATGTAATTGAAATAATTATGGAAAATATAAACCAAACTCAATATATATATATATATCATAATATAAATATCGTTATATTAATAAATATAATAAAATATAAAATTAAATTATTTTTTAGTAAAAGGTGGCATGTTCGCTATCTCTTTTCAAGCATATTTTTACAAATATTTTCAAACTAAAAACATAAAAATTTATTAATAAAACATAAAGAATATCCATGGTGGTGGTATAGTTGGGTAAATCATAACACCCAATGAGAGTCTGGGTATGGGTCTCTAAAACCCACATAGATTCTTGGTGGGACTCAGAGGTTTTTCATAACCCATGGGGGAGCAGTTTGAAAATTTAATGGGTGAAAAACACAACAGCCATGTTGAGAATGAAAGTAGCATAGAAATTAATATTAGGTGTATGTAGAACAACCCCAATAGAAATGTGAAGTGGGACCTACAAGTGGTCATTTTTCTACATAAAAAACATATATAAATAATATATTTCATTTGATCTTCATTGATCTAATGATCAACCATCCTCATGAACATCGTATTCAACTTCACATGGACTTTGACTTCAGCCTTTAACATTGACCATCTTTGGTTATTAGAACAGATCTTGCTCATGGTAGCCGACAACCATATACACAGATCATATTCAAGGACAGATGACATTCCAAGCCATCCAAATCGATGAGTCTAACTTCACCTTTCATTCATTCCATTATACGATAGATATTAATTCCATGAATAAAAATGAAGATACAATGAGGTGTTCATATATGAAGACATCTGATATGTTCAAATACCTGAGAGAATCCTCATATAATGGTTGAATCTATGTGGTGAATCCATGAATCATGACACCATTGACTGATAAGGAAACTATCTATATGTTATTATTAATTAAATTATTTTATTTAATATTCATTTCATTATCAATGATGGATCTACCAATAGAATTTGGACCACATGAGTTTTTCTGTTAGGTTGTTTCATCAAATCCACTCTCCACCATACATTCTTTTTCTTTCTTTACCCCTCCCTAGATATCAACAACATGGGTTTTTGTCGATCTAGGGGTTCACATGAGGATGCGTATCAGACATTGTAGCATATAGTGAAGAGTATATATTCATTGTTGTGGTGTTTGTTCTTTTCAGAGAGAAGAAAATAAGATCATTGGTTTTTTTCACCTGAGAGAGAAGAAAATCAGATCTATAGTATTTTCCGGTCCCAAACATCTCCCTCCAACTAGATACAGTATCATCATTATCGATCATGGACTATGGTCACACCTTTATGGTTATATAATCCAATTTTTTATGATCAATTCTATTAATGAAGATCGGATCATGTAGTAGTTTTCAATATCATCATGTTTGAAATGAAAGATGTGATCTAGAAATGAGATTCATCCTCTCAGAGTTTGAATCATAGGATCTAATCATGTAGGATATAAATAGGATTGAATTTTTGAGATCATGTTAAGCATGAGAGGGTAGAATAGACAAGAACAAACATGATCCATCTTGGTTCCCTCGAGAAGTGAGAGGAATATAATGGTTTATCTCATCCTTGTTTGGTTCTTAGAGAAACAGTTGGGCTCCATCATTACAGCAATTATCTACTAGATCATCATTGAACTTGGTTGATGATGAATATCATTTGCAACAGGTCATGGATAGTGATAGTTTATCTAAATGAATGTAGTTAGTTCAGATAGAATCTAGCTCATGGTGACCAGTCTGGATAGCAACTGGTTTATGGTGATGATTCTAGATAGCTGTGTTGATTATTGAGAATTGGACTTGCTAGACTCTGCATCGAAAAATTCAACATCATCTTCAATCTATTTTTTCGAAGAAGGTTAAACAGAGCCCTAGTAAATTTGTATAGATTACTCTTTAGGTTTCATTCCTTGGTTGATTTTTTTGTCTCATGTTTATTTCCTTCTATCATTTATGATTCAAGTGATCTCACTATTTCCCCTTGATTTCTGATCCATTTTCAACATTTTTTCAGTATTGAACTATTTTCTAATTATTTACCTTCTATATTAATTACTATATGTTTTGTTTTTTCCATGTTTATTTTGAGGATGGATACTACTCAGTTTATTTGTGTTATGATGGAACATCTGCACTGGTTCATGGTCCTGTTGGCATGTGATTTGAAGGTCCGCAGTCTCCTCATTGGCATCTTCTCAGAGTGCAACTCATGTAAGTACAGGTATGAAAATTATCAAATATTTTTTTAGAATTGTTTAATTATGAACAATTTTAATAACTATTTATAATATCATTCATCTTCAGGTGGCATCTTTCATATAAATACATGTTGGGGTATTTTTGTGTCATACCAAATAGGTTGTTTCATATTTTAGATATTCTTAATATTACTATGTTTGGTGATGTATAATCTTATTATAGATTTTGTTTTAATTGGAAAGGCGGATAGTGTGTTTTATATTAGTTTTTTTCAAGCGTCTAATTTCTAAGGTAGAGATGTTTTAATACGATATTTTTAATGAAATCTATTTATTTAAAATGGAGATTGTTTTTTATTTTTTTTCAATAGCTGAAATTTTGAACCATTGGGTTTTTCTATTATGTAGGTTTAGAAAATACACTTTATGCCCTCCATTTTTATCATTCTTTTCTCCATATTTGATTTTAATGACTATGGTTTTCATCAAACATTTGGTTCACTAGAGGAAGAGCAGAAAGGATCTCATCAGAAAACTTTAATGTTTTGTATTTTTTCTTCTGAAAGAGATTAAAATAGGATTTGTGGTGTTTTTATTTTGATTGATAAGAAAATAATATCTTTTATGATTTCTAGTCTCTTCTGTCACACTGCATCTAGATACAACTTATTCATTCGTGATATTGGGATGCATTCACCCCATCATGGTTCTATTATTCCATTGGTTTGGGATTACTTGATCAATACAGATCTGATCAAGTAGAAGGCTTCATCTTATTCGAGTTTGAAATGAATGATGTGATCTATTAATAGGATTCATCTTATCTGAGTTCAAGGTTGCATATCAGATATGGTATGATCTAAAGAAGATATAATTTATGAGATCAGATTCATCATGAGCGGAAATTGTAGATAATAATAAAAAAGAAGCTTATTGGATCCCTTATGAATGGATAAGAATATATTGGTTTGGTTAATCCTTGGTTGGTTAAGGGAGCATGCATTAGGAAACTCCATTTTTGAAATTATCTGATCAGGTATCATTGAACTTGGTGGATGTTGAATATCATCCATTATAGATCGTGGATAGCGAGAGTGTATTTGTATTAATGTAGTGGATTTAGATAGCTTCTTGATCATGGTGACCAATCTAGATTTATACAGGTTCGTGGTGATGAATTTTGATAGCAGCATTGACCATAGAAGATCATATATACTAGAATCGGTGTCAAAAATTTGAGCAGCAACTTTTTCAAACATATTCTACGAATGTTAAACTGATCCCCAGTAAGGGGATCTCTATTCCTCTTTGGATTTCATTATATTGTTTATTTTTGGGGTCTCATGTATGTTGCCTTTTTTATTTCATACATGTGGATGGTTATAATTTCTTTGTCTAGTCCTTCTGTAATTTTTCTACTTTTTATATTCCTCTTTTTTATAGTGAAAACAATAATGATCATTCCTCATGTACATTGGACTATGTTTGAAGTATGTAACATTTTTATTCCTTTACTAATTTAAATTTAAAGATTTAATTCGACCTATAAGTCACAGAATCTCACTTCTTTATGTGTTGATTATTGAAGATATTTGAGCCTTGTTTTGCCTTAGTTTCTCATTTCTGTTAGGACATTGCATTTCTAGAAATATATTTCATTCTGGAATTTTTTTTCTTATTTATTATTGATTATGTTTATTTAATAATCATGTATAGATTATATCTTCTATTGAATTACGATTGTTAATGAGAAATAATTTCATGCTTGGGATATTGAAATAGTCATTTCCATACATGTTGTAATTGTCACTACATATGCACCTATTTTGTTCACTGGTTGAATTCATTGTAATGATTTATTTGATGTTTAAAATTGTGAATACAAGAATATATGTTTATCTATTTTCATGTGTTAAAAATTAAATAAACATTGTTTTCACATTTATTATTTAAAGGAACTAAAACCACAAATAGATCATGGGATGTTTTGTGGGGATGGCCCCTCGCTTCGGGGCGTTCTCCATAACATAATATCTCAAGGGGTTAAAAATAAAGAAAGAATCACTACTGTTAAAATCATCTCTGAAATTCCATTATATTCAAAATATTATATTTTATCATAAGATTGACACTATAAATATCAGATCCTCAAAATAAGAAAACTAGCTTTAAATATAGAGGCACTAATGAAAATAAGGGTTGATTAAATTAATGAGAGTTATTTTTTTTCACAGAAGACATATCATCTAATTTATTCCCATGCACATCCTCTTATATGATGAAAAAATGTGAGTTTCTATTCTATGTGAATAATATGACTCACAGTCCATTCGTCTATAAGAAAAGGATATGCACACAACCGATTTCCCTGATGAATAATTTCATATATCTTTCATAAAGAAGATCTTCTGATCCTTACCTATAATTCATAGAATAAATGGCTGAGATCACATTAATATTCGTAATCATTCAATATGTTATTATGGATTCCCCCCACATATAGATACCTAATTATAGTAGGATGGTAATTTGGTATTTATACATAACATATCACAATGAAATATGTGTTCCCATAGTCATCTATTTCATGGAGAAAAATAAAATAACCATAAGCTAACCTGGTTTTTCAAAGAAGAATATAATATTTCCTCATGTGTGTTCACACAAAAATAGAATTATATACATGTTCTATGACACCATCCTAGGTTGGGAAAATCAATATCAGATACCATGTATTTTGTTTTGTGAACACATGATCATGTGAACTTTATACTTACATGAATGAGAAATGTGATACTAAGTACAATGTTAATACACATTCCTTTGTATATTACATGCATGAATTAACATTGAAGATTTAATATCACATGGAATCATTGTGGTAAAGTGTAAATTTTCAAAATAATATGATGATTAAAGATGCTTCACATTGATATAAAGCTTTCACTTTCATTGATATTGACTCAAAAATTAAATATCTCATAATTTCTATCATAGATCATTATAAGAAGAAAGAATATGAAATTAATCTGATATTAAATGATTTTTATTATTGTTATAGAAGTCTATGTTTATCAGTCCATAGTTATATTTATAATGTTGAAACTAAAGAAGAATAATAGGAATCCTACCTAATTACATCATATCTAAGAAAACCCACATATTTCGTTCAATTAGATGTAGAAATTTTATTTCAAAATTTAAATGATGTTTATCAAATTTATTAGCCTCTAATGAATTATAATTTTGGTACACTGGTGATCACTTAAAAAATATCTGATCAACACCCTATATCATGTGCTTCAAATTTAAATATGTAATTGTACCTAGTTGGTTAGAGGATAATGAGTTCAAGACTATTCCCATGATTATGATTCTATTGATAATAATAGGGAAGTTGTTTGAGTTTGGGATAACAACTATCATACACCAAGGATGTATTTATTCCCACTGGAGGTGAACCTCATTAAAATACTTGCAACCTATACATTTTTTATTTTATGTGAGTGTTTGATAATAATTTATGAAGAGGCAAACACATCTATTCACTATGTAATTTAAAGAGGCATTACAAAGGGTTAAAATGTTATAGAGGTAAAAATTAACATCACACTAATAGAAAACCCATGTTATTTTGGTTATCCCAAAAGTTACACTTAAAATTGGTTTTAGGCCATGTCACATTTCAAATTGTATTATATTACATGATGTTTATTGAGGATTTGGTATATCTATTATCAATTTATAATGAATATAAATCTTGCAGGATGTGTATCTTCGGAAAATCATAACTCTATCTCTCAAATACATTGATGAAAAAAGGAGGAATGAATTGAGAATGATGAAGAATGTCTTATTGGTAAAATAGGAAAATAATTAGTATCACCATGAAGTAATTTTTATAAAAACAAAAATTACATGGAATTATAAGAATAATGATTTTATAATACTACTAAAAAGTAAAAAAATAGTTCTACCTCATATATCAATGATGAATTATCAGATATATTCAAATAATATCTAATGGGACAATGAAAAAATGGTGAAAATAATTCCTTAAACAGATGGTTTCATAAACTTGATGAATTTTATAAAATATATGATTAATAATCTTGAATAAGATTCTAATATGAGAGATACTTAATTATAACAAAAAGAATGAACATTGTTAATCTCACCATGTAATTTAATATCATAAGATTAATAAACAATGATCTTCAAGAATCATGTTCTTAGTTGGAAATGATTTGCTTTTGGAAATACCAATGAAATAAAATTTTATTTACAATACATTAGTGAATATCCATGAATTATAATAAAATTAGAAGAACAAAATTTATGTTTTGAATTATCAACAAGAAAAAAATTTATTCAAGAACAAGGAGAATGAAACATTGATATAAGAATGGTAAAATGCATGATAGTAATGTAATGGTAATCAAGGAATAATTTGATGAAATATTAAAGTTATTAGAGGATGATAAATTAACCTTAAATAACATGTTCCTTTAATTTTTTGTCAAAATATAATACTTTCATAATGTTGGAGATGATTCTTCACAAAAATTTGAAATAATAGTTGTTACTATAAGAGATAATGCCACATACTAATCAAAAGAGGATTATTTCCCTAAAAAACAATATATATTAGATTAAATATATAGAAATCAATCAATGTTCAATTGATTAAAGTATCTAAGAAACATTTACCATCCATCATTGATAATAAATGACATTCTAATTTTAGTTATGTACATTGAAAAGTTTCAAAAAATAATAATCTATAAAAAATTTAAGGAAAAAAGTTGATGAAGTGATTACCATTACATAAATAGAAAATAAATATAATAGTTGAAGGAACTATTCAACTAATGTATCCAAGAATAATAATGAAATTAAATAAAAAGATGCATTCCAATCTATCAAGACTATTATATCAAATAAGATATCATTATTTGATGGCTATTGTTTGTTCTATGAAGGATTTAGGTGTAGTGAATAGTTTTTTTGGTATAACATGACAATATATGAAATCAAAGGCTCCTTGTGTCAAGACACATCCCTCGAGGCCCATGCGATGACTACCCCAAGCCCGCCTTCCATAGGTCAGGGGCTGGCGACTAGCACCAGAAAGGCATATAGACAAAACTAGGAAGGATTTGCATTAAGAAACTGTAAACTCACACAACAAAGCACACAACAAGAAACCTACACAAAGTAAATTATATAGTAAACAGAGTTAGTATAGTAAGTATAAGTGGCAAGAATAAAATCCCTACTGGAACATACAAGGAAAACTGTAAAGTACAAGTAAAACCAAAAAAATAGCTTCTACGAACACCTATCAAGGATACTACCTGAAGGGTAGGAACAACTCTCGAATGGTCGTCTTTGTGGTATGACTCATCTACAGTCTTCCCCAAGCAGCCTACAGTCCTGGTACCCTTATCCTCAGTCAACGTTGTCCATCATCTGCATAAGACACAATAAGGTGTAGGCGTAGCCCTTGCAGGGGTGAGTTTAACGATAATCAGTAGAGACTTCAATAACCTCATAGGTCTCCTAGAGTTCCAAAAAGGAAAAAACACAAATCATGAATCAATAGACATAAACTTTACATAGGTATATGCCGATACATGTACCTAAGTTAACAAGATATACTCATCTCAAACAAGAGGGAAGAAAACCACCAAGGTAACACCCCGAAGGTAGAAGTACCACCTAGGTAACACCACGAAGGTAGAAGTACCACACATGTAACACCACGAAGGTAGAAGTACCACACAGGTAACACCATGAAGGTAGAAGTACAACATAGGTAACACCACAAAGATATAAGTGCCACATAGGTAACACCATGAGGATAGAAGTACCACACAAGTAACACCATGAAGATAGTACAATTAAGGTAAAAGTACCACACATGTATCACCCCAGAGGTAGTGCCACAACGGTAATAGGTCCACATAGGTATCACCCCAAGGATAGTACCATGAATGTAAAAGTACCACACAAGTCAATGACTTAGTTCAAATAGAGTCACATATAAAACTAGGTTTTCAGTGATGTATTGAAGTACAAATGATTAGTTGCGAAGCTAGATAATATTATTATTTCAAGAGGCACTGCTAATAATTATAAAATGTATGGCCCATATATGATTGTTACGTACTAACCCCCACAGTGACCCACACCAGATCTGACACAATAGGATTGGTATGCGCTGACCCACACAGTATCGTTGAGCATTGACCCACACCAGATCGGTATGCGCTGACCCACACAGAATCGCAGAGCACTGACCCACACAGGATCCGACCCACACATGATGGGTATGAACTGAACAACATAGTATTGCTAAGTGCTGACCCACACATGATTTCTATGAAATATGAAATCTAGCTACATGATTCTCTAGGGATAATAACAATTAACATTCCCAGTCACATCGTTGAACACCTCAACAGCTTGAGAACTCCTCCTCTAACGAGTACAGTGGAAATATCACGTCACACAGATGTTCTTCCCACTATCCATAGACTAATTAGGTTCTCCTACTATCAAGTACCATGGGTCTGCCGCATCATACAGAGGTGCTCCCCACGGTGGGTCTGCCGTATCACACAGAGGCGCTCCCCCTCGTGGCCGGCTGAGTTAGTTCTCCTATCGATTATCATGGCTCCACTACATCAAAAAAAGGTGCTCCCCATTGCGGGTCTTCCACGTCACATAGAGTCACTCCCCACTAGGCGTGTTGAGTCACTCTGAGTCAAAATGGTTAGAAGTCATCATGTCTCTGCCAGTTGTAGGTTTTCGTACATAGGTCACAAGGGAGGATCGCTCGCCAAGACATCGTTCACACATCAACCACCCTGAAGTCCCACGATGAAGTATCCCAAAGGTCTGTCACATCATAAGGGACCCAATTCAATAGATTATGCATCAATCAGATTCTTGGTATGTTGGTTATTAATGTTTCCGCTCTGAGGGCCCTGTTGGATTCGGGGTTCGATCCAACCCGGTCGTACCCCAACCTTATCCAATACTCAAGTGGAGTATACCAAATGGACCATCTCGATCTAGGTATTCTTGTGCCACAAAATGTTCTTCAAACAGATGCCTGGATCAGATGGTATGGCCATAAGAGTAACTGGGTCCAGATGGGCCTGGGTCTGGTCTGACACGGTCGCACCGAACTGGCCCAACCCTACCGAGGCTGACCCGAACTGGTTCGGTTCAACCCGGCCTGATTGAGGTCTAGCCCAGTTGCCCTTGGATGATGTGGGCCCATCCTGCTAGTCATGGACTGGCCTGGCATGGACCGCGTTGGGCACAGTCCGGTGGCGTGGCCTAGTGGTGTGGTCTGCCCGAGCTAGCACCGAAGGGGGAGCATCCCCCTTCAGTTTGAAATACAAATGGGCAGTGCCTTTAGGTGCTTCCAATTCACTATGGGACCCGAGAGACTCCCACCGAACCACAATGGTCGGTAGGTGTTCTAGTGGGTCCTCCTCCCAGCGGTATGGTAACTAGTTGCTGCTCCACCACAGCCGGCATGACAGGCTTCTCTTCAGCCTCCTCCACTACCCAACAGCCATGGCCTCATACTCCTCTAGTGGCACGGAAGTGCGCTTCCACTCCGCCACATGACCAGCCAAATGTCGGCCACCCCCTTCCTCTTCGCAGCCTATGGGCCATGGATTCCTCATTATCTGGTGGTGGGGACGTGTGCCACCCTTCCTTCATCACAGCTGGTCGAGTGCCAGCTGCCGCCTTTTCTATGAGCCATTGCAGCTTTGTTATAATCTATAAAAATAAAACAATCGCTCATTCGTGATCCATTGGTCAAGGTCTTCATGTCTAAATGTCGTGCTCAACATAATATGGTGTTTCCAGCATCTTTAAATATTTGGCATTGAAGAACACACGAAGAACACATATTGAATCAGAAGGTAAGAGGCAATCTATATGTATGGGATGATGACCATATTAGTTTTTTCATCATTGTTGTGAAACAAAAATATGAAGAATTGATATATAAATTCAATCATATTAAAAACAAACCCCTTCCTCGATTTTCCATTGGAGGTGGCGCGAGAAATAAGAAAAATTCATTGAAGATTTATGTTAGCATTCTTCACTCCCATAAGATGGTCCCAGGTCAGTTCCTCATTCATTGATCTCCAGTTCGGAGTTCTGGTGTCACTACACTTTGTCAGCACTTGGTTGCTTAGTGAAGTAGAGCCGAAACCTATCCCCAAGCTCCATATAAATAGGATAGGGGGTGGGTGTGAAACATTCATGGAATTAATGGAGGACCATTAATTAGTAACCTACATAATTCCCCAATTGTGCAGCTACTTAGAATGAAAATTCAAGCCATTGATTGGCTTAACACGTTATCATTCCCTTGTTGTCACTTGTCCATTGGAGGAAAAGAAAGAAAGAAAAAATTAACTAAGTTATTTTTATTATTCATTAAAATGTCTCAAAATATAACATTTTCTCTGGAACTATTGTTGTCAAAGTGAATCCTCCTTTATGCGAATCCTAGCACTGCAGATTCAACAGTGCCCTCATACGTTTAATCCGAGCACTGGTTCAAATGTTAGAAAATGTTACTCGCGCGTTTATTTAACATACCCAAAAAAATTCGGAAAATTATTAACAGTCACCCTCAACCCATGATGGTAAATTTAATGATTTTACTAAGTGAAACACTCCCCAACAAACCCAATGGTACTCTCAGATTTCCAATCTGAGTTACAATTAAATTTCACTGGTGGCCCGCATCGGCCAATGTTAATATCTGCCTAAAGAAAGCATATCATCATGAGTTCAGCAGTGGTCTAGTATTTGTAATCCGAGTTACAGTTTTTTGAAGTATAAGTATTTGAAAAATAAAACAAATTTATTTAATTATTATATTAACGGTTATGCTATTTTTGGGTTTTCTCACAGGAGGTCTTTGCCGAATAAACATAACCCATGCCTAGGGTAAACCCACCATCCTGACCGCAACGGTTCCCATGGATTTCTGATTCGAATAACCATTTAATATTTATTCCACTTTTTCACAAAAATTGCTTATGCATCCTAATTGATGCTTAATAAAACTTTGACGGTTCATTCCGGGCACTCTGGGCCTTGGAATTGTGTGCCGTCAGATTTAGCGGTCTCGTAATAATTCCATATAATTAAAAAATAATTATTATTAAACATCCAAAACATTTCATTCTTCCAACATTAAGTATTTACGTCATTAAAATCTAAATCAATGGAAAAACAACGAAAAGATGGTATTAATCATGAATCTAAGCCTCTTGAACCATTGTGTATTATTAGAGGTTCTTGGGTTTCCAGTGTACGGGCCCCAGAGGTATCGACATCCCACAAAGGACCCACTTCTGCTAATCCTTAATCTCCACTGGATTCTCTTTAAATGTCAACCCATAGTCGAATTATAGCTCTCCATGGTCGATGATGTGAGATGGTTCGTGCATGTATTTTCTCAGCAGGACTACATGGAAGACGTCGTGCACCCTATCCAACATCAGTGGAAGAGACAAATGGTATGCTACCTCACCTATCCTCCGAAAGATCAGAAAATAGCCAATAAACCATTGTGAGAACATTCCACCTCAACAAAATCGTTCTAGTTCCCATTGAGGAGAGACTTTCAAGAATATGTGGTCTCGCTCCTGGAACTCCAAGGGTATCTCTATCCTGTCAGCATAAGACATCTTCCAGCTCTATGTACTATTCACTTACTAACAAGTGAGATAATGTGATACAATCTCTACCATTTCATTCTTCATCCCTAGCCACCAGTACTGATCCCCCAGGTCCTGGTACATCTTTTACACTCTTGGGTATACCGCTAAAGTGGATTTATGGGACTCCCTAAACACCTCCTCCTGTAGTGCTACTGGTACCATGGTACGACCTATGAAGAGGATGAGGTGCTCCCCACCTTCAGAAAATCCATCAAGTGCATGTCCTTTGGATATCTGAGCATGTCGAGCCTCGCAGTCAGTGTCACCAAGATACACCTCCATGAATCGCTGAAGGAGTGGGGGAGTGACTATCAAAGACTAAAGATAAGATGCTCTATCTCGATCCACATAGGATATCCACAAAGCGGCTAGTTTCTTTTTCACGACCCGTCCTCGAGGCCCATGCTGTGACTACCTCAAGCCCGCCTTCCATAGGCCAGGGGCTGGTGACTAGCACCAAGGCGTAATTCCTGGTAAAAAGGGAAGGTATTGACTTTGTAAAGTAAACAAACACCACAGAGCAAGCAAGCAGTATAAGTAAACACTAAGTAAAAACTGGGTACAACAGTAAGTGCAGAAAAGTAAGTGGGCCAGAATACAAACCTAAACTGAAATTAAAGTACAACTTGAAAGGGAAAACAGCAACTGAAAGTAAAGTCGCAACGTCGAGCCGCCCACTGGAAGTCCCAACTGATGGGTGAGTACAAATAGCCTCCACAGCTCCTTGGGCCCAGTCGTCCGCTCCGAGTACGTCTCGCCCAGTGGTCCACCTCTAGGTACCATCCTGCTCCATAGGCATCAACCACGATCAGCGATGTCCATCGTCTGCAACCAAGACAACGTAGTGCGGGCATAGACCGTGTAGGGGTGAGTATAAGCTACTCATTAGGGACCCCGAGACCCTCGAAGGTCTCCCAGAATCCACAAAGTATAATCCAAAAAGGAAAGATACAATCACAAAGTAACATCCGACACTGCTTAGGTATATTCCCATACATATACCTAAGTCACCAATTCCAGTCCGCTCCAACCTCTGAGCCCAAGTACAACCCAGTACACACAGGAAATCACAACCCAGTCCACACAGGAAAGCACAACACAATCCACAAAGGAAAACAAACAGGATTCAGCTCACACAGGTATACTACTTCGTAAGACAAGAAAGATGATCAGATGTAGCCACTGATTCATCGAAGCCGTCAGACCCACAAAGGATCGGTAGGTGATAACCCCCGCAATGACCCACACTGGATCGATCATGAAGTTGAAACCATAGCTATTGGAAAACTCCGTCTCTATCAATTATAGTGGGTATACCGCTACAAACAAGCGCTTCCCTCTAACCTTGGACTGCTGTAGTAATCCACCTATCGAGTACTGTGGGCCTGCTGCTACAACCAAGCGCTTCCCACCATGGGTCTGCCGCTACAACCAAGCTCTCCCCCACATAGCCTCTAGAGATACTCCTTCTGTTGAGTACCATGGGTCTACCGCTACAACCAAGCGCTCATCTGCCGTGGGTCTGCCGCTACAACCAAACGCTCCTCCATCGTGGGTCTGCCACTACAACCAAGTGATCCCCCTCATAGCCTCCAGAGGTACTCCTTCTGTTGAGTACCATGGATCTGCCTCTATAACCAAGTGCTCCTCCACCGTGGGTCTGCTGCTACAACCAAGCGCTTCCCACTGGGCTATCCGTAACACACTGAGTCATTCGATCAGCAGTCGTCAAGTCTCAACCGGCTCTAGGGTTTTCGCACACAGCATGCTCATTCCGGGAGGGTCCACTCCATGATCCAAGAGGTCGATGCATCAACTGACATGTAGTCCAGAGTTGATGTATCCCAAAAAGTACCATAGTGGTCACAACCGAACCCACGGAGGATTCCCGTACTGTCTTCATTGTCGTCGCAGACGCAGCGAGATCTAGGGTTCCCGCACACAGTAAGCTCGTTCGGGAGGGTCCGCTCCACGAGCTGAGGGGTTGATAAATCAGCTGACACATAGTCTGGAGTTGATGTATCCAAAAGTTATGTATCGTCTATAGGAACTCAACATCACATACGACGTGTCAATCGGACGCCCGGTCTGAGAGTTATTGTCTTTTTCGTCCTAGGGGCCCGGTTGGTTTTTAAGTCAAAACCAACCCGACTGTACTCCACCTACGTCCAAACCTCGGGCGGAGTAAGCCAAAATATCCTTCTCACTAAGAGGAATCCATCAAATTCGACGGTATGTCAATCGGACGTCCAGAGCTCATGTTATGAGCATTTCCGCTCCGAGGGCCCGATTGGTTTCGTGTACGAACCAACTTGGCCGAACCCAAAGTACTCCGAAACCTTTAGTGTAATATATCTAAATGACCTTATCATTCCAAGGATCGCATCGCCACTAACGGTGCATCGATCGGATGTCTGTAGCCCAAGATATGGGCAAAAGACCAAAAGGGGTCCGAAAATGGGGGTCTGGGCCCGGACCGACCCGGCCCAACCCCCCTGGGTCGGCCCGAATCGGGTCAACCCGACCCAGGTCTGGGTCCGACCCGGCCTGGCCTGGGCGCGACCCGGCTGGCGCTAGCCGGGTAGCAAGTGGTTCGGCTCGACCGTTACGGCCAAGCAAAGCGTGGGGCGCGTTGCCCCCGCGAAGAGAGATCGTGGCCCCATGTGGGGCCGCCCTTGTCAGCGGACGTGGCCGGCTACAGCGTCTAGTCACCTCCGGTCGTGGGACCGCGTGCTGCCGCCGCCACCTGCCACCGGCGCCGCCGTGCCAGCGAGGCACACTGGCGAGCCACTCCGCGGACCACCGGACGTGTTCCGGTGGTCGGAATTGCGTGTCGTCTTCGCCAATGGCCCTCTCGGGGCCCGTCCTTCACTGCGAGGACCTCACATCGCCCGTTCGGCCTGCTTCATCGTCGTCCGTTGTTCCGCACACTAAGAACTAAAGGGCGGTGGGTTCGGACTTGTTCGTTGGTCCGTACCCACCGTGTTACCGATTTTAAAAGTCTTCCAACAAGTATTTAATCATATGTCGCGGGTATAAATCAGATAGATTTAAATGAATCAAACCCCTACCTCAATGTTGTCGTCGAACGTGAGTTCGTCGCGGAATCAACCATCGCGGAAGAAGAGGATCGTTGCGTCGCGGAAGGGGCATCGCTCAATTGGTTGTTGATCGAATATTGTTGCGGGGGAAGGAACGTCGCGGAAGAATTGTCGCGGAAGAAGGATCGTCGGCATCGCGGTACACGGGGTCGCGTCGTCGATCTCCGAGGGTTCGGTGTTCTTCGTTGCCCTTCGTCGGAGGTCGGCGTCCTTCACGTTCTTCGCGTTCTTCATGTTTTTTAGCGAAGGAGGATGAAGATCTTCAAGCTTTAGAGTTTCTCCAAATCCTCTCATCAAGAAACCCCTCGACAAACCTAGTGTTGGTCTTATTTTATTCCTCATGCCAACAATTTGAAATTCAAAGATAAGAAACGATATATTAATTCAAAGAATTAATTGCAATGAATTAACCACCCAATTAATGAGGTGTTTCTTAACCCAAATAAATGCACAGTTGACTTTAATTAAAAAGGGGGTGAGGGTGCGTTACTTAAAGGGAAAGAAACGGTGGGGCTCATGTGGGCCCCACCTCACAAATATCCTACCAATGGGTAGGATATTATGGGTTCCCCCTTATCCTCTTAACCTAGATTAAGAGGCTTTAAGTGAAATAAAATAAAGTGTCTCACCACTTTTATTTTATTTCTTAACTTAACCCAAAAAATTTTAAAAAACCACACCCGAGAAAATGCAACTCTGGAAAAGGAATTTCTAAGCAAATACTGGTGCTGTGATTCCACCGGTGCCCTCAGAATTCGATTCCGAGCACCGGTTAAAAAGTTAGAAAAGCCCGCTCGTTTGTTCACTGAACGTACCCAAACCAAACTTTAGAAAATGATTTCGGGCACTCCGGGCCTCAGAATCTGGTTCCGTCAGAAACTGTGTTCTTATAAAATTCCCAAGAAAATTAAGAAAAACATTTACTTGAATTTTATGGGTCTTTAAATCACTCCCACCTCAGGGATTTATATCCCTGTAAAGATACATCATAAACTAGGGAAACAAAAGTGGGTACTGAGCACGCATCTGAGACTCCTGCTCCCAAGTGCTCTCTTGGAGGTCCCTGTGCTACCAACTGATGCGCACTAGAGGGATCGATTGTCCACGTAGGACCCACTCTTGTCGATTCTCGATCTCCACTGGGACCTCCGCAAATGTCGCCCCATCATCAATGTCTAGCTCCCCATGGTCAAAGATATGCGTCGGGTCGAGCTCTTATCTCCCCAGTTGAGATACATGGAAGTCGTCGTGCACCTGGTGCAACTGAGCTGGGTGGGTCAAGCGGTAAACCACCTCGCCTACCCTGCCGAGGACCTAGAAAGGTCTGTTGAAACTCGGTGATAACTTGTCGCCTCGGCCACATCCCTGTAACTCACGTCGAGGTGTGACCCATAGGGAAATGTGGTCTCCATCCTTGAACTCTAGTGGTCTCCGCCTCCTGCCAGCACAAGACTTTTGCCGGATCTGAGCTGTCCTCATTTTCTCTTAGATGACTTGGACCTTTCTGGTCCTACAAGAGCTGCTAAGATTTTTCTTTGCCGAGAAGAGAAATCTGGTCTCATCCCCTGGATGAACCACATTCTTCGCCTAATACAGTCAATCCTGTCATGGATGATACTAACTCATACCAAGGATGACGTCGTAAGGCCTCAACGCTACTATCAAGAGATCCAACCGTTACTCTCACCTCCAATGGTTGAGTCACACTGTCGGCATCAGTGTGTGGTCACTGGGTCTCCTCCAGTAGGTATCTCAAAGTGAGGGTCAAGTCAACGGTTTTTAAACTGGAACCTCTTAGTAACAACAAAAAGAGAGGACAGGAAGGTAAATGCCAAAAGGAAGGTGTCTTTTATTACTACAGCTCAAAGTAAAAAGACACAAATCATCTACAAACAAACATCAACAACGATAGAAGTAGCATAAACAAAAGTCTCCAGGTCTGGATCTAGTCCCGCTCCTGTCCATCTGCTCCCGGAGCTCCATGATCATAGGCCTCAGCTGCCTGAAGCTGAGCTCTCCCATGTCCACCAGCTCCATGCGGTCGGGGTGGACCTCCTGGTGGTGGTGGTGGCAACACCTCAAAGTGTCGTCCACCTCCAGTTGCATGGCCAGCTCCCCTGCCACGGTCTCCTGCTCTATGTGGTCTGCCTCGATCAAACCTCTGCCTCTTCCTGGGAGGTCCTTCGTTCATCTGCTAGTCATCCGTATGGCGGGTTGGATAGTCACAAGCCATGTGACCAACCCTGCCGCATGAGTAACATTGTCCGCTCATGGTAAGTCGTTTTCCACCCCAGGTGCCTCGCACAAACGATCTTGTGTCATGCGGTCGGCCACCTTTAGGTCTAGTCCTCTTGGACCCCTGCATCATCTGTCTACTGCCTGCTGCAGAAGACTCTGCCACATGCCGGCTAGTGGTGGATCCTGCTGCTGGAGACTGCTCAGCAAAGAAACTCTCCACTAAGAGGGCCCGCTCCAACACCCCTGTCTGTGTCGGAATGCTGTGAGAAACAACTGAAGCTCTGATCTCTCGCCTAATCCCCTGCTCGAAGGTTCGGGCCCTGAAGAATGGGTCTCGTACCATGTGCATGGAATAGCACGAGAGATCAATAAACCTCACCGCGTACTGGGCTACTGTCATGCTGCCCTGCCACAGATGTAGAAGCTCCTGGATGTGCACCGCACGGAGGGTGGCTGGGACAAATTCCAAGCGGAAGAGGCCCTCAAATTACATCCAGAGAAGAGATGCCTCATTGTGCACCTGGAGCATCAAGCTCCACCATTTTTCTGCTGCCGCGTGTAGTAGGCTCGCTGCGAGGATCACTATGAGGTCGGTTGGTGTCCTCACTAACCTGAAAACCCGTACAACAGCCTCCAACCAGTCCTCGGCTGCCTGGGGGTCCGTCTCCCCGTGGAACCTCGGCGGTCACTGGCGCTGAAACCCGTGCAGTTCACTAAGGCGACGTGCATCGTCAGTGGCTGGGTCTGGTAGCATCGGTGGCTCAGCGGGTAGAGGTATCGTTGGTGCCTCTGTCAAAGGGTCATGTACCGAGGCCTTGTCGCTCGGCGGGATGTCGTCACGTACAACTCTCGGAACCCTAGATGGCTACCATCGTGGGGCCATCCTGAAAAGAGACAGGTGTTCCACATTCAGAACAATATACCTAGTGATCTGACACAAAGTAATCACAAAGAAAACTTGAAACACACATGCAATCAATGTTTTCATGTATTAAGTCAGAAATCAGAAGTTAGGGTCCTGGTGTACCGATACGTCGACTGCCGCACCAACACGGGACTCTCTGTACTGAGAACCACACCCAATACGCTTAACACTATTTCTTCACATAGAAAAAAAAGATCAGAGTCCAAAGTTCTACGGTAGAACCGAACTCCTCTAATACCAATTTGTCACGACCCGTCCTCGGGGCTCGTGCCGTAACTACCCCAAGCCCGCCTTCCATAGGCCAGGGGCTGGAGACTATCACCAAGGAGTAATTCCCGGTAAAAAGGGAAGGCATTTCCTTTATAAAGTAAACAAACACCATAGAGCAAGCAAGCAGTAGAAGTAAACACAAAGTAAAAACTGGGTACAACAGTAAGTGGAGAAAAGTAAGTGGGCCATAATACAAACCCAAACTTAAATTAAAGTACAACTTGAAAGGGAAACCAGCAACTGAAAGTAAAGCCGCAACGTCGAGCCACCCACTGAAAGTCCCACCTAAAGGGTGAGTATAGATAGCCTCCACAGCTCCTCAGGCCCAGCCTTCCGCTCCGAGTACATCTCTCCCAGTGGTCTACCTCTAGGTACCGTCCTACTCCGTAAGCCTCAACCACGATCTGCGTTGTCCGTCATCTTCAACCAACACAACGTAGTGCGGGCATATCCCGTGCAGGGGTGAGTATAAGCTACTCAGTAGGGACCCCGAGACCCCCGAAGGTCTCCCAGAATCCACAAAGGATAATCCACAAAGGAAAGATACAATCACAAAGTAACATCCGACACTGCTTAGGTATATACCCATACATATACCTAAGTCACCAATTCCAGTCCACTCCAACCTCTGAGCCCAAGTAGAACCCAGTCCACACAGGAAATTACAACCCAGTCCACAAAGGAAAGCACAACACAATCCACAAAGGAAAACAAACAGGATTCAGCTGACACAGGTATACTACTTCGTAAGATGATAAAGATGATCAGATGTAGCCACTGATTCATCTAAGTCATCGGACCCACAAAGGATCGGTAGGTACTAACCCCCACAATGACCCACACAGGATCGATCATGAAGTTGAAACCATAGCTATTGGGAAACTTCTTCTCTATCAAGTACAGTGGGTATGCCGCTACAACCAAGCACTTCCCTCTAACCTTGGACTGCTGTAATACTCCACCTATCGAGTACTGTGGGCTGCTGCTACAACCAAGCGCTTCCCACCATGGGTCTGCCGCTACAACCAAGTGCTCCCCCTCATAGCCTCTAGAGGTACTCCTTCTTTTGAGTACCATGGGTCTGCCGCTACAACCAAGCGTTCCTCTGTCGTGGGTCTGCTGCTACAACCAAGCGCTCCTCCGTCGTGGGTCTGCCGCTACAACCAAGCGCTCCCCCTCATAGCCTCTAGAGGTACTCCTTCTGTTGAGTACCGCGGGTCTGTCGCTACAACCAAGCACTCCTCTGCCATGGGTCTGCTGCTACAACCAAGCGCTTACCATTGGGCTATCCATAACACACTGAGTCGTTCGATTAGCAGTCGTCAATTCTAAACCGGCTCTAGGGTTTCTGCACACAACAAGCTCGTTCAGGGAGGGTCCACTCCACGAGCCAAGAGGTCGATGCATCAACTGACATGTAGTCTGGAGTTGATGTATCCCAAAAATTACTGCAGTGGTCACAACCGAACCCATGTAGGATTCCCGTACTGTCTTCATTGTCGTCGCAGACACAGCCAGCTCTAGGGTTCCCGCACACAGCAAGCTCATTGAGGACGGTCCGCTCCACGAGCTGAGGGGATGATACATCAACTGACACATAGTCAGGATTTGATGTATCCAAAAGTTTTGTATCGTCAACAGGAACTCAACTTCACAGACGGCACGTCAATCGGAGACCCGGTCTGAGAGTTATTGGATTTTTCGTCCTAGGGGCCCGGTTGGTTTTAAGTCAAAACCAACCCGACCGTACTCCACCTTTGTCCAAACCTCGGGCGGAGTAAGCCAAAAGATCCGTCTCACTAAGAGGAATCCAGCAAAGTCGACGGTACATCAATCGGACGTCCGGAGCTCAAGTTATGAGTGTTTCCGCTCCGAGGTCCCGGTTGGTTTCGTGTACGAACCAACCCGGCCGAACTCAAAGTACTCCGAAACCTTGAGTGTAATATATTGAAATGACCGTCTCGTTCCAAGGATCGCATCTCCGCTGGTGGTAAGTCGATCGGAGGTCTGTATCCCATGATATGCGCAAAAGATCGAAAGGGGGACTGAAAATGGGGGGTCTGGGCCCGGACCGACCCGACCCAACCCCCCTGGGTCGGCCCGAACCGGGTCGACCCGACCCAAGTCCGGGTCCAACCCGGCTGGGTGCGACCCGGCCTGACCTGGCCTGGGCGCAACCCGGCTGGTGCTGGCCGCGGGGCCAGCGGTTCGGCTCGGCCGTTACGGCCGAGCGAAGCGGGGGGCGCGCTGGCCCCGCGTGGAGAGACTGCGGCCCCGTGTGGGGCCGCCCTTGTCAGCGGACGCGGTCAGCTACTATGTCACGTCGCCTCCGGTCCCACACGGTCGTGGGACCGCACCCTGCTGCCGTTTCGGCTCCTCCCTGCAGCGCGTCGGGCGCCGCCGCCACCTGCCGCTATGCCGGCAAGGCGCGCCGGCGGGCTGCTCCGCGAACCACCGAACGAGTTCTAGTGGTCGGAATTGTGTTTCGTCTTCGCCAATGGCCCTCCCAGGGATCTTCCTTCACTACGAGGACCTCACATCGCCTGTGTGGGCTGCTTCATCATCGTACGTCGTTCCGCACAACAAGAACGAAAGGGCGGTGGGTTCGGACTTGTTCGTTGGTCCGCACCCACCGCGTTAGCGGTTTTAAAAGTCTTCCAACAAGTATTTAATCATACGCCGCAGGTATAAATCACAAAGATTTAAATGAATCAAACCCCTACCTCAACGTTGTCGTCGAACGTGAGTTCGTCGCGGAATCAACCATCGTGGAAGAAGAGGATCGCCGCGTCGTGGAAGGGGCGTCGCTCCATCCTTTGTTGATCGAAGATTTCCACGGGGGAAGGAACGTCGCAGAAGAATCATCGAGGAAGAAGGATCATCGGCGTCGCGGTACATGGAGTCACGTCGTCGATCTCCGAGGGTTCGGTGTTCTTGATCGCCCTTCGTCGAAGGTCAGCGTTCTTCGCGTTCTTCGTGTTCTGCGCGTTCTTCACGTTCATCAGCGAAGGAGGATGAAGATCTTCAAGTTTTAGAGTTTCTCCAAATCCTCTCAACAAGCAACCCCTTGACAAACCAAGTGTTGGTCTTATTTTATTCCCCATGCAAACAATTTGAAATTCAAAGATAAGAAACGAAAAATTAATTCAAAGAATTAATTACAACGAATTAACTGCCCAATTAATGAGGCATTTCATAACCCAAATAAACGCACGGTTGACTTTAATTAAAAAGGGGGTGTGGTTGCGTTACTTAGAGGGAAAGAAATGGTGGGGC
Source organism: Viscum album (assembly GCA_963277665.1). Taxonomy (NCBI): domain Eukaryota; kingdom Viridiplantae; phylum Streptophyta; class Magnoliopsida; order Santalales; family Viscaceae; genus Viscum; species Viscum album. Next base: position 2,052,841,538 of record OY728165.1, read on the forward strand.
TCATGCGGGCCCCACCTCACAAATATCCTACCAATGGGTAGGATATTATGGGTTCCCCCTTATCTGCTTAACCTAGCTTAAGTGGCTTTAAGTGAAATAAATTAAAGTGTCATACCACTTTTATTTTATTTCTTAACTTAACCCCCAAAAAATTAAAAAACCACACCCGAGCAAATGCAACTCTGGAAAAGGCGTTTCTAAGAAAATAATGGCATTGTGATTCCACCGGTGCCCTCGGAATTCGATTCCGAGCACCGGTTCAAAAGTTAGAAAAGTCTGCTCGTTCGTTCACTGAACGTACCCAATCCAAACTTCAGAAAATGGTTCTGGGCACACCAGGCCTCGGAATCAGGTGTCGTTAGAAACTGCATTCTCGTAAAATTCCCACGAAAATTAAGAAAAAAATTTCCTTGAATTTTACGGGTTTTTACATTCTTTGTCACCTCACTCAACAACTATAAAATAAATCATTTTCTAAGTGAATCTGCTACTACGTTCCCCTTCCTGGGGGTATATACTATTTCAATGTCATAGTGTTGGAGGAACTCTAGCCTCTACTATTGGAAACTGGAATCTCAAAACTCTTGCTATCATGAGGGGAGGGATGGCCAACTCATGCCTGATCGGTTGAACCCTCCTTTTCAGGAGTTTGTCCTATGATGCCCGAGAATCCTTTTTCGTTGACTATGGAAGACCCCATCCCATAATTGTAGATAACCTAAACCTTTTATTCCTATTACATTTAATAAAAGTATGAACAGTGGATGTCCAGTACATACCCAAACAAACATCGTAATTCCTCAACGATTCTACCAAGAGGATCCAACCAAAACTCTCGCCTAAAGGGTCAGATCACACCATCGGCATAAGAGTGATTATCGAGTCTCCTCACAAATGTATCTCCATAAGTGAGGGTCTATTCAATGGATTAACTAGAAAATCTAGTTCTTGGAAGAGATTCGTGGAAGGAATGAATTATTTGTACCTATGTCTATTAATACGATAGCTAGTAGTAGACACAAACCATTCATAAAATAATTTCTAGATCCATTGGGTCACACTCCATGACATATGAAGCTACTCCCATCCCCTATCCTCCATATCCATGAGCCTGGTGGGGACCATAAAGGGGGTGGTTGTATCATGTCGAAATGTACACCACCTCATGCTTCTCTCCTAGCTCTGCTTCCATGTCTGTTTCTCTGTAGAATTATCTATCACTAAAAATTCCTCTTCCAGAAACATTTTACATGCTTAACTCTCTGAGACTGGCGTCAATTTCCTACTTTCCCAGTACTAACATTCACAGGATGTATCCGCTCATCCAAAAAACATTAAACCACAAAGGTTATCTCTAGCATCCTAACATAAGTTTGAATGCATAGAGGAAAGGTGTTGGCTCAGATGTCCTTAAACACACCTCTTTCAGAGGTCCGATCCCCGAAGCACTGAATGTACTATATTTATCGAGTGCCTGAGATAGTCGGTACACCTCAATGAATACACAGTTATTGGCACATCCTCCCGCTGAAGCTATAAAATATCTAGGGAACTCTCAGCCACCTCCTCAAGCTTGTCCTCAGATGCCTGTGAGTTTGGCTCGCCTTGGAACCTGAAGGGTATATAATGCTATAACACATGTAAGGCATTAAGCCAACATGAGTCCCCTACCGGTACTACTGGTTGTAGCTGCTGACCAACGGGTACTGATATAGCTGGAACACTACCCGAAGGCACCATCTCATGAAACGGTCTACGTACCAAAGCATCATCACTAAGAAGACCATCCTTATGGTCACTCAAAGGAAAAGACTAGTAGCTCATATCACCATATTCTCTATTGGTGTCTCATCTAGGAGGAGAACTCTAGCCACAGTCTCTAACCAATACTCAGCTGCCTGGGAATCTAACTCTCCTCGAAACCTCAGAGGCCTCCGTCGTTGGAACTCATGCAACATGATCAGTCTGCGTGCATCCTCTTCTGGTGGGGAAGTTTCCAACTCTCATCCAATGAGAATTGGTGTTGCTGGTACACCACCCAAAGGTGTTAATGCCATAATATAGCCCTGTAGAGAGGCCTCCTCTCTCGGTGGGCCGTCATCATGTACTCTCTCAGGAATCCAAACTGGCTATCAATGCGGCGTCATCCAGATAAACAAAAGGTGTTCCACGGTCATTACATTATACCTAGTGAGATGACTCAAAATAAATCAAAATAAAAACTTATCAAAAACACACACAATCATTATTTTCATGCACTGAGCTGGAAATCAGAATTCAGGGTCCTGGTGTATGGATACGTCGGCCGCCGCACCAACATTGGACTCCCCGAACTAAAAACCACACTCATAACAGTTAACACCATTGCTTCACCGAAAAGATTAGATTACTTGTTATTTGGTAGAATTTAACTCCATTGATACAACTTTGTCACGACCCGTCCCACAAGACCCATGTCCTGACTACCCCAAGTCTGCCTTCCATAGGCCAGGGGTTGGTGACCAGCCCCAGAAAGGAATATCCCTAAAACCGGGATGGGATTGCCTTAAGAACCTATAAACTCAAAAAACCAATCACACAACAAAATTCAATTAATATGTAAACTATATAGTAAACAAAGTGAGTATAGAATGTAAAAGGTTTCAGATTACAATCCCAACCGGAAAGTTCAAGGAAAATTGAAAAGTATAAGTCAAACTAAATAACAACTCATGCGAACACCCATCAAGGATCCTACCAGAAGGGTAGGTATAACTCATGAACGGTCATATCTATGGTATGCCTCATCTAAGGTCTGCCCCTGGTAGCCACCAGTCCAGGTAACCCCATCCTCAGTTAGCATAGTCTGTTGTCTGCACAAGACACAATGATGTGTGGGCATATCCCATGAAAGGGTGAGTATAACGATACTCATTAGAGACCCCAAGACCCTCATAGGTCTCCTAGAGTTACACAAATGAAAAACCACAAATCACGAAACAATAGAAATCAACTCTACTTAAGTATATTCCCATACATATATCTATTTTATCAAGATGTACTCATATCACACAAGATGAAAGAAAACCATAATGGTAACACACCGAATGTAGAAGTAACACACAGGTAACACCACGAAGGTAGAAGTACCAAAAAGGAAACACCTCGATAGTAGAAGTACCACACAGGTAACACGACGAATATAACACCATGAAGGTAACACCAGGATTGTATAAGTACCACACCGGTAACACCACAAAGATAGAAGTACCACACATGTAACACCACAAGGATAGAAGTACCACACAAGTAAAACCACGAAGATAGTACCACGAATGCAAAAGTAACACACAAGAACCACCCTGAAGTTATTACCACAAGGGTAAAATTAACACATAGGTATCACCACAAAAATTTCACCATGATGGTAAAATTACCACACAAGTAAAAGTCTTATTTCAAACAGAGTCTCAGCTCAAACCAGGTTTTTGGTGATTTATAGAAGTACAAATGATTAGTCGTGAAGCTAGATAATATTATTCTATCAAGAGACACGGATAACGATTATACGGAGTCTGACCCACACATGATAGATAGGTACTAAACCCCTCAATGACCCACATCAGATCTAACCCTCACAGGATCGGTTTGTGCTAACCCACACTAGTTCAATGATCGCTGACCCAAACAGGATCTGACCCACACAAGATCAATATGCATTGTTCCACATAGGATTGTTGAGTGATGGCCCACAAAGGATCTAACCCACACAAGATCGGTATGCACTGACCCACACATTATCGATGAGCACTGACCCACATAGGATCACTAATAATGTTGATATCCAGTCACAAGTTTCTCTAAAGATAATAATAATTAACATTTCCAGCCACAATGTCAAACACCTCAGCTCCTGGAGAAATCCTCCTCTAACGAGTAAATTGGGCCTACCGCATCACACAGAGGTGCCTCCAACTAACCATGGACTACTGAGGTACTCCTCCAATCTAGTACTGTGGGTCTGTCATGTCACACATTGGTGCTCCCCACCATGATTTCTATCTCATCACATAGAGGCGCTCTCCCACATGGCATGTTCAGTTACTCCTCTTATTGAGGTTCATAGGTCTTCCATGTAACACAGAGGCACTCCCCCCCCTCCATGGGTCTTCCACGACATATAGAGGCGCTCCCCACTGGGCATGTCGAGTCACCCTGTGTCGAAACGGTCAGCAGTAGTCAAGTCTCTGCCAGTTGGAGGGTTCCATAGGTAGCGCTCTCGGGAGAACCTCTCCCCAAGCCATTGGTCATATTAAAACCACCAAGGAGTCCCACAAAATGCATCCCAATGGTCTGTCACGTTATAAAGGACCCAACAACATAGACGGCGTGTTAATCGGATGGTCGGTGTGTATGTTATTAGAGTTTTCACTCTGAGAGCCTAGTTGGATTCAGGGTTCGATCCAACCCAGATGAAATACAACCTTATCGAAAACTCATTTTGAGAATAACAATAGGGCCTTCTCCATACAAGGATTCTAGTGATGTAGATTGTTTGTCAAATGGATGAATGAATCACAAGTTATGGACACAAAGGCGTAACTGGGTCTAGATGGGCCCAAGTCAGGTCTGACCTGGTCGGGCCGACCCAGCCCGACCCCACCTGGTCTGACCTAAACTAGTTTGGGTCGACCCAGCCAGATTCGGGTCTGGCTTGGTTTTTTTGGGTGGCAGTAGGCCCGACCCACTGGTCGTGTTCCGTCCCAGCACACTGGGTGCAGCCTAGCTAGCACTGGGTGCGGCCACGTTGGCACGGCCCGGTGGTGCAGTCTGCCTGATCTAGAACCAAACGGGGATTCTCCCCCTTGCATTCAGAATGGAAACAAGTAGTGGCTTTAGGAACTTCCAAGTCACCGCTGGACTCGAGTAGTTCTCGCAGAACCGCAACGATCGACTGGTGTTCTGGCCGGTCCCCCTCCTAGTGGCACGTTCGCTCATTCCTACTCCATTGTAGCCAACATAGCTAGCTGCTCTTCGGCCTCTGCCGCAAAGAAGGGTCAGTGGCCTCCTGCTCCAATGGTGATGCGGACGCGCGCTGTCACTCTTCCATGCGGCCGGCCAGATATTGGCCGCCACTATGCCCCAATGTGGCTGACAGGCTGTGGCATCCTCATCATCCCATGACACAGACGCACACCACCATTCATTCCTCACAACAGGCTGGGTGTCGGCCGCCCCCTTCTTCCACGAGCCATTGCGGCTTCGTTCCAATCCCTAAAAATAAAACGATATCATATTCGCAGTCCTTGGGATGAGGGATCCGCATCGATGTGTTGCGCTCAATAAAATATAGTTTTTCCAGCATCATTAAATATTTAGCGTTGAAAAAAGAACGAGTAATGTACAGAGAATCAGAAGATAAGAGGCTAGGTATATGCATGGTATGATGACCATGTTAGTTTTTCCATCGTCGTTGTGAAACTAGAATATGAAGAATTGATAAATAAATTAAAACTTATTAAAAACAAAATCCAACCTCGATTTTCCATTGGAGGAGTCACAAAGAGGAATATGAGGTTGTTGAAGATTGAAGTCGGTGTTTGTCACTCTCGTATGATGCTCCAAGGTCGGTTCCTCATTCATCGATCTCTGGTTTGGGATTTCGGTGTCACTACACTTTGTCAGTACATCGTTTCTTGGTGAAGCAGTGTCGACACCTCTCCTCAAACTCTATATAAATAAAAGATGGGGATGGTGTGAAACGTTTGTGGAATTAATGGTGGCCCATTAATAAGAAACCTTCCTAATTCCCCAATGGTGTAGATACTGAGAATGAAATGTCAAGTCATTGATTGGATTGAAACGTCGTCCGTCCCATGTTGCTACTAGTCTGTTGGAGGAAAATAATGAAAATAAAAAATAACTAAGTTATTTTTATTATTCTTTAAAAATTATCAAAATATAACTATTTCTCTGGACCTACTATTGTCGAAGTTAAGCCTCCCTTAAAGAAAATCCGGGTAGCGTGGATTAAACAGAGCCCTTGGATTTTTAATATGAGCACTGGATCAAATGTTAGAAAATGTCGCACGCGTGTTTAATGAACGCACCCAAAAAAAAGTTCCGAAAATTATTAACAGTAATCCTCGACCCGCATTGGTAGAGGTTAGGATTTTCCTAAGTGAAACACACCCCAACGAACCCAACAGTACTCTTTAATTTCCAATGCGAGTTACTATCTAAAAGATATGTACTTTACAATAAAATAATTGTCGCTTTATTATTATATTTACGGCTAAAAACTAACGTTCACTAGTGGCACGCGCTGGTCAGTGTTAGTATATGCCTAAATAAATAATACCATCACGAGTTAACCGATGGTCTCATATTTGTAATCCAAGTTACAGTTTTTGAGTTATAAGCATTTTCAAAATAAAATAACTTTATTTATTTATTTATTTTACAATTATGCCATTTCCGGGTTTTCATACAAGAGTCATGCGCTGACTAAAATTTAGTCGCACCAAGGGTAAACCCGTCATCATGAGCACAATGGTGCCCTTAGATTTCTGATACGAGTAACCAATTAAGAGTTATTCCACATTTTCAGTAAAAATACATACTTGTGATAATTAATGCTTAACAAAACATCAACGGTTCTTTCCAGGCACTCCTAGCCTTGGAATCATGCACCGTCAGATTTTGTTATCTCGAAATAATTCCATATATATTAAAAAAAATTAAACAGAAATTTTAGATCATTACATACTCCCCACCTTAGGACTTTACATCCTCAGAAGCCAAAAAAAGTAAAAAATAACCAAAATAGGGTACTGAGCATGAATCTGATCCTCCTGCTCCGATGTGATCTCCTAGAGGTTCCCGCGTTGCCATTGTACAAGCACCAAGGCATCAACCGTCCATAAAGGACCCACTCATGCTGATCCAAAATCTTTACTAGAACCTTTGTAAACATCACCCCATCATCAAAGTCCATCTCGTCATGGTCAATGATGTGAGATGGGTCATGCACGTATCTCCTCAACTGAAATACATGGAAGACATCTCGCACCCTCTCCAACTACGATGGAAGAGCCAAGTAGTATGATACCTCATCTATCCTCTGATGTATTAGAAAAGGACTGATAAATCATGAGGATAACATGCCACCTCGACTAAATCACAATAGTCCCCATTGAGGAGAGACATGATAGTATATGTGGTCCCCCTCCTGTAACTCCAAGGGTCTCTATATAATTTTGGAATGAGACATATTCCAATTCTATGTAGTCTTCACTTGATGTCATGTAAGGCATCATGATACAAGATCTGTCGTTATTTTCCTCATCCCTGGTCCCCAATACTGATGTTAGTGGTCCTGGTACTTCTTTTGCACTCCAAGGTGTACCTCTAGAAGGGATATATTGGACTCCCTCAACACCTCCTCTTATAGCACTATTAGTACCACGGTATGTCCTCTGATGAGGATGAGGTGCTCCCCACCTTCAGAAAATCCATCTGGTGCTTGTCCTGTTGATATCTGAGAATGTCGAGCCACGCAGTTAGTGACCCCAAGTTTCACCTCCCTTACTCACTGATGGAGTGGGGGAGTGACTGTAAGATACTAAAGATTAGTTTCTCCTTCTCGATCCACGTAGTATATCCACAATGCAGCTAGCTGCTCTGTTTCCTCACTCAACAACTATATACCAGATCTACTACTGAGTGCATCTGCTACTACATTCCCCTTCCTATAGGTATAAACTATCTCAATTTCATAGTCCTGGAGGAACTCTAGCAACTCCTATTGGGATCGGAAAACTAAAAACTCCCACTTCCACGAGGGTAAGGATGGCCGACACAAGCGTGATCGGCTGCACCCTCCAATACATGAGTTTTTCCTATGCTGACAGAGATTCCTTTTTCTCAGACTAAGGGAAACCCCATCCAAACATTGTAGATAAACCACAACCATTATGCCTAATATTGTCAATCTGAATTTGAACTATGGATGTCCAGTCCACAACTAGACTAACGTCATAAGGCCTCAAGGCTGCCACCAAGAGGTTCCAACTGAAACTCTAGCCTTAAGGGTCTCACTCCTCGACACAAACCATTCAAAGAATAAATTCTAGCTCCCATGGGTCTCACTCCTTGACCGTATGTAGCTACTCCCTTCCCCTATCCTCTGGATCCCTAAGACTGGTGGGGACCACAAACGGGGGTGGTTGTAACATGTTGAAATTTACACCCCAACCATGATGCTCTCCTAGATCTTCTTCCATGTATTCTTATCTTTAGATTCATCTGTCCCAAAGACTTCGTCTTCCCGAAACATTTTACATGCCTATGTCTCTGATACTGGCATCAATTTCATGCTTTCCCAATGCTAACATTCATTTTATATATCCTCTCATCCAAATAAAATTCAATCAAAAAGGTTCTCTATAGCACCCTAATATAAGTTGGAATGCATAGTAGAAGGCTGTTGGCTCATATGTCCCTAAACACACCTTTCTTGGAGGTCCAAACCCTTAAGCACGGACTGTACTGTATTCATCGAGTACCTGAGACAATCGATATGCCTCGATGAATACTCATATACTGATATGTCGTCCTACCGAAGTTTTAGAAGCTCTAGGTAACTCTCATCCACCTCTTAAAGCTAGTCCTCAGCCGCCTATGAGTCGGGCTCACCTCAGAACCTGAGTGGTATCTAATGTTGTAACACGTGTACGGAACTAATCCTACATGTTTCCCCAAATGGTACTACCAGTTGTAACTGCTGACTAACGGGTAGTGATATAGCTAGCACACTACCCGAAAGTACCATCTCGGTAAATGGTCCACATACCGAAGCCTCATCACTAAGCAGTCCATCCTCATGGTCACTCATTGAAAAATAATAGAAGCTATGATCACCATCTATTATACTAGTGTCTCAACTAGGTGGAGAACTCTAGCCACAGCCTCCAACCAGTCCTCTACTGCCTATGAATCTTACTTGCCTCGAAACCATAGAGGTCTCTGTCACTGTAACCTGTGCAATGTGATTAGTTGGTGTGCATCCTCTAATGGTGGGGATAGTGGCAATGCTCATCTAATGAGAATTGGTTCTTCGGGTACACCATCTGAATGTGCTATCACCGTAAGAGGGCCCTGAACCATGGCCTTATTGATTGGTGGGCTATTATCAAGTACTCTCTCGGGAATCCTAGCTGGTTGTCTACGCAGCAGCACCCTTATAAAGAACTGGTGCACCACAATCATTAAGTTATACTTGGTGAGATGACTCCAATGAAATCAAAACAAAAACTTTTAAAAACACATGCAATTAGTGTTTTTAGGCGATGGAATGGAAATCAGAATTTAGGGTTCGGGTGTATGGATATGTTGGTTGTGGCACCAACAATGGACTCCACAAACTGAATACTACACTCATAACACTAAACACTATTTCTTTATAGAGAAGATCAGAGTCTTAATTCTTCAGTAGATTTGAACTCTTCTGATACAACTTTGTCACGTACCGTCCCCCAGGGCTCATGCCATGACTACCCCAAGCTTTCCTTCCATAGGCCAGGGGATGGTAACTAGCACCGGAAAATCATATCCCTAAAACCAAAAAGGCATTTCATTAAGAACCTATAAACTCACAAAACCAAGCACGCAAAAAGATATAAGCACAAAGCAATATATATATAGTAAACAAAGTGAGTATAGTAAATTAAAGGGGATGGATTACAAGAAAAACTGGAAATTACAATGAAAAACTGAAAAGTTCAAGTAAAACTGAAAAACAACTCATGTGGACACCCGTCAAGGATGATACTTGAAGGGTAGTTACAACTCTCGAACTATTGTCTCTATGGTATGCCTCATCTATGGTCTGTCCGAGCAGCCTCCAGTCTGGGTAGCCTCGTCCTAAGTTAGCATTGTCTGTCATCTTCACAAGACACAATGAGGTGTGGGTGTTTTCCATGCAGGGGTGAGTATAACGATACTCAGTATGGACCCTGATACCCTCATATGTCTCATAGAGTACGATAATGGAATAACCACAAAGCACGAGTCAATAGACATCAACTCTACTTAGGTATATGACCATACATATACCTAAGTTATCAAGATAGACTCGTCTCATACAAGATGGAAGAAAACCACAAAGGTAACACATGGAAGGCAGAAATACCATAAAGGTAACACCATGAAGGTAGATGTACAAGACACATAACACCACGAAGGTAGAAGTACCAAAAAAGTTACACAACAAAGATAACACCACAAAGGTAAAACCATGATGGTAGAAGTACCACACAGGTAACAACACAAAGATAGAAGTACCACATAGTTAATCCCACAATGATTGAAGTAACACATAAGTACCACCACAAAGATAGTACCACAAAGGTAAAAGTACCACACAGTTATCACCAAGAAGATAGTACCCTGAAGGTAAAAGTAACACACATGTATCACCGTGAAGATAGTACCACGAAGGTAAAACTACCACACAGGTAAAAACCATAGTTTAAACAGAGTATCAAATCAAACAAGTTTTTCAGTGAATTATATAATTAAAGATGATTAGTAGAAAAGCTAGATCATATTATTCAATCAGGAGTCACTACTACTGATTATACGGAGTCTGACCCACACAGGATCGATAGGTATTAACCCCTGCAATGACCCACATAGAATCTGACCCACAAAGGATCGGTATGCACTAACCCACACAAGATTGCCAAGTGCTGAACCACAATGGATATGACCCAAACAAGATTGGAATGAACTAACCCACACAGGATCTCTGAGCACTGACCCACATATGATCACTATGAAAGCTGATAGCGAGCAATAATATTCTCTGGGGATAATAACAGGTAACATTCCCAGTCAAAATGTCGAACACCTAGGCTACTGGAGAACTCTTCCTCTAACAAGTACAGTGGGCCTACTGTATCCCACAGAGGTTCTTCCCACTAACTTTGAACTACTGAGGTACTCCTCCTTTCATGTACCATGGGTCTTCTGCGTCACACAGAGGCACTCCCCACCGAGGGTCTATCTCGTAACATAGAGTCACTCCCCCTCATGGCCTACTAAGATACTACTCATGTCGAGTATTGTGGGCCTGCTGCATCACACAGAGGTGCTCCCCACTATGGGTCTACCGCATCACACAGTGGCACCCTCCACTAGGCCTGTTGAGTCACTCTGAGTTGAAATTGTCATCAATCATCCATTCTCATCCAGTCACAAGGTTTCATACGTAGCATGCATGGCATAACCGCTCTCCAAGATATCATTCATACCTCAACCACCTTTATGTCCCATGAAGAAGTATCCCAAAGGATAGTCACATCATAAGGGTCCCAACACAACATACAACGCGTCAATCGGACGCTGGGTCTATACGTTATTAGTGTTTCCGCTTCGAAGGCCTGGATGGATTTGGGGATCAATCCAACCCTATTTTACTCCAACATAATCCAAAACTAATGTGGATTATACCAATAGGATAATCTTGATACATGGATTCTGAGGCCGCAGATGGTTTGTCCAACATACACTTGGATCACAAGTTATGACCACAAAGGCATAACTGGGTACAAATGGGCTTGGATATTGATATATTCAACCCATTTGGGACATTGTGAATTGATTATAGCATTTGTACATTTTTTGATCCCTTTAAATCAATATTTATAGATGATTATACAAAATAAAGACTTCTGTTATTTAAATTATTTTTCCTAGTAAAAAATGCTTGTAAATGATATTTTTTGTATACTTGCAGCCTCTAATTGAGGATTTATAGGATTTATGGAAAAATGATGTTGAGAAATATGATGGTTCTTGTAGAAATGTGTTCAAAATTCATTCTTCTCGATTGTGGACCATTAGTTCCTTCCCTGGATATAAGAATTTAGCTGGTTAGAAAAATTACACGAGTTTGGATTTTCCTATTTTTAACTTTTATTTTGATACCAAATGACAACCTCATAGTAAAAAATGGTTCTTCTTGTGTCATAGATGATTTCTCAATGCATCTCATATATTTTGGTTGAACAAGTGAAAAATCAGTGGCGCTATTGATGGTAGACCACATCCAATGTAGTTGATAGGTTCTAAAATATTGGCACAACATTGATATTTTGAAACGGAACATGGAAAGGTGAATCATTTGAATAATATTGGGAAATGAGATTGAAGTGCATCATCATGTGAAATCATAACCCCACAATGGAATAAAAATGTATATTATTTAAACATACATATTGGGATTTTAATTTCATATGATATAATCTTGATGTTATGAATATTGATAATAAGGTTTTTGAAACTTTTATCTTCACATTTCTTAATTATCACGTAAAATTGAAAGACCATCTCAATTCTTAGAAAGAATTACAAATAATGAACATAAAGTGTGATCTCTTTCCAAATGAGAATGGAAAGTATTCAATGGAAAATTTTCAATGAAAAATTGGGATTAAATTAAATTATTTAAAATTTTAAAACATATGAAGGTATATGATGGGTATTCAATAAAATAATTATTTGTTTGGACTTAACGCATCATAGGTTACATGTATTGAAAAGTTATGATTCGCATATTTTTTAGACCAGTTACTACCATTGGAATTGTGTACATTATTACCTAAAAAGGTTACTATTGTTGTACTCCAATTTTAAACACTCTTAATAAAACTATGTGAGAAACCTATACAACCATTTGTTATTGAAAACATTCAGGAGAAATTTGTATTGACACTTGGAAAAATGGTGATGACCTTTACTCAATCAGTTATTACTTTTATGACTCAGTTAGCTATGCATTTGGCTGAGAATCTTAATTATGAGTCTATGTGTCATATAATTGGATGTGTCCAATTGAGGGGTACATTATATACAGGTTTTAATTTATGTATACAATTCACATCACTTTATTAAATTCAAAATTTTGTTTTTTATTTGAAATAACTTATATCATGAGAATTTTAAATCATACCTAAAAAATAAATCTCAATGCATAGGATCTATTTATGATAGCTATATTGAAGAGGAGAGTATTACCTTTTATTCTAGATACATGGATGATATTGATAAATGATTAAATCATGTAGGACATGTTGGAGACAGATCAACTCAATCCCTACGACATGGGAAAATAAAAACTATTTCCTGCTATTGGATGATCAGTTGGTTGGAGCTCAAATGTTACACTGATAGAAATTGAATTATTACTAGCACATAGATATTTTCTGCTGAATAGTGAAATTTCATATCCATTTATTCATGATTTTAGGATAAAAAATAAATATAAGAATGATATATATAATAATAAATGATAAATATATAACAAAATATGTTAATAAATAGCCTTTAGAATGGTTTTCATGATGTGTATGTTCATACATATAACAATTGATATAGATATTTGGTTGAGACATATATGGTTTTAATATAATAATTAATATTTCATTTGTTACATCATGAATACTGATACTCGAGTTGTGTTTTCATATGATTTGAAATTTCATGCTCAAGGAACACAAAAACATGTTATAATGTTTGATGCTTACAATGTGAATGGATTTAAATTTCATACAGCCAATCGGGAAGATGGTCTAAAAACACAATATAGTGGAATATTTATGTTTTCAAAAGTGGGATACTATGGAATGTTGACTGATATCATCATGTAAAACTATCACATGAATATTGAATTATTTTATTCAAATCGAATTGTGTAGATATTATCAGGGTCGCTGAAAAAAATTCCTTCCAATTTACTTTAATGAGCTTATCTCGCTTGATGGATATTGGTAAATGGGAATTAGTTGTTTTTTATATATTATCATCACAATAGAAAATGGTATACTATGGTTAATATTTCATGGATGAAGGGTATAATTTATTTTTTCACTTAAAACTAAGTGACCTGTTTGATATATGTAATGAAATTTAAGATTTGACCCCTAAAATTTAATACCATTATTAACAAGAAGCAAATTTATTTTTGCATCATGATATTGAAAATATTAGTCTTGCAATGGTGGAATAGGTATATGATGTAATTATGGAGTAATAAAATAACTTGATTAAAGGTGGAAATGATTCTTTGTGTATGAATCCCTTCATCTATCAACCTATTATCATATTTGTGCTATAATTCATTATCGTAGTTATATATATATATTTTGTTATTATTATGCCTTTGATATCATTTATATTATTTTCTATATCATTTTTTTGGAATATATGTAATGAGGTTAATTTTGTTTAATTAAATGGATTGAATTCCATGGAAGAAGCACTATACTGATTCCAGTAAAATCTTAGTCAACATTCCATTGACCTTACTAGATGATAATGATCAATTAGTATCCCTTTATAAATAATATGAGACATTGTATGCTTCCCCCCTACATTATCTCTCACACACTTTGTCATCATCCCATTAGTGCTTAGTCAACGCCTCCTTATTTAGTGGCCTCAACAGCGAGGTAGAAGTTCACCACACCTGGTTCTTCATCGGGATATTGGAGGGAGGAAGTTATAGATAGAAATATTAATATGAATTATGTTATTAAACATTTTTATACTAATGGATCGTTTTTTCAAAAAATATGGATACAATTCTACAATTGAGTGAAATATGAAATGTTCAGATGTATGGAATCTCAACCAAAAATAGATAGTTTTTCCATTTTCTTACTATGGTTTCTCTATAGATGACGTTATGGGATTATTTGTCCATATTTGAGGATAGATGGTAGTGGATCTGGTTTTCCTTCTGATTATGTAATAAAATTGGATGTCAATGCCTTCATATTGGATAAATGATTTTTTTTATTCAAATATAAAGTTAATTTTAAAACATAATGGTGTATTTTAACATCATTATGTTATTAAATTATAATAATTTCAAAATTAATATCTTTGTAATACGTTTTTCCACATTTTTATGGATGATCTTATAACACAAAAGTTGTCATAAAATTTTTTTATTAAATCGAAGTATTTTAAATGGATATTGTGGAACAAATTCAACAATACATCATTGAGCTCCCAGAAATGGTATACTAATTTACCCATCAGGGAACAATAAGAGAAATGGAATGTTTTTTAGCCATATTCATGAGAAGCCCCTTAAATTTACATTGTTATATTAATCAAATTTTACATTTATAAATGCATATTATAATAACCTGACATGGCATACATTACTATTAAATTATATTGAATTTATTTCAGGAAGTTTCAAGGAAGAATTCATCGATTCAAGGTAAAAACTCATCCCTCACACTGCGGGGTAAACATGTTTTCTCTAGAAACTGATCAACTCCAGTAATATTATCATTAGTTTAAATATTTATAAGAAAATATTATTTGTTTCATATATTAAATTGAAGAATAAATTTTTTTAATGATGATGCAGAATTTAGGGAACGAAGTCTCTTGAACAAACCAAAAAATTGATGTTTATAAAAAAAATATTATTGGGGTAATGTTATTGAGTCTACCAAAGATATTATGGTACAATTTCATTTTCCATTATAATAACATATTATCATCTGTCTCTATGTTAATATATATTGCTTCAAATTTGACATATATTTGATTTATTGATAAATATTAATGAACTGTGTGATTCCAATCCCACCCAGTCCTTCTCATTCTCCTAGGATGACCGATTTGGGAAAGTCATTGGGAAGGAGCATCCTGTTTGATTGTGTGGGATGTGTTTGTGACCATTACCATATGGGGTATTAAGCATTCCAAATAGGATTATATATATATATATACAATCTTATTTGTAGTCATTCCCTACCATGATATTCTCAGAGATATTTTGTTTCTATAAAAGACGTTATTAAAGAATTGGGGATTAGATATCCACTTTGTAAAAAAATCATGGGGTGATTTATATCATAAGAAAAATAAATATATCCTCAATAATATTGCATCAATAATTGGTGGTGACCAGGTAAATAAAAAAACAATAAAATTAGAATGTTCACAAACATTTTTTGGTTTCAT
This sequence comes from Viscum album, assembly GCA_963277665.1. Lineage (NCBI taxonomy): Eukaryota > Viridiplantae > Streptophyta > Magnoliopsida > Santalales > Viscaceae > Viscum > Viscum album. The sequence goes on from OY728165.1 coordinate 2,052,857,567, forward strand.
GTTTATATATAAATATACAAGACTATTTAATTTTCAATGTAATTGTCAAGTAGGTGCCTATACCAGGAACTAGAGATGGAGATGGATAGAGTGATGAGAATAGTTCATCATTGTTAAGTTAAAAGTGGTCTATTTTATCTCTTGTACCAATATATATTGAGAGGGTTTGTTTATGTATCATTTGTGGACTAGAGAATTTGCTGAAAATTTTCATCATTTCATATTTTTGAAGAGGATAAAACAATTTATATCTTTTTTTATATATTTGTACGGTGTAATGCTTTGGTTAGTGTAAACTAATATAGTTTTTTATATATTATTAATTTGTTCTTACATGTTTCATGAAACTGTGTAGATGAATATGGTCTATGAAAACAATATAAAAATATATTGGATTTTATGGGCCTCTTGTGCTTGGAATAATTTCTCTTTATAACTATTGGTAATTATAAATGTCCAGTGAACATGTGAATATGGTTTGAGGATACTATATAAGTTTAAAAGAGATGTCAGCTGGTATCTAGATATGATACTTGATGTCGGAATCCTGTTTTGGTTTCCATAAAGTAGGTTCGATATGTATTACAAGATTAAGACGAGTGCAAAAATAAGTGAAAGCACTATATGGATATGGAATCATGAGAAATACACGCATCAGTGTGGGTTGATGATTAATAAGAACTATGAGTGGGTTTATCCTTTTGGGAAGAGATGGTGTGAGATATAGAAGTGTTTTATGTTAGTGGAAGGCATAGATATATCCCATAAGTTATAGGAAATAGAATCTAGGATCAGGTCATGGGAGTTGATTGATACATGGAATCATGTTTCCTAGGGGTATATATCAGGTTAGGTTGGGATGATACATGTCTAGTAGGAACATGAGAGATAATAGATTTTGAATATTTGGACTACGACATGAGGTATGGGTCAAGGGATATTATGGGTAGTGGTATGACAAATATGTGATAGTTATAAGATCATATCAATGATCTTAGATCATTATGGTTATGGTTATGGGGGATCAAGTTAGAACCTTGATAAAAAATAAATTCATTATGATGAGGAGTTAGGTCTCAAGGGACAAGCACAATGTAATTATTTTGGTGAGATATGTGATTGGATTCATGCCATATTTGTTATTTCATGTGTGTTATTTTTTTTTCTTGTAAAAGGAAATAGACCTGGTGGGGCTTAGGATCATCTTTCCAGGCCTCAGAATGAGTGAGATTGATATGCCTAAATTTCTTGGGGTTAGATGGTATCCTTATTTTGTGATGTATTACCTTGAACTGGGTATTCATGCATTAGATTATTGGAACATTCTGTGAATAAGATTTGGCTCTGATAGTGGACCCTGCTGAGTGAGAAGGTTGGGTGATGTTATAAGAACATTTGTGGACAATGGAAACTACCTTGATTGATAAATTAGTGGGTTAGGATTTATATTTAATATTTTACCGAGATTTTTAGGTAGTCAGTCAAAGACTTGGATGATGTCCACCATGGGTCTTCAAGTATTCACTGGGTAATGAGAATGATGGAACGAGGTGAGGTGATGGTGAGGTTTTGACATGAAATCAATGTATGTTTCATATGTTTTAATAGTGTCTCATCTGTCATATAATGACCTAATGAAAATCGGGACATGGTTTCCCGATTAGAAAATGAAATTCAGGATTGTATGTTATATGTTTATTTTTACATTATGCATACATGTAAATGATAGTGTGTACTAGGTAAAAATTTAGATACCCTACTTATATATTTCATCAAACCCTACACAGGATCCCATGTGTGTATACATAACTTATTTTTATTTTTTCCTTTTAGATAATAGGATCTGTATTGAATTAGAATAGATCATCTTCATAGGTAGTTGGAGGAAGGGTAACGTGGCATTAGTATTTTTGTAGGTATAATGTGTGTATTTATATATTTATCTTATATTTTATATGGGATTGGGAGAATTTTTTAACAATGTAAGTTTTTTATAACCATTTTTTTGTATAATGTATTTTATTGGTTATGGAATTATGTTATGAATTTATGTGTACTGTAATAATAGGATATATAAATTTGGGTATAACTATATGGTGGAATGTTATAGATTGTGCAAAATTATAAGGTTTATTTATTATATATTACATTATAGAAAATATTTTGTGCATTGTTTATTTTTTAGTGTTTTTCTGGGGTTGTATATTTTGTATCTAGTTTTTTTGTAAATCATCATATTGGGGTGGTTTAAACAACCATTAAATAGGTAATTTTTTCATAGTAGTGTAAACCACTTATATATGATGAGATTTTTTGGGAGATGATTAAAACTACCTCTAAATATGTCATAAAATATTTTAACTGCAGTTTTCTTCGTTTTAGCGGCAATTTTGTCGTAAAAAAAATTACTGTTTTGCATTGGTTTTTATCGCTACAAAATGCTAATCAAAATTTTGGCCATAAATCCACTAATAGAATGATGAAAACCTCAATTAATTTTACATTCAATTACTCTTATAAGAAACCATCACTAAATGGAATGAACCACTAAATGATGGAATTTGACAATAAATTAATTGTGGTTTTTGGAAACTATCATACAAATATATAGCAGTGGTTTAAACCACCGCCAAAATAAAAAATAGCTGCTGATAAAATTGAAATTTTCATGTAGTGTACTATTAAAAAAACCACTTATGAAAATAAAATAATAATAATATTACAAAATGAATTGAAATCATGAAGAATATATGTATTTTTTTAATTTTAGTGGTTATAGTGAAGAGGCATTCATTTATGAAACATTCATGAATGATACTAGAACTTATCAGATGAAAAGAAAATACACAGTGAAGGTAAGTGATAATACAACATTGGGAAAGGATTGAGACCCAATATTTTCAAATAAATATATTAATAGTATAATTAATACAAGAATTCAAACTTTAATTTAATATAAAAATGGGAATAGTACGCACCCAATAAATTTGTGCAGTTCAATATGACTGCTACACAAAAGCTCATAAGATGCTTCTTTTTTAAATGAAGTGTGAACACCATGGATGAGCATATTAAATCCATGGAAACTATAATTAATGGATAGAATCTCAGGAAATAAAATAGAATACCATTACATGATAAAAATTAATTGACTAAATTTCTAAAGAGAACATATGAGAAGCCATGTGGACCTGAAAAAAATTCTAGGCATAAACCCAATTACATACTAGTAAACTGTCAAAATGATATGGAGATAGAAAGGACAAATAACTAAGAATATTAGAATATAGAATCTTTCTAAAAAAATGTGATTTTAATAGAATAATCCAAATTTCAAGGATGATTTTTAACAATGGATAATTAAATATGATCAAAAGTATTTTGTAGAAGGGAAAAGTGAGCGGTGTATCATTAATATGTGTTTTTTCATAACATTAGCTAATGAATAATATCTAATGAAGAATAAAAAATATATTTTGATGAATTCTACTTGATTTATAGTATGAAATGAAGATTTCACACAAATTTTTAATTGATTAATAAATAGATTTCATGTAGATCAAACATGACATGAAATTCAGAAAATCAAGTATACTATATGTAATCTCACATGGAGGAGGGAATAAGTGTTTTTAATGTTTTCAAAATAATTTTCACCCTTGTTTTTCTGACATAAAATTAAAAAATATCCATCTTATTCACATAATCATTGGTTTTTTTTCATTATTTCTATATAATTTATGGTGATGAACTTAATCAGGGAGAGAACTGGTTAGATTCAAGTAAATTTCCATGTCAACAAGATGAATTATTAATTTTTATGATTATGTATGTTACCATTAAATTTGATCTATCTATTTTTATCTTATGGATTATTAATTTCAAAAGATCTTTGATAAATATTTATGAAGCTGATCAAGCTATTATTTATAATCAAACAATTACAGTCCCATAATTGATGTGATAAAAAAAATTTGTTCTCAACATTTTTAATTTACAATAAAGTATAATAGAAATATCCATATTTATGAGGTGAAAATGGATATTATCCCTTCCGTGGTGGATCTTACAAATATTTCAAATCCATATATTACATCCATAACTATAATCTCTTGTAGGTACTTTTTTAGGAATTAATTGAAAAGGTATGACATCATAATCTCTCATAAATATTCAATAAAATGAAAAAAAATTACTTATGTGGTAGATTTAAGATGAATCAATGATATGAACAGAAGAATCATGAAAGGGTTTCCAAGATTTAGTTACTATAAACTGCTGACTATACCTGAATTTTATTAATCAGTTTGTTGAGATGAGTGTAAGAATATTATATTTAATGTTTCTTGTTAATATTTCTTTCAAAACATTTTATAATAACATCCCAACTTACCTTGTATCAATTATAATCGACCAATTACTATCAACATTAAAAGTAGTTGAATTGTCTTTGATGAAATTACAAAATTTGATCTATCAGTCTCTATAATATTCTGAATTTGAAATTGAAAAAATTTATGTCTAAATATTTTCATATTTCTTTCTAAACTAGGTTAATATATTCAAACATAGTTTGGAATAAATAATGTCACATATCTTTATAATGAAATTACACCTTCTTTAATGTGGAAGTTTTTAACAATAAAGGAAATAGAAGAGAATTTAAAATGATATGAGGAAATTAGGAAAGAAAAAATAAATCATATTTGAAATGTAAATGAACAAATTGAAATATAATTTTATATTTTTATTTAAAAAATTAAAATATGGATAATTAATATCATACATTTGGTTTGTGTTTTATTTTTTTTCAATGAGTATGTTCATATACTTTGAGGAAGGATATATGCATGGAAGATCATTGGAGTTCCCAACCATGAATGTTTGATATGAGTCCCATCTATGGACGTCCAAATGAAATTTCATATATTGAAAAATGTAGTAATATTTTGAGAATTTTTATGGTCTTATTTAATATAATTAAATGTCATTCATGAAAAATTATCCTAATAAGTCTGAATATTTTTGAATTTATCTGATGTTCAATGACTTATGGAAATAATGTTTTAATAAGTGTTCATGTTCTACTACAATAAAAAATTTAGATCCAACAAATGTTTCTTCTATTTGGATGAACTACTGGAAATATGAGAGAGATTGTATAAATATTTATAATAATAAATATATACAACGACCATGAAAAAAGAGAATAATCCATTTATATTTTACAGGAAGAACATTATTGAATAAGGTTGTTATTTGGTTGGAATATTCATACATTGTAACATTACTAAGTACATATGGGTCCTTATGTGAAATTATTATCCAACCAAAGACACACATGTGGGACACCTCAACCACATATTAGAGAAATGTAACTTACACATGGGAACTAGTCCAAGAGTGGGGAACCATGATAGAAGAGTGGTGAGATCACACCGGCCACATGAATCTAAAGTATGGGTCCATGGAACCTACAAAGATACATCATGGGAAATACAGTTGAGGAAAAACCATGTGGTAGGGGTGAAAGTGTAATTGGTTAAAAAAACATAAAATGAATAATCATGTATGTTTCATGGGAATTGCAAATAATATTAGGTAGAAAAACCACAAAATAAATGTGGGATGGGAGCTAAATGTGGACATAGTTCCAAAATTAAAGGAATATGTAAAGAACATCTATAATCTGATCTTCACTGATATGATGATCCACTAAAATACCGTTCTTCATCTTCCACCACCCACAATCCTAGATGTCATCAATTAACATAAAAAATCTATATAACTGATCACTAATCTAGGTCATATTATCCAAAAAACATATATACATATAATAAAATGATATGAATATTACATGACTAGCCATCCAAATCCCTTCATGATACATAATCATGAATGCTTTCTATTACAAAAAATGATACATCCAAGGATAAAATTGAATACATAGAGCGATATCCATATCCTAATTCTTGAGATATATTCATATACACTTGAGAATACGCTCATGATGGAGGAAGATATGTGATATCTCCAAGAATATTATCATCATTGAAGGATATAGAAACCATCATTGGGTTTAATATTCCAATATGTTTGGTAATATTAATATTTTTATTGGATTTCCATTATTTTTTTCATATATAGTTTATCAAAAGATTGATGCGACATGAATATCATATCTTCCAATGGAAAATATCATCAATAAATAAAGAGGTAAACAGGCCCAAAAAGGTTGCTGCAATTCTTGAGAGATCATTTTATTCAATGAAAAATATTTAATAAACTATAATCCCTCTTTAATCCTCGTACACTATGAAGAACTATATTCCATTATTCTATGAAATGAATAATATATGTCAGATCTTCATATATATAATGTTTTTCTACAAAAATCATATTTTTACGAAGAGAAACCACAATAATATCTCATGAATTACATCCCTTGAGCCATACCTAGATTTCATTAAATAGTGGATTGAGATCTTATAGAACGTTTATGCTCTCATGATGTGGTTCGAGTGATCATAGAGTAATATTTTCACAAATATAATATAATGATAAGGTTATATGGATAAATAACCTTCATTGAAGAATAAAGTGTTCCCTCACTCATCAATTAAGCTATGAGAATCAAAGATTATGATGGAACAATTAGTTGTTCAAAAAAGATTATAATTCTCTCTCAATTTTATTGACAGTAAGAAAATATTATATAGAAATTATGTGATTACCTCTCAGGATGCATGAATCCAACTAATATGCTACCTATTAAGTGACATAAATATTGGAAAATGTGCATAATATAATAATGTTAACGATAATTAGGATAAATAGCAGACAGTTAATTCTTATACATGAATGTAGTATGCTAATGCATAAACCCTGAATATTTAATATCACATGCATGTTGTTTTTTAATGTTTATATGTATAAATTTTTTTAAGAAGATAAGATTCCACAAGCTAAAATTTATCATTAATTTTTATTGTTAACCTGAAACATTAATTAAATATCTCATACAATCTATCAATATTCAATATCAATAGAATAATTTGGGACTGAGCTCATATTTACTGATCATTATTTGGGTTTGATAGATTTCATTTTACTAGTCTATATAAATATTCAAATTATTTTTAATGAAGAATATGAAGACTTATCATTCTATAAAACTGCATATCTGAGACACTCTACTAATTTTTATTATTTATAGGAATCGATTTTATTTCTATATTACAAGGAATTACAACATATTAATTATATTCTATTGAAAAATAATTGTGCTACACTAGGGATAACATTAGAAAGGGGAAGGAGGATAATATCTTATATGTTGTAATTCATTATTAAAACTTGCATTTTACTAGGTTGGTTCTAAGATAAAGGGTTTATGGAAATCCTCATTCTGCAATTTTCTTGATAATAATATTGATGTTGTGTGTGAGTGTGGAAATATCCTACATATATAATAGATTTACTCATCCTCAATCAATAAAAACCTAATAAAATTCTAGGTTTTTATTATGATTTACTATTTTATGTTCATGTATGCTAATTATAGAAGAAAAAATAAATATTTCTAATAAATTAATATGTGACAGAGGTATAAAAATGGTTAAATTTTTTAATTTCATAAAATGTAACTCCACAATACTTCACACCCCCCCTTCTCAGTGTGGCCATCCCTAATGTGATATTAAAATTGATTGGATCTTATTGGGTTTTTGTGAGTTTTGTGAGCTCAAATTGGGGTTGGGGTCCTTGGAAGCTACTAATGATGCTTGAAAATAAATGGGATAGTCCTAAAAATGGGGTTTTTGGTCTTCGCTTGTTTACCTAGTATTTATTTCATGTTAATTATGATGCACATGGTGTGTAGTCACATCACTAAAAGTGGTATCATGTATTTATTAACTATCTAAATATATTGATTTATGTGTATTTATGATATTATAATTCACACCATAAATTAAACTGATGATATTCTAATGAAACATTGTTCATTGTGTATGGTATTTTTGGACAAAGACATTGATAGCCAAGTACATTTCACTAATAGTTTCCCTTGATTCCTAAATACCTTGATGGATCCTAACCATATAAAGTGGAAGGTACAAGACATAATAGACCTCTTTAGGTTCCTTTGATACTTATTTCCCTTTGTAGGCCATTACAAGATCATTATGGGACCATACGACATTTTTAGTTGTGATATAGATGATGGGTTTAGAAATCCTCCCCTTATAAGTGTATTTATATTAGGTGGAAAATCATAGGTAGAAATGATCGAGTTGGGTGGTTGGACCAACCTAATGATGCCTTAAGGATCGAGGGGTCATTTTTCATCTCTTGAGTATTACCAACATGATATACCACATGTAAAACGTGAGGAAATCTTATTTTGGTAATGATGTTATGGGAGGTTATGACAGTGGGGTTCCACCATCCTTTTGGTGATATTGGGGACCCTGGTGGTGCCATGGTAATGTTCTTAACATAATGAGGGTCCATTCAAGGGTATGAATGGTGTTGTTGTATTTAAGAATTTCAACAAAAATTTCATTCATTTATTCTTCTATTATATATGGATATTATTTCCATTGAGGTAACTCATTATTTATATAAAATACTCATTGCGTGATCATTTATGTATAGAAAACACCCATTTGGGACAAGTTTTATTGTGTATAAAAAACACCCATTTTTTGTTAATTTATTAGAAATGTGTATTGTCCTATACATTTATAAAAGGAATTACCTTTTGAAATGAGTGAATTTATAATGAAAATAATTAAATTATAGAAAATACCTACACTACTTTGGTTACTTTGGATAGTTTTAATTTATATATTGATTGATTTAAAAAAACCTAAAAAATCAAAACCATTTATATTAAAAACATTTTTATATTGAAAGTTTTGATTAATATATATTAAAGGATTTAAAAAATACAATTAGAATGGATGAAAGATGTGATGGCCCAAACAAGTAGCATCATACACTATGAATACCATTTATCAGAACATCCAAGGGGTAGAATACCTACTATTTTCCATAGACCAATCCCAAGCCAAGATTCAACAGCTAAAGTTTTTTTGAGAAAATTTACAACATATGTTTGTGATCATTAATATAACATCCCAAACAATGTTCATCAAACCACCCCATGAAAATATCACATCACAAACCTTAAAATTATGGAATTGTTGGGTATAACAATGTGATATGTATCTAATCCCTAATAAAAATAATTTCAATATTTTATTTTTAATAATATAAGTATTATATTTATAAATTTTTAATATAATGACTAAATAATAAGGTTGATAAAAATTAGACAATGACATGTTGAAATGCAATTTTTTTGGAAAATATATTGTCAAATCAGGACACCCTTTTATATGTATTCAATAATTTTTAAAAAATGTGATTTTTTAATAAATTTTTTTACTAAATGTTATCTATTAAATATAAATGATTATATTTGTTTAAGAATTCAAAATATAAATTTTATATGGTTTAGAAACACTTATTGATAAAAAACCAATATTTTCAATAAATGAATATATTTTATTTAAAATTGTAAATTTTCATATTTAAAGAATTCTTTTTTGATAATATATATATATATATATATTAAATCATAAAATAAAAAATATCTAACTATTTTTTTAAAAAAATTATCAGAAAGAATATTTTTTTGTGTAAAAAATAAATACTGTATAATTATACAATATCTATTATGACATCATAAATCCAAAAAGAGATGTAATAAAAACTATACAGAGTTTCCAAAAAAATAATGTATCCCCTTCAAAATAATTTTTTTGAAGTAATTTTTAAATTATATAAATCCTTTTGAATCATCAAATACCTAATTTATATTTTAATATTTTAAAGTCAATTCATTATAAACATGACATACTTCCACAACAATAAGGTTATTTTTTAATGAATTAGGTTGTTAAAGTAATGAAATATTGAAAACCAGTCATATTTTTTAAAAAATATTATGTAGATAATATGATATATTTTGTGTTTTTTCGTATATTATCATATATATTAAAAAACATCTGTTTGAAAATAAATATTAAATTATACCTTATCATGTCATGTTAAACATGTCAAACTCCAATTCCTCATCACAAAAAACTCATAAAAATTGAATTTACATTGAACATACCTTCCAAAGAGTCCTCCCATGGTTCATTAATCTCTTAATTAGTCTCTACCATGTTTTAAGAATCACAATATGATGGTTTCGTATCTAACCCTTTTCCTTTTATTCAAGAACCCTCATTTTAATATTACATGAATTACAAATTTTTCATGTCGGGATATGTTCATATGAGGACCTATTACGGTCTTTATGATTCCAAAGTGATTAGATACCAATTTCACTCTCAAAAATAGATTTTATGAATCTTTATATACCATTGTTATGCTGCTGAAATTATCTAGTGATTTTTCATGAAAAACAATTATGTAGTGAATACCCATCTTCGTTTCCGATAAAGGGTATTCACCTAGATGTACCTATACTTAATTTATTAGGTTATTCCATTTATTTTCTCACCCTCCATAAAAATTTAATTAATTGATGGAAGAAATTATTTTTTTGAATGATCTTTATGGGATACTTAAGCATGTATATAATACAAATGTGTCCGGTTGTCTCGGAATTATATAGTCATATAATAGTTATGATAATGTTTTTATTTCATGAGATGTTTTGATTGGTATTTGGGAGTGAACCTAATAATTTATGGGTATTTTATACTTTTTTATGTTATTGTATCATTTATCCTCGACATATTCTTATGTCATGTTTTATGTGGTTTCAACATTCTTTATTTTCTTGATGATATAATATTAGATCATGACACATTGTTCAATGTTAGGATTAACAACCCATTAATATCACATTGAAAATAATATTTAATCAAATTTATTAATTTAATCTTGATAAGTTATGATTATTCAATTATTTTGATTTATAGATCACCCATTTCTTATGTATGTCCTCCAGTTATCTGGTGTAGTTTTAGAAGATCTATGGAATATATTGGCTTGTTTGGTAATTTTTAAATAATTTTGTGTACTTAACTAACCCAAGATTATAGTTTTCATGATCTTATAGGTCTTCATTATCTATATCTTTATATAAAAAATAATCAAATAAATAGTCCTAAAATTTTGGTTGAAATAGTTGGTATAAAAGGATAGTCTAGTAATTTTTGTGAATTATGATTACAAAACTACAGTAAATTACATAGTAATAAGTATAAATATATGAAAACATCCTTAAATATTGGTAATTGTAGAGTATGCATCCCCCAATATGATAAATCTATGTCTAGGTACTATGAGTGGATGTGGATTAAGGATATTTATACCTGTGGGTAATAATCCCAAAAAGGGGCTATTAAGCTCAACTTAGTCACCACCCAGTGGATTACAATGAGCCTTTCTATACAACTGCTTTGTCACTTATGGTATATATTCATGGGGAAATTTCCAATCTCATTATGAACCATTATTAAGGTGGAACAATTAATATTAATCATTATATTATAAAATAAGTCATGGATAACTTATATTGAAACATATAAGTTCTTATTTTAAAGAATATAAAAGTTATCCAATAAAGATATTGGTCTCCCATTTGTGTATTTAATTATATTAAAATTTTCATCCCTAACATTAATCTGTATTAATTTAATGATTATAGATTGAACCAAATAGTGAAAATCAAAATTATTATCCATGATTATATGAATTCCATTGTATTAAAAAATATTGATTGAACTATTCAAACACCACATAAAAATATTGAATTTGATTTATATGTGAAGGTATCAAATGTATCAATTTTTTATTCCAATAATATGACTTCTACCATATCCAATTATGTGGGATGAATTTTCTATAAATAACTGTTATACTCCCTTTAGTATAATTGTATTATATTACTATCATGGATTGGATTTCCGTGTATAGAGACAACATAAATTGTTGAGAGAAATAAATCTCCCTCTGATTATACACATGTTCAAGGAGGAAGATGAATCTCATTTTGTATCATCATCACAAACAACTATATTAATTCCTTTTGATAAATTGTTTCTAGATCAAAGGACTGATACTATGGAAAAAATAATACATGATGAAATTTTCATTATATTGAATTAAATTATTTGTTTCATAAAAAATTCATAATCATACTTCTAGTTGAGTGGCTCAGTTCTTGATCGAATGTATACCCAAAAAATTTCCAATATCTATTAATATATATATTATGGTAAATTTTAAACTCAATAAGCTAAAGAAACAATTATGGGGGAATATAGATAAATGGATTATACACCCATGTGACTCGCTATTGGATGAAATAGTCTTGTTTATCAAATATATGGATGGATAAATGTTTATTTGACTTGATTATCATGATATCTATAAGATCCCAGTAATGAACATGTATCCTATAACACATATTGATTACTTGTTGGATCAGATGTGTGGAGTATAATAAATCCCTAGGATGGTTCTTCATCTGAGATATTTTCGCCAAAAGGATAGGATGGAGGATATAGAGTGATTTCGTTTAATACAAGGTATGAGAACTATGATTTTATACTAATTCCACTGGGTATCAGTAGTTATCCACAAGTCTTCATTTAATTGATGATTAGATACATAAAGATTTAAATCAAAAAATTGGTAGTATTAATAGATCATATTCCAATATACTCTAATATCATGAAGGATTAAGAGGAGGATTTTATTTTTAAAGCAAAGAACATGTGAAAGTAATATTTATTAATAATGTATAGTAAATATAAATATTCTATAGATTAAGTAAACTTCCTAGATCATGTTACCACTAGAAAAGAGATATCTTCATATCATTTGAAAACTGAAGAAATGAAAGGATGGAAAATAAAAAAATTGTGACAGAAACAATTAGTTTCCAAAGTTTAGATGGGGTACTATATTCGAATTGTAAAATCTTATCATGATTTTCAGTCCAACTATGAAATATTACATTGATGGTAATCACTTTTTTCTGAAATGATGATTGCAAAGACAGATTTATGGACTTGAGGAAGATGATAATCATTGCACCAATGTTCACATTATCCATTAATAGAGAATTATTTATGATCTTTAGTGAAGCATCCATATTGTTTAGGGGTTGTGTTTTCATGAAATTTGAAAAAGTGATATTATACGCCTCATTCCAACTAATGATCTATGAGTTGAACTACCCAATGCATGCTATAGAATTAGTAGTAGTGATCATAATATTAATTATTTTTTGACATTATCTATAAGGGGATAAATGATATATATCTACTAATCATAAAATAATCATTAATATATTTACAAAAAAGAGATTAATATGAACCATTGAAGGTGGGAAGATATTTTCAAGGATTATTATTTTACAATCCATTAGCATACTGTAAAGATGATCAAACTGGTATATTCTCTTAGTTGAATGGATTCCAAAAATTTATCCATGATGATAATTGCAATGGATCTAAGAGATTACCAAGATTGTATAAATTATCACAATGAGTATGAGGGGTTAATCAGTGCTATATTATTCTTTTATGTTTTATTTTTTTAAACAACATTCTCATCATGGAAAAGAATTATAATATTTTTTGAAAAACAAACAAATACAAATCCACAAAAACACTAGAATTTAAAAGGATAACTACTCAACATGAATATATGTGTATTTGGAATGGTTTGGAAAAAGTCCAATACCACATAATATAATAGAAAACAACACTATTGTATGGATAAAAAATAGGATATTCCATTACACTTGTGTACAAAAATGTTTAATACAATAGTTAATGTGCATCAGGTAGCAAAAGATGATTTAGTACAGTTTTTTATAACATGTTAAGAAACATTCACCAGTTTCATCAAAACCTATTTCTGTGCTTCCTTGTAAATATTCCCAAATATAATCTTCAAAAAAATATCTTCACATTCCTACAAAACCCCACGTATGAACATCTACATACATCTTAATGATACTTAATCTATTTATTTATTTAAATTTTCTAGTCTAATTATTCAGTGTAGAAATATAATTCTGATATAATACCACTAAAACAATTCAGAACTACTTGTGTATTTGTTGAGAAATCTCAATATGATTTTCTAGTATGATGACCTAGTTTGATCTAATAACCCTCTAAATATGATCTTACTTATTATCATAATTCTGTATAGAAATCATCATCATGAATGGAAAAATTAAAATTCATGCTACATTAAAACTATCTAAACCCTCACCTTCTCTCCCTTCACCCATGTATAATAAAAAAATTTAAAAATTAAAATGAACTCTCCTCCTAATGTAGGATCTCCAAAAATTGATTTTCTAAGAATCTGAAATGGATTTCATGATTAACCAAATTTATCTCCATAAAATTTCTCATTCATTTTGGATATTTTCTTGATTTGGTAAGATCATATTAATTTCTCTCAATTCTTATTAAATCTTATTGAATTTTATCATATCTTTAGCTCACATTATTCTTTCTCACTATTCTTCATTCTTGTTTTTATTTCAATTATAATATCTTCATTACAAAAAATATATATGAAAAATAGAATATTATTCATTAAGTTTTTTCATACCATTTTATAATTTGAAAAATAGATGAATTATCATTATTATGATAAATAATTATTGAATGAAAACATTTTTATTCTATTTCTCCATTCCAACTGCTATCCATAAAACATTGAAACTATTATTCTATAAATATCTTCAAAACTTCTAAAGATATAAGAACATCATGGAAGCTCTTCAATAATAGAATCAAAATTAGAAATCTCTCTATAAAAACAGTTGATAATGTCTGGAAAAAGGATTCATTTTATTCTTCATCTCCTACCAATGATCTTGAATCGGATTAAGACCAGATTCTGATGAATTTTAACGGTGTCAGCAAGTGTCTGATTGATGAGTCTATACATAACTCTGCCAATTAGTTCCATCTCCAGTATTATGACTCAAAACCTAATTGACAACATATCATATTTCTATTTTCGGTTATGACCTAAATATAAAACAACCAACGTTTCATCATGATTGAAAATGTTTGACTAAATTGTTAAACAGTCTCTAACTTTTATCCACGCATTGGTCCCAACTTATCCCAGTACAAATCTATGTCAAATGTGTATGCCTCCGATTAACTTTTTATACTATCATATGTGTATGATATTTCATTATCAATATTAATCCCATTATTAGTGGGGAAAAACATATGATGAACCTATGTTAATATTATCTTCTTTCCTTTCTCGAATAAAAAAAGTTCCATCGTATTTATCTAAATACATATATCTTTTGGATTATTGGTCTAAAAGAAAAGTATTATCTTCTATCATGACCCGTCCCCCATGGCCCATGTCATGACAACCCCAATCCCGCCTTCCACTAGGCCAGGGGATGGCGACTAGCACTGAAAGGCGTATTTCTTAAAATTGGGAAGGAATTTCCTTTATAACCTTTAAACACACACAACCAAACACACCTCAAGATACGAACTCAGGTAACATGAACTGAAAAAAGAGTTCTTAAAGTAAAAAGGGGTCGGAATATAAGCCCAACAGTAATAATACATGTACAACTGAAATACAATACAACTGAATAAAATGAAAGGCAGCTACTGGGTCATCCTTCGAGGTTCATGACTGAAGGGTAGGTACAGATCGCCTCCTCGGCACTCCACATCCCCCCGTCTCCTCTACGTACCATCTCTCCATATGGTCCAACTCTAGGCCATGTCTAGCCCTGGTGCCCTCAGCATCGATCAGCGTTGTCCGTCATCTACACCAAACATAACGAGGTGTGGGCATTTCCCATTCAGGGGTGAGTATAACGATACCCAGTAGGGACCCCAAGACCCTCAAAGTCTCAAAAAATCACAAAGGATAAACAAAAATACATGAAATCCACATACAACCCAACTTAGGTATATGCCCACACATATACCTAAGTTATCAAGTATACACATCTCAATAATGAGGAAACACAGAATCCAAATCAAAAGCCCAAAGTTCAACTGTATCACAAAGGAAGGAATACCAATAAGTTAAGTACCAAACAGGTACGCCACACAGATGAATACCAAAAAGGTTCTGACTCAGCTCACACCATGTATTTCTTAGGTACTGTAGTAGAGATGATTAGATGTAACTACTGAATCTTCTTACTCTTTTAAGAGGCAGAACCACGAAAGATTTCTTATCATCATCAGACCCATAGAGGATCATTTTACATCATCATCACATCATGAGACCCACATAGGATCTCTAGGTACTGACCCACACATGATCGCTCAGTGTTAACCCACATAGGATCTCTCGGTGCTAACCCACACAGGATCTCTCGGTGCTGAACCACATAGGATCGCTCGTTGCTAACCCCCATTGGATCCCAAGGTTCTAACACACACAAGATCACTCATTGTTTACCCTCACAGGATCGCTACAGTAGTCCCACATGGAATCCTAGAGTAGTTCCATGTGAGAACCTCAATCACCAACCCACGAAGGATCTATTTCTCAAGTCATAGCCAACTACTAGGTTCCCACACTAAGCATGGTAATCTATAGTAGAGTCCGCTCCTCAAGCCACATGTCGATACTCCAACTTCCATGAAGTCCCATAAAAATATCTCAATGCACCGCCACGTCATAGGGGTCTCAATGCAATAGATGATGAGTCAATCAGACACCCAGTCTGTAATTTATTAGCCTTTTAGTCCTGAGGGTCAGGTTAGATTCGTTCTCTATCCAACCCGGCTGTATCCCAAAATTATCCAAATATCCTGTGAGGTATACCAAAGGGACCATCTCACTCATAGGTTTCTGGTGCTGCAGACGGTTTGTCAAATGGATGTCTGATGCCAAATTTAGGGCCAATAGATCGTAACTAGTTCGATGAAGGTTCGGGTCCGGTCTGACCTGGCCGGACCGACCCTGCTAGGTCCGACCCGCTGGTTCCAGCCCGACACGCTATGTGGCCCGAGTTGGTGCTAGGAATTCCATCCTAGTGGCTTGTCCTGGGTGGCACGAAAGCTGCAAGGGTAGCGAGATCAACACAGATGTCGCGGGGCCGCGAGGGATACGCGAGGCCAAATGGGGGGGGGGAGTACAAGGGAGTCACGGTGTCCACAGGGCCACGAGGGCTTCACGGAGGTCTGCAGGGTAGAAAAGAGGGCTACGGGGTGGATCGGAGCGACACAGGGCTGCATGGTTGCGTCGTCACCTTTTCCACGGCCGGCGATGGTGATGGCCACCATTCTCGTGCCCCACCAAGGATAACTTGTCATCCTCCTTCATCGTGAAGAACACATCAAAAAGAAAAACTGTGGAGGGGTTGGTCCATGTTTGTTTGGTATGCACCCTCTGCTTTAGATAGGTATCAAGTAGCTCAAAATAAACCATGAATGAAGAACGTAAAACCCTGAACCCTCCAACAATTGATTATTCCCAAACCCTGAAAATAAATCATCCACAGATCAACTAATTAGAGAGTTTATCCATGTTCTTTGTTTTAGAAAGGAAGAACATGGGAATAAATAATCATAGACAACTAAACATATACCTCTATGGTTTGTTGTTGTGTTGCGAGAGAGAAGTTTAAGTTGTCGTCGTTCGTCGCGCCCGCCACACACCTTTGATCCCAAGGTCATTCATCTGATAAATGCTCATTGATGGAGTCGGCTCTTCATTTTTTAAGACATCCACCACTGGAGGATTTCATGGGGAAGGAGTCAAAGTTGTTGGATAAAATTGATGTTCTTTTTTTGAAGAAGTGTTCTTTGTTGGAGTATGTGTTCCTCTAATTTCTCCCAAAATATTTTCCAACACTTTTTCCCAAAGAATTCTCTCAAAATAAATATCCAACCCAAATAAAAAGTGTTTGTCCAATTTTAAATTGTTGTAGAAAAACATGTTGGCAACATTAATCAATTGAAGAGGCTTAATGAAATTGGATAAATTAATGGGTAGGAATTCTATGGGTTAATTCTTCATTAATGAGAAAGCTCAAGCGGTTTCTCCCATTTAAAGGGTTTAGGTGGTCCCCGCCATTTAATTCAAATTGGCCGAGTATTTAGGCTCAAGTGGTCCCCACCACTGAGAATTCAATTTGAAGGATAAACTCATGTGTTCCCCTCCACCATAAAACAATAGATGTTTCAAGAATAAAAATAAAAAGTAAAATACTTTTTTAAATTTTCCAACAAAAAAGTGAAAAACAATCTTTTACCCTCGACCTAGTACGGTTTAGGTAAAGGTATCCTTAAGAGAATATCGGTGCTGGGAGTTTAAAGGTGTCCTCATATTTTAAATCTGAGTACCAGTTTAAAATTTATGAAATCCCACTCGTATGTTTACTGAACGTACATTAAAAAATGTTCAGAAATTCATTTTGGGCACATTGGGCCTCAGAATCACGCACTATCAATTTTCGCGTACTCTTAAAATTCCCATATACTTAAAAATACATTACATGGAATTTATAGGTCATTATATTCTCCCCTCCTCATGTCTTTGTGTCCCCATAATCCACATCACAAAACTAGGAAAACAAGTGAGGGTACTGAGCACATATTTGAGCCTCCTGCTCCCATGTGCTATCCTAGAGGTTCCTGTACTACAAAAGAACGTGCACCAGAGGTATCAACTGCCCACAAAGTACCTGCTCTTGTCGATCCTCAATCTCTACTAGAACCGATGTAAATGTCACCCCATATTTGATGTCCATCTCATCGTGGTGGATAATTTGAGAATGGCTGTGCACGTATCTCCTCGAATGGGATATGTGGAAGACGTCGTGCACCCGGTGCCACTGAGGTGGAAGAGATAAGTGGTAAGCCACCTCACCAACTCTGCTGAGGACCTGGAAGGGTCTGATGAACCCTGGAGATAACATCCTACCTCATTTAAATCTCTGTAAACCTCGTCAGGGTGTGACCCATAGAAAGAGGTGGTCACCATCCTCGAACTCTGGATGTATCTGTCTCTTATAGGCATAAGACTTCTTCCTGCGTTGTGCAGTCTTAATCCTCTCCTGGATGATATGAACCATCTCTATGGTATCCTGTACCATCTCTGGTCCCATGAGTGCTGACTCCCATGGGTCAGTCCAGCACAAAGGTGATCTGCAATGTCACATATACAATGCCTCAAAAATGTTCCGTCCTAATGGTGGAGTGATATTTGTTGTCATATGAAACCTACAAAAAAGTCAAGTGATCCTCCCAAATGCGACTGATGTCGAGGATGCAAGAACAGAGCATGTCCTCGATGGTCTCAATGGTCCACTCAGTCTGACCATCCATCTGAGGATGGAAGGTAGTGCTCAAATGAAGCTGCGTCCCAAAAGTCTCTTCCAACCCCTTCCATATCCAGGAAGTTAAATGTTCTTCACGATCATAGAAAATCATCAAGGGTACTCCATGTAGCTCCAAAATCTCCTACACATAGAGGTTTCCTAAGCTCTCTTCCGAACCCTGCTCTCTGATCGGTAGGAAGTGGGCCAACATTGTGAGTTGGTCGATGATCACCCAGCTAGATTCATGACCTCTGAACATACATGGATGTCCTCTCATGAAGTCCATGTATATCCCATCCCACTTCCACTATGGGTCCTCCAAAGGCTGAAAAAAGCTGCTGGTACCTGATTCATATCCTTCACTTGCTAAAAAGTGAGGCGCTGAGAGACAAACTCTGCTACTACTTTCTTCATTCCCGGCCACCAATGCGATCTTCAGAAATTTTGGTATATCTTCGACACTCCTAGATGTACCTCTAGAGGGTATGTGTGGAACTCCATCTACACTTCCTCCCAATGTGACACTAGTACCATGTTACGTACTCTGAATAGGATGATGTTCTCCCCTCCTTTAGAAAATCCATCAAGTTCATGTTCTGTGGATATCTGAGCACATCAAGTCTCGTAGTCAGTGTCCCCACATTGTGCCTCCATGAATCACTATTGAAGTAAGAGAGTGACTATAAGAGACTGAAGTAAAGCTAATCCATCACGTTCCATGAAGGATATATGAAAAGCGTCCAACTGCTCTATCACCTCACCTAGAAGCTATATACTACATCTTTGACTGAGTGCATCTGTTACAACGTTCCCCTTCCCAGGATATAGACTATTCTGAAGTCATGGTCCTAGAGGAACTCATGCCAAAGTTGATGTCTCAGGTTTAGGTCCTTATGATAGAATATATAACTGAGACTCTTGTGATTAGAGTACACTTTAAAACGTTCGCCCATCAAGTAATGTCAACACATCTTCAAGGAAAAGACCATAGCTGCTAACTCCAGGGCATGGGTAGCGTAGTTCTTCTCATGTTGTCTCAGCTGTTGAGAACCATAAGTGATCACTTCTCGTTCATGCATTAGGACACATCAGAGTCAGTCCTTGATGCGTCGTAGTAGACTATGTACCCTACACCCACCTCTGGTAGCCTTAAGATGGGGGCACTAGTTAGCCTCTGCCTCAGCTCCTGTAAACTCTGCTGGCATCTCTCTGACCACACGAAGGGTTTCCCCTTCATCATCAATGCTTATAGTGGTGCTACAACTCTAGAGAAAACTGGCACAAATCTCCGGTAGTATCTTTCCAAACCCTTGAATCTTCGAACCTCCATCACACTCCTGGGTGGCTCCCAAGCATGTACCGCCTCAATCTTCACTGGATCCACTACAACTGTAGCCACTAAGATGACATATCCCAGAAATTGAACCTCTGGGATCCAAAAATGGCACTTCGAGAGCTTACCATAAATCAGGTGCTCTCGGAGTGTATCCAGTACTACCTGGAAGTTATAGGCATGCTCCTCCTCCATAGCTGAGTAGATTAGTATGTTGTTGATGAAAACTACTACAAAAAGATCAAGGTATGGCTAAAAGATCATGTTCATGAGACCCTTGAATAGTGATAGAGCATTGTTTAAACCGAATGACATAACCAAGAACTCATAATGGATGTACTGACATCTGAAAGACGTATTTTGCACATCCTCGTCTCATAATTTGATCTGGTGATAGTTTAATCTAAGGTTTATCTTCAAGAACCACCGTTCTCCCATCAGCTGATCAAAGAGGTCATCAATCCTTATAAGTGCGAACTTGTTCTTCATGGTCACCTAGTTTAGGCGTCGATAGTCAACACAAAGTCTAAATCTCCCATTCTCCTTCTTGGCAAACAAAATTAGGGCAGCCCATGGAGAAAAACTGGGCCAAATGAACCCCTTCCCCTGCAAGTCCTCCAACTATACCCGCAGCTCACGAAGCTCCCCGGGAGCCATCTGATACACTAGTGTAGATATCTGTGCCGTCCCGGGGTAGAAGTCAATGTAAAATTCCACCTATATGTGAGGAGGTAGACCCAGAACATAATCAAATAAGACATCCCCATACTAGTCCACCACTTCAGGATACATCAAAATCTCCATATCAACTGTTCCAAGGGTAAGTTTAGCCAACTGATGAGTGATCGGCTTCACTCTCCTCCGGGTAAGTCCATATTATGCTTCAAATACTCCATTCTTGCCTGCGAAGGTAAACTTGGTGTCATCCATGCGGACACACCGCACTTTTCCCTAATACAGTCAATCTGAGCATAGACTATAGATAATCATCCCATACCTAAGATTACATCGTAATACCTTGATGCCACTACTAGGAGATCCCATCCTAAGCTCTTGACACATAGAGTAGGCTCGCACTGCTGGAACCAGTGCGTAAACTTTGAATCTGCTTTTGTAGAGGTCTCTAACTGTAAGGATCCACCCAACGGATCCATTAGAATCTCCTAGCTCAAAACGAGGGTAGTGGAAACAACATATTGACTGACATCATTGTCTATAAGTACGACATCTAATGTGGAGTAGGCAAATATCGTAGCTCGTATCATCTCGGGAGAGCAGTGATCATCGACCTCAGCTTCCTAAAGCTGATCTCTGACCGGTCTTCCTACTCCTTGTGGTCAGGGTGGACGACCTGGTAGTGGTGGCGGTAACATCATGAATCGTCACCCACCGCCAGCTACATAACCACCTCCTCTACCATGTCTGCCTGCTCCCTGCAGACCTTCTTGGTCGAACCTCTATCTCTGCCTAGGCGGTCATTCGACCGTCTTCCAATCATCTGTACAACAGGGTTGGACAATCATGAGCCATGTGGACCTGCCCACCAAATTAAAAACATTTCCCACTCTTGGAATGACTGGATCTACCTCGGGTTCCCCACACAACCAACCCTAAATCCTGCGATCGTCCACCTATAGGTCTGGTCTTTTTGGAAGTCTGTGAAATATGTCTACTGCCTGCTGCAAAAGACTTCGCTATGTGATGACTGGTGGTGGGTATCACTACTGGTGACTACTCCGGAAGGAAACTATCCACTTAGAGGGCTATCTCTAACACCCCACCTACATCTGGATGCTCAGAGAAATCCTTGAAGCCCTAATCTCTCACCTGAGTTCCTGCTCGATGGTCTGACCCCTAACAAATGGGTCCCACACCATATCTGTAGAGTAGTGTGAGAAGTCATTGAACCTCACTGAGTACTGAGCCACATTCATGATGTTCTTCTGTAGATGAAGTAGCTCATGTTTGCGCACTGCACAAAGAGTCACTAGAACAAGCTCTGCCCGAAATAGGCTCTCGATGTCTGCTGAGAGAAGTATCACCTCGTCGTGATCCTGGAGCATCAAGCTCCATCATCTGCCTACTACTTCCTATAGAAGGACAGTGACAAGGATCACCATGAGTTCACCTGGGGTCCTAATAGTCATAATACTCTCACCACATCCTCCAGCTAATCCTCAGCCACATGTGGGTCTGTCTCTCCCCTGAACCTTGGTGGCCTCTGGCGCTGGAACTCATGCAATGCGCTTAAGCGGTGTGCACCCTCTACTGTTGGGGATAATAGCATCTGTGGTAAAATGGGTAATGGTACCTCTAGTGCCTCCGATGAAGCCTCTATTGGAAGAGGGACCTACACTGAGGCCTCGTTGCTCGGTGGGATGTCAGTGCATACTATATCCAGAACCCTAGCTGGATTTCTGTGTAGAGGCATCCAAAAAAAAAACAGATGTGCAACAGTAAAAAAGTTATACATGGTGAGATGACTGAAAGAGATCACAAAGAAAACTCTTCAAAACACAAACGCAATCAGTTTTTTCATGCACTAAGTTGGAAATCAGAAACCTGGGTCCAAGTGTATGGATACGTCAGCCGCCGCACCAACACTGGATTGCCTAAACTGATAACTACACCCACCACACAAAACACTATTGTCGTTAAATGAAAGATCAGAGTCCTATGTTCTATGGTCGAACCAACTCCTCTGAAACCAATTTTCTACAACCCGTCCCCCGAGGTCTGTGATGTGACTACCCCAAGCCCGTCTTCTATAGGCCAGTGGTAGACGACTAGCACTAAAAGGCGTATTCCCTTAAAGTTGGAAGGAATTTCCTTTATAACCTATAAACAAATGAATCCAAGAACACAACAAGATACGAACTCATGTAAACTGAATAGAAAATAGAGTGATAAATGTAAAAAGGTGCTGGAATACAAGCCCAACAGTAATTGTACATGTACAACTAAAATACAATACAACTGAAAGAAAAGAATGGCCGCTACTAGGTTATCCTCCGAGGTTCCTTCCAGAAGGGTGGGTATGAATTACCTCCTCAGCAGTACATGCCCATCCATCTCCTCTACGTACTGTCACACCATACAGTCCACCTCTAGGCCCCATCTATCCCAGGTACCCTAAGCATTGATCATCATTGTCTGTCATCTGCACTGAACACCATGAGTTGCGAGCATAGCCTATTCCAGGGTGAATATAACAATACTTAATAGGGACCTCGAGACCCTCATGGTCTCACAAAAGCAACAATGGATAAAACACAAATAATTAAATCAATTGACAACCCAACTTAGGTATATGCCCATACATATACCTAAGATATCATGTATACCCATCTAAATCATGAGAAAACACAGAATCCAACTCAAAAGCCGAATGTTCAACTGTACCAAAATTGAAGGAATACCAAGAAGGTAAGTACTAAATAAGAATGCTACAAATAATAATTCCACAAAGGTTCTGACTCTACTCAAACCAGGTATTTCTTAGGTACAATAATAGAGATGATTATATGTAACTACTGAATCAACTTACTCTATTAAGAGGCAGGCCCATGAAGGATCGCTAATAATCATCAGACCCACGGAGGATCGTAGTACATCCTTAGTACATCATTAGACCCACATAGGATCTCTAGGTGATGACCCACATAGGATAGCTTGGTGCTGACCCACACAGGATCACTCAGTGTTGACCCATATAGGATCGCTCGGTGCTGACCCACACATGATCGCTCGGAGCAGAACCACACCGAATCGCTATGTGCTGACCCACACATGATCACTCGTTGTTGAACCAAACAGGATCACTAGAGTATTCCCGCTTGAAATCCTAGAGAGGTTCCATGTGGGACCCTCAATCACAGACCCATGAAGGATCTCTTTCTCAAATCACAGCCAGCTAATGGGTTCCCGCACTAATCTTGATCGTCTCCGGGAGAGTCCATTCCTCAAGCCACTGGTCGATACTCAAATAGCAAATAAGTCCCAAAAAGAAGTGTCTCCATAGACTTCCAAATTATAGGGGTCTCAACGCAACAGACAAAGCATCAATTGGACGCCCGATCTGTAAGTTATTAACCTTTTAGTTCTGAGGGCCCAGTTGGATTCGTGCTCAATCCAACCCAACCGTTTGTCAAATTTATGCAAATCTCATGTGGGTTATATCAATGGGACCGTCTGACTCCATGGTTTCTGATGCTGCAGACGGTTTTTCAAACGGATTTCTGGTGCCAATGTTATGGCCAAAATAGAGTAAATTGGTCAATGTGGGTCTGGGTCCAGTCTGACCCGATCGGACCGACCCGACCCGACACATCCTAGGCCGACCTAGTCTGGGTCGACCCAGCCCGACCTAGTCTGGGTCGACCCAGCCCGACCTACATGGTTGGGCCTGGACCACCTTGGGCGGCCCGACCTGGCTCTGGGTGGTCCGTCCATGAAGGTGCAGAGGCCGCGAGGGCTGCGAAAGCAGCACGGAAGGCGCGTGGCCACAAGTGCGGCGCGAGTCATCCTGGGGGGCGTTGGGGGCGCGAGGCCGCAGGGACCGTGGGGGGGTGCAGAGGCTGTGAGGTCGTGTGGATGACGATGAGGGCCGCAAGGAGGCGAAGTTCTGGGACAACGTAGAGGGAAGCAGGTTTGTGCGGCCGCGTGGCAGCACAGAGGACAACATGGTGGCATAGAGGGTCGCGGGGCGACATCGGTGCACCATGGCCTTTATGCGGCTCACGATGGTGCTGACCACTATTCTCATTCCCCACCAAGGATAACTTGTCCTCCTCCTTCATCATGAAGAACACACCAAAAAGTCGAACAACGGAGGGGTCGGGCCATGTTTGTTTTTCCCACACCCTCCATGTTAGAGTTGTAACAAGTGGCTCAACATAAACCATCAATAAAGAATGGAAAGCCATTACACCTCCCCCAATTGATTATTCCCAAACCCACAAAAGAAATCTTCCACGGATCAACTAATTAGAGAGCTGGTCCACATTCTTTATTTTAAATTGAATGAACATGGGCATAAATAATCATACACCACTAAACCCCTACCTCGAAGTATTGTTGTTGTGTATCGAGATAGAAGTCGAAGATGTCGACGTTCGTTACGCCCACCACACGCCTCTGATCCCGAGCTTTTTCATTGGATAAAGGTTATTTCAAGGAGGTGGATCTTAATTGTTCAAGATTTCCACTGTTGGAGGTTGACGCAAGGAAGGATTCGATGTTGTGGAGAGTTTCAATGTTCATCATTAGAAGAAGCGTTCTTCATTGGAGGATGTGTTCTTCCATGTTCTCCCAAAATCATCGCCAACCCTTTTTCCCAAAGAATGCTTTCAAAAATATAGTCAACCAAAAGAAATTGGTTTGTCCAATTTTAAATTGTTGGCACAAAACAAGTGGAAACATTAATAATTTGACGAGGCATAGTTAAAAGGGATAAGTTAATGGGGAGGAAGTCCATGGGTTAATTCCTCATTAATGAGGAAGTTCAAGGTGTTTCTCCCATTAAGAGGGTTCGGGTGGTCCCTATCATTAAATTCATATTGGGGGTGGTTTTAGGCATAGGTTGTCCCCAACACCGAGCATTCAATTTTGAGGATAAACTCTTGTGGTCCCCACCTCCAAAAATCAAAGGAGGTTTCAAGAATAAAAAAAATTCAAAAAATTCTATTTTTTCTCCAGGAAAATGTGAAAAACTATCTTTCACCATCGACCTACTACGATTGAGGTAAAGGTACCCTTAAGCGAATATCAGCGTTGCGAGTTCAACCGCGCTCTCAAATTTCAATTCCTAGTATCGGTTTAAATGTTACAAAAACTCACTCGAACATTTACTGAACGTACCTGAAAAAAATGTTCAAAAATTCATTCCGGGCACACCTGGCCTCAGAATCACACACCGTCAATTTTCACGGACTCGTAAAATTCCCATTCATTGGTAATCCACTGTCAACCCCCTATTCTGCAGTAAACCATTTTCAACCCCATTCATTGGAAATCCACTGTCAACTCCATGCAACGGTAGGTCATTTTCAACCCCAACCCAACGGTAAGTCGTTTTTGTCCCTTTCATAGGGACCCACATCTCTGGTCTTCCCTAGTGGTGTCACACCAACACGGGCTGCTAACCACACATAAGCCATAATATATCATCGCGTCATTGTCATCTGCATACACCCCGATTCTATTCCCCATCCTAAACTAAGTGGACATTGATCCAAGCTAAGGAAATGTACTTAGAAAACCCTCCTGAGACTCATGCCCATAACCCATGTCTCATCCAATTCTTTCCCTCGAGCATATGTGTTTTGGGAAATTCATCCAATAAACCATTGGTTCCCCTTCTTCTATGTCCCATCCATATAGGTCTCCAACATAGGTGTCTCATCACCTCACTGAACTACGCAGACATTGATTCTCTGCCACAAGGATACGTATATAATCTCTTCAAGGCTCATGACCAATACTACTATCATATTCATGATAATTCCATCTCATTCCCCACCACTTCCTTCAACCCTCTATCATCCATCATGATTCTTACACAGACTACCACATCCCGGTGAGATCATGTCAATTCACCACTTCACTGCTCTTAGCAGCACTTGGGTAACTAACTTTGGTTGAGCCCCAACATCAGTGTTCCCTCCAGTGGTTGCAGCCATATGATCCACTCTATTTAGTGTTCCAATAAGTCTGGTACATCTTCATTAGACGTTAAACTCATGGAATACCATAAGTTTAACATCGGAAGATGTTGAAAACTTCAGAGACATGACTGTGGCCTATAATTCCCCACATTTGACGTGGTATGCCTCGGGCTTCTGTGCCCTCGAGAAGACCGATTACAAGGGAAGAAAAAACTTGACCTCAACCATCATTGAAGCTAATCAATGTTTAATTATTTATTTTCATACTAACTATAGTAAATGTGGAAATCAGGTTCAAACCCACAGAGAAGAAAAATTTGACCACTAATCTTCTAAAAACGTTCAAAAAGACCCCACTATTGTAAGTAGCATGTATTATTTTCTAATTTTTTACATTTTTTAATATATTTTTACTCTTTTATGTGTATTTATTAAAGTGTAATGTGACAGAACATTTCAAATATTATATCTATACTAAATTAATTCAAGAAACAGTTCAAAACATAGAGAAACTGAGATAAAAAACACTAATAAATAAACAATTAAGTAAAACACCCGAGGAAATGTCTCCATTCGACGGGTCCTAAAAGTACTCCAATTCACTTAAAAGTTACTATAGTGAAAAACCCAAAATAGAATTTCTTACCTCCATCGCCAGATGTTATGTCACACGAGCCGATCGACTTAGGCTTTCTCCACTCCAAAATAAATTGAAAAGTTCGAATTGAAAAAAAACCATAGGAATAACATTCCATAAGTGACAATGTATTGTGAATTTATTATTTTATAAAAAGATGCGTCCTCGATCAATCTCACCGATTGTTTGTGGAGTTTTGAAAATTAAGTTCTTGTGGTAAAAAGCAATTGAATGATTCAATATTGATCTCACCGATCAATACTGAACACATTAATGTGTTAAAGTAAAAAAGGAAGAAAATTTTACCAGTGAACGTATTAATTCCCCGATCTCGATGATTTATCCAATTACCTTATTCATTATCAATACAACAAATGAAAACATACATGAAAAAATTAAAAGAATTCCAACACAAGGGAAGAAGAACTCCCCAAATACTACTATGCTCTCGGGCTCCATGGCCTCCAGATCATCTCCAATGCTTCTCCTTGAAGTCACCACTCCCAAAACGGATTGATTGTGGAAGGAGAAAGAGCGTATATCTCAAATTCTTTGTTCGTCGAAGTCAGAATGAGCCTCCACCAAAAAAGATTCATGTTTCTATGATTTTGTATCCTCTGTCATCTGTTGCATGTCACCGTACGATTCCACCGACATCAAAATTTCATCACGTGTGCACCGCCCACGTGTTTTTTTTGCATGACTCACATGTCGTGTTAGTTTTTACCTTACAACTAACTCTGAGTGAGTTAGTTGTGTGAATCTGAATGTTTTCTCATCTCTGGAATGAACTTGCACAACTAAGACAGAAAAATAATTAAATATTTCAACAAAAAAAGATTTACTTTTATAAAAAGAAGTGAAATGTAAAAATAAATAATTATTAGTTATTATTTTAATTAACATTTATTATTAATATTCTTAGTTATTTTATATTATTTATATAATTAATTTTTGAAGGTGATAAATTAATAATTAGATGAAATTAAATGTTTAGTATTTATTAACATATTAAATTTATAATATTATAATATAGTTTTTTTTGAATATTTATGTTTTTTAGATTATTACATTAAATTTATCATAAAAAATAATTTTATTTTAAATATTAAAATTTATATTATTTAGTTATTATAATTATTTTTTTATAAATTATAAATTTAATTATTTTAGTTAATTTTTTTAACAA
Source organism: Viscum album (assembly GCA_963277665.1). Classification (NCBI taxonomy): domain Eukaryota; kingdom Viridiplantae; phylum Streptophyta; class Magnoliopsida; order Santalales; family Viscaceae; genus Viscum; species Viscum album. Next base: position 2,052,886,775 of record OY728165.1, read on the forward strand.
TTCTATTTTATTAATTTTATATATCGTATATTTATTATTTATTCAGAATTATTATTATTAACGGTTTTGGTTTAGTTGTTTTTTTATGTTATGTTATTATTAAAGTTATATTTTGATTTATTTATTTTAAATAAATGCTTCTTCCTCCCCCCATTCTCAGCGCAGCAGAGGGTGTGTTTCTTCTTGTCCTACAGCATCCCACAACAGGCCAAACTCCAGCTTCTCCTTCAAACAGCGACACAACTCTTCATCAGGTGGCGTGGCGTCGTGGTTCTCCAGATCCAGCATGGTGGTGGGTTGCAGAATAGCAGCGGTGATTCTAGTTTCTCTACAACCTAGCGATTTCTCCTCTTGTGTAATTCCTCCCCCTGCTTGATGACGGCGCAGACTGGTTCAGGTTTATCTTGATGTCTTCAGCAACACACCTCATCGGAAGTTCGTGGTTTAAATTTCTCCGGTCTACATTTAATATGTGTGTGCCTCCCTTATGCGATGGCGAGTTCATTCTCCTCTGTGCAGCACAAATTTGACAACCCGATCCTATACAGCTCAGATTTGAGAAATAGTGCAGCATGTGACAGCTACAATGTGGAAGTTCTTCTTCTTCCTGACCCGGCAAACAAATTTCAGATATGATGAATTAAATTTGTTTCAAATTGTTTAAATCTGGTTCGATTTGGTTGAATCCATGTGATATTAAACTAAAAGTGGAACTATACTAAAAGTGGAACTATACTAAATATAACCATTTAATCTTATGTTAAATTATTATTAACATGAATATATTAAACTAAAAGTGGAACTATACTAAATATTAAATTAGGAAAAAATTTAATTTTTCAAAGTGAATATTAAAACTAAACAATTATTATACAATGATTAATTAATTATAATAGTAACTATATCAAATTAAATTAATTAAAATAAATATATTATTATTGTATTATTAAACAATTATTTTAATTAATGAGTTTAATAAATGAAAAAATTTTATAATATTAATTTTATAAAAGTTGAATTGCTAAAACATGACTAAAAAATTTGTTATGTTGTTTTAAATTAACTATGTTTTAGTACATGTAATGTTAAATTAACAACTACATTATTTATGTGAAAACATAAAATTAATTAATAATCTAATTATTGTTAAATTATTAAACAAGCAGACAAAAACACAAAACGTTTAAAATTAATGTATGTTATTTTTTAACTACTTAAAATCATAAAATACAAGTTTAATTATAAAAATTGATTAAACAAAGAATTTAATAAGAAAATTAAAATAATTCCATTATTTGTTAAAAAGTATTAAAATAATTAATTAAATAGCTAAAAATTAATTTCAAACGATTTGGAAAAACATTAGTTATTAAGGCCTCATCAAATTCCCCCAAACCCAACCATTGTTTTTCCTCAAACAATTTCATGTTTTATTATCTTTGAAAATAGAAGTATGATATTCAATATTTTGCTAAAAATGTAACATGTCCATCAAATTGGAACAAAGGCCAAAAACATGTCAAATAGCATTTAGAAAAATAATTGCTCATATGAATCTTTCTTAGAATAAATTATCAAAAGGTAATCTTGAAAACTATGAATCATCTAGCAATGAACATATCCTTCCTAAAATGTGATACTACATAGTGACTCATTTCAGTCTGAACTCAAGTTCTAATTCTAAGATTGAATAGAGGATAAGTTTATGTGGAATTATGAACTTAACCAATAATAACTTTGGACTTTGAAATTTATCCTAGGTTCCAAAAATAAATATATTTTTTTTTGTGAATCACCACAATGATACAACCTAAATTACTCTCATATAAACTAGTTACACCCCTTCTTCATTTGACATTCATCATTCCCCACACCTTAATGAACTGATATTTGACCCTATACATTTTATCTAATTTTTCCAAAGCCTTGTATCATTGTTCTGAGAACTGTGCATATGATCTTATTCATAGTGTACAAAGGGCTAATAGTAATAAAAAATGCACCCATCATCTAGGGTTTCAGAGACTCAATGTGGGATCCTAGTTTCCCAAATTACTCCAGTTTCAACAGTTTTTTATAAAATTCATTTACATTGTCTAATTAAGGTGATTTCCTTAATAATTAACTAAAAAATGTGTCCCCTGGGATCAATTACAACTTCCAGTTCCAAGGGTGATGATTATAATTCCATTAAAAGTTTACCTACATCACACTCAAAAGTAGTTCATAAACCAAATGTACATAAAACCACTAATTATGTTCACTTGGCGATCATTTTTCTTCAATAATTCCAGAATAAAACCCATTCTTAACTACCAATCATGCATCATCCAAAGGCAGGACCCTTTTGAGAAATAGTGTAAATCATGAAATTGTGCATGAATTTTGAAATAATTTAACCAATTTTTACAAAAATATTTATGTTTGTTTGGTAATTGATGAGTTTAAATTTAAGATCAATTTAGAACAGTTAAGAATAGACCGCTTCCCCTACACTAAAAACCCAAATTTTCACCAATGTTGACTTCAAAATATGTAAAAGAACAATTTGACATTTTAATTTCAAAACAGATATTCAGTTTTGTACATCAAATACATGTTAAAAGGTACCCATTGAATTTGAAAAATATTGTTTTCCACAATGAATAACTTATCAGTATGTTCATAAAATTAGTACATGCATTATCATTTAAGTCCAGTGACACAAAATTTCCATTAATGTACAAACATGGAATATAACTTGTACGTTCACAGTGTACTCGGTGTAAGCAATTTAATAGATTGAGTTCAATAATATGTTCAATGGAGAAAAATAATGAATGCTGAAACACCCCAACCTAAACCAGATTCAATAAAAAATCTCTCAGCTAGCAAGTACCCCCCCTCCCCACACACAAACTTCAGTTCATGTAGTGAATGGTTTTAAAATATCATTGAATTCCAAATTTAGAAAAACGAGAACATGTAGAATTTATTATACATGTAGAGTTTTCAGGGAAAGAAAGACAAGAAAAATATTTCCTAAAGTACAAGTAGAATTTTTTAGAAGCAGCAACATAAAAAGAAAATTTCTTCAAGCAAAAAATGCAACATATTTTTTAAAGAAGTAATGAGTTGAATAATGAAATGAAAATTAATAGTAAGGAACTTCCCTGACATAATATTTTTCATTAATCCTTCAATAAGAGAATTCCACTCCTTTATTACACTGTAGCATCCTAAAAATTAGAGCATGTACTCCATTCACAAATATGTAGTAGTGACAGAAAAAATATAACATAACAAATCTATACATTATTAAACACAAAATTGTACAAAAAATAAAAAAAAATAAGAATGAGTTTTCTCCAATGAAGCACTGTGTTTAAAGTGTTCAATTAGACTTTAATTAATCACAATTTTTTATTTATTAACTCAACAAAGAGCATGAGTTTCCTCCCATGAAGCCTAAGATTTATAGGCCCCAGCCAGACATTATTTTCCTAGATATTTATATCCATGATCATTTAATTGGAAAGAATTATTACTAGTGTGAACTTCGTTATTATCAAAAGATTCAATAATACGATCAACCACTACATACTCATCTATGGTACCAAACAAATTTCTACAATTATTTTTTAAAGAAAACATTTTCTAATATACTGTCTAGCACATTTTAGCCTATAAAGAACACTTCTTCATCTCTAAAAATCATCAACAGATTCTTAAAAATCACCAAATTGACCATGAATTCTTACATGGATTCCACCACACATAGAGGTCAGCTACAACCCAAAATTAGAAGAAAAAACATTAGAAAAATATTTAGTATTTTCAATGAATGTTCCCAAAGAAACTTGCACAAAAGAAAACTCAGAAAACTCTTGGAAGAAGAATTCATACTCAGGTTCCAATAGGTGGCGTCCAATGTCCACCGATGGCCAATTTATTGGAAGTTTTCATGTTTGGGTTGGAAGTCATCAAAAATAACATAAAATTGAGCATGAATAAAATTTCCCAGAAAACACACTTTCACAAAATCGGCACAATATAGTTTTTCATCGGGACTCTACCTAGAAATTTATCCAACATCAGAAACCCTTACACAGTCGACTTCATATAGAAAAAATTCAAAAACAGGATGAGATGATTCAAGAAAATTTTGTAACTCACTTTCTAGAATGGGTTCATGGGAATGATTTTTCTCGTCTTGAGGAAGGAGTGGGGCATTAATATAATCCTGAAGAAATGTTTCAATATGTTGGCGAATCATAATCTCTGTGACCTCAAGAGGGAAATAACTATTCTCTTCTTAAACCACAATTTTAAAACATTATTTCTCCACAAAATCTAACAAATTACAACCAACCACATGTATAGGCTTTTCAAACCCTAAAAACTCCTCCACATCATCATTAGCTTGGAGAGTGAGATTCCCCTTCAACACATCTATGACAACACTAGCTGTAGAAAGGAAAGGTCCCCCTAAGATGATCGGTACATTTTAATCACAATCCATATATATAATGAGGATGTATGCGGGTAGTGTCAGTTTTACTACACTCACTAAGATATCATCCACCCTCCTTGAATGTTGTGTGAGTGACCTATCAGCAAGTTGAAGACAAACAAAATTTGGTTGCAAATAAATAAGACCAAACCTTTTAAATAGGGAGTAAGGCATATGATAGATTATTCATCCTAAGTCACACAAAAAAATTATGTTTCTTACTTACTCTTATTTTTCATTGAATAATAAATCCTCTAGGGTCCTTCAATTTTAGAGGAAACTGCTTAAACAAATCGCTCTACTATTTTCATTGAGATTAACATTTTATAACTTCTTACAATCATTTTTATTTTTTAGAAACCTTTTGGTAAAAGAAACATATGAAGGGATTTTATCTAAGGCTTCTACAAATGGGATGTTGATACATACGTTTCAAATAATTTTATGAATCCTCAATTAGTCAGGTTCATTATTATTTTTCATTCTTTCAAGGAAGGAAATGGAGGCATAATTTTTTAGAACAGGTTGATTATTATTCTTCTCCTCAATTCAATTATTTTTATTTTCATTTTTAAGTAATTCCCATATCATTTCCCTCGATTCATGAATTTTTTCAGATGTATTTTCACAATTCTATTCATGTTGAACAATGAAATCCATATTCCCAAATTCTGTTTCAAGCATATTTTTCATTCCAGATTCAGTTTTTTCAGATGTTTTAGTTTTCCTAGAGTGTATCTTTACTTGTTCGTTGGTTTGAAGGCTTGATCTTGTGGTTACAACAATGATATTCTCTCTTGGATTAAGAATTGAATTATTGGTTAGCATTCCCTTTTCCTTATCACATTGATCACTATCCATTTGAACTATTTGATGTTCTAAATTGTGAATCATACCATCTATTTACTTCCTAATTGAACTGATCTATCCCAAAACATGTTGTAACAGCCCCATTAACTCTCATTGAGAATTAAAAGATTCATCCCCATATTGGTGTGAGTTATAAATTTTAGGATGGGATTGCTAGTTAGGGGAAGTGGTCTGTTTTATGACACCTTGTTATTTTCAGGACAACTTTCAGTGATTTTGAAAACTATAAGTGCACGGATTAGAGAATTTATCATTTGACCCTTAGTAACTATCTCTAAAATCCACAAATTGGGTTCTCTCATCAAAATGGATTGGTAGATCCAAATTAAGAAAATGTGTTTTAGTGTGACCGAATATCCCACAATTATTACATTGCTCCCTTAGGACCCTATCACGAACTTTAGCAGGAAGAGGATTGACTTCACCATTATGGATGACCCTCTTCTTAGAGAACTTGTGCGGAGATTTTTGAGCAATATTTTCATACCAATGTTTCATCTCATCAGAAGTGGAGTTAGAAAAGTCCCCCCATCAAATTCGTTAACTAAATATTGGTTGTAATGGTTGAGAGCATTAAATAATGTTTCCATGAGTAAATGGGGAGAAAACTGCTGGTTGAGAATTTTACTCAGAAAATATTCTAAACCTATCCCATTCCTTAGGAAATAACTCTCCCTCATCCTGAAAAAACATAGTAATTTTTTGCCTAATCTCAGAGGTGGTATTCCTAGGATGGAATTTTGATACAAAGGCGGTAAACACCTCTTCCCATATATCAAAAAACTTCATCATCTATGTTCTGAAACCAATTCCTAGCCTTCCCCTTTAGACAAAAAATAAACATCATCAATATGAACTCCTCCTCACAAAACTCTCTCATAGGTAAATGTTGTCCATAACTGTAGAACTCTATTAAAAAATTAAGTGAATCCTCTCTTGGAATACCATAAGATGATGGAAGTTAAGAAATGAGAGAATGTTTAATTTCATAGTACCTAGACCTATGGGAAAACCTAATAAAAGATGGGTTATTTGATACAATTGGAATTTGAAACTCCCTATGTCTAGGTTACTAGATGGTTGGAACTTTGTGTTGTGGGAAATTTATGTTTTGGTCAGTTCTATTATCGTAAATCTACATTGCAATATTTTTTAGGAGCATCTAAATGTTTATTTAGTTTAGATTTTGAAGACTCTAATGTAACAATGAATTCCCTTGTACTCATACAAAGTATAATAACAGTTCAAAATAGCACAGAATTATAACTAACAAGAGATCAACAATACATAAAATAGTAGTAATTCGGTAGTAATGGAAGGATGTTTTTTAAAAAATTTAAAATTTTCAATTATCTTGGTGTTTTTTATATGTTTTATTTATTTTATTAGAAAATTAAGGGCTTGTGCCTTCCCCTACAACCACACCCAAAACATGACATCAAAATTCATTGAAGCCGATCAAAGATTAATTATTTATTTTCATACTAACTACTGTATTTGTGTAAAGTAGGGTCGAATGCACAGAGAAAGAAAATTTGACCACTATTCATCTAAAAACACTCAAAAGACCCCACTATTGTAAGCAGCATGGTAGATTTTCTATTTTTTAACATTTTTTTGATAATGTTTAATCTTTTATGTGTATTTATTAATGAGGAATGTGACTGAATATTTCAAATATTGTATCTAAACAAAATTATAGTAAGAAATATTTGAAAACATAGATAAATAAATATAAAAAACGCTGATAAGTGAAAAATCATTTAAAATGCATGGGGAAATGTCTCCATTCTACTAGTTTTAATGGAAATACATTTCTAATAAACGTTACTATAGTGCACCAAAAAAAAGAATGACTTACCTCCCTCAATTAGAGTTAATTCATATAGGATGATCGACTTCAGATTCACCACTCTAAAATAAATCAACTGTGAAAATTTTGAATTGATAATAACAACAGGATGAACTCGCCATAAGTCCCAAACTACTGTGAATTTATTAATTTTTTGGAAAGATGTGCCCTAGATCTATGTCGCTGATTATTTGTGGAGTTTTGAAAATTATGTTCTAATGGTAAAAAGCAATTGAATGAATTCAGTATTGATCTTGCCGATCAATATTGAACACATTAATGTGTTAAATGAAAAGGGAAGAAAATGTAACCAGCAAAAGTAGTAATTCCCTGAGCTCAAATATTTATACCATTAAGATTTTCATTAACAATAAAACAAATTAAAACATACACGAATAGAGTTCAATAATTCCAACACGATGGAATAAGAACTCCCAAAATACAACTCTACTCTCGGGCTACTTGGCCTCTAGCACATCTCTGTTTCTTCTCCCAGAAGTCTCTGCTCTCAAAATTGTGTGATCATGGAAGGAGAATGAGTCTGTTTCTCCAATGGGGTGTTCGTCGAAGTCAGAATGAGCCTACACCTAAAAAATTAATTTTGCTCTTCTTTTGTATCCTCTGTCATCTACTGCATGTCACAGAATGATTCCACCGACTTTAAATTTCCCTAAATTGTGTAACGCATAAGTGGGTTTTTTTATTAACCCACATGTCGCACTAGTTGTTCCATTGTAACTAACTCTTCATGTGTGAGTTGTCTGAATCTGGAAGTTTTACCGTCTCTTGAATGAACCTTCATAGCTGAGATAGAAAAATAAATAAATACTTCAAAGTTAAAAGATTACTTTTATAAGCAAAAGTTAAATGTTACATTAATATATTATTACTTATTATATTAATTATTATTTATAAATAATCTTCATAGTTATAAGTTATTATATATTTAATTATTTTTTAAAGGTGATAAATAAATAATTAGATTAAATTAAAGGTTTAGTATTTATTAAAATATTAAATTAATAAAATTTGTATTTAGTTTTTTTGTATATTTATGTTTTTTAGATTATTACTTTTAGTTTATCATAATATATAATTTTATTTTAAATATTAATATTAATATTTTTTTATTTAATATAATTTCTATTATTTATTTTATATAATTTATATTTTTTATTATAAACTATAAATTTAATTATTTTAGTTAATTTATTTAACAATTCTGTTTTACTAATATTATAATTTGTATATTTATTATTTATTCATAATTACTATTATTTATGATTTTGGATTAGTTGTTTTTTGACTTTATGTTTTTATTAAAGATATCTTTTTTTTAAATAAATTCTTATTCCTCCCCCCAAATCTCGACAAAGCAGGGGGAGGGTTTCTTCTTCTCTAGCGGGTTCACATGGCGGACCGAACTCTAGCTTCTCCTTCAAACGATGACACGACACTTGAACAGGTTGCATGACGTCCCGATTCTATAGATCCTGCACGGTGGTGGGTTGCAGACCAACAACAGTGATTTAAGATTCTCCACAACCCGGATATTTTCCCTCTTGTGCAGATCCTCCCCTTCTTGATGATGACGTAGACTGGTTTGGGTTAAACATGAAGTCTTCAGTAGCACATGACTTCTGATGTTCAGGGTTCAAATGTCACAGGTGTACTTTGACTATGAGTTAGACTCTCTTAGGTGATGGTGATTTCTTTCGCATTTGTGCATAGAAGATGCAATAACTAGATCCAACACAGCTTAAATATGAGGAATAGGGAATCATGCAACAACTACAACGTGGTTGTTCTTCTTCATCCTGATGAACACTGAAACTTTAGACCTACAAACAAAATTCAGATCTGATGAATTCGATTAATTGTAAATTATTTATATCTGGTTCGATTTGGTTGATTTCATGTGATATTTTGATTCACTAGAAGATTTCCCAATAAGCAAAAGGATGTAAAGTGGCAGGATGAGTTATAGTGGAAGAGAGTCATGTTGCCACCGGTGATGAGATCATGAAATGGAAGAAACAGTGCCATGGGGAAGCGGTGAGACTAATTGGAACCAATGGCATAAGAGATATGGTGAGACAATGATTAAAAGAATGGGAAAAATGGTTCTTTTGGTTGATATAGTTCCATCATAAGACAAAGCGGTGGCACAACAAAAGATGAAAATGGTGTCATCACATAACTGCAAAAAAAGGATGAGTAAAATAAATTAAAACATAAATAAAATCTAAAAAACATAAATATTTAAAACTAAAAATTAATTAAAACAACAGAAAATTTAAGTAAGTCATAAAAATTAATAAAATTATAAAACCATATAAACTAAAGTTAAATTATTAAGAACCTCAAAATATTAAACTAAAATTTGTACTATACTAAAAAATTATATAAGAAACAATTAAATTATTAAAAATTATTTTATAATTTAAACACTTATAATACAATTTAAATTATTTATAATAATTATTGTATCAAATAAAATTAATTAAAATAAACAGATTATTATTATATTATTAAATAGTTATGTTAATTAATTAAATTAAATTAAAGAGATTTAATAAATAAAATAATTTTACAATCTTGAATTTATAAAAGTTGAATTTGTAAAAGAAAACTAAAAATTATGTTATTTTTTATTAAATTAAATACGTTTTAGTATATAAAATGTTAAATTAACAACTAAATTATTTAACTAAAAACACAAAATTAATTAATTAAATAATTATTGTTAAATATTTAAACAAGCAAACAAAAACAACAAACTTATGAAATTAAATTCAGATATTTTTTAACTATATGAAAGAATAAAATACACGATTAGATATAAAAATTTATTAAATAACAAATTTAAAAATAAAAAATACAAAAGTGCCATTATTTGTTAAAAAGTGTTAAAATAAATAATTAAATTGATAAAAATTAATTTAAAAAGATGTGAAAAAACATGAGTTTTTAAGGCCACTTCAAATTCCCCACACATAACCATTGTTTGTCCTCAAACCATTTCATGTTTTATTATCATTGAAAACATAAGAATGTTATTCAAGATTAGGCTCAAAATGTAACATGTCAATAAAATTAAAACAAAGTACAAAAACATTTCAATAAGATTTTATAAAATGAATTTCTCATAGGAATAATTCATAGAACAAATTATTAATAGATAATCTTGAAAAATATGAATCATCAAGAAATGAAGATTTCATGCCTCATATGGGATACTTCTTAGTGACTCATTTCAGTCTAAACTGAAGTTCTAATTCCAAGGGTGATAAGTGGTTATGTTTATGTGGAATTGAGAACAAAACCAATATGAGCTTTGTACCTTGATTTTCACCAAGGTTCCAAAAAATTAATATTTTTTTATGTGAATCAACTCAAGGATACAATCTAAATTACTCCTATATAAACCGGATTACCCCTTATTCATATGGTGTTCATAATTCCCCTCACCTTAATTAACTCATATTTGACCCTATACACTTTGTTTAATTTTTCTGAGGACAATCATCATTGTGCTGCGAACTGTACATATGCCCTTTTTCATTGTGTATAGAGGGATTATAGTAAACATAATCAAACCCATCATTTAGGGTCTCAGAGACTCACCGTGGGATCCCAGATGCCCAAATTAAACCAGTTTCAAATATATTTTATAAAATTCATTTACATTGTCTCATTATGGTGATTTCTTTAATAATTAAAAAAATGTGCCCCTTAGGATCAATTCAATCTTCTAGTTCCAATGGTTATGATCATAATTCTATTATACTGTTACCCATATCACTCTCAAATATAGTTCCTATAAGGCCCCAGCCTTAAACCTTACTTAATCTTGAGTTATTACAAGATTACACATTGAGGATCTTTTCAGGTTTAGAGTTTTAGAGAATTAGATCATGAAACTTTCATTACATTCCACATTTAAACAAAGTGGTTACATAAAAGACAGTATTCATTCTTCCCAACAGCAGAAACATATTTAAAATATAACACAGATTCTTTCTTGACACATCCTTGACACTATCATCACATCATGTACCTTTCCCTTGACCTGTGAAAAACATTTCAAAAACTTGGGATGAGCATAAAAAGCTCAGTAAGGGTTATAAAAATATGGAAAGGAAACATGAGTTCATATATACATAAGAATGAAATAATACTTTACCCATAAAACATAGGCACTTTAACATACCTCATCAAACCATGAATAAATCATAGAAAACATAAGACATAAAGGTAACTTGAGGCATTCATAACATTCTTACGTAGGGAGTAACCCTCTTGGTTACGTTTGGAATACCCATCATAGTATATTCCCTAAATCTCTTCGGAGAAACCTTAACGTTTCACTCCTTCGCGTTACCCAATGCATTGGAGAGCTATATCGGGCTCACCCGCCCTTAGTTTATCACGGAACCACCCATTTTCATAACAATTCCCAAGAACCATAACATAAACGTATCACATAAAACATGCATAAAGGAAACATAACATTTCCTCATTTCAATCACAATATAACATTTTAGTATATTGAAATAATGAATCCGTCCAAAAAGAAACCATTTCCAAAACCATTTAAAACATTTAATAAGGAGATTTTTGAATCAAAGTGTCCCATACCACCTTGAAGCTTAAAATTTTAAACCATTAATATCCATATAAATAAATCCTTAAAACCATTTTGAAAACATGGATATTAATAATAACAAATAATTAAAACATTTAAAACGATATTTTGGTTAAAGGGGTTTTACCAAAATTAGAGACACTTGAATACAATAATTGAGGAATAACATTTATTCAGAACTTTATAATATCATGAGAATAAATGGATTCATGATATAATACTCCAAAAGACAGTATATACACCATATAAGAGTGAATTGGTGCATAACAACAATGAACCCTCAATAGAAAAGTCAAATGTGATGAAATCCCTTATAAAGAAGGTATCCTTAAATTAAGGACAAATCAATCTCAAAAATATGTGTGACAAATATAAATACACCCCATATAAGTGGATATTAAGTGTACAACAATAAAAGGTCATTCACACATATTCAATGGATTTCATGTTCAATGACTACATGTTGAACCCAAAGAAATCGAAATTGGGTTAAAAAGTTCCCTTGACAGCCTAACGGCATCACATCAAAATGAGTTGAAGAGAGATAAAAAGAGTATATCATCACTTGGAAATAAAAGTTACATCAATAAGGATATATGAGAACATATCCCAACATAACAATATGTAAATTAAAAGACCCAATAAAAGAAGTCTTTTAAAAAATAGGAGGGTGAAAGGTTCCCTTACTGACTTGGGTATCTTTCAAAACATAGACCCCATGAAAGAAGGAAAATAGATCATTGATGTAAATACTCATAAATGAAAGTATATTACACAAAGAGTAGAATAATGGGCAGTACATACACCACTCAATGGAAGTTGTGGCAAATGTAGCATAAATCTCACGGGAATAAAAGTGAGATGAAAAATCCCTTATGAAAACTCGGTAGCCTAACGGTGCCACATAAAACTTCCGAATATGGATTGATGATATCAAATAGGGTATCTCATCACATTACAATAAAATGTACAGAATGATTAATATAAAAGAACATCCCCCAACATTACAAAGAGGAGCTTAAAATAAGTGACATAAAGGAGAGTACTTAAAAGGAAAGAGAGAGGTTAGATCTCTTACGAAAGTTCGGCAGCCTAACGGCGCCACTCAAAACTTCCAAAATGGATTGATTAGAGAGAATAGGGTCTCTCATCACATGAACATAAAAATTACAGTAAGTGTAATATAAAATATCATCCCAAACAAGAAAGATGAGATTTAAAAGGAATGACATAAAAGTGTTTACTGAAAAAGAAAGAGAGGAGTAGGATCCCTTACCTCAGGTCCGACTTGACTCGATCGTTCTTTAATCTCCTGAATAATAAACTTGAGTTAATTTCTACTTCCTTAAGAACCTTTTTCAAGTTCATTATTACTTTTATATCACTTATTACCATGTTATAAACACTATGTAATCATTAAGTTAATAATGATTGTTTTGTCGATATTTGGTTCTTAGGTCGAAAGTGGACTTCTTACAATTACATGTTGTTCATGTGGCCAAATGATTATTATATCCAGTATTGTATTCATGATTTAGATATAATATATTTCATATATATCCAGTACATTCAAGCATTTATAACATTACATAATCATTTAGAGTTAAGAAATGAAATGCACCGTTCATGGAGACGGTAAGACGTACGTACGCATGAACGCTACTTTCATTTCTATTTCATATTTTATAGAATGGAATAATAATGATATAAAGGTAGATTATAATTCCAGTATAATATCATATATAATATCATAGTTCCATCCTTTATACGTCCCACATATGGTATTTAACGAATCAAATCACTTTGAGGGGGCGGTAGTCCGCACTTCCTTAAATGAAGATATCGCGTTTACCCATAATGGAAACCATAAACGTATGCCCAAAATGAAAAAAAAACAGAAGCTTAAGGAAGACATAAACATATTATATATCATATATAAAAATAGTGACATCATAATGGCCACCTTTGAAGGTGTTAAATGAGTATTGAACAATCATCGTTTCGGGAGGCAGAATTTCTCCATCCACGGAAACCGTATGTTTTTTAACCATTTGATGTAGTTGTGTGAGAGTGTCGCTCAAATAAATATTATAACAACATCCTAGTATATTGAAGATACTGGTGTTGTTACAAAAGAAGTAAATAAAAAGAGTTTAGGGGGTTGGAGAAGCAAAATAAAACAAATGAACATGAGAGAATGAATTACCTTTAAAAGTGTAACTCCTTTTGATTTGAGCCTAAAGGCTTCCTTTGAAAGGATTCTGCCCAAAGGGAATCCTCTAGGGTGAGGAGAGGGATGTGGAGAGAGTAAATGGGCAGGGGTTGGCCGAGACAAAGGCTTGAGGAGTGTGTTATATGTGGTAGAGGTGGGGGCCTTTTATAAGAGGAGAGGAGGGGCACTTTTGGAAAGTAAGAAATATTACTTTATTTGAAAATGTGTTTCAGTTTCAAAAGGTCCCACATTGATATAATTAGTGGATAAGGTGATAAGGGTTAGAAATACACCCATCCAATAAGTTTTGGACATGTGTAGTTCATAGATTTTACATTATCTTTCCATTTTATTTAAATCGTCAAATAATGATGTCATCGCTGCATCATTATTATGTCATAAATAATTTAATTTATTTAATGTCTAAAAATTTAAAAAAAAATACTATTATGTAGGAAATCTTTTTAGCTATCCAATGAATATTTATAATCAAAACTATGACTTGTATATCCCCACTTAAAAATTGTTTTAGTAACACATATCATGTTTGTGTCAATTTTACTTTTACATTAAATAAAATGTTATTTATGTCATTTCCCAACCAAAGTGGATCCATGGGGTCCCCAAGTTGACCCATGGCTTTTCATGGTCGGACATGATACAATCAATAGGTGTAGGACAAGTGTCATGGTGTTTTCACATTCTTATAATATCATTTTTACCTTAAACTACACTAATTACCTCTAATCGCGATTAAAAACTTAATAAGTTACTATTCACCAAAAAATTATTTTAATCTCATTGAACCACATTTTACTTCTTAATGAAAACCATGTATGTCGGATTTTTGAAAATCAAAACACAATGATGGCAAAATTTCATTTAAACGGAAAATCAGTTTTTATAAGTACCACTTAGTGGTTTCACTATTCATCAAAAATTGAAGTTTTTCAGAAAAATCCCAAAAATTCACCCTAACCTATATTTGATATTCTGATTCAAAAATGAAGTCCGTTTTACAAAATTAAAAACATATAAGTCACATTAATTAATTTAATAATTAATTCCCGTTGTCATGACAAATAGCGTGTTTTATGAAACAATAAGTATCAAAAGATTGACACTAGTTTAAGTCTGATTTCAAAGTGAAATTGATTCCAACGACCACTATTGGATTTAATGGTAAAAATATTTTCTAATTTCACTTTAAAAACAATTCAAAATATTATCTAATCATATAAATAAATTAGATTAAAAAGAGGTTTTGAATTAAAACACAACATTTTACACTATTCATTAAAAAATGAACTTTATCAGAAAAATACCAAAAAATTACACAAAGTAAAATTTGATGTCCCGATTCTTAATAAGAGTTTTATTTGGTCAAAAATAATGTATAAGAGTGATAAAAACTATATTTAATGACAGTTCTCCATTAAAAGGTGATAAGTGAACCTTTAGTGAAAACTAGGGCATATACACCTAAAATTGAATTCTTTCCGTATTTTAAGCCTTTAGATTTTACTAAATAAATGAAAAAACATTAAAAAACATATATAATAATATTTTAGTTATTTCTATCCATTCCCACCAATACAACGGCTACATGTTAATTACCATTTGAAATAATATTATTTTACTATTAGAGTGCAATGTAAGATTCCCAAGAAACTCGTTGTTACGTGTTGGGTACGCCATCGAGCATAGCGTCCCCTTTAAAGTCATATTAATATTTTATTCACAAATATGTATAAATATGAAAATGTCATATTCATTATTTACCTGGGGTGTTACATCCTTCCCCCCTTTTGGGAATTGCGTCCTCGCAATTTTAAAATTACGCTTGGAAACATCCTTGAAAGTCCCACATCGGAACAAGAGTCGGTAAAACAACCACTTTAAAATAAAGGAAGATAAGTACAAAGTTCACCCGAGTTAAACCATACTAGGACTCCATGTAAGAAAACATGGATATGGAGGAGAAAACATAGGGTCATGTTCTGATGGAGAGTGATAGAAAACATGTTTAGGAGAAAGTTAATAATGAGAAAATCACAAACTTGTGATGGGTTAAACGGTGTTGGGTTCCCCAGTAGGAAAAGTTAACAGACAACATTTTTGTTTTAAGTTACTTTTTATTGAGGAATTTATTCATAAGGAAACATAATCACTTATCATGTTGAAATTCAACTTTTACTAGATTCCTTAGTCAAACTCATATTTTTTTCCAAATGACGAGTATTTAGGGAGACTTTTTCGCATTAAGAGTACTATAATCAACTTCTAGAGAATAACCTAATCCCCAAAAGAGAACTATATACATCCCATGTATTTAGGCTTTAACCAAAACCAAAACCAAAAATGTTAGTAAAAGATCAGATAATCCAGGAAAGGATAACCCCTTATAAAAAGAAAATCTATTCTTAATCTCCAAAATTTGTCCAACAAAACCCAATGTTCAACAAGGACCATCCAATAAACAATTTGTCCATAAAATTCTTCAAAGTAAACCAATATAAGATTGAAACCCAAATATTTTAATGATTTAGTCACATAGTCTTCCAAGTTAAATCGTAACATTTATCTCCAAACAACATCAGTTGCTCCTAAAGTCTCACATCGAAAAGTAATTATCCTAATCACATATCCTCTAAAATCAACATACTCTTAATTCATAAAATCATATAACTAGAAAGAATCAGTCAAACTAACCAGGGACTTCACGTATTCCAGTGGTAGGCGATAAATACCAGTCGCACTTTGGTTGTGGGTTCGATTCCTGCAGCTTTGTCCGACGCGACGGGTAGTCACACGGTCTACGTGTTGTCCTTTTTCCAAAACTATATAATTCTTAAAACATTCCCCAAAATGAGATAAAATCTTCAAGAATAATCATAAAATATTTTAACTTCACGTTTATCTCATTCCTTTCATTTTCCATCATATCATATAATAACCCATAATTACCGCAAAAGTAAGGATCATATAAACCCTAATGGTTACCTTAATAATTATTACCTGAATTTCCACATCTAGTTGGCCATATCGTACATGATCCATTAGAGAACTCACCAAGGTTGAAGTGATTGATCATGACTCCTTGATAGTTGGTTTAGAACAACTATGAGATTCCTCATTGAATCCCCCATCTCATCCAGTGTCTTAATCAGAGAACCACCACAGTTTCCTTCAAACCCATTGTCACTTTGGTGCCTGCTAGATCCATCTATTTACTAAAACCAAAAAGTTCAGTGTGAGTATATCAACAAAACCATCATGTACTAATGAGGAAGGTAAACACTAAGATATACTTACTCATTCACTTTATCTAAAATTAGGACTCTTTCTGAAATCCTAACCATTATGGTAATGTCACTTATGCTTAAAGAATACCCTAACCTCTAAAGTTATCTAAACCTCCCTCTGATACCAACTATAAGGCCCCAGCCTTAAACCATACTTAATCTTGAGTTATTACAAGATTACACATTGAGGATCTTTTCAGGTTTAGAGTTTTAGAGAGTTAGATCATGAAACTTGCATTACATTCCACATTTAAACAAAGTGGTTACATAAAAGACAATATTCATTCTTCCCAACAGCGGAAACATATTTAAAATATAACACGGATTCTTTCTTGACACATCCTTGACACTATCATCACATCATGTACCTTTCCCTTGACCTGTGAAAAACATTTCAAAAACTTGGGATGAGCATAAAAAGCTCAGTAAGGGTTATAAAAATATGGAAAGGAAACATGAGTTCATATATACATAAGAATGAAATCATACTTTACCCATAAAACATAGGCACTTTAACATACCTCATCAATCCATGAATAAATCATAGAAAAAATAAGACATAAAGGTAACTTGAGGCATTCATAACATTCTTACGTAGGGTGTAACCCTCTTGGTTACGTTTGGAATACCCATCACAGTATATTCCCTAAATCTCTTCAGAGAAACCTTAACGTTTCACTCCTTCGCGTTACCCAATGCATTGGAGAGCTATATCTGGCTCACCCGCCCTTAGTTTATCATGGAACCACCCGTTTTCATAACAATGCCCAAGAACCATAACATAAACGTATCACATAAAACATGCATAAAGGAAACATAACATTTCCACATTTCAATCACAATATAACATTTTAGTATATTGAAATAATGAATCCGTTCAAAAAGAAACCATTTCCAAAACCATTTAAAACATTTAATAAGGAGATTTTTGAGTCAAAGTGTCCCATACCACCTTGAAGCTTAAAATTTTAAATCATTAATATCCATATAAATAAATCCTTAAAACCATTTTGAAAACAGGGATATTAATAAGAACAAATAATTAAAACATTTAAAACGATATTTTGGTTAAAGGGGTTTTACCAAAATTAGAGACACTTGAATACAATAATTGAGGAATAACATTTATTCAGAACTTTATAATATCATGAGAATAAATGGATTCATGATATAATACTCCAAAGGACAGTATATACACCATATAAGAGTGAATTGGTTCATAACAACAATGAACCCTCAATAGAAAAGTCAAATGTGATGAAATCCCTTATAAAGAAGGTATCCTTAAATTAAGGACAAATCAATCTCAAAAATATGTGTGAAAAATATAAATACACCCCATATAAGTGGATATTAAGTGTACAACAATAAAAGGTCATTCACACATATTCAATGGATGACATATTCAATGACTACATGTTGAACCCAAAGAAATCGAAATTGGGTTAAAAAGTTCCCTTGACAGCCTAACGGCATCACATCAAAATGAGTTGAAGAGAGATAAAAAGAGTATCTCATCACTTGGACAAAAAATTTACATCAATAAGGATATATGAGAACATATCCCAACATAAAAATATGTAAATTAAATGACCCAATAAAAGAAGTGTTTTAAAAAAGAGGAGGGTGAAAGTTTCCCTTATTGACTTGGGTATCTTTCAAAACATACACCCCATGAAAGAAGGACAATAGATCATTGATGTAAATACACATAAATGAAAGTATATTACACAAAGAGTAGAATAATGGGCAGTACATACACCACTCAATGGAATTTGTGGTAAATGTAGCATAAATCTCATGGGAATAAAAGTGAGATGAAAAATCCCTTATGAATACTCGGCACCCTAACGGCGCCACATAAAACTTCCGAATATGGATTGATGATATCAAATAGGGTATCTCATCACATTAGAATAAAATGTACAGCATGATTAATATAAAAGAACATCCCCCAACATTACAAAGAGGAGCTTAAAAGAAGTGACATAAAGGAGAGTACTTAAAAGGAAAGAGAGAGGTTAGATCTCTTACGAAAGTTCGGCAGCCTAACAGCGCCACTCAGAACTTCCAAAATGGATTGATTAGAGAGAATAGGGTCTCTCATCACATGAAAATAAAAATTACAGTAAGTTTAATATAAAATATCATCCCAAACAAGAAAGATTATATTTAAAAGGAATGACATAAAAGTGTGTACTGAAAAAGAAAGAGAGGAGTAGGATCCCTTACCTCGGGTCCGACTTGACTCGACCGTTCTTTAATCTCCTGAATAATAAACTTGAGTTAATTTCAAATTCCTTAAGAACCTTTTTCAAGTTCATTATTCCTTTTATATCACTTATTACCATGTTATAAACACTATGTAATCATTAAGTTAATAATGATTGTTTTGTCGATATTTGGTTCTTAAGTCGAAAGTGGACTTCTTACAATTACATGTTGTTCATGTGGCCAAATGAATATTATATCCAGTATTGTATTCATGATTTAGATATAATATATGTCATATATATCCAGTACATGCATGCATTTATAACATTACATAATCATTTAGAGGTAAGAAATGAAATGCACCGTTCATGGAGACGGTAAGCCGTACGTACGCATGAACGCTACTTTCATTTCTATTTCGTATTTTATAGAATGGAATAATAATGATATAAAGGTATATTATAATTCCAGTATAATATCATATATAATATCATAGTTCCATCCTTTATACGTCCCACATATGGTATTTAACGAATCAAATCACTTTGAGGGGGCGGTAGTCCGCACTTCCT
Organism: Viscum album; assembly: GCA_963277665.1. Classification (NCBI taxonomy): domain Eukaryota; kingdom Viridiplantae; phylum Streptophyta; class Magnoliopsida; order Santalales; family Viscaceae; genus Viscum; species Viscum album. The sequence continues at coordinate 2,052,906,940 of OY728165.1, forward strand.
TAAATGAAGATATCGCGTTTACCTATAATGGAAACCATAAAGGTATGCCCAAAATGAAAAAAAAACAGAAGCTTAAGGAAAACATAATCATATTATATATCATATATAAAAATAGTGACATCATAATGGCCACCTTTGAAGGTGTTAGATGAGTATTGAACAATCATCGTTTCGGGAGGCAGAATTTCGCCATCCACGGAAACCGTATGTTCTTTAACCATTTGATGTAGTTGTGTGAGACTGTAGCTCAAATAAATATTATAACAACATCCTAGTATATTTATTATACTGGTGTTTTTAAAAAAGAAGTAAATAAAAAGAGTTTAGGGGGTTGGAGAAGCAAAATAAAACAAATGAACATGAGAGAATGAATTACCTTTAAAAGTGTAACTCCGTTTGATTTGAGCCTAAAGGCTTCCTTTGAAAGGATTCTTCCCAAAGGTAATCCTCTAGGGTGAGGAGAGGTATGTGGAGAGAGTAAATGGGCAGGGGTTGTCCGAGCCAAAGGCTTGAGGTGTGTGTTAAATGTGGTAGAGGTGGGGGCCTTTTATAAGAGGAGAGGAGGGGCACTTTTGGAAAGTAAGAAATATTACTTTATTTGAAAATGTGTTTCGGTTTTAAAAGGTCCCACATTGATATAATTCGTGGATAAGGTGATAAGGGTTCGAAATACACCCATCCAATAAGTTTTGGACATGTGTAGTTCATAGATGTTACATTATCTTTCCATTTTATTTAAATCGTCAAATAATGATGTCATCGCTGCATCATTATTATGTCATAAATAATTTAAAATATTTAATGTCTAAAAATTATAAAAAAAATTCTATGATGTAGAAAATCTTTTTAGCTTCCCAATGAATATTTATAATCAAAAATATGACTTGTATAACCCCACTTAAAAATTGTTTTATTCAAACATATCATGTTTGTGTCAATTTTACTTTTACATTAAATAAAATGTTATTTATGTCATTTCCCAACCAAAGTGGATCCATGGGGTCCCCAAGTTGACCCATGGCTTTTCTTGGTCGGACATGATACAACCAATAGGTGTAGGAAAAGTGTCATGGTGTTTTCACATTCTTATAATATCATTTTTACCTTAAACTACACTAATTACCTCTAATCGCGATTAAAAACTTAATAAGTTACTATTCACCAAAAAATTATTTTAATCTCATTGAACCACATTTTACTTCTTAATGACAACCATGTAAGTCGGATTTTTGAAAATCAAAACACAATGATGGAAAAATTTCATTTAAATGGAAAATCAGTTTTTATAAGTACCACTTAGTGGTTTCACTATTCATCAAAATTGAAGTTTTTCAGAAAAATCCCAAAAATTCACCCTAACCCATATTTGATATTCTGAATTCAAAAATGAAGTCCATTTTAAAAAATTAAAAACATATAAGTCACATTAATTAATTTAATAATTAATTCCCGCTGTCATGACAAATAGCGTGTTTTATGAAACAATAAGTATCAAAAGATTGACACTAGTTTAAGTCAGATTTCAAAGTGAAATTGATTCCAACGACCACTATTGGATTTAATGGTAAAAATATTTTCTAATTTCACTTTAAAACCAATTAAAAATATTATCTAATCATATAAATAAATTATATTAAAAAGAGGTTTTGAATTAAAACACAACATTTTACACTAGTCATTAAAAAATGAACTTTATCGGAAAAATACCAAAAAATTACACAAAGTAAAATTTGATGTCCCGATTCTTAATAAGAGTTTTATTTGGTCCAAAAGAATGTATAAGAGTGATAAAAACTATATTTAATGACAGTTCTCCATTAAAAGGTGATAAGTCAACCTTTAGTGAAAACTAGGGCATATACACCTAGAATTGAATTCTTTCCGTATTTTAAGCCTTTAGATTTTATTAAATAAATGTAAAAACATTAAAAAACATATATAATAATATTTTAGTTATTTCTATCCATTCCCGCCAATACAACGGCTACATGTTAATTACCATTTGAAATAATATTATTTTACTATTAGAGTGCAATGTAAGATTCCCAAGAAACTCGTTGTTACGTGTTGGGTACGCCATCGAGCATAGCGTCCCTTTTAAAGTCATATTAATATTTTATTCACAAATATGTATAAATATGAAAATGTCATATTCATTATTTACCTGGGGTGTTACAGTTCCTACACCAAATTTCCATAAAACAACTAACTAAGTTCACTTAGCATTTCATCCATCCTAAAAGATTTCCGAATCATTGTAGTTCTTAACTATCAATCAAGCATCATCCTAAGGAATGAAACATTTCAGAAATAGTGTAAAGCCTAAAATTGTGCATGGATTTTTAAAAATTTAATCCATTTTTTATTAAATAATTAAGTTGCAGTTGGAAATGAGGAGCTTACATTTTTTTAAATATTTAGAACATTCATGAAATAACCCCCTCCCCTATAATAAAACCCAAATTTGTCCCCAATGTTGACTTCTAAATATGTAAAAGAAATATTTGAAATTTTATGTTCAAAACAAGTTTTCAATTTAGTACATTGATGACATGTTAAAAGGGTCACATTGAATTTCAAAAATATTGATTGCCACAATGAATATCTTATCAACAAGTTCATAAAATTATTACCTGCATTACCATTTAAGTCCAGTGGAACATATTTTCCATTAAAGAAAAACATGGCATATATCTAGTATGTTCATAGTGTACACATTGTAAGAATTTACTAGATTGAGTTCATTAATATATTCAATGGAGAAAAATAATTAATACTTAATCACCCGAACCTAAAACAGATTCAATAAAAAATTTCTCAGCCAACATATACCCCCCAACACACTTCAGTTCATATAGTGAATCGTTTTAAAATTGCAATGAATTCCAAATTTCAAAAAGGAGTAACATGTAGAATATCAACTACAAGAAGAATTTTTTGCAAAGAAAAGACATACAAGATATTTCTTAAAGTAAAAGAATAATTTTTTAGAAGCATCAACCTATAAAGGACATTTTTTCATTCAAAACATGAAATATAATTTTAAATGTTGTAAATAATAGAATAATGAAAGATAAATTAATAGTAAATAACTTACTTGACTTATGATTTTATCATTAATCCTAAAATAAGGGAATTTCACTCTTTTATTACACAGAACCATCCTGAAAATTAGAGCATGCACTCCATGAACAAACAACCAGCTGAGATAAAACAAACAAAATACAACAAATAAACACTTTATTCAATAGAAAACAATATAAAAATGAAAACAAAGAAACATAATGGATTTTATCCCATGATGCCCTATGTTTAATGCCTTCAATTAGACTTTATTTAATCGTATTTTTTTATTTATTATCACAACAATGAACATCGGTTTTATCCCATGCAGTTCAAGATTTATAGTCCCCAACCAGACATTATTTCCTTCGATATTTCTATCCATGCTCATTTAATGGGATGAATTATTAATAGTGTGAAAATAAATATTATCTAATGATCCAAAAATAGGATCAACAACTACATTTTCATCTATAGTACCTAACAAAATTCACAAATGTTATTTTAACTAAAAAATTCTTTATATATTTTACAACCTATTTCGGCCTCTAAAGACCACTTACACCGCTATAAAAATATACCAAAGATTCCTAAGAAAATCCCCAAATTAACCATGAATACATATATGGATTTCCCACACATAGATTTCAGATCCATCCTAGAAATAAGACGAAAAAACATCCCAAAAAACTTCAGTATTTTCAACAAATGTTCCCTGTACAACCTTCAAAAAAGAATACTTAGAAAACTGTCAAAAGAAGAAAAAATACACAGGTTTAAATAGGTGGTACCCAATGTCCACAGATGACTCAAAGGAAGTGATTGATTCATGTTCAGGTATTAAGTCATCCCAAACAACATCAAAATGAGCTAGAATGAATGTTCATAGAAAATACACTTGCTCATAATGGGAACAATTTAGTTTTTCATCCAGACTCATCCCAGAAATTTCTTCAACAAAAGAAACCCTTACACAGTCAACTTCATAAAGAAAATTTTCAAAATTGGGTTGAGACCATTCAAGAAAATACAGTAACTCGCATTCTTAAATGAGTTCTATGGAATGATTTTTCACATCTATAGGTAGGAGTGGGACAAGAATAGAATCTTGAATAAAAGTGTCAACAGGCTGGGGAATCATAATCTCTGTGACCTCAAGAGAGAACTAACCATACTGAGATCATACATAAAATTTAAAACATTTATTCTCAACTACATCTATCAAATCACAACCAACCACATGTTGAGGTTTTTCAATTACTAAAAACTCCTCCACATCATCAATAGCTTATAGAATGAGTTTCCCCTTCAACAAAACAATGAAAACACAAGCTGTAGAAAGTAAAGGTCTCCCTTTGGTGTTTGGGACTTTTTCATCACACTCCACATCTAAAATATAGACGTCTGAGGGTTTTTTTCCTTTTCATACATTCAATAATATATCACACACCCTCCCGAAGGGGAGTTTTTGTGACCTGTTAGCAGGTTGAAGACAAATAGATGTTAGTTGAAAATCCCTAAGACCCAACCCTATAAAAAGAGAGTAAGGCATAAGATTGATTCGTTCTCCTAATACACATAAACAATTATGTTTCTCACTTAATCCTATTTTGTATTTAATAATAAAGCTTCATCGGTCCATCAATTTTGGAGTCCACTTCTTTAACAAGATCAAACTACACTCTTCATTGATATTAAATTTGTCCAAATTATTCCAATCATTTTTATTTTTAAGAAACATTATGGTAAATGAAACATATGAAGGTATTTTATCAAAGGCTTCAACAAATTTCATGTTGATACTAATGTTTCAAAAAAATTTAAGAAACATGAAATTGTCAGTTTCATTATTCTTCATCACTATTTCAGAAAAGGGAATAAGAGGCACATTATTTTTTAGAACAAGTTGATTGTTCTCCACCTCATCAATTACATTGTTATTCTTTTCATCATTTACTATTTCCCACTTCATTTTCCTCAGTAACATTTTTTCAGATGTAAGATCAACATTCTAGTAGGTTGAACAAAGCTATCTAGATTTCCAAATTTTATTTCAAGCAGATTTTTCTTTCCAGAATCAGTTTTTTCATTAGTTTTAGTTTTACTAGCATGTAGCTTTACATTTTCTTGGGTGTGAAGGCCAGATCTGGTGGTTACAACCATTATATTCACTCTTGGATTAATAATTGATGAGTTGGTCATCTTTCCCTTTTCTTTATAACATAGATCCTTATCCATTTGAATTATTTTATGTTCTAAATTTTGAATTTTAACATCTGTTTCCATTCTAAATGAATTGATATCTCCCAAAACATGTTATACCATCGCCATTAACAACCATTGATAATAAATGATTCATCCCATATTATTTTGAGTTATAAATTTTACGATGTTATTAGTAGTTAGGAGATTTGAGAGTTTTATGACACCGTGTTCTTTAGAGGACAAATTTGGGTGGTTTTGGTAACTAAAAGTGCATTGATTGGAGAATCGATCATTTTTCCCTTGGTTCCTAGCTCTTATATCAACAAATTTCGCAATCTCATCAAAATGGACATGGATATCAAAATTTGAACAACATGTATTAGTGTGACTGAATATCCCACATTGATTGTATTTCTCCCCTTGGAACCTATAACTAACAACATCATCCTTAGGACTGACTTCATCTCTATGGAAAATCATGTTCCTAGAGCACTTGCACTTATATTTTTTGATCAATCTGGTCATACACAAGTTTATGCTCATCAACACTAGAGTTAGAAAATTCACCCCCAATGAATTGTTCTACTATATATTGGTTGTTTGGGGTGAGAGAATTGTAGAAGTTTTCCAGGAGTAAATAGGGATAAAAATAGTGATACAGACTTTGTATAAGGAAAATTAGAATCATATCCCATGCCTCATGAAATAACTCAGCATCATGCTAGAAAAACCTTTTAATTTTGTTCCTAATATTAGATGTGGTTTTTCTAGAATATGATTTTGTTATAAAGTCAGTAAACACTTCTTCCCAGGTCTCAAAAATTTATTCATCTATGTTCGGAAACCACATCCTTGACTTCCTATTTAGAACAAATGGAAACATCATCAATCTCAACTCCTCCTCACAATTCTCTCTCAGAGGTAATTGTTGAAAAGAACTATATAACTCTCTAATGAAATCAAGTGAATCCTCTCCTATAAGACCATTGAATGATGGAAGTTGAGAAAGGAAAGACTGCTTAATTTCATAGTTCCTAGAACTTTGGTACAACCAAATAAAAGATGGGTTATTTTATACAATTGGAATTTGAAACTACCTATGTCTAGGTAACTGGAGGGCTAGAACTATGGGTTGTGGAGAAATAATGTTTTGATCAATTCTATTATCCTGAATCTTCATTGAATTTTTTTAGGAGCAGATAAATGTTTGTGTATTTCAATGTTTGAATACTCTAATATATCATTGAATTACCTTATACAAATACCAAGTGTAATAACAGTTCAAAATAGCACAATAGTAGAACATACAATATTTTATAATTATAGAAAATAGTAGAAATTCAGTAGTAAATGAAGCAATTTTTTTATAGTTTTAATTTTTTCAATTTTTTTGTGTTTTGTAATAAGTTTTTATTTATTTTTTTAGAAAAGTAATGGCTCATGCGTTCCCCAGCAACGACACCAAAAACATGACCTATACCATCGTTGATTCCAGTAAATTTATAATTATTTATTTTCATACTATCTATAATAAATGTGGAAAGTAGGGTCAAATCAATAGATAAAGAAAAACTTGACAACTATTCTTCTAAAAACGTTAAAAAGACCCCACTATTGTCAGCAGCGGGGTAGATTTTCAATTTTTTGAATTTTTTTAATATTTTTTACACTTTAATTTGTATTTATTAAGAAGTAAAGTGACTGATCATTTTAAATCATGTATCAAAACTAAACTAAATCATAAAATAGTTAAAAAAAAGAGAAAAAGAGATAACAAATGATTATAAATGAACAATCATGTAAAACGCCTGGGGAAATGTCTCGATTCTTTTGGTTTTAAAAGTAATCTAATTTGCATAAAAGTTTCTATAGTGAACCCCCAAAAATAGAATGACTTACCTTCCTCGCCAGGAGTTATTTCACATAGTCTGATCGACATCAGATTTCACCACTCAAAAATAAATCAACAGTGAAATGTTCAAATTGAAAATAAGAATAGGAAGAACTCTCCATATGTCTCGAAGAATTTTGAATTTATTATTTTTTTGAAATACGTGTCCATGATTAATCTCACCAATTGTCTGTGGTGATATGAAAATTACATTGTAGTGGTAGAAAGTAATTGAATGAAATCATTATTGATATTTCATGTCAATAATGAACACATTAATGTTTAAAAGTAAAATGGGAGAAAATTTAACCAGTAGAAGTAGTAATTCTCCAAGCACAAAGATTTATTCCATTAACTTGTTCATTATCAATAGGAAAAATTAAAACATACTAGAACATATTACATGAATTCCAACATGAGTGAATAAGAACTCTTCAAATTCAACTCCACTCTCAGGCTTCTAGGCCTCTAGCTCGTCTCTAGTGCTTCTCCAAGATGTCCCTGCTCTCAAAATAGTGTGATTGGGGGAGGTGAATGAGTGTCTATTTCCAATGGTGTGTTCGTCAAAGTCAGAAAGAGCCTCCACCTAAAAAATTCACAATGCTCTACTTTTGTATCCTCCACCATCTACTTCATTTCACACAATGATTCCATCGACATAAAAATTCCCTCACTTGTGCACCCCACACGTGAGTATTTTTGCAACCCACACATCTCTCTAGTCTTGCACTTGTAACTAACTCTAAGTGAGTTAGTTGTGCGAATATATATGTTTTTTGTCTCTTGAATAAACCTAAAAAGCTATGACAGAAAAATAAATAAATCTTTCAATGATAAAAGTTTACTTTTATAAACAAATGTTAAATGTAAAATTAAATAATTATTTGTTATTGTTTTAATTATTATTTATAATAAATATTCTTAGATATATGCTATTATTTATTTAATTAATTTTTGATGGTGATTAATTATTAATTATATTAAATAAAATATTTCATATTTATTAAAATATTAAATTAATAATACTAAAATTTAGGTTTTTAATATATTTAGATTTTTAAGATTATTACATTAACTGTATCATAATAAATAATTTTATTTTAAATATTTCAATTTATATTATTTAGTTAGTATAATTTATATTTTTATTATAAACTATAAATTTAATTATTTTAGTTAATTTATTTAACAATTCTGTTTTATTAACATTATATATCTTATATTTATTATTTATTCATAATTATTATATTTAGTATTCTAGTTAAGTTTTTTTATGTTATGTTTTTATAATAGTTATCTTTTAATATATTTTTTTAAAATAAATTCATCTTCCTCCCTCCAATATAGACACATCAAAGGGAGGGTTTCTTATTCCCTAGAGGCTTCCCATGGCCGAATAAACTCCAGTTTCTCCTTCAAATGGCGGCACGACTCATCAACAGGAGGCGCAACGTCCCTGTTCTCCAGTTCCTGCGCAGTGGTGGGTTACAGACCAGCAGCAGTGATTTCAGTTTCTCCACAACCTGGACATTTCTCCTCCTATGCTGATCCTCTCCGGCTTGAAGACAACATGGTCTAGTTCAGGTTCAGCATGATGTCTTCTGCAGCTCAATACTTCTGATGTTCAGGGTTAAAATGTCACAATTATAATTTGACTATGTGTGAGCCTCCGTTACGAGATGGTGATTTTTTTATCCTATACACATCAAAGATATAACAACCAAATCCGATTCAACCTAGTTATGAGAAACAGGGCAGTAGGTGACTGTTACAGCATGGTGGTTCTTCTTCTTCCTAACGAATGCCGGAACTTCATACCTACAACCAAATTTCAGATCTGATGAATTTTATTTGTTTTAAATTGTCTAAATCTGGTTAAATTTGGATGAATCCATGTGATATTGTGATTCACTTATGGATTTTCTCATCAGTAGAAGGATGTAATGTGGTAGGATGATTTACGGTGGAAGAGAGTCACAGTGCCACAGGTGATGAGACCGTGAAATGGAAGAAATAGTGCCATGGGGAAGCGGTGATACATCTTGGAACTAGTGGCATAAGAGATACGGTGAGAGAATGATAAAAAGAATGGTGGAAACTATGTATTGGGTTGATACAATGCCACCATAAGACAAAGCAGTGTCACAACAAAAGATCCAAAATTTGTAACAACATTACATCAAAAAAATAGAAGAAAAAAATAAAATAAAACATAAATAAAATCAAAACAAAAAAATTAATTAAAACTAAAACTTAATTAATTTTTTTTAAAATTTAAGTTAGTCATAAACTTTAATAATGTTATAAAACAATTAATACTTATGTTAAATTATTATTAACATTAAAATATTAAACTAGAACTGGAATTATACGAAACATTAAATTAAGAAACTATTAAATTATTAAAAGTTAATATAAAATTTAAACAATTATAAAATTTTTTTTAGTTATTTATAATAGTTACTTAATCATATTAAATTAAATAAAATAAATAGATAATTATTATATTTTTATAAAGACATGTTAATTAATGAAATTAAATTTAGGTGTTTTAATAAATGAAATATGTTTATAATCTTAATATTATAAATGATGAATTGTTAAAAGACAAATAATAATTATGTTATGTTGTTTTAAATTAACTACAATTTAGTACATGAAATTTTAAATTAAGAAATACATTATTTAAGTAAAAACATAAAATTAATTAATTAACTAATTATTGTTAAATTATAAGACAAGCAGACAGAAACACAATTCTTATAAAATCAAAGTAAGATATTATTTTTTCTATTTAAATTCATAAAATACTTGACTAATTATAAAAATTGATTAAATAAAAAATTTAATAATAAAAAATACAAAAGATACATTAATTGTTAAAAAGTTTTAAAATAAATAATTAAATTGATAAAAATTAATTGAAAAAAATGTAAAACATGAGTTTTAAAGGCCACATAAAATTCCCCCACACTTATCCATTGATTCTCCTCAAAGAATTTCATGTTTTATTATCATTCAAAAAATAAGTATGGTATTCACCATTTTTATCAAAATGTATCAAGTCCAAGAAAATGAAAGAACGGAAAAAAACATGACAATAAGCTTTTAGAAAATGATTTGCTCATCTGAATCTTGATTTGAACAAATTCTCAATGGGTAATCAGGAGAACTATGAATAATCTAGCAATGAAGATGTAATGCATCATATGTGATACTACTTAGTGACACATTTGAGACCAAACTCAAGTTCTAATTCCAAGAGTGACAAGAGGTTATGTTTATATGGAATTAACAAATTAACCAATAAGATCTTTGTACTTTGACTTTTTTACAATTGTTCCAAAATTAAATATATTTCTGTGAGAATCACCTCAATGATACAACCTAAATAACTCCAATATAAACTAGTTGACCCCTTCTTCATTTGGCATGCATCATTCCCCTCACCTTAATAAACTCATATTTGACCCTATACACTTTTTTTCCAAGCCCTGTATCATTATGCCGAGAACTATACATATTCTCTTATTCAAAGTGTACATAGGTATTATAGTAAATAGAAATGCACCCAACATATAGGTTCTTAAAGACTCACCGTGGGATCCTAGATGCCCAAATTACTCCAATTTCAAATGATTTTTATAAAATTATTTTACATTGGCACATTAATGTAATTGGTTTAAAAATTAACCAAAAAAATGTGTCCCCAAGGATCAATTCAATCTTCTAGTTCTAAGACATATAATCATAATTCCCTTAAAAGGATACCATATCACTCTCAAAAGTAGTTCTTCATCCAAATTTCCCTAAATCCACTATGTAAGTTCGCTTAGAAATCATCCATCCCCAATAATTTCCTAATCAAAGTAGTTCATAACTACCAATAAAGCATCATCCTGAGGTAAGACCCATTTGAAAAATAGTGTATGGGCCTAAAATTGTGCAGGAATTTTTATAAAAAAATTACCCATTTCATACAAAAAGAATTAAGCTGCTATGGAAATTGATGAGCTTACATTTCTGAACAATTTAGAACAGACAATAATTGACCCCTACCCTACACTTAAAACACAACATTTTCCCCAAAGTTGACTTCTAAACATTGAAAAGAACAATTTGAATTTTTTTTTTAAAAACATATTTTCAATTTAGTACATCGATGACATGTTAAAAGAGTCACATTGAATTTCAAAAATATTTTTTTCCACAATGAATAACTTATCAACATATTTATAAAATTAGTACTTGTCTTATCATTTATGTCCAGTGGAACAAATTTTCCATTAAATTATAAACGTGTAATACAACTTTTATGTTTATAGTGTTCTAGGTGTTAGCATGTTAATATATTAAGTTCAAAAATATGTTCAATAGAGAAAAATAATGGATGCTGAAACACCCCAACCTAAAGGATATTCAATAAAAAATTTCTATGCCTGTATATACCCCGGAACACACACATTAGTTCATGGTGTGAAAGGTTTTAAAATATAAATGAATTCCAAATTTAAAAAAGGAGGAACATGTAGAATTTCATATACAAGACGAATTTCCAAGGCAAGCAAGACATGAAACAGACTTCTTAAAGTACAAGCAGAATTTTTTAGAAGCTGCACCATATAAAGCATATTTTTTCATGAAATACATGATATAGATTTTTTAAATTAGTAAATAGAAGAATAATGAAATATAAATTAATAGAAATGAAATTCACTGACATAATATTTTTTCATTAATCCTTAAATAAGGGAATTCCACTCCTTTATTACAAAGTAACATCCTGAAAATCAGAGAATGTACTCTACATAAAGATAACTAACAGAGACAGAACAAACAGAAGATTGTAAATCAACACATTATTCAACACAAAACAATACAAAAATGAAAAAATGAAGATCATGTGATTTCTCCCATGAAGCACGAAGTTTAAAGGCTTCAATTAGACTTTATTTAATCGCAATGTTTTATTTATTAACACAAAAAAGTGTATGGGTTTCCTCCCATGCAGTGCTGGATTTATAGTCCCAAGAAAGTCTATATTTACCTATATATTTATATCCATGATCATTTAATGGGAATGAATTATTAATAGTGTGAACTTAACTATTATCTAAATATTCATGAATTGGATCAACCACTACATTCTCATCTATAGTACCAAACCAAAATCTCATTTTTCTTAACAAAACAATTGTTAACATACTATCTATCATATTTCATCCTCTAAAGACCTATTCCTTAGCTCAAAAAATGTTCAAAAACTTCCTAAGAAAATTACCAAATTGACCAGAATACTTACATGGCTTACCCCACACATAGAGGCCAGATCCACCCAAGAATTAGAAGAAAAACCATAAAAAACCCCTACTATATTTTCAAAAAATGTTCCCTGTACAACTTTCACAAAAGAAAACTAAGAAAACTCTCAGAAGAAGGAATCATACTCAGGATCCAACATGTGGGAACCAATTTCCACATATGATTCAAATGATGTGAATTTTTCAAGTATAGGTTGTAAGTCATAAAAAAGAACATCAAATTGAGAAAGGATAAAATTTCTGAAAAAATTCAATTGCTCATAATGGGAATAATTTAGTTTTTCAACATGACTCAGCCTAGAAATTTCTCCAACTTTAGAAACCTTTACATAGTGGACTTCATAATGAAAACATTCAAAAATGGGTTGAAACAGTTCAGTTATATAATGACACTCATGTTCTAGAATGTGTTCTGGGGAATGATTTTGCTCATCCAGGGGACGTAGTGGGAAAAAATTATAACACTATAGAAAAATTTCAATAGATTGCGGAATCATAATCTATGTGACCTCAAGATGGAATAAACCATACTCAGCGCGAACCACAATTTTAAAAAATTGATTCTCAGAAACATCTATCACATCATAACTAACCACATGTTGAGTATTTTCAAACTCTATAAACTCATCCACATCATCAATACCATGGAGAGTGAGTTTCCCCTTCGGCACATCTATGACAACACTAGTTGTAGCAAGGAATTTTCTCCATCTGATGATTGCTATTTTTTCATCACACAATATATCTAAAATAAAAAAGTTTGTGGTTAGTCTTAGTTTTCCTACTCTCACTAATTGATCTTCCACACTCTCTGAAGGGTGTGTGCGTGACCTGTCAACATGTTAATGACAAATAGAAGTTGGTTGCAAATCCCTAAGAGCAAACCTTCTAAATAGGGAGTAATGCATAAGATTGATTCTTGATCCAAAGTCACACAAACAATTATGTTCCTAACTTACTCTTATATTTCATTGAATAATAAAGCTTCCAGGGTCCTTTAATTTGAGAGGAATCTTCTTTAACATTATCGCACTACACTCCTCATCTAGATTAACTTTTTCCAACTTCTACTAGTCATTTTTATTTTTTAGAAACCTTTTTGTAAAATAAACATATGAAAGGATTTTATCTAAGGCTTCTAAAATGGAATGTTGATACTATTGTTTCAAATAATTTTATGATACCACAAATAGTCTAGTTAATTATTCTTATTCCCTCTTTTAGGGAATGGAATGAGAGTGGAATAATTTTTTATAACGTGTTGATTATTCTCCTTCTCCTCAATTCCATTGTTTTTCTTTTCATAATTAAATAATTCACACTTAATTTTCCTCAGTTATTGAGAATTTTCAGATATGTTCAACATTCTGTTCAGGTTGAACAAAGCTATACATGATTCCTAGATTCTGTTTCTAGCAGATTTTTCATTCCAGATTCAGTTTGTTCATCAGTTTTAGTTTTCCTAAACATTATCATTACTTGTTCATGGGTGTGAAGGATAGATCTGGTGGTATCAACCATGATATTCTCTCTTGGATTAAGAATTATAGTGTTGGTCAGCTTACCCTTTTCCTTATAACCTTGATCCCTTGACATTGGAACTATTCTATGTTCTAATTTTTGAATTATAACATATGATTCCTTTCTAAATGAACCGATCCCTCCCAAAAAAATGTGGTCACAAACCCTTTAAAATTCATTGAGAATTAAAAGATTCATCCCCATATATGTTTGAGTTATAAATTTTAGGATGTGATTGGTAGTTAGGGGAAGTGGTTTGTTTTATGATACCATGTTTTTTCTAGGACAAATTAGGGTGATTTGGATAACTAGAAGTGCACTTATTAGAGAATTGTCCATTTTCCCTTGGTTACTAGCTCTAAAATTCACTAATTTGGAACTCTCATCGAAATGGATAGGGAGATCAAAATTAATACAACATGTATGAGTGCGACCGAATATCCCACAGTGATTACATTTCTCCCTTAGGACCCTATCACTACCAACAATAGCCTGAGGATTGACTTCACCTAAATGGATGACCTTATTCCTATATCACTTGTGCTGAGATTTTTGAGCAATCCTTTTATACAAAAGTTTCATCTCATCAGCAGTAGAGTCAGAAAATTTACCCCCATAGAACTTGTCTACTAAATTTTGGTTGTAAGGTAAGAGGGAATTATAGAAGGTTTCCATTAGTAGGGGGGACTAGTGAAAGGTACATTGACTAAGAAACCTTCTAAATATATCCCATTCAATGTGAAATGACTCTCCCTCATCCTGGAAAAATCCTGTAATTTTTTTCCTACTCACGTAGGTGGTGTTCGTAGGATATAATTTTGATATAATGGTAGTAAACACATCTTGTAAAGCCTCAAAATTTTCATCATTTAGGTTCTAAAACCAATTCCTAGCCTTCCCCTTTAGTCAAAATGGAAACATTACCAATATAAACTACTCCTCAAAAATTTCTCTTAGAGGTAATTGTTATATATAACTATAGAACTCTTTAATGAACTCAAGTGAATCCTCTCATGGAAGACCATTGAATGAAGGATGTTGAGAAATGTGAGACTTCTTAATTTCATAGATCCTAAACCTAAGATACAACCTAATAAAATATTGGTTATTGGATACAATTGGAATTTGAAATACCATAAGTATAGGTAACTAGAGGGCTAAAACTATGGGTGTTGGAAGATTCATGTTTTGATCAATTCCATTATCCTCAATCTCCATTGCAATATTTTTTACAGAGCAACTAAATGTTTGTCTAGTTCAGAGTTTGAAGACTCTAATGATACAATGAATTTACTTGTACTCATAAAAAGAGTAATAACAGTTCAAAATAGAATAATAGTAGAAATAACAGGAGTTCAACAAAACAGATTATAGAAGAAATTCTATAGTAAATGATGATTATTTTTTTAACATTTTTCATTTTTTCAATTTTTGGGAGTTTATTTATATGTTTTGATTATTTTTTTATAAAAGTAATGGATCACGCCTTCCCCAAGAACGATGCCAAAAGCATGACCTCAACCATTGTTGAATTTGGTAAAAGGTTAATTATTTATTTTCTCACTGACTATAATAAATATGGTAAGAAAGGTCACACCCACAGAGAAGGAAAAATGTGACCACTATTCTTCTAAAAACATTCAAAAAGACCCCACTCTTGTCAGCAGCGGTGTAGATATTCTATTTTTTTTTAAAATTTAAAATATTTTTTTCTATTTTATGGGTATTTATTAAGGAGTAAAGTGACAGAACATTTCATATATAGTATCTAATCTAAATTAATGCAGGAAACAATTGAAAACATAGAAAAACTGAGATAAAAAATGTTAATAAATGAAAAATCAAGTAAAATGGTCATGGAAATGTCTCCATTCTATTAGATTTAAAAATATTCCAATTAACATAAAAGTTACTTCATGAACCAAAAAAATAGAATGAATTGCCTCCCTCGCCAGGTGTTAAGTCACATATTCTGATCGACTTCGGAGTTCACCACTCCAAAATAAATCAATTGTGAAATGTTCAAATTGAAAATAACAATAGGATAGACACTCCATAAGTCCCAAAGTATTGTGAATTTATTATTTCTTTAAAATATGTGTCCATGATCAATCTTGACGATTGTTTGTATAATGATGAATATTATGTTCTAGTGGTAAAAATAAATTGAATGAATTCAGTATTGATCTTTCCGATCAATACTGAACACATTAATGTGTTAAAGTAAAAAAGAAGGAAAATCTAACTAATAGAAGTAGTAATTCTCTAAGCTCAAATATTTAGCCATATAACATGGTCATTATCAATATAAAAAACAAATACATACCAGAATAGAGTACAAGAATTCTATCATGAGGGAAGAAGAACTCTGCAAATACTACTATGCTCTCAGGATCCTTGGCCTCGAGCTCGTCTCCAGAGTTTCTCCTAAAAGTATCTGCAATCAAAATCTTGTGATAATAGAAGGGGAATGAGTGTTTGTCTCCAATGGTGTTTTTGTTGTTGTTAGAATGAGCCTCCACCTAAAAAATTCATGTTGTTTTGCTTTTGTATCCTCTGTCATCTGGTGCATGTCGCTGAACGATTCCACCGACATCAAAATTCCCTCACTTGTGCACCGCACACGTGTGTTTTTTGGAAAACCACATCTCGCACTAGTTTTTCCATTGTAACAAACTCGGAGTGAGTTAGTTGTGTGAAGATAGGCATTTTCTCATATCTTGAATGAACCGGCGTAGCTATGAAAAATAAATAAATAAATATTTCAACAATAAATGGTTACTTTTATAAACAAATGTTAAATGTAAAATTAAATAATTATTCATTGTTATTTTAATTATTATTTATAAATAATCTTATTAGTTATATGTTATTATTTATTTATTTAATTTATAATGGTGATTAAATGATAATTATATTAAATTAAATGTTTAGTATTTATAAAAATTATAAATTAATAATATTAGTATTTAGTTCATTTTGAATATTATTGTTTTTTAGATTATTACATTATGATTATCAAAACAAATATTATTATTTTAAATTCTAAAATTTATATTATTTACTTATTATAATTTATTTATATTATTATAATTATAAATTTAATTACTTTGGTTAATTTATTTAACATTTGTGTTTTATTATAATTATATACCGTATATTTATTTTTTTATTCAGAATTATTATTATATAAGATTATGGTTTAGTTGTTTTTTAAGATACGTTTTTGTTAAAGTCATCTTCTAATTTATTTCTTTTTAAAATATTGGCCTCTTCATCCCACAAATCTCCACGCAGTAGGGGAGGGTTTCTTCTTCGTAGGAGGCTTCCCACGGTGGACCGAACTCTAGCTTCTCCTTCAAACAGCAGTGTAACTCTTTAGCAGGTTGCGCAATATCCATATTCTCTAGATCCAGTGTAGTGGTGGGTTGTGGACCAACAACGGTGATTTTTTTCTCCACAACTCAGTGATTTCTTCTCTCGTGTGGATCCTTCCCTATATGACAACGGTGCATACTGGTTCAGGTTTAGGTTTAAGTATTCATTAGTGAAATAATTCTTATTATTGGGGTTCAAATGTTGCAGATCCACATTGAATATGTGTGGGCCCCCCATACATGATGGTGTGTTCCATCTCCTCTGTGTAGAAAAGATGTTACATCCGGAACCTATACAGCTCAGATCTGAGAAATAGGGCAGTGGATGACTGCTACAATGTGGTGGTTCTTCTTCTATATTACGATCACTGAATCCATGTGATATTTTGATTCACTATTGGGTTTCCCCATCTGAAGAAGGATTTAAATTAGTAGGATGAGTTACGGTGGAAGAGAGTCACAATGCCCCTAGTGATGAGACCGTGATATGGAAGAAACAGTTCCAAGGGGAAGCGGTGAGACAGCTTGGAAACAGTGGCAGAAGAGATATGTTGAGACAGTGATAAAAATAATGTGTGAAATTGCACATCGGGTTGATATGGTGCCATCGTAATACCAAGAGATGTCACAACAAAATAGAAAAACAGCGTCACCGCATTACTACAAAAAAACAGAAGAGACAAATAAATTAAAACTTAAATAAAATCTAAACAAAATAATTAATTAAAACTAAAAATTAATTCAAATAATTGATAATTTAAGTAATTCATAAAAATTAATAAAATTATAAATCCATATAAACATATATTAGATTATTATTAACATCAAAATATTAAACTAAAATTGGAACTATACTAAAAATTAAATTATGAAACACTTATATTATTAAATGTTAATATAAAATTTAAACAACATTTATAAAAAGTATAATTATTTATAATAGTTACTCTATCAAATTAAATTAATAACAATAAACAGATTATTATTAAATTATTAAACAGTTATGTTAATTAATGAAATTAAATTAAAGAGATCTAATAAATGAAATAAGTTTATAATCTTAAATTTATAAATGTTGAACTATTAAAAGATGACTAAAAATTATGTTATGTTGTTTTAAATTAACAATGTATTAGTACATGAAATGTTAAATTAATAACTACATAATATAAGTAAAAAAACAAAATTAAATAATTAACATATTATTGTTAAATTATTAAACAAGCCGAAAAATTCACTAAACTTATAAAATTAAAGTAATATATATTTTTACTATTAAAAAGCTTAAAATACACGATTAATTATAATAATTGATGAAATAACTAATTTAATAATTAAAAAAATACAAAAGTTCCATTAATTGTTAAAATGTGTTAAAATGAATAATTAAATTGATAATAATTAATTTAAAAAGATGTGGAAAAACATGAGTTTTTAAGGCCACATCAATCCTAGAAGTGCCAGTTTTCCAGCGTCCAGACATTCCAGTGATGTCCTACATGACTACTCTCTCGATCAAAGGTTTCTGCCCTGACTCGACCCCTTGGATGTCCTGATAGAAGTACTGTAATTAACCCGCATCCATGAAGACATGGCACCAGGAAGATTTTCACAAACAATGTATTAATCTACATGGGAGACCCGTATTAGATAATGAATTCTGAGGAGGAATCCATTGAAGGAGATACTGACATCCCATTATCCCATTTCAATAATGGAGGAAATGTTCTAGAATAGGTGACAGATGCCACCCACCTTTGGAAAGAGTGAATGTGGGGAAATAGTCTGTGCATCCTCATCCTCCGACACAGATGGATAGGTGTGCCCTGATGAAAGCTTCTAAAACCGAAATAGTGAACCTGATTCTAATTTCTTCTCCTCAATTTGGATATTAGTAGCATTTGAGACATATGTGGACTAACATGTCACTGGATCCAGTTATCCGGCAATGGGTCCTACCCAGAAAATAGTGGACCTGGTGTGAATCTCACAAGATGTCGGGGCATTTAAAACATTGGACATCTTGATATGCGATGTTGTCAGTGTGGATATTTCTTACCAGCCATGGAAGCAGAATGACGTTGGGGAATTGGATGTTGACTTCATTTTTTGCATCACTAATGGTTTAATATCCCTTCCTAATAGGACCCAACCTGTCGTAATAGGAAACTGATCAATTCCCATCCACTGATGCATGGCCGTTGGAAATGTCAACATGGTATTCCCGCAAGGGTCGACCCCTTCTACAATGATCTACACATCAACAGCTTCTGGGCGCCCACACCCCATCTCTCCATCTGAATCCGTTCAGAAAAAGGTGATAAGAATCCTCGTCTGCCAATATGAGGAGGAGAGGAATATCCTGACTAGGGATACAACCCAATAATATTTAGAGGAATATGTGCCTCATCACCACCGCCACATTGGGGGCCGCACTGGGAGCAACTGATCCCCACTCCGATGCACAACCATTTCAGGAGCCTCACCCCGAAACGCTTTGATGACTCCCTCCCCTATGCTTATGTGGTGGGGGATGTCTGGGCCAGCCTGGCTGGGATTTCATTCTAGATGCTTTCATGGAGGGCCCCCACAAGGTGGCTCCCACACCTTCACCCATCCCCCAAGGGTTTAGGGGTAGGTAAGCTATGCACCTGCACCACTAGCCCAATTCCGGTTATCCCAACGCCAGTGTTGGGCACTGACTGCAGAGGACGCCTGTCTAGGGGAACAATGTTAGAAAAATATTATGGCTCATTCCACCTCTAACATTTACAATCGACCATCTGTTTATGCTGATTAGGGGAACTCATACACCTAGCCCATATTGAGGCCCCAACTGCCCATGTGTAGACTGGGTTGGCTCTTCCACTCACTAGTGAAGGGAGCGCCTGCTGCGGATGGACCTGAGGCAATGACACCCATAATGAAGGTACTCTCAATACATCCACCATTGAAAATCCATGTAATCCTTGATTCCTAGATCGTCATGGAGGTCCTCCCCAAAACACCATAAATCCAAATGAGGGTCCTCTCCCCAACAATGGCACTTAGTATGGAAGCCTATTCCATGGTCATGATGTCAGGTATGGAGTCATTCCTCCAGCCACTGACCTCTGATGTGGGTATTTCAAACATCCGATCAATCACCAGCATAGGGGACCCCCCTATGTCATTACAGTGTCCGGAGAAGGTCTTTATCGCCCCAACAATTAGAGGAGTGAATTCCATCCTCGCTACATTGGCACCCACCACAGAGTTCCTACCCGTGTTCAGTATGAATTGTACGAGGAACCTCCTCACATTGATGCTACAAGGAGAAATTATCATGGAGGACCTACCCATGCTCTTACTTGCTCCATCAATTCCCACAGAGTTCCACTTCGCATGTCAACAAATGGTCACGTAGGTCCTCCCAGTGTTCCTTTGGACATCTGTCCTAGAGATCCTTGCACACTGGCTCATTCAGGGGTAGGAAGGAAGGCCATCCAGGGGTAGGAAGGCAAGCCGTCTCCGCTACCAAAATAATAATGGGACGATTCAATCTTAGATTAAACACTTCTGCTTCTTAGATTCCAGGGAGGTAAATGATTCAGAAATGGAACCCTTGCCTAGATCTTCTATGTCATGTGTCTGGGTAGGAACAAGGCACATCAGCCTCATATTTCTGGAAAGTGAGGTTTACCGGATCCCTACCTCCCTCCACTGATACATCAAAGTGGATGAAACATCGTAAACTCCACAGGGTCCAGCCATGAAATATCCACCTTCATCACCAGGATCATTCTATACCTCAATCAGAGATCATGGAGAGTTATTATGGGGACCGATGATGAATGATCAATAGCGTGGTTCACTGCTGGAATCTATAGTCCCAACATAAGAAACTGCGGTCACTATCCTGTCTTATCATGACATGGTGGCCATTTCACTTAACCCCTCAGAGGATAGCCTGACATGTAGTGGTATGTCAGCTCTCTCCCCATATTCTCCACTAGCCAACCTGCCATATCAATAGTTTCCAGAAGTACACCTACCTATTCTCCAAACACCACCAGTTTAGGAGTGGGGTAATGAAGAGCCAAACCTCGAATCTGGAGAGAGGATCTTGTGAGACATTCTTGCAGCAGACCATTTCTCAACGTGGTTTTGGTCTGTTGTGGCACCGAACATCAGTTCACCGAAATATCTCACCCAGGAAGATTTAAGATTCTTTCGCCAGACCCTCTTTTTGAAACACTTTCTTCTTTGTAATCGGCAAGTGGCTTAGCCCAAAAACCAAGAACATTTCGAAGAAATCAACAAACAATTTTGTCTGGTGGATTTAGCCTCACTTCATGTGGCTCAGTGCCCTGAGTCACCAGGCTGCCATAAGAACCACCAACAAAGATGCATTCAGAGCATAAAAGTGCTCTGTAGGATTATCAAGAAGGCTTCCCCCCACCTATAGATTCATGGAAGGGGGCAGTGTGCGGACCTCCACTTCAGTTTATTCCAGTTCCAGCCTGACTTCCCAAGTGATATCGAGGATATACCTCCATGTATGGTAATGGTTAACTTGGATGAACTACCAGAGGGGAGAGAACGTGATATAGATTCACGGGGAAGACCAACCCCTTGATGGATTCTAACACCAATTGGATTTGTTTGGAAGGATCACTTGCAACAAAAGAGTTTACTTGGACTTTATGTACCAACTGTGTCATTAACCCTCGACCTAAATCCCAATAATGGAAAGGGGCATATCGGATCCATCAAACCCTTCAACCTGTCTATCTTAGTCCAAAATATGATGGATGATATCAAGAAACCCCATAGCATCAACAGCTCATTGAGCATAAATGGATAGACGATGACCTCCTTGTCCAGTGTACCACGGAGCAGCAACCAGATTACTGTGATCATTGGCTGGGTAAACAGGGGCATGCACAACATCCCCAGGTGAATTACCACTAGGTGATCTTGACCATCCGGCCCACGCAGACAGTGTTGAGGCTGGAACATACAGAAAGAGGGCACATTAGGTGTCACCAAATCCACTGAATCCATGAGACAGTCTCCAAGATCCATCTCGAGTTCGCCCAACTACATGACATACCACCCCACCAGCCACTCCATGAGTCCATGGGCCTACCTATCAAATTGAAGAACCTTCCATCGCACTGGTGGTCAGAGACCACTATCAAGACAAAAACCCCCACCCAGATGATACCATGGTGGCAATCATTGCCCATCTCGAGGCATTGGAAATGCGACAGGTGGAAATCTCTCCACATGGTAACATGTATTTGGCATGGGTGGATGATATGCCAATAACATCAGGTTTTGGAAATCCCACCTTCTCCACCTTTAATGGGATGGGTGACACGCTAAAGCATCTAGACCATATAATTTAAGTTGTAGACCCATGATGGGAATTATAACATAGCAAGAGGCCTCCAAACTCCGATGCTTCATTCAAACATTGGAAGGACCTGCGTTTATCTAGTATAGCCAGCTACCCCTCTGATTAGTAGCCGATTGGGAAGATCTTCGTAGGAAATTTTTTACCAGTTCAGTTCCTCCATGTGGAAGAAGAGTACTCCAGGCCTCTTTATGTGAAAAAATGAGACGATGAGTATGTCATGGATTATGTATCCTTGTGGAAAGGGCTCACATAACCCCATGACATACCACTGTCTCAGGATCAACTGGTGATGATTTGTGTGGGGAATGTCAAGACAGAACTGGTCCCCTCTCTAATCACCCAGAACTGCACTGGGAGATTCTGATACTTCGATGATTAGGACAAAATCCTAGATGAATCCTAAGAGCAGGCCATATAGGCAAGTCCATTTCCTCCTTCAATTCTAGTGAGAAGGGCTGCCAGGGAAGAGCCCATAATAGTGGACAAAATAGAGGACACTAGGAAACAAAAGTTTTTACAAATGTAGCCTCCTCCATAACCTCAAAGAGTCTATCCACCACAGGCGTAGCCTCCGTCCCAGTAACAACCACCTCAAAACTAGTAGGTTCCCCCATGGAATGTGTCACCACCTCCAAAGCAAGATAACTAGGCTATTCATCCCCGACAGGCTCCTCCATCCCCTCATCATGTTCAGGCTCCCGGATTCGCCTTCCTAGATAGAAGAAAAATGACCTACTCATTTAGTGAGGCTTAGGTCCCTAGTAATTTACGATGTGACCTAGAAGAAAGAATTGTACGTTTGTCTGAATGCAGGAAACCAGAAGTGGAGGATCTCACTGATGGCCCAAAATACAACCCCTATCATTTGATCCTGGGGTACATCCTTAAAAATGCTATGTGTTTAATGATTGGCTTTAAAATGAGGTCAGAAACAACGTATTCAGGATGGGCCCAGCTCCGAAACATGTGGCATGTGTGTTCGTGAAGCCCTATAGCGGTAGTGACAATGAAGGTGAGGGGCATCAGTTTTCTAACAGTGGATCCCATAAGTACAATGACGTGAAGACTTGTAAAACAATCACCCATGCCCATGGTATTATCCATGCACCCCTAAATCAACTAGAGCCTTCAAATGTTGTAGCTACTACTTCTGCATCATGGTCTATGTCGTCCCATTCTCATAATAGCAAGCACCAGCGACGCAATGAAAAATAAGTCCCCCGCCAATGCCATTGTAATTTCGTAATCTCAATGATTTTATTCCCTATTATATGGATATTACCCCCTAAAATCCATCCTATTTTCGATGATAATTATAGAGGCAGTCAAGGTTACGCCACGGTTAACACCATAGGGCCGGTAAACACCTACATTATTTCTGACTGCGAGGAGCATGGAGAGGATCCTCCCAAAGTTCCCAGCCATTGTTAGAATCGACATAGCCACAAAAATATGGTTTGTTAGAGTACCTTAGTTAGTATTTCCATATAGGTTGTGCATGCTACTGAAACAAGGCAGTGGGCCCAGGAAAGATCTTAGCACATGCAACCTTCTCATCTAGTGTCATCAAATCTTACTTTGACCCCTGTTTGTTTTTCTTGATCAGGAAGAGCCACCTTGACCACGTCGCGATCAACCACGCTATTTGATGGACTGATATCAGTGTTCTAGAACTCATCTGGTAGTCAACCCACAGGCTTCAACTAGTGAGCCGCAAAATATTCCCAGCACCAGTCAACCACCAGTCCAACCGGCAGGGCCCACCACACCTCCTATAATAGAGCGACATCCTTTATGTAGAATCTCATGCATGGAATTGAAGTTTGATTTAATCAAACATATTTTAAGAATTCCAAAATGGATATCCATCCTTGATTCCCTTTGCATATCTGCAGATATGCACGAAGCCCTTGCTGAGGCTTTGTGAAGCCCCCTCTAGTTTGAGACGGAGGTAGCAGCCACAGAAGCATTCCACACAGAGGCGGTCAATCATTCAGAATTCCAGGCCATTATCTCATTCTCTAAAGAAGATGAGTTCTCCCCATATTGGGGCATAACCACCAACTATATATTACTAGCCACATTAGTGTCATGGAGGTTCGTCGCTGTCGTGTCGACACAGGGTCCACGATCAACCTAATCCCAATTAAGATACTGTGAAAATAGGTTTTTCTAATGATGATATAAGTCCCTATGATCTAAAAATAAATTATTATTATAGGACATAATAGAAACTGATTGTAAATATTATCCTAAAAGCCATGATTAGTGGCCTTGTTTCTTGCACCGTGTTCATGGTTGTTTCGTAGGACAATTCATAAAACACATTAATGGGTAGGTCCTATATCCACATGCATGCAACAGTTCCTTCATCATTTCATTAGTTCCACAAGTACTCCCTTAATGGAGAGTGGGGCGTACATAATAGTGATGTGTATCCCTTTTACTCTTGTGAAACCCTCTATCAAGATGCTGACTATTAAAATAGTAAGGACAAGTAGATTCCGTCTAACAAGTTTGGGAAATCTATGATTGTGGTCGACCACTGTATATATCTGGATGATGCCTACATCTTTCCAATCAACCAGTTGGGGGATATAACTCAAAACATGGGCAATGCTTCATTATTTTTGGAATGTGGGGGGAGCACATTCCCAAGTCTAAGAAATGATATATGGTCACCTCATATTCCAACACGAATCTGCCTCAGGTGATACCAGAGCACCCTACCCCCATAAGGTATCGGGATGTCTACCCCACAGTGACTACAATTAGTCATAATAGCTTGTTTCTACAGGATGGGATTAACTGCCTCAAGATAACGCTCCACTATTACTTAGATATCATCATGTTTGGGCCCTAGGGATGAAGAATAGATTCTATCAGATTGAGAGCCTTCATTTCTTTGGTTTAGGAATCACAGGAGTCCCCCCATTGTAGTGTCCATTTCCACTCAGGATGGTACCAGCCTCCCATCAGAATCTATCAACATAGAGGCAACTACTCCCACATAGGATAACTCCTTCATAAGTGAATAAGTGGATTTATTGGATTCTATCCCCGCCTTGGAAGATGGTGTCTCCTCCATGGTCGATGAATTGGTATAGGTGAACCTCAGTAGCGAGTCAGACCCAAAAACTATATTGATAAATACAACCATGCACCTCGAGGAGAAACAGAAGTACATAGACTTCCTTAAACCTCATTGTAAGGTATTCACCTAGGGTTAAGACTAGATTCTAGGATTAGATCCTCAGGTAGCTATCCACTGCCTCGGTCTCCCAGAAAATCATCCCGTGTTCCAGAAGCCTCCCAGAAAGATGCACCCTTCTCACTAGGAAATGGTCGAGGAAGAAGTTGATAAGATCCTTAGCTCCAATTTCACCCAGGAGGTCTAGCACCCAATATGGCTATACAACATTTTTTCAGTCAGGAAGAAGAACAAACAGATTAGATTCTATATCAACATCTGTTATCTCATCCATCATTTCCTGAAGGATGATTTTCCCCTTCATGTGATGCAATTATTGATTGACACTACAGCTTTCTTCCAAGCCCTCTCCTTTAGAGACGGGTACTTCAGGTATAACCATATCTGAATGGATCCTGAGGATGAGGTGTCTACAACTTTCAAAGAACCACAAGGTACTTTATGTTACCAAGTCATTCCCATAGGTCTAAAGAATGTAGGTGCCACCTATCAGCGGTAAATGCATCACATATTTATGAAAATACTTGAGATTTTGTTGGAATGAAATGTGGATGATCTGGTGGTCAATTCCCACCTGTTTTAGGACCATATCAAAGACCTTGAGAATGTTTTCCGATTACGTCGTTCTCGCCACCTGAAGATGAAACCATTGAAGTGTGCCTTCGGGGTCACCTCTAGAATGTTTATTCACATCATTATCATATACTAGGTCATTTAAATAGACCTAGAGAATATCATGTCCATCATCTATACATCTTCCCCAAGCAACTTTTGGGAGCTGTGATGTTTCCAGGGCCACATAGCCTACATACATTGATTCATCGTGAATCTACCCGGCATGTGTAAGCACTTTTACTGGATCATAATGAAAGGTAATATCTATGAGTGGGACAAAGAATGTATTTCTTCTATTGAGGAATCATGAAGTACTAGTTATAGCCTCCAGTTCTAATGCCACCTGTATCTAGAAAGTCATTGGTCCTTTGTGGTACCCCCCTAGAATGATCCCTCGTCGCCTTTCTCACCTAGAAGAACAATGAGGGAACTGAGAACAATTTCCATTATCTTAGCCGCATGATCCTCAATACCGAGACCAGATACTCCCATATCGAGAAGAGCTTCCTTGCATTGGTATATGTAGTACAGAAATTGTGACATTACATGCAGCACCATGAGATATAACTGGTGTACCGGGTAGATCTTCTAAAGTATATCCTGAACGGACCAATGTTGACAGGTCTTATAAATCAGCGGTCAATGACACTCTAGATGTTTTGAAATAATTTTTATTACTCATACATCTGTCAAGGGGAATGAATTTTCATATTTCTTCACCACTCATCTAGCTCATACGGACTAGTCTCTGGAACTTGACATTCATGATAATGCAATCATCTAGTGAGACTATTTTATTCCATGATGGAAAATTCACTTTGATGGTGCCTCCTAGAGCCCCATTGATAGAGGGATCAAGGACCCTAGGATCAAAAAATTATTCATGGATGTCTTCTTCATCTCTCGAGTGCTACCCGATATTCTATAATTATCCCTATTATTAAATGGAATCACCAAAAATGACGTAGAGTATTATTCTCTCATCACTAGCCTTGAGATGGACCTCGAGAGTGATGTTACCACTTTCAAGTGAAAGGGAACATCAATCTAGTCATCAAGTAGATCAACAGTGACTAGGTCATCAGAAAGCCAGATCATTTACCACTATTGGAACCCACCCTCTAGGGGATGAACCAGTTCCCATCTCGACCAGAAGTTACTCTTTTCCCCTAGTCATAGAATGGTCGAGATGATGCCTTTACCTGCTTAGTTTTATCACATGTAGTGCATGAAAAATATTATTTTATAATCCATGTGGAATATCAGAGATTCATCACTCCCGTTGCTCCAAATAAAAATGACATCCCCCAGGTAACCCACCTTACCACTAGTGCCTCTAGGTCAGGTCCTACAGGTCCATGGGATTCATTGATTGAGGTTAATCCTGACTGGAGAACCTCCTTTTTCGAGTACCTCCATAATAGTAATATCACAAAATATTGAGCCACATCCGAGCGAATCCAATTCAATGTGTTACATTCGACCCTCTAGAGTTGTCCCGATCTTAAGAATATCCTCTACAAGCTAGTGTTTGATGGGGCTAGCCTCTGCTGCCTTCAAGAAGCTGAGTCTTCAATAGTCATGTCGGAGGTTCATACCGGTTATTGTGGTGCTCATCGAATAGGGTAGAAACTCTTTCACCAGATCCGTAGACTGGGGTATTATTGGCCCTCTATGATCTTTGATTGCATCGAGATTTCCAAGTGGTTCCATGCATGCCAAATTCATGACAACTTTGTGCATTAGCTACTAGAGCCTCTCCACACTACCATGTACTCCAAGACATTTTTAGTATTGGGACTTGATACTATGGGACTATATCCACCGATGACGTATCACCAGTGCCAATTCATCTTGACCGCAACAGATTTCTTTTCCATGTGGGCACATGAAGTTCAACTCAAGGAGGTCAAGGTCTGTTGTATTGTTCACTTCGTGAGATCCAATATTATTTACCAATTTGGATCCCCTCACACCTTCCATACTGATAACGACACCTTCTTCCTGGTGGCAGAGTTGAAGAAATTGTATTCCATGTATAATATTAGTTCAAACCATACCTCTCACTACTACGCACAAAAAAAATGCTAAGATTGAGGCATTCAATTAAACCCTCTCTAACATTCTATAGAAAATGTTTGGTCAAAACAAGATGAATTTTTTGGAAAATCTCCCCAACACCCTATGGGATTGTCGGATGATGAATCTTAATTCCACATAGGTGACACCATACTCCCTAGTGTATGGAACATATGTTGTCATGCGAATTGATATCCAGTTTCATTCATTACACCCAACTGTCTATGATCATCACACACCTGATAATGTACCTAAAATAATTCTTGATGAATTGGAATCACTTGATGAAAAAAGGATTCTTTCACTGCACAATCTATAAAGTCATCAGAACATGATATCTAGAGCTTTTAATTACAATGTTCACCACCTCTATTTCTTATAAGGTGACTTGGTGTTGGCCTTGAGAACTCCAATGATACTAGGAGGAAAACCATCCATGTAGAAGCCCATGTTAGAAGATACTTACATTATCCTCAAGGTATATACCAATGGTGCATACTCCTTGGTTACGAAGGATAGTGAGCGTATAAATCCTCCCACTAATGACATGTTCCTCAAGAAGTACATTTTTGTTGAAAATCTTGTTCTACATGACCATAAATTGTAGACGGTCCTACATGACCTTAAATTGTTGGGTCCTACATGACCTTAAAATGTAGTGTCCCACATGAAAATAAACTATATGTCATCCTACAGAATCTTAAATGCTTCCTGGTCCTACATTACCTTAAACGTTCTTGTCCTGCATGACCTTAAACTGTAGATGGTTCTACATGACCTTAAACTGTTTTGTCTCGTATTACATGAAACCGTATATCATCTTGTAGGATGTTTAATGATACCTGGTACCACACAACCTTAATCTGTTATGACCCGCATGACATTAAACTGTATTTCATCTTGAAAGATATTAAAAAATAAGAACTATGAATTGCATTATTCCCATTCTCTTTGGATATGTATGAATTCTCAGATGATTCATCTTGAGTTCAGCCCCCGATTTCCTCTTTGAATAACCCCCTGGGTATAGTTCCCTTGGAGGATCACATATGGTGTCATGTAGGCTTCTTTCCCCCTTCTTGTCAGGATTACAATGATCTCAACATGTGATTCCCTCCTCGTTCATCAATTATCCAACATCCTCACCACACAATGTTAAACATCATGGCCTTCATGAACTACGTGTGGCTTGATTCACCTCCTCAACGGATACATAGGAACGATCGGACATTTTGTTTGTTGGCCCAACCCCAACATCTAAATCCCCCCTTGGGTCAGAAAATAGGGTGTGGTGACAAATTTCTCCCTTCTTCATGGTAGATTCATTCTAACCACACAATATATCCCCTTCTCTGGAGATCTCAACCTCTTTCACCATCCCGTTTGATGTTAAATTGCACGATCACATTTATGCTCCCCTCAATCAATCATTTGGGATTCCATCATATTTCCCATCCTAAAGGGCCCACGAACATTATTTATACATAGCCTATGGGATCTCTTATCATTTTGGGCCAACACCCAGGAGGCCCTTGAACAAAAAGTTGATATTAGTCCCACATTGTGAATATGATCACCAGTCGATGCTCATATGTTTTTCAGATTTCAGGTCACATGATATGGATGCTGTTTTTTTGAACCTGGTCAACAGTTATCCTTTGTCGTTATCACCACCCACATATGTCCCTAATATTGGGTGTAATGGATCAATCTACTCGACTGTCCCTTCAAGTTTCAGTTTTCCTCATGCCATAGGGTTATTCCAGCTATCATATCCATATATGATGGGGAGAGCCTGATCCTAATCCTTGTTTCACACACTGAGCATTTCTCACATGGTCTTATGAGATATTGTAAGACAATACCTGCATGATGGGTCATATGGGTATAGTTGGCTGGGACTCCCAACGTCAGGTCCCTCGAACCTTTTGGCCCCCCTGACCCATGATCTCATCTAAGATTCTGTGGTGTGATATAGACTCGAGGTACCTATTCACATTGGGATAATTTACCATGCCACACATATCCCATTGAGACATCCCTCCACATATCATTCAGTCCTAAAGGACAGGCCCCGCCAAGCATTGTGTGCCCCATAACATGGGTTTCCATCATATTTAAAAACCAAAAGTACCCCTAGATGGCATGGGTGCTCGGAATAGGGCCTCTCCTACCATTTCCGGTCAACACCCTTGAGGATTTCGAGAAAATATTTGATATAAGTCCCTTGTTGTGAATGCGGTCAATGGTCGACGCTCAATTATTTTCCCTCGGACAACAATCACATAAATATGGATATTATGTTGCGAACATGGTCAATAGTTATCCTCTATCATTTTTTTCATTCCATGTTTTTCCATAGGAACAATTATATTCCATCTCTAAGCAGTTATCCCATGAATATGATATTAAACTAGGCATACACGGTCCGAGCCCTATGACCCAAAACTAAGAGCTCCATCGTCCTCACCGTAAGATGTTAAACTATGATACAGTTGGGACTTCTGATTTCAGCTCCCTCAACCTTTTCAGATCCTTGGACTGAGTGTTCATATGAGATTATATGATGTGGTGTGATCTTATTCCCTCATTTAGCTTATGCTACTCATCCTTCCATACACATCCATATTTGAGGTACCTAGTCCTTATTTGCATCCATGACGCATGATGTTATACTACACAATATCCTTCCTCAAAACTACTTATGGTGTGATTCTCATCCTCATGGGATACATAGGACTACCCGAACATCTAGTCTTCTGGTCCATCACCATTTCATAGAAACATATTTATCATTCTGTCCATTTTCCAGAGTCCTTCCAGTGGAAGGGTACATGTTGTGCTATGTGCATGATGTATCCATTCACATCAAGTTTGTAACAACCACACCATGTACCTCTCTCTCCTAAGTGAACTTATCTCCCTTTCCCAACACTCATCTTTTCATGTTGGTTTCTCTTAATTTGGGTCCCTTGACCCTCATCAGTGATTCCCCAATGTTCCCAGGAGTACTCTGGTTCAGAACCTGGCCTGTCATATTCTACATGGTCATGCTTTCACCCATTTTATTGTAATTTTGTCCCTCTTAATTTAGGATTAGAATATATTTCACTTCCAAAATGACCCATAAATTGCATGGATGCTTGGACCAACGGATCTCCTACAATTACAAGCCAACGTCTTCAAGGGTTTCAAACAAAAATTTTTGATACAAGTCTAGTGTTGTGAATGTGATCAGGGGTTGAAGCTCATTTTTTGTTCCCATCCCAGGTCACACGATATGGATACTGTGTTTCGAACACTGTCAATAGTTATCCTCCATCGTCATTCTAATTATCTATCATGTTTATCCTTTTAAGCCCCGACTCTTATATGATTGAGTGGTGTGGAATGTGTGGTCTTGTGTCCTCATTAAGTATGAAATTTCAATAGTCACACCATGTAATCCCCTTTTAAGAGATAATACATCTTACCCCCTCCCTCATGACATTAAACTGTATGTTGTCCCACAGGATGTTAAACTGTATACAGTCCTACATGACGTTAAACTATTACATCCCACATGATGTTAAAATACACTCTCAGAACATTGTGTTTCTTGATTCTCGTCATCATGAGATATGTCGGAACACCTGGACATTTCATCCACATGTCCAACCCCTTATTTTCTAACCTCTGATGGCCCCTCTTCCTGAGGTTTCTTCTTTAGAATCACGCATGGTGTGATGTGGATATCATCCTCATTCAGGTCGCGTATGCTTTATCACATCATGCACATCCACTCTATGGTCTCACAAAACATTAAAATGTGGTGTAATTATTGAATGATGTTAAAATTCATGGTTGGTCCTACCACATGACCTAAAACAGAGACATTTTCATCCTGGTCGCATGACACAAAATGACATTTCATCGTGGTGTCCTTACTCAAGAGGACATCATGTTGGGTATTGGTTATCCGTTGTGCCATTGGTAAATGCCTACATATGGCTTGATTCCTGCATCGATGCCAGGATTATCTATCCTTGGATTATCGCTTAAAAAAACAAACATAAATCCTAATGGACAAAAAAGATATATCCAATAATTCTTCTTTTTGTGTGAGGACCAGACCCTCATGACCTATCCATGGCACTGGTACCTTACCATGCTATCTCTAGAACTACATATGTCTTCATTCCAATTCCCATGGCGTAAAAAAGAACTCCCACGAACTTTTCCTCAATCCCATACTAACTTTTACTTTTGGTCCTTCGACATAAAAGTTTCACTAGGGTATATTTCTATGATATGGAATTTTTCTGTTCTAATTCTTGTCGGGTTTAAATAATATGTCACCATGTGTCTCCCTCCCTCAGTTCCATCAATGGTTTCAGCTCTATGACCATAAACTACAACCACGTCACATACTTACCACAAGATGTCAAACTACATGACATCTTCCTGAACTACATATGGATTGATTCACATACTAATGGGATATATAAGAACCCCAAGAATCTTATATTCAGGTCCTGCCCTAGTAATCTTAAATCACGTCCCATATTTTTTTCCCCTTGGCTGGAACGCTTTTGGGAACATGTGTTGTGGTGAGTAGCTCTTGGATACTCATTCACATCAGGTTTTTCAATAGCTACACCATGTGACTCCCATGAATTTTTCCAATATGGTCTGAGTTCTATGACCCTAAACTATAACCTCCCTATCATATCTATGTGTCAGGTTTTGCTACTTCATCTCCCTGCACATAGTCCATTAAATCAATTACTCCCTTAATGGTCCACCCTAGGACCTTAAGCTAGAAGCGTGTGACCCCATGGCCCTTTTCCTTAGAAAATTAATCGACTCCCTCTATCTGATGCATCATATTGTCATACTCAGATGTGTTTAGACAATGATCGTGAAGTATAGAATTTTGACAGGGACATTCCCTCATTATGTGTCCAAGATTCATGAGCCTGTTATTTGGATCATCATCCTCTTCCATGTCTGATGGGATCCCCTTGACATCCTAGTCTCATGCCACATATACTTACATACTGTCTTGGGCCAACGTCTCTGAGAACCTCAGATGACATTTGCGATAGGTTCTATGATTCAGATATGGTCAGTGGTTGACCCCTATTTTTCTGTACCCATTACAGGATAACATGATATGGATGTTGTGTTTCGAACATGAACCCTAAAGGCAACAACTCTAGCTTGGTGTTATTGGATAAGCAAACCATGTTAGCCCATTTTATTTCTAATAAGTAAGATTTCTCCCTTGTAAAAATCCCCATGATAAAAATAATATATGTAGAAAGGCTTCTTGGTGTTCCCCTCTATATTTTATTTCAAGACACTTGTTATTCAGCATTGATTTGGATAATCCTTTAGAAAATGTTGGATATGTAGTTGAGCTTCAAAACTACTAATCAGCCTCTAACGAATGGTCAGTATGATAAACACTTCAGTCTATTATGGATATACTGATATCATATTCAACATATTTCAATGTATTTTGGGATCAACACATTCCCATATTTGGTTATTCAAATAAAATTTTTTCCTCCCTAGCATACAAATGGAACCTTACAAGTCTCTGTATGGTAAGAGGTGTTATAATCCAACAAATTTGGATGAATGTTGTGAGTTTAAGATGATTGTACATGATCTTATCTATTATATGAAATAAAATTTTCAAAACATTTATCATTAAATAAAATCATCAGAAATTTAACTAAATATTTATATTGAAAATCCCCCAACAAGTCCAAGAATTTTAGGTGAGAGTGAATGTTTTCCATCATGTTTTTAATGGATGAAATTAAATAGGTTTGGATAGAAGGGAGTATTCAGAGAAATATACGTCATCCCTTTGATATCATCAATCACATTGTAGTATTAGCCTATCAACTAGGACTCCCACCTAAACTATCTCAAGTGAAAGATGTGTTTTATGTATCTATCTTGGGGATGTTCAAACCAAAACCCTCAAATTTATTGAATCATGTGCTCATAGTATTGTAGTATGATCATTCACATGTGGAACTACCATTAAAGACATTGGATCATTGATACAAGGTTCTATGATTCATGAGAACTCACATTGTCTAAGAATAGTTATAGTACCAAAATCTTCAGGAAGGGACTTGGGAACCACTATAGGGAATGATAAAAAAGTACCATCATTTTTTATAGTAAGAAATAAAAATATACTGGGGGAATAATGTAATAACATAAAAATTTATAAATTGAATTACCTATTTAAATGAGTGAATGGATTTTTTAAAAATGAAATTATATAAATCACTTGTAGTACATTGGTTATTTTGGATTAATATAAGTTATATCATAAAATATTTAAAAAATATGTTACACAAAATAATAGTTGATTATATATAAACATTATGGTGATCATTATGATAATTATATTTTTTGTTTTATGATAAATTTAATTGACACATATGAAAGAAGTGATGTCCTAGACTAGTTTGATTGTACCCTATGATGAATAGATTTTAGATCATGCGAGGGAGATACCATCAATAATATTCTTACTTGACTAATACCAAAACTAGATTATAAAACAAATGCATGAGTGAAACCATTTGTAGGAGAAGTTCAAGGATATCATCATCTGGGACCAAATCATGTTTTTCGATGAAACAAATGAAAATATCACCATTGAAAACCTTACAATTGGGTAAATCACTGCTGTAACAAAGTGATATGTATCTTGAAACTAACCATATGAATTTTTATTTTATATTTTTAGTAAAATAATTAATGTATTTATATATTTTTTATAATAATAAAATAATGAGTTTGATAGAAATTAGATTTTGATACGATGAAATAGAAATTGTATATTTTTGAAAAGGATAGTTGAATCAAGACACTATTATTGATGAAATCAAGAACTTTTTATATAATTCATATTTTAATATAATATTATTATAAAATAATATTTATTAAATATAAAGGGTAATATAGTTTTTTGTGGTCAAAATATAATTTTTATTGGGGTAAGAAACATATCATTTTCCAAAACCATTTCTTTTCAATAAATGGGGATTTTTTATCTAAATGTTTTAGTTATTATATTTGGAGAATATTTTTGAAAAATAATTATTATTTTTGAAATCAACACATCTTATTTATCAAATTTTTATTTTTTCATAATTTTAATAATTAGACTATGTTTTAAGAATAAAATTAAATTTGTTATAATTATGCATTACATATTGTGACATAATAAATCCATCATGTGATGTAGTAAAAACATTAAAACTATACATGACCCAAATACTTTCTCTATTTAAAAATAATGTTTTCTTAATGATATTCTTTTATTATATAAAGATATAATAAATCCTCCAAAACTTGTATTATATATAAATGATTTAAGATCTATTTTTAAAAACATGATACACTTACACATCACCAATGGTATTATTTTATAGAATTTGGAAATTAGAATTATAAAAGAATGAAAATAAGTCTTCTTTGGATGAAACCATTGAAATTTAATTAGTTTTGGTTACTTTTTAATATAGAGTGATGAACCAATATTAATAAATAAATAAAGAGTTCTCCTCTCATTTGATATATAAACCATCCCAACCTCCCATTTATATTCACTCTAAACTATTTTGTTATGAAGTCGCTGTGAACTTCCCTCTCTATATGCCTACCATGATTAACCACTCTCTTATTAAGCTCTTCCCAATCATTAAGTTGATTTGCCTCAAGTTAGGGTATCCTCTACTTTTCATCATTATTTATGCACCATAATTATAATATAAATATAATATCCAATTGTTACTGTTGTGTTATATTTTTACAGAACACAAATACCATCCTTATGATTGACAAGTAATGAGAGACCCATTTCACTCCAATTATGGCATTCTATAAATATTTCTTGTTTATCATTAAGCTCCCAAAATTATCCTGTGATTTCTCATGCCAATCAATTTTTTGTGAATACCTATCCCCATTTCCAATGAAAGAAATTAACCTAGATGTACATATCAATCATTTATTATAGAATTAATTGATTTTATCTCACACACCATAATATTGGGATTAAAATTTATAAAATATTTCCTTAAGTTCTATAATCAATGCTAGACACATATGATTGTACATGACATGAATGTGACTGAAGAGAACATAATTATATAGGCATATAAATAATTATATAGACATATAAATAAATGGGTAATGTCACTGTGAATTGATACAATATGTATAGGATTAGATATTTAATCTAATCCATTTTTCGAACATTTCTACCATGTGATGTTTCCATGGAAGTTTCCTAGACTTGGGATAATGTTATGTTGTATGTTATTCTAATATTACTATATTGTCTTGATGTTTCCTAATTATTTTATTCTTTACTATTCAGTATTATGACTTTAATTTATTTTTATCAAATATATTACTCTCATCAGCTTATCAATTTATTATTTTCTTATTGGGTTTTCAATCTCACACAATTCTTTCGTAGTACCCTAGGCAATCTCATTAGTTTTATGAGATATTATTAATATAAGTAAATGTTTTAGAGTTTTAAATATTTTGTTTTCATTTCTGTTACATGTTGTAATGTTATTTAACTGATTACCAAGGTATTTTAGGCCAAATTATTTTTTAGGTTTTCATTCACTATATCAGTATGTAATTAATCATGAATGAAATTATATTAAAATACGTGTTTAGAAATTATGGGTAAGGCCTAATGGTATGTGATTTATTCTATGTTAACATTGACTGATAAAGCCATAATATGGGAGGTTAGAGTTAACTTTTACTAATAAAATTATCATATGGGGTTTCTGTCATTATTTATTGAGAAAAATATAATAGGGATTTTTGTTATACTATTAGTGTGGTATCTATTGATATTGAACAATGTTTGATCATGTATACTATGATGTAGCTTTCTATGACCAAACCATAGATCTGTGTTACTTGATATGTTTGTTTGGGGGGACCTGGGTCTATTATATTGGGATGTATGGCCATCGAATCATTTTTAGAGACACGCCTAAAATGGTCGAAGCACTTATGGTATATCTGTGTTACACACTAAAGGATTATCAATTGTATACTACATGTTATAGGGGTTCAAACAACTTAATTAATGTTCTCATACCCATGATGGCATGAGTCTGAAGCATGAATCATTTAAAGTTTTATTTATTTATTTATAATAGATTTTAAATTTATCATAGAATATCACATGGACCTATCAAGGATATTATATTTGATTATGGTACAACCTTGGGGGTTCCATTTATAGTTTTGTACTCACAGCCTTCTGAAGATACCAATGTTTTTCGAACCCAGAATCCATCAAATATTGTAGGTTTAGGTTTGGATAAGGACCAATATTTATTTATTTAGCTAGATTCTCTAAAATGGGATCTGGTATATGGGATTAGAAAATGTTCATGGAATATAGTAAAGACTACTATAAGTTTAATTTAGTTAATTTTTTATGTAATCAATACATGTGATTGGAATAATCCGAAATTCAACATTTATTCTTGATTTTATTTCATTAATTTTATATGACATTGTTTATTGTGGATATTTTGGCACTTACATGTATGTTATTTCACTAATTTATTATTTTGGTTGATGAATATGATTTCCATTTTTTTGGATATTGGTATACTCTCATATACTAGTATATTATCCCAACTACACTACCATCATCCAATACTACAAGTTGGAAGCCTTTTGTATATGTGGAGGAATTATTGAGGTCATGTGGTTGTCAAGTCTTGTTACCTTTTAGAGTGATTTTGATTGGGGTGTTACTAAGTGGTATTCAAAGTGTTTTTATTTATTTATTCTATTTTTTGATATAGTAGTCATAATATATAGGAATTTCCAAATAATTTTTAATGGAATAGTTGTTCATTGAAAGAAAAATTGTACATGGAATTCTTCGTTACCACTATTAGGTGATTTATGTTTTTGGATTTTACTTTTATGTTGATTTTTTATTTTATCCTTGTGTGATGCACATGAGGGTTGAAATTTATGATTTTGGAGTTATTGTATATTTTTATATTGTCTTATTGGAATGAATATAGTTATGGATTACAATATTAGACAATATATGTCAGAGGAACATGATATATAATATAAGGTACATATGATTGAAATGATATATAGGCTAGATACTGTTACTATTATTATTGATGAAATATGCTTAGAAATTTTACGAACCAACTTCTTCGCTTTTGATATTTTACCAAATAATTACTTGGTTGAATTAGAAATATCTATTACAATATATATACATAAATTTTTAATTTGAAAAATTTTCTTATAGATACCATGGTGAGATAACCGATGAAGAAAATACTAGTGAATTCCCTTTACAAGGGGATGGGATAAACCCTGAGGGGTCAGGAAATGGATTTTTGAACATGATAATGAACCCCTTGGAAAGATCATAATGATGGTTTAGTTATTTAATTTTCTTATGAAAACATATAAGTTTCATCACAAAATGATTGAAATGACACCATACATGACTAAACTGCGTGACATTGGTCCTTGAAATGGTTCATATAATATTATTAAATGAGGGATCATCCCGATGTTATGATTCTCACGGGAGAATCCCTATATTATTATACATGATGAGAGTTAGTTCCTTGGAATATTTTTTGGTTGGAATGTGATAAAAATGAATAATTTATTCCCTTATGAAAGAATTAGAATGTGATATTCCATATAGTTATTGGTGGGAATCATGTGGTGTTTCCTAAGAGTGTAATCCTAGAGATACCCGAAATATGGGATAGTTGTGAGACCTAGAGGCCTCCAATTTTGAATAAGACCATATTGTGTCAATTAAATGTGTGATATGGGGAATACAATGAGAGGATATAAAAAAATATCTATATTTACCTTAATATATAAAAATGGGGGTATTCAAGATTTTTCAGATTGATTCACATGTGGTTGAATTATGTTTATTGTTTTGGAATGATTATGAATAATGAGTTTTTGAGAAAATATAATTGAGTATTGGTGATTCAGAATGTGTCCAATTATATTTACATGGTGTCGATATTGGTTTCATCAGACGAACAATTTAGGCATCAAAACCCTATTTTTATAAATTATTTTTAGTAAGAGATGAGAGTGAGGGTAGGAGATTGTAACATGTATCATAATTAGATGGATTATAAGAATATGGTTGTCCATGGAATAGGTTGGATGTAAATTCTTGGATGATATAATCAAGTATTATCATTAGTTGAAAAGTTATCATTCCCGAGAGAATGATCAACCTAGTATTATTTCATGAGACTCACCGGATTGTTATTTGAGTTTTATTGATCGGGTGACAATAGATCAAACAAAAATTATCCTTACGAAGATAATGATGTTGTGTGCTTGATGGTTAATGGAAATATTATATAAATTTGAACTAGTGACGGTCATGTGAGAGTTAGTGTTCAAAGTATTCTAATAGGATTTGATGAGTGTGGATGAGGCGAAGTGACATGTTTATAGTTATGAATTAACCTATTGTTGTTTCCATCAAATAGTGGGGTATGGAAATTCATATGTTTTATAGTTTACCATGGGATGTTCTTGGACATTTCCTTCTCCATTATTGAATTTTGGTAGACTGTATGGGTCACATTTCCATGATCTAGGATCAGGTGAAAATATACATTTCATAATGGAGATCATGAATGAGAGGTTATGGTCCTGTCTAATGATCATGTTCGATAATAGAAAATGCAGGAATAATAGATACCAGAGTTTTGGTTTAGTGGAATGAAGAAATAAATTCTCATATGGTTTGAAGCATGATGTCAGTCATAGGTTACGTGACCTTTATATTTAAGTGTTGTATATAAATGAGACTAGTGGAATTAATTTTGTTTTGGAGTGTTGATACTAATGGTAAATGGGGACTAGATAACCTTGCATTTATAATATCATTGAATATATAAATTTATATATTGTAATGGGCGAGGTTTGAGTGGATTCATTTGGAATAAAATAAAATGAGGTGATTCAAATTTGATCAGGATAATTGTTTGTCGATTCTCAATATGTGTTAGAGCATTAGGGCCTATTTTAAAAATTTGAGGTTTCAAATACAAAATTTCATCATATTTTTATTTTTTATTTTTTATGGAGTATTCAAAAGATCAATGTATGTCTATGAGATTTAATACATCGTGTTAGGTGGTTTGAGTGACACGTCAATGGTATAAGATTATCCATCTTACAATTAGTGAGATATTGGATTTTGGACTTGTGTTTTACCATGTACTTGGATATGGAAAGATGGTAAATGAATTGAGATAATTTTAATCATTGGTAATTATATTATGACAGGTAATTCCCACTATGGGGAGTTCCATGAGTAGATAGTGGCCTTATGATCGAAATCCTATAGTGGGAGTGTAGCTTGTCTATTGATGAATTGGATGATTACATGGTCATGACTCAGGATGAAAGATATTAGGAAATCCCCAAATGGTTGTTTCGGAAATTGCTATAGGAATTATCCCAGTTTTCACAGTATATGAACATTGAATTTGATTTTATTACATAAATAATTTTTGGGCATATTAGAATGGATATAGTCCATTTGGAATTGAGTTAGTTACCTAAATAGGCTATGATATGTGGATATATAACCACTAGGATTTATTAGTGATGAAAATTATTATGGAGGTTAGTTTTATATGCCTTGAATTCATAAAAGCATAAAATTTTAATGAGAAATTTATATCATCATGTTTTGTGGATATGTAATTTTTATAAATGGAATTCAAAAAAAATCTATTATTATAGTTTTTTAAAAAAAATCATTGAATGAGAAATATGGATCAGGTGGAATCTCTAGAGATTAATAGATTCTTAGGAGGTGTTGTGGTGGCTGTTGTGTAACAGCCCAAGATTTTATGAAAAATATTATTTTTAATTTCACTAATGTCTTGTGTTGTACGCTACACCAAAAGGAGCTTGCGCAACATGCATCCTTGACTTGCCTTGCATTACACGCAATCGTGACCTTCCTCGATAGCGTGTGTAGTACCCGATAACGAGTTTCACTAAACAGCAATATGCTATTAAAATATTATTAAAACTACCTATTATGAATAGTAATAACCACTTTTTGAAAATTTTTAATTTTTTTTTCAAAATGGAATTCATTTTTGGATTCGTAATATCGAAATTAGCTTAGGGTGAAATTTTGGTGATTTTCGGATAACTTTCATATTTTGATGAGTAGTGAAAATTACTAAATTTTAATTAAAAACAACTTTTTCAATCAAAATAATTAATAGTGATAAATTAT
Organism: Viscum album; assembly: GCA_963277665.1. Lineage (NCBI taxonomy): Eukaryota > Viridiplantae > Streptophyta > Magnoliopsida > Santalales > Viscaceae > Viscum > Viscum album. The sequence continues at coordinate 2,052,948,972 of OY728165.1, forward strand.
TAATTTTAGTGGTTTTAAAGTATATTTAGAATATATTTTTAAAATTCAATACAATGTTGGTCATTGGATGTAATTTCACATTTAAACCAGACATAAACAAGTGTCAATCTTTTGATAGTTATTATCTCTTAAGAACACGCTATTTGTTTTGACGACGAAAATTAATTTTTAAATTAATTAATGCAACTGATATGTTTTTAATTTGGTAAAATAGAAATCATTTTTGAGTTCATAATATCAAATATAGCTTAGGCCTAATTTTTGGTATTTTTCTGAAAACTTTCAATTTTTGATGAATAGTGAATCCACTAAGTGGTAGTTAAAAAAAACTGAATTGTTCATAAAACATAATTTTACCACTTCTGTGAGTGGAATTTAAAAAATCCGAGAGACACTGTTGATTTCAGTATGTAAAATGTGGTTCAATGAGATGAAAATAATTTTTTGGTGAATAGTAACTTTTTACTTTTTTTACCACGGTTAAAAGTAAATAGGTTAATTAAGGGCAGAAATGATATTATTATTACCCTAACACATGTCCTAATTCTATTGGACAAGTGTAATTTGACCAAAATAAACTTAGGAATAAAATATGACCATTTAGGCCCACTTGGATTAGATTAGGACATTTATTATTAATTTATTTAAAGAAGGGTTAGAAGAGTTAAAATCAAAGTTTATTTACTAAAACATTTTTAATATTGGGTAATAAATAAGATAAATTAGAATATAAATATTCATTATAAATCTAAAAAGCTTTCCTACATAATAGTATTTTATTTGTAATTTTTAGACATTAAATAATTTAATTTATTTATGACACAACGATGATGCAGTAATTATCTTATTAATGAAATATTGACATAATTTATGTTATAAATACCCAAATAAATATAATTTGAGACTTTTTATAAATTCTACTAATTTTATAGGTTAATATGACATGTTATTATTGATTTAATTAACTTTTTTAGAACTTATCATTCTGTTATGATTTTCACAAAAATCAATTACGAAATAGTGTCAAAATTGACATAAAATAGTTTTTAAAACAAATATTATATTATTAATTGTTATTTTATTCCTAAAAATCTAAGGTTCGGCCAAATGACTTAGATAATGTTATATATATTAATAATAAACAATTTGGGGTTCGTTTGGCTTCTTATAGTATGTTTATTAACCTTATAGTGTAAGAACACAAGAAGACACGGTAAAAGTAAAATTATTTAACTTAATGTTAAATCTAAATAATAAGGTTAAAATAGGAACCTAAACTTGTCTAAATTCTATTGTATGAGAGGATTTCGACCCATACCCACCTTAGCCACGAAATAAATCAATTTGGAGCTATTTAAAACCGAACTTGACTTTATAATAAAATAATATTTTTAGTCATTCCAAAGGTACCTCTATCCTCCCTTATAAAAGGGCACCTCCTCCCTCCCTTCCTCACACAACTTTGAACCTTCAATCTCGGCCAACCCCTGCCAAATTTTCTTATCCACTTCCCTAGAAACACCCTAGAGGTTCTGGTCTTCTTCAAATACCCATTTTAGTGCCCTAAAAGAAGGTCTCAAGGAAGCACTTCAAAGAAGAGGTAATGTCCGTTACCGATTCTTTCATTTTTATTTCTTCTTCCACTTCTTCTTCTTTAGTTGTTTAATTATGAAGTAATAACATCAGTATCACTCATATATTTATATATTATTATAAGTATGAAACAACCCTATTTCACCATCTATCCATCCTACGGAAAAAGAAATCACCACGCGTGCATACGTACGGAATACCGTCTCCACGCCGTGGTGTAATCTATTTTCCACCACCACCTTACTTGGATGGGTATAATGGTGTAAATAATGACTATATATGACTATTATAAAGTGATATTGATTCTGAAATAGTATACATATACTCCAATACAATTCCACGATCATAGGAACGATATTATCACTCGTGCGTACGTACGGAATACCGTCTCCACGATGTGATGCGACTCGCTCTACATGATCTTCATTTCATAATGATTATATAAATGAATTGAATGAATTAATATGATATATATTACACTAATACCATTCAGTAAATGAGATATCTATAACCTAAATAAAAGAATAAGAATTTATTCAACAAAACACGCATAAGAACAAAAAGTTATAAACACCCGAATAACAAGTAGCAATGAAATATTAATACTAAGAAGCTAAGAATATGACCATATATGATATCATAAAAATAAGTAAGATTCTGGATTAAGTCAATAACATTATTTAAATCATTATACAGTAGTTTTGGACACTTACAAACCATGTCGGACCTAAGGTAAGGGAAATATCACAATCTCAATTTTATCCGAGATTATTTATACTTTGGAATTTACTGGGGTGAATTTTATCATCCACATCCATGTTTCCTCAATATGTAATATTACTTCCATCCACATACAATTGTTTAAATCCAATTTTACCCTTCGGTGAGTTTTTAGTAAAAGATATGAAAGGAATCTTTTGTCATTTTTCGTACGAGATACTTTTTGACTTTTCCGACAAAAGTACAAGAAGAATGTTTTTTAACTTATACGACATGAATGGATTTTTAAAACATTATTTACAAGAATCTTACTTTACAAGTTTTCAAGTTTATTTTTAATCAACTTCTTTTATTTTAAAGTTGTATTACATGTTATGAAAGGAAAAATGTTTTTGAAGAAGAAAGGATATTTTCCTCGAGAATGGAGTTCAAGTGTTTTATCAAAATTATTTTCCATCTAAGATAATAAAGGGTTCTGTTTTTATCTCTATTATTACATTGATTTGATACTGTTGTGATGGAATTATTTATATAAATTCCTTTATCTTATATGAATTGTTTTATGATGTCACGATGTTTAAGATTCCCATTTTATTACATGGGTTATGCAATGATGTATGATTTATGATTTTGTGGCACACATAAGAATTGTATCATTATGAGATGGGTGGGACCTATATCTCCCTCCAATGAATTGGGTAAAGATTTTATATCTCATGAGATAGACATGGCTGGAATGGTAGGTTATACCGGTTCAGTGAAACAGGACTGAAACGAGGGTGACTCGGTTCAGAAAGGGACTTTGTCCACTAAGATAGTCTTGTAAATGTGTCTTGACTAACAATAAATGATTCTCTATGATTATGTGTGAATGCCACAAAGTTTCATGTTTTAAGTTATGATTATTTTGATTACATTTCACTGCCATGAGTTATCCCAGGTTATGAAATTATGATCTCTTTTACAGGTTAATATTTCCAAAAGTTATGTGCTTATGTATATGATGTGATTGATATTTCATTTGTTTACCCTTACTGAGCATTTGAGCTCACCCTTTTATGTTTCTTTTCCCCAGGATATAAAGAAAGGTTTTAGGTATAAAAAAAAGGAAGATCTTTATGGGAGATGTTGAAGATCTTTCACTAGGATTAGAAGATTATATTCCGAGTTTCCAAAGACACTAAACTATTACGGTCCTTGTGTGTCTATTTTTGTTATGTAATAAGTATTCCGCAAAAGTAATGTAATGTCCATGTACGTTAGGCTTCGGGTCTCTACATGTTGTGGACTTGGAAATAGAAAAACATGGAACAACAAGCTTGATTTAACAAGGTACAAAGTAATTTTCCCCCTCAAGTGTCAATATTGGGTAACACCATCTTCCGTCACTTGTTTTTTATATAAGAAAGGATCGAACTCCTATTTTCCACCATTATTACCCCTTATTTTGGGGTGAACATGAGCATATTACACAGTGGATTGAAGGTATGAGCTACCTCATCTCCTTAAACTCTTTTTATTCGTTCCTTGAATAGATTTTGTAGATGATTGGTTTTAGTTATAAATAAATATTTCACTTGAAAATTGGAAAATAACCAATTATATTTGAACTATTCAGGCATCTCATGTAGGGGAAATCCCATAATGATAGATTTATATATCCATTAGATGAATCATCAATTTTATGACACACAGTCATTTTTTTCATGTTTTTATACTAAAAAAAAATTAAATTATTTATTAAAATGAATTTGGATCTTTTCAGTTTGGTTGTGGTTTGTGCCAGGCGTCTAGTACGAACAACATGTAAACTATTGGACTAAGTTTCAATGTGGTGCAATTACATGGAGATGTTTTTAATTTATTATATATAGTTATAATTTTCTTTATTTTTTTGTTGTAATTAATTTTTATAGTCATTGGAAGTGGGGTACGAGTATTTGAGGATAGAATAGGTTTGATTATGCATGGATGATCCTTGGTGGTCCGTTCAAGCTTCTAATATCCCTTGGAAATAAATGAGAGAAGATCCAAATGAGGTAGGATTTACTTGTACATTGTTTATTGTTTAATTCATATTAATTATGATGAATGTTGTGTAAAATCACGCCATAGAAAGTATTTTACTTTAATAATTCACAATTTGAATAATTTTTTAAATTGAATGCTTAAATTATATGTGACACCTTAAATAAGTAAGATGATGTGTTATGTCAATGTTGGCCTTTGAGTACTAGCCTGCTGGCCAATGTCACCATTATTCAAGGCCATTACCAAAATTTTTCTCGTTTATTCATGAACCACTTGAGGGGTGATAGAGATTTAAAGTGGAATTTATAAGACTTAATGGCTGTGTTTTTTACTTTTGATATAAATAGGTTTTTTTAGGTTGTGGCATGTTCATTTAAGAGACCTTAGATCCATTTTTATTTGGATTTATAATGATGGTTTAAGTAATCCAAACCTTGGAAGGGTATTTAACATATAAGGATAAACCATATGAAAAAGGATGTCTTAGATGAGTGGACCAACCTAGTAATGACTTGATTATTTGGATGGGTTATTTCACAACTCTTGATTATCCCCAATGTGACATACCCCCTATATCGGGTGAGTCCTTGTTATTTCTATTGATTATGTTAAGGGATGTGATATCCTAACAGAAATAGATTATGAACCAAAACATAATAAAGTTGAGGGACCCCATGTGGGGTACCTGGATCCTTGAGGTGTCCTAGGGGACCCAATTGGGGGGGGGGGGTCCTTTAATGTGTTGACACTATTAAGGGGGAATTTTGTGGTATATATATTAATGAATGGTTTAGAGATTAAACCAAAACATGTTTCATTTTATTATTTTATTATGTGTTGAAACCCCCATTGTCGAGGTATTTTATTATATATTTAAAACAACCATTGGTGTGGCCTTTTCATATATGGAAAATTCATATTGATGTATTATTTTTTTAAGTATAGAAAAAACCCTCTGAGATATACATTTATTAGTTTTTGGAAATTCATAGGTTCTGGTGTGTTATTCATAGATACCACTAGTAATGAAAAATACAACAGGGATGGTAAGGGTTACCATCATATAAGAAAATTGTTGTAGTGTATGTCTATGTTACTATTAGATTAGAAATAAACTTCATAGGAGGTACATGGTTCAATTAGCGGTGCATCCAGTGATATTAAAATAGGTTTTATCTTTTATACTGGGATAAATATTTCTAGGGCTATTCCCTCATTCATTGTTACATGATATGTATACCAGGGAGATACATTCCTATTATGCTGGGAGTATTTTTTATCACGATTTGATTATAGTAAACCCAAAAATGGTTAAAGAAAGTATTTTTTTTTCAGAGTCATTGACCAAAGGAAAAATAATGGCATTGTACATTGTACATTGGATAACATTATTATTGAGGTATACTAATAAATTTTTACATTTGGATGAAGAATATAGTGATCCATGACTATTACACAAAATTTTAATTTATTATAATAAAAAACATGAATTAATTTAATTCTAATGATCATGAGGCTAAATTTCTATGGAATATTTGGTTTATAATAAATCTAAGAGAGACTAAAATAAAACATTCTTATTTTATTCCCCCTAATGAGATCATAAATCTTTTTAAACCCCTATAACTGAATGGGGTAACTAAGGAAATACATAGAAAAATGTTGTTAGGTATGAATCCTAGTATGGGAGTAAAACTGATAAGGAAACATAACATGTGACTCAATGATATAAGATGATATCTTGAATGTGAACGAACATAAGTAATAACATAGGAGAATAATATAGGGAATGTTGTATTAAAATATCTTGGCAAAAAAATGTGGAAGTAACATATAACATGACATGAACATGAGTAATGTTTAACTTCCTAGACAAATTCTCATTGGAAAAAAGTCCCATAAAATATTAGGATTAGTACCTAATCCCATACATGAAGTCTCATGAAAATAAATCATTACCCAGTACATTGTGGAACATTCTAGGCTCGTTCATCTTATCATGTTCATGATTATGTGTGACAAAAAATGGTAATAAATCATAAGGCATAAACACATTAATTACATTGTAAATAAAATTCTTTTTTTAATCATGTCTCCTATTATAATAAAAGGAAAATTAATAATGAAGTGTTTTGAGAGACGAACATATGGAGTGTATTATCCCATCAATGTAATGGAGCATATCCTGGGTATATATGTGATATTAATATACCTATAATATAATCTGAATAAATTACATAAAATATTTTTATTTATGATTAAAAAATCTTTTAAATTTTAACAAGGAGAATTTATTGGGGAAAATACCTATTAACATTGAATTTACAGCTTTATTATCTATAAAAATCTAGACTGTTTTAGAAAAAACATTTCCCCAAAAATAACCAAGGAACCCTATAATGGAATCATAATATAGATGATTCTTAATGATGGAAATAAATTTCAGACATGTATTATAATTTAAAATAAAACAATATTTACAAACATTGATAAAAAATTAAAAACAACCTTTTTCAAAAAATTCTAGTTATTTTATATTAAAACCATTTGGTAAAAATTGAAACATTGTTAAATATTCATTAGTACATTTTTAGATAATAGTAAGATAATTTTTTTAAATATTTGACTAAAAATATAAACATGGATGGTATATATTCTAGATTTAAATGAAGATACAATATTGGCATTCATTACAAATAATTTTCTTAGTGGTTCTTTTTTAAATGAGGGATGAAATGGTAACCAAACATTGCAAAGTTTATCAGCACCTCAAGAGAATAATAAGAATGTATCTCAAGACAATAATTTAGTATTATTTCCCCCCTATTTAACCTTGAACGTAAATAATATCGAAAAATAATGAGATTATAATATAACAGATTAAACACTTTGGTAAAATTCGAATCAAATCACTTTGGATGATTTGAAATAAATTTTAATATAAAATACCATGATGTGTGAATTATTCATGATATAAAATTTAAACAAGATATAATATTCAAAATATAAAATAATTTAGTAAATTAAATTAATATAATTCCTTAGGAAATTAAATTGAGACAAAATTCATTACAAAGGTTACCTCATTGAGTTGACAAATAATAAACAATGTTATTATATTAGTCCAATTAAAATAAAAATTTAAAATGTTGGAATATTAAAAAAATAAATTTAAAATATAGATATAATTTTATAAAATCATGAAAAATGAATAAGTAACTTAACTTAATAAAATAAATTGATACACAAAATCCAAGACCTCGAGTTTGACTCTCCATGTTGATACATTATGATTTAGAAAAAAATAATAATTTTTTAATCTTATAATTTATAAATAAACTATTTAATGTTTATTAATACACAGTTTTTATTTATTAACATTTAATAAATATATTAACTTAATAAATTTAGTTTTTGTTTGGTGTTTTTATTGTATTCATTTCATGTGTTAAAAATGACTTTTTTAAGTCCACTATGTTAAATTTTGTCATTATTCCATCATCTATTGAATAAAAATAATTTCCTAATTATTTTTAATACAGTAAATATATTTTTAAATCCAACAATGAATTATTTTTATGAAAAATGATCTTCATTTCAATCATGTAAATGGTTGGTTGTACATACTATTGGGTAAGGTTTCAATATTACAAAAACATGAGGGAAAGAAGGTAAGTGTTGTTTTATATATACATAAGGATACCTATTTAATAAATATAATTACACAAACATATACCATCTATAATTGTTAATATTTCATGAGTATCATATATAATTGTTAATATTTCATCAGTATCAGAAGGTATATTATGTATTAATTTTAAAAAATTATTAATATTTCATGAGTATCATATATAATTGTTAAATAAGTCATAATTAAAATACATAATATGTGATGATGGAAACCAAATTACATTGGTTCATGATGAGGTAGTCCACCGAACACAAAAATGATAGCTTTGTATCAAATTTGTTGGAATTAGATATAAATGTAGGTTATTAGATTAAAATAATAACATATTAGTGCATGTTATATATTTATGTTTCTATATAATATTTATTTAGTATTATTTTATGGATGTGGAGGTTAATATAAATATATATATTCTTGGATCCAAATGATACCTCTTCCATAGAAAACCTATTTAAGATAATACCTAATGCCTTCCTATAGTAGATTTTTTTTTAAAAAAGTCCTCAAGGAATTGAGGAATGAATTAAGGAATGTACATTGGAATTTATGTTTTGTAACATTGGCATTTTTAAGTGTTTAAGAGATATTATAGGTGGTCCTCTTTTATAATTTAGTTTGAGTGGTATTCATTAAATACACAAAACTATACAATAATACAAATTTACTATCACGAAAAGTTCCTAAAAATTGATAAATAATGGATTTAATAGTTGATATTGTAGATAAATACATCCAACATTAAAAAATAATTATGAACAATATTGTTATTATATTTATGTATTATTTTAACAATATTGACCATTTTAGTTTTTCACTATAGTAACTTGTTTTTTTATATTCATTATAATAACATTAAGTTGATCATATTACATTATATTGTTTAATTTAATTAAAAATATGGAATCCATTTTTTAAAAATCAAATAAAAATTTGGGAGAATTTAATCTAAAATAAATCCCATAATTTGTGTTGAAAACAGATTTTTATGAAATGCAAGTTTCAAATGGTAAATTATCTTATATTAAATCTATGACTATAAATAATAATTTTTGGAATATAAATTAAATTAAATTGATCTATTATATTTGAATGTAATATAAATATTTCATAATTAAGGTATATTTAAATATATTTATTTTTATAATCAGTATTCATTTAAAAAAAGTGGATAAAAAAACATTTTGAAGCATAAAAATAAAATCATACCAAAATAATGATAATTTGAGAATCAACAGAAATTAATTAGATCATTATAAATAAATTTATTCATATGTATAACTAATACCATGAAAAAATATAATTAATCTTTAATATTACTTTATTTAATGAAAATAAATGACAGTATTTGAAAAAATGACAATTTTCGCAATCCACTGAAAAATAAAACATTTTAGAAAAACAAGAAAATTTCACCACAATTTAATTTTTATTTGATGGTATAAAAATGATATTTATATTATAAAGTAATACTTATAATGGTTTATTATATTATTTATAATATTTAATTAGAAAAATAAATAAAAAACATGTTTGAATAAAATTAATTAAAAACCATAAAATGATTATTAAAAAATTTGTGTACTTATTTATAATAGATTTATCAATATCTTTATATTATATGAAAATATTATTGATATGATTTATTACATGGTTGTTTATATTCATACAATCAATGTTTGGTTTATAATTTCGATGTTTAAATAAATGTATTTCAATTATAATTTGTGGTTCATTTAATCTCAGTGTTGTATATTGTTTCTACTATAAACACTTAATGTTATACTAAATTATAAGGGTTTTAAATTATTTCATAATTAAATAAATTTTATAATATCAATTTAAACTTGTTTCAATCATTGTAGGATTTACATTTCTAATTTCTTTTGGGGAAATCCCACATTGCAGAAAGGAATGAAAAACAACTTCCAGGAATAGAGAATTCGAATTAAAAAGATATCCATATTAACAAAAAAACTATGTTCTAAAATAAGTGATAATTAATGATAATTTTACATATTTATATAGAGGATAAAAATCCCCCTTATTTACTAAAATAGAGTGATCGAGAAATATTATCCCCAAAAAAATAATGTGTTGTATGAAATTTAACAACGAAAAAATCCAAAAACCAAGAGATGTTAAGGGAAAACTGGTTCATAAGAATATTATGTACAAGGATAACAAGTTTTTATTTTAGTAACCCTTACCTATATTTTTGTAATTCATTTTTCATAGAGAATAATAACATAAAAAAATAAACTTACATCATAAGTATAATATCATCTTTTAATCAATTTCTACCACAATATCATCTTTTTCTCCAAATAATGAGTATTCATTACTAATTTTTAATTCCAAAATCAGTAAAATTAACTTCTAAAGGATAACATAATTTAAAAAATAGTAAAATATAATTCCTTATTTTTTAATAAATAAACTAAAAATAAAATTTCTAGAACAAGGTAACACAGTTTTCAAAATGGATAAACCATCAAATGAAAAAAATACATCATTAATATTTAATGTCTCAATAATAAAATAGAATTTTATAGATAGATCATTTAATAAATATATAAAATACATATTATTAATAACGATCTTAGATAAAGTTGAAAAATAATTATTTTAATGATATTGTTACATATTATTCCATGATAATTTTAAAATTCATCTCCATATTTAATTAATCTCTCTTGAAGTCTCATTCATATATGTATATTCCATATTTATATAAATTATTCATTTATATAAATAACCAAAGTCGCCATAAAGACATAGTAAAATCATATTATCTTCCAAAATCATTAGATTATTTATGAATCTTAAAACCAAAACACTATTTAGAAAAAAAATACTCTTACGACATAATTCTTGATTCCAAATATATAAATACATCAAACATGTCACTCAAATTATGTGCATAACATAGGTCCTCCCTTGGTCTAGGGGTTAACCATTATAATAGGTCATTTTATTCGATATTTCCCATCTCTATATATTTTACAAAATTTAATATAAATGTATATTTAAGATGATATTTATTTCACTCAGTTGAACAACTCATTTCCCTTAACAATTTGTTTATCAATCCCATTATTTTACAATAATAAAACAGTTTCTAATTTTTTTTGAGACATTCTCTGGGTGTCTCGTCCCTTATTTATAAAATATATAAAGTTGTATTTTCTTATCATAATTATCAATTGATATTTTATGAATCCTTGTCGTTCTCTTCATGAATGTGTTTATAAATACAACTATGTTCTAGTTGTTGATCATAATTCAAGAATGATATTTTATAATTATTATATGATATCAAAAATCCATTTCCATTAGTTCTATCATCTCATAATGGAAATAATTGTATTTCCCATCACATTGGTTACTAGAATTATTTCTATTATTTCACTATAATAACTAATAGGATTAAATGAAACTAGATGAAAATGTATTACTTCACAAAAGGGAAACATAAAAACTTATTACGAATATCTTATAAATGATAAGTTTTCGGAAAATTATTAGTTTAGAGGATTAAATATGGGTTATCTATGGTAATATTCTCTATTAGGTTTTATAACATAGTAATGGATTTAATTCCTTCATAATTTATTATAAATTGTTTGTGATTTACTAAAAGATAATACATGGGGGATTTAAACTAGGTCCACAATGAGGACTATTTTCATTCACCAGGTGATGATCAATTAATCCCAATGCCCCATTTTTAGAGATATAACCACTAGATAAAAATGTACTGGATCTCCCTCCACTCAAATTATCTAGAATATAATTTAATTTAATGATAACCACTAACTATATAATTCAAAAAAAAATCCACGATATTTTATTATACATATTATTATACATAAAAATCTCTACTTGGTACTCACTAATGTATTTTTGACATAGTCCCAAAAAACACTCTCTAATACCAACATTAGTGACCCATTCCTTTTAAACATATTATTATATTTTCTTAACATAAAATAAATTAATTTCATCTCAATTATCATGAGGGATATTTTTTTAAATAATAGGCACATTATAGATCAATGTGATACTAAAATATAACATCATTATTTTATTCTCAATAAAGAGATCCAAAATCCATTTGACATCCATAAACAGTAGGGGATTACTTGAGAAACACTTAGACTAAAGGGATGAGGTATAGGCCCTCAACATGGGTGTAAAACTAATAAGAAATCATATCGTTTTTTCAATGGTATAACATGATATCATGAACGATATGGCATATAAGTAATAACATGGGAGAATCACATATAGAATGTGGTATCATAAGATCATGGAAAAATTGGAATTGTGGTTTTAACATATAATGTGTCATAATAATGTGTGAATGAAAAATTACTAGACAATATCACATGTTTTAAAAATTCCCATAATGGATTAGGTTTACTCCCTAATCCCGTAAGAGACATCCCAGTCCTAGGTGACAACTTAGAGGTTCCCCATTCATAGTGTACTACATGTCTTGAAACATATCTTCCTAAAATGCAGAGTCTTCTGACAAGGTGTGATAGCCTAGTGTGTGTCAATGGGGGAGACATTGCCCTCATTACAATAATGGAGACGTGTGGTTGAATGAAATAAAAAGAAAATATAGGAAGATTGGTATGTAAACAGAAGGAAAAAAGAGGAAGAATGAAGTAATAAATAATAGAACAACTGATAATCATATAAAAAAGTTGTTGATATATGTAATGTCCCTATATAACTAAAAAAAATGAATACAATGCACCACAGAATAGTACTATACAAATTAAGAAAAAAATAATCCCAAAACTTTAAAAAATAAGAAACTACAACTAGGTCATATCATTCCCTTCTCCTTCATAATAAAATAAAGAAATCATTTGTTAGAAGAAATACACTTCCATTTGTATACACCATCATACAAGTTTACTACTCAGGTACCATAGGAACCTGGATAGGGTGTGAGATGAATTTCAATAGGCCACCGCCAATAGTGTCTATAACATCTATTTCATTTAATATAAATAGAAGTAGTGTGAAATAATATATATAAATATATATATAATCATAATGCACCATAGTAACACAAATACCCATGTTCTTAGTTTAGCCTCTACCGATGTCTAAACATGTTACAATTTAATTTATTAATTATGATTATGTTTATATAAATACGTCACATGATTTAAAACCTTACTAAAATCCTAACGTGATAATAATAATGATTAACGATCCCTGATATGAAAAGGAATCCAATATTATGATAACAGTGAATGGATCCATGATATAACTAGGAATCATGTAATGTTATTAATAATGAGTGGTATCCAAGGTATTAACCATAGAATCAATGACCTTAAGGATAGGTCAAACTCTGTAGTAATCTTTACCCTAGATATATGGGTTATAGTGTAATCACGGGGGCATCATTGAAGGAATTACACAATAATAATTATTTCTAAGTCCAATGATATAATCCACTGTAAAATGAGAAAGGAATTACCGGACCTGATGGGTGTAAACATGGTGCCAAATGTCTATATATGTCTTGATGGATCCAAGTAGTATATCCAAGGAATCCTATAATAATAATAATGGATATGATACTATGGTTTCATACTAAGTGTCAAAATATACACATAGATATATTTCCAATGTCGGTCTCACCCTTAGAAACTGAAATCCTTGAATCAGAACGACATCCACAGGTACTAAAGTAATTCCCCAGATAATCCAAGGCTATCTTAAGTCTGAATCTCCATATAAAAAAATCATGGTCCATATACAAAAGGTACCTTTTAATTGATTCATTAATTATATAAGTCCATGTAATAATCATACCATTTAATAAATCATGGTGTCCATTCAATGAAATTCATTAGTGTGTCAATGTAAACAAGAAATACTACAACTACTTAATTCTTATAAGTCATACTAATTTAATAAGGGTCACTCATTTACCTTCAATTAGATATAAAATCCCACAAATCCATTCAATTAAAATTTATTTTTCCTTGTCATATATATAATATACATTCCAATTACATTTAATAATGATTTATTAAGTTGAAACAATTAACTTTGAAGGGGCATATGATGAGAATATATAGGCTAAAAATTGATAACTCAAAAGATATTTAGTTAAGGTTGTATTACCATTAGCAGGGTCAATCCATGGCTTACTCGAATTGAGGCTCTGATAAACTAGTCAAACCCAGAAAACCCAATTATGGAAAACACCCATCATGGGTAGGGGTATCATAATACAGGACACAACATCCAATGAGGTATAACATATTTAATGAGATCCTTTTAATATGGATATAATGAGTATAATAATGGAAGATTAAAGAAATAGGCAATACCCGATGAAATCTTCTTGCACACATGGAAAATTAAAAAATGGTTAATCTTGAGGGATGAGTTATAGAGATCCTACCTTGTAATTATATGAATCTCATCATCATGTATCAAACTATTATTTGTCAAGGATGGGAAGAAATCTGATGAATGTATCAATTCACTGAAAGTTGGGAATATCAACTAGCATATAAGAATCATCATCGATATAAGGAATTATGACAAGTGTCTAAAATGTAATCAATATCTTACTAGCGTAGATCAAGAAAGATAATCAATGCTTGGATCAGACTACAACTACATAAACAGAATCAAAAAATTAGTTTATCCTTTAAGTGGTTTCAAATAGGTAAAGAAGAGGTAGCATCGGGTGGAATGAGAAAAAGAAGAGAAAGAGAAATGTTAAAAAATTCAATTAAGGGTGATTTATTAATTTCACAAAAAACTGGGGTTTCATAGATTGTCTACATGGTTTCCAAAAACACGCACCATCTTTTATAAGGTGAGACACATCACACGATTAGGGAAACTATTCTCCAAGAATGAAGAACTCCTCTTCTAAACATTTTATAGTTTTTTCTTTGTTGTTTAGCCCCCAAAACAGAGTTAGGAAATATTGTGTGCCATACATCACCCCACTATCCTTCCTCACATGGTTAGTAATTACCATGTGTCATATTACACATGGTATCTAGTAACTCTAAAGCTAGTTTATTTCTATCAAAATGCAAGGTTCCAGGCTCTGAACAATCCGCGGACACACTGGAGAAACCCTCAGACTCATTAGGAATCTGTATTAGTTCCAAAATAATTAATTAGACCAAAATTTAAAGGATCTATAAGTTTGATAAAAACCATGATATTACACCACACTTTCATCTCATGAATCTAATGATTTATCCAATGAATTGGAGTATTATTTGGGGGTTACATAATAAAATGTTCAAGATTATGTGTTTATAAAATGATAATCATTAATAATTTATAATCATAATAATTTCCCCTGAATGAAAAAGGTTTTCATTATCGCGTATCATATCATAATCAATCGAAATTTCCAAATAAACACTTTTTAGAGATGAAACTATGTCTTCTATTTCCACATAAATTTAAGAGAGAATAATATAGGTATACATGTGAGTGAAATATAGGAATAATTTATAATTAATCTATAACATCAAATGTTTTCTTTATTGATGAAAAATATATTAAAATTTTTCATGGGTTATTTCATGAGGAAAATACCTATTCACTTTTAAATATATTCTTCCAAATCATAATAAAATTTGAATATTGTAAACAAATTTTATTCAAAATAAAAACACTTAAAATTATAAAATAAGGTTCAATGATCATATTATCCATGATGGAAGTTAATTTCATGAATAATTTATAGGTTAATTAAATCAATCAGTTAACACTTTGGTAAAATGTTAAAAAGTACCTTTGATCTGAATATAATAATAATATTCTTTTGAAGAAAAATATATAATGAAAAATTTATCACGATCCATCCTAGGTACCTTGGTAACTTGATAACTGAGCTATCCCATATATAGCTCGAAGAAAATTCCCAATCCCCACAATTATGTGACAAAAACCTGTCATCAAACTTAAAGAATGAGGGAATGATTTTTATAATAAAAATGAAAAAGTAAAAGAAATAAGACAATATTCATATCAACTGAAACACCATTGGGATTAATTTACCAAAATCCAAAATGTTATAGAAAATCCCAATATCCACGACCAAGTAATATAAAATAGAAAAACAACCAAATTAACAACTCATATGAAACACACCATGTATTTGGTTCAATACCTGGAACCACCTCCAACTAATTCCATTCCTTTGCACCAACCTAGAAGGATATAATCTATACACACCTGAATGCACAAGTTGGGTGTGATCAAAATCATAGAAGGATTTCAACAAATGATTCCAATATAGATTCCAATATTAAATTAATCAATAAAGTCTATTTTATTTTGAAATAAATATATTTTTAAATTTCATTATCATATTTAGAAAAATAATAATTTACAATTCCAAGATAGAAATAATTTTAAGAAAAGGCTTCACATTCCAAAATGATAGACTATTTTTTAAAAAATGGAACTTTTGAAAAAATGGATTAAATATGGTTTTTATATAATTTTTTTTATATAAATCTCAACACATGTAATATAGTTTATAACCATTGTAAATAAATTTGAAATAAAAAGAAGGGGAAACATGGTCATGTTTTAAATAGGCATGATAGTTCTAGGCTATAGAGACCCAAAAATATGAAACTGAATGTATGTACATATTCCCCATTGGTCCTAAGGAAAAGGTGACTCATCACCATATCTATGGGAATGAGATGTGCAGAGAAGATGATATATACCATTTTGAATCATAATGGGTTATCCAAATAATAGATTAACTACCTAAGGGTTGTGTGTGCCCATGTACAAATAATGAGGGTTTATTTATTTCAATACTACATAAAATACAATCAAATCTTATCCCCATTTCAAATATTCCACTTTATCAATAGAAACTATAAATAGATTTAAAAAAAACATTCATTATTATTGTGATAAAAAAATTGGCTGACAATCAAATAAACTTTAATTCATTTTTCATATATAAGTATTTTAAAACAATTCATTCTACTTCACATTCCATTTTAGAATTAAATCCAGAAATTTAATTTTTATTTAATTCTATCAAATTCATCATAAAACCTCAATTCCCAGGAATTGTTTTTTTTTTCACAATTTTTAATCAATTAAACATACCAAAATTAAATTCAAAAATTTATTTAAAACAAATTCCTATAAAATCGTTAATTTAAATTTGACTGATTTTAACTTCTCCTTTTCCCACAAACACAACATAATTCAACTGAGTTTGCGGTTTTCCAATTTCATGCCAAAATGAATGAAAACCCCAATTCAATGGAATTAGGTTTTTAATAATATGATATAAAAAATGGGGAATTTATGAAATTGAATATTAAATTAAACTGAAATAAATTCATGAAATTTACTTTCAATTAAATTGGAAACAAATGATAGAACCACTCACCTTTCTCACATAAACACAACTCCCACAATGAATACAACTAACATGAATGAAGGTGTAGATGATATTGGAACCCAATATAGAAATTATATTCACAAATGCGAGGCATGCATCCATCAAACAAAATATGATCATTAAACTCCATGGAAGGAATATAGAAATTGAAGGAAAGGCATGGAAAATGCTTACCAAGAAATAGACACCCTGATCTCAACAACAATAAAATGTTGAATGAAAAGCTATGGATGAGATGAAGGCTCCAAAAATCTCATTTTAAAGTATATAGGTCAATATTAATGATTCCTAGATTAATAGATAAAATTGCAGTCGATCTACCTATTTATAAACAACTATCATTGCATAACATGGCATGTAATCTAACTACACATTGTGTAATTGATAAGCCTCATAATCACCAAAAAACCCATCATCTTTTGATAAAAAAGGGATTTAATTTAACTTATTATTTTCACATAATAAAACCATATTAAATGGAATATAAATCAATTATTGGCTATAGAACTAGAAATAATTTTGGCAGAAATTCCAAAAAAATAACAAACTACACCATTATAGGTATCATATCATTTCATTCTCATCCCTACCCCGAAAATGAAAATGGAAAACCATGAAAACATTTGAAATATACCTATCAGAAGATTAATGTGATGTTATAACCTCCCCACCAAAAAAATATATATCCCTAGAAATCCTAATAAGAAGCATCCATGCCAAAATATGTGGCCACTCTTCTCTTATCAGTGTCTCCATATCCCACATATCATGAGAATCAAAACATTTCTTCCCTCCCACATGATCCAAAGGTATCAACCACCCATGGAGTACCATGGTTTCTGAATAAACTATCCTGACTGGATGCTCAGTCATGGATAAATCTGGATTAACATCAAGAACACTCCTACTAAGATCATGAAATTGATTATATAGACACTTTCAGTGCTTATATTCATGAAACATATCATTTATTGATGTCATCAATGGTTGTAAATATAAACAGTAAGAAACTTTTCTCACCTACTCAACACCATCAAAGGATCATAAAAAATGAGGTCCATGATTCCCTTGGATCCCAAGCCATCAATGAACTAATAAAGGTGAAAATATCAATAACACCTTGTCACCATATGATAATTCTAGTGGTCCATGACAATGATCATCATAAGACTTATATCATCTCTATTCCCCATACATTATCTGACGAATCAACTGAATCTTTTCCATTGTATCTTGGACTATTCTTGGTCTAACCATGGAACATTCAACCATCTCTTACCAGCACAATAGATACATAGAAGGACAACCATACAAGTCCTGAAAATGATCCATTCTAATCCTAGAATACTAACTTTTTTTATAAGAAAACTCAACCCGCCACAAGTGATCATCCAATGCCACACCAAAATTGATACGAAAAGAACGAATCATATTATCAACAATCATTGTATCCCTTTATTACTGTTAATCAGAATGTGTATGGTAATCCAAAATCAAAGGGAGTGAAATACCATTGAATCATTAAGGTATCTCCAATAGTGATAAGCGAACCAATGATATCTATTTAAGAATATAACATATCAGGATCCATGAAAACAAATAATCTCTTTCACATACTAATTTCTAAACTCTTCAATATTGGATATATCATGAATTGGTATAAATTGTGCCATCATAGTCAGTCTATCAATAATAACCCATATAAAATTATTCTTCATTTGGTTATGAGGAATCCCAACCACAATGTCCATAGAGATCTCATCCCACATCCATGTTGGGTCCAGAATTGGATGACGTATTCCTGATGGTTTTTAGTTTTTATAATTCACCCAATAGAATTAATAACAATATGAATCAAATTCCGAAATTCCTTATATCATACCAATCTACCATAATTGTTTTCGTGTGTCATAAGACATCTTTTTGGTTCCTAGGTGCACTTCCCACTAAGAACTATAGAAGTCCCCAATTACGAATTTCCTTCCTGATGTTGGTACAAAAAATGATTCATATTTAATAGGATTCCCTCATTGGATAAAAATTGTTCCTAATATGGATCCCCATCATTAAAGGAGTCTAAAATTCTACAAAACTCAACATCAATTTTTTAACTCGAAGAATCAATTCCATATGTTCATATATCAACAATACACTAGCCAAGGAAACCATATCCAATGATTCTTAGACTAAAATATGCAACTGTTCAGAGATGTCCATCATGTTAAACACTTTTGATAATTCATTTACTACATGGGTTAGATGTTTTCTACTAAAAACATATGCAATAACATTACCTTTCCCAATAGTATAGGTGATTTCTAAATTGAATGAATACATTTATTCTTCCAGAAACCTCTAGATGATATTTAAATATTTTGAGATGATATACAACTAAACATATTTTGGACTGAAAACTTGTAAAACCATTATCCATAAAATTGTTCTACCAAATCTTAAGAGCATGCATAGAGAAAAATGTTCTAGGTCTTTGGTCGGATAATGTTTTTCTAGTGTCCTAAGATGTCGAGATCCATAGGTGACAACATGATCACCTTGCATAAGAATCCAGTACTTACCTGAAACCAATTCTCCAAAAAGTCCAAATAACCTTAAACATCCTATGGATTATTCAAAAACAGTATAGTAGTCAAAAGACACTTTAGCTCAGAAAAATAACTCTAGCAGTTTTCATTCTATCAAAACTTTACTCCCTTACATATTATAGAATTTATTAGAGAACCCAACATTGAAAATTCTTAACAAAATAGAGATACTATCTGGAAAATCCAGGGATGATCCTAATCTTGAATACATTTCATGGTTTCTAAAAATTCATAAAAATCCTCAACATCTCAAGATCAAATGATATAAAATGATTAGACAGCACATGTCCCAAAAACATAACTTCCATGGTATAGAAGTTACATTTCAAAAGATTGAAAAAATGTATGGGATTTCACATTAGATATAGTATTATTATTATAGGATTCACATGATCCTCCTCAGACATAGATTAAATGATGATTTCATCGACAAAGACTACCTCAATGGTATACATATTGTCATGGAAAATCCTCTTCATTATTGTCATGAAAATCTACTGGATAAATAGTTAGACCAAAGGGTATGAAAAGGTAGTAAAAATATTTATACCTACTATGACATTTTGTATATTTAATGTTAGATTATTTTATCCTAAACTGATAGTATCCATAGCGATGATCAGTCTTCATGAACCACTCTACCCCTTTAAAATGATCAAATATATTTTCAATAAACTATAAAAAAAACATGTTATTTATCATAAATCATGTAGTATTTCAGGAGTAAACACAATGGAAAATTGAACCATTATATTTCTTAATAAAGAGATCCAATACCTCCCAAGGTGAAAAACATGGATATATAAAGAAATTATCAAGAAGATCATCAAACTGGGACTTAAGATCTTTCTTTTTAAATATTTCCATAAAGTTATAGGGAATAGTAATTGGTTGAGTACCAAACATCATGTAAATGGAAACTCAACCTACCTTAAAAGTGAATAACTATTGAATTTAGGAAGAAACACATTGAAAAACACGATGAATTCTAGAGGGAGACGACCACTCACATATACCAACTCTAGATCAAATTAAAACACCGATTTAAATTTTCCCAACACTATATATAAATGTATGTCACTACATGAACTTGGGTCCCATTCTCCTTGGATGGCATGACACAAAAATCTAGGTGTATTAATTGTGTCACATTGAAGATAACAATAAATTCAGGATGTTTTCTAAATGAGCCAATGCATCATGTATTTAAGGTCTATCATTATCATGTCAAGGACAAGAAAACTCAATGAATGCTACATATTTGATAGATATAAGGCACAATTGGGACTGTAGAAACCCTACTCTCTCTTCATAAAATGTGTTGTAGTAATATCAATTTTGATAAGATAAAATCTCCCTATAATGATTATATAGAATAACAACACATGTTTAAATAAACAAATAAGATGAACCAATATCAAATAATATAGTCACTAAGGGTGAAGTTATAGTAATGGTATGTATCATGGCCAATAGACATGTATCATCTTCTTTGGGGGACTCTTCTTCTGCATAAAGAATCTCCATTACAGATTCTTATGGTTTATACCATCTTTCAAATGATGCATCTGATTTAACCATATTTCTAAAAGGTATAGAAGATCTTGTCACACTAAAAAGAGTGGAATAAAAATTTATGAACCAATATAGGTGAATTGGTTATTCCCTATTGACATAATTTTTGGGTACTTCAGTTCAAAACCCAATTAAATAATCCATGATTTTACACTATTATCAAACTAAAAGTCACTTTCTAGGTACTGTAGGTTTTTTTTGGAAAACAATATTGTCATGAACCACCATGAGAATAATCATGGTTCCAATTTCCATTAGATGAATGAAAAAAGACACTAGGAAAGAAATAATCTCCCAATAACCCTAACATGATATTCTGTTCCATCTAGACTATCCAAACTCTATCCAGTACACCATTATAATATGGTAGTTTCCATAATAAAAACTAATAATGGATATCATAATCAAAACAAAAAATGATCATTTGATCCTTAAATTTATCATTCGATAATATATCATGTTTGAGATGAATGAGATAAAAAATGATTTCCATAATCTTTAGTTGTCCTGTCAGCCTGCTCGAGTATGAAGAACTCATTGGAATTTGGCTAGCGACATTGAATCTTGATAGAACAGGTTGGTAAAAAGAAAATTTAAATATTTAAACTCTTATACATCATTCTTATTCTTCATTACCATAGTTACCCAACATTACTTTATTATAAATTATTGCACAAAGGTGGAATAAATCACTTTAATTTCCTTGGGTGTCTCAAAAAACCCAAACAAACTCTTCAATCTTCTCATCCATTCCTCAGCCCCTTGAGAACCATTTGAGCCATTGAATGGTTCTAGCTTCTAGCGATGAAACTCTTGAGAATAAATCTTGAGTGTTCCCCTATATTGTTCAATAGTTACTAATTGAATAGAAACTGAAGGTGTTTTATATACCATATCTTGGACAGTTCAAAAAATAACCTATAGTATCCCACCTTTTTATAACATAACTTTTCATTACATATTACAAAACCGAGGATCTTTAAGGTTTAGTGTCTTGGAAACCAGGAACTTAAAACATGAAAACATAAAACATTCTTCTTAAAAACATGAAATGCTTCTCTTTATGTTCATCCTAGGTTCATTTCTGAATCTCATAACCTGGGGACATACATCAAAAGAAATGGTGAGCAGGACCAGTAAGGGAAACAAGGGAAACATTTAACATGTGAACTTGAGATACATCAATAAAGTCAGGAAAAAGAGCTTTAAGGCATGAGAAATAAATCACGAGTCATATCATAAAAAAAATAACGTATTTCATAACATGAAGATGTGGCTACAACATTTAATATTGACAATCATTTCCATTTCACCAAGGTCAATCCCCAAGGTGTCGTTAAAAATTACCAAGGTTATTCACCAAGGTGTCGTTAAAATGGTCATCTCTAGAGATTAAGTCTTTACCCAATGCATTGAAGCGCTATTAGGGTGCACCCTTAATTTTATTTATTATCATGTGATCCACATATATCATCATTAATAATTTCATAAACAACCCATATAGCATAATATAAAGGGGTTTCATTTCATAATCATAACATTTTAAAAACTGCTTTAAAGACATGATCTTTATGTCAGTTTAATCCCACAGAAAGGGAAAGAGGGTCTCATGTATGTAAATCCTAGAACATAAAATAAAATTTTTTGGTATATATGTGAATATCCTTTTAGAAGAAATATCTTTTAGTATTCATTTAATAAAATAAATTAATTTGAGAATAAGATAGAGACATTTTGAGACGGAAATTCTGCAGCATAACGACTTTGTTACGAGGTTTTAGAAAACATTAAAAAGAGAGGGGACATGGGTCACCAAATCAAAAATGATCCATAAAATAGTAGGGGGACAGAATATAAAGGATTTAAGAACATGGTAATGAAATTTGAAAGATATACCATATGAAATGAAGAACATGAAAGGAAGACAAAAATAAGATTTCTCTTATGAAAATTCGGCAGCCTAACGACGTCACTTAAACATCAAAAAAATGAATTGATGAGATAAAATAGTGTATCTCATCATATGAACATAATAGATCAGTATTATAGATATAGAGATCATACCCCAACATAATAAAAAGGAAAATTAAATACTTGACATGAAATTAGAACTTTGAAAAACGAGAAAAGTAAAAGAATCCCTTAAAAACTGGCATCCTAACGGCGCCACTTAAACTTCAACAAAAATGAATTGACGAGATAAAATAAGGACTCTAATCATATGAAAATAAAATATCAGTATTATAGATATTGATATCATACCCCAACATAATAAAAAGGAACTTGAAAGACTTGACATGAAAGTAGAACTTTGAAAAATGAAAAAGGTGAAAGAATCCCTTAAAAATTCGGCAGCCTAACTGCGCCACTTAAACATTCTTAAAACGAATTGATGAGAGAAAGAGAGGGTCTCCCATAATATGAACATGAAAAGGGATGTAAAAGGAATATAAAAGAAAATCCTCCAACATAATAGCATGGAGCATAAAAAAATGACATAAAAGAGATTACTTGAAAAGAAAGAGTGAGGTAGGATCCCTTACCTTAAAACGTAACTCTTAAAACTCAATGGTTGGGACCTTGAGGGATTGGGGGAAACAAGGGAGGACCCCTTGGGAGGTAATTAGACCAGAGATTTTTTGGGGGAGAGTTGGGAGTCTAATGGATGAGAGGATGGCTTGGTATTTATATGGAAAGTGAGTGGACAAGGCATTAATGGCCAAGGGACACCTCATTGGTGGTTTTGAAAAAACCATGGGCCTGCCCATGGTATTTACCCATGGTATTGGCCACTTGGGACACCTCATACCTTATCTTACTATTCATAATTCGACCATATTGATTACATACTTAATACATCATTTAATAATGTCATTAACACCCGTAACTTAAAAACTGTATTTTCACTATTCATCGAAAATTCAACTTTCTCAGAAAAATCCCATAATTTCACCTTAACCGAATATTGATGCTCTGATTTCAAAAATAAACACCATTTTATAAATATAATTTTCTAAATATTTTTAATTTAATTTTTAAATAAATACACTATTCACTGAAAATTCATTTTTTTCAAAACAATCCCCAAAAATTACCTTAACATAATATCGATGCTCTGAGTTCAAAAATGAAATCCCTTTTATAAAAATAATTTTCTAAATATTTTTAATTTAATTTTTAATTAAAAAACACTATTCACCTTAAAAAACTAATACTTGACTAATAATTTATGAAACTGTTAATTAACCATTTTATTGAATCATATTACTTAATCAAGGTGACTAGATTATATTAATACTTTCTTTAAGTGAGATTACTAATACATTTGGTCACATTACTAATCATAAGCATAAAATCACTATTCATATTTTACAATTCATCAAAAATTAATTTGATCTTATTAGAATCTAAATTTCGTACTAAACATAATTATAGAAAACCATTTTTTGAAAATCATTACACATTTTTAATTATTTAACGTTTACATAAACATTTTAAAATGTCATTTTTGCTAAAATTAATAAAAATATTCATACTATATTTATCCGGACATTTGAAAATTCACAAACATCATCATAAGAAGAAATCACAATTTTTGTTTAAAATAAAGGATTACACAAGGCAGTTACGGTCTACATACATAGCCTCTTTTCACACCAGCATAGGACTTAAGTGTAAGGTGTGCTAAGGTGAGAGAATCTGAGGGAGGCTCGACCAACATTGCACGAGTAGTAATTTCTACAAGTTTGAACTTCTCACGGAGGCGATTCCGCTCTAGCTTCACAAGATGAAGTTAGGATTGGGATTGGTCTAGAGAAAAGCCCAGTGGTGCTACCTCCTTCACTAGTTCTGTTAAATGGGCTTCGATCGGTCCAAGACTACTGGGTGAGGCCATCAAATCTTCTTTCTATATTAATTAACCAATATCACTTGTATTTAGAGACAATATTCAAAACTTTTAGTTTCTAATGGTCATATAACAGTCAAAACCCAACGGTATCATTTTAATTATACTCATGTTATCAAATGAAACAGTTTTGTTGAGTATAAAATTAAAATAACACACAAAAATAGGAAACAATATTTATTCAAAATTTCGGGTCGTTACAATCTTCCCCCCTTAAGAAATTGCGCCCTCCTAATTTTTAAAATTGGGTTTTGAAATTTCATTTAATATCCCACATCAAAAAAGGAGTCAGTAAAACTATTACTTTAAAATAAAGAAAGGGACGTACAAAGGTCACCCGAGATAACCTACACTAGGATTCCATGTAGGAAAATATGGACATGGAGGAGAAAAAAAGGGTCAAGTTCTGAGGTAGAGTGATAGAAAACATTATTAAGAGAAAGTTAACCACGAGAAAATCACAAACTTATGATGTGTGTAAACGGTCTTTGATTACCTAGTAGGAAACGTAAACCAACAACGTTTTTGTTTTACATTTCTTTTCATAATTTTGAGGAATTAATTTACTACATAGAACAAAAACATAAGGAAATATACCTACCTTCAAGTAGAGTTTCATCATTTAATAAGTTTCTACCAAAACTAATCTTTTCTCTAAAGGATGAGCATTCAAAAACACTTGGTCTCATCATAACACAAGAATCATCTTCTGGAGAGTCACGTAATCCACAAAAGATTAACTATAAATTTCTTTTATCTTTAAAAATTATCCCAAAAACATAAAGGGTAAGACAAAACAACTCCTCAAAAAGAAATAATCCCATAGGAAGGGAAACTACTTTTAAATCTTCAAAGTTCCATGGTACTACCCAAAGGTCATCATAGACCATTCCATAAATAACTGTCCTTAAAATTCCTCAAAATAAACCAAACTAAGATTGAAACCCAATTATAAGAATGATCTTATAACATACTCTTCCAAGATAGTCTTTATCATTCATCTTCAAACAACATCAACCACTCTTATCATATTATAACAAAAGTATCTAACCTAATCACATTTTCCCCAATATAGGTTAATCATTTCCATATTCATCCTAAATTACTATAATTCCACCTTAAATTCATAGATTCATCAAAATATAAGTCAACCTTTACTCCTCAAAGAAAATACCGTTGTAATCGATTTACCTCGATCAAATAGGGTTCCCAAAATTGTGAATGTCTTCCAAAATAAAAATCATCTTTTAATCCCCTAATCACCCCTTTTTTTAAGAAGAACAGCTTCGATACATCAACATGCGGTACATAACAATAGATGTTTTCCTTAATGATATAAAATCATCTTAGGTAGTGACACAATGATCTTAGAAAACATAAAAGATATTCTCATAGAGCACGAACTAAAATACAACATGACATAGACAATTATTTTGAAGAATTTACATGTACTTCAGTCATCATGATCCATCTCAGCATAGGACTTGCATTGTTCCGTTGTCCTCGAAGAGTGTTGATGCTCATCATTCTTCTCACCCATTCCAAGAGAGCATTGCCTTGGATAATGTCTAAATTCTCCACATTTACGACATCGAAATGTATAATGTACATTAGATCAAACCTTATCTCCTATCATCACATTATCCATTTTTTAAAGTAATTGGCTAATTTATGCCCTATCTTCCCACAATTATATCATTTCCCGGATCCTTTATGACATTATCCTTGGTGACTCTTCCCACACTTTTTTCAAAAACGAAATTGGGTCTTCTTTCCCTTATCAACTTTATCAGATGAACATCCTTGAGACTTTGTCTTATTATTCCTTGATGAATTTGGGCATTCAACTAGGTGCTGATTATTAATTGTGATTTTTGATTGCTAGTTTGGCATAATCACAATATGTTCAACTTGATCTTTCATCATCTCTGTCACATTAATAGGTCAAT
This sequence comes from Viscum album, assembly GCA_963277665.1. Lineage (NCBI taxonomy): Eukaryota > Viridiplantae > Streptophyta > Magnoliopsida > Santalales > Viscaceae > Viscum > Viscum album. The sequence continues at coordinate 2,052,976,492 of OY728165.1, forward strand.
CGTCACATTTCCTATTACATTGGTTGTTGGGACATGCTCTTCCATTTCCCTCCATTAACTAAGAAAAGAACGTATAATTAGGGGCCTTAAATACGTAGCCAATAATCATGAAAAGGAAACTTAAAGCATAGAAGGATAAACTTGTAGAAGGAAATTATACCCTATATTTTGATCCCCTAGGTTCCAATCATGGTTATCCATGATCGTATATTCTTATGTGAATCTTTATTTTATTTTATCTTTGTTCCTTTAATAATGGTTTATACAGAGCTTATGAATTTACCAAAGCATATCCCCCAGGAGTGTCATAACCAAGAGTGAAGCAAGAACCGTTGTTGTGTACCAGTTCCCATTCGAGTCTCGCTCAAAGTGGTGTTTTCGTGTTTTACCCCTAGGTATATCTGTGCCAGAGCCACCTCTACCTGCTCATATCCAGACAAGGATGTATTTGCTTGGAAATCCCTTACTCAATACTCACCAAAATACCGGGATAATTTCCTATATTTAAACTTTTATATAGGGTTTTTTCTAAAGTTTTCATATCCTAATTTCCACAAATAACTAAACCATCCATTGATACCAACTATAGAATCCCGCCTTTTTATAACATAACATTTCATTACATTTTACAAAATCGTGGATCTTTAAGGTTTAGTGTCTTGTAAACTAGGAACTTAAAACATGAAAACATAAAACATTCTTCTTAAAAAATTGAAATGACTCTACTTATGTTCATCCTAGGTTCATTTATGAATCTCATAACCTGGGGACATACATCAAAAGAAAGGGTGAGCAGAAGGCCCAGTAAGGGAAACAAGGGAAACATATAACATGTGAACTTGAGATACATTAATAAAGTCATGAAAAAGAACTTTAAGGCATGAGAAATAAATCATGAGGCATATCATAATAAAAATAACGTATTTCATAACTTGAAGATGTGGCTACAACATTTAATATTGACAATCATTTCCATTTCACCAAGGTCCTTCCCCAAGGTGTCATTAAAAATTACCAAGGTTATTCACCAAGGCGTTGTTCAAAATGGTCATCTCTAGAGATTAAGTCTTTACCCAATGCATTGGAGTGATATTAGTGTGCACCCTTAATTTGTATTTATTATCATGTGATCCACATATATCATCATTAATAATTTCATAAAGAACCCATATAGCATAAAATAAATGGGTTTCATTTCATAATCATAATGTTTTAAAAACTGCTTTAAAGACATGATCTTTATGTCACTTTAAACCCACAGAAAGGGAAAGCGGGTCTCATGTATGTAAATACCAGAACATAAAATAAAACATTTTGGTATATATGTGAATAACCCTTTAGAATAAATATCTTTGAGTATTCATTTAATAAAATAAATGTATTTGACAATAAGAGAGAGACATTTTGAGATGGAAATTCTGCAGCATAACAGCTTTGTTAAGAGGTTTTAGAAAACATTGAAAAGAGAGGGGACATGGGTCACCCACTCATACATTATCCATAAAATAGTATGGGGACAGAATATAAAGGATTTAAGAATATGGTAATGAAATTTGAAAGATATACCATATGAAATGAAGAAAATGAAAGGAAGACAGAAATAAGATTTCTCTTATGAAAATTCGGCATCCTAACGGCGTCACTTAAACTTCAAAAAAATGAATTGATGAGATAAAATAGGGTCTCTCATCATATGAAAATACAATATCAGTATGATAGATATAGAGATCATACCCCGACATAATAAAAAGGATCTTTAAATACTTGACATGAAATTAGAACTTTGAAAATGAAAAAGGTGAAAGAATCCCTTAAAAATTTGACAGCATAACGACGCCACTTAAACATCAACAAAACTGAATTGACGAGATCAAATATGGTCTCTAATCATATGAACATAAAATATTAGTATGATAGATATAGAGATCATACCCCAACATAATAAAAAGGAACTTGAAAGATTTGACATGAAAGTAGAACTTTGAAAAATGAAAAAGGTGAAAGAATCCATTAAAAATTTGGCAGCATAACGACGCAACTTAAACATTATTAAAACGAATTGATGAGAGAAAGAGGGGGTCTATCATCATATTAACATGAAAAGGGAAGTAAGAGAAATATAAAAGAACATCCTCCAACATAAGATCATGGATCATAAAAGAAATGACATAAAAGAGATTACTTGAAATGAAAGAGAGAGGTACGATCCCTTACCTTAAAATGTAACTGTTAAAACTCAATGGTTGGGACCTTGAGGGATTGGGGGCACCTTGGGAAGCCTCCTTGGGGGGGAATGAGACCAGATCGTCGTTGGGGGAGAGTTTGGAGTGGAATGGATGAGAGGATGGCTTGGTATTTATAGTGAAAGTGAGGGGACAAGGCATTAATGGCCAAGGGCACCTCATTGGTGGTTTTGGAAAAACCATGGGCTTGAACATGGTATTTTCACATGGTATTGGTCACTTGGGACACCTTATACCTTATCGTACTATTAATAAGTCGACCATATTGATTACATACTTAATACATCATTTAATGATGTCATTAAACACCCGTAACTTAAAAATTGTATTTTCACTATTCATCGAAAATCAACTTTCTCAGAAAAATCCCAAAACTTCACCTTAACCAAATATCGATGCTCTGATTTCAAAAATTAACTCAATTTTATAAAAATAATTTTCTAAATATTTTAAAATTAATTTTTAAATAAATACACTATTCACTGAAAATTCATTTTTTTCAGAAAAATCCTCAAAAATTACCTTAACATAATATCGATGCTCTGTGTTCAAAAATGAAATCCATTATATAAAAATAATTTTCTAAATATTTTTAATTTCATTTTTAATAAAAAAAACACTATTCACCTGAAAAAACTAATACTTGACTAATAATTTATGAAACAATTATTTAACCATTTTATTGAATCATATTACATAATCAAGGTTCCTAGATTATATTAATACTTTCTTTAAGTGAGATTACTAATCCATTTGGTCACATTACTAATCCTAAGCATAAAATCATTATTCATAATTTACTATTCATTAAAAATTAATTTGATCTTATTAGACTCTAAATTTTTTACTGAACATAGTTATAGAAGACCATTTTTTGAAAATCATTAAACATTTTTAATTATATATGGTTTACATAAACATTTTTAAAATATCATTTTTGCTAAAATTCTTAAAAATATGCATACTATATTTATCCGGACATTTGAAAATTCACAAACATCATCATAAGAAGAAATCACAATTTTTATTTAAAAAAAAGGATTACACAAGGCAGTTTAAGTCTCCTTACATATCCTCTTTTCACACTAGCATAAGACCTAAGTGTAAGGTGTGCTAAGGTGAGAGAATCTGAGGGAGGCTCGACCAACATCACACGAGTAGTAATTTCTATCAGTTTGAACTTCTCGCGAAGGTGACTTCGTTCTAGCTTCACACGATGAAGTTCGGCTTGGGATTGGTCCAGAGCAAAGCCCAGTGGTGCTACCTCCGTCCCAAGTGCTGTTAAATGGGCTTTGATCGGTCCAAGACTACCGGGTAAGGCCATCAAATATTTTTTCTATATTAATTAACCAAGATCACTTGTAGTTAGAGAAAATAATAGAAATGTTTAGTTTCCAATGGTCATATTGACCAATTGTCATATAACAGTCAAAACCCAACAGTCTCATTTTAATTATACTCATGTTATCAAATGAAACAGTTTTGTTGAGTATAAAAATAAAATAACACAAAAAATAAGAAACAAGATTTATTCAAAATTTCTAGTCATTACATAACCTCCACCAGATTCGAGTCAATAAGAGGCCTCTTTCGTGGGGGATTAGAAGTAGCTTCCACATGGATCTGATTCACATGTATTCTTAAAGTAGTGGTGCTACATAACATTATTAGACCACAAGGAAGACATTATATTTACACTCAAATTGAGAAATAATGAAAATTAATCCCAATTGATTGAACAAATATGATTTGGATTTCAACCTATCCAAATCAAAATACCGACATGACTAGAACCAAACCACAATATATCATTCCCTAACCACCCCTGGTGACTTAAGGTTCATTATGATGAGACATATCAAATAACCCAATTAAAACAACCTCATAATTCCCAAAAAAAATTCACAGATGCATATTGGCTTCAAGAAAAAGCTTAAACTAGAGCTGTGATGTGAAATCATCGTTAAATAGCTTGGGTACCCACGTAACCTGATTACTGATTTGACCTTGAAATAGGCCGAAGGGTGTTCCCAATAACCAATACTCAGTGAAAATCACTTGGATTCAAACAAAATGAAAATGGGAATGATTTTCCCCTAAAAATGCTTTTGTAAAATAAAGAAGTTTGTATTTATATCAAAATAAATTCCATTGGGAGTAATTTATCATAAGTCAAAAAGGCATAAACATGCCAAAGTACCACAACCATGTAAAGACAATAGTAATACTTTCCAATTCCCAACTCAGATATAACTCACCATGCCACATGTTCAACAGTTTGAACCATCTCCAAAAGATCTCTTTACCTATATCAAACCAGGATGGAGATAATCTTCAAATAGATGAAGGTGCATGTATGGTGTGATCCAAATCCCAGTAGGATATAAAAAATATATTCCATAATAGATGCCAATATAAAATATACCAAGAGAATACTTTCAATTTTCAAATAAACAGGTTTGTAATTTTGAAATCATAGTTAGTAAAATCATTCTTTGAAATTCAAATATAGAAATACATTTATGAAAAGATAAACATTTCAAAATTATGGAATATTTCTAAATAAATAGAACATTTCAGAATGTTTTTAAATAAATACATTATTATAAAATAAATTATATAAATTATCAAGGAATGTTAAATAGTTTACAAAATTTGGATATACATTTAAAATAAAATTTTTGGAGAAATATGGTAATGTGCTAAATAGGTATGTTAGGTTTAGGCTATAAGGACCCAACATTGTGAAATAAAAAGTATGTATGTAATTCCACAAAATTCTAAAGATAGAACATTTTATTTGATAGCGTGTATCACTTGCTTCACAATAAATGTAATAGAATATAATACCATAATACATTTCAATATTTTTAATATTTCATATAAATTAAACTCATGATATATTTTTAAATACATGAAACACTGAGTTAGCTTCTATTACATGAAAGAGTTACTTTCTTCAAAATCTTACATTATAAGCAAAATATTGTTTCCCTGAAAATGATATAAAATTAAAATATTATTTAATATAACTTATCCATCAATTTTTACGTTATGAAAATGGTTAGTTAAATTATTTAAATATATGGTGTACAAGAATGTAAAATTATTTCCTCAGTTAATTTTTTTTTCAGAAATGAGTATGAAAACCAATTGATTATAATGGAAATTATTATTATTTTCTATGCTCATAAAGTAGTTCTACAATAATAAATTAAATTATTTACAATTAATAAATGATATTAATGAGATATATATAAAATATTTTCTATAAAATATTTTTAAAATTCATCAAATTTAATATATAGGCAGAAGATAAAAATATACCTTATTTTATGCATAAAATACTATATTTTTAATAATTAATTTTTATTACATTTTATAATAGAACCAATTATAAATCCAATTTTTCAAACTTTTATATATTATAGATGACAAAATAAATTTATTATTTGAAATATATACATATAAATTAGGTTAGGGTAAATGTTTGGTATTTTATTGTGAAGTTTCATTATTAAATGATTAGTAAAAAACCAAATTTATTACATAGATTCTTTTTCATATTATTTTTATATAAAGATAAATTCAACTTAAAATTGGTTTTAATGTTTAATTAGATAAATTTTTTATTAATGAATACAATTTTTCATGGGAATAAATTTAACATTTAAATTTACTATATAATCAATGAAATCATTTTGGTATTTTTACTTTAAAAAATCGCATTGTCATCCCATATATGTGATTAAATTAAAATTTATTTCTTCATCTTCTACGAATAGAATTTAGAAAAATGGATTCCATATTTTTAATCAGAGTAATTAATATTTCATAATAAATTCATCTTTATTTTTTACATGAAATATTAGTGAATGAAATGATAATTAATTTCACTGATTAAGTTAAAATTAAGCATAATAAGGACTAAACCATAATATTATGGCACTAAATGACCTATAAACATGTCCAATGACTAGTGGTTTGACATATTTAGAAATTATCCCAAATTTTCTCAATTTTGTTCCATTATTGGATCCACTTTAAATGCTAGAAATTAGTTTGGATTTCCATTGTCAAAATATTACAAGAGTTTCACTCCTCCACTATAAATGGCATACTCTCCTCCCATTTCCTCACACCTCATATGGAATATTGGATCAAACATTATCTTATCAATTACCTATTAAATATTCATCCTATTAAATTATAAGGCTCCGATTTTTTTGAATGAAATCCAATGAATAATTTTGGTACAAACCAAAAATAGTTACTCGATTAAAAGGAAAAAAACTTCCTAAAGCTCTTTAGTTTCATCTCCATTTCCTACACTCTAAAAATAGAATTATTCCATTGTAATGTAACAAAAAAATTATCCTAAATATATTGAGATGTTTTTATGACATGTTTTATACCTTCTCTTACACACAACTCCATCCAATGCATAACAAACATACTTTTTACATTTAGAGCGAACTACCGCCTCACAAAATAATGATTGTTAATTTTTTCCTTTAACACATCTCATGGTGGCCACTAAAATGTAAAAATTATTATATGATATATATTATATTGAAAATTCATTAATACTTCTTAATTTTTTATAAATAATTCATCTATACATTTCCTTTTTTAAAAAACATTCAATAACGTCATTTGTGGAAGTGTGAGCTAATGCCTCCTCAAAGCGATGTGATTCACTCATGCTACACATGGAATGTGTTATTGAAAATTTTAATTAAAATATTTAACATACATTCCATTTAAATGATACTATAATTATAATATATATATGTGTAATTTATTTTTCATTATTTTAATATGAAAAATAAAATAATGTAGCATTCATGTGTTCATAAGATCTACCATCTTGATGAACCATGCATTTAAAATATTATCTTAAAACATTATAGATAATTATAAATAAATATGTACTGATTATATATGAAAATTAAATCATGTTATAATGTAATTATATTATGAAACCATGATATAATTAATACTAACACTAAATAAAAACTCCAAACCTACTTGAGAAAACTAGGAAATTATCACCCAAAATAGTCAAAATAATAATATATGGTTAAACAATGGTTAATTAGATATTATAATAAGTTAATATATGATATTATAAACATTATTATGGTTATATTATAATTTAGTTACAAATTTTAAACCACTATATTGGAATATAATGAACACATGACAAAAAGGAAGGTTAAGGTAAGGGATTTTGTCTCAATTTACATTCCCTTGAGACTTCTTTGTAGTTATAAACCTATTTTATGTTATATTATGTATATAAAAACCTTAGAGGTGTTATTTTAGGAATATATGTATTCCCATGATATCATATGTTTCTTTTCCATTAATTCTTTCATGGGGATATTTAAATGCTTCAATATGGTATGGGATAGTTTGGAATAATTAATGATTATACCCCTCAATAATGATCATAATGATTAACATTGAAATAAAATTTATTTATGTGATATATTTATTTATATTTAATCAATAAATTTAAAATAATAATTTTTCATTGGAAATTTACTAGAATATCTGTATTCTCATAAAATGGATATTAATTTCCAAATCCATATACCATTTTACAAATAGTGTCTACTTTGAAGGTAATTTGATTATTATAGAGAAATATTGATAATTCAATATTATTTATTCAAAATAGATATTTGATAAGAAATTTTATTTATTTATAACATTAGATAAGATGAATTCATTGGATAAGAAATTATGGGATGATCCCAACAGTTATAGAGCTCTATGATGCATCAATAGGTTCTAATAAAAAAAATAAGTTCGCCAAATTTAATGGGTTTTATCTATTGTTTTAAACCATATTAAGAATGGTCACGATGGAATATGTTTTCTTGTGCGTCAGACATGAAATCCACTAAGAATGCATTTACTTCATTTAGATTCATTTATTATTCATCCATGATATTTTTCTATCAACATATACATGGATACATTTCATTTCCATTTCACTTATTAAATGGAATGTGTGTCGGTTTATTAACATTGCATATTTATTTTTCATTATCTGCATATTTTAATGGTAATAGTTTTCATATATTCGAAATTCCATATTTTATTATTCTCATTGTTTTATTTTTTATTCGTCTTTACGTACCCTTACTGTGAATTTGAGCACAACCTTATTGTGTTTTTCTCGAGTTAGTGAAGAATAAATATTTTAATAAGTGTTCAAGGATGAAGTTTATTCTATTATATTATGTATCACATATTTATTTTTTATTTCCTAATATATTATGTGTATCATGTATATAATATGGGTTTCCATGATTGTTAATCTAAATGGTCATTTAGGATCATATTTCCTATAATCATGTCAATGTAATAAAATAATGCACTAGCTATAGGCATCTAGGAGAAGGGCATTATGTTGGGAATCAAAGGGCGATTATCAAAAAACTAGAAAAATAGATTTAGAAAACATGAATTAGGGAGAAAAACCTCATTTTTGGCATTGATGATATATATAGTATATCATCCTACAAATTTGGTAACTTAAGTATTGTGTGGGAATTTCTAAAAACACATCTATATCATGATAATAAAAGTGTTTGTGGTTCCGTCACAATGTAACTAGGAGTAATAACATAGGAATGGTGTATAAAGCCATACTTGGTGTAATGTAGTTCATGAAAATGGAACTTACTTCATAGCTAGTTTGAAACTCCCATGGGATACACATTGGATAGTTTAAATTCTCATTACCTACAATTATGAATTATTTGAAATAAATGATTTCCCCAAAGAAAATAATGTTTTAGATTCTTGGATTACTCATGCATACATTTATGTTATGTTTTATAAAATATACATAGTTATACAACTTTAATAACTTTATGAGATAATTTAGTATATATAGTTATATATAAATACATCATGGAAAGAATAATGGAATAAATATGAAAAGATAACATAGAGGTTTCTTAGATAATAAAGTCAATATATCGGTATTAAATCAAATCATGTTATGGATATATTATGGAATCTCATTCAATTTATGAAAAATAACCTTTCCCGAATGGAGAAACCTATTCCGAATAAGGAATCTCAGATTATGAATTGATTTATTTGATAGATTCCCACACCATTAAGTGGGCCTATAGATCCAATGGATGATAAGTAATAGATTATGTCTTTAGAAAAGATATTTATGGCTGTGAAATATAGTGAATTGGAAAAGGATGCACTTATGATGTATTGTGTCCACGTTTATGTTAACTGATGATAGTCCTCAATTCATAATACTATTGAACAATAAAAATTATACGTCATAGAATAATGAACATTTAAGGTGAAAATCGTTGATAAATACTTCCCTTGTGATCAACTGGATGAGATGTAAAGAAATTTCTTCAGTTAAAATAAAATGGATGAAGAGAGTGTTTCATATTATGAAGCTACCTTTACTAGGTTATCTATGTATGATACATATTATATACACAACATGATATACACGACTCACCACTTCATTGAAATACTTAAGCCGGATATCTAAAGGGATTTGGTTTCTTTGAGTTTATCATCCATTCAATGATATAGTTTAATGTACCACAAAAATAGAGAAATAATTATCAACATTATTCATATTCAAGTATAACCAAGGCAAGAAGAGTTCATCTTAGCACAATGAAAAATCCAATGAGTCAAATAAGATTAAAAGAATGAAGTATTCTACCATATGTGATAATTGTGAAAGTAATCACACATGTAAATGATCGAAAGAATTAGGAGTATTTTATAATTGTTTAGAGAATGGTCACTAGATTAAATAACGCAAAGGAAATATTGAAAACACAACTACTCTATGTTACAATTGTAAATATATTGGCTAAAATGAAATCAAATGTCCCAATTTTTAATGGAATATACATTTCATATATAAAAGGGGTCATAGTCAATCATTTGTTATTGAAACAACTGATGTTGAATGATTAATGTGCCTTTGAATTTTTATATAATAAATATGTTTTAAAGTATTTTATTTATGATGCTACCATAATATGATTTAGGAAATATATAACTATTTTGTTTTATTACTTATTTGATAAGGATTTTAGAACATATGATGAATAGAAACAATAATATTTATTCACTGGAATGTTATAAATTTTAGACAACACATTATTGATGGGAAGACGTTCTATAATATGTTCTCATTGTTGATATAATTATGATGAGATGATTAAATTTTACATGATTTGGCTACCTTAGAACTAATTAATGACTTTTCAACAAGAACACTATTCTATCATTAATGGAGTTTATAACACTTTAGTATTTAAGTAATATATCTAATAACATGTTTAATACATAAGGATTAAGAAATAATGTGTGTTTTCTATAAGGTTTTATGGTGATTCATGCTATTACTATATTTCAAGAGGATACATGATGATTTTATTCCCATATTTGGAATGTAAAAATTTTGAGTTTCTCCATGTTGTTTAATTTGTAATGATAATTTTATTTTGGAAATTTTCCAACTGTCATTATAAAGTGTCAGATCATAATCATTTAAAATAGATATCCATTTATGAAATGGTTGATCATTGAATGAAATTTTTGTGGTTAATTCATTAGTTCATCGTATTATGCATCATGTGATAATAGATGATGAATAAATATTTCAATGAACAATAAAATTAAAATATTTGGTATATCGAACCATATATTTACCTATATTCTTATAGAGTGAAATTATTACTTATCTATAGAAATTAGTGGTTTTGAAAAAAAAAATTGGTCTTAGTAACTTCATTTCGAATGAATAAAATGTACCCTTGTATAATCATGGATTTATGGCCTTGTGATTGTAAAATTTATCATAACCATGTTCCCAAAAACTCTACATTATAAATTTATTGTTGTAATTTTCTTTTTTATCCATGTGTCCATTTCACACATATGTTCTCATATAAGGTCTTGTAGTTACATGAAAATTATACAATCCGTTATATTTTATTAAAAATATGTGTTATTATCCCTATTCATGATGTATGATTTTCAAAAATATTTTATTTTCAATTGGTATATTTCTGAGATCATCTTTAAATTGTGTGGACATATTTTAATCAGGGGGGGGGAATGTAACACCCAAAATTTCCAAAGTAATAACATTGTATTTGATAATTTGTATCAAATGTGTCATTAAGAATGTAAGTAAATATAATACCCTGATACATTAAAATATAATAAATATTAAAAAAAATTAAATCCATGATATATTTTTTAATTCATGAAACACCATGTAACCTTGTTGTACATGCAAGGGTGATTTATTTTTGAAAACTTACATTTCACATAAGACATGGTTTTAATGAATAATGACATATTATTAAAGTAATATTAAATATATCTGATAAATTTAATTATTAGTTATTAAAAACGTTAAATAACATATTAAAATCTATTGTTTTCAAAAATATAAAAGGATTCCATTGGTTACAAATTAATTTGAAATGAATATGAAAAATCGATAGAAAATAAAGGAAAATATAATCAATTTGTATACTCAGATGGTGATTTTAACATAATAAACTAAATTAATTACATTTAGTGTGTTATATTAATGTGATATATATACTATATATTGAAATAAAAATTATATTCATCAAATTGATTTTAATGCATTATGATAAAAATAAACCTAATTTTAGGCATAAAATACTATATTTTTACTAAACCATTTCTATCGCTTTTATTAGAGAACCTATTTAAGATCCAATTTTTGGAACTTTTAATGATAATATACTTAAAATATATCTTCATATTTTAAATTAAAAATTAATAATTGGGTCCGGGTTATTTATTTGGTATTTTTCTATGAAGTTTCATTTTTAAAATGAATTGTGAAAAGTATAAAATTTTATTTCAATACTACTTTTTCATCGTCAATATTTATAAGGATAAATTAAATTTTAATTTTTTTTGTAAAATTTTATTTATATAATATTTTTATTAAATAATCCAAATTAGTTATTTTTAATCAATTTTACTTTGATACATTCTATAAAAACAATGATATCTACAAGTGGTTTTTACATTAAAACCCTGAATTTTCATCCCATAAGCGGGATTATGATTAAATTAATTTATTCCACTTATGTGACTGGAATTTTGAATAATGGATTCGATATTGGGATGAATAATATTTTATAATTTCTAATAATTTCAACTTAGTTTTTACCAAAAAATATTAGTGAATGTAATTAAAATTAATTACAATGATTATGTAGAAATTATGGTTATTCAGGGGCCAAACTTTATTATTAATGGATCAGATGACCTATAAAAATTTAAAAGAACCATGTGATGTCCCTATTTAAACCCTATACTAATATGGATCTATTTGGGTCCATTATTGGATACAATTTATATGTAAAAGATGTGAATGGAATTCCATTGCCAAAATATTACAAGAATGACACTCCTCCTCCAATATAAAATGACTTCCTCTCCTACCTCTTCCTCAAAACTCCCAATATATGTATAATAGACTATGATATTAAATATTATCTCTTAAAAATCCCTCAACTAATACTATAAGCATTCTCTTGTGATGGTAGAAATCCGAGGAATCCTTTTGGTACAAACCCAAATGTAATGGCCTGGACCTCTCCGGTCCATTACATTGTGAAATGTTGGTGTTGGAGGTGTTCTGGGAGGTCAAGAGGACTTATCCCCAACACATTGCCAATTTTTCAGTTCTGTGAACAGTGTTTCCAGTTTTATGAACAGTAACAAATCGGTAGCACTGATCGGTAGCACAGATCGGTAGCACTGATCGGTAGCACTGATCGGTAGCATTGATCTGTAGCACCGATCGGTAGCACAGATCGGTAGCACAGATCGGTAGCACAGATCGGTAGCACTGATTGGTAGCAGTGATCGGTAGCACAGATCGGTTGCACAGATCGGTAGTACTGATCGGTAGCACTGATCGGTAGCACTGATCAGTAGCACTGATCGGTAGCACTGATCGGTAGCACAGATCGGTAGCACAGATCGGTAGCACAGATCGGTAGCATAGATCGGTAGCACAGATCGGTATGTGTACAGTAACGGTAGGTGAACAGTGTTTCCAGACTCCTACAGTTTTGCCCCTTTTTTACGTTTCCTTTGATGTAAAATACATTTAAAGCCTTATTTTTAAGGGCTCTTAAGGCCGTTTAAAATGCCATAAATCCTATATTAATTATTCCTAAGGCTTGGAATGTTTTACTTGGTCAAACCGTGTGGGTTAATGCGATCCATTTTTAATAGAGAATTAACCGGATCTTAAACCGTCACCTCGTAAAATCTTAAAAAGGGACGAGATATCATTATTCCATGTTCTTTCCCTTTTTTCTCGACTAAGAGGCGCTAGAACCTTTCAATCCTTTCCGTAGGAGTTGCACAATCAATCTTTACCCCGAGGATTGGTTCTGTTCTGTTTTGGATGCAAATGAGCCGTGTCGATCAATCTTCGATATAAGGTATGTTGTATCGTCGTTCTTTTGGGGTTCATCTTCTCCTATCCTCTTTTCCATAATTTTAACATGTATTATCCAAGATTCTAATGGGTTTTTTTGGGGTTGGTTGGTACTGTCGTACCGCAGCATCCTCCGGTGGATGCAGTTGCCGCGAGGGGAGGATCGTGACCTGTTGTTTGGATAAAGAACGTGAGGAACTGTTTGAGGTAGGGGATTCATGGCTTCTCTAATTGTATATGTGAAATCGTAGAATTAGCATGATTTATCCCTTTGGATCACAATGAAATTGACCTAATTAAATACTTGAACCGGATTAAAAGAATTGGTTTATCGCATGTTGTTTCTTTATACCGTGATAACGGTTTGCCTCATGTTTTCCTAGATATAGTGATATCTATGTTTTCTTTGATTTGTTGTTCGTTCATGATTGAAATTGATAATGAACGTAAAGACGGAATTAATTGATAATTAATTGGAAAGATAAAGAGACATGTAAATTAATCTTGTTTTGCCGTTGTTGTAGTTGTTCTAATTTGAGGATAATCAAATTAGGGAAGGAAGCATAATTGTTTAATTGTGATATCTTATTGATTAGGTATCCATGATTGGAACCTACGAATAACAAATCTTCCAATTCAATATGGATTAGAGAACAGATTATGTGGGAATTTCAAAAGGGTTCTGAGTTACCCGCTTGTTTATAAGGCTGAATGCCTTGTGGTTTGGACCTCTGAGTGCACATTTTGTTGAAGGATGAATGCCATGTTAAAGGGCCGAGAGACCATTTTGTGATGTTTGTTTTCCTGCTGCTTGTGTTGTTATGTGAGCCTGGATGGCTGTTGTGATATATGGAGGCATGGAGACTTGTGTTTGTGGCAGCGGATGACGCCTAGTGAGGCGAGATGCATCGGTTTATGCACATGGGTGTCAAGGAGGACACCAAGGGTGATGGTATGAGATGAATGTGATGGTTTGATGTTGGTGGTTTGGTTTGGTTGTTTATCTGCTTTACTTTTCCCCACTGCTCAAGGCAGCTGGTCTTTCTTACCCTCTTTCCGAAGGAGGCGAAGACACGCGGGGTATGCCACGTGCTTTCTGTTTTTAGCCTCTCGATGGAGGATGAGTCTATGCTCTTTTTATAGGCGGCAAAGACTCGACGGGTAGTATATCTTCTCACCATGTTGCGCCTCCTTTGTGTTTAGAAGCATAGGATGTTTTTCTAGAATGCCTGGGAATGTGGAAAAGTAATTCTGTAAGGAATGTTTGATTAAATGGTGAAAATCCACGGGGATGGAGATGCTGGAATTTAAAGGTGATGTGAATCTTAAAAAGGAGTAGTTGTTTTTGAAAGTGATGCCAATTCAGTTTGATGTGGAATTCTTCATTCTTGATTAATGTTTAACGAATTAATTAACGTACAGTGGAACTGATAAAATGAGAATGGAGTAATCTAATAAAGCTCTTCAAATGGTTGTGTTTTGTAGGATACCTAGTCTTTGAAGTAGCAGCCTGGAGTCTAAGAGACGTTAGCTGCAGTTGTATCTAAGACTAGGTAATGCCCATAGTGTGGATGTGAGTTACTTATATATTCTGTACTTTTTGTGTTTCTATACGCTACTCCACCCTGTCAGTAAGGGAAACTGACACCCCTGGTATTCTGAGCCCTGGGGAGTGTTTTCCCCAACATTCTGATGGGAGGTTGAATGGCTGACTACCCCCTTTGGCCCCGCTCTTTTCTCTTGGTAGATCTTTGTGCTGGTAGGCACACTGGTTAGTTTTACCCATATATGTGTGTAGAGGGCTGTGATGGCTTGTGGTTATTTCCCACACATATATTCTGGATATAGTATCCTATGGACTACTATAGGTGTAACGTGTATAGGCTATAATGGCTTGAGGATCCTTACTCGGAGTATGGGCTGTAATGGATTGAGGTATTTTACCCGATGTATGATACACATTATACGAGCTGTGGTGGATCCCGGAAACTACCTGGTTACTTTGGTTGTGAGGACGGTGTGGTGCTTTGCCCAGGTGTCTGTGGGCAAGCCTTTGTGGTGCACAAGGTGCAGATTGTGGAGCTTAGCCCAGGTGTCTGCGGGCAAGCCTTTGGAGAGAGATGCACAGGACGTATGTCGTTGGGGAAAATCGGCAAACCAGTGGGGAAGTAGTAGTGGGGTACCCTTGATATTCTTTACTATATTCCATATTCTTGTATGCGTTACTTGGTGAGAGTATCCATGGTGAGGTTGGGAACATAGTATACCTGTTTAGGTGACGAGTTAGTTTCACTTGTTGTTCACTGGGCTTTAGCATGCTTTCCTTACTTTTGCACGAGAGTCTTGGGGAGGATCCTACAGAGTATACTGTTATACTCACCCTATGTACATATAAACTGTTTTTCAGGTCACTTGGAGCAGGTTGGAGATCAAGCTGGTTACTACTAGCTTACGATTGGAGGAGGAGCTGTTCGAGATTGTGGTCGCTGTCGTTTTACTTTCTTTTGGGTACTTTTAGTTTCCCCTTTTAGTTGTAGTACTTTTGCATGACATTTCATATATGTACTTGGTTTCCTTTTATATTTCAGTTCTGAGTTGGAGTGGATTGGAATCTATTCTATCTCTCTCTTCTGCATGTGTTCTCTTAGAGGGTAATGCCTCCCATTTGTATGTTATTAAACCCTCAGTGCTAGTCGCCAACCCAGGGCCTACTGGAGGCGGGACTCAGGGGTCATTATCTCCCTTCTCACATTGCCAGCCCAGGAGGGGTACACTTTGTGGGGAGGGGGTAGTGACAGAGTGGTATCAGAGGTCTGGTTGAGGGATAGGATGGAGTTTGGAGTTAGGCACAGGTGAGGATGCATGGGATGGTAGGGAAACAGTGTCATTCATGTGTAGCAAGTGGGGTAAACACTGGAGACTGGCAGAGACATAGGCGTTCAGGGCCCCCTATGATCTGTTGCATGGACCTTTATGTTTAGGATGGCTACTAAACAAAGTGATACTGGTTGCAGGGTAGAGACGTAGGAAAGGATCATGCATCATTATTCTTTATGCCTGTGTTTGAATGGGTAGACCTTGGGATAGGTAACCTAAAATTAATAAAATGAAATAATTAATTAATTAATGTTGATTCTTCCATATTCCAGGCTTAGGAGCTCTAACGGTTGTTATTTTACAGTTATGGCTCCAGGTCGACGTCCTCGTCAGGTTAGCGCAGAAGATTCCCAATAGGATGTTCCAGCAGATCACCGCCGGGTAGAGGTTGACGACGATGACACTTGGAGGAAGACACTCCGAGAGTTTCAGCGCCAGAGTCTACAGAAGTATGAGGGCTCCGTTTTAGATGCAGTCACAGAAGACTGGTTGGAGGAGGTCGAGAAAGGCTTCAGTTCGATTCGTGCTCGGAAGGAACACTGGGTGTCCTTGGTTGTGACGATGTTGCGTGGAGCGGCGAGACAGTGGTGGTTCTTGTTCCTCGGGGATCGTGAGGAGTCAGCGATATCATGGGAGGAGTTTCGAGACAGGTTTAGAGTCGAGTTTCTTTCGTCGAATGCGAAGGCGTCCAGTCGCCAGGAGCTTCTTACCCTTCGACAGGGGAGCTCCAGTGTTCGGGAGTTTGGAATCCATTTCAGGAACCTTCTACGATATGCTTCAGACCTGTTACCAGATGATGAGGCCATGGCGAGGCATTTCGAGGAGGCTTTGCATCCAGAGATCCAGCGCCAGGTCACCCCATTTATGCTGAAGACATATCTAGAGGTGTTGGCGAGGGAAGAGGTTGTTGAGAGGACTTTGGCTAGGACCGGATCATCATGAT
This sequence comes from Viscum album, assembly GCA_963277665.1. NCBI lineage: Eukaryota > Viridiplantae > Streptophyta > Magnoliopsida > Santalales > Viscaceae > Viscum > Viscum album. The sequence continues at coordinate 2,052,994,079 of OY728165.1, forward strand.
AGGGGAATTTTCATGATTCCTCACGAAGTAGGGCTGTGGTCCGGGGTTCCCGGTTTTTAGGGCAGAAGAGTTTCCGTTCACCTGGGGGTAGGTCCCAGCCCTTTCCATCTCGTTTCTCCGAAGGTAGCAACTCTCAGACCTATGCCAAGGGATCAGGTGCTTTCTTTTCTTGTGGTGGACGTGGTCATCAATAGCGGGAGTTCCCAACTTTTCAGAGCAGTCATCGTGCACCAGGCGCTCCACTCCAGGTTCCTCCGTTGAGGCAGTTCCAGCCGAGGCAGCAGCAGCAGGTTGCACTAGCTTTAGATCACCTGAGGGTAGATGGAGCAGGCAGAGGACAGCCCCATGATGCTCCCCGTCCTCAGAGAGCAGAGCGTAGCCATGGTGGTGGTCGCCATCAGGGTCAGAGTGGCTACGGAGGTGGTCGTGGTCAGCTTCATGCTCTAGCATTGCCAGCCCCAGGCGAGCCAGATGTCGTTCGAGGTACCCTTTGCTTGTTTTCTACCTTGGTGTATGCCTTGTTTGATTCAGGATCAACACACTCCTTCATATCACCTACCCTTGTCCATGCTTTGGGACTTGAGGTAGAGAGGCTTCCAGTGCCCTTGGCGTTGACTACGCCAGTTGGAGGTCGAGCTGACTTGTTTGAAGTATGTAGAGACTGTGAGCTAGTGTTGGGGGAACACCGCTCTTGGGGAGATTTCCTATGTTTGCGAATACAACCATATGATGTCATTCTTGGCATGTATTGGTTGTATTCGGTGCAGGCTGTTGTGGATTGCAACAGGAAGAAGGTCGTTTTCTTTGATGAAGATGGAGAGGAAGTAGTGTTTGTGGGTGAGAGAGATCCTCGGATGAGTCATAGACGAGTTTCATCCTTATCATCCATGATTGCTGGGATGATGCTGAGTTCTTCAGAGGTTCAACAGTTGGCGTTTCCTAGGGTCGTAGAGGAGTACCCTGACGTCTTTCCAGAAGAGGTTGTATCCTTACCCCCTTGACGAGAGATCGAGTTTGGGATCGAGCTACAGCCGAGAGTGTCTCCTATCTCTATGTCTCCATATAGGATAGCCCCTTCTGAGTTACGAGAGCTACGTATACAGCTCGATGATCTGTTGCAGTGTGGTTTTGTTCGGCCAAGTGTGTCACCGTGGGGTGCACCGGTTTTGTTTGTGAAAAAGGCCGACGACAGTTTGTGGTTATGCGTCGATTATCGTCGATTAAACAAAGTGACAATAAAGAACCGCTATCCTCTCCCGCGGATTGATGACCTATTCGATCAACTGAAGGGTGAAAGTTGGTTTTCAAAGATAGACTTGCTGTCAGGATATCATCAGATGCGTGTAAAGGATGAGGATATTCCGAAGACTGCTTTCCGTTGTCGTCATGGGCATTATGAGTTTGTTGTAATGTCATTCGGCGTGACGAATGCTCCAGCTGTTTTCATGGGGTTGATGAATGCTGTGTTCCGTGAATTCCTGGACAAGTTTGTTGTGGTTTTCATCGACGACATCCTTGTATAATCCACATCTGAAGAGGAGCATGCAGAGCATCTACGAGCCGTTTTGGGAGTTCTTCGCCAACATCGGTTGTTTGGGAAGTTGTCCAAGTGTTAGTTCTGGGCTCGAGAAGTTTGTTTCTTGGGACATGTTGTGTCCCAACAGGGAGTAGCTGTGGATCCTACGAAGACAGAACCAGTGGTGTCTTGGCCAGCCCCCAAGACTGTGTCAGAGGGGCAAAGTTTCCTTGGTCTCGCAGGCTATTATAAGAGGTTTGTAGCCAATTTCTCCCGAGTTGCGACTCCTCTGACAACTTTGACCAAAAAGGATCAAGCGTTCATATGGACTGATCAGTGTTAGACAGCTTCCGAGTATCTAAAGGAGAAGTTGGTAAGTGCTCTAGTTCTTTGTCTTCCAGCGGAGGGAGTCCAGTTTGATGTTTTCTGTGATGCTTCACATCTGGGGCTAGGCTGTGTTATCATGCAGCAAAGGTCAGTTGTTTCTTATGGGTCTCGGCTGTTGCGTCCCCATGAACGCAACTATACCACCCATGATCTTGAGTTGGGAGCCGTGGTGTTTGCTCTGATGTTGTGGAGACATTACCTCATTGGTGAGCACTTTGTGGTTTTCACCGATCATAAGAGTTTGTGGTATGTTTTCTCCCAACGTGACTTGAACTTGAGGCAGCGTCGGTGGATGGAGTTCTTGCAGGAATACGACTTTGAAATATCGTATACACCTGGGAAGGGAAATGTTTTTGCTGATGCCCTGAGCCGAAAGTCACGTAATGATGTTGTGCGTGAATCTGGTGATTCCTGGAGAGTGATGGAGGAACTGTCAGCATTACATCTTGATATGGGAGAAGTTGGGGGTAGAGGTTGTCTTTTCCAGATGACGGTGTAGTCATCCCTGATGTAGAAGGTGGAAGAGTCTCAGTTGGGTGATCTAGAGGTGGAAGTTTGGAGAGACAGAGTTGTATGTGGTGAGGCCCCTGATGGTTGGTCGGAGGATGAACAACACCGAGTGTTGTATCATGGCAGGCTTTTTGTTCCCTTGGTGATGCGTGAAACGGTTCTAAGAGAGTTCCATAGTTCACCCTTGGTGGTACATCCTGGTGTGACGAAGATGTACCGATCCTTGAGGAGTCAGTTTTGGTGGCCTGGGCTGAAGCGTACAGTTGCAGAATGTGTGTCTCGATGTTTAATCTGCCAGAAGGTGAAGGCTGAACATCGTGTTCCTGGTGGTCTTCTTCAGCACATAGAGATTCCTCAGTGGAAGTGGGAGGACATCTCAATGGACTTTGTTATAGGTTTACCTCGAGCTCCGGGAGGACATGATGCTATAGGGGTGGTAGTGGATCGTTTAACTAAATCGGCCCACTTCATAGCTATCAAAGAGTCGAGCTCAGTGGAGGTTTTGTCGAGGCGGTATCTGGAGGAGGTGGTGAGGCTTCACGGAGTACCTAGGATGATCATTTCTGATCGAGATCCTCGTTTTACCTCTAGGGTGTGGAGAGGTTTCCAACATGCTTTAGGCTCTCAACTATGCCTTAGCACTGCTTTTCATCCTCAAATGGATGGTCAGACAGAGCGAACAATCCAGAATCTTGAAGACATGTTTCTCTCTTGTGTTCTTGATTTTGGAGGTTCATGGGTGAAGCAATTACCCTTGGTAGAATTCTCTTACAATAATAGTTTTCACTCTACCATCGGTATGGCGCCGTTTGAAGCCTTGTATGTCCGGCCATGCCGTTCTCCGTTGTGCTGGACTGGGGTCGAAGAGTCAGCAATTATCGGACCAGAACTAGTGCAGAATACAACAGAGATGGTTCAGGTGATTCGTGAGAGGATGAAGACAGCACATGATCGTCAGAAGTCATATGCTGATCAAAGAAGGAGACCCTTAGAGTTTAATGTTGGGGATCATGTTTTTCTAAAGGTGACTCCCCGTCGTGGTCAGCGAAGGTTTGGTCGTGGAAGTAATCTTTCTCCCCGGTTTGTTGGGACTTTCGTGGTGTTAGCTCATGTTGGAGCTGTGGCGTATCGAGTAGCACATCCCCCTCAGATGAGTTGGATACATGATGTTTTTCATGTATCGCAACTCCGTCGTTACCTTCATGATGAATCTCATGTTATCGATTGGGGAGAGATCGATATTGATGATGATGCAACCTTCGAGGAGCGACCTGTGGAGATCCAAGACCGTAAGGAGAAAGTGTTGCATGGGTGTTCTATCCCCTTAGTTCGTGTCTTGTGGCGACACGGTGGCATGGAGGAGAGTACCTGGGAGCGTGAGTCACAAATACGTGCTCAGTACCCAGATTTGTTTAATGTTTAACTCCTTTCATGTAATGATGTTTCCTCTCTGGTTAGACCTTTCATGTTTTATTTATGTACCTTTGATGTGATGTTGTGAATGAATTGTTTGGGTATGGATTGTTTGTTCCCGGATGTCATAGTTTTGTTCCAGCTTTCGAACAACTCATGGTGGTTTTTCCCTGAGAGGTATCTTATGGGGTGGTTGTTCGGACACCTCTTCTCTTCTGGGTTGGTTTTTAATTCTCGAGGACGAGAATGTTTTGAGAGGTATCTAATGTAATGGCCCGGACCTCTCCGGTCCATTACTTTGTGAAATGTTGGTGTTGGAGGTGTTCTGGGAGGTCAAGAGGACTTATCCCCAACACTTTGCCAATTTTCCAGTTCTGTGAACAGTGTTTTCTGTTTTATGAACATTAACAGATCGGTAGCACTGATCGGTAGCACTGATCGGTAGCACTGATCGGTGGCACAGATCGGTAGCACTGATCGGTAGCACTGATCGGTAGCACTGATCGGTAGCACAGATCGGTAGCACAGATCGGTAGCACGGATCGGTAGCACAGATCGGTAGCACGGATCGGTAGCACAGATCGGTAGCACTGATTGGTAGCACTAATCGGTAGCACCGATCGGTAGCACTGATCGGTAGTAAAGATCGGTAGCATAGATCGGTAGCACAGATCGGTAGGTTTACAGTAACTGTAGATGAATAGTGTTTCCAGACTCCTACAGTTTTTCCCCTTTTTGACGTTTCCTTTAACATAAAATACATTTAAAGCTTTATTTTTAAGGGCTCTTAAGGCCGTTTAAAATGCCATAAATCCTATATTAATTATTCCTAAGGCTTGGAATGTTTTACTTGGTCAAACCGCGTGGGTTAATGTGATCCGTTTTTAATGGAAAATTAACCGGATCTTAAACCATCACCTCGTTAAATCTTAAAAAGGGACGAGATATCATTCTTCCTTGTTCTTTCCCTTTGTTCTAGACTAAGAGGCACTAGAACCTTTCAATCCTTTCCGTAGGAGTTTCAAAATCAATCTTTACCCCGAGGACTGGATCTGTTCTGTTTTGGATGCAACTGAGTCGTGTCGATCAATCATCGATATAAGGTATGTTGTATCGTCGTTCTTTTGGGGTTCATCTTCTCCTATCATCTTTTCCATAATTATACCATGTATTCTCCAAGATTCTAATGGGTTTTCTTGGGGTTGTTTGGTACTGTCGTACCGCAGCATCCTCCGGTGGATGCAGTTGTCGCGAGGGGAGGATCGTGACCTGTTGTGTGGATAAAGAACGTGAGGAACTGTTTGAGGTAGGGGATTCATGGATTCTCTAATTGTATATGTGCAATCGTAGAATTAGCATGATTTATCCCTTTGGATCACAATGAAATTGACCTAATTAAATACTTGAACCGGATTAAAAGAATTTGTTGATCGCATGTTGTTTCTTTATACCGTGATAATGGTTTGACTCATGTTTTCCTAGATATAGTGATATCTATGTTTTCTTTGATTTGTTGTTCATTCATGATTGAAATTGATAATGAACGTAAAGCCGGAATTAATTGTTAATTAATTGGAAAGAAAAAGAGACATGTAAATTAATCTTTTTTTGCCGTTGTTGTAGTTGTTCTAATTTGAGGATAATCAAATTAGGGAAGGAAGCATGGTTGTTTAATTGTGATAGCTTACTGATTAGGTATCCATGATTGGAACCTACGAATAACAAATCTTCCAATTCAATATGGATTAGAGAATAGATTATGTGGGAATTTCAAAAGGGTTCTGAGTTACCCGCTTACTTGTAAGGCTGAATGCCTTGTGGTTTGGAGCTCTGAGTGATCATTGTGTTGAAGTCTGAATGCCTTGTTAAAGGGCCGAGAGCCCATTTTGTGATGTTTGTTTTCCTGCTGCTTGTGTTGTTATGTGAGCCTGGATGGCTGTTGTGATATGTGGAGGCATGGAGACTTGTGGTTGTGGCAGCGGATGACGCCTAGTGTGGTGAGATGCATCGGTTTATGCATATGGGTGTCGGGGAGGACACCAAGGGTGATGGTATGAGATGAATGTGATGGTTTGATGTTGGTGGTTTGGTTTGGTTGTTTATCTTCTTTACTTTTCCCCACTGCTCAAGGCAGCTGGTCTTGCTTACCCTCTTTCCGAAGGAGGCGAAGACACGTGGGGTATGCCACCTGCATTCCGTGTTTAGCCTCTCGATGGAGGATGGGTCTATGCTCTTTCTATAGGCGGCAAAGACTCGACGGGTAGTATATCTACTCACCGTGTTGCGCCTCCTTTGTGTTTAGAAGCATAGGATGTTTTTCTAGAATTCCTGGGAATGTGGAAAAGTAATTCTATAAGGAATGTTTGATTAAATGGTGAAAATCCACGGGGATGGAGATGCTGGAATTTAAAGGTGATGTGAATCTTAAAAAGGAGCAGTTGTTTTTGAAAGTGATGCCAATTTAGTTTGATGTGTAATTTTTCATTCTTGATTAATGATTAAAGAATTAATTAACGTACAATGGAACTGATAAAATGAGAATGGAGTAATCTAATAAATCTCTTCAAATGGTTGTGTGCTTGTAGGATACCTAGTCTTTGAAGTAGCAGCCTGGAGTCTGAGAGACGTTAGCTGCAGTTGTATCTATGACTAGGTAATACCCATAGTGTGGATGTGAGTTACTTATATATTCTGTACGTTTTGTGTTTCTATACGCTACTCCACCCTGTCGGTAAGGACAACTGACACCCCTGGGATTCTGAGCCCTGGGGGGGTGTTTTCCCCAACATTTTGATGGTAGGTTGAATGGCTGACTACCCCCATTGGCCCCGCTCTCTTCTCTTGGTAGATATTTGTGCTGGTAGGCACAATGGTTAGTTTTACCCATATATGTGTGTAGAGGGCTTTGATGGCTTGTGGTTATTTCCCACACATATATTCTTGATATAGTATCCTATGGACTACTATAGGTGTAACATGTATAGGCTATAATGTCTTGAGGATCCTTACTCGGAGTATGGGCTGTAATGGCTTGAGGTATTATACCCGATGTATGATACACATTATACGAGCTGTGGTGGATCCCGGAAACTACCTGGTTAGTTTGGTTGTGAGGACGGTGTGGTGCATCGCCCAGGTGTCTGTGGGCAAGCCTTTGTGGTGCAGGAGGTGTAGATTGTGGAGCTTAGCCCAGGTGTCTGCGAGCAAGCCTTTGGAGAGAGATGCACAGGACGTATGTCGTTGGGGCAAAGTAGCAAACTAATGGGGAAGTAGTAGTGGGGTACCCTTGATATTCTTTACTATATTCCATATTCTTGTATGCGTTACTTGGTGAGAGTATCCATGGTGAGGTTGGGAACATAGTATACCTGTATAGGTGACGAGTTAGTTTCACTTGTTGTTCACTGGGCTTTAGCATGCTTTCCTTACTTTTGCACGAGTGTCTTGGGGAGGATCCTACTAAGTATACTGTTATACTCACCCTATGTACATATAAACTGTTTTCAGGTCACTTGGAGCAGGTTGGAGATCAAGCTGGTTACTACTAGCTTGCGGTTGGAGGAGGAGCTGTTCGGGCTTGTGGTCGCTGTCGTTTTACTTTCTTTTGGGTACTTTTAGTTTCCCCTTTCAGTTGTAGTACTTCTTCATGACATTTCATATATGTACTTGGTTTCCTTTTATATTTCAGTTTTGAGTTGGAGTTTTTTGGAGTCTATTCTATCTCTCTCTTCTGCATGTGTTCTCTTAGATGGTAATGCCTCCATTTTGTATGTTATTATACCCTCAGTGCTAGTGGCCAACCCGGGGCCTACTGGAGGTGGGACTCGGGGGTCATTATCTCCCTTCTCACATTGCCGGCCCAGGAGGGGTACACTTTGTGGGGAGGGGGTCGTGACACCAAAGGTGTTATCCGATTAAGTGGTAAAAAAATTCATCAAGATATTTAGATTCAATTCCATTCTACAACCCCTAAAATAAATTTATCCCATGGAAATGTAACAATAAAAATAACATAAAAATAATTAATTGTTTTATTTATATGTTTTAATCCTTCACTTATAAAATCCTTCAACTAATGTATAATGATCATACCGTTTTCTTTTATGATGAACTACCACATCACGAGTTGATGAATTATCATTTTTCTTTTACATTCTATCATCATGGAAATTACTATGAAAACTATGTTTATATTATATATATATATATTATATTTAAAATTTATTTATAATTAAATAATTTTTTTAAACATTATATAACACATTCCATTTTTTTTGTAAATACGATAACCTCATTTCTGGAAATGTGTATTACCACCTCCTTAATGTTATGTGATTAATTCACCCTATACATGGAACACATTAAGGATAAATTTATTAAAACTATATAAAATATATAGACTACATATTATACTTTAGTTATAAGATACATTTGTATCATTTAATTTTCATTCTTTTTATATGAATATGAAATGAATGTTTAGTCCATGCGTATGTACGGTCTACCATCACCATGAACAATGAATTTCATTTGTTATCTCCATAGATTATAGATAATTATAAATACATATGTAATGAATATATATGATAATTAAATCCTGGTTAAAATTATTCTGATGATTAAACCATTATATAATTAATAGGAACAACTAATAATAAGTCCATACATACTTGAGAAAACATGGAAATTAACACCCTAAGTAGTCAAAATAATGAATGATTTTAAACAAATGGTTAATAATATAGTATAATAAGATAATATATGATATTGTAAACATGGGTTATTTCTGGTATTTGTTATTAACATATTTTAAACCACTATATAGGAGGATAAATACCACACAAAAAAGGAATGTTAATGTATGATATATCATCTTAATTTACATTCAATTGAGACTTATTTTTAGTTATGCACCTAGTTTCTATTATATGGGGAATATAATAACCTTTTAAAAGTTATATCATGAATCTTACTATTATCCTTATATTATAGTTTTCATTTAAATTAATTCCTTACTGGTTATAATAATTTTAATGTTTCAAAGTGGTAGATCACACATTATAATGTTTAAATGTTATTCTCGTCAAGAATATTCTTATTGATTATTGTTGAAATGTAATTCTATTTGGTTATTGATAGATTTATATTGAAATAATAAATTTATTTTAATAATTTTTTATTAAAAATTTATGTGAATATCTAAATTCTCATGCAATGAAAATTATTTACGTAAACTGTATTCCATTTTACATATAATAATATTTTGATAGTAATTTGATTTTTTGGGGAAATATTAATAATTATATATCCATTATCCAATATAAAAATTTTGATAATAAATATTATTTATTTAATATATTCAATATGAAAAATAATTTTTATATGAAATGATAGGATGATCCTGGACATTATATAGCACTTCAATGCATCAATAAGTTCTTATTAGAAAAATATGTTTTCTAAATTAGACAGGTTATTATCAGTAGTTTTAAAATATATTGGGTAAGGTCTTGATGGAATATGTTTTCATATGCCTCATATATGAAATACATTAATAATAAAATCACCTCATTTAGTTTCAGCTATTATTCATGCCTGATATTGTTCATCAACATATCTATAGATACATTTCATTTTCAGTTCATTTACTAAGTGGCATGTGTTTCAGTTTCATACCATTTCCATATTGATTTTTTCTTATCTAGTTATTTGAAATGAATGTGTTATAATCTATTTACCTTTCTATGTTCTTTTTCTCTAATTTACTCATTGTTTATTTTTCTTTATATACACTTATTATTCATTTTTTCTCATCCTTATTATGTTTCATTTCCCCTGGTCCTAAAAAATTAATATTCGAATTAGCATTAAAGGATGCAGTTTATTCCATTTTATTATTTATATTTATTTTATTTTCTATTTACCATCTTATTATGGGTATCATATATATAATTTATATTTCTAAGACAACTATATTAACCGGTCATTAGGTATTTAATTCATTATAATCATACCAATGTAATAAAATAATGTATCGGCTCCAGGATTCTGGGGTAATGGGGTTATAATGTACATATCCCCCATTGGTACTAATTAAAATCGGACTCATCACCATCTTAAAAGTAATAAAATATTCTTATATGATGATCATGAATGTTGTAAATCATAATTTTCATCCAAATAACACACTAGCTACCAAAACTTTCCATATGGTCAAGTATAAAAAATGATTAGAAATTTATTTTAATAATACATAAAATATAATTAAATATCATAACCCATTTAAAATATACATATATTACCTTCGAAACCAATAAGGTGTTTTTAATAAAAAAATACAGCTATTCACAAACCAAAAACCATTAGGATTCCATCAAAACATTTGATGCCATTTTTCAGAATTAAGGATTTGAAAAAAATGCATGAAATTTAACAAACCATTTCACAGTGAAACAAGAAATTTAATTTTCATAAAACTAAATCATTTTCATACAAAAATCCCCAATTCATTAGAATTGGGGGTTTTCACAATTTTCCATCAAATAATCCTTCCACAATCAAATGTATTTGTGTTTTTGAGTAACGATTCCTATAAAAAACAAAATTTACATTATTAAAAATTAAATTTCTCAATTTCCTATATAACCCCCCCCCCCCCCCCATTTTAATAGAATTGGGGGATTTCCAATTTCATTATAGAATGAACCAAAACAACAATTCACTAAAATTGGGGTTTTAATTAGATGGTTGAAATAAATTTATTTAATTTTAGCAATAAACCTTTAAATCAATCAAAATTTATGTCAATCAATTTATGGTTAATTATATAGGAAACCAATGATAGAACCACCTACCTTCCTCGTGGAAGCACAACATAAAAAATGAAACCCACCACCAAGAAAAAAGGAACATTATATATATAAACAAAACCTATAAATGGTAGTTGTTAATATAGGGCATAGATCCATCAATCTCAATATGATCCAGAAAATAATATGGAATTAATAGAGAATGTGATAGAGTTTCATGGAGAAATCTTACCCACAAAGACACTTCATGATATCCACAATGATCTAACGTCAAATTAAAAGTTTTAGAGGGGTGGGAGGATCCAAGAATTTCTTCTGAAATTCTCTAGGGTGAGTGAAAGGAATCCCGGTGGAAGAAAATATGAAAACTTCAACTATAATGAATTTTAAAGACCACCCCTAAGACATTACATGATTTGTAACCAAATAAAACATAGTGTAATTGATATGACTCAAAATCACTAAAAAACCCATCTCCGTTAGATAAAAATAGATTTATTTTTATTTATGGTACACACATCATGTGACCATATTAAATGACATGTAAATCTATAGTAGAATGAAAAAACAATAGATTTCATTACAAAAATTACAAAAAAATATATGACTTAACCATTATTGTTAAACCCACATTCCTTCTTAGCCCAACTTAAAAAATGAAAACTGAAAACAATGACATGGTTAAAAATATACCTATTATAAGAGTGATAATATGAAAAAATAATGGGTAAAAATTTCTATAATAAATAAATTTATAATATTAATAAATTCCCTCATTTTTATAAAGAAAATATTGACATATATGTGAATTATTCATGATGTAATTGAAGATATATGTTTTTTATTACATAGAAACAATTTTCTTGATATTTTATTATTAAATAAGGTAGAAAATGTGAACAAATTTTTTAAATGAATTAATGACCACATATAAATAATAGGTATGAGGATGAGAAAAATTATTTATTTTTACTCCCCTAATGATTAGTGAACAAAAAAACTACTAAAAATGACGCAGACTACAACATAAATCCTTTAAATATTTGGTAAAATATGAATAAAATAAACATTGATAATGTAAAATGAACTAAAATTTAAAATACCCAAAATTACAAAGTAATCACGATATAACAGGCCAAGGTCTAATTATAAACACCATATAAAATGTTTTTTGTATAACATTAAAATAATCCATCGTGATTTGAAATTGATGAAAAATATCTCACAAAGACGTATAATTATTGTCAATATTATTCATGGAATTTACTATGTGTATTATATTTAAATACAAATTAATATAGTTGGAATATTACATAGATAATCAAATATAATTAAATATATAATTTTATCATATCAATGACAATTAATAAGTAATTTAATCCAATTAATGAAATCGAGTTTCAAAGTCCCTTACATAAGTTTCAACTCTTCACATTCATAATTTATCATCCAAAATAATAAACATTGTTAATAATTTAATTAATTATATATATTTTATTGTTTATAATTTTATTTATTTATTTATTACTTTGTTATATATATTTTCATAAGCAATTAAGTTCATATAATAAATTTTGATGTTATTTAGGTCATGTGTCTGAAATGAATTTCATAGGTTTTAAATGGTTAAAGTTGTCAAATACCCATCAACTCTTACATACTTATAATGATATAATTATTATTATTTTTACATTAATATAAATTTAAAATAAATAATGAAATATGGGATTATAAAATGAATAATGATACAATATTACAGACAGAAGGTCATACATACGAAGGCGTAAAATTTCATTTTTCTCAATGATCACGATAGAAAGAAGGAAAGTGTTATTATATCATTACAGATATATAAAAATATTATAAATATCAAATTATTTCTTTAAACAAACTAACATATAAAATCCATGTGATATGTAAATAAAAAATTAATCACATCGCTTCTCGATCTGGTAGTCTATTGTACATAAGAATGATGTTATCATTTCCATTTGATGGAATGTTAATAAGTTCAATTATATATTAATTTTAAGGTATTATTAGAATATCATAAATATCATATATAAAAATCAAAATCCATGATTATGAATATCTATTAGAGGTGGGGAATGAAAACAAATTACATCACTTCATGAGGTAATGCTTCGCCCGACACACGAACGATGGTTTTGTTTACCATTTTATCAAATACTAAATTGATATAGATTATATCATTAATATAAGAAAAATTATTTATATGTTTGATAATGATGATATTATATCATTAATTATTGTGTAATATTTGATGTATATTAAAGAATAAATAAAACAAGGATTCTTAGTTAAGAACGATACCTCTTCTTTTAACCTCCTCTTAGGGATTATATATAAATCATTCATTGATTGGATTTATTATAAAAAATACGCGTTAGTGTGAGTAGAAATTAAATAAATTATTATATATTTATATTATAATCCAATGGTATTTAGGTGTTTCTAAAGAATTTGAGATTACGTTTCCTTTTGTAAGAGTGAGAGAGTTCATTTTTGTAAATTCCCAAAACTATTCAATAAATGGAAGTCCATATCATTACAAGTCCCACTAAAATTGATAAATAATAGATTTTTGGGATGATATATTCGATAAAAACCTCCAAAATTCAAATTTAAACAACTTGAAAACATTCTATTCAATTTACCTCTATGGGTTCTCACTTTTACCCTTTAAGTTTTTCATAGCGATAACTAGATTTTTTTACTATTTTACTACTCAGTAAGACCAAAATTATGTTAAAACTAATAAATTTAATTAATTATGATGAATCCAAATAAGGTAGTTATTTTATCATATGTCAATAACGATTTTTATGAAATAAATTCAAAAATTTTCAAGAAAAACATATAAAAATGAATTTTAAAGAAATGTAAATTTCATAAAATGAAATTTTCAAGATATAGAAGATATTATATTAAATATATGACTAATAATCATCCTAATATGAGTTAATATTCATATAAATAAATTTAAAATAATAAAATTTCTTCTAAATATTTTTAACTTTTGTATTTTTTATTAATTAAAATGGATAAAATTTATTCACCTAAATATACATTCCCGAAAACCGTCTTTTTAAGCATTAAAATAAAATTATACCAAAATCATGAAATTATATTACTAAAAATAAAATAATTATATTACTATAAATAAAATTATTAATATTAAATTTTATTACCAAATCTAAAATAAAAAGGAAATTTTTAATTACTTTACATAAAAAATGAAATGAGAGCTTTTGAAGTAACATTAATTTTCAATATTCACTAAAAAAATAATTTCGATAAAATCACTAAATATCACCATATGATAGTGTAGATATTTTTTTTATTTTTTTTATTATTTTGTTAAATAAAATTTATAAAATTTAATGAAATTAATTATAATCTCAGTGTTGTTTATTTTATATTATATCAAACATATCATTATTTTAAATTATTTGTATTTTACCAAGAAGGTATCATTGATGTTTTTTATTTATTTTTATTATATTATTACATTATTAAGGAATTTCATATTCACATATTATAGCATTTATATTTTTTCATTGGACCATGTTAGTGGTTCACTACTATGTTCTATACACACACCAATATTGTGTGGCTAGTTAATTTGGTTATTGGAGTAATTCTCACTTGTGGAAAGTTCGTGTTATGCTATGGCATGAATATGAATGATTGATCTGGATAATATAGAATGGGATGTAGAGTTTATAATGTAGTCAGTCTTAATGATTGAAATGGAGCCTCTAATATTTTATTTTATTTGTTTATTTGGTTTTCTTTATTATATATATGTGATCCACCCACTAGGTGATCAATATTGTTTTCTTGTATGTTTTCCTTTCATTATATTATAGTATAGTTTATATTCTTTTTTTACAACTTTTTGATAAATTGTATTTCTGTTTAATTTATCTATTAGATGTTTATGATTTCTATTATATTATCAGTTTTTATACTCTCATATGATGGTATAATCTATATACTACACCACCATATACTCATGTTGTTAGTAGGTACCCTCTGATATATTAGGATACATGTCTGAGGTCATACAACGGTCATTTATTGTTACTATTTGAAGATATAGAGTAATGGGGTTTCATGTATATGATTTATTATCAATGTTTTTTTTCTAGAAAACATTTTATTTAAATACTATATCAATTTCCACTATCACAAGGTCATTTTTTCATGGTTCAAAGAATGCATAATTTGGGTCTAATTATGGAAGTTCCTTATGAAATCATTCCCTTATAGAATAAATATAATGGTACAATGTAGTTATTTATTCTAGAATCTTATACAGTTTATATAATTAAATAGTATTGAATAAATTATTATTTAGATAGAATTCATTTTATTTATATATGTTTAGTTTATTTAGGTCCATTTTCCAAACATGATTAAGTTACATTGTGTTATATATATTTATTATTAATTTAACATTCTAAAAATTTTATAATAATAAAATATAACTAATTAGAAAAAATTTCAATATAATACATGTATTGAATCCATATTAAAGGATGGGTAACTAACAAAGTACATTTTGTATAGAGGTGATTAACCAACCATAATGTGAACATTATTTTCATTTTATGATGAAATGAGGTGAGGGTGGATAATGGATTTTCCAAAAACTTAAATTTCGGAATATTTATTATAAATTATTTATTATTTTATATGGTATGGATGAGATGTCGATGAGGTATAATATGAAAATTATAGAAAGATAAAAATTGATAATATTGCATATTTGGAATTCCTCACTTAGAGAACACCTTAAATAATGATAGTATATTTTTTTTTGTGAGAAAAAGAAATGAATTCAAAATGGGGGAGAGTATTTGGAATATTATTAGGTAGAAATTTTAAATCCTTTAGGATTATAAGGTGTGAGGATATGGGGTGAAGAAGGGTGATATCAGTACGAGGGTGTGAGTGGTTTTTTATATTCATTATTAATTTATTATTTTCGATAAAAAATACCCATAGTGATCTATCATGAGATTAAATATTTTAATTTATGGACTTTAATATATGATAATGGATACTATTATTATAAATGACTCAGTTATTCGTCATATTAACTTATAATGTTAAATACCATATTTTGATATATTTCACAATTCAATAATAATTTCCCTGCTTTTATAAAATATAAAAAATTCAATATAAATTGTTTTCAATGAGTAGTTTCATAATACAAAATCCATCAAAAATTGATTTTATAACTATAATAAATGTATTTTTTTTAAAATACATCTTTACATGAAAAATAAAAATTTAAATATTATGTATAATGATCTTACATGTCGAATATTTAATTATACTACCATAAAGATATATCATAATTGTAAAAAAATATTAATTTTATATTTCAAACCCTTTTTTAAAACGGGAAATTATTTTAAATTTTTATAATTAGAAAAATAATATAAATAAAACATATGATTTTCAGAAATCCAAATATTTATTTTATTATCATTATACCATTTATTTCACTGTATCATCATATAAATTTGGTATATTTTCATTTTAATAGATAATAATATTTTATTTCCCTCTTACATCAGTTTGGTTTGTATTCTAATGGTTTTTTACTAGTCTTAATGGTCATATTGTTATTCCATTGTTAGACTACTATTCTAATGGTTATATTTTAACTATCATATGGGTTATCTACCTTCTATATGTAAAATTTATTTCATTCATTATTCATTAAATTATATCATCTATAAGGGATATATAATTTTTCATCTTCTAAATTAATATTCAATTACTAATATTAAGTTTTCATTTATACAGTGTTCATTGGTAGTGAAATAATTATAGGGGGTCAAACATATCCACATTATAATATTATAGGTTACTTATTTTCTATATTTTTCCATTGTAACACTTTCAACTCATACATATATATGTATTATCAAATTTTAATTTATTGTTCAATATAATATAATTTTTTTAGTTATATCTTGAAATAAAATATCATTTTATAATACCTCATCACTAAATATGAAACAGTTATATAATTAGAATAAAACATCAATTAAAAAAAATCCATTTCATTACAATGTTTATTCTTACCACTACACAGACTTCTTCCTATAGGTGTTGAGTCACTATAAATGAAATTTGGGTGATTATATTCTAGGGAAGTGAGGTGGTATTTTTTTTTGTGAGCTCCCACATAAATATTCTTGGAGATGTGTTATTGATAAAAATTGTTCTATTAATGGTGGTGGTGATTACAAGAATTAGACATCGATCCAAAATTTCATGAAATGCAAAGGAGATTTCATGTATACTTTTCTACCAAATAAAGATATGTTACATATATATATATTTCCATTGGTTTTTTCAGTACGAGGATGTATTTTTACCTGATTTTATAAACATTCACTATAATCAATTATATTTGATTAATTCAATTTATATCCATATGGAGTTAAGGATATCTTCTATTTGTGAGATATGTTTTGTTGTTGGTTTACATAGGTTAATGCCTCCCATAATGAAAGATATTCTATCTTGATTATATTCACTATCCTAAAGCCTATTAGAGGTGGGATTTTTATATCACACTAGGATTACTACCAGCGAGGAGGGGGACCGGTTGTTTAGGTCATCTCAGTTATGAAATAATGGAGACCATATCATGTTCAAAATATTTTATATTTCATTTAATAAATTATACCTGAATAATATAGTTAATAAGTTGGAATGGTATTAAAGTAGTTGGGTCAACCAATAAGAGATATTATGACTATAATAAAAAATGTTTTACGACATTCATTTTCATAGTAATCTATTAAAAGGTGATTTAATCCAAACAATATTATTAAGGGATGTATGTTTATTATATAATAAAATATATATATAGTAGTTTTGGAAACATATGATAAAATTTTGTAATATAAAATATAGAGAGGTAGAGCATTTATAAATTTGGAATAAACCGTTATATAAGAAGAAACAAAAAATCAAGGATGCCTTATCTCAGGAAAATTATTAAATTATTCATGTGGCAGAAAGTGGGGTGGATCAATAAAACATTATTAGTGTAATATTAATTTCTATTCATTATGAATCAAATTTTTTTCTTATTATATGTTAGTTTATACGATCATGAGGTTTGATATTTTTTATTTAAAGAGTGTTGTAAACCCATTAGTGAGTATAACCACTCCAAACATATAAATCTAATTAGATCAATATTTTAGGCACATCGACACAATATCATTTCATGTTCTTAGGATTAGTCTTGTAAGGGTGAACCAAGAAAATTTCTTATTTCTCGCCCTTATATTCCATATAACTATATATGAATTTTTATTATGAGATATAAATGCTCATTTTGAAAGTAAATATATGTAATTTTATTGGTATTTTAAAATATTTTTAAATACCTTAATTCACCACCACAATCTTATGGTATTAAATTTTTTTGGGACTAAAACCCATTTTTCATATTTCCTTATTTAGGTGTTGTGTATGTTATCTATTATGATACCTTAAGAACATGTCCCAAGAATGTTCGTGTAATGGATAATCATATAGTTTATAGTGAATCATTTTAGTTGCGGGTATATAAATAGAATTAAATCCAACATGTCCTCAATAATACCATGGTTAAGAAAGAATAAAAAACAAAGAATCACTATTTATTTTCTATGAATATTATAGTGTAACAATATCAACATATATTTATGTATATATTATGATAATATGATCTTAATATGAGGAAGTATTTATGGATGTTTTACATTAAGAATGTTTATATGAGTTAATGAAAAATTTAATGGAAATAAATATGGTAGTTGAGGAATTAATTCTTAATTCTTAATGGGATATAGCTTATAGGGTGAAGGATGAATGACTATTCATGATTTATTTTTTCATAAAAAAATGATATTGTATTTTTTCACGTATCTTGATTTGATGGTATTTTAAATAATTGTTTTTTATGAAATATTGTATATTGATTGCAAATTTTTATTCATGGAATCAATGTTAATTATAATGAATGATTTAATAAATAGTGTTAAGACCATGAATATATAATAGTATGTATAGGATTTCATGTTTAACTTCCAAAAAGTGACTAGTTAATTCATTTATAAAACCAAAGAAGTGATAAATGTGTCTCCCCAATCTAAATGGATTATTCATCGAAGCCTTAATAAATTGGGATATAAAAATAATAAATAATATTGGTGGATTGTTGTGAATACATTTGATTTAGGCCAGGTTACAAAATTCATTACTTATCACCATGTAAATATTAAACTAAAATTCCAATATGAATATTTCAACCAATACATATCCATGTCTGTAATTGGGGGAAAATAAATATTTTTCATGGAATATTAATTAATGTTTTGAATAAATTTAAACATGATTTTATTGGTTTTATATAGACTATAAAAATTATATTATTCAATACCAATATAATATATAAATACAAGGTGTGTATTGATAAAATTATATGTGTGTAATGTTATTAAACATTACAGGGGTTCAAAAATCATATCATTTATATTGGGATACATATTTCACTTCCAGGTTTTTGATAAGTGTTCCATAGACAACTAAATAGAAGTTAAACATTATAATTTTCTACTATCAATAAATGGAATGAATATATTAGTGGACTATACATATATTTAACTATATTATTTTTGCTTTAAATTTTTTTCTTCTGATTCATGGTATTTTTATCTCTATTTAGTAGAGATGTTATACAACAAAAATAAGAAAATATTATTTTTTTCTCCCTATATGGTACATCATGAGATATGATTTCATAATCATTTCTATTGGGAGGTGTCTTGTGAAGTATCCTTGGTGGGACCATGTATCCACCTTTAGAAAATGGAAATATTTAAATAATTAAAAAGTGCATATATAAAAATAATATTATGAAAATGTTATAAAATAATCAGAATCAATGTCTTATATATTTTATAATAGTTGAACATGTTTTTAAGGGAATGACCAATATTGAGATAATAATGGATTTTAAAAATGGGGATGTTGACACCAAGATAAAAGAAACCTTTTGGTGATAATGATCATTTGGGATATAGAATATATATTTAATTACCACACATATATGGTGATATTCATGATTTTTTAACATCTCAATATTATAGAAATAATTTTCATATCCATTATAAATTATTACATTGTTTTATATGGAATTAAACATTGAAACATGTTTTATATTGGATCGTATTCACATTAATAAAAAAATTCGAGGAAGTGTATCATTATCAAAGTGTTTTATTTGTATTAATTATTTAGAATCATATTACCATCAATACAGAGAAAAGTTCGCATGAATCATTGTTAAAAAATCAATAGAACCAACTTTTAACTAAGATTGACATACTCTAACTTCCTCTGGACACGATGTAAAATGGGTGGGGGTATTTTATAGCAAAATTTAAGGTATGTAATATTGATATATGGGGTATAATATTTTATGGGTTGTTTAGAAGAATTTGGTGTTTGGGAAGGATTTTACGGTCTTTAAATGATTGTTCAAGGTTGCGGTATTGTGTGTTAATCATCAGTGATAGTGAATGTGAGTTTTGAGGATGAAATGGAAAATAAATTTTGGTTGTCACAATTTTTGGGACTCTTTAGGTCAACCATTCATATTGATTACATATTCTTACATGTAATTCATAGTCAAACATGTTTTTAGCTTGACTACAAAGATGTCCCAAACATTCCAATAAAATACATTAAAACAATTGTTTTATATCTATTTATATTGATTCCCATTTTATTATTCACCACTAACTTGATGCTCTCAACCAAAAGAGAATAAGAAGAGGACAGTAGAAGTATTTATACTTTATATAATTGATATTATAGTATTTAAATTATATATCTAAGGATAATCACTAAAAATTTCATCCCCAAATATCTTTTAATTTTTCTTTTAAGGTGGAGTCCTAAAAGAATGATTCTTGATAGATTTAGAATTTTTTCCATAATGAAATTTTGTTAATTTTTCAAAAGAGTTTAATGTAGCTAGTGGGAGTATGGATATTGAGTTTATTTGATTAATTTTGATTCATTATTATGTTATGGAACGAAATATTTATTATACAGTATTTTATGAAAAATAAATTTATCTCATTTTTGATTCATCTATTAAATTATTTTATGGAATTAAAATAATTTTATTGTTGTTTCATTTTATTGGTGGATAATTATTTTTTGGGTGAGTAGTTTAGGTGTTCATATAGATATTGTATTTTTGGGTGACTTTGTCCTTTAAAAAAAATATATATAATTAAAAATATTATATAATTAAATAACTCATTGTTGAGTTATTTCATTTAATTGTATAGAAATTGATATTATAATTGTTATTTATGGAATTAGTTTTTGAGGGATCAATCATTAATTTTAATTCTAACCTTTGTTACAGATACTTTTTATTGTTGAAATTGAAATTTTAATTTTCAATTATGTAATGGTGACTCATAATGTTTCATGTCATTGTTGGAAAATGATAGTGTATTTTTCGACTCTTTATTGGTAGTTACACTGTGGTTTTTTCTTTTTTCTCATTTTATCACAAAAAACGTAGGTTTTAGATTATTTTTCACATATTATTTTTTAGTTTTATAAAAGATGAAAAAATTATGATTGTATATTATAATTTCATAAGCACGTTTTAGTCTAAATTATATATGCATTACATAGTTTTGAAAAATATTATGTGATTAGATGATGTTCTAAAATATTTATGGAAATTTTGGTTTTATATTCATATAGTGTATAAGGTGTCTTAGGGATGTCCTACTAGACATTATAATTACAATTATTATTCTGTCATAATTTTTTTGTAGATATTATGTATTGTGAAATAAGTAAGTTAATCGTATTTAGAATTCCTACTAGAGGGCCACATACATGGTAGAGGTGGTATAAAAGAGGAGTTTTAGATAACATGTAGACATAGAGTGTTTTATAAAGTCATAGGGATTTTTTTGGTAATCCATTTTCAGTTGATTCAATTTAAATATTTTTTGGAATATATATAGATTTTTAAACACTAATTATACAATTTCTTATTTTAATTTACAATTTTTCACTTTTTAAATGGTTATCAGATTTATTATAAACATCAAATTTCGATTCCCCTACTAATACCTTATATATTATCTAAAATGTTTTGGAATAGAATATATATAAATAAGTAATTAATATATTTAAGAAAAAAATTTAGAATGAGGATCATTACTTATTTGTGGTAAAAAATATATATTACAATTGTATTGTTATTCTTTTAGTATTTTTTATCAGACTTTACTAATCAAAGTAACACACCTAGCGCATTGAGGAATTATGTATTAACTCATGTGATAGTTTGAGATGATGGGTCGGATCAGGATTATATAAATATCATTTAAACAAATCAATAAGGTATTAAACCTACAAAATATTATTTAGTATTGGTATGTGGTTAAACATTTTTTTATATCCCCAAATTTGTTTTCTAGGAATATGAGGTGATTTTATGTCTATATGAAAAAAATATATTTGTTTTTAATTTATTGTTACCTAAATGGTTTTCTTATTTTTAAAATAGGTAGTATTTCACGGTGTTGATGAGATTTGAATTGTGTTAATGTAATTTGATTACATTGGAATCATAGTAGTGCATCTGTTTTTTTCTTTGAAATGGGTTAGGGTAGGTTGGTAGCTTGATAGAGATTGTTTTGACCTAGAATATGAATTCTTTTATGATCAAAATAATGAGTTTTTGATTCATATGATACGTGTGAAGGAATTATATTTTTAATGGTGGTTTGATCTTATCATGTGGGTAATATTCTATAGGTTTTTGTTTTAAAATAATATATTTTTCTTTAATGTGGTCTGTGATTGAAATAATAGGGTGGAATGATTAGTTTATTAGGCCTATGAATCTTGTAATTTTGGTATACAGTTCATAATGGTGTTACATTATTTAAAAACTAATGTATCACTAGATTCTAAACCTACTAAAAGTGAAATTTAATAGCTAATTATTGTAGTTTTATTCCATTTTGATATTGTTTTTAGGTAATGAATTTTCATGATTAAATGGAAAGGGGTCACACTCTATAAGTGGTAAGTGAAATGGTATAGAGTAATAAAAACATTAAAATGGAAATATTTATTGTCAATTAATAATTATTTTACTTGGGTTTCACATGGTACATAGTGAATGGAGGTTTTTGGTGAATCTCATAAAGTGGATACAGTTAATGGGTCAATAAAAATTATTTTTCTATAAATTCGTAGAGAAAATTCATGGTGTTTGGATGAGGCTCGATGATTTATCATACATAGAAGTGTGATCATGTATTAAATGATCGTTTACAAATGTATTAAAACCTTATATGGCCAAAAAATTCATAATGGTATTATCCCTTCAATGTTTTGTCATATATTTTTCAGGGTTGGAGTTTCATTAGGTGTTTTCATATTTGGTTTGACAAGATAGAACTAGCTAAATGTGGTATATTAGGTGTGAAAAATTATATCTACATAGTTTGGAAAAAATATGAACAAGGATATTTGACAATTTTAGTAAATAAGTGATGTTTTGACTTTATAGGAATAATTTTCCAATTCTTAATAGAAGTAGAGGTTGGGGAGGTGGTTGATGAATATAATGGAACCACTAGTGGTCATGCAACTTAATAGTATTATAGATTGTTTTTAGAGTTATAAAATAATTCTGGTTTTGAACCATTGAAATTATAAAATTTATATTTTGATCGTATATATTAAATAATAATTTGAAGTGTGGGAGTCAAGTGGTTGTTTTTTAGGATATCGATCTTGATACATGAATATTATTGACTCGTTGTTATGGGAAAAATTTATTTAGGAAACTATATAGTGTAAAAATTGAGATTCATGAAGGTACTTGATACTAGAGAAATAATCTATATATAGTAAACATAGAATTAAAAAATATTTTCATATGAGTTTTTTGTACTTTATGATGTTGGAACCCATAATGGTCTATGCTTGTAGATTGAGAAAAAGAGAAATCCTTTTGTTCAATGAATAATATTGATTGATTGAGGGTGAAAACCATATTTAGTTAAATATTGATATTTATTGGGCATAAAATATGTGGTATACATAGGGAAATTTTAATTTATGTTTTCATTTTGAACTTGGGCACATGTTAACCAAAATGAAAAATTGGAAAAAATTATAATTTTGGGTAAATATATGTAATGATATGGTGAGGTCAAAAAATTTTGTAACTGAAAATGTGTGATATTTAATAAACTTCATAGTATTGATCATAAAAAATGATATTCAGGTACACTTGATAGAGTTTGTTGATATGTTCTATAAAGAGAGGCTTCACAAGATAAGTAACTTCTTAAGTGATAGAATATAAATTATTGGGAAGGGTATCTGGAGATGCACTAGTACAATTTCATGTGGATAATTCTTAGGAATATACAAAAAAATGAACCACATGGGTAACTATTTAGTGATTGGATAAAACAAAATTCTGAAATAGGCTAATAGTCATTGAATTTGTAAGATAATTATTTGTCATAGTGATCAAGTTGTCATGGTTTTTGAGGTAGTAGGAGTAGCATGGTACCAAATGGTTCACATAAAACAAGATCCTATTTTTTGAATGATAGTTTTATATGATTATATTTTTTGAGGTAAGATTATCCTATAAGGTCAAATAAATCTAGAAGAATTGGAAACAAGGAAATTATCATTTGTAATGTTTCTTAGGAATATGAGAACAACTGGATGTTTAATTAGCCCTGATATTTTAAAATTTTTATTTTCTTGAAATTAACCACAATAACATGATTTTTTTATCCTTATCAATTTAAAAAAAACCACATTTATAAAAGGATTGTAAAATAATGTAAGAAGAAAATATATATATGGTTATCTTATAATGTGGGTAACAACATCATTTCCATTATGACTCATGAATTCCCATAAAAATTTACAATAGTATAAAAGTGACGATAATGATAAAACACCCATTAGACTCTTTATATATACTAATTAGTAATTTAACTAACCCCCTCTAGTGGATTATATTGAATCCCATTAGTTAAATTAATTATAAAGCAGTAATCTAAAAGAAAATGTAGAAACATTTCTCTAAATATCAAAAAATTTCAAATTGGAATTGTCTATCAAATTTTATACATATTTTTATAGTCCACCAGGTCCACCCTTCAATCATCTATTGTAATCCTCCTAGTTAACCTCACAATATGTACTTATATCCTTCGATATGTATAATGTAAAAAACCACAACACCTCATAATTATTTCTGATACTCTTTATAATGGAAACTAATTCTGATATAATCTAACCTGATATCTCTATAAGATATCTTAGATCAAATCTGCAAACCATTAGCTTCTACACTAACCAAATATTAACATGGTTGGAAACTCACACTATTCTAAAACATTATTATGTAAGTTTTTTCATATATTTGAAATGTATTTGTATTGGTTTTAATTCCACAACTTTTTATAGTTGAGGATGTAGTAGAAAATTTGGAATCCTAATTCATTTTTAAAATACATTCATGTTTCTAATTACAATATTTTTACACATCTTTGATTAACTAGATACATATCAATTATTCCAAAAGAATCTAAAACAATCATGAAATTTCATTAATAATCATGTATCTCTAACCTTTAACAAAATTCCTTAACCTCGTTGTTAAGTATATGTTTCAATTCATCAAAATCATTCGTCATTAAAAATTATTTACGGCTCATAATTTCACCAATGTTTTTAATGGGTTTTACTGTCTTATAATATATCTTCTCAAAAATCCATCTGATGGATGTTGTTATGATGAAATAAATAGAATATGCTATTTCTAGTAAATATTCTCCATTTTTGCCCAATTTTTGTTATTTTACTTAACATATCTGATGATATGTGAAAAAAATCTGTGGAGTACTACATATGATCACTCTATCAAATAACACATCATTTATGGATATGGTATGATCAGTCAAATCATTCATAAATAATCTATCCGATCTTCTAGAAAAATCAATAATTATATTATTTAGTTCTATGATCTTATATCACTAAAAATAAGTAATGAAAAATCTAATAAGGTTACTTCCATGGATAAATAAGAGTAACATTGTTTAAGGAGACATTAATACTTTTTGATCCAAAACTCAATTTATTAGTTTGTTGCCTAATAGACTCAAACCAATAACTTCATATCACATAGTTATTCCTGAAATTTAACATAATATATCATCTAATAATACCTTCATATTCTTGAATGATTTATAGAAACAATATATCTAAATAAATTTAGTTTTCTCTATTTAGAAAACTCAAGTAATTGATAATTGACAACATTTATTCTACTTTTAGAGTCTCCTATTAGATATGTATTATTTATCTAATAACATTGGAAAAAAAATTTGATATCCCACCCCTTATATGTTTTCATATATATATATACACATATATATATATATTCAATCTATAAATTTTAACACAATCAAAACCCCTACCCTTTTTAACATCATTAAACCTAGTTGTATATTTTCACTATTTCAGCATACCTATATAGAAAATCAGCAACATAGACTTCTTACAGGACTCCATCTGGACTCTTCTCTCTAGTTATATGTGTTATGTAGCCTCAATATCTAACTAAAAATTTCAGATTCCACATTTCAAAATCTTTTTACTAATGTATAAAAACATCATCTTGGAAGAAGACACTCTTCATGATGTTTATAACCTGAGGAAATACACACCTTTGTCTATTATATAAATAATTCAATCTAATATTCATAATGAAATTATTCATGATATCTTTTTTTTACATTATAAGATAATCATTCTTAATCACTCTGGTAAAGCATTCTAAATTATGTAATACAAAAATTCCTAAAAAGATATGTTGAAAAAAATTAAAAAGATGAATCAAAATCATCAAAAAGGATCTTCAATACCCCGATTTAGATTTTAATCAATAATAGAAAATAATTTTAACAATTGAAATTTTGAAAAATCCATTTTTGTAAATATTTTAATAAAATATAATCATTTCTCATATATAATATCTGAACATCAGAGTACCTCACAAAGTAAATTTTTAGGAAATTTTATCTCTATGTGATAAGAATTTTTTTGGTCAGGATATGAAAATCAAACCTTAATTTTTATCATTCCCCCTGTTTATGATAACACCAACATTAAAATTATTATACATTTTTGTATTGATTTGTAAATTATCCGACTATTTAACAAATAAATATATATCATAGTGGTGGGAATCATTATATAAATTTTGGAAATATATGGTGGATGCTGAATATGTACTTCTAACATTTTTTCCACAAATATTTACCTTGGTATATATTTAGTCCAAACATTAGTAATTTGATACTTGGTTGATGTGTACTCAATAATAACATCTCTACTAGAAGTATTATATTTTTTTATGTGATTTTTAATATTAATATACATTTATCATTATTTTTTTACTTTTTTAATGATCATTGAATCATTGATTCTAAAAAATAATATTCAACGGTTTTCAAACAATATTTATCAAATCATACAATAGTGATTTAATCCATATAATTTACATACAATCTAGCGTAGGGGAGCCATATTTTTGTTTTTTTGTACTATATGTAACAGATTTATTTTCCATAATATTCTATATCACACAACATTATCCCAAGAAAAATGGTCCTCTACATGTTGAATTTATATTGTTAAAATCCCCAATACAATTTGCATCATTATTTCTATGATTTTTTAGGTCATATCATCTTTTATAAAAAAAATAAAATATTTTTCCATTAGCACACATGTGTATTCTTATGGATTGAATCCTAGTTGATTAATTTGGATCAATATAGTATATTTCATATATTGTTATTTCATAAATATGGTCTACCATTCAAGTGGAAAGATAAATAAAGCATTATATGAACTTCCAAAATTCCATAAGATTAAGAGATTTCCTAGCTTCATCTATACTAAAAATCACAAAAATGGTGATATGTATATACATTTTATTTAATTATTCCATCACAATAATCTGTCAAAATTCTTATGGAATACATTTCTTCTGATAGAATGACTTATATTTCCATCTATTAATATGTAATCCATGAATCAATGTTAATTATATAAAAATATAAATCTTAATGTTCTTCTTATTCTTCTGTATACAATCTTTATATTTTTTTATCCTCGTTTCCTATGAAAATATGATCATTAGCATAAATAATTTCAATACTTGTAGTTAGGCATGATTTCCATACATTGATGTTTTTATCAACTTTTAAGCTACAAAAAATCAATTACATTATAAAAATATCATGTTTAGAATATAAATATAGATGATCATGTTTCAACCATTGAAAATAAATCATTAGTATACATACCATGGTTCTATGTTTTTCATGTAAAATCTATTAGGATACTAAATAAATATTTCATTGTTAATATCTACATTTAATGAATCTATAATAACAAACATCATTTTGATTGTATATAAATGATGTTCAACAACATCCAAAAATATTCTTATAGTTTCTATACACAAAAATGGGGAAAAATATTCTTCCCAAAAAAATCCTTCCACGAATATATTATTTTTGAATAAAATTAATATTTTTTACTTGATAATTCTCTATATTCATTGATCTTGTTTCTAAACCCCCAAATTATTCTTATAATAATCCTTCCTATTGGTTATGGAACAAAATATCTAGTGTTATTTTTACCAATCTAATCTAACTCTTAAGTCATTGCATTTATACACTATTTATTCTCAAAACCATTAAAATATATTATGATTTCACATTTGAGAAAATCAATTGTGATTTTCTAACCATAACATCCTTCATTTTTAAACTAGAGATTTTTTTCCCAATAATGTTCTCAAATTCTACTATATACAGTAAAGTTTGGGATTTCATATAATTTCTTTTTTATATCTTTATTAATTACAATGATATTTTTAATTTTATTGAATCTATTTTGGCTGACATTAAAATGTCCTTTTATTATCATCATTGAAACTATTCACTCTATATTCTGTAACATGATCAATAAATGTTTTTATGGATTTTTAATTTTTCTGATCATTCATATTATATGAATAATTTATCCTTATTTTATGTTTATTAAAACAATATTATATTTTATATTTGTTGAATATTGTAAGAATGGTCCATGGATTTTTTCCTCAAACATTAAATGATCTAGTTTTTTTTAAAAAGTGAGGACTCCTAAAAAAGAAGAAATAGTTCACTATTGAATTTTTATTGTAAAAAACCACATAAAAATTCATTTTAGATTCTGAACATAACAAAAATATATTTTTATATGATAATTTTCACTAACATATTGTCTCCATATTTATTTAAAAATATATTATTCAAGAATTACTCTTCAAAATTCTAATTTTTCTATTCTACGACTTCATTTTTAGGCGTGTATGTAGAACAACATTTTCATTTGATTTGATAATTTTATTATTGCGATACAAAATAATATATTTTATGATGTTCCTTTTATGTTATCAAAATAATTATATAAACACCCATATCTCATTCCACATGCCTTCTAAAATATATAAAAATTTCTACTGCCTCATACTTATTCTTTATAAACATTATTTTTATCTTCTAAGTGAATTTATCAATAAGAGTGATAATGTTAAAATAAAAAATTTATTTATGATGTTACATTTTAATACAAATATCATAGTTTATGGTTTCAATAGGATTAGGGGATTTAATACCATCTATCTTGTGTCTCATAATATCCATCTTTACATTCTGAAAAGTTATACAAACAACATCTTACCTCATTAGTGTTGGTAGGTTTCAAACAATATATTCCTTATAAAATATTCTCATAGTTTTATCTCTATGATAACCAATTAATTTATTAAAGTACTTATTTTCATCCATGACATTTAAGTAACATGAGTTAAAATGATCTCAAAACATAAAAACTTTTCTTCGGATTCTTTATACCTTACAAAAAATTTACATATTTATATATTTTAATGATATAATTGTTTTTCTAAATATCACTCCCATTGCATCATCACATTTAAAAAAAAATTAGTATGTGTTTTGATCCCATCAACATACATAAATTGTTTTTATTTCATTTTTTATGATTTGATCTCATTATTTCATAATCCTCTGATTTATTAGAACATCCAATTCAAACGATTACTACTCCTTCAAATTCATCATCAAATTTCATGATATTTATGTCAAATATAATGAGTGTGAAGTATATAATATCAAAAATTCATGTTTTTTCATTTTTATATCTTTTTTAGCATCTACAAAATAAAATATTTTTCTTCAGCATTATTCTTTTTTGAATCATTACATTTTCTATCATATGAATCTTTTCATTGAAGAGTTTTTGTACATTTATCAGTAAGATTCATGGTTTATCACAGAATATATTATAATATTCCAGGAAATAAAATTGGTTTTTTCAAAAAAAAAATTTATATGGGGATTTTTTCTTTATTAATTTCAGAAACATGGGAATTTACTTTTTTTTCATCCATTGTTTCTAGCCCTTTGTTCATGAATTTTTCATAGAAGGGAAATACTATGCCAAAAAATATTTTTTAGTCCCAGGTATACCACCCCAATATTAATATTCGAATAATATTGATCTTATGAAAAATAATAATAATTAATTGTAATTAGCATTTTGAGGTTCAACATATCGTTTCATATTAGAAACTCCATTTTGTGGGAAATTTTTCATATTAATGTGGTTTAAATATTTTATAAATGTGTTGGATTTATCACATCCTTTTCAACTGATTATTTTACAAAAAAAATTCATTCACATTAATGGTTAGAATAATAAAAAAAACTTTTATATTTACTGGATATATATTTCACCTGATTCTTAGAGTGCGTCTTCTTAGCATCTCAAGATGATATATCCTTTATCTATGAATACATGGGGAAATTTTCCCCAATATTAATTATAATTATTTAAAACACTGTAAATATAAATTTAGTTTTAAATTCGTCATATTATTTCATATAATTTTTCATTCAATGATATTACACCATCTTTTATTGTTTAAGAAATTTCTATTTGGGGTTCTTAAACCCCCTAATATGAACATATTTTGTAAGAAGATCTCCCATTACTAAAATATTTTTTACATTATTTCTACAAAATTATGATTTATTTATTTAATTTTGGGGTTTGAAAATTTAATTCTAATTGATATATTATCAAGTAATATTATAAGTATGTTTCTTTACCTTTTTATTCTTAAATTCTTGAGGATTATTCCTTTTTTAATTTTCAACTATTTCATGTGTTACTTTCCCTAATTATCATATATTTATTAACAACCATTTGTATTTTTCTCCACATATTCTAAGAAGATTTTTCATTGAAATTTTTATAATAATATACAGCTCCGATTTATAGAAATTAATTAAAAATTTTCAAATTAAAACACACTAAATATATTTTAAATATACAATTCCTTTTCAATTTACTCTATATTTTATATAGTTTT
Source organism: Viscum album (assembly GCA_963277665.1). NCBI lineage: Eukaryota > Viridiplantae > Streptophyta > Magnoliopsida > Santalales > Viscaceae > Viscum > Viscum album. The sequence goes on from OY728165.1 coordinate 2,053,025,370, forward strand.
TAGAAATAATAGACAATATATTCTATTTCAATCTATTAAAGTATTTTGTATCTTCTAATCACTAAGGACAAATACCTCATGGGGAACATAAAATCTTTTAACCATTCTTATAGATTCAAAATACATTTAATCCATGATATTTTTTGGAATATTGGATATATTTTTAAGAAATATACAATATTTATGTTTTATACTTTCTCAAGAGATAAATCCACTTAATCTTATATAATTGAAAAATTTGACTCCAATCAGTTTGGGTTGTTTTTCAGGAGTTTCAAAAAAACAGTTGAATCTTACAAGAATAATTTTAATCCTTTTTTGTTGATGTAAATATCATTTACAATATAAAATTACTCATCCATATTTCTTAATCTTCCATTATGATATCTTCGAACTCGCTTATCCTGTTTTTCTATATTTTTTCCATTAAAATTATATTTCCATTGAATATTCCTATGAGTTTTTCAAAAGTATCATTATTTATCTGGAGACCCGTATCCTTTAAAAAATATTTTATATCAAATTAATTAGAATATTATTACAGCCTAAGATATTAAAACACTATATTTGATTTCATATAAGACATAAAACATCAATATTAATCTAACCATTAAATATTATTATTTAAGTATGGCTATTATGACATTATTGTTAAATTTGTGGGTAAAAATAGTATTAACATATTTTTGAAATGTATAAATATTTTATACTTATTATTAGTATACTAATAAATTCATAATTTATACGAACCCATCTTATGATGATGATATTCCATTATAAAAATAATATGTTTCCTTCAAAAACAATTATTATTTATTTTGGGGTGAAAATATTATAATTAATTTATAGAACATTTATAAATGTTACATAATAAAATGATCATTATTTTAAAAAAATTATAAAATTATTAGAGGGTTAAATTTTGGGATTTTACTAAAATGATTGATTCCTCAGTGCATATTGAAAATATATGATTTTTTAAATATTATCATTCCAGTTTAGTAAAAAATGAAATTTAAAAGATAAATTATATTTTGAATATATTATAAAAGTAAAATTTATATAATTTTAATTATATGAGGTTATTTATTTTTATTTGATTAATTAATTTTCAAGATTTTTTACATAATTTTTTTACTCTAAATAACATGGTATTCTTTTAAATGATTTAAAGTACATAAAATTTATCCATTTTAATTAATTATAATAAGTCATAAAAAATATATAAAATCAAAATAAAATTATATATATCTATTTATATGAATTTAAATACATATAATAATGTTTTTTAATCATAATGTTAATATAATATATTCTATTACTTCAGAGGTGTTTTTTTAAAAATTATATTTTTTGACTCATATTGTAGGATTAATTTGATATAAAATTCAGAATTATATTTAATTTCCAATATATAAAAAATAATTCTTATTTTTAATCATCATGATTAATAATTATTAATATCGTAATCTTATTTTTTTTCATGGTAAATAGTAAAAATATTAAAAAAACTAATTTCAATGTTCAAAAACTGAAATGATAAAAGTGAGTAAAGTTGTAGGTAAATGGAATAAAATGATTAATTTTTAATTTTGGAGATTTTCTTATCCCATATCACACCTAAAATCTATTATTTACTAATTTGGTAGTGATTTGGATTGATATTGACTTCCCATTATTGAATAGTTTTTGGTATTTATTATAATATCACTCCCACTAACTTTTTAATGGGAAAGTATTATCATATCCTTTTTCAAATGTAAACACAAATTTTTCAAAAAAATAAATTTTAAAATCACTTCCATAATTCATTAACACATCCTATAGTTCATGAATTGATCATAAATCTAATATATAGAGGCTTTAGGTATAATTCTAAATAGGTAGACTGAAGAAGTCATATTCTTCTTAACCAAGTGTTTTTTTGTTTCATCATTCACTAAAATTAAATCTTATAAAACTATTGTGATATATAAATATTATTATATCATGTAAATATATATTTTATTAATTTAATTTCATAACACAGTATAAAATTATCATCAATAAAATGGTTAATGAAACTGATGCTCAAGTGTTCGGTAGTCTACTACCCCACGAACCGATATAATTGACTTCCATCATAACCACTGAGTACTTTTTTTAATTAATTAATTATTTTTAGATATTATAATAGTAAAATATTAATAATTATTTTAATTAATATATCATATACATTCTTACATTACCATCCATTTATCATAGATAACGTCGTTTATGTGTACAGTGGACTATATTCTCGTGAGGTGTTGTGATTCATTTTTAATAACCACATAACATGGATTGTATATGTAATTATATTTAAAAAAATAATATGAAATTTAAAGTAAAGTTATATTTATATAAATATTTTATAGCATTTACCTTCATTCCGTCATGATCACTAGAAAATGTAAACCTTACTCATGCACAAGTATGACATTCTGTCTCAATGATTGTAACATAGTTCATTTTTCATAAAGAAATTTAATTGGTGATTTAAAATGTATAATATGTGTTTTAATTTTATAATTATTTCTGTATTTTTATTCTATATATGATAAAATAATAATTCCTTTTTCTTTATTCAACCTAGTAATGTGATTTTGTACATTTGAGTCGTATATCATCAAACCATCTGACAGGGAATTTATTGATTAAGAAACAAAATATAACATTTTATGTAATAAAATTGAAGGAATAAAAAGTATGAAAAGGATCATAAAAAAGTAAATACTTTTCATAGTTTTATTATTCAAGATGATAATGTATATATGTTATAATTTGAACTCTATGTAAGGGATTTTAAAAATCAATTTCTTTTGTGGGGTTAAATAACTTATTTGTTGTCTTTGATATGACAGGATTATATTTTTAATAACCATTTATTATTTTTTGATTAATCTCAACTTTTTTTATTTATAATAAATTTTTACACAAATAATATATTCATAGATAAATTTTCACTTCCCTGGAATAATCATTCTTAGATTTTCGTCTGAAAACATCCTTCCATTAGACACATGTTCTTTTATCCATCTACATTCATAAAAAATGGTGTATATATTTCCCATTTACATTATATATCATGTATAATTCATACTTAATGATATTTTATGTAAAAATTAATTTAATTTATTCAGGAATGTAAGGATAAAAAAGTTAATAATGTAATAAGGTTTTATGTTTCAATTTTATTTTAATCTAAATTGTTTATACTCAAACTTCCATTATAGGAAATTATTAAATCAGTGTCAAATAAAATACTTTAATTTTATTATATTCTATTTTTTCATGAAATATAAAACTAAAAATATTATTTTCATTATTTTATTAGATAAAAATCATAAAAACAATTTTTTTAATAAAATTCATATGCATTTTTATTTTGAGTCAGAAAATGTTTTCTCCTAGGTAAATATATTCCATCAAATGTTTTCAATAATATTTTAAATATTTAATAGTAATATATTAAATAAATTTTATCCATTATTTTTTTCAGAATATTATTGAAAATTAATCTTCTTATACCTATCGGAATGAGTACTTTTCTTTCATTTTTACAAAAGTTTGAATGTAATGTTTTTTAACTAGTAAATAATGAAGAAAAGTTCTCCCCATAATTAGAAAAAATTTATTTTAAGCTTCCAATACATTTTACATATATTATTTTCAATGAAATTTTTTTCTTTAATATTTGATAAATTTTTATATAATATGTAAGGATTCTCTAAACCACCATTTTATCCATGTTATATCTATTATCTGTCTAATAGACCTACTCAACCTGATTAATTTTATACTTATAAATTATAAATATATGTCACTAAGATAAATACCTAGATTATTATCCAATCCTTTTATGGGTTAATACAAGTTCTATGTTTATATATCAAGTTCCTCCTTTATTATATTTCCATCGATTATGATATGATGAAAGATTATGCAACCCATATTATTACTATGGTATTTTCATATGTTTGATCCTTTTAATTGTTTTCCTTTTTATAGTACACATAAATCCTAAACAAATTATGAAAGGTGCATTAAGATTAAACTCTTGCATTTTGGGTAAATATTTGGTCTCATTAGACATCATGTATGGGATTATGGTGTAAGTCTAATCTGATATGGGTCCTTTTCAACTAAATTATATTATCTTAGAAATAAATATTGATTCATATTATGTCATTTAATATGTTTCTCCCATATTTTTTATCATTTAATGTTATTACGATACAATGTTATATATGTTATTCTCTAGGGTGATTCACTCATGATCCTTATCTTCTATGATATAATGTCATATGTTTGACCCACATATTTTTCCCTTAAAATGTTTTTTACCTTATTGGATGTTATTCTATCCATGTACTCTTATTTATTCCCTATGTTATCCAATGCCATTTAAAGAGAAAATATAGATTTAGGATCTCACTAAAGAGAGAAAAATTGATGATGTTATTTGTTAATTAATTTTTATGTTCTAGTTAACCAATCTTAAAAATAAACTAGGCCTCACTGTATTTGGTATTTAATTAATGGATTTTTATGTTAATAATCTTGTAATAATATTTGTAAAGGTTTTGTTTCTCTAATGTTTTCATTAATGTAATGTCAACTAATTTTTTGGGATTAGGATTATAAAACATTAATAAAAGACATAGGGATTATACTAAATAATGGAAAACATAATTCGATTATGGTCATGTATGTAGTATGCGATTTCAAAGAAAAATCATCCCTATTGAGATACCACAAGTAGATATGGATTTGGAATAGTTGTAATAAGGTTTAATTAACCAGAAATGAGTTCATAGACCTAGTCTCAATCATCATCTACTGCTTGAAAACTAGACTTTCTACACACCTAGTCACCCACTACAAGTGGATAAATTTTAGAAATTAATAATCCCTTTGTGAAACATTATTAATGACATGAATAAATTATTAATTTTAAAACCCAAATAAATAACATCTACATGGATAAATAAGATTTATTCACTGATATAATTTTTATTTCATAGTTAGTAAATCTTGGATTATAATTTTAAATTTTTTATTTCAATTCATTCTCATATTTGATCATTTTATACCTTTTAGTTCATGGAATGAAATATGAGGAATCATGAAAAAAACCAATGAGAAGGGAAATGTAATGATTTACTAAATTATGTGCCTAAAATAATGGGAACATAAGACACAAAAATAGTGGTAATTATAAATAAATTATATTAAATTTTTATGAATAATGTGAGCATTATTGAATTTATAAATATGTCAATGAATATAATGATAGAGTTTCTTGTATGTTCTAGTTTTAATTATGATAAAGAAAAGAAGTTTCAATTTCCTACCTATAAGATCACGATTTTTTCTTAAGATATAGATACTCTTTTTGGGTTAAATGTGTTGCTTAAGTTTTTTACATCGACCCTAGAAGGAGTCATGGGCCAATTTGGTTATTTTTTGGGAATGAAAGGGGAAAAAAATTGAAATTAGGTTATATTCTAGGTACATGTCTTGTATAAGGTCTACATGTTGTGTACTTCTCCGACATGACATGTAGTTAGTTTGGATATGAACAAACATTAGTAAAAGTAAACACCTTGTACTTGAGGTACACGTCATTTACATGCCCAATGGGTGTATTTTTATAAAAGAGGCAATAACTCATATTGTGATGTAGAATCTTCTCGTCTCGTTTTTGGAACACAAAAACCATATATTCTATATTTTCATGTATGGAAGCCTTCTAGACTCCGATTCAAGCACCGTCTATCACAGTGGAACCATATCGACATGTACTAAATTAATTTTTAACCATTCTTGATTATTTAAAACAATGAATATGTTATTTGGATTTAGGATCATATGCCCTAATAATCTATTCTTCATCCGTTCATCAGATTTCTTTAGATCCATGATGAATGATGACAATATACATGACATGTTTTCTACTACCAAGGCGAGGTAGGTGGTCTATACATTCTTTTTTCTTTTCATGGTGTTTTTCGAGCATTCGACCAAAATATTTTTTTTTTAAATTTTGGCGAGGTATCATTTTTGAGAGTGTTGATTTTAGTAGCTGTATTTGGACCAAGTGTGGTTGAACATGGTTTCCATTTATATGCATTGGAACTCGTTTCTCATTTCAAGGTCCCTTGAAGGGTTAAATTTAAGGAAATATCTTTTTATTCCTATTTAAACCACCCATGTGGAGTGTTATTGAAATTTCGTAGTTAGAGGAAGCATGATAATGACATCACAGCTTGAGTAGCTAGTTTAAGAGATGTATTTTATCCTCCCTATTTGAATATCATGTTATTACTCATCTATTTTCATCGCAGGGAATGTTAAATGGATGATATGGGTTGTTATAACTATATATAAATGACTAATGACATGTTAAAAGGTTTATGTGGGAGGGTTGGACCATATGCTTATGATAAATTGTTTATATGAGTGGGTATAATCATGGATTTTTCTTGTGGAAGTTAGTGGGTATACTCACATGGTTATAAATGTTTAACATGAATGATTAAATTCTTTAATACTTAATTGAATTGATTGATAGATTCCAAGGACTGCTCTCCTTGAATCTTGAATGAGGTAATGGATGTAATGGGTTGTTTCTTCCCCTTAGGTCTTGATTCTGTGGGATTCCTCGGGCCTGACTACCCATTAGACTCGTCTTTCATAGGCTGTTGTAGGACTTGAAATTACCATGATCCTATGAACCACACCAGTTACTAACAGTGTTCCCACTATGTATTCCCATAGGACTTGAAGAGATGCCTCTGACACACTCTATGGATTCTGCCCTATTTGGTCATGAAATTATTACTTGGATTTTGTGTTCTGCTGACAACATAGATATAGCCCTCGGGGTCTACATTTCACTATACAACATGGTCTTTGAATTCTACTTCACTATAAGGTCTGGATGTAGGATACATGTTAAATTTATACATCATGGATGTGGGTTATAGGATACATATGGTTTTACAGTGTGGTTGTGTGAAATTCGTAATTTTTATAGCTTAAATTTTAGGATCTGACTCCCTTTTACATGTATCATTATGGTATGATAAATTTTAAATGTTACAATAGGCTTATTCCATGGTCTTTTTCACTCACATAAACAATGTTTACATTTTCTAGAACCTTTGTAGAGTTTCTGTGAGAATTGTATAGATCTGGGTTGTTTCCTACTAGGATGTTTATCTCACACACTATTTGGGCCTCCTTGGGGATGAAAATAGATTATACGGTTGTAGGTGAGGATTGGGGAAATATTTTTAGTGTTGTTTGTTGAATGTGGTATTAGATAAGGGGATCATTGGAATAAGATTAATATTGCGATACTAGATATCTTTTTTGTATTTTTTTTCTTTTTGGGACTTATACTGTATTACATTGTCTTGTACATGATTTGGATGTCTCCTTGATACCTTTTCTATATGCATCAATTTATTATATGAGATAATTCTAGTTATTGATATGAATATAAATGTCTACCTATATTACATTTAGTTTTCTGCTTATTTATTCAATTCTGTTATTGCATGTTTTTGACTTCCATTGTTATACATTGGTAATGATGGAATAATCTCCCCACTGACTCATGTTGTCCCTTGTGGCTAGTCGACAGCCTCTGGAAATTGGGGAGATGCACTTGGGGCCTTGTGACCAACCAGGATCATGGCACTATTTTGGGTTGTATCATGTTTTGGGACATTATAAAGTTGTATTATAGGGTGTTTCCTTTCTCTAGTTGACATACTATTGGTCAGAGTTAGAGAAGGATGGGTTGGAAATGGATTTTGGTAATAAACGGTGCCCGAGAGTATCTTGCCCAGGTATAGGGAAAAGCCAAACTGCCTCATATTGTGTTTTCATTTTTTGGATTTTGACTATTACAGTCAATTTTATTTCACAATTGGGAGATGCACAACATTTCTTCTCTTACTGTTGATGAAATATTTGGGTTCTATATCTATTGAAACCCATTGAGATGAGGGTGTGCATTCTCATGCATCATATAGACACTTGTTAGAGTCACATTCCACACATTATTCCATGATATCTAGGGTGTATTATACATTGGATATTTTTGTGATATTTGATGTGATAGGTGTCCCTGATTTTTTGTGAGTTTGGTGCAGTATACAAAGGATTGATTTCATATTTCAATACATAAAGAGTATAGGACCATATAAATTGGGAAATGACACACCAGTAAAATGTAAATTTTGAATGAACTTCTTATATTTATTGTTTTAGTGGTAGCTATGTTTTGATTTCATGAGGTGTTATAGGACCTCATAGATTCAAAAATTGTTAATCCCTTGGTAAAATTTATTGAATAATTAAATGTGAAATGTACATGGGAACTGGAATGGTGAACGATTCGTGACTTAGACCCAACTTTGGAGTGAATGAGAGGCATAATTTCTAGGGTTCCATTTGTTGTTATCTATACAGTCCTAGCTTTAGAATTAGGCCTTGGGTGTGACATGGTTTTTATGAGGCTTTTGACCTATCCTATTTGTTGAGGTTTATTATTTGATGTTGTCCTTTCATGGGGCATGTGTTTTTAATTCCAGAGAAATTCCACTACCAGACCTCTAGTGGTACACTGAGATGGAGGAGATGACCATACATTAGAGAATGTGGGCCATGGGCTACCGCTTGATCACCCTATAGTTCAAATTGTAGAACCTGAGGCTTTTATGGACATAGGGGCTGGGGAATAGTTTTTATAGGGATTCATTCATTATATATAGACATTCTAGGAAGAATTGTAGTTATCCTTGACTATGGATGATCTAACATAGGAGATTCTGCAACATTTTCTTCCTACTATTTCATGGGATGAAAGAGCACAAGCTGTAGAGCTAGGGCTAGAGACCACTTTAGGAATTTTGAATCATCTAGAGAAACCTATGGAACAGAGGTTAAATCTTGGGATGTACATGCAATGTAGATCAAAAAAGTTTTAATTTGATTTTCTAAACCAGTATGATGGGTTGCGTAATGTGGGTTGGAATGGGTTTTAAACCTACATCTATGACTACTTTTACCCTGTGACTCTGTGTGTAGAGACAACTAGTGAGGTCATGTGTCTATAGGAGGGAACAATTATAGTTGTGGAATATTGAACACATATTAAAGAACAACAACATTTTTTCTGATGTATCTTACTGATGAGCAGTTGAGGGTGATACACATTAAATAAGGTCTCAAACATGGTATCAGATCTTGGTAGATCTACATCTTCATGCCGGAAGAGTTGTTCGAGGATTCCCACGACATGAGTACTAGATACTTTATTGGTGTAGGAAACATGGTGTTTTCCATAATTGTGGTAGGCGAGGCCACATGAAAAATTATTATGACCGTGACCCAGTCGAGTGAGGAGCTTGCAGAAAGATGGGGAACATGTAGCAGTTTTACAGTACCGTCTCTCTAGCTATGTGTGGTAGGGGTCAACTCTAACATTAGGGTCAAAAATAGGGTCTTCATATCCACACTAGGCTAGGAGCAGGAGTAGGGAAGTCTGATCAGTCCAAGGTAGTGGTGGTCATTTATGTGGTTTCCATACACCGAGTCTCAAAGGCAGTAGGGCAGATTATCTCTATGTAGTGAGGAATGGTCATAGGGTTATGGTAGGGGCCAGACATATTCTGTGAAAAACACCCAACATGAGTAGATTTGGGAATTTATATAGTGAGATGTATGATTTTTGTAGCTTCTACTATTGAATCATATCTTTTCATTAAAGGTACCTCTCATAGATTTATCTCTGTATGAGTGTTAAAGAACCATGGGCTTGTTGTTTTGCTTTAAAAGGGAGTTATGATGCTAGAAACATCATTGGGGGTTAGAACATGTGATGTAGACAAGGGTATAGAGAGTCACCTAGAGGTTGGATTGTGTCACTTTATCTGGGATGTTTTTTTACTTGACATGATATGGTTTGACGTCATTCTAGGAATGGATTGGATCATTCCATATTGAGCGTATGTTTATTACTATCACCTGAGGGTGAAATTCAAATCACCATAGAGTGTTGAGTTTATTCAAAAAGGTTAATGAGATGTTTAGGCAAGTGTAGATGGACCCAAGCATTGTGGGATTTGTGGGATAACAACCAAAAATTCTAGTTTGTTTCTAGAAGATTAGGGAGTGAGTGAGGCAGAATTTCCTCCAATAGTTGAGTGCCTCAGGGGTGCCATTACCAATTATTTTTATAGTTTTACTTCTAAGAGAGAGGTCATGTTCTTCATTGAGCTAGTTCCATGTGTAGCGATGGTATCCATTATTCCATAGAGGATGGATACGATGTAGTTGTAGGTTCTCAAGAGGCATCTAGAGGATTTAGAGTCGAGTGAGTTTATCTGACCTAGTAAATCTCTATGGGGTTCTCTGTTTTTTTTTTGTGAATAATCAGATGAAAATATAAGGATATAAATGGATTATGGGAAAATGATCTAGTTGATGGTTAAACCCTAATATCAATTTCCATGTATAGATGACTTGTTTTTTCAGCTTCAAGGAGATCGAGTGTTCTTGAAGATCATATTGAGGTTCAGATATCACTAGGTGCATGTTCCACCTGGATACATAAAACGTACTTCCATAAATAGATGGTATGGATTATATGAGTATCTGGTTATCCTATTTAATCTAACAAACACACCAGTGGTTTTCACGAATTTAATGAACTGTGGGTTATATCCTTACAAGGATTCATTTGTGGTGGTTTTCAACGTAGATATCCTGGTGTATTCTCATAATCTACATGACCATGACAACAATCTTATGATAATTTTGAATACACTAAGAGATCATTATTTATATGATAAGGTCACAACATTCCACTTATGGAAGGATCATATTCACTTCATGGGTCACATTATTGCAGAGACATGAGATTAAATGGACCTAGAGAAGGTGATAGATGTAGTTTCCTTAGAACATCCCAATAATGTTTTTTACATATAGAGTTTCTTAGGGATAGATGGTTACTACATGCATTTTATATAGGACTTATCATGCTTAGAATCTATATTGACATACTTCACTAAGAAGAGTGTGAAGTTTGTGTTGTTAGAATCTTCTAAGACAACCTTTCATGAGCAGAAAGAGAGGCATATATCAGCACCAGTCCTAATACTGCAAGAATAGGTCTAGAGTTAAACATTGTACTGTGGCGCTTTATGTATTGTGGTGGGGGCATTACAGATTCAGGGGGATCGATCCATAGTGTACGGGTCTCGGTAGTTGAGGCCTCATTAGAATAATTACCCTACACACGATCTCAAGATAGTTGTGGTTGTTCATGTGTTGTAAAATTGGAGGCATTATATACGGGGAGAGAATTTTGTGGGGTCTAGGGCTATGAAATCCTCACATATATCGTTAAGTAGCGTGATCTGAATTTGAGGCTGCAATGGTCAGTGGATTACATAATGTACTATATCATCATGCTCTCCTATACACCTAGAAAAAGAAATTTAGAGGACGATGCACTGAGAAGAAGAAATATGATATAAATATTTCAACTAGAAAATAGTGAGTGGAATCTTATGGCGTAGTTATCTAATATGCATCTGAAGGTGAACGACAGATAGAGTAGGACTTTTATTTCATCCATAGAGGTTACCTCTACCCTTCTAGATAGAGTATGGATGGGTCAACTATCAGATTAAGATAGCCTACATCTAAGGGAAGGCATGGAAGGTGAGGGTCCTCCTCCAATTTTTATGGTAGGTGATGATGAGATATTGTGTATCCATAGACATATTAGGGTTCAAGTGGATATATGTGAGGAGTTGATTTGGGAGATTCATGTTTCAATATAGGCAGTGCATCCCGGGGTTACCAAGATGATTTGTGAATAGTGATGTCAGTACTGGTGGTGGTGAATGAATAAAGAGGTAGCTGGTTTTCTTACAAGGTGTTGCACCTTTCAACAGGTGAAGGTGGAACATCAGCGACCAGCTAGGATTTTACAGTAGTTGCCCATCTCATAGTGTAAATGGGATGATGTGGAAATGGATTTCATGATGTTTTTTACGAGGTAATGTATAGTTAATTATGTTGTGGGGGGTTTTCATTAAAAGGCTTATGAATGTCTCACATTTCATACCGATCAAGGTGACCTTCAGTGTAGATGATATTAGAAGATTTGTACACTTGAGAGGTGGTACAACATCATGGCGTCCCACTCACGATTTTTTTTGGATAAGGATACCCTCATTACGTCTCATTTATATCATAGTTTTTAGAGGGCACTAGGTACACAGGTACATAAGAGCACAATATACAAACCTTATACGAATGGGTAATCAAAGCATATGATACAGGTGTAAGAGGACAATCCACGAGCATTTTTCCTATATTTGGGGGGCTCTGAGGTGATGCATATTCCCCGAGTTTAGTTCATCTACAATAAAAGTTATTAGGATATGATGAAAATGAATCCTTCAGAGGATTTATATGGTAGGCCATTCCGTTATCCCCTATGCTTGTTAGAGGCAGGTGAGGTAACTTTACTGGAACCACATATCCTTCAGAAGTCATCAGAGCATGTCCAGTTGATTCAGATGTAGATGGCTACTGCACATTCTTGTTAGAAATCATATGACGATCGCCGAAGATGAACATTAGAGTTCATGTTCGGGGTTTGTGTTTTCATTCATTTTTAACATTGTTGGGACACAAGTAGATCAGGAGATAGGGAAATATTTCACTGAGATATGTTGGGTCATTTGAGGTTCTGGAGAGAGTTAGTTCGGTGGACTATCAGTTGAAATAACCTCATAGGTACTGATCCATGTATGACATATTACATATATCTTAGCTACGCCATCATCACTCATACCCATCTCACATTTTTCAGCCTAAGGAGTTTGATCATCGGGTTAATGCATCCATTGAGGAGCATCTGATTCATATCATTGATAGGGGCATGAAGGTTCTTCGAGGCCGGTAAAATCCTATAGTACAGGTGATATATATGAATTTTCATTTATAGGATTAGACATGGGAGAGGGAGGCAAAAGAATGTGCTTAGGGGTCGATGTTGTTTTTAGATGAATCTAGACCACCCTCCAGAGAGCAATTCGAGGACAGATTGCAATAATTCTGGAATATTGTAATATCATAGTTTTTTCTTTATGTACATATATTCTTTTTATGGAAAATGTGTTACTATACTTTTTGGCATAGACCCTAGGCTGGGGTCGTAGGACAGTTGGGTTGTTTTTTGGAATGAAAGGGGAGAACATGCTGGAATCTGGCTGTAAGCCAGGTACATATCATGTACTAGGTCTACACGCCATGTACCTGAAGTACATGCCATGTACATGGCCATCAAAACATGTATCCAGTCTGGATAAGAAAAAAAATATGTTCAAGTACACGACCTGTACTTGAGGTAAAAATCGTGTAATTGTGGTACACACTGTGTGGTTACCTAGTGGGTTTTTTATAGAAGAGGGAGTAGCTAATATTTTAGACGTAAAAGCATGTCCTCTCATTTTTGGAACAAAAAAACCATCAATTTTTGTTTTTAAAATATTGAAGACATCCATACTGTGATTCGAGCACCACCTATCATGTTGGAACTATGTCGGTATGTACTTGATACCTTTTTTTCATTCACGATTCATCAGAATACTAACAATGCTCTTTGGATTGATGCTCATATTCCATAATAATATGTTCTTAGTAAGTTATTGAGATTTCATCCATACCAAGATTAGTCATGACAGGTCATTGGACAAGATATCTACTACCATGGTTTCGTAGGTGTTCTATACTTTCATTCATATTTTCATGGTGTTTTTTGAGCATTCCGAAAAAATTACATTAGTCAGAAATTTCATTGAGGTCTTGTATTTTGAGATAATAGGTTTTTGTAGCTATAGTTGGACATAGTGAGGTTGACCAAGGGTTCCGTTAAAGGTTGTTAGAAATGTTGCACGTTTTGAGGTCCTCTAAGGGGTTCAACTTAATAGAATATCTTTTTAATGCATGATTAACCCACCCAAGCTATGTATCCTAGTGCTCTCTAAGTTATAGGAATCATATTATTGACATGATATCTTGAGTAGCTAGTTTAGGTGATGTAATGTCTCGTTTTCTTTGAATATCATGTTATGCATCACATATTTTGATAGCATGACATGTTAAATGGATTATATGGGTGGGTATACTAATATGTAAATTATTAATGACATGTTAAATGGGTTATATAGGATGGTAGGACCATATATTTATGACAAATGTTTTTCATGAGTGCAATACTAGAAAAATAACCTATAGACATGGACCTATAGCCACAGTTTAGTTGGTCTGTGGCTATAGGATATGATATAGCCACGATTATTAGAAAATCGTGGTTTTAGAATAGATAAATCTATGAGAAAAAAGTACCATGTGGAAATAGCGATTCCTCCATCATCGCAACTCATCTCCCTTGTCGCAACTCATCTCCACTCATCTCCCTCATCCCACTCATCTCCCACCCGCAATCCCCTCCCTCATCGCAACCCATCTCATCTCCCACCTGCAATCCCCTCCATTATTGCGAATCATCTCCCACCCTCAAAAACCTCCTCCCACACCTTCTAATGATCAATTCTCCCTCGTTCAATCCTCTTCAAATTCTCTATTATATTCCTCCATCCCTTGTACGAGCCCTCTCACCCCCTTCATCACGCATCCCTCTCCCCCACCCCCTTCGTCTGGCATTCCTCCTCCAATCGGTGCGTCAGCCGAACCAACACATTCCATGAGAAGGATCCATGTGAGTCGACCCCTAGACTTTCTGTGAAGATTTTTGGGGTTACTCCTTCATGATAGCTGCTTTTCGAAGCAATTAATACTATCTCCAGTGATCGTTCGAACATACCTCTGCAGTCGATGGCAGTTTTCAAGGTTCTTCCCCCAACTACAAATGTGTCAATTTCTAAAAATACTTTTATTTCATATACATAACTTTGTTCATGTTTTTCTGTATAGGTATTTATTTTATAGTGTTACTCACACATCTATTCAATTCCCAGGGTTTCAATGGGTATGTCTGCTGAATTAAACCTTATTGTATTTTGTTTACACATAGGTCAATAATTTTCTTATTGTTTTGTGTATACAGATTGAGGAGAAAAACATTATTGCAATTTATGTTTAGATTGGTTATTGATCATATTAATATATTTATACACTAAGCGTATTTTTCACCAATAACAACCACTTATGTTGGTGAATGCCCCTATTTTCTTATAATACTGATTGAAAATATAAATACCTTTTTGTTGCAGTATCTCATCATAACAAATATTCCTATGATATATTCTAATTTTAGACCCATGAAAGTGATTAATTATTAATTAATTAATAAATGTGAAATGTGCTAACTGATTCTGATTATCATGGGTCCAAATTTTGCTCTCATGAAAATGATATACAATAAATTCTATTTGCTTATTGTGAATGGTATTTATGGGAACATTCATTTAATTGTCGATGAACATATAATTTCATGCTCATTGTCTTCTAAATTTCCTATTTCTTGATGCTAAAGGATGCAAAGAGTTGGCCTTTAATTTCACCATTACCATCATATGGAAGAGGGGGAGAGCTTCCCAGAGAGAGGTTCATGAGTTGTATCCATGCAAGTGGAGTTGAGGATGAATTTATTGTCTGGAGATGGATGTTGGATGAACCATATTTGGTTCCAAGACCACACCATAATTAATGAATCACCTATAGTGGATGGTATAGTCAGTGTGTTCAGTTAGTTATGAGGATTTTATGTTGGTAAATATGCTCTTTAGAGCTCCTGTATTTCTAAGATTTCATTCAGATCAATGTGTTGGGTTAAGTATCAATATTTGATATTGTAGTGGGATAATTCTTGACAATTCTAGTGTGGGGATTGAAAGAGATCCTAAAAAGGGTACTATAAAGGCTGTTGAAAGTGTGTGTAGAAGGGAAACCAAGTAGTCCAAATTGTTAAGAATTTATAACATAGATTCCATAACAATAATAATTGTTGAAAGATAAAAGGAATGAACAAATTATTTCATGTTCGGAGATAGTTTCTACAAAGAAGGAATATAAAATCATGAAAAGGAAGATCATGCACCAAAAGATTGTCTAATCATATTAGCAAACTGGTTTGAAAAATCCAAGTGGATTGAGTAATAATAAAAGAAGGAAAATTCTCTACTATATAAAATTGACAAACCTATATGAACTAAGAATAAAGGTGAATTCTACAAGAAAAATATTCTAAAAAATGAGGTTTCAATCTAGAAAATTAATAAGGATATAAGCATGAAGAGTTTTAGGTATTTTATACATTCAAGTAATGGATTTTATAGGTTAATAACAATGTCTAATCCCTATTTGTCGCTTTTAAGTGATGATGGAGGTTTACTATATTCTCATATTTTGGTGATTTTTGATTTTTGAATAGGCAATTGAAGGTGATATTTGAAAAATAAAGAACTTTATTAATGAGAATGTTATTTATTATTGGGATGTACATATCAATTTGAATATTATTTGTTCATTGTTGGTTATGGATTCATGTATCATTAATCATGTATAGTTGACACACTGATCACATATATATAAGAAGTTTTTATATCTCATTTCTTTTCCCACAATTTTCTTATAGGTGGTTTCTTATGATAAGACCGGTTCTATCCACTGCCATCGAAGCCAATAAGTTCATGATTTGGGTAAGGTTTATTCTGTTTTTATTCTTTGGAACAATTTTAATTAGGTTTTTTTTGATTTTTGGATTCCTTATATTTTTGTTGTGTGTTTTGGATTTCATTGAGGTGGATTCGAGTCGCCAATGATGAAGGCTTACATGTGTATGCATAGGTAGGCATATGCATATATACATTCCCACTTTATATATATTAACTCATGGTAGTATGAATATATATATTGGGGATGGGTGTGCTTATATATAGATATGAAAAATACATACGGGTGTAAGTGTAAAGGGGTATATGCAAGTATAAACATATATATATAAGGTCCCCCTTGTGCATATTTGGCCATGAAAATATGTACATAGGGGCTAGGTGTCCATATATATATGTTAAGTTTCATATTCATCCAAGAAGAGAAAAGGAAGATTCGAGTTGTTATCGTCAAAAGAATACACGCCTTGAGGTTGAGGTAGGGTCCCTCTCCTAGCCTATTTAATTCAAGAATGTTTTAAATTGAATTTAGTTGCCTTCTTATTTTTGCAAGTTTATATTAAATTTCAATTCATGAATAAGTGTTAGTTAAGATAATTGTTTCATTTGATAAATAAGTCATGGTTTTGTAATAAAACCCCTCCAATGGAGGTGCACTGTCTGCGAAAACTCACAGTGGTATACGTTGATTAACATTATTGCATTGATGTTTTTCGTATACTTGATGTTGTTGTTAGTCATAAAGCACACATCGTACTTGAACCTTTTTATATCCCTGTAGGGGGTTTCCCTCTTTTTATTAAAACAGTTGTTTGAACAAAGAAACTCTTTAAGTGCTGTTAGACTTTTAAGACGGGTCCAATGTTGTGTGACCATGTCACATGGCATGTGGTATTTAAATCCAACCAAAAGCCCAGTTCCACAGCCTAGGGGTCCCACAGTACTAGTAATGTCATAATACATGTTATGTAACTTGTGATTTTTCTGATCCCATGGGGTATTCCTCAAGGTATTCCTACACATTGCTAGATCCCCAAACATCACCAAATTAGGTATATCAGGGGTCATCCAATCCTCTAGTCATCACAAATTAGCATTCATTTATTTAAATATTCTGAGAAAACATCCTCTCAAGCCATCCATATCATCCTATTTGAAACTAAGTGAAAGATGCTACCCCACGGATGTCGCTAGACAGGGTCAACACGCTGTGGTCACGCTGCGGTCACGCCGCGGTGATGCCATGGTCACGCCATGGTCACACTGCAGTAATGTCGTGATTTAGCCCTGCTCCAGCCACATCCATCCCACACCTGCCCCCTTCCACCTTCATTTCGGCCTACTACCACCTGTATTCCAACCCACAACAGCCCCCCTGCCACCTTCGAATCAACCCGCACCATCCCCCCAGCACCTGCAACCAACCCCCTTCCACCAGCATTCCAGCCCCCTTTCACCTGTATTCGAGTCCTCACTGAATTAGGTATATCAAGGATCATCCAATCCTCTAGTCACCACAAATTAGAATTAATTTCTTTAAATATTCTGAGAAAACATCCCCACATGCCATCCATATCATCTTATTTGAAACTAAGTGGATGATGCTGCCCTGCGGATGCTGCGGTCACGCTGCGGTCACACCGCGGTCACGCTGTGATTTGGACCTACTCCAGAACGACACCCTGAGGTGGTTCACAGTGATAGTTTTCTATGAGTCTTGTGATCAATATTGAGATTGACTAATCAAATTTTTTTCCGGTGGGGTGATGACCAGAATGTTGCCCCGCCTCCTCTTGTTCCGTTCGCTCATGGTCGGAAGATGTTGCCCCGCGAATATCGCTGGACCGGGGAAAAATGCCGCGGTCTTGCCATGGTCACACCGCGGTCATGCCGCGGTTATGCCGCGGTCACGACGCGGTCACGCTGCTGTCACGCCGCGGTAATGCCGTGATTTGGCCCTGCTCCAGCCACATCCAGCCAACACCAGCCCCCTTCCACCTTCATTTCTGCCCACTGCCACCAGCATTATTGCCCGCAACAGCCCCCCTATCACCTTCGAATCATCCCGTACCATCCCCCCAACACCAGCAACTAGCCCCCTTCCACCATAATTCCAGCCCCTTCCACCTGCATTCGAGCCTGCACCAGCCCCCAGCCACCTGCAATCCAGCCCGCACCATTTAGGTCATGCCCTTTGGATTAAATAATGATGACACCACATACCAACACTACCCACATTATATCATTAATACCTTCATAGAAAGAATAAATGAATTATTTTTTTAATGACATGGTTATCAAATATGAATAGAGATGTGATTATTTCAAAGATCTTTAAACAATATTTAACAAGTTTAATTAGCACAACCTAAACATGAATCTGGTAAAATGTGTTTTCAGGGTAAATCTAGGGAAATTAGATAGATTTGTGGTGTGATACCTTGAAATTGAGTTTGAATCGAAAAAACAAGTTTAGTTTTATCAATTTCACTTCCTCAAATTCCTTATGAATTGAGGGGGCCCTAAGGGAACCTTTCTTACATCTATAACTTCATAGATAACATGGATGATATGTCTCTACACTGTTGTGAGATGTTTTTTTGAAGGGGGAATAATAAAGGGGGATATTGTTTTTAGAAAACAGATATGCTTTGCAGATACATGGGAAGCGGCCATCGGCCTCATGGTGCGAACACAGGGAGTCCTTTCTGGTAATCGGTGGTATCCATCTGATATCCATAAGCATCCAAGGTCTGCAGGGTTAGCCCGAAACTCCAAGAAACCTAAGAGTTTGCAGGTCAGAAATGGTGTTAGGCTTATCACCATACCAGACCACTGACGCAGCATACATGTCCCCGTGGATGGAGATCATTCCCTTCCGGACAACATCATATGCACCATAAAATAGATCCATGATCCTCGAATCCCACAATGACACAATGACCGCCACAATAGCAGTAGTGAGGAGGTTTCCCAACTGCTCAACGTAGTGTATATGCATCAAACCGGGAATTAGATCTGTAAGAACAATGCCAGAGTCCACTGCATACCCAAAAAACATTCCCAGATAACTCCAGAGTTTCTAGGCCTGGCCGCACTCCATAAACACATGCTGTGTTGTGTCTTCTGCAGCCCTACATAAGGCACACCTAGAGTCCATCTGAAATCCAACTCACTTAAAATTTTTAGAGGTAGGAAGTCTATTTTTCTAGATTATTCAAAGAAGGAGAAACTGGGATGGCCTAATGAATGTATCCCTGAACTTCATAAGCCAGGTTGGGGAGTGGTCAGTATCTCCACATGCAATAATGTAAAAGTCATTGGGTTAAAAAATACCAATCCTTCTATAGAGCCAGATCATTTTTTCACAATCCATAAATGCATAATAATTAACTTGAGACAACAAATATTCATAAATATTCAAATCATGTGAAATCTGATATGAGAGAAAACCCAAGATGGACAATGAAGCAACTTCAGATGCGACATTCATAGAATGCAAGGTCTGATCCTACCAGAAGGTTTTCCCGCAACTATGGGTGGAGTCTCTACTGACCAACCATTTAGTATCATGCATTATCATTGCATAGTCCTACTAAAGGGAAGCCCATACCGAGGATTAAAGGTAGTATTTATATCCATTATATAGCCATTTTGTGAACCTTCTCGACAGAAAATCATCATCAACATCATTTGAGATCATCCTCCATGTGAATTTTCCAATCATACCATTATTACTTGTATGAAGATCCTTGACCCCTAATCCTCCCATTTCCATAGGTTTTATGCATTCTTTCCACTTCACTGTGACCAAATTACTTTCAATGATTGATCCTGTCCATATAATGTTTCTTACCTGGCTTTGATGTTCTTTAATAATCCCTCATGACCGTTTGTATGAAGTGAAAGGGAAAGGATACCCTCTTTGCCCCAAGATATTGAAAGGGCAAGGATCCCCTCTTCACCCCAAGGTATCAAGTGATCATGTTCTTTTTTTTAACAGGAATTACATTGCCAAAAAAATTGAAGATTTTGCCTAGCTTATGGCCTGTCCAGCCACATCCTCATAGTGAGTGAAAAGAGCCTTTATATAGGATATGGTTCTCTTTGAAGCCCGCCCCAGCAATACAATTTCATATCATAGAGAAGATGGGGTGGGGCATGATCATTAAACCCAGCTCTAATCCTCTTATAAATACCCAGATGAGCAAGCTCATTGATGCATCGACTTATGTAATCCTCTTCAATTGCAAACATTATACCCGATAAGGGGTCACCTTTTCATACACCCCATGAGCAAGAGAAGAACCCTCTTAGTGCACTGTTCACAAGAATTGACATCTGTGATGAACCAATATTAGTGTCAACCAGGTTCAGAAATCTATTCAAGAACCCATGCATACGAAGTATCTCAATGAGAAAACTCCATTTATAGGTATCAAAAGCCTTAGAGATGTAAATATTAAGAGCAAAGTTCCCTTCCTTTGACTTCCTTCGCATGAGGTTAACACTCTCAGAAGCCATGAAAAGGCATTGCTGTATGTTCCTTCTCAGATTTAGTATGCATATTAATTTTATCTGAAGTCTGAGAAATACCAATAGTATGATTGAAAAAAAGGGGATGAGATGTACCTGAAATATTTGTATCAGGGTTGTCATGTGAAGTACATAAACGTTTTTCCATCTTTTTTCTAGAACCTGGGGGAATCTATGGTGTGTCCACCAGGTTCGGTTTCTCTTGATAAGATGAAAATATACACCTTTAAATCTTGACCAATTCAACAGGCAGATTTGGGATTTCATCTTTCTAATCTTGCAAACCCGAGCCAACCAAATTTTGATTTGGGAAACTGTCCAGAGAAGTCTTTGAAACACCCAAAACATCAGGTGCCATGTCCATCTCCTTGGGATATGCACTGTCCTAACCAAGTGGGGGTTAAGGTGTCTGTTCAGAGATAAAGGTATTCTCCACATAAGTGTCACTACTCAAGTGTAAACCCCCAAGAGGGTTTCATTTTTTCTACTTAGAGTCATTATTCAAAACCGGCTTGGTCTGGTCATCTTGTCTGTCAAGTAGTGTGCCAACCTGTTTTGATTCACAGCCCAAAGAAGAATAAGTGTATGAAGATTGACCATTGTCAATCTTCATACCATTAAAAAGATAATTATAAATGATATGTGCTTTATTACCTTTAGAGGGGTCCAAAAAGTATCCCCTGTAGCTAAAACTGCCTAGGCAGGGTTTATCGTAATATATAGGTCTCCAGGAAGTGATGAGTCTATATGATCACATGCATTAAAATCCGATTTAATATCCCTATCCAAACCCAAAGGTTGGTTTGAGTGGCCTTGCATGCTGGGTGAATTGGTAAACACGATCTAAGAAAAGATTAAGCGTAAAGAAATCCAAGAGAACAGCATAAATCCACCGAGAAAACTAGTAAACCCATCATCTCCATCACCACTAAACCCCAACCTCCCATCTTTCAATCAACAGCCAACCCCTAGTGGAATTGGAAATAGTAGTAGCCCGGTTGACACTAGAAGCACTCCCCACCAAGTAGCAACCTACTATAATCCAATAACAATAGCTGATAGAACATGTACTAGATAAAAAACCAATAAAAATCATAGTTTTAGCAGTAACCCACTCAACAGTAATAGCACCAACACCTATAACCCAACAGCATTGTCCAGCCACTAGGAATGTACTCAAATTTACATCCCAAGCCACCAGCACCAACCCATTCCACTCCTGCAACACGCCCCATCAAAGAGGCATCCGACACCACACAAAAAACCCATCCAAAAACCCATTTACCAACTCATAGTCAACAATAGCACCCAATCTCTATTAATAATCCAGTCCACGGAAATAGAACCTCCAACACCTCTAAGCCAACACCAGCCCTAACTTTAGCCTCTACAACCATCCATCACCAAACATCCATCTTGATGTTCCTATCTAGAAGCTCACAGAACTACTCATAAACATCTCCCAGTATCTGTAGAACCAAAAATAATCACCCAATATTTTGGAAATCTCCTAGAAGCCACACCACCTCCTTTGATTATGTATTCAATGAATCAAAATTCTATTCCTCTTTTTCATTAGATGATTTTCCTCTATCAATAGTGGGATATGATTGATCTCCATTTTTCTAAATAAGGGCAAAGAATGCAGTCTCAAAAACCACTTTAATATCAGTATGAATAAACATTTCTGTGTCTATGTAATCATTTTTGATAGAAATTGATTGGATTTGGACTATCATTTTAGTGTCAAGGAATACTAGTTGATCTTGATGATTTCTTTTATCATTGTATTTTACTTTTCCTTCAGTAAAAGACCTTTGATTCTTATTTTCATCATGATTGATAATAAAATCCTCTTTCTACTCTCTGTTCTATGGTTCAGTAATTTCACAAGAAACTGATACCACTATGTTTTGTGCGAGAACTGTAGTACCCTAAAATGTAGGTTTGTTTCTCAAAACAAGGATTCTCTATTATATTACCTCTAGATTCTCTCTTAGAAAAATAGAGGTTTCTCTCTCAATGAACCAGAATCAATATCATCTTTGAAACCAATAGGAAAAAACATCATTATAGGTTGGTTAAGTATAGGACACCCATGTGTCCACACTAGATGAGAGATGCATAGATGAAAAAGATAAAGAGAGCAATTTTCATTTCTGAATGGGTAAAAATTTTACTAGACACATGAAAACTTATGATAGGCCATACGTTATAAGCTATGTATTAAGACATTATATGAGATGGTAAAAAACATCCCAAAAGATAAATCAGACACACAAATCTATGTGACTATAGGATCAATGAGATATACAGCTAAGAGATCCCAAATAGGGAGTAGAAATTACTGAACCATAGAACAGAGAGTAGAAATCAATGATTGTTTATCTCATATCCCCACAAAATCCTAGGAGGTAAGATGGTACATCCTAGAAAATTATCAAAATCCTGTACACATCCATATTCACCTTTATTCTAAGAAATACTGATGATACATCATGGATGCTATCAAATGGTGGGATGAAAAATAAGGTACATGAACATATTCTTGTATGAAATCAATGATTGTTTCATCCAACTACTTATATGGATTGAGAATCACCTAATAAGACTTATATCCAAATGGGTCACCAACCTTCCTAGGGAGAGACTCTAAAAAAATAAATCTGAAGGTATACAATGAATTGAGTGTAGGCATTTATTCCCCCCTGTCCATGCGGGGTGGTCCAAGGGTGTTTTCAAGAGGGAGGGGGTTTCTAGGAGGGAGGGGGGTGTCCAGAAGGGGGGAGGGTGTCCAGTAGGGGTGGTGCAAGAGGTATGTGTGCAAGAGGGATGGTGTAGGAGGGCTGGTGCAGGAGGGTTGTGGGTATTGTATACCTGCTAAACGTATGGGGGCCTGGTGTAGGAGGGCTGTGTGCAGGAGGGATGATATGTTTTGTCATCCGCTCAGTGTGGCTTGGCTCCTTTGAGGTAGGGTCCCTCTCCCAGGCAGGGGGGGTGTCCAGGCAGGGGGGGTGTCCTGCAGGGGTGGTGCTGTCTAGGCAGGGGGGGAGGGGTGTCTAGAAGAGATGGTGCTGTCCAGGCAGGGGGGAGGGGTGTCCAGAAGAGAGGGGGGGGGGGGGTGATTTCCAGGTAGGGGGGAGCGGTGTCCAGGAGGGAGGGAGGGGGTGCTGTCCAGGTAGGGGGGAGAGGTGTCCAGGAGGGAGGGAGGGGGGGGTGTCCAGGCAGGGGGGCTGTCCAGGAAGGGGGGTGCCTAGATGGGGTGGTGTTGTCCAGGCAGGGGGAACCGATGTCCAGGAGGGAGGGAGGGGGGGTGCTGTCTAGGGAGGGGGGAGGGGTGTCCCGGAGGGATGGGGTACTGTCCAGGTAGGGGGAGAGGTGTCCAGGAGGGAGGGAGGGGGTGGGGGGGTGTCCAAGGAGGGGGGGTGCTGTCCATGCAGGGGGGAGGGGTGTCTAGTAGGGGTGGTGATGTCCAGGTAGGGGGGAGAGGTGTCCAGGAGGGAGGTAGGGGGGGTGCTGTCCAGGCAAAGGGAGAGGTGTCCAAGAGAGGGGGGGGGGGTGCTTTCTAGGCAGTGGGGAGAGGTTTCCAGCAGGGAGGGAGGGGGTGCTGTCTAGGAAGGGGGGGTGTCCAGGGGGAGAGGTGTCCAGGAGGGGGGGGGGGGGTGCTGTCCAGGCAGGGGGAGAGGTGTCCAAGAGGGGGGGGGTGTCTAGGTAGGGGGAGGTGTCTAGGAGGGGGGGGGGGGGGCTGTAGGTGGGGGGGTGGGCAACCACATCAGATGATTTATTCATTCCATTCAGAATCACTTCTTACCTAAACATATTTATTGTTGTAATGACATAAAATATCTCTTCATTTAACATCAACCAGTACATAACAATTTTGGGAACCATTGTTCTATTTAGCTCCACTGTAACTTAAATATCATTATGACATTAACTTTTTACAACCACTCATCAATCTCCCATGTTGTAATAAGATGATTAAACTATTATTAAATTGGGGGGGGGGGGGGGGGCTGTCCAGATGGGGATTTGCATGGGGAGGAGTGGGGGCTATCCAGGGGAGGCCTTGTAGGGGGTGGGAGGGCTGTCCAGGGGAGGCTTTGAAGGGGGGAGGGGGCTGTAGAGGGGGTGGGATCTGAAAGAGAGAGGGTGGGGGCTATTTTATTGGGGGGAGGGGGGGCTGTCCATGGAGGGGGGGGGGATATCTAGGGAAGGATTTACAGGAGGTATGGGGCTGTCCAGGAGGGATTTGCAGGGGGGAGGGGGGATGCAGGGGGGGTTGTCTACAACAAGGGGAGTGGGGGGGGGGGGGGGGGTTGTCCAGGTGGGCTTTACAGGGGGAGGGGTGCTGTGTAGTAGGGTTAGGGGAGGGATATTTTTATGGATTTTTAGACTCTATAGCCACAGTTTAAAACCGTGGCTATTAGTTTATTGCTACGGTGTTTAACCGTGGCTATAGGTCTAATGCCACAGTTCAAAACCATGGGAATAAAGTGTTTATTTTCTCTTGTATAGCCATGGTTCTAAACTGTGGATATAGTGATATTACAACGGTTTGAACCGTGGCTGTATACCTAGAGCCATTGTTCAAACCATGGCTATAGATCTAGAGCCACGGTTTGGAAGTGTGGCTATAGGTCTAGGCGTATAGCCACACAAAACTTATCCGCGATTCCTCAAACTATGGCTATTACCTATAGCCACGGTTTGAGGACCTATAGACACGGTATAAAACAGTGGCTATAGAACGAATTTACAATAGTGGTGGGTATACTTAGGGCCTATGCATATTGATGTCAGTGGGTACACTAACCTAGATATAAATGTCTAACCTAAATTCTTGAATGATTTAATGCTTAATTTAATGGTTTGATAGATGTCATGGACTACTCTCCTTTGATCCGGAATGATGTAATGGATGCCTTCAGTTGTTTTTTCCCATTGGGTCTTGATTCTGTGTCATGCCTCATGCCTTGCTACCCGTTGGATCCAGATTGCTTGGGCTTACATGGGGATTTCAATTTCCATTCTCCTTGGAACCCAACCAGTTCCTAATAAATTTTCCACCGTGGATTCCCATGGGACTCATTGGGATTCCAAATACACACTTCTTGGATCTGGCCCTCTGTGGTCTAGATAATATTACATGGATGCCTTAGTCAATAGGCAACATGGATCTAGCCCTCGGGGTCTACATTTCACTATATAGTGTGGACATGAGATTCTACTTCACTATACGACATGGAAATGGGATACTTTTTCACTTTATAGAGCATTATTGTGGGTTTTAGGAAACAGATAGATGTACTACTTGGCCTTCTGACTTGTTTACATGATATATTTCCTTGTTAGGAGATGACTCTCTTTTGTAGGTATCCTTGAGGGATGTTAAGTTTTATGTGTTATAGTAGATATATGACATGAGCATATTCACTCACTTACCAGTGGTTAACATTTTCTAAAACCTTTGAATAATTGTTATTATAATAGTATAGATATGGGTGGTTTCCTACTATGAGGTTTATCTCACACCCTATTTGGGCCACCTTAGAGACCCAAATAGATTATATGGTTATAGGTGATGATAGGGTAAATATCTCTAATACAGGTTCTTGATTTTGGCTTTGGATTATGGGAGCATAGTACCAAGTTGAGGCTTGTGATACTAGGATACCTTGTTGGTATTTTGATCTTTTTGTGGCATGTCTTGTATTAAATTTCCATGTACCTACATTGGAGGTCCTCTAGACACTTGTACCATCGGTATCATTTTTGTATTTGAGAGACTTATTGTTATTGATACATATATTCATGTTTCATGTATCACTATAAGATGTATTCCTATTTATTCACTTCCACTATTGAATGTTTTTAACTGCTGCTATGATACTCTAGTAATTAGGGTATATACTTTCCACTAACTCTCCTAGGCCCCCAATTCTAGACGAAAGCCTCTAACATTTGGGGAGATTCATATGAGGAATTGTGACCAACTGGGGTTAGGGCACCATTTCAGGTAGCATCTAGGTCCATGACGTTATACTACATGTTAAAAAATATGGAAATGGGAACCATGGAAAATTCTAGAATAGAAATAGAAGATTAATTATGTGTGGAAAAAGATGGATCACTAAAGCAAGTTGTAAAATAAAAATGAAGATATTGGATAAAAAGATGTAGTGAAATAAAGATGGACCTATGGGACTACTAACGTTACAATGTTTTATATATGGTTAAATTAGACATATCTATGTTAATTACCTATTCCAAGGATTTATTATTACTGGAAAAATTTATTACAATTATTAAAGTAGACATATTGAATTTTTTATTTAATTGTAATTAAAAATCATTTTTAGAACCATTTTTATTAATGATATAGTAATTGTTTGAAATATTAAACTTCTAAGGATTGTTCTATAGCAGTTTTTCATTAAGGATTTTCAATATTATTTTTAACATTACTAATGGAAAAATATGTTAATTTTATTGTAAGGAGGTATTTTATTGAAAAACACATGAATAAAAAAAATATAACATTCAATATTTGTTTTATGTTGAGGTAATTATAGAAAATTAATATTATATTCCTTTTTTTTGAAATAATGAGTTGGATGGAAAATATGGATTCTAAAAAAATTATTGGAAAACTATGGTTACTTTTGAATATGTTCATAATAATATTCATAATGTAATATGATGCTGGTGTATATTTAATATTATTATGACATTTGTTTTCCAATACTTTTAGAAGAAATAAAAATCCCAAGATAAGTGAAAAATAGTCTCAACTGATAAGGTCGCGGGTCCCAAAAAAACAACTGAAGGGATATATGGTTTCAGTGCATACAAATAGAATAGGTAATAAAATTACTGGTGTGACACTATTTTTAATTAATAATTTTATTAAATAAATTCTATTTTGATTTATCAAGAAGTATTTTAGGGTCACATATTTCAAATAATAGGCATTTATGTGATTATTGATGTTTCTAGGAAATGATTCTTTATGTTTATGTGTATGTAACCCTTTCCTCTAACATGTAATTTAAATTGAATGATTAGTTTGTAAAAACATTATAATTTATTTATTTTTATGTTCTTTTTTATGTTTATTCTCTATGATAGGATTTAAATTAAATGTTTCATTTATAGATTAATATGACGAAGTATTAATTTTTAGAATTATCAAACCCTGAAATGACAATTATTAGTTTTAGATAATACCTTATTAAAAATGTAATTTATGGATTCTTTTAAATCATGTGATCTGTTAGATTTTAATTTTAGTTCATTATGTAGGAAAGAAATCATATATAATACTCATTATTTTTAGAAAAATATGAGTTTTTTGGGTAAATTAATTAATGTTAGATATTCTGCATAGAAATGAAATATATTTTCCTCTCATTATCCTATTATGGATGGTAAAAATATTCTTTTAACACTAGGAATGGGGTTTTGGAACCACAAACATTTATCCTAGTACCTTTATTTCAGATGAACTGATGGTCATTTCACATCGTTTGGGCTTATGGTTTTAAGTTCATCGATATTCTTATGATCAATAAATTTCACAGTATCATGAATCTATATAACCCTCTCTTAGTCCTGGGAATTAATTTAAACATTAATTTATATATGTTCACATACTATTTATGTTCTAATATTTGGATTTACAATTTTTTTATTCTGTATGACATTTATATTTCCCTTTCCTTATTTTTATGGGGAATTTTTGTTAACCCTTTTTTTGGTGGATTCTCACTAATTGAATCTTGAAATGTCAAAACAGAGAATATTGTGATAATGTTCAGATTATAGGGAAAACATTAAAGTTATAGTGGGGGGATGTAACTTTTCATTTTTTAAAATAAAATTATAATTGATATATTATACAACACGCAACACCGATCTTAAATAAACCACCAAATAATATTATTAAAATATTAATTTTAAAAACTCAGCCTTAAATTAATAGGTATTCATATTGTTAAATTATTATTTTTAATATATTAAAATGTACAACTCAATATTAATTTATTTATCAATGTATACTAAATAAGAATTTAACTTTTAATAAAAAAAATTTAACAAAACATATGTTTTTTTATAAAATTTTATATTTTTTTTGTGAAAATATTATAATTAATTTATTTAAAATTTATAAAATTTATTTTATAAATTGAAAATAAAGATACAAATAAATATATCATATTAATTTAAAGAGAAATATTTTTAATATTCAGAATTTTATTCATTTTCACCAAAAAATCACCCAATTCTCAAATATTTCCATTATTTTTCATTAATAATGAAATTTAAAAGAAAAAATATATTATTTATTATGTATAATAGTTAAATATGAAACATTATATACATTAAATTCTAATTAATTTTAATTAAATAACTATTCTTCATGATATTTTCATCAGATTATTTTTATTCTTTCAAATGCCATTTTCGAAAAATTGTTTCTAAGTTCATAAATATTATCCATTTTAATTAAATAAAACAACACCTAGTAATTATTTATTTTAATGAAATTAACATATAATTTTATTTATATTAATTTAAATTCACATTGTTATGATTTCTAGTCACGGAGTTAATATAATACCTATTGAAATTTCATTTCTTGAAAAACTATTTGTTTACATTTTTTGTGGGATTTATTTCGAAATTAACTATTCCACTAATTTTTTAGGAATTTTTTAAAATATATTATATATTTCTTGTTATCATAAGGAACAAATGTTAAATAGTTCATCTTATTAGAGGTCATAATGAATAGAAAAAATAATAAAAAATTTGGTTACTGTGGTGAAAAAATAAAATTGTAAAATTGAGTAACCTTAGAGATAAAATGAATAAATTATTTAGAAAAAATATAAATAAATTATGCATGTTATACTTGGAAATATCACAAATGAAATAAAATATTAATAAATTTTGGAGGAACTTTACTAACAAGTGAATTTCAATTGTTGAATAGTTTTGGCTATATATAAAAAAATCACTTCATCTCACTTATAAACTAGAACTGCCTATACTATTCATTAAATCCATAAAAAGAATTATAGAATAGAAAAATTCTATCAAAATACCAAAATTAATTCAACTGTCATTTCATGTAGGCCTTGTTTTAATCATACATCCAATCGATTGAGGTTTTTTATAAAATCCTAAAGTGGTGGTACAAAGAAGAGTTATCTTTATTAACTAAGAGTTTTTGTTTTGTTTATTCTTCCATCTACTTCAAATAATATTTAACAATTGTTCTATAATATAATAAAAATCTATATAATATTAATATTTTATTATTTTTTATATCATAACCCACATATTTATCCTCTTCCGTCAAATAGGGAAAGAAACTGTCATTCGTGTGTGCGACAAACTACCGTCTCATTAACCAAAGTAATTCATTATCCAACATCGCCTCTCACTTATATATAGGATGACTGATATAATATTTATATATTAAATTAATTAACTATAAATCATTCTGAAAATGTAATATATCAAATACAATCTTACATTAAAATACATTGAAAATGGATAATGTCATCCGGGTGTATGGTGGACTACCTCCTCATGAAGTGATGTGATTAATTTTTTATTATTAAATCACATGAATGGTTTAATTAAGCCTATTTTTAAAACACAAATAATATTTATTATATATTCATCCTCTTATAAAGATAAAATATTGAATATATTCTTTTCGTAAGGATCGTTGAAGAATGAGAATTTTACACATTTGTACGTGCGACCTACAATCATCATGATTATATCATAGTTAATTTTTCATAATTATATTTCATCGTCGATTTTAAAAATATAATTTATACTGGAAATTTTAAAATATTTTATAATTTTTATTTTAAAATGAGTACATAATATTATCTTTAATGTTAGTTAATTTATCGATGTGATTTTTGTTATACAAGCTTAGTATCATCCAAATATCTTATGTGAAATCTATTAACTAATTAATTTAATATAAAATTGTAATAAATATAATATGAAGTATAATAAAATTGAAAAATGTTATTTATTTTTTTTAAAATTAACATGCTTTTATCATTATGGAAGATAAATTACATACGTAATGAGACAAAAAAACTATGTAACAGATTTTGTAACTCAATTTATTTCATTTGGTTAAATTATATCTTTGTTGTCCTTGATATAATATGATTATAGGTGTAATTAAAAATTATTATTATTATTTATTTATATTTGTTTTATATTTAATAACACTTTACAGAAAATATTAATTTCACTAATTAATTCTCACATCAATGACATGTTCATTGAATGGGTTTCATCTCAAAACACCCTTCCCTGAGACACCAATTTTTTATCCACCTAATTTATTTTTAATGGTATATGTGTTGAATAATTACATATTAAATCATGAATTTATTATACTTCATGATATTTGGTTTTTCAATTTATTTAACTATATTCCTTGTAATTATGATTCAAAAGGTACCCAAATTAATATATTTTATCATTCAATCTCATTCTAAAAAGGATTGTTTAGGCATAAATTCATATTGTAGAAAATTAATTTAATTTTTTTAATAAAAGCAATTAATTTTCTATTCCTCTAGATAGTAAATAAATTTTAATGTTATAATTCCATTTTCCCTACATTGGTACTTTAAATGTTTTAAAAATTTGTTTATGAAAATGCTACATTATTTGTATTTTCAGTCAATGTTTACTTTTCTTACACATACTTAGTTAACATAAAATGGTTTTATTTTTTTTAATTATCTTATTATTTTTTAAACACATTTTCACCCTTGTTATATTTTTTACACAATTTTTTAAAATTATTTATAATTGGTTGGGGCTGGAGCCTCATTTATTATTAAAGCAAAGAGAGTACCTCTTTAACTGGGTAGAGGGAGAACAATTACATAGCCCAAAAGCCCAGTGGGCATTTAGCCAATTGCATGGCCCGTAAGCCCATTTTTTGGCCCAATACCCATTCTTTGAATAGTAATTCTACAATAACCTAACTGATATAGTACCGCACAATACCCTCCACTGCTACAAGACCATGCCACTGCTATAATACCTTTGCAGTCGCTACAGTGCTTGCCGATTCTATAGTGCTTCCACTGCTACAATACACTATAGTATTACTACAGTGCCTGTTCCCAATGGGTTTTAACCACCATTTTACATGTAACATTAAGGGGGGCTTACCACTAATACAAACCCCAACTATAGATTTTTTAAATTTAATATTGCTATTTATTTCCAAAATATTTTTTTTCTTTTTAAAAAATGATGATTTGAATGTTTCTAAATATATATTGTATGAGAAAACACTGTTTTTATAATGAAAAATGATTTTATGACTCATATAAATTTATTGAATTTTATTTTTATTTAAAATTTTTTATTTAAAATTTTAGATATTTTTAGCTTTTAAATAATTGATCTCTCTAAACCACCATTTTTTAGGATATGGCCATTATCTCTCTAACTCTCATACTCTATCTACATAATGATATTATTATAAATTCTATACATTCTTACTCAAAAATTATTCTATGAATATTAAACTATCAATTTATTATTCAATACAAGTTTTAAATTCATTTCTAAAATTCCCCATGTATAAAATTTTCTTTGATTAGGAATTGAGGACGGATTTTGCAACCCAATTTCATTCCTTGTGTAATTATTATGTTTATTCCCAATGATTGTTTTAATTTTTTAGAACACTTAAATCATGAAAAAGTTGTGTTTTGTGTAACAAATAGTTCTCTAATTAATTTTGTATTCATTTATTCTCATGAGACATCATGTATTGGATTATAAAGTATACCGAAATCATTATGAAAATTTTACCACCATGTGACATTATCTTATAACTTCACCATAACTAATTTTTATGTCATGTCATATGATTCTTTAAAATTTAAAATCATTATATGTTATTATATTACCATTTTATATAGGTAATTTTTTAATGTGTTTCATTTTGGATAATCATATTTCATTTAGATATATCATTATACATTTTTTCTGTTACGATGACTGAAAAAATCCCTATTTATATTATAAAGATTTTATCATATGAGTTTATATTTTATCTCTATATCTTCTTATATTTCAATAGATATTTATTAAATAAAATTTAAATGAATTTATTTTATTCATGAGAAAAGACATTTATTCTCAATGAATTTGGTTTTTTTATTAATGTAATTTATCATACGTATGATTTTTTCTTATACTTTTCATTATTATATATTGATTGAAACCTGATACCTTCAATGGAATTTTAGACTAAACTATTGAAATTTTTCTTGTGGAATCCTAGTTTGAAAATTTTATCATACTATATATGATGATTAATTTATGGTGAAATTAATTTATCTTCTACTTATAAAATGTCAGAATAGGTAAACCTATGTAAATAAATATAATTATTTTATCTTATAGAAAGGAAATACATAAAAGGATTATCTAATGAAAATATGATGAATTTTGGGAATTATATTATCATATGTTATTATGATACTTTATTATAAAGAAGAAATTTATTTTGTCATAAAAAAGCCAAATTTATTTTTTATCTTACAAATATACTCTATAAATCATCAATTGAGAATTGTGTTATCATTAGTTTATCATATTAAGAATAAGAAATCACTTAGATTGTCAGGATTTTCATGTAATGTTGGTATAATATCTCGACAATTCAATTTATTATTTTATGTGTGTAAGAAAAAGATATTTAAAAATAAGGAATGAACAACTTAAAAAAAGTGCCTTTTTCCCAAGATTGTAAAAGATACAATGAGGAACATTTAGGTCATCACCACTACAGATGTTTATTATACATTTGTAAAAGGAACAATGCAATTGAGAACGTATCTCATCAACTTCCCAAAAGTATTATTCATTTGATAATTTTTATTATAGGGTATTCTAATTTTCCAATTCAAAATTTATTATATAAAAAAAATTGTCTTCAGAAACATGTAGAATAGATGTACAAAGGTGAAAATGAGAACACCTAAATATATGTACATAAAAAATATATGATAGACAATATATATCATAAAATTATGGAATATAAAAATATGAATCTATTCTAATTCTTTTGTGCGTAGACTATCATCATTTATAATTGAAGAAAATCTAGATCTAGGAATTGAGGAATATCATCCTGTATTGATGTACATGAATTAATTTATATTTCTTCTTTCCCTTATTATATGTATCATTATTCTAAATCATGTCCATCCTTATTACTGACTGACCACATTTTGATCATGTATGTTAAGACTATGATGTTTTTCTATGAAGGGAGGTGTTGGTTGAAAACACTTGGACCCTTTTAATAAGTAACATGTTCTTCCCCCAGCTATAAGGCCCAAAAAAGGGCTATAATAGCAATAATCAAAAAGAAATAATGGAGTATAGTGTTGGTGGAGTAGACAAACAGATTTATGTCCCCTATCCACTACGAATCATCAATGATCAATCCATTCTAATTGTCATTTTATTCTATTCAACCTATTTTTCTAATGAAAAATATTAGAACCTTTATACCATTAAGAGATTATTATTAAAGTATCCAAAATTTTAAAAAACTCAATTCAATGTCCTATTGGTTTTATGGTTAGGAATTATTTGTATTTTTTTTGGTATTTGAGCCCATGAATCTTCATTTTTCACATTTAAAATGTTTAAGATCAATGATCATTATTCCAATGGATGATATGGATTATAACAGAGAAGGTGTGCCAATGGTTAGAGATACATATTTTATTGGTGAGAATTAGGGTGGATGATAGATGATCATGATCATCTAATTTATGTACCATAGACAAAAGGTTCTTCTAAAAGAAAATAAGCCCAAAACAATTCTGGGGAAACAACTAAAAACATGTGATGTTAAGACTGAAGCATGCGATGATTTGGATTCGAAGGCTATGGATATTATTATATATTGACTATGTTCATATGATATTATCTGAGTTTCTTAATATCAAACAACTCATTAAATATTGACTACTATAATGGGTTATAATAAAGGTAGAAACAATGTGTGGGCTCTTAGATATGATACTTCCAGACATATGTTTGAAACCCTAATAATTGATTATGGAGAAAGAATTACTGTGTTGAATGGAATAATCATAAATATTTTAAGTAATTGTTCCACTCTTAGAGAACCAATTATTGAAATTGATGATGCGTTTAATGTTATATGAATTTTATAATCTATGTGAAGTGTTATATTAGTTGTAGTCCGAAAATCTACAACAATCAATAATTTCAAAATAAAATATCTCATAGGAACTCTTATGAGGTAGAAATGGATTATGAAGTTGGAGATTAAGAAATTATAAAGATGAAAAATGCTTCATTGAATGTCTCAACTTATATAGATGATAAAAAGTATTAATATAAATGATTTATTCAGTCATCTGAGGAAGACACATCATAAAGTTGTACATCAGATAATGATCTTTCTCAATTCATAACAAAATTATGAATGTTTATTAATAAAACTAAATGGATTCATAAATCCTTTAAATTGGTACCAGAATCAGGATAGAATCCCAAAACAATTCAGATTATAGGTATGCAATAATCATTGGAACATCATTACATAATTACCGCAACATCCACTACACAAATTTTTGTCATTTTACATTGATTTTTTTCATTTAGCAATAGTTTAAACCACTACAAAATTGTACGCAATGGTTTGGGAAAGTTGCTAATAATAGTGCATCGATAATCAATTAGCGATTGTTTTTCAAAAAATATCATAGAACGATTGAACAATTTTTTTTTAAATCGAGGGAATCTTTTTGTAGTGATTTTTTTAAATTTTTTATGTTTTTTAGTTATATATATAGTAATTATATTATTTTATTATTCATTGATTTTTTTATTTTTTTAGTAATTTTTTTATTATTGTTGTTCTATTGTATTATTATTTTATTGTTTTTATATTATGAATAATTTAATTTCATTATTATTTTATAATAATAATTATTATTAGTTTTATTTATAATTATTTTCATTGTATTATTTTATTATTATTATTTTATTATTAATATGAGTTTAAATTTTGAAAAACTCATAATTAATTTTATATTAGTTTTGTGAATTTTTAAATTCATATAATTAATTTCCTTTTTAATTTACAGATTGTTACCACACATAGGAACATTCCATACATATGTCATATATAGAAATTTTGTATTTAGTGAGATTTTATTCCCTTACATATTTCTTATTCTATAAATATAATACAACTCCAACAAACTCTTCATATGATAAATTAATAAAATTTAATATATATATCTATATATTGATGGAAAAAAATACAAAATAAATAGAAAAAACTTAATAATTATTATTCAACAATTAATAACAAATAATTACCCATCAATAATATATAATATATAAATAATAATTAATAATTAAAAATTATTAATTCACAAATAAAATATAAATGACTAATATATATATATATATATATATATATGGTTATACATTGTAAATAATAAATAAAAATAATAAAAAATAAAAAATAAAAAGTTAATATTAAATAATAAATAATTAATACTACATATTATATATTAAAAAATATATAGTAAAATTTAAATGATAAATAATAAATAGTAAATAGTAAATAGTAAATTAGATATACTAATTAATAATTAATAATTAATATATATAATATATAATAAATATATAATATATAATATATTTGTAATCGATAAATAATAAATAAAAGAAAAAATACTGATATATTAAATTAATATATGATAAATAAATTATAAATTTATAAATAATAGATAATAAATAATATGTGATAATTTATGGTGAAATAAATAATAAATAAAGTGAATATTTAATAAAAATATAAATAATACTTCTTTATTAATAAATTATCAATATAATGATAATATAAAAAATAACAATTAATGTGTATGCAGTAAACAAATATTGAATAAATAAATATTGAAAAAAATAAATAGAAAATAAATAATAAATTAATATTGAAAAAGGAAATATATAATGAAATAATTAAAATTAATAATTAAATAATAAAAAACTAGTACAATATTAATAAAATTTAAGAACATAAGTATACAGATTAAATAAATATATAACAAACAATAAATAATAATAATTGATTAAATTATTAAAAAAATAATATATAAACAATGAACTAATAAAATAATAAAATATCAATGAAATATAAATAATAAGTAGACAAAAAATAGTTAATAATTAATTAATTTATTGGTTGATAAATGATATATAATACATAAATTAGAAATAACCAATAAATAATTAGTAAATAAATAATAAAAAATTTAAAAATAATAAATAAATATATAATATATAATAATTAATAGTTAATAAATTTCAAATTTATAATAAATATTTAATAAAAAATTAATTAATAATTAAAAAGAAGTTAAAAATAGTTATTAATTAATTAATTAACAATTAATAAATATTATCTAAATATTAAATAAAATAGATTAAATATAAAATTAAAAATAAAAAACAAATAATAAATAAATAAATAAATAAAAAATAGAAAAATAAATGAATAAAAAATTAATATATTATAAATAATAAATAGTAAATACTAATATGAAATATTAAATAATAAATACTAAATACGAAAAAATAAAAAATAAAAAATGAAAAAAATAAAATATCCAATATATATATATATATAATAAAATTTACATAACTTTATATAAATACACATTTATGTTACATTAATAAATATAGAAACACTCAGTTGTATAATTTCTTATTAATATGTGCGTGTGTGTGCGCGCACGCGTTTCTAAATATAATCATATATATACATATATATATCTGTTTATATAAATTTAGAGATATATGATAAAAAAATATACACAAATATTTATAAACATATCAAATGTGTATAAATATAAAAAATTATTTATAAATTCAAATAAAACAATATATATATTTGAAATTTTAAAATACTACTATTATGTGGGAGCTCACTGAGGGTAACACTGCATTGATGTAATAAATAAATATATAATGAATTAAATAGATAAAACAAACAATAAAAATTAAAAAATTATTAATTTAAAAAATTAATAATAATAAATATATATATTATAAATATTAAATATTAAATATTAAATATTAGATATGAAATATGAAATACGAAATATTATATATTAAATAATATATAATAAATACTATATAATAAAACAATAATATTTTAAAATTTAAAATTTATATAAATATCTACAAATATATATAAATTTATATATAATAAAATTTACATAAATATATATAGACACACAATTATGTTACATAAATATATATATATATATATATATTCACAATCAGATATATAATTGCATATTAATTTTAATATATATATAAATATATGTAAATAGAAGAATATATATATATATGTGTGATATAAAAATATATATACATAAATATTTATAAATATATTCAAATTTGTATAAATATACACAAAGATTCATTAATTCATATATATATATATTTGACAATGTAAAAGAGTGCTAATATGTGGGAGATCACTGAGGGTAACACCGCATAGATGGATGGTTTGAATCAGGGGAATACAAAGGCATGATTTATGGTTAATGATTGCATGAGCTCAATGATTTTCAATTTAATATGGGTATTATATTCACTGAAGGTTCCTTCAATGTTGATGGGTTTAGATTGGTGTTTCTTGGGTTCATCTCATTGGACATCTTATATTAATAGTTCAATGTAATTCCAAGACTAGCTGAGGCTTCCAATGGGATCGATGCAAACTGGGTTGGATCACTAAATGTAGTCGAAGGCACTATATTCATGCAAATCAGTTTATGTTTCTTGCTTGATTACATCCCAATTTCTATTATTGATAATGTGTCCCAATTATCATCTATTCAAGGGAGGTATATTTGAGATCGATACATATATGTTGTACTCAATATTACCTTTCATATTTTCAGTATGGAGTGGTGCTCAATTTTATGGTTACTGTTATTTTATAGATTTATGTCAATTGTAAAATATGATGTGTGATTTTTTATGTTTCATAACTATGGATTACCCTTATAATTAAATTTAAATTATCTTATGTTTTATCCATAGAAAAAGTACCATGTTGATTCATTATGAAGTAATTTCATTTAAAATACTTAAATTACAATTTTTAAATCTAATGGTATTATTACAGTCTATGAACCATGACCCATGTATATGTTTTAAACTTAATACTATAATTACAGTCTGTACAAACAATCTGAATTTTTTATTGAAATGTATAACTAATTATGTGATAATTTTTCCACCATCATTCAATATGTTCATTATACATGACTCAGTTTTCAAATATCATAATTATGTTCACTCAGAGTGATAAGTAAATTAAATGAATAGTCTATGAGATCTGACACATGTAGTGGTTTTTAATTAGATAATTTGTATGATGCAAAGACTATAATATTTCAAAACAAACCCATCTGAGGGATGATTTCATTCACACGAACACCAACTTTTTTCTAATTTCTTTTTTTCTATGCTTCCCATATTCTCATGGAGTGATTCTCTATATCAAAATTAAATTATGAATGAGGGGGACAAATAACATAGGATACACACTATGTGTAACAAAAAAAATTGATACACCCACCTCCATGTAAAATTAAAACATGATAAATAGTGTGGATAAAGAACATAGATACAACATGTCTGTGACCAAAAAACATCGGCGCCAAACTAGGGATACACACACTATGTGAAACAAAGGTTACATACTTTTTTTGAATACACTATATATGATAAGATGTTGTTTGTGACCAGTAGATTTTACATTAAATAAAAAAAATCTTCATCATTTCATGTGAATACATTCAGATGGGATTGATCAACTGCATCCATAAAATTTATCATCTTAATTTACACATACTCATCATTTTGATAATAATAATTTTCCAACTATAGATTAGTTTTCATTTCCGAAGAACCTGAAAAATACTAAAAAAATACATTATTTTAAAAAAAGAAACCAAAGGTGTCCATGTATCTTCCGAAAATGTTAATTTCAAAAAAAAAAGAATGTGTTCAAAATTTCTTGACATTCAATTGTACATACTATAATCATTTTATATATAACTACGCATTAGTAAAGTTTCATGTTAATTTTCTATAAATTCAATAATAACTCATGTTATTTTATGGATTTTATCACACAGTTTAGATATCATTTAATTTTTAGAGACATTTAGTACTCAAATATGATTATGAATGATTTGATACAAGAGATTAAGAAACCAAGATATGTAGTAGGGAGGTTCAACATTAGATGACCTTGATTGATAATTTTGACTTCAGAAATCTGTAATGGTGAGTTGTTATAGTCATTGTTAATTTCTTCATGAATGTTAATTAAAAATTCACAATTTTATCTTAGTTTCTTCAATTTTGACATTTATAAATTCAATGTTTTATTATTCCATTTAAAAATTGAATCACTATAGAGAAGTAAGCCTTCTGATGAATATTTTGTTCAAATCACCATCCATATAAATACTATA
Source organism: Viscum album (assembly GCA_963277665.1). Taxonomy (NCBI): domain Eukaryota; kingdom Viridiplantae; phylum Streptophyta; class Magnoliopsida; order Santalales; family Viscaceae; genus Viscum; species Viscum album. Next base: position 2,053,066,291 of record OY728165.1, read on the forward strand.
TCATAAAAATAATGAAATATTTCATTTCCCAAAATTTTAGGATTTGATATATTATATTTATTTATTCATTTTTTAATTTTGATTTATAGTATTTTAATAGGTTATTTATTTTGATTTTTGTATTCATTACACCATACATTCCATTATATTTATATTAAAAATGTTAATTTCCCTATCGTGAGATACAAAGTGAAGATTAATATGAGTAGACTTTTTTATGGAAATATACTAATATAAGTTCTCTACATTTAAATTTATCATTATTATATCATTATAAAAAATATGATATAAATTTAAATTGTCCACTCCAATATATGAGATATACAATTGTGAGATAATATAGTCATTTTTAATTAATTGTTAATATTTAATTAAAAAATATCTTTTCTATATTTGATGATATATTCAATTTTTTCTTTTATATATTTTATCAACATATTTTAATAGATGTTTGAGCCTTTTTTCTTATGTTTTTCCAAATTTTTGTATAGGAATTTTTTCTATAAATGAATGATCCACTTTTTTATAGTTTACACGTCAAAATATTTCATAAAAGGGTTTAATTTATTTTCTCTAGATGTGGGATTAAATCATGTGGATGTAATATTTATTGAAATTAATCAAAAAATTTATGCATGAAATATAATTTTGATATAATTGAACATGTTTATTTAGTATTTCCATCTCCGAGTGTGTCATTACCAACGAACTTGTAAATTATTCATCATTTCTTCCCCATTTTTCTCTTATTTCCATTTTAAAATATATCATTATAGAGATAGATTTATATTTTGGATATGTTATATGACTTCATATGGAGGTAAAAATCATTGAAACTACTCAAAAATAGATTTATCATTTTAAATTTTTTTGAAAATAATAGAACTTCACACTAGTTATAGATTTTACCTATGTGTTATTAATCCTCATATTCCCAATTTTTATCTTTTTTTCCAATTCGAATTTTATATAACAGGGTCCAATTTCATTGGTGGTGTTCTGCAATGAATTTTTCTAGAGGTAAAATTTATTGAAATTAATATAACAGTCTTTCATGTTGTATTTTATACATTTATTCAAATTATTATAAATTACCACATTCTTTATCTTCTTCATTAATCCTTATTCCATTATTTTATTATTGAAAATCAGTTGGTGTTTTTTAATTAGGCTCCCTCACTAATAGTAATATAAGGTTAAAATTTTCTATTGATGAAACATGATGAATTCATTAGGAGTTATGATTTATTAAAATTAATCAAACCTATTTCAATAAAATATTGTTTTGAAATAATTTAACATATATTTTTTTTCATCTTCATGTTTGAAAATCCTACACTACCCATAAATTATTAATCATTATTTTCCAATTCTGATACTATTTCTTAAAATCTATCATATCTTAACAATATTAATTTGTACTTTTTTCTAATGAATTACCTTTGAAAAAATAATTAGTGAAATTAATAAAACATACCTTTCTTATTTTTACAGTTATTGAAAATAATCAATCATAAAAAAATTTCATGTTTTATAGTAAAATTTTTATCATTTTAACAGCATTTTAATTCAAATTTTCCTATTCAATGTTTTCATAGAATGACAATATTTCATTGTTGATGTTATGGACTGACTTCTTTTGTAGGTAAGAATTATTTAAATTAATATAACATAACTAAATTCAGTATTTTTTTTAAATTTATTGAAATTATTCTCCCTTCCCACATTTTTCATCTTCTTCATTAAACCTTAGACCATTTTTTCATTAATCAAAATTTTTGGGTGTCTTTAAATTAGATTCCCACACTATCCATCATTCATAATTGTTTTGATGGGTATAGATATAGTATTCATACTCTGAAGGAAAATCTATCACTTGGTTTATCGTAATCAACGATATACTCTATTATATAATATTTCAAATTCCCTACACTCATTTGATTTTTGAATGTGTGGTCTTGAAGACTAATCATTGAGTTATTATTAGTTCATTATTTTCCTAGAAGACCAAAAAATTTCATATTTTTTGACACATCCATTATTATTAAATAACTTTTCAGGTGTTCAATCAATCAAAAATTATCATATACATCCAACATTGATATTTCAATCCCGTATCATTCTTATCATTGTATATTCCAATTTTATATTTTATGTGCTGAGTTTCTGAACATGTTTTGGTCTTATATGATGGAAATGTGATTAATAAAAATAATTCATGGGAAGGGAACCACTTAAGCGGTTCATCATTAAATAAAAATCAACCCATAACCATTATGTCCTACCGAGGATTTTTTATTAACTAAAATGTATAATATTCTCCTAATATTTTTTTCATTTCAATTTCAACCACCATATTATCATTTCCTATTGTCATTTCATTATTTGTAACATTCAATAATTTTTAATCTTTAGCCACTATCAAACATTAAGACTCAAAAACTCCATTATCACCTATGATATTATTCCTCATCTCCATAAGACTCATGTACCCCTATCATTAATTTCAATCAATCATCTTCTTAACATTCCCATCTCACTTCATCTTCAAGCAGCATTAATTATGAATTTGTAGTAATGGATTTCAGGATATTTGTGGTAATTTTTCAAAACACTCTAAACTTTGTTTCTCTTGAACATTTTCTATACCATTTATTATGACATAATTACTTTATATATAAGATTTTCATTAGGAATGATGATATTTAATTAATTTTATATATTTCTAATTCATGTTTCCTTTTTCTAAAACCATTAGAATTATTTTTATTTTCTGATTTAATGTCAATCTTTTCTTGAAATTCCTTTTATTTTATGATATGTCCATTATAGATTTTTTTCTAGGAATTATTTAGTATGTTATCTTACAAGAGAAAAAAACAATGATATGATGTGAATTTATTCTATTTCGAAGATTATTTTGGGTCTCACTGGTTTGCATACATAATTTTTGGTCTTTAATTGCATCTCAAACAAATTAATAAATGAGAAAATGATTATTTAATGATTATGATTTTTTAATCAACTTTTTTCAAATCAATTACACGAAATTATCATATACTCTTATATGATATGAATTTATTTTTTGTGTGTCTAATTTTACGCCTAAATATCTCTATTTTATGGAATGTATTTTTTGCAAAGTGATACGGTGTTTATGATAAACCATTAAAATAATGAGTTTATAAATATATTACTTAGTTAATAATGTTCTTCAAAAAAAAAATATAAATAAAAAAATATAAAAGAATAAGATTTATAGGAACATAACAAAACATGGTTGAATTACACTAAGGATGATTGCAATGAATCGTTCCTCAAATTCTCTTTGATACTTTTTTTCTAAGAATTGTTCTTTATTGATCTATTATCCATGTACTTGAAAATTAATCTCCATATGATTTGAGATTATGAAACATATTATTATTAATCCCATGCTACATTTGGTTTGTGTTATGCATAAAATTAAAGAAATGTGTTCCAATTAACTGAATTATATGTTTAATTTTAAATATTATAGTCATGTTGTATAATTTCTTATTTAAATTTAATCATATGCATGAAATAATTTTCAAAATTTATGTAAAATTGATATTCCATGGAATAAGAACAATTTTCTTTTGATCATTAGTTTTAATTAATATTGGATGATTTTACTCACTTTCTCCCTAACACAGGAAGATTTGAAGTTCTCAATCTCACTAGTACCCATGATCTTGTGAACATTTAGTCTTCTGTTGGATCTTTAAACTCTCTCCAAGACATATAATTTCAAGAGGTGGAGTATATGGCCCCGTATATATATATCTTTATTTAATTTATCATTCATTATTGTTTAATTCTTTAGTAAAAAAATCATGTAGTTAAATAAAGTTTCTATTATTTCAAAATTATCCAATGTTGCAAAATTTTGAAAAGAAACACCTTATTCCACATGATTTCATATAGTGTCAAGAATTAAAGTTATTTTTATAGTTTTTATGGGGGGAAATTAATAAGTGATTATGTTTCTAGAGCTTTTAATTGGGTGTGATTGATATATTTACAAAACTATTGAATTTTCACATATTTTTATTTCAATGTAAACTAAACCCAATTTACTAAATAATATTTTATATTCAGTTTATTCCCCTCATTTGATTTTTTGAATTTAGGTTTTCAAAAATAACCATTGAGATTCCTATAAGTTCATTCTTGGCTAGAGGACAAAATACATGATCATATTGGTCAGCTGATCCAATATTATTTACCCCATTTTGAGGTTTGATGACCCTCAAAACGTTTCCTCTCCAACTTTCCATTTACATATATTTATTATTATATAACTATTTTTTATTTTAGGTACATTGTTGTAGAACATTTTTTGTCATGTATGATAGAAATTTGATGAGTAATTTACATTCATGTAAGTGTATCCCATAAAGGTGTTCATCCTTAAATAATAATCCATGCACAACCAATAAATCTTTATGAGAAAAATATGTTAATATTTCATAGATTGATATTCCATGAACATATTGACTTTTATTTTTTAAAAATATGTTTAATTTTATAAAAATTCATCATACTATAATTAAAATTTATTTATTCAAATATTGACACTATTTATATGATATTTGATATATTATACACTTTTTACATATGTCAATTCATATTTCTCACTTGACATAAACATCATTATAATTTGAGTTACGTAATTAGAAACATAGATCATGTTAATAAATTGTGGAAAAATTATAAGGCCAGTGGTTTCCAAAATGTTTTATCTTTATTCATTTTCAATATCAATACAGTGTTCTTTAGATAGTCCACCCCCAATGATTTTTGATGTGATGAACATGGTTGGAATTATGTTTATACCATTTGAATTATTGTTGATGATACTATGTGATGTAAAATATCTTCATATTATTATATACTATTAGAGAGTCACCTAAATCCATTTTTTATAGAAAATACAAAGTCACAATTGTATAATATATTAATTATGGGTCTATAACTACACATCTTATCACCATAATACGACCTTGAGTGCACCAAATAATTTTTTCAGCATTATTTTATTCTATCATAATTTACTTTCTGATATTTGTGTCTATGTTATTTTAATGATATCCAAGTGTTTATAATTACCTACATTATCTACATTGTTTTTTATCGGATACCCATTTTAGTATATTTCATGTGATGGAATCATAACAATAAAATATATGGTTTTATTTAACTAATTTTTTTAAAGTGATCATTAAATCAGTTATACTCAAAAATCCTAAAATATTATTATTAATAGAAATCCATTTTTTGGAGATTAAAAATAAATTTAAACAAAATTAATATTTTTATTCTCAAGAAAGAGTTCATATAGAATCATCTTTTCATTTTTAAATTTTATTTTCAGCTCAAATATATATAAAACAATGAGATACTCAGTTTTCTATCTAACTTGTTAGTATTAATGCCTTAGAAATTTATGCCCCTTAAAATAAATATTATGTTAAGGTAAAATTTGAGTGTAATATTCAAGGCTATCTACGCCTCATACAATTACATTAAATTAAAAAAAATCAGTAAATGAATAAATGAAGAGTTGTTTTAATCTAACATATGTAATATTTACCAATGCCACAATTATGTTTTTCTCGATGAATTTTAGTATAGTGGGTTTCATTTTATATATATTTCCAATGATGTAATAAAATTTAATCTATGTTTTATTGGAAACTTCATTGATGTTTAAACCTTTATATTTAACCCACATATCGTTATTTTTTAGTATTGTTGCACAATTAGTTTATATAATGGTTTGTATTACAATTTAATTTTTTATTACTATTGATTTACACTCTTTGTGCTATGATCATTCAATAATAATAAATATATTCATCAAATTGTATTCAAATTTTTAAATATAGCTTTCTATATGTATATTTCTACTATTTACATATTTTCTATACAACTTGTTAGGTTTAATTAATTTTTTATGTGGATTAATATTGATTTGAATTTCTATTTTTGGAAAATAAATATGACATTACATTATTAATTATAGTTGAATCTGAATTAAGCTTTTGAAACTATTTCAACTTTATCTCATGTTGGCCATTGTACATTATATGAAATTTTACCTAACATATTCATTGTAGATACATTTTGAATAATAATTCTATCAAGAATGATTTGATACATGTGAGGAATTAATATATGAATTCGGTAGATATGGTTCAAAAAAATAGGATCCTAAGAAGTAGTTTAATGAACATCAATGTATGATAAAATGAAAAAAAATGAAAAAACCTTCCATTAGATAATTTGTATGTTTATTTTTTTGTTATTTAGTTATGTTATATGTATAACGTTTTATTTACACATATATTAATTTTTCTTCTAATATTTCAGTTGCCTAAAAAGTTTAGTAACTATATGTTATGAGCATTTTTTTTAAAATTTTATCATCAAAATACATGGGTTTTGTACTAGTTTCATGATAATGAAATATCTATATAAAAATAAATTTATATACGATCTATAAACACAAGTATATAATTATACATGTATTTATATTAATATATTAGAATATACACATAAATATAGATTTTTATTGACACACAAATGTTTATATTTATACAATACATGTATAGGTATACATATACATATTAAGGCATTTATATAAGGTAAATAAAATCGATATTTATTTATTTTAAATGAATTGAAATGGAAATAAAATATTTATTTCAATATGATTTATATGTATGATGATAAAATTCTATATAAATATGTATTTATAAATGTGATATATTATTTGTAAATCTAAGAAACTATTAATATATTTAATTATAAATAATTCTATATTATGAAACTTGATAAAAATTAAAAACCATAATATAAATATGAATGGTATCACTGTAAATAAATTCATTTCCCTCCAAAAAATACAATGAGACCCAATTAATTGAGTCAAAAGTTCCAACGAATGTAAAAAATTGGAATACCTCGACTAAAAACTTAGTTTTGAAGGAATTATGGTGTATTATGGATCACAAAATGTGACCATTGTTTTTACCAATCACTAGAGATAAAATATTATCATAAAATTTGATTTGATATATGTTAATATCTAAATAGACACCCAGATCCAATGTGATTATCGTAGAAAGTGTGAGTTCAATTTCTAACTTTTCATGAAACTTAATAAATTTTAATATTTTACTTATTATAGAATTTTAATATCATATATTATTACTTCATTTTATTACCTTCAATTTGACTATATGCAGAGCTAAAAAAGTCATTCAGATTAGATGTTAAGGTCATTTGATGTGAAAATATTATTTTTATATAATTGACGTTTTATTTTAAGTCTTGAATTATTAGTAACTAATAAGTATTAATATTTATTAATTTATTAATTTAATTAATCAAAATTATAAATAATAATCTATATATTATATAAAAAATAAATAATAAATAATAGATATTTTTTAAATATTATATTTTCAAATATTTTTGATTAATTTGTTATGGTTTTTAAAAATCATACACTTTGTCCTATATGGGTTTTTAAAAACTCACCACTAAATATTAATTTAATTTTTCTATTGTAACAAAATTATTAAAAAATATTCAAAAAACATCTTACATCGGATTTTAAAATTATTGATAAAAATGGATGGTAAATTTTTTCCAAAAAGAATTTTCCATAGTTTTTAAAACCTCTATAAAATAACATTATGAGATCTATTTTTTATATACAGCTCATGAAAATAATATGTTTTATAAAAAATTTATAAAATTTATTTGTAATAATATATCCAATAAGGCCATGAATTCCATGTGGAGTTTCTCTTATGAATCTAGAGATAATACATATTTAGAATCAAATGTTTTAATATATATTAAAATGGCCCGCATTTTCCTAAGGAACATTTAAAGGATTTATAATCTTATTATTATTATATGCATGTGTCTCAGTCTAAAAATGAAAATTTACCATATGAAGAATTAATTGAATATTTTACCACGCTTTTAACTGCGTTTGAAGGGATGAAAAATTAAACCAAATCCCTTAAAAATTATTAAAATAAAATTTTCAATGAAATCAAATCTTCTCTAAACAAATACTATTTTTGAATACATAATAGAAATATTTTGTTGCAAGATGTATCAAATAGAATAAAAATTAATGTTTACAAAAATATGGCCAGGATTTTAAAAAAATTTAAATATTCTTACTAATAGGTAGGAATAGTTAAATAAATTCTTTTGTAAAATATAACCCAAAATTGAAAATTATTGTATTGTAAGCAAGGGTTTTTTAACCCATTCATTAAACAAGTTATTTTATATTTTGTTCTATAAATAAAATCGTTTCTAGTATTACATTTTTTCTTTGTAAAAAATGAAAATGGGTTTGTTTTACCAAATAAATTGAATCGAAAATTTCTAACCAAAATAATATTTGAGTACAAAAGATCATGTTTTCAAATTTTCTATTTTAGGGAATTGGGAATATAAAAATCTATGTAAATTATTTTATGGGTAGTGGATATTCAAGGGAAATTATTTTAGATTTCACATAATTTCCCTCACTATATAATGTGGATAGATGATACTTCACATTTGGTAATAATGAAAATGGAAATATACGTGGAACTGTATCTCTTTAAAATCTATAATCTATCATTATTAAAATATGAATCTGGGTTAAAGGGTTAATGTACGACATGATAAGTATTTATTAACATTATTATGATGGTTATTTAGATGATTTTATATATATTTCGTGGCATGTATTCAATGAAATGTATATTTTTTATACAACACATAGAACATATAAAGTATATTCTCTAGATCATAGTTCTTTATGTAGCTAGATTGTAATTATTTAGAAAATATTAGTGAATGTTTCATTGATTTTTCAAATAAGGGATCAGAATTATAAATTTTACTCCTTGATAATATTATCAAAAATAAACACAATCTATTATTTTCTAAACCAAAATGTATAAAGAGAAATTTTGTGATTTATGTCATATTTGAACGAAACATAAGATATAATTTTCAACATGTAAAGAGGATGCTGCTTCTTAAATCCCTAAAACATATCAATATTGATATAGTTATACCTAATAGTATAGAATGTATTTTTGAAAATACATTTTTTATGTTTTAGTTGATGATTTTACTAAATTGACATGGTATTTATTTTCAAGACATAAAAGTAATGATTAATATGTTTTCATTATTTTTTGTAATCTTGTTAAAAAATATTTCTCGAATTTTTTTATGAATTGATCATGGAGGATAATTTGAGGATAATGAATTAAATTCATTCTTCTAAAAACATGGTATTAAAACATGATATGTATTTACTTCTCACACCAAAACATAATGTTTTTTTTTGAAATTCAGAATATGAATTTTCATAAAATTTGATAAGCATGATTATGGGAATATAAAATTCCAAAATAATTATATTCAACCAATTATTGCAATAATTAATGTCATTAATAGAGTTATATTAATGTCTATCATAAATACAATATAGTATATGTTATGAAATATTGTAAAAATTATAGGATATAGAAATGTTTTGGATGTAAGGTTTATATACTGAAAACAAAGGAATTTTTTTTGGATTCGATCAAAATACTAATAATGGAATCTTTCTAGGTTATTATACCAAATATTAATCTAATATAATTTTCAATAAAACATCAAGTATTTTTGAATAATAATCTCATCTATAATTTCATTAATGTGATTATTTTGATCAGAAATTGAATTTACTTGGTGATTTAAGTGGTTCTCTAGAATACATGAGACATTAACCACATTCTAACATTAAAAATTATTATTATTGTAAACAAGATTTTGGTGATCCAAATACTACATGTATTGATAAAATTGATCTATGATGTTTTTTACCTATAAAAAATAGTTACCTTAAGGTCGATTATCTAGAAAAAATTATAGGATGTTTGGATGAAGGGGGTTTAACAAGATAAAATATAAGAAATCATGTATAATTATATACTTTTTTATAACAGCTAATTCTAATTAAATGTTGAAAAATCCTTAGTTGATGAGGGTTGGGTTTGTTTAAAATATGAATATTTAAACAAGTTCAAGAGGAACATAGTATATGAATTTATTGATAGAACCTCATACTATCATGTTATTGGAAGTAAATGGTTTTTAAGGAACAAATGGGATGATCATTTTGTTATAACTAGAAATAAAGGTAGAGTAGATATAGATGGTCATAATCAATAAAATGGAGTATATTTTTAACAAAACTCCCACTACCAAGGTTATATTCAATTATAATCCCTCTAGAATATGAATGAGTTTCAAATTATATAATTTTGATATTAAATATACATTTATAAAATACTTTTTTGTTGATGAATTTCAGTTGAAAAAAAACCTTTAGTTTTGAAGACCCTCATTTTTAGAATCCTATGTTTAAACATACCAAAACTCTCTATAGTCTTAAAAAAGAATTTACATCATGGTTTGAAATATTAAACTTTTTATTTTGCTAAATTATTGTAACATGGGAAATGTAGATCCCACCATTTTTAATAAAATGTCATCAAAAGGTACATTTCTTATGAAAATATATATTGATGATGGTTTTTTTGGCTCAAAATTTCAAAAATATTTAATGATTTTTCAAAAAAACAATCAAAATAAATTTTTAATGAGCATGTCGGGCGGGTTAAATTATTTCCCTCTATTTAAAATTTATCAAAATTTCTTTATAATTTTTTTAAACCAATGAAAACATATACATGATTTACTCAACATGTTTTTACTAGAAAACAAATAATTAGTCAACTACTATTTTTTCCAACATTAGACATGACTTGGGTGAGGCTAGAAAACCAGCTGAAAACATCTTATATAGATAAATCATTGATATATTTCTTTATATTACTAAAAATTGGCCGAACACTATATTTTATAATTTTCATTGTGCTATATTGCAATCTAATACAATGGAATATCATTTAAATGTTATAGAATTAAATTTTATGTTATTTAAAATGAAATATTTATCTTTCTATACTTTTCTTTAAAACACATTAATTTAATTTTATTTCACAAAATGATGAAAAATATTTTGGGTGAAAATTATATATGAAATGAACCTTAAGATCCTTTAATTTTCAATGTATATCATTGGAATCTTAGTAATGTATGAAACAACACACTTTTGCAGTATTAACTATTAAGGCCAAATATATTACAGATGGACGTTTCTATGGATAGGTTCAATGGATGAAACAACCTTAAATGGATTCAAGATTAAATTTTAATTCTGTTAAAATCAAATGTGAGGATAAAAGTGATAGAAAAATTTAGAATAATCTAATATAACATTCCTGGAAAATAGAAATTTATCTAAGGCACAATCTCATTCGTGATAATATAAAAAAAATTTATATATCATTATAATTTATTTTATAGAATGTAAATTTGAGGAAATATATAAATAACCATTGCATGTTGAAATGTTCAATTTTTTTTATATTTGAATTATGTTTTTTTAATTTTACATACTTTTATTTTATTTATATAATTGTTTAATTGAAAATTAATCTATATATATTAAATTTTATTTTTCATTATTTTGTTAAAATTTTAGATCTTCCATTTTGATTATTTATCACATTCTAATAAACATAGAGGGTAATTTAATAATTATTAACCTATACAATACATTGTGATTAAAATTAGTCATTTCGAAATAATATCAATAAAATTAGTTATGTGTGGGAAACCTTTGAGAGCCTCTAATGACTAATCTCATCATACATCAAACCTCTTATACAAAATACATCAACCCATAAAACATTATATAGTAATTGGATAGACTATGAAGATATTTGGTTCTAATAAAATTAGATCTATGTTCTCATGTTCCATTAGAAATGTTATGTTTGGAAACACTATTCGTTTTAGATGGATGGAAAAAGATACTTTTTACTCAATAATGTAATTAATCATCAAGTGCAGGAGTAAGTGATTGATTAGAATAGAATATGGATCTTCTATGTAAAATATGTTTGATAGATATATATAATTTTTTTTCTATTTTGTGGAATTTGATGATATCATATCAATAACTGTTAAAAAGGACTTTTAGGTGTTGTTTATTTTTAATGATGAATTATTTATATTTCATCATAAAAAAAATTATGATCTCAACACTTATTTTGCACTAATAAATTATGTTATCCCTCCCTAGAAAATGAAATCCCTTTTTTGAATGCTAAGAATAAAAAATATTTCAATTAAGTACATGAAAACTGAGATAAATTATGTTTTCTTGTTTATATATTTATTAATTATCCAGCTCAATGAGGAGTTTGATAAAATATTATTTCAGGATGTAACATCACTATGTCATTTTTTGAAAGAACATAATGTAAACATGTAATAAAAAGGAATGAGGTACATGAAACATATTAAATATGTCAACATAGATTTATATACCTTTATAAGGTTATTTAGAATTTATTTTTTTAAAATTCTATGTTTCTTTTGATAGACTATAACCACTCATTATCATGTTCTAAAAAATATATTTTCTACTATGTTAAAGATAATATGTTTCTAAAAAATCCTATTTATGACTAAGTTTTTTTAGATAGTTAATAAGATGAGGTGGAATTAGACCTAGATAATAATCAGGAGGAGTCTTCTCATGTATTTTTTCTACTAAAGTTCATTAAAATGATCTATAATGTTGGCTCATACCTATAGAAGATCATGTTAGAAGTATTATTGTAAGATTCATTTTTCTAATGAAGATCATTCTAATAGACATAGAATATTTGTATTTATAATTTTGGTTGTACTTATAAAATAATAACCGAGTATTAAAGAATATTATTTTAGAACATGTCAGTTCATTTATACCCCTACTCTTATAGCAGTTCATCATTTTGTTTTAATTGTTTATTTTCCAAGGGAAGATTAGGCCCTTGTAATATGAGATCAGTTAGTCATAGTAAATTGAAGGCTAAATCTACTACATCATGAGTAATAAATTCTTTTTATAAAAATATATCATGGGATACTATTAAAAATATAGAAGAGAATAAGTTAGTTTTGTAATATAGAGTGATGTTGGGAATACAAAATAATAATACTAATTTTAGGAAACCACGTACACATTGCGTAATAAAACAGTGAATGGAATTAGTTGAGACTTTCCATTTTGAGGGCGTGCATCAAGATTATGAAAATAAAAATTTTGAGAAAAAAATTTATTTTAAAATAAAATTGTAACAACCTGATATTTTTATGAAATTTTTTTTTCTTTAAATATATTTTTCTTCAACAACTTGCATTGCACAAAACATGTTTAAACGAGCAACATACCATTATTAATATATTACGTGTACATTTTCACATTGTATTTGGATTGGTGGGTATTAATATTAAAAAATAAATTATATAATATATATAATCTATTAATTTATAAAATTATTTCATTGGTTATTTAATAATTAGAATAAATAAAATAATATTTTAATATTAAAGTTAATTTTTAACTGAAAAATTAGTTTTATACATGATATGAATTTTTATGTTAACAAAATAAATTAATAAATATTGGTGAATTATTTTACTAATATGTATATTTTATCTAATTGAATAAAAAATTAATCATGAAATAAAATTTAGTCATATTATTATAATAAATGGAGTCTTATGCTTAAAATGTATTTTTTATAAAAATTTATTTTTTGTCACATTTCATTCACTATTTTTCAAATAAATATCTTAAAATTATATTTATTTAATTAGATAAAATTAATTAAATATTCATAATCAAGAGGTTAAATTTTTTAAATTGGACACCTTTATTATTTGTTAATATGAATAATAACTAAAACCATTTTATTACAATAGTACGGGTAAATTAGGTAATTAACTTTAAAAAAAGAATGATATAGACTATTAGAAAACATAAAACATTAATAAATATTGTTGAATTAGTCAATTTCATCCATACAAATCCAATGTTAATTTTTATAATATTTTTTCGATTTGGATGAGATTATGAACTTTATAGTATTATATTTTCAGAAAAGTCAAATATGTCATAATCTAATTATTAAAAAGAATAATATTTTTCAGTCTGGATTTAAAATGAAAATTTGTTAAATTATGAATATTATATTGCAATATAAAATATTTATCATCATTTATAAAATTTATTTTAAATTTTTAGTAATGAAATAATTACATTAAGTGAATACACAAATAAGATGTATTAATTTTTCCACTTATTTAATAATGAAACAATTGATGTTACAAATATTAAAATTATTAAAATTTGATAAATATGATGTGATACTCTAATTTTACATATTCAAATGGATGTTTTGGTATGTTTTAATAATATAATAATAATAATGTTTTTATTAATGTTATTAATGTTAAAGAAATGAATTGTGTTATAACTGACAATGATGATATTTTATGAATATAATGTAAAATTATGTTATCTAAAATTCATAAACATATTAAAAATAGAAAAAGTTTCTAGTGTGTGGTCGAATATTTCATCCCTTTTCCATATATGTGTCAATAGTACATTATATGTAAAATTATGACTTTTAAGAGTGAAAAATATGATACCACAATTAATGAAAAAATAGGACAATTAAGGGGTTGAACTAAATGATGTTGTTTAAAATAACACTTAAAACTATAAAAAATTAATATTTTTCTTGATAATTAAACCATATCATACCCTCATTTGAATTCATGACCGTTTGGAAGTATTTTCCCCCAGAATAGACCTTTTATATTTTAATTGTTTTAAGGAATTCCAAAAAGTTCCCCTCACTCCAATTATAAAAGGTCACATACTCCCATACATAATTGCAACAATTAATCCCTATTGGTTGAAAAAGCACCAAAAAAATCTCCTATAATTATTCCTATGAACATTATTATGGATCTATTTTTCATAAAGGACCAGCCCTAAAACCCTTTAGAGTATATCTAAAGAAATAATTTTGAAGAAGTTGTAATCTCCCAAACAGATCACATTATTTCATTAATATTCTTTACATCCTATAAATATGTGGTATTTATTATAAATTAATAAATTTATATATTCATAAATATTATTATGATTATTAAATCATCATTATACACCCTCTTTTCTGTTAATGAAGAATTGAAATCACCCTTTGTGTGTTGTTAATTCTTTCCATCTCCCCATACCAATACTATTCAATTTTCATCGATATACTCTATAGATGATTACTATGATGGGTTTTATGGTTATATATAATATTTATAAAATATTTATAATTATATAATGATAATTACTTGTCTACCATCATACAATACAATCCTTTAGGAAATAATAATGTTTTTAGTTTGTAGGTGCGGAAAACCACTCCACAATGTGATGATATTATTTTTTATTTAATATTTTACATGGATAGTAATAAGAATAAATTTGATTAATATATATGATGTAGATGGTATAATAATTATTCTCAAATAGTGCATTATTATTTACCTTTTTCTATTCCATCAGTCGAAAAATGAAATCAATGATCAAGTATACTTACGACCAATCTTATCCATGAATGGGGTAATTAATATTGCTATCAATAATTTTTATGAATGATTATAAATATGTATATAATGAATATATGGTATTTTTATATCATTAATATCATTATTTATATTTTTGGAACATGATTATACTATGAGGACATGGACAACTAAACTAATACATGCTTGGATAATGAAAAAGTTATCAAATAGAACCTGAATTTTAATTTAAAATTATTAATAAATACGTGATAATATGTTATAAATAAATAATAAATGTATTGAAATATATGAATATTTTATTTTAATAAATTTAAAATATATAAATTTTATTATAAAGAAGTTTTTAACGTGAAATAGGAAATGTGATACTTGAGGAATGGGTTTATTTCAAAATCTCATATTTTTATGGGATTGAATATGTTTATGTCATTATTGAGAAAATTATTTCATATTTCCCATGAATATTTTTGTTTTATAAAAATGTTTTCAAGAATGTTTTTACAAGTCTACAATTTTTTTATTGTCATTTTTAACTATATTTTAATTATTATTAAATTTTTTAAAAGGATTTTTTTTCATTTTATAGATGAGGTACATTTTGACATGGTGAAAGAACTATTTTTTAACTTATATTATCTGAATGGATTGTTTACCTTTATGAATAATAATTTTATAGAATATTCCTTTAGAGGTTAACATGGTTATTTTAAAAGAAAATTCTTTCCTCTATAATCTCACATCTATTTAAAATAATTTTTTTCATACTATAAAGTATTATTTTCCAAAATATTTATTTGATGTGATCCATTGAAAAAGGCATCCATCTAGGATGTCATACAATGATGTTAATAAATAATTAATGGGGATATTATCCTGAGATACCATCTTTTTCATTAATAGGAGGGTTTAGGTTTATGAATAAAACATGAAATTTTTATGAAACATATTTTTTTTATTTTTTTTGATATGATGAATGTTTATGATTTTACGGGTCACATATGTGTTGTTTTAATTATATTATCAGTTGTACCTATATCTCTACCCAATTAATTTTATATGGTATTATATATAATGACATAATTATAGTTAACAGGTCTATGTTCTTGGTCTGTTATGGGAAACCAGTTGATGTACTTTAAACATTATGAGAGACACATCGATGTTATTTATTCGGTGTGGAAAACAAGTTGATCTTATTTATCGATTATATGAAACATGTCTATGTTATTATTATGTTATGGTAAAAAAGTAGAAGTGGTTGATCCAATTTGAGAAATATAACAGCCCAGGTAAATAAATTAATATGACATTTTAATATTTATTAATTTTTTTGAATTAAATACTAATTTTACACTAAAGGGACTGCTATAATCGATGGTGTACCCGATATGCAACAACAAGTTTCTTTAAAATCTTACGTTGCACAATAATAATATAACATTATTATTTTAATTGGTAGTTAACTCCTAGATGTTGTATTGGTGAGAATGAATAGAACTTACTGCAATATGATTACACATGTTTGTTAATTTTTTTAACATTTATCCAATATAAGATCGAATCTTAAAATGTGAATGAATAAAATTTTAAGCATAATTTACTTTGAAAGACTGATTTACTACCTTTTGGTGGAGAACCATGTTTAAATCATGTTTTAGAAACTTTTATATGTTATATATGAAAAAATAAAATAATTTTTTAGAATAGGGACATAAAAATTTAATTTGGATAAAATTTTGGTTTTTTCTCATAAAGTTTATTTTTTAATGATTAGTGAAGAATACTATATTTTAATTCAAAACTGCATTTTAATATAATTTATTTATATAGTTGGATTATAATTTTAATAGGTTTTAAAGTGTAATTAGAATATATTTTTACCATTTATTCTAATGTTGTCCATTTTAACTAATTACACTTTGAAATTGGAAATAAACAAGTGTCAATCTTTTGATAGTTAATATTTTTAAAAACACACTTTTTATTTTGACAACAGGAATAAATTTTAAATTAATTTCTCCGACTTCTATGTTTTGAAATTGGAGAAATGGATTTCATATTTGGAATCAGGAGGTCCAAATTGTGTAAATATGAAACTCTAATTTTTAGACATTTTGAATATTTACTTCAGAAAAAATTTTACTTACCATGGTTAAAGGTTAAATATGATAAATAAGGGTAAAAAAATATTATTATAATAACATATAATTACCTTAACCTGGGTCTTAATCCTGTTGGTTGATATATATCTGACCATGGGAATCCTTGGGTTGACTTAGGGACTCCATAGGGCCACTTGAAAATGATAATGACACTTTATTTTAATTAACATAAATTAAAGTCAAAAATGGAATAAACCAATATCCTTTAGTAAATTTATTTTTACATAGGGTTATATAAGATATATTTTTTATTATAAATATTATTTGGAATTCCAAAAGAAATTCCTAAATCTTGTTAATTTTTATTATAATTTTCAGGCATCAAATAAATAAAATTATTTATAACACAAAAATAAATCAGTATTTACCTCATTAAAAAATGATTTAAATAAATTAAATTATAAATAATAATGTCACATCTGAATCCTATAAAATTTGTATTGGATGATTTTATTTCTAACATTATTCATCTTATCTTCTACTTTAATGTGTTTTAGACTTTTTGAAACTGAAGATATGTTTATAATATCCAAATTGTATCAAACATTATTAAAGAGACCCTCTTCACCCTTATGAAAGGACAACAATTCTAAACCATTTATCACACCTATAAATCCCCATGGATCAACCAAAACTGACCAAATTAGCTATTAAGATCCTTCTCTTCCTACCGCAATCTTTCCTTTAGAGAGAAATCACTTCAAGAAGTCCTTTAGGTTTAATCCAATGGGAGTTACCCGAATTAAAGGTAATAATTTGTCTTAACTTATTTTCTTTTATTTTACGTATAAAACACCTAAACTCATTGTATTCCATTATTTTATAACAAAACTAGTATCATAAATACACTAGTATGTTTTTATGGAATGTATTCGAACTACACATACACAAAACTCCATCTAAAGTGTATAGAAAATACTATTTTTGTGGATGGAAAACTAACGCCTTACAAAATGATGATTGTTTAATTATCTTCTAACGCCTCTCATGGTGGCCATTAAGATGACACCATATTGATATATGATATATATTATGTTTTAGTTATCTTTATTCTACTGTAATTTTCATTTATAGCATATCATTATTGTTTCTATTATGTGTAAACGTTATAATTTCATTTGAGGAAGTGCGGACTTCTGCACCCTCAAAGATTTATGACTCTTTCATGACTTATGTGCAACATATAAAGTATGGAGTTAATGATATTATATAATATAATATTCTGGTATTTTATTATACCTATTTATCATTATTTTTAAATTTCATTAATGTTTGAAATAGAAATGAAAGTAGCGTTCATGTGTACGTACGGATTACCAGCACCATGAATAGTGCATTTAATTTCTTATCATCAAATTTAATGTACTATTATAAATATATATATATATATACTAGATATAAATGATATATATGATATCTAAATCATTAATTTCATTCTTTAGATAATGTAATATTTACCAAATGGATAATTTGTTATGGCAAGGTGTTTATTTTTTACTCAAGTTCAAAATATCGACAAAACGACCATTATTAACTTAAATAATTACATAATGTTTATAACATGTTAATAAGTGATATAAATGAAATAATAAACTTGAAAAAGGTTTTTAAGAAAGAATAAATTATGTTTAGTTTAATATTCGGGAGATTAAAGAACAAATGGGTCATGTCGGACATGAGGTTAGGGAACTTCTTAACCCAATTTCCATTCATTGGGTTGATATTCTCTTTATTGTTTATGTAATTATTTCATTATCTAACAAATGAAATTTGATATATTATCATGTATTTATAGTTTCTTTATGTGTGATTATATTTAATTCACATAATTGATCTATTTTATTTACAAAGAGATCATGGTAAGGGACTTCATCTCAATCTCCTTTCATTGAGGCATATTTCGTTTAAAATAAGAATTTCTTTATATGCTTTAAAAACACTATTGACATTTCATTTCATTAAAAGGGAATATTTTTCAATGAACTATTTTACTAAATACAGAAAAGGAATGTTTCTTTTAACGTAAGTATTGACAACTACCTTTCCACCGCCACATGTATTATTTGATCTTTGGCTTCCTTAAAAAGCTGTAATATTTTTAAAAGGAAAATAAATACCAAATAATCTTTTACATATTATGGTTTTGAAAATGGTATTGATAATGGATTTTTATGTCAATATATTTAGGTGATATATTGTGATTTAAATGTTGAAATTTTTTTGATTCCTTTACATTTGTTGTATGTGTTATGATTTTATAATGATACTTGGACAATTGGCTGGTGGTTATGAGATAAACCAATTGATGAGTGGTTCCATGATAAACCAAGATGGGTGGTTAAGTTATAACCCCCAATTCATTTGGTATGAAAGTTGGCCGTATGGCTATTCTATTTAGGTATATGTGTAAAAGTCGACCATATAGTTATTCCATTTATGTATGTTTATGTCAAAAGTTATCTATATATGATATGTGTTCTTTATATGGGTTTTATGGTAATATTTTTTTTATAAAAGGGTAAGCAATGGTATTTTATTTAGTGAAGAGTATTTATGACTTTATAAAAGTAAAAAGTATTACATATAATAAAGCATTCATGGTTTACTTGTTGTTTTAAAAAAACTAACAGTTTTCCTCCTTGGTGTACCCCTTACAGAGCTTTTTATAGTCATCCCATGTTTTTGAAATGTTTTTCACAGGAAATAAAGTGGAATAGGGTCAAGTATGGGATCAATGAAAATTTATGTTGTCTAAAACATAGAACTATACATGACTCTTTTTTTCACGATTTTTTTTGTGAAAAATATCGGAACTGAGTATATGTGTCTACTTTGTAACTTTTGAGATATAAATTTTCATTTATGAAATAATTATAAAATACTATAAACCTGAAAAGATCTTCACAGTTAATGATTCATTTAATTCAAGATTATGTAATGTTTTAAGGTCAGGCTGTTATAGTTGGTATCAGAGGTCGGTAAAAATTACTTTAAGAGTTAGGGTGTTTTTAAATTAATATCCATAAAAAAATTTATGATATTATTGAATTGATATAGAATTTACTGATTACCATGTGTCTTTGTATAAGATATTTCTGTGTTCAAAATGGTTTTCCATAGAGGAAACAATGCATCTATGTTGAGACAACATCAAGAGGAAGTGAAACTTCTAAATCAGCAACCTAAGATGGTCGGAATCAGAACTGAACAGTTTGTTTCAGTGATGGAAAAGTTGACTCATGATATAAATGTTGGTGGTATCCATGCAAGAGGACAACTATATCAAACAAAAAGGAACATGTTAGTAGTTGAGCATTTAATGAGGCATCATTTCCAATCATTCAGAGGATCATCACACACTATGCTAGAAGAATGGTGGATTAAAGCACTAGAGAAGACATGTGATGTCTTGGGGTGTTCATAAAAACAAAAGGATATTCTCATTATACACCATTTTGACGGTGAATATGATCAATGGTGGTCAATAGAGAAAAATATCAGGAATAGTGAAGAGATTGGCTCTCTTGATTGGGTTGAATTCAAAGGAGGATGACTCAATGGCTGGTTATGTAGGAATGTTCACTTGACTGGAAAGGTATGCTCCAAATTTCATCTGAGATCATGATAGTAAGATAAATTGATTTTACTCAAGACTGAATCCACAACATCGAAGAGCATTATAATCTTGTTAGTTTAAAAGTTATGAAAAACATTTTCGATGTGCAGAGTAGGTGGAAATGGAGTTTGTTGATGATCATGTGTTCTTTTAAAAACAATAGAATAAGAGGCCTAGTTGGAATTCAAAGGGAAATAATTCATTAAATAAGCCCATAGATAAGAAAATGAAATACCCATCTTGTGAGAAGTGTAGTAAAAATAATCCAAGGGAATGTTTATCAATGACTAAAATGTTCTTCTTGTGTGGTATGTCTGGACATATTGCTTGTAACTATAAGGAAGATGATAAATCAAGCAATGAAAATATAGTTGAAATATGTAATAAGTATAATGAAATTGGTCATTATGAAAATGATTGTCCCACGAATAACTCAACTGTGGAAAAGTAGCTAGACTAAAAGAAGAAAGGGGTGGTGAAATCCTTTGAACCTACATCAGTAGATGTTAGGGCATGAAATGAATTAATATCATGTACACAATTTGTTTTTTCAGATTATTCCAATGTGTTTTTTTATTCAGGGTCTACAAAATCATTAATTTCTGAGCAATTTTCTAGTTATTTGGGAATTCCATATCAATATATGAATCATGAACATATTTTAAATACACCTGGAAGAAATGTTGAAATAAAAAAGAAATCATAAAAACCTTCTTGTCTTTGTGTGTAGAATGAATCTACCTATAAAATGTATTGTTTTACCTCTATAAGAGTTTGATGTTATTTTTTGCATGAATTGGCTATTTGTTTATCATGCTAAGATTGTCTGTAGAGAAAAAGGGTTTTATTTACAGAAATATTTTTAGTTTTTGTACAATAATGAACTCTTACTTTTGATAACATATCTGGAAATAGAGAAATTGGTAATAGATGGAAATGAATGTTACCTGGAACATATTGTTATAAATAAATGAACTGTTGAGATTAATGATGTGCTAGTGGTAAATTAGAAACTTGATGTTTTTCTTGATGAGTTTGATGTTATTATACCTAATCAAGAAGTTTAATTTACTGTTGACTTAGTTCCTAATGCTATACTAATTTCAGAAACCCCTTATTGAATGGATCAAATTGATCTTTTAGATTTAAAGAAGCAATTGCCTGAGTTATTAGAGAAAGGTTTCATTCGACCTACCACATCAACATGCGGTGATCTTGTCTTGTTAATTAAAATGAGAGATGTTTCAATGAGACTCTGCATTTATTATAGAGAATTGAATTACATCACTATTAAGAACAAGTATCCTTTGCCTCATATCGATGATTTATTTTATCAACACTAGGGGGATCGGTATTTTTAGATGGTTGACTTGAGGTTGCGGTACCATTAGTTTAAAGTAAAAGAAGAAGGCATTCTGAAGACTGTGTTTCATACTAGATATGGATATTATGAATTTGTAGTTATGCTTTTTGATTTAACCATTTCGCATGTTGTATTAATGGATATTATGAATAGAATTTTCCATGATTTCTTGGATTTTTCTTGGTCATATTCATTGATGATATTTCGGTTTATTCCAAAAGTAAATAGGAACATGAAAGTCATTTAGGGGTTGACTTGGAAACCATAAAATAAAATAATCTATTTGGGAAATTCAGCATGTATGAGTTTTGGTAACAACAAATTTCATTCCGTAGAAACATTATTTAAAAAAATGGCATAACTGTTGATCCTTCTAAAATAAAAGTTGTTGAAAAATGGCCAATACCCACAAATATAACTGAGATTCACAGTTTTCTTAGATCGTTGGGTTATTATCGTAGGTTTGTTGAACATTTTTCACTTTTATCTAGTTTAATGACAAAGTTAAATAGGAAAGGTGTTATGTTTGTTTGGACAAAAGAATGTGATGATTGTTTTCAGGAATTAAAAATAACATTGGTGAATTATCATGTTTTGGCACTACCTTCAAGAAATGGTGAGTTTGTAATTTATAGTGATGTTTCGTCCAATGGAATTGGTAGTTTTCTTATGCAGAATGATCAGGTAATTGCTTATGCTTCATGCCATTTGAAACCTCATGAGTTAATTTACCATACACGTGATATTGAATTAGTTGATGTAGTTTTTTCTTTACATATTTGGAGGCATTATTTATATTGAGTAAAATGTGAAATATATACTAAACACAAATGTTTAAAGTATATATTCACTCAATGGAATTGAATGTAAGATAGATGAGAAGGTTGGAATTAATCAAGGATTATGATTTCACGATCCTTTACCATATGGAAAAAATAAATAATGTGGCTTTATCTTTGAGTCAAAAAAGTGAGGATTCATTAACCATGAAATGTTTGGAATGAGTTCCTTTAGTTTTTGATTTGATGAACATTGGTATTAAAGTTTTTTTTACAGGAAATTCTTCTATTTTCTTTCAGGTGTCAGTGAAATCATCTCTATCAGACAGAATAAAGCTAGTGAAGAAGGAAGACAGTGAGTTGATGAAAAAGTTAGAGTTGGTTCAGAATTGTAGTTTTCTATATTTGTACATGGATAATGATTGTTTTTTGAGTTTTTTGAAGTGATTAGGTGTTCCTTGTGATTCAAAGTTGAAGAATGAGTTGTTATGTGAATATAATAGTTCCTGATTTTCAGTTCATCCTGGAAGTACAAAGAAGTACAAAGATCATCAGGAGTATTACTGGTGGGATGGAATAAAAATAGATATTGCTAGTTTTTATTTAAAATGTTTGACCAATCAGTAGGTTAATGCAGAGCTCCAGTTACCAATAGTGAATCTTCATTCTTTACCGGTGCTAGAGTGGAAATGGGAAAATATATCCATGGACTTTATTGTGTTATTACCAAATACATCTCGAGGTAACAATGCAATCTGGATTATTGTGGATAGATTAAATAAATCTTCTCATTTCATTCATATTCAAGATACATTGAATCTAGATCAAAAATTTTGGTTGTATGTTAAAGAGATAGTTTGGTTACATGGTCTTCCCCTCTCCATTGTATTTGATCGTGATCCAAGGTTTACATCTAACTTTTGGAAAGGCCTTCAGAATTCGTTGGGTACCAAATTATATTTTAGTTCAGATTTTCATCTGCATTCTGATGGGTAGTCAGAATGTACAATTCAGAATATGGAGTATATGTTACATGCTTGATCTATGGATTACCATTGAAGTTGGAACCAACATATTTCTTTGGTTGATTTTTTATAAAATAACAGTTTTCATTCCATTATACAGATGGCTTTATTAGAGGCATTATATGGGAAGGTGTGTCGAACTCCAGATTTTTGGGATTAAGTAGTTGAAAGGAAACTGATGGGACCAGAATTAGTAGAAGTGATAACAGACAAAATTCTATTGATTCAGAAGAATATAAGAACAGATCAGATACGGAAGAAAAGTTATGCGGATAATTGGAGGAAGGATCTTTATTTTTAGGAAGTTGATCATGTCTTTCTCAGAGTTACTCCATGGAAAATTGTGATGTGTTTTGGTAAGAAGGGAAATCTGATTCAAAGGATCCTTAAACCTTATGAAATTCTGGAGAATTTTGGATCAGTTGCATATAGAGTGGTTTTTCCTCCATGTTATTCTCAGGTACACAATGTTTTTTTCATGTTTCAATGATGAGAAAGTATATGCTTGATCCATATCATGTTTGAAGTCTAGAGGTAGTTCTATTAGAAGATAATCTCTCTTATTAGGAACTACCAGTCTATATTCTTGACTGAAGATAGCATGTGTTGCAGAATAATGAAATTCATTAGGTAATGGTTTTAAGGAAAAACCATATGGTTGATGAGGCAACATGGGAATCTTAAAATGCTATGAGGGATAAATACCCCAATTCATTTGATAAATGAATAAAATTATGAGGATGTAATTTTCAAATGAGGTGAAGGATATAACAACCTAGGTAAATAAAGAAATATTTCATTTTAATATTTATTAATATTTGTAAATTAAATATTAATTTTACATTAAAGGGGTTGCTATGTTCGATGGCGTACCAGATTTGCAACAATGGGTTTCTTTGAAATCTTACATTACACACTAATAATATAATATAATTATTTTAAATGGTAGTTAAAGCCTAGATATTTTATTGGAGGGAATGAATAAAAGTAACTAAAATATGATTTTTCATGTTTGTTAAATGTTTTAGCATTTATGTAATAACAGATAGAGGCTTAAAATGTGAATGGATATCATTTTATGAATAATTTACTTGAAAAAGGTTAATTTACCACCTTTTGATGGAGAACCCTATTTAAATCTAGTTTTTGTCACTTTTATATGTTATATTTTACAAAATAAAATTATTCTTTTGAATAGGGACACCAAAATTTACTTTCGACTAAATTTTTGTATATTTCTGATAATGTTCATTTTTTAATGAATAGGGATAAATATTGTTTTTTTAATTCAAAACTGCATTTTTATATTATTTATTTTAATGGTTAGATTGTATTTTTAATTGGTTTTAAAGTTTAATTATTATATATTTTTACCATTTAATCATAAATTGGTCATTTTAATTAATTTCACTTTAAAATTGGACATAAACTAGTATCAATCTTTTGTTAGTTAATATTTATAAAAACACGTTTTTTTTGTTTTGACAACAGGAATTAATTTTAAATTAATTTCATCCACTTCTTTGTTTTGAATTTGTGAAAATGGATTTAAAATTTGGAATCAAGAGGTCCAAATTATATAAATAGTTAAACATTATTTTTAGACATTATGAATAGTTACTTTAGTAAAAATTGTATCTATCATTTTTAAAGGGTAAATATAATAAAACGGGGAAGTAAATATTATTATTATAATATAAAATTACCCTAACATGTGTCCTAATTCTATTGGTTGAAATATATCTGACCTTGGGCATCATTGGGGCGATTTAGTGACCCCATGGGGCCACTTAAGATTGATAATGACACTTTATTTAAATTAACATAAATTAAAGACAAAAATGGCATAGACCAATATCTTTTAGTAAATTAATTTTTACATTGGGATATATAAGTTATATTTTAGACTATAAATGTTATTTTAAAGTCTAAAACAATTTCCTACATTAGGGAATTTTTTTATCAATTTTAGACATCAAATAAATAAAATTAATTATGACAAAAAAATTATGCAGTATTTACCTCATTAATAAATGATAAAAATAAATTAGATTATAAATATTAAAATAAAATCCCAAACTAGTATAATTATTATTAGATGATTTTATTTCAAACATTAGTCATATTATCTTAGACATTAATGTGTTTATGACCTTTTTAAATTGATGATAAGTTTATAACAAAGTAGTTGTTTCAAACATTCCTAAAGAGCCCCTCCTTTCACTTATAAAAGGTTAACACTTCTAATCCATTCCATACACCTATAAAGCCCCTTTAATTTTCCAAAACCTTCCCAAATAATCTATCAATATCCCTATAAACCTCCTAGATATCTTACCTTAGGCATAAGACACTTAAATAAGTTCCCTGGGTTTAAACCAAAGAGAGTTACCCGAATTAAAGGTAATGGTTTCTCTTAACTTCTTTTCTTTTATTTTACTTCTCCAACCCCTAAATTTTTATTATTCATTTATTTTATAACATCAATTGTATCTTAAATATACTAGGATGTTGTTATGATAAGGATTAAAACTTCACTAACAGACACCACCATCTAATGGGTAAAGAACATACATTTTCGGTGGATGGAAGACTAACACATCATGAAACGATGATTATTTAATTATCTCCAACCGCCTCCCATGGTGTCCATCAAGATGAAACTATATTTATATGGGATATATATTAAGTTTATTTTTTCGTTATGCTTCTTTATCTTTCATTTATATCACATCTTTATGGTTTCCATTATGGGTAAACACGATAATTTCATTTGAGGAAGTGCGAACTACAACCCCGTCAAAGTGATATGACTCGTTCATGACTTATGTGGAACATAAAAAAGATATAGTTAATGATATTATATATTATATTATACTATAATTATTATATAACTATTTATCATTATGTTTTAATTCAATTAAAATATGAAATAAAAATGAATGTAGCATTCATGCGTACGTAGACTTATCATCTCCATGAATGGTGCATTTCATTTCTTATCTCCGAATATTATGTATTGTTACAAACACACATATATATATATAATATATATATATATGATATATATGATATATAAATCATGAATATCATTCTGGAGATAATGGATTATTGACCACATGGGAAGCTTGTAATTATAAGATGTTCATTTTTGACTCAAGTACCAAATATCGACCAAATGACAATTATTAACATAAATTATTACATAATGTTTATAACATGGTAATAAGTGATATAAATGGAATAATAATATATAAAAAGGTTATTAATAAATTATAAAATTACTTTATTTTATTATTCAAGAGATTAAATAATGAACGGTTCAAGTCGGACGTGAGGTAATGGAACATCATAACCCAATTTCATTCTTGGGGATGATCTTATCTTTATTGTTTCTGTCAGTCTTTGATTATGTGAGAAATGAATTTTTATATATTATGATGTATTTTTAGTTTCTTTATGTTTTATTATATTAAATACACATAATTGATCTATTTTATTTATGAAATGATCTTTGCAAAGGACTTCATCTCAATATCCTCTCATTGAGGCATATTTTGTTTAATACATGAATTTATTTTATGTTTGGTACAAACACCATTGTCTTATCATTTCATTCATAGGGAATATTTTTCAATGAAGCTTTTTACTAAATGAAAAAATGGAATGTTTCTTTTAATGTATGTGGTGACAATGACCTTTCCGCCACCGTGAGTATTATATGATCATTTTCTTCCTTAACATGTCGTAATGTTTTTAAAAGGAAAATAAATACCATATACTCTTTTACGTATTTTGGTATTGAAAATGGTTTTGATAATGGATTTTTTGGTCAATATATTTAATTGATATATTTTGATTTAAATGTTGAAATGTTTCCTTTTTTATATTTGTTTTATGTGATATGATTTTATAATGGTACATGGACATTTGACGAGTGTTTATGTGATAAACCAAATGATAGGTGGTGTCACGATAAACCACAATGGGTGGTTACATTGTAATATCCAATGAATATGGTATAGAAGTTGGCTATAGGGATATTCCATTTAGTGATATTTGTGGATGTTGACCATATGGTTATTCCATTTAATTATGTTTTTCTACCAAGTTCCCTATATATGTTATGTGTTTTTATATGGGTTTTATGGTAACATTTTGGTTGAAAAATTGTAAGCAATGTTCATTTATTCCGTGAAGAGTATTTACTACATCATAAATGTGAGAAGTATTACTTATGATGAAGTGTTCATGGTTTAATTATTGTTAAAATAAATAGTTTTCCTTTTTTGTGTACCCCTTACTGAGCTTTTTATGCTCATAACACATTTTTGAAATGTTTTTCATAAGAAATAAAGTGGAATAGGGTCATGTATGGGATCATGGAAAAGTCATGTTGTCTAAAACATGGAACTATACATGACTCTTTTTTTCAAGAATTTTTATTTTGTTAAAAATATGGGAACTGAGTATAAGTACCTACTTTGTATCATTTCTGATATAATATAACTGTTAGCACCTAATTCTATAAAACTCCAATCCTGAAAAGATCCTCAATGTGAATTATTCATTTAATTCATGATTGTGTAATTTTATAAGGCTGGGTCCTTATATGAAACGAGTTTTTATGACTGGTCTAATGGTATTTCTAGTTAACTGTGACTTATGGAATGATTTATATACTTATTATGGTTCCTTTACATGAACTAATGGTTTATGATTGTGTTTTGATGAATTCCCATTCCTAGTATAACATTCATTTGAAAATAAAATTTTTATTCTGAAACTCATGTTTATGAAATTTGTTATATTGGGTATAGACTTTTTATGTTATGACCAATATATCATGAATTTACGCTTATCTTATTATTTCATATGATCATAAATTATTATATCTCATATTTAACCATACTGAGTAATTTATATCACCCTTTTCATATGTTTTCATTCACATGGTTATGATGATTGTTTTTAGTATGGTGTACCAATGAAGAGTACCATGAGGGAATATCTTTATTGGTGATTATCAAGAACCTTCATAGGATAAGAGTGTTTTATGTAAAATATCAAAAGGCATTAAACCTTTAGAGTTATTGCGTGGATCAAACTATTATGTATATAATGTTAATCTAGATAGACCTAATATTTATGTATAAAAATTTGGGAGGTTATTTTTGTAACACCCCTGGTAAATAAAGAATATGACATTTTCTTATTTAACCAAATTTGTGAATAAAATATTAATATGACTTTAAAGGGGACGCTATGCTCGATGGTGTACCCAACATGCAACAACGAGTTTCTTGGGAATCTTACGTTGCACTCTAATAATAAAATAATATTATTTTAAATGGTAGTTAACATGTAGACGTTGTATTGGCGGGAATGGATATAAATAACTAAAATATGATTATATATGTTTTTAAATGTTTTTACATTTATCCAATAAAAGATAATGGCTTAAAATATGGAAAGAATTCAATTTTAGGCGTACATGCCCTAGTTTTCAATAAAGGTTCACTTATCACCTTTTGATGGCGAACCGTCATTAAATATAGTTTTGTTCACTCTTATAAATTCTTTTGGACCAAATAAAACTCTTATTAAGAATCGGGACATCAAAATTTACTTTGTGTAAATTTTTGGTATCTTTCCGATAAAGTTCATTTTTTTAATGAATAGTGTAAAATGTTGTATTTTAATTCAAAACCTCTTTTTAATCTAATTTATTTCTATGATTAGATTATCTTTTTAATTGGTTTTAAAGTGAAATTAGAATACATTTTTACCATTAAATCCAATTGTGGTCGTTGGAATAAATTTCACTTTGAAATCAGACTTAAACCAGTGTCAATCTTTTGATACTTATTTTTCATAAAAACACGCTATTTGCTCTAACAGCGGGAATTAATTATTAAATTAATTAATCTGACTTATATGTTTTGAATTTTATAAAATATACTTCATTTTTTAAGTCGGAATATCAAATATATCTTATGGTGAATTTTTGGGATTTTTCTGAAAAACTTCAATTTTTGATGAATAGTGAAACCACTAAGTGGTACTTATAAAAACTGATTTTTCCGTTTAAATGAAATTTTGCCATCTTTTTGTTTTGAATTTCAAAAATCCAACATACATGGTTGTCATTAAGAAGTAAAATGTGGTTCAATGGGATACAAATAATTTTTTGGTGAATTGTAACTTATTAAGTTTTTAATCGCGATTAGTGGTAATTAGTGTAGTTTAAGGTAAGAATAATGATTTAATAAAATAAGATGAACTTGACACATGTCCTTACCTCATTGGTTGTTCCATGGCAGACCCAGAAAAGCCATGGGTAAACTTGGGGACCCCATGGATCCACTTTGGTTGGGAAATGACATAAATAACTTTTTATTTAATGTAAAAGTAAAAATGACACAAACATCATATGTTTTACAAAAACAATTTTTACATGGGGTTATAAAGATCAGATATTTGATTATAAATAGTCATTGGAGAGATAAAAAGATTTCCTACTTCATAGTATTTTTTTACAATTTTTATACACAAAATAAATTATATTATTTATGACATCATGATGATGCAACGATGACCTCATTATTTAACGATTTAAATAAAATGGAAAGATAATGTATACTCTATGAACTACACATGTCCAAAAGTTACTGGATGGGTGGATTTTGAACCCTTAACACCTTATCAACGAATTATATCAATGTGGGACCTTTTGAAACCGAAACACATTTTCAAATAAAGTAATATTTCTTACTTTCCAAAAGTGCCCCTCCTCTCCTCTTATAAAAGGCCCCCACCTCTACCTCATTTCACACACTCTTCAAGCTTTTGGCTCGGCCAACCCCTGCCCATTTACTCTCTCCACATCCCTCTCCTCATCCTAGAGGATTCCGTTTGGGAAGAATCCTTTTGAAGGAAGCCTTTATGCTCAAATCAAAAGGTGTTACACTTTTAAAGGTAATTCATTCTCTCATGTTCATTTGTTTTATTTTTCTTCTCCAACCCCCTAAACTCTATTTATTTACTTCTTTTGTAACAAAACCAGTATCTTCAATATACTAGGTTGTTTTTATAAGATTTATTCGAGCTACACTCTCACACAACTACATCAAATGGTTAAAGAACATACGGTTTCTGTGGATGGCGAAATTCTGCCTCCCAAAACGATGATTGTTCAATACTCATTTAACACCTTCAAAGGTGGCCATTATGATGTCACTATTTTTATATATGATATATAATATGTTTATGTTTTACTTATGATTCTGTATTTTTCATTTGTGTCTTACCTTTATGGCTTCCATTATGGGTATACGCGATATCTTCATTTTAGGAAGTGCGGACTACCGCCCCCTGAAAGTGATTTGATTCGTTAATGCCATACGTGGGACGTATAAAGGATGGATTTAATGTTATTAAATAAGATGTCATACTGGAATTATTATATACCTCTATATCATTATTATTTCATTCCATTAATGTATGAGAAAGAAATGAAAGTAGTGTTCATGCGTACGTACGGCTTACCGTCTCCATAAACGGTGCATTTCATTTCTTATCCCCAAATGTAATGTACTATTATAAGTACATGTATATAATGGATATATATGATGAATGATACATCTAAATTATGAATATAATTATGTAATTAAAATATACATACCTCTCCTTTAGTTTTAATTTCATTAATATGACAAATAAATTAAAGTAGCGTTCATGCGTACGTACGACTTACCGTCTCCATGAACGGTGCATTTCATTTCTTACCTCTAAATGATTATGTAATGTTATAAATACATGTATATTATGGATATATATGATATATATTATATCTAAATCAGGAATGTCATTCCGGATATAAAGAACCTTTGACCACACGAACAACATGTAATTGTGAGAAGTCCACTTTCGACTTAAGAACCAAATACCGACAAAATGAACATTATTAACTTAAATGATTACATAATGTTTATAACATGTCAATAATTGATATAAAAGGAATAATGAATTTGTAAAAGGTTCTTAAGAAAGTAGAAATTAACTCAAGTTTATTATTCAGGACGTTAAAGAACGATCGTGTCAAGTCGGACCCGAGGTAAGGGATCCTACACTTCTCTTTCTTTTTAAGTACACTCTTTTATGTCATTCCTTTTAAGCTCATCTTTCTTATGATTGGGATGTTATTTTATATTAATACTACTGTAATTTTTATGTTCATGTGATGAGAGACCCTATTCTCTCTCATCAATCCTTTTTTTATGTTTTGAGTGGCGCCGTGAGGCTGCCGAACTTTCGTAAGAGATCTAACCTCTCTCTTTCTTTTTAAGTACTCTCCTTTATGTCACTTCTTTTAGGCTCCGCTTTGTAATGTTGGGGGATGTTCTATTATATTACTATTTTTGTAAATTTTATTGTAATGTGATGAGATACCCTATTTTATCTCATCAATCCATATTCGGATATTTTATGTGGCGCCGTTAGGCTGCCGAGTTTTCGTAAGGGATTTTTCATCTCACTTTTATTACCGTGAGATTTCGGCTACATTTGCCACAAATTCCATTGAGTGGTGTATGTACTGCCCATTATTCTACTCTTTTTGTAATATACTTTCGTTTATGAGTATTTACATCAATGATCTATTGTCCTTCTTTCATGGGGTGTATGTTGTGAAAGATACCCAAGTCGGTAAGGGAACCTTTCACACTCCTCTTTTTTAAAAGACTTCTTTTGATGGATCTTTTAATTTACATATTGTTATGTTTGGATATGTTCTCATATATCCTTATTGATGTAAATTTTATGTCCAATTGATGAGATACACTTTTTATCTCTCATCAACTCATTTTGATGTGATGTCGTTAGGCTGTCAAGGGAACTTTTTAACCGAATTTCGATTTCTTTGGGTTCAACATGTAGTCATTGAATATGTCATCCATTGAATATGTGTGAATGAACTTTTATTGTTTTACACTTAATATCCACTTATATTGGGTGTATTTATATTTGTCACACATATTTTTGAGATTGATTTGTCCTTAATTTAAGGATACCTTCTTTATAAGGGATTTCATCACATTTGACATTTCCATTGAGGGTTCATTGTTGTTATGCACCAATTCACTCTTATATGGTGTATATACTGTTCTTTGGAGAATTATATCATGAATCCATTTATTCTCATGATATTATAAAGTTCTGACTAAATGTTATTCCTCAATTATTGTATTCAAGTGTCTCTAATTTTGGTAAAACCCCTTTAACCAAAATGTCATTTTAAATGTTTTAATTAATTGTTCTTATTAATATCCATGTTTTCAAAATGGTTTTAAGGATTTATTTATATGGATATTAATGGTTTAAAATTTTAAGCTGCAAGGTGGTACGAGACACTTTGATTCAAAAATCTCTTTATTAAATGTTTTAAATGGTTTTGAAAATGGTTTTGATAAAGGATTCTATTATGATATATTGTGATGTAGAAATGTTATCATTCCATTATATTGGTTTTATGTTTTATGATTTTATATTGGTACTTGGAAATTTTAATGGGTGGTTACATTATAAACCATATGATGGGTGGTGCCGTGAATACCAGGATGGGTGGTTACGTTATAACCTTCAATGCATTGGGTATGGAAGTCAGCTGTATGGCTATTCCATTAAGTATGTATGGAAATTGGTCGTATGGCTATTCCATTAAGTGATATGCGTGGAAGTCGACCGTATGGTCATTCCACTTAAGTATGTTTATGTCCCAAGTTACCTTTATATATGATATGTGTTCTTTAAATGGGTTTTATGGTAATCCTTTGGTTACAAAAAGGTAAGTAATGATACTTTTTTTTTCAGTGAGGAGTTTTTACTACTTCTTGAAGGTGAAAAGTATTAAATTGATAAAGTATTCATGGTTTACTTATTGTTTTGAGAAACTAATAGTTCTCATTCTTTGTGGATCCAATACTGAGCTTCTAATGCTCATCCCATGTTTTTGAAATGTTTTTCACAGGACTTAGCGTGGAATAGGGTCAAGGATGGGATCAAGGGAAAGTCATGCTACCTAAAACATGGAACTATACATGTTTCTTTTTAAGAGTTTTTATTTTATGGAAATTTAGTAGAAGCGACTACTTTGTAATATTTTGAGATGTAATAGTTATGTCCTAATTCTCTAAAACTCTAAACCTGAAAAGATCCTCAATGTGAATTACTCATTTAATTCAATATTAAGTAAGGTTTAAGGCTGGGGCCTTATAGTTGGTATCAGAGGTCGATTTAGATAACTTTAGAGGTTAGGGTATTCTCTAACCACAAGTGACATTACCATAATGGTTAGGATTTTAGAAAGAGTCCTAGTTTTAGATAAAGTGAATGAGTAAGTATGTCTTAGTGTTTACCTTCCTCATTAGTACATGATGGTTTTGTTGATATACTCACACTGACATTTCAGTTTTTAGTGAATGGCTGGATCTCACAGGCACGAAAGTGAAAATTGGTTTAAAGGAAACTGTGGTGGTTCTCTGATTAAGAGACTCGATGAAATGGGGTACTCAATGAGGAAACTCATGGTTATTCTAAACCAACTATCAAGGAGTCATGATCAACCACATGAACCTTGGTATGTTCTATAATGCATCATTTACTAGATGACCAATCGATGTATATGTTCAGGTAATAATTAAAAAGGTAACCATTAGGGTTTATATGATCCTTACTTTTTAGGTAATTATGGGTTACTCTATGATATGATGGAAAATAAAAGGAATGAGATAAACTTGAAGTTAAAATATGTTATGATTATTTTTGAAGATTTTATCTCATTTTGGGGAATGTTTTAAGAATTATATAGTTTTGGAAAAAGGACAACACGCAGACCGTGTGACAACCCGACGCATCGGACAAAGCTGCGGGAATAGAACCCACGATCAAAGTGAAACTGGTATTTATCGCCTACCACTGGACTACGTGAAGTCCCTGGTTAGATTTACTGATTCTTTTTTTATGAGTAAGTTGTTTTTGGGTTATTTATGAAAATTATTAACCTATCATGGAGGATATGTGATTAGGTTAATTACATTTCAATTTATGACTTTAGGAGAAACTGATGTTGTTTGGAGATAAATGTTACGATTTAACTTGGAAGAAAATGTGACTAAATCCTTCAAATATTTGGGTTTCAATCTTAGATTGGTTTACTTTGAAGAATTTTATGGACAAATTGTTTATCGGATAGTCCTCGTTGAACTTTGGGTTTTTTTGGATAAATTTTGGAGATTAAGCATGGATTTTCTTTTTAATGGGTTATCCTTTTCTGTATTATCTGACCTTGTACTAACCTTTTTGGTTTTGGTTAAATCCTAAAGTCATGGGATGTATATAGTTCTCTTTTGTGGATTAGGTGATTCTCTAGAAGTTGATTATAGTACTCTTAATGCGAACAAGTCTCCCTAAATACTCCTCTTTTGGAAAAAATATGAGTTTGATTAAGGAATCTAGTAAAAGTTGAAAGTCAACATGATAAGTGATTATGTTTCCTTATGAATAAATTCCTCAATAAAAAGTAACTTAAAACAAAAATGTTGTGTATTATCTTTTCCTACTGGGGAATCGAATACTGTTTAACCCATCACAAGTTTGTGATTTTCTCATTGTTAACTTTCTCCTAGACATGTTTACTATAACTCTCCCTCAAGAACATGACCCTTTGCTTTTTCTTCCATGTCCATATTTTCATACATGGAATCCTAGTATGGGTTAACTCGGGTGACCTTAGTACTTATCTTTCATTTTTTTAAAGTGATTGTTTTACCGACTCTTGTTCCGATGTGGGACTTTCAAGGATGTTTCCAAGCTCAATTTTAAAAATTGCGAGGATGCAATTCCCAAAAGGGGGGAAGGATGTAACACCCCAGGTAAATAAAGAATATGACATTTTCATATTTATCCAAATTTGTGAATAAAATATTAATATGACTTTAAAGGGGATGCTATGCTCGATGGTGTACCCAACACCCAACAACGAGTTTCTTGGGAATCTTACGTTGCACTCTAATAATAAAATAATATTATATTAAATGGTAGTTAACATGTAGCCGTTGTATTGGAGGGAATGGATAGAAATAACTAAAATATGATTATATATGTTTTTAAATGTTTTTACATTTATCCAATAAAAGATAATGGCTTAAAATACGGAAAGAATTCAATTTTAGGCGTATATGCCCTAGTTTTCACTAAAGGTTCACTTATCACCTTTTGATGGCGAACCGTCATTAAATATAGTTTTGTTCACTCTTATAAATTCTTATGGACCAAATAAAACTCTTATTAAGAATCGGGACATCAAAATTTACTTTGTGTAAATTTTTGGTATCTTTCCGATAAAGTTCATTTTTTTAATGAATAGTGTAAAATGTTGTATTTTAATTAAAAACCTCTTTTTAATCTAATTTATTTATATTATTATATTATCTTTTGAATTGGTGTTAAAGTGAAATTAGAATATATTTTTACCATTAAATCCAATAGTGGTCGTTGGTATTAATTTCACTTTGAAATCAGACTTAAACTAGTGTCAATCTTTTGATACTTATTGTTTCATAAAAACACGCTATTTTCTCTGACAATGGGAATTAATTATTAAATTAATTAATCTGACTTATATGTTATGAATTTTATAAAATAGACTTCATTTTTGAATTCAGAATATCAAATATAGCTTATGGTGAATTTTTGGGATTTTTCTGAAAAACTTCAATTTTTGATGAATAGTGAAACCACTAAGTGGTACTTATAAAAACTGATTTTTCCGTTTAAATGAAATTTTTCCAACATTGTGTTTTGAATTTCAAAAATCTGACATACATGGTTGTCATTAAGAAGTAAAATGTGGTTCAATGAGATAAAAATATTTTTTTGGTGAATAGTAATTTATTATGTTTTTAATCGCGATTAGTGGTAATTAGTGTAGTTTAAGGTAAAAATAATGATTTAATAAAATAAGATGAGCTTGAAACATGTCCTACCCTCATTAGTTGTGTCATGGCCGACCAGGACAAGCCATGGGTCAACTTGGGGACCCCATGTAGCCACTTTGGTTGGGAAATGACATAAATAACTTTTTATTTAATGTAAAAGTAAAAATGACAGAAACATCATATGTTTTACAAAAACAATTTTTACATGGGGTTATAAAGATCATATTTTTGATTATAAATAGTAATTGGAAAGCTAAAACGATTTCCTACATAATAGTATTTTTTTTATAATTTTTAGACACTAAATAAATTATATTATTTATGACATCATGATGATGCAGCGATGACCTCATTATTTAACGATTTAAATAAAATGGAAAGATAATGTAAAATATATGAACTACACATGTCCAAAACTTACTGGATGGGTGGATTTCGAACTCTTAACACCTTATCCACGAATTATATCAATGTGGGACCTTTTGAAACCGAAACACATTTTCAAATAATGTAATATTTCTTACTTTCCAAAAGTACCCCTCCTCTCCTCTTATAAAAGGCCCCCATCTCTACCTCATTTCACACACTCCTCAAGCCTTTGCCTCATCCAACCCCTGTCCATTTACTCTCTCCACATCCCTCTCCTCATCCTAGAGGATTCCCTTTGGGAAGAATCCTTTCGAAGGAAGCCTTTATGCTCAAATGAAAAGGTGTTACACTTTTAAAGGTAATTCATTCTCTAATGTTCATTTATTTTATTTTGCTTCTCCAACCCCCTAAACTCTATTTATTTACTTCTTTTGTAACAACACCAATATCTTCAATATACTAGGACGTTGTTATAATATTTATTCGAGCTAAAATCTCACACAACTACATCAAATGGTTAAAGAACATACGGTTTCTGTGGATGGTGAAATTCCGCCTCCTGAAACGATGATTGTTTAATACTCATTTAACACCTTCAAAGGTGGCCATTATGATGTCACTATTTTTATATATGATATATAATATGTTTATGTTTTACATATTCTTCTGTATTTTTCATTTGTGTCTTACCTTTATGGCTTCCATTATGGGTACACGTGATATCTTCATTTTAGGAAGTGCGGACTACCGCCCCCTGAAAGTGATTTGATTCGTTAATTCCATACATGGGACGTATAAAGGATGGATTTAATGTTATTAAATATGATGTAATACTGGAATTATTATATAACTCTATATGATTATTATTTCTTTCCATTAATGTATGAGATAGAAATGAAAGTAGCGTTCATGCGTACGTACGACTTACCGTCTCCATGAACGGTGCATTTCATTTCTTATCCCCAAATGTAATGTACTATTATAAGTACATGTATATAATGGATATATATGATGAATGATACATCTAAATGATGAATATAATTCTGTAATTAAAATATACATACCTCTCATTTATTTTTAATTCCATTAATATGACAAATAAATGAAAGTAGCGTTCATGCGTACGTACGGCTTACCGTCTCCATGAATGGTGCATTTCATTTCTTACCTATAAATGATTATGTAATGTTATAAATACATGTATATTCTGGATATATATGATATATATGATATACAAATCAGGAATGTCATTCCGGATATAAAGAACCTTTGACCACAC
The DNA here is from genome assembly GCA_963277665.1 of Viscum album. NCBI lineage: Eukaryota > Viridiplantae > Streptophyta > Magnoliopsida > Santalales > Viscaceae > Viscum > Viscum album. The sequence continues at coordinate 2,053,105,476 of OY728165.1, forward strand.
GAACAACATGTAATTGTGAGAAGTCCACTTTCGACTTAAGAACCAAATACCGAAAAAATGAACATTATTAACTTAAATGATTACATAATGTTTATAACATGTCAATAATTGATATAAAAGGAATAATGAACTTGTAAAAGGTTCATAATCAAGTAGAAATTAACTCAAGTTTATTATTCAGGACGTTAAAGAACGATCGTGTCAAGTCGGACCTGAGGTAAGGGATCCTACACCTCTCTTTCTTTTTAAGTACACTCTTTTATGTCATTCCTTTTAAGATCATATTTCTTATGATTGGGATGTTCTTTTATATTACTCCTACTGTAATTTTTATGTTCATGTGATGAGAGACCCTATTCTATCTCATCAATCCATTTTGGATGTTTTGAGTGGCGCCGTGAGGCTGCCGAACTTTCGTAAGAGATCTAACCTCTCTCTTTCTTTTTAAGTAATCTCCTCTATGTCACTACTTTTAGGCTCCTATTTGTAATGTTGGGGGATGTTATATTATATTAATCTTTTTGTACATTTTATTGTAATGTGATGAGATACCATATTTGATCTCATCAATCCATATTCGGATATTTTATGTGGCGCCGTTAGGCTGGCGAGTTTTTGTAAGGGATTTTTCATCTCACTTTTATTCCCGTGAGATTTAGGCTAAATTTTCCACAAATTCCATTGAGTGGTGTATGTACTTCCCATCATTCAACTCTTTTTGTAATATACTTTATTTTATGAGTATTTACATCAATGATCTATTGTCCTTCTTTCATGGGGTGTATGTTTTGAAAGATACCCAAGTCGGTAAGGGAACCTTTCACCCTCCACTTTTTTAAAAGAATTATTTTGATGGGTCTTTTAATTTACATATTGTTATGTTGGGATATGTTCTCATATATCCTTATTGATGTAAATTTTATGTCCAAGTGATGAGATACACTTTTTATCTCTCATCAACTCATTTTGATGTGATGCTGTTAGGCTGTCAAGGGAACTTTTTAACCCAATTTTGATTTCTTTGGGTTCAACATGTAGTCATTGAATATGTCATCCATTGAATATGTTTGAATGACCTTTTATTGTTTTACACTTAATATCCACTTATATTGGGTGTATTTATATTTTTCACACATATTTTTTATATTGATTTGTCCTTAATTTAAGGATACCTTCTTTATAAGGGATTTCATCACATTTGTCATTTCTATTGAGGGTTCACTGTTGTTATGCAACAATTCACTCTTATATGGTGTATATACTGTCCTTTGGAGTATTATATAATGAATCCATTTATTCTCATGATATTATATAGTTCTGACTAAATGTTATTCCTCAATTATTGTATTCAAGTGTCTCTAATTTTGGTAAAACCCCTTTAAAAAAATGTCATTTTAAATGTTTTAATTATTTGTTCTTATTAATATCCATGTTTTAAAAATGGATTTAAGGATTTATTTATATGGATATTAATGGTTTAAAATTTTAAGCTTCAAGGTGGTACGAGACACTTTGATTCAAAAATCTCTTTATTAAATGTTTTAAATGGTTTTGAAAATGGTTGTGATAAAGGATTTTATTATGATATATTGTGATGTGGAAATGTTATCATTCCTTTATATTGGTTTTATGTTTTATGATTTTATATTGGTACTTGGACATTTTAATGGGTGGTTACATTATAAACCATATGACAGGTGGTGCCGTGAATACCAGGACGGGTGGTTACGTTATAACCTCCAATGCATTGGGTATGGAAGTCGGCCGTATGGCTATTCCATTAAGTATGTATGGAAATTGGCCATATGGTTATTCCACTTAAGTATGTTTATGTCCCAAGTTACCTTTATATATGTTATGTGTTCTTTATATGGGTTTTATGGTAATCCTTTGGTTACAAAAAGGTAAGTAATGATAATTTTTTTTTTCAGTGAGGAGTTTTTACTACTTCTTGAAGGTGAAAAGTATTACATTGATAAAGTATTCATGGTTTACTTGTTGTTTTGAAAAACTAACAGTTCTCATTCTTTGTGTATCCCTTACTGAGCTTCTTATGCTCATCATAAGTTTTTGAAATGTTTTTCACAGGACTTAGTGGGGAATAGGGTCAAGGATGGGATCAACGGAAAGTCATGCTACCTAAAACATGGAACTATACATGTTTCTTTTTAAGAGTTTTTATTTTATGGAAATTTAGTAGAAGCGACTACTTTGTAATATTTTGAGATGTAATAGTTATGTCCTAATTCTCTAAAACTCTAAACCTGAAAAGATCCTCAATGTGAATTACTCATTTAATTAATTATTAAGTAAGGTTTAAGGCTGGGGCCTTATAATTTTTGGTATCAGATTACGGTTTAGTCATTTATTAGAGATAAGGGTAAAAAATATTTTTATAAAACATTGGGGATTGGTTTATGTATAATATAATATCATAATGTTTGGTAAAATTCATGAATTACTTTGGATAATCCCAATATTTCATTGTAAATTGTGTTAAAATTTTGGAATTCTATAATTTTGTTTATAATAATGTCGTTTTCCACTATGATTATTATTTCTCACATTATGAATTTTGATTTTAGTCAATTAATGTAACCCAAAAAATCAAGTCAATGATAAATATGATAGAATATGCATTGATTTTATATCTAGGAAAAAAAAATTTATTGGATTTGGAATGTTTAATCATTCTACTAGTCTCAGAAAAAATTTATAGGACTTGAATCATGCCACGATTCCAAGTGATCAAAAGAGGGAACAACATCAATATCCACCATCTATTTGAGGATCTTCTTATCCACAAGTGGATGAGTGATGGATCAGTAATATGGAGAAAATATTTTCTATTCATAAATTATAGGGGCATAAAAAAGTTTTCTTACTTGTTTATCATCTAGAAGTCGAAGAAAATCAATGGTGGAAGCCTATCAAGCATTTAAAGAAAATGGAATAAAATGAATCATTTGAATGATATGTGTTTAATGTAATATTCATCCATAACTAATTCCCACATATTAAAAACAAAAATATAGAGAATTATTTTATTTATATTAAGTTAAAGGATGATGAATCCACAAGTACCTGTGAGGAAAATTGTATAAGGCATGCATGGCATGCCTATGGTATAATTATCTTTGCTGAAAGTTAAATCGATTGAATCTTTATTGACGTAAATCAAATACAATGAAGAGAATTAGATATTATATAATTTAGTATCTATGATAAATTTTTTGATGTATACTCAGATTAAAAATTTAAATGGGAAAATCCCAATATTATTATGTTTTTAATAAGAATAGAAGGATAAAGTCTCAAGAAAACTTGAATAAATCAAATGGAAGCATAAAATTATACCCATAAACATACCATAAATTTTGGAAGAAATATATAGGAATGTTTTTTTGGTTATTATCAAGTTAATTAACTGTTTAAATGTGGGATATAAAACACATTAATTTATAAAATAAATGAATCTATCATTTAATGAAATAAACGTAAATATGACATCATCATATAGACCCCCAACGAAAAAATGCATCAAATATATGGAGTATGGGAATTACTCCAACCATTTCATGAATCTGATTCTATTTTTGGATCAAAATAAACAGTATCCTAAGGCCAAAGTCAAAGGTAAATCTCTAGTGCTCATGTCTTCTGGAGTGGTTTATTGAAATGTCATTCTGAAAGGTACACTTATCAAGCATTGTAGAATAGTTAATGTCTAATTTGATTCCATATACACCCACTCCTTTATATCTAAATAGTTAGATAATGATATCACTGTATCATCTCAAAAATAATATGTTTAGTTAGCTTTTTAAATTCTTAATTAGACAATAGAAACATGTCATGTTTTTGTTCTTCTATTGAGGTTTGTGTGAATGTACTTTCTAAAAATATTTTGATTCTCTATTTTTTTTCTATGTGATTCTTGGAATGGATTAGATTTCAATATATAGATATTTTATCAATTTCTGAGGAAATAAAGTCACATTTCATATTCCGAATAAAAAATTGATCATTTATCGACTAAATAATGAATATGAACTTCCAATGGAAATTGATTCCATATTATTGGTCTTAATTCCTATACATAATGTTTATCTATATCGTTTAGATGGGTATAAGTACTAAATTAATTATAAAACTAATGTATAAGAGTTTTTTTATGTATTTTGTTAATAATTACCGAGTCTTCCACAAAAAAATAATGAAACTAGGAATTCATACAAAACCATAAATGGTGTTATGACTATTTGAATGAATCCAATAGAATAGACCCAACTGAGTTGAAAAAAATAAAAAATAAACTCTAAGACAATTATGATAAGGGAATAATATACTCTATCTCATTAACATGGTGTTCACTTATTCTCTTGCGTAAGATGAAATATGGGTCAATGGATCTTTTCATTAATTATTGAGAGATTAACAAAATAAATATCAAGAAAAATTCTGCACCCTCCATATTGATGTCTAATTTAAACAAATACAAGGATACCAATAATTTAAAAATATTGACCATTGTTGTGGATATCATTAATTTATAGCCAAGAAAGAGGACATACCAAACATGATGCTCTTTACCAGGTGTGGACACTATGAATTTTTAGTGATTCCTTTTGGTGTTATTAATTCCCCAACTATCATAATGAATTTACTGAATATTGCCTTTGGAGACTATCAAAATCAATTTGTGGTAGTCCTTATAAATTATATTCTGGTATGTGAATGAAGATAACTTGAGGATTTTTATGAAGACCAAACAGATGTATAAGCTTTATGAAAAAATCCCCATGTTTGAAATTTGGATTCAGTACATTTAATTTTTGGGTAACATAGTCCCTTGTTACAACATATTAGTAGATCCTTTAATGATATATGTTACTGGTAAATGGGCCAAATGAATAATGAAAAATGAAACTCCTAGTTTTCATTGGTTATTTGGATATTTTTAATGTTTTTTAAAATATTTTTCACGATTATCTAATACAACAATATATTGACTTATAAAGAATTTATGTTCATATAGATAGAGGAATTTAAACATAATTCCATGGAATTTAAATGAATATTGTCTTGTAAACATGTTCTCACACTACTATATAGTAGAGAATGGTTTATGATTATGGTGATGTTTTGGTAAATGAATTGGGATGTGTTCACATGTGACATAATATGGCGTTAGATTATTCCTTATAAAAATTGAATGTACATGATAAATATGACCCAACACATGATTTTGAGTTAGCTATGGTAATTTTTTATTAATGATGAAGAGGAAATATTTTGATGAAAAAATGTGTGACACGTATAAGGATAATGAAATTATAAATTCTATTTTCATTCAAGAAGAGATAAACATAAACCAATGAATATGGTTGGATCTGATTAAATATGATTTCCACTCAATACATTACCACCATGGGAAGGAGAACATGTTTGAATATGATCTGAGATAAAAAATTATTCTTTCTTATTTGTGATGGGGATAAAAATGGTATAATAAAAATGTATTTATAAAGGTTTTATTTTAAGTCATAATGAAAATAATATTTTACTGGGATTAAATGAATTTTTATCAATCTATCAATGTCAGGATTAAATAGGTGAAGAAGGATGATGTAGAGCTCGAAAAGAAGGTGAGAAATGTTATTGAGATTAACCATCATTGTGATAGAATAATAATGTTCCTAAATCATGTATGTTTCTCTCATATACCATATTTGGATTTGGAGTTTTTGGATGATCATATAATTCATCATTGTATATTAATACTAGATGTATAAAAATATATAGGCATCTAAATTATTTCTTCTTGGGAGATGGAATGAAGAGAGATACTGCAGAGTATATTTTTTTGGTCAATTGTCATTTAGTATGTTAATGTTTCTTGATATAGGTCTAAGGGGATTTTATAACCATTAAAAATACATAAATGAAAATGAGAAAACGTCACCAAATATTTTGACATCAGAACATAAAAAACATTTAAAGGCCCTAATTCTACATGATTTATAGTCTATTTACTTATAAAGTTAGAATACATCATTCCTATTAGAGAATATTTCTATATTAACCATATTTATATAATATATAATAACTAATTGAAATAATTTCAAGTAGTACCAATTTAAAATCTATCTGATTATGATCCGGTGTTGACCTATATGTTTTGGAGATGTTTTTCAAAGGTTCTGGATACAGAGTTATTTATAACCACTCCTCACCCAAAAACATATTTTTATTATAATAGGAATATTAAAACACTAGAATACATTTCTATACATAAATAAGTTTATTTTTATGGAGTTAGGGGTCCATAACTTTATTTTGAATAATTTGCTTAAAATAATGGATTGCACTCCCTCATTCAATCGGATCCTTATAAAGTCCTCTTTGTAAAAAACATTATAACTTCTACATATAGTTGGAGAAATTAAGATATTATTATAAGATATATCTAATGAAACTATAGAAAATTATATATTCATTTAACAATACAAAAGTACATAAACGATTCTACAAAAAATGTTAGGATTAAAATTGTTAGAAAGATCTGGGGTTTTATGTGGGTGATATGGTATTCCTATAAATATTTCAAAGATAAAGAGTAATGATATTATCAAATAATGTAATTTTAATACCTAGAAAATATGTTTTTTTTGAAATCCTGATCATATCATGATGAAATATTATCAATTGGCACTTCCACCAAATCTCTCCAATGTACACGATGTGTTCCATGTATCTCTCCTGAAGAAATAGATAATTAATTCTGTACATATAAAAAAATTTGCGGTCATACCACTGTATAATTAGCTAAATTATAATGAGAAACTTATTGAGATTCTTGATCATAGATTGAATGTTCTACAAAAAAACACAAGTCTCCCAGTTAATTTTTGTTCAAAATACTTTATTATATGAAAGCTATATGGGACCCTAAGGATGTGACGAGTAAGTGGTATCCCAATTTATTTTAATTAGATTAATGAATATATATATTTAAATTCATTTTTTAGGGGCATAATATAAAACTTTTGGTTATTAATAAATATTTAAATTTATATAATTTTATTTCATTGAAAATTATATTTCATGCAACAAGAAGATTAAACAAACCACGTAATATTATTTATATATAATGTCTATGACATAGCCTCACCATTATGTTGGTGGGCATGAATTGTAATAAATACAATGTCAAAAATATAAGGATTGTAAATTTATAAAATTAATTAATTAGTTATCTAATGATTAGAATTAAATGAAAAAAATAATAATTTACTGTGACATTTTTTATTTTTTTTAGAATGTAATTATTATTATGTTGATAAATTTAATTAATAAATATTGGTAATTGATTTTAACAAAATCTAAAATTTTTCTTCTTGATAAATTTTTTATCATTCAACAAATATTTTTCAAGGCATATGAGAAGAATAAATCAGATCTTATTATTAAGTTGTATTCTTTTTATAAAAAAAATATTGTTCCATATTTTTTTTTACCTTATAACTAATTAATGTGATTTAAAACTATTCAATTACATGAAACGAATTAAATATATAGAATTAGGTGGTTCAAATTTCTTAATTTGGCCACTTTACTTTTTTGTCAATATGAATAGTAACCATAGTAATTTTATTACAATGGTAAGTGTATATTTGGTAATTTAGGTTAAAAATTATATGGATTATACATGAACCTAAAGCAAACCTAAATTTTATTGCATTATTTTATTCAATCCATAACAAATCAATGTTCTTTATATGGCATTTTTTCATTCATGTGAGATTATGACCATTACGGTATTTTATTTCATGAAAAGGCATACATGTCACACATTTATTTTTAATATGTATAATATTTTTAATATGGAATTGACTAGATGATATGAAAGATCTTATATTTTTCTAGGTACGTCTATATCCATATGGTTTTCATTTTTTTCATTCATGTGAGTTGTTCCGCATCTTAAAACCTTGGTGGTTATGTTCCATTATGGACACCAGTCATTTAAATAACCATCGTTACAGGATTTAAGATAACATGAGAGAATCATAGAGTATCCATGTGAAGATATGTTTTTCGGGGAAAATTTTATAATTTCCAATGATGTATGTAGGTTTCAATTAATTTAGTATGCCTATAAATGGGTTACCAGATACAATGGGTTTTTGGATGGTTGAGGAGAATTAACAGGGGTGTTTGAAGTTTATAAGGACAATGGGTTGAAAAACAATATTTAGAACATTTAAATACCATGAAAATGGTTTAAAGGTCTTGTACTGTTCATGTTTTTTTAATAAAATACTCAAATGAGAAATTTTTTAGCATATTCCATTAAAAATAATTAAATGACATGTAACTGATTTACATGTCTTCTAAGTCCATGATCAATTATTTTAATGTATATTTTGCGGTTGATAATCATTTCAATACCATTAATCATTCCCCTCTCAACTTTAGGTCATAATCTAAGATATTTTGGAATGCCAACCGACCTTTCGAATGTTCTGAAAATGTAGTAAATCCTTGGTAATTAGTTTAGGTTGGGGTTTTCCACTATCTCCCCTAGTTATCCAATTTTTACAAAGAAATAAAATGACCAAGTGCACTATTAGTTTGGATTTTGTTTAGTTTTTATCTAAAATCCATGTTACAATAGTCATCACCTTATTCCTTGTGACTATTTACCATTGGAAGATTTATTGTATCTTCAGTTGAAGGTCACAGTCTAAATCTCGACCCCTTTGTTTGATATTTTAAAAGTAAATGTAATATCATGATTTGTAATGTAATGTGAGTTTAAATTAATTAAATTAAAAATAAGATTATACATTGGTTTCTATTGATTTTAATTGGTTCTAAACTATCTTATTTCTACCCATTGGTTGAGCAAATATTGAATATAATTGAATTGGAAAATAGATTATTGTGTGTTCAATTTGATAATGAAACATAATTTGTTACTTTATTTAGAATCTCAATGTAATTTAATACTAGAATATAAATTGACTATTTATCATTTTTTATATAAATGAATTATTTTATTGAAATAAAAATTGAAAATTCAAAAAATATACTATTTGTGATTATGATGCGATATTTTGATATCTATGCGGTTTTGACAAGATGAATGGTCCTTGTTGAAATGATTATATATCATGCATGGAATTAGTATGTTCCCAACTATATGTTGTAACTAAATTATTGAGTAGGATTAGCACAAGTCTATGATGTAATTATAATAGTTAGTGGGCTCGACCCAATTCTATGTTGTAATGCATAGAGGGCTTTGACCCGAATGTTGTAGATTATTGGGATTTGACCTGGATTTTTGTGATTATACAATGGAAATATGGTTATTGTTGGCATGGTCATTAGACATTCTTGGAGATACTATTTAATTATTCTAAAACAAGTTTTTTATTCCAATGTTATGTTTTTTTTCATGGTCGTATGGCATGTTTATAGATATTCCAGAATAGAGCCAAAGAATTTTGTTTTTGTATATGATTAATTGTTGAATTTATTAATACACATATTTTACAATTTATTTCATAAAATTATTATTAGACTAGTTTTTTAAGATACGGTTGTATCAAAATATTGATTTATACTCACACACTATTCATGCCTCCATGAGGTACTTGATCAGATAACATGGATGCAGGTTTTGAAAACTGAAGAGGACATTCCTATAGATTGTTTCTTGTTGGATGGGCATATTATGGATGTGAGATTGAATTTAGGGTTTGGGACCATGGAATTATGAGTCTTTGATTGAGCATTCCATATTTTTAGTAGTATTGTTTCTTTCATGACATTTAGTTAAATTATAGTACATAATTTCATTTTTCCATTATTGTTAATAGGATTATTCAGTTGGAATTTATTATTAGATTCCACTATGTCTGTACATTTTTTTATTTATTTTATATGTACTATTTCATTTATTATGAAACCTCAAACTATTAGGTGTAGTATACACATAGTACATTTCTCACCCCACAACTAGTCAATAGCCTCTAGCGTAACAGGATGAATACTTGAGGACTTATAAATGGCTCTTTTTGGACATGTGAGTGAGTTCAGGATTGGGGGATGCTAAAAAGTGGAATTTAATTAGAATGTTTTATTCAATTTTTAATTTTAATTTGGGAAATTTAGAAATGAGGCTAGGCTATGTATGGACTTAGTAATGATCCTATGAATGTGATCTACATACACATGTATGGGGGAAATTCGAGTGCCCTGGGATGGGAGTGTTGTTTGTATTATGTTCATGTTTCAGTTGATGTTATTTCACCCTTTGTTACTCACAAGTTGTGTGATATTATTTTCATATGACATTATTGGTTATAGATATTTATATCAGTGGATCAGTGTGGTATGAAATTTTTATTCAGGTATCATAATAGTTATGTAGGGATATATTGACAATCATTTTTCATGATTGAATAATATTTCATTTCATGTGATATACACTTTCTCTTTTTAACTATGATATGATATATCTGTTATTCATGATAAAAAAAATAAATTATATTAATTTACATGTCCTGTTTAATGATTTGTAATCCTTGTTTATAGGGATCATGAGTTAGTGGATATCTAAAATTTTCACCTATTGAGGTTGACATTATTTTTAACTAGTTTTATAAGGTGTTGATTTTTCATGAATAGAAACTTAAACCACATTATATTTGACTTGATCATTAGAAGATTAGAAATAATAAATATCCTAAAATAGTTGAACAAGATATTTCTATAGGTCTTGTGAATTAAATGGATTTTATTCTTTGAGATATCTTACCAAGGTTCATGTGATCCCTGGAATGTGAGAATGTCTGTACTCTACCTATGATGACTACGATGATAAGAGAGTTTCAATGATAACATCTGGATATAATTACATGGGAATTAGAACCCATGGAATATGAGTTCTAGATATAGTTCATCTAGATGATCTTTTAACAACTTTATACACACATTGATCATAAGGTGAATCTTGATAAATATATGCTTCGTGGACCTACCAAACATTTGTGTGATATTATATAGGATGATGGGTAGTATAATGATATATTTTTTATATACATTTATATGAAAATCATAATATATTTCTATATCTGGACATTGAGGGATGAATAATCTAGTGAGTTCATGCATCTAACATTGGAGTTCATGTTACTGATGGACTATGTTGGAAGTTTAAACGACCAGAAACAATTTTCACAATCTTTGGTAACTGATGAGATCTACAGGGTGAGAAATTATTTGGTTTGTGATTTTTATGATATCATATAATTGGTGAATATTTTTCTTTTGATAATGTTTAAAGAAGTGAAAAACTAGGAACTATTCACAGAAGAAAATCGGGGAGAGGGCCATAGTCGTAGCACATATATTTCATTAGGGTGAATTGGGAGCACTTCTTCATGAATGAAGAAGAACTTATATGGTATTTTCCTCAAAGTTAGTTATGCAAAGAGTAGTGAGTGAGTTGAATATACATCTCATGACCATGTACTATTGCAGTTTTATAAGCCTGGAATGATTGGCCTCAATTTCCTGTAGCGCCCCTTCCCCACAATTGAGTGTCATATCTATGGTAAACTAGTCCATGATTAGATGTATTGTTTGAAATTTACATAGTAGACTAGTGTTTGGGGATTGGGATATGAGCCTATGTCAGGAAGGACCTTAGATACGCCTTAGCATGTAAGTTGACCGAGTTCTATGTTACATTTAGGCCAAAGAAAGGGATATAGTACTGCAATACTAGATCAGATGTACGAGATAAGGGAAATAGCTTAGGAAAGTTTAACTACATCCTTGGGGAATATGTAAATTTAATATTCAGGTTATGAATACTAATCTAAATATCATGTTTGCATGAAAATATATCATTTGAGGTATGATTCTTTTTTCTCCTCATTAGATTGTGTTTTGTTTAATGCCTAATAATCGAATTATTTCTTTTCATCCCTTATTGAAAAATATTTTTGGATTGGCTATAGAAATCATGGATAGTAATATTACCATAAACACAACATTGGGAGTGTGATAATAGAATATCAAACATTACAGGGCATGTTATCTAGATATTGGTGGTTTATATATCTTTTGGGAACTGGTTTTTCTAGAAATTACATTATTCGACTATAGTATTGGTATGGATTTGAAGGTTATTTACCATGATCATATCAACTATTAAAAGAGGATTGTTACCTCACTATCTATATAAGGGGGATTTTATTTTTCATTATGGTTTGTGGGATCTTCATGGGAGTTATGTAGGACCAATTTAATGTAGATTGGATTGTATCACAACTTATATTGTTGGAAATTCAATATATGATTGTGGAATACATTAGGAATATTTTCATCAAGTGGTAGTCTATTTTCAAGATGTTTTTACCTAAATATTTCAATGAATTATTTCTTGAGTTTTAGATCATGTTCCCCATCTATTTAGTGATTGGAATATATCTTTTTTCTATCTTGCTTATATAATCCCCCAATGTGCTTCAAGTGTTGAAATTTCAATTGGATGATCTCGAATATAAAGGATTCATACATCATAGAACACCTCCTTGGGTTTTATATCTTCCTTCTTCACGAAGGCTCATGGGACATCATTCTTATGTTTGAATTAGAAGAGGTTGGACCAGATGATGGTCAATAACCAGGTAACTCTTCCATGAATTGATGATATATTCGACCAGTTTAGTGGTGATAATATCTTCTTCAAGATCAATTTGAGATTAGGTTACCACCAATTAATGTGGATAATAATGGAAATATATTGGACTACTTATTGGAGGAGGTATAGATTGTATAAATTTGTAGTGATTATGTATGTGTTGAATTGCATACCAGAGGTACTCATGGGGTTGACGAATATATAATTCATCGTATAAAAGATTGGTATGTGTTTTTTTATTACATCTTAGTGTAATAATAGAAAACTAATGATCATTCCAAAAATATTAACATGGTCATGTGTAGATTGATATAGCATTAGCATTATACCATGATGACCAAAATTATTTTCTGGATTAATAACGTGCACATCATAGTGCATGTCATCTGAGAGGTGGGGGAGTCTGTGCACACCGAGAGGGTTCAAGTCATTTTATCTATTTAACAACCTATTATTTTCTTATTTATTTAGATATTTTTAGGTTTATTAGGTTCTAATATGATATTATCCAGGATTTATTCCATTTAGATTCAACAATGTTTGAGTTGACCAAGAAAAGGGTAAATTTAGTTTCATCTAAAATATGTAGGAGATATTATAATGTGATGAAAGGAAGGATGAAATCAACACCGATGTTCATTTTACAGGTGATGGATAAATCATAAACTATGTGCTATGATGCGTCTGAAGTTAGAATCTAAGCCATTAAAATGTCAGAGGATCGAGTGGTTTTGTATGGATCTAGGAAGTTGAGACCACATAAGAAGAATTACCATACTCATGATCAAGATTTATATGTAGTGGTAAATTCCATGAGAACATGGGGACACTATCTTAGGTATTATTGGTTTTTGGTATACATAGAAAATAAGAGTCTTAGGTACATATCATATCATCAGGACCTAAGTGTTTGTTATAGGAGGTGGCTAGAGTATCTAAAGTTTTTATAAATTGAATTGGATTATACAAAAAGAAATGGAAACATCATTTCAGATTCATTGAGCTGAATGATATAGACAAAGGCAGTACAATAGTCATGTGATGAGTGGAGAATAATGGCCCTATTTGAATGTATGCATCTGGAGGTTCAGGTGTCTCATAGATGGGTATCTCTAACCTAGAATACTATTATACACATGAATTTTGAATGGATTAATATAAATTTTTTGTTCAATTTAGAGGGTACAGTTCTGGTAGGATGGTCTCTTGGAAGTGGGAAATCTATTCTTTTTTCTGGTCGAGTATGGGAACCTACAGGATTGTGTAAGGAATTGCTAATGGAAATTTCTTGATTCAAGATGGGTGGTGTATCCTCTTTTGAAAAATATGTTTCACGATATCTATATATAGAAATGGTGGTTATGAATATAGAATAATGTAGTGGGCTTCTTTGATTGATGCTTCTATTTTCATCATGAGAATGATGACCCTTAGAGGCTAACTGGGACATTGCATCCTTTATCCATTTCTGATTGGAAATGAAATGATGTAACTATTTATTGTGTGATCGGATTTCTTAGGACAACCCATAAGAATGTAGTATTGTGGGTGATAATGGATTTACTGAAAAAGTTATCCCACTTATTATATACAAGTTATATCTTAACAGATGAGGATTTGAGAACTCTTTATGTCTGCATGGTAGTTTTGTTTCACGGTGTTCGCAAAAGTAGCATTTCCATAAAAAGATCCATGTTTTACATTTTGTTTATTCCAGGGACTTCATAAAGATTTGGGATCAAAATTTATTTTGATAAATATGTGTAATAAATATATTTTTTGTCATTCTAATCAGAATATTCTAGTTCTAGATGACATGATACGAGCGCGTGTTTTTAATTTTGGAGGTTCATATAAGAAAAATATGGTTCTCATGTAGGTTATATATAATTATAAAATAATTTTATCAATTTATATTCCTACTTTCAATGATTTTTATGTAAGTACATGTTATTTGCCTTTTATATTGGTTGAAGGTAGGTGAGTCATCAGTTGTTGGTTCTAGTATCAAAGAGGAAACATCTGAGTTTCTTTTGTTGATCAGACATTAGTTGGTGACCGTATATAAAAATCATAAATCATATAATGACCATTGGTGAGTTCCTATGGAATTTTTGGTAGGTCAATATATTTTTATTTGGGTGTCACCTAGATTCGGGTAATTCTATATTAGGAAAAATGAAAATCTTGTGACCATGTTATTAGGATCACCTGAGGTAGTGCTAGAGGTCGATCTTGTGGCATAAGGTATAACCCTTCCAAATCACTAATTTTCCATGAAAGAAATGTTTCATGGGTCTCATTTTTAGATATATATTCCATAAACATCCCATGTGACATATATAGATAAATTTTAGCTTTATGACGATTCTTCGATTGTGGAAAATTTTATATGGGTTGTGAATCATAGTGAGAAATATAATAAGGGTAGAACTAAGTCATTGGTTCAATTTTGGTGGAATAATGGTCTATTTTAGGATCATACCTGGTAGAGGGAGTATGATATGAGAACAATGTTTCTGTCATTGTTTCCATAGACCACCCAGTGACACATGGATCAACTCAGAGATGATCTGTTATATGGTGGGGAGTTTGATTGATCCCATCTTTTTCTAGGTACATCTCTATCATTGATTTTTTTTATTTTGGGCCAGTCTATCCTCATTTGTATACCTTTGAGGTTGTTTTTTGTCATGAAGACCTTTTGTTTGGATAAATGTAGTCCTAGGTTGTGAGGTAACATGATAAAAATTGAGGGGATCTACATGGACAACATTTTTTTGGGGAAAATGAATAAAGTTCAAAGATGCACCTATGTTTCAATAAATATATTATAGGAATTAATGATTTGTTTGTTAAAAAGTTTTATTGATAAGTTGATGAGTAATAAAAGGTGTTCTAGGATTTTAATAAAGAAAATGGACTAAAACCACATTTTTAGATCATTTTCACATTGTTTAAATGGATTTCACATGAGGGAATGTTCATGTGCTTTTAATAAAAATATCCTAGGTGATGGGTTTTTGGACATAATAAATTTAAACGAATTACACTATGTTAAACTAAATTATATTTCAGGTGATTTAAGGAAATATTTTTTAATGTATGTCCCACATTTTATTGTCATTTAATCTAACATGCACCTTCCCCCTCTCAAAGCCATGGAATCATTAAGGAGATTATGGAGTTTCAAATTACCTTCCATATGTCTTCATAACATATTAAATATATGAAATGTGGTTTTTTAAGGTTTTTCCATTCTTTTAATTTTTTCTCCAAAAGTTGAGGTGAAATCCTTTTAATTGGTGCACTGTTGGTTTTGATATTGGTCATTTTTATAACGGATACATGTTACGATCATTTTTACATTATTCCTCATGATAATTTTATATTGGAATATTTTTTTCAACATCATTTAATTTTAGGGGTATAAATCTTAACCTTATGGTATGCAATTTTCCAGGCAACATTCTCGGCCACATATCCACTAAACTGACGACCCGATCTTGGTTTCCACATGATCTCAGGCATGAATCCCTATATAATAAAGGATTTTGACTAGAAAATAGGGTCTAAATGATTATGTGGGGATATTATACCCTCTTTACCAAATGAAGACTTAATAGATGACAACTAAAAAAAAAAGATGCATGTAAACATAAATATGGACCAATATTTCATTTCCCAAAACCTCATTCAATATGAATACATGATTCAATACCAAAACCAAAACCAAAAATGAAAATATGATATGGAATGTGATACAGTTCAATGTGTGAAAAAAATACCAAAATAATGAATCACTAATGAATTAGAAAAATGGTCCTGAATCCTTTTCTGGATCCCTCATCCATTCATATATTAAGCCCAAATCACAGATTTAGCCTAGGTCCCTTTCCCTTATCTTGCACATCAACCATGAATTATACATTGGTATCGAAGGGTGTTCCAAGAAGGGTGTGTGTATAACTTAGAAGGCCACTACCATTGGTGTCTAAAAAATAAAAATTCTAATAATAGTTTTTTAGATGCATAAAATACTATAGGGAACAAACTATATTTACACGATCCATCATATTAATCAATATTTAAATTTACCACTTTTACAATGTGTTCCCAATAATTATCATATTTATTAAATCCACATCAACATATTCTGGTCAATGAAAAAAACATATGGTTATGTTTAACTAACACACATGTGAAACTATATGAAAACTAAATATCACTAACATACTTTGGAGAATCAATCCAAGTACAATAACTCACATTGGACCCTCTCTTCACTTCACAATGAATCCATCTATAGGGACCCAAAGCCTCAGTCCAACACCCTATCCTATATAATACATCTGTAGGCTTAGAGAATCAGTTAGGAAGACCTATGGGAGGAGCCTCAGTCTAGTACCTCACATTTATATTAATCAATGTTCACAATCTTCTGTAACCATAACACATTTATCAAACCTAAACCACTTCTAATAAACACATTAAATATTTTCCAAAGCAGACCATTCAATATAAGACCCATAATAATTCCATAACCAATTTACCACATCCCATTTACATGTCTCCAACCAATGTTCTAAATCATCTTTTAATGGACTTAGAATATTTTCATAATTACCCTTTACTATACATAACTCATTTAGCTAATTAGTATTGTACCAAAAATCCCCATATACATGGATAAGAACAGAAACAATTACTAGTGGTTTTATTTAATAATATAGGATAAAATTTCAACATATTAACAGTGTTATCTTTATCAAAATGACTTAATTATGTACATAACATTTCAATTTTCATGTTAAATTAGTGGAAAACCCCATGGGTGGCCTTTAACATAGAACATTCAACCTCAATGCATCCCATGTGGACAACGAGGTGTTCAATCAATCATTTACACAACCAATTTACCATATAATCTAAGGAAACCTATGTGGATAACACAATGTCACCAAATCAAAACCACATACACATAAATAAATCGATACGACTATATGATAAAAATTTTATACGACCTTCCTCGATTTTGAATGCAACCTCCCACTTAATCTTAGATTTTTATTTAGATAACATCACCATTAAAATCCTCAATCTAAGATCTAATAAATAATGTTGGTTTTATGTATTTAGAATAATATATTTAACTACACAATCACTAATCTGAGAAAAGGAAGGAAGAGAAGTGTTAAACTCACCCCGTGGTTTGGTCTTCATACAACGATGCTCTAAACATATTATAAATAAGGGAGATCAATCCTAAAAGAGTTTAGGGTGATTTGTTTTTATCATACTATTTTAACATAAAGGGGAGTAAATTTGGGTGAAGAAACATAAATAATAATGGGGAAGGTAAATTTTTAAATTTTTAATGGCGCGTATGGTTTGGCTGCATGGTTCTCCAAATCATTCACCAACAGTGTTCCACACTCTGTCCAAGAGGGAAACTAGGCCACACAGTTTAATGAGAGGAACATATGGTTTAAAAAACATTGTGGTATAGCTTTATCAAATCCCGAAAAGTTTGGATTCCCCGTTTAACAATTTCATAAAACTTGTTCCCTACCACCAGCAAAGAACAATTAGGGTGCACAATTACTGCTAACCATGTTCCAACTATGAAACATGCACTTGGAGAATAGTTTCTCCTATCTTTCATGTCTCGAAACATCATAACAGCCCTAAGATTCATTATACACTATGCAAACATTCCATGAACCAATATAAAGGTATTTAAACCATAATTTAAATAAGAAAGATCCTCATTTAATGTAAGGGATCCTACAACCTACCAAAATTAAAAAGTCTTGTCCCCAATATGCACTACCAATCATCACTAAGCTTTCAACGTAATGAATTTTAGTCATTGGGATCAATAATATATCTCTCTTTCTCCAAGGGTTACTGTTCAAAATTATCATGTCTCCACAAAACTACAACCAATGGATAAGTCATTCTTCACCTGACTTTCATTCTTTGATCCACAATATGAAGTAGACGTTCCTCGAAGGGCGCATCTTCATCATGATCAACATTCTCATCATAAATCACATTTGATGGGAAGGGGGGATAATTCTAAATATGTGACAAATGAAAAGAATAGTTCATTGCATCATACGTCTATGGAAGATCCAATTAGTATTCCACAAGCACGATCCATTCTACAATATGAAACCACTCAACATACATGGCTTCCAACATAACATGATTTCAAATCTAACAATTACCAATCATTGGAAACACCCGAAGTAGAAGACAATCAAATAATAAAAATTAATTTGGTCAATGTTTTTGCTCAACATATGAATTATACCTTATCTAAGCCATACCCATGTGTTTCTAGATCAATATAAACTTTTCTCACATCTACTACATGAGACACTTTGCCAAAAACTCTGATTCCCCAATCTCTATGCAACAAAACAGTGACCTTCACGACCAAAAATAGAGCTCATTATATGGTTCCATCTAAATTTTCTCCTAGAAACTGTTGATTTAGGAGAAATCAAATAGATAAAACTATTTCTTCTAATATCCCTTAATGTATAATACCCATTCCCCAAGATGTCCCCCATCACAAGAATAATACAAACAAACTACATTTCTATCTATAGATGGAAAGAAGTAGTCAAATTAACGTTGGTACAAAGTGACTATTATAACCCCTTAGAAAATCAGGAAGTAAAACACAGATCATGATCCAAAATTATAATCTTTGTAACCCCATTCATCCATACTATCTATGGACCATACAAAACTCCCAACTCTTTCACTATATATATCTCTCGAACATGTAAGAAGTGTTCCACCATGGTCAAGTAATACCCAAATTCCAAAATTGAATCATTATTCTATGTGTTTATTATAATACCTACCATAAAATACATTATGACTTCATCCCATATCCATTATAGAATGGGAAAATTCAATAACAAACCCTTAAACCGTCGATGATCATTTTCTCCTAATGATAGGTGTATCATTGCAACAAAAAACCTTCAACCTCATTATTTATCTCAGAATGACAATAATTCATATGAAGATCATGATAAATTTTGGTCAAAATAGTTTTCACACACACCCTAAAAATGAAATTTTTTCCATTTTCTCTTCCCACATACAAGTAGGTACAATAAGAAGGCCATGAAGATAAATGATCCCATCATCATAAATAGATAAATCAACACATGCCACCCCACATTCAAGACTTTTCAATAAATCTGAACACTATGGATCAATATACATCCTCACCTTGGTCTAAATAAAAGGAGTGGACTCAACTACTATCGATGTGATGACCAATTTACCCTATTCATTTTGAAAATATATATGAATATGAAAAAATATCTATCATCCGTTACTAGAAATTAGGTTTTTGAATCACATGATTTTGTTTTTTCTTACTCAATGAATACGAAACACTCTTTCCCATTCACCTTGTAATATTAATATCATATTATGAGAAGATTTACATTAGGATTTTATGATTGGTATGCACCAAAAACCATTATTCAATCATGTAATTATAATAATAAACAAAATCATAGACAACCGTATCTAAATCAAGATCATGTGTAGTGTAATTCTATTCATGAGGTCTCTACTCCCATGACCCATATGCCAAAAAATTTTCTCCCGGTATCATGAATTCCACATTCACAACAACTAAAGTGTTAACAGATATGGTTTAATCTTAAATTGTCATGGGTAGGATCCGAATTGATATATTAGTCAAGCATTTCATTAACTCTGGGTTAGTATTTATGCACGAATCAGGGAATTCAAACATGAATCCCATCTTGGTCAAGCCAGAATGTGGCACTACTAAATGGGAAATGCCTATAAATAATCATTGGATACATCACACAAGACCTAGAAGTCTTATAATGTAAAAACAATTAATGGGTTTCTCATAATTTACAACAACATTTAGTTTATCATAGTTCACTAAAACATCTTCCTCAGAAATGAATTGGCCCTTGAAATATACCTAGTCAAACCAAAATTGACAATTTTATAGCTTGGAAAATAGACTATGATCTCTTATTGTTATCAGGATGTTTAAAAGGTTCTTTTTATGATATACATGAGTTTGGGATTAGATAAAGTTATCATCCACAAAAAAAAACACGAAATGATCAAGGTACGGTTGAATGGTCTGGTTTATTGTGGCCTTAAACACTGTAGGTGATTTATTTGACCTAAATAGAAATATAATTTACTCATAGAAACCATACCTTCTTCAAAAATTATTCCTCTTAATATCATAAGGTATCACCCTCAACTGAAGATACCACATCCCCATATTAGTCTAGAAGAAGATATATATACCTCTAAATTTATCAAGATGATAATTGATATATGGAAACATATTTGTTTTTCATAATAATCATCTTATTTAGATTATGATAATCAAAATAAAACTATAATTTCCCATCAAATAACTTTTTAAGAAATAACATATCCCTAAGGTGACATACCTTGGTGAACAACATCGTTATTTTCAAATTCCTACAACTGGGCCTTATACTCCAGAAGTTCTTCTTCTGTCATCCTGTATGGCAGAATGAACACTGGCTCAACTCCAGGTATCAGAAAAATTGTGAACTCAACCTCTGTATTAGGAGGAATCCCTGATATGTACTCCATAACCAAATCAATAATCTATTCAACCATAAGTGAAAAAATTGGTGTCCCAACTACCACAACCTCAAGCACAAGATATGGCACATGAGTTGAAATCTCACCAACTACAGACGAACTAGGAATGCATAGCCAATATGGATATCCCATTCCCCATGGTGCACATTAAAATCACCCCATGAGCTGTAAAAAATACGCAATTATGTTATTATCCAATATGTTCTTATTATGACACCCTCCAATCCATTCACTAAATTAGATCAATACCAAACACCTCATGAAAAAACAATTCTCATTATAAAAGTAACCCACCAACCTCAACAGAATATTAACTACATTGCCTGATATTTTTTAGTGATACCCCAGATGGTGTATCAATAGACATACCCCACACATATGTTCCCCTGATAGACCCATCAAATTCACAAAATAAGAAGATATAAAATAATTTGAGACACACTAATCAAACAATGTAATTACAATCATATTTTAAGAGTCATACCTTGAAGTGTAGATGGCCCAACCTTGACACCAACCAGTAGAGGCTGAAATTCCTGAAAATGACATGGACCTCAACCCTATTCTCTATCCTATCTATGAGGTTATTCACTACCCTATTTATATGGATGCTCTTATCTTGAAGCATCACTTCTACCACCCATGTTTGTATGGATCATAATACTCCAACTGACAGGTTGGTATTGAGTGGTAGAACCCCTTTCCATACCCTACATCTATCTTGACCCTCAATCACTACCCACCAACTAGAGGTTTCAATTGAAAATATGAATATTAATCATTCTAGAACATGCTCGACCCTCAACTATTAGTCGAGGATAATGGTTGTGCATGTGTCTTGGCCTACCACAGTAATAATAGAACACATGGTATCTGAATGAAGAGGCTGAACTTATTCCTTGGATACCATATCCAACATCTCCATAATGAGAACCATAGAAACGAAGCCTCCATCTATCAGAATCTACTCCATTGGGCCTATAAATAGAAATCTCATGTCCATCACTCATAGCCTCCTTCAGGTTCCCTTCAGAAAATGTATCCTTATCCACCAACTCAACAAGACTCTTAAGATATATGAAATATACCTAGGACTAGATTTCATATCTATATCCATCATAAAAATGTCACATTATAAGTGACTCATCCCATACTAATGTAGGATCAAATTATGGTAAATTGATGAAGCATCCAACATAATCCATCATTGACATAGTGCCTTATGTCATCCACAAAACCCTTCTACCATCTCTTACCTCAATGAATCTGTATAGAATTTTCCCAAAAATAATTTATAGAAATACATACACAATATAACATTATCCCACTCAGCATGGGCCAGAATATACCACCAGTACCTCACTGGTCCTCATAACATACAATCTTAAAACTTGAATATCTTTTCAGAAGGATTCTCTAAGTTCTCCAAAAGTATCTAGAAGGACCATATCAAGAACTTGACAAGATCAGTTCCAACCTCTCTAGTAAATGACAGATGTAGTTTTAGTAAAAAATCTCATTTTAGATCAACCATGATCAGAGAAACCCAAACTATTAATCTCTCCACCATATAAACAAAATTGGAAAAGACTCCATTGAAATATTCTTTCCAATTTCCTCCCTAGGGCAATGGGGGTTGTTTCACCACTATAAATAGTGAATTCATGGTGATATCATCATTACTACTAACCTGTAAAAAACTTTTTGGTTTAATTTATCTATTATTTAAAACATATGTCTCAAAACACATAAAATAATTCCTTCTTAGTTTACATAAAATTAAGATCTGTAATATCCATAAATAACTCATCTCGTAAAAACTAACCCAAAAGAGATGATAAAAACACCATCACTACCCTCAACCGTCCCTGACATGGGATATTGTTAGTATGGGGTAAACAACGTAAATATAAAAAAAAATTTCTTCAAACACACATTCTAACTTCTTCACTTTCATCAAGATGATTCTTTCTCATTTTGGGATAAATTTTCATCTTTAAAACTCAAAACAATACATACCAACATTTAATCAATTAATAGTATTTCATGAAGCACCAATTGAACCATTAAATTCATTTTTTCATTTCCCCAACTACATCATCTCAATTAGGATGTTTTTATTACGATAACAAGGATGATGGAAATCATTTTACATTCCCAGAACCTACATGATATCCCACAGTATATAACTATCATGATGCCTGTCACATAAATAATTATACTTATAAAATGACGTATTCCTGTATAAACATCATTACATACTTTTCTATGATTAAAATCTCAAGAACTCCTCATATCCCACAACAAGTGAAAAACCCAATGTGATATATCATCCAACTATAACAACGTACCTAATGTACAACAATACCACCATGGCTACTTGGGGTTTCCCTCATACATGGGTTAGGTAATCACATGAATGAAATAATTAACAATGCCTAAAACATCACAATATACCACATATCATTACCAAATAGTAATACACAAGAAATGTAAAAATTCCTCTATTATAATATTGTAACTTTCCCTGCTCAGGATCCACTAAAAAGGTGCCCTAAGCTGAGTCACTACCTAAAATCACGCACGCCACCCTATATTCTAGATGCTAAACATGAAGAGATTGTACAAATAATATCATTGGGAGACAGTACACACTTTACCAGAGTAATCAATATCGGATCACAACTAGAATTAAATGAATAAATAAAACATAATCATGCACCAATATTTCATTTTCCAAAATTATGTATATTAACACAATGAAAATTTAAATATTGAATGTCATTTCATATAGATCCATGTTGGGTTTTCTCAGCCATGCATATCCTAATCCAAAATAACCCATCTGCATAGGGCCCTTGCAATTGTCCTGACCTATAAGTATGATGTCTGCATCAGTACCAAATTGGTCATGATTAGGTTGTGAGTATAACTCTGTAGGAAACCGTATATAGTGCCTAAAAAATATCCACTCTAAAAATAGAAAATATAGATGAATAATTACAAAAACTTGAACATATAAATAAAAAATTTCCATCAATTTAATTAATATTTAAATTTATCTATTTTAATATGCGGCCCAAATGTTTCTCATATTCTTATTATCTACATAGTCCTATGTTAATCAACAAAAAACACATAAGGGACCAATTACCTAACTCCCTTGGGAAACATTTTCATTACCCAATCTCATTAATGAAACTTGGAGCATCGGTACATGTATAATACATCTATTGGGAGCCCTAGTATAGGTGAATTCCAGATGAATCTTTTGGAGGGAAAACGACTATGTATGGAACCCTAACCGATGAAATAAATTGGTGGGCCTAGGGAATCCGTCTGGTCAAATAGTGGGAGGAGCCTTAGTCCAATAACCTGCATTAACATTATTCTATATGAACATGCTTATTTTACCATATCACATTAATAAAACATAAACCACATCCAATAAACATACTCTTTGTTTAAAAAAAATAGATCATTAAATACATAATCCATCATCATTCCTTAACCACTTACCCAGTCTCAAAAACATTTCTCAATCCAATTACGCATTCATTATTTACATGTCACACCATCAACACAATTACCCTTTACTATCATTAAATCATTTAACCTATTAAAATTGTACAAATTATACCCTAATACATTGTTAACATCTATACATATTTACCATTTCTTTCATTCACTAAACCAAGCCGGCATGTCAACATATTCATAATGGGCTCTACATCACAACAATTTTAATCTAAACTTAAGAATTCAATTTTCATTTCTATTGAGGGGATCACCCCATGGGTGGTCCTTAACATAGTCTTATTAACATCAATGAATCTCACAGTGAACATGAGTAGTTAAATAAATCATTTACACAATAATTTTATCCATTATAACAATAAAACCACATGGATAACACGTTAAAACCAAAAGAAAACCCCATACACATAAATAAATTGAAATGACTATGGGATATAACTTGTAGACTGAATATATTTATTATATGGACAATGAAACACTTAAACATAGCATTTGATTTAGTTACAAAAACCCATCGATGATTTTACATATGATTTGATGGGAAAATTATTTTTATGTTCTCATAAAAAAAATTAATATAGAAGCCATTATTGGGAATGGGAAGGATAAGAGTGTTAGACTCACCTATACCTTCAATCTACACCCATTCACATTCTAACTATATTAGAAATGAGAGAGATTGATCCTTGGGTTGTTTAAGATTATTTGGTTATTCACTCATGCTGGCAAAGGATAAATGGTGATAAAAATTGGATGATGGAATATAAATCTACAAGAGGATGGTATATTTTACAATATTTAATAAGACTCACAATATAGCCTTATAGATGGCCAAGTCGTGTTCCAACCATGAGCCACCCTCTATCAAAGAGGGGTCAGGTTGCAATGATTCCGGGGAAGGCCATTCGGTTTGAAAACCCATATGGGATGGCTCTATCCAATAAGACCTGGTTTGTCTTCTCCATTTAATGATATCAGAAACTTTTCAACCTACATAAAGGAAATAATTATTCGAGAGCATGTTACTAATAAAAGTGCGACAACTATTCACATCCAATTGATGTACATTTGACCCTCTATTGCATGTCTCAAGCCCCTCGAACACCTCCAAGATTTCTCACACACCCATTAAATATGACATTAACCTATATAAATGGACTTATACAAAAAATTATAAAAGGTAATACCTCATTAGGTGTATGAGATGTTGCATTCAATGTATGTGAACTATTTTTGGATCACCAACTTAATGTGGTCCTGAATTAAATAAATCTTGAATGTATTATCCATTGGATTCCATTGATTCCAAATGGTTTCTGACAAGGCTTATGCTACCCTTTGTTTGATCAAACCTTGGATATAATTTAATTGGATAATGTCTTAATGTTTGTTTAGGAAGAAATCTTACATACTTGATTTCTTTATATATAATCCCTATGTTATTTCTTATTACTTATTGATTTTACTATCAATAATTTGTGATATTATTGAAATAGGCAATTTAATGTATAATGGTAATTCACATTATTAACAGTTGAAGATTATAGAGTAATATTGTGTTATCCATATTTTTATGATAAGACTTATTATCCTTCATTAAATGATTATATATGTGGTATAGCCCTATAAATTTTACACTTATGTGATTTTATGTAGAAATAAAGAGGACGCGGCCTAGTCCCCTATTGTAATGTTGACAGTGGGAAACCTCAACACAATCCCTTGTTTTAATGATTATAGGGATTTGATACAAATAATCTATTCATTTATGGGATTTATCCTAGATTGTTGGGATTATACCCGGGTTATATGGTTGTGGTAGTAATGGTCATGAGACATGCTTGAAGATATTTCATCATATCTCTAAATCATGTTTTTAGACTATTATCATATGGTTGTGGTTAGAATTGTCATGAGACATGTTTATTGTTATTTTTAATGGATCTGAAGTAGGTTATAGTTTAATTTTATTAATTCATGAACTAATTTATACACTTCTTTATATCATTAGTTTATACATTTATTATTATAATGGTTTGTTTAAACATTGTGGTGTCGACCTACTTAGATATACTCACCCCCTATTTACGCTGTCGTTCGATATCTGAGAAGATTATGTGGATGTAGATTCAGACTAGGGAAAAGGACCTTGATTTAGATTGTTGTTAGATGGATAAAATAATTTATTATGGTGGGAATTACATAAGGTTAGGGACCAAAGTAATTTGAATCCTTTTTTTATTTTTCAAATATTTTACTTGTATTTTTTTTGGAATGAAATTTAGTTACATTCCAACATGTCATTATATTATTCAATTATTATTTATTAGAGTATTCAATTTGGTTCTATTGTAGGTTTCCATTATGTCAACAATTTTATTTTGTTCATTTATATGGATTATTTATACTATTATGACTTTTTATTATTTGGATTAATATATACCCACTCTATATTTCACACCCCACTACTAGTTACTGGCATCTAGAAAATGGGAAAGTGCACTTTCCATCTTGTAAAAAATAAATTTTTCCCTTATGGGAGAGTTCCGAATTGGGGGATGTTATATTGTATATTAGACTATAAATATTGTGTCAATATATAATGAATTTATCTTCATATTGACAATTAATATGTTCTTTTTGGTTATAAATTATTTATTCTAAAGACTAACACAACATTAAAGTAGAAATTATTAAAACAATAAAAAATTCAAATAAAATATATTAGAAATATTATCAATTTTTTAATTTGAGATAATAAAGGTTATCCACGAGTTTTTTAGATTAAGATGACATGTTTTGTCTGTTTGAAAATAATTTTTTTAAATTATATGTTTTTTCATGATGTTATAAAAATTAATGAGATAAAAAGTGTCATAATTGACATTAATGGTATTTTGTTAAAATAATATTTTATTAAAATATTTAAAATCAAATAAATTATTAAATTGGTAAAAATGGGATAATATATGGTCACAATGGATGACACATATCCTTTTATGAGTCAACATATTCCATATATCTAAAATTTTAACCTTTGGTGAGTGAAAAAATATGATAGCATAGTTAATGTCAAATTAAGTTAATTATGTAGTTAAACTAAATGATACGGTTTCAAATAGAACATAAAAATCTCAAAATTTTATATCATAATGATATTTAAACCATTTAATAATCTAGGTTTGAAATAATTTCTATTTGTAAGTGTTTTTCATATAATAGTCTTATTATATTTTATTTTCTAATAAAATTACAATGTGTCCCTCGCCAAAATTATAAAAGTGAACATCCTCCCTTAATTAATTACACCAATTTCATCCTTCTATAATAATTATACTATTCCCTTTTCTCTTGTCAAATTCCATATACACATTTTTGAGATTCTTGTATTCCCAAAATATCCAGCCCATAACCATTTAAAGGAAATACAAAGGTTCCATTTTAAAGAATATGTGGTTGCCCAACCTAATCACTTTATTTTTCAAATCCTTTTTCCCATCTCTAAATATATTGTATTTATAAAAAAATAATAACTTTAATATCCAAAATAATATAAAATTTTACTATGGTTTCAAATCATTTTTCTTCATTTCTAGCAGCCAGTTTATGGGTTTTCGGTACCCAAACATACAACCACAAAAAATTCAGACAACAAAATCCAATATAGACTTAAACTTCATAATAACCAGATTTGCCTCTACATCCCAAGTAGGAGTCCTCTTCACTAGTAGCCAATTCCAATTCCGGATGCCTCCAAAAGCTTCCACATTGAACCCAACTCATATGTTGTTCAAGAACAGATTGATCTGGGTATGCTTTCTTGATCATGCTACCCTATTTAAAAGACAATGTCACCTCGTTATTCCTCTTTGATGAAGATCTAGTCTGCATCGGCCTCAGATGAAATGAGTAGTCCTTCCTTGGTCTTCTTCTTGGTGTAGTAGACAAAGGTCCATCAGCTGTAGCCATAATCTGATTCCCACTTTTAACAACATCATTGAAAGAACGACCAACTGGACTGCTCACATTCTCTTTCCCTCCCCTAGAATCCACCCTTCCAATTCTGGATCGCTCCCTTAAAGGCGAATCAGCAAACTATGAGTTGTTCCCTGGACTCTGGACTCGAGTATTACATTCCATCAAAGGGAGGTGCCTATCCTCAGTAGGATCATTTTTTCACAAATGGTTCGATATTATCCCCCATCCTCTAGTCTGTGCTATCCACCAAAGGGTCGAGCCTTGACACATTATGAGTGTTATCCACATTCATGATACATGCTTCATGCCCCAAAAATTCGATCTGTTGATCCTCCCTGGACTCTTCACCAACCGAAGCTAGATCGTGCACCCTACGTTCAACATGCTGGTCATCCAAGGTCTCCATAAAAACATCACCACCTACCACAAAAACCTCCTCTAGATCTGCATCCAAAAGTCTTCAGAAATCCCTTCAAACCTATTACTCAAAGATATAAAAGGTTTAGCTAGAGGATTGAGGCTTTTAGAAGCCTTATCACCCGTGGTGAAGTCCTTCACATCACTGACCTCTCTTCCTTCCCCACTCTGCTCTAAAACTAGACCAGACATGGAAGCAGTAGGTACTCCAAAGTCCCTCCTTAACCTTTGGAAAACCTCAGACACCAACGGATTATCCTGGTTCGGCTTAACAGCGGACGCTTCAAGGGCCAGGTCTTCCTCAAAATACACTTTACGAGGACTCAAAATATTGACAGCCCCAGCAGCACCCAAACAACGAGGACCCCTTCCTTTGACAACCTATTCCACACCTATCAAAACCAGACCCTCCTTAACACAACTTCTAGCACCATCCTCAGTGCTCACAGAAGCTAAATTCCCATTACCATGAGCCAACATCAACCATGACTGTCATTCACTTCGGCAAACCTCAACCGAATGTCCCAATCTCTTGAAAGATCCACAAAACTCATTACGATTCTCATAAATGACTTTCTGTTTACAACGATATTCCTCACCGATTTTGATCCAAATAGAATCAAAGGGGATGCGATACGCATCCATTTCAATACACACCCAGGGGTTCACCAGATGGAAAAACGCCTCAGTATGACTATAAGAGAAGAGGTATATACCAATCATATTTCCCAACATGTGGATAATTGAAGGATTTTGAAATGGAAATGGGAGGGAAGGAAAACGTACCCAAACTGCAATGGAAGGCGAGTCGCGGTTCATATGAATATTGAAAGACCAACACAAAAGCATAAAATGATATCCATTGAAGCTGTGAGGAGCCCTCGACCAAGCTTAGATGAGGTCTTTCCCTGAATCGAACCTTATCATGATTTTCTTATTGTCGAGTAAACCAACCACTGCTCTATCTTAAAGATCCCAAGATCTGAATACAAAACGTGGGAAGAAACTCCGAGTTTGAGAAGGGTCAAAAGGACCTAGCTCTCCCACGAGACGACGATTCCCCCTCCCCCACCAAGGGGGGGAGGAGCCAGCACAGAGGCCGACATCATCACCGTAAGGGAGAGTCCATCGCAGAGGAAACCCTAAACCGTTTTTACTATGGTTATTCAATCACCATACACTCTCATTCACATCAAACAATAATTGAATGCATTGATGGTGTGTATTACATGATACCATCTCCACATGGCAATACATTTCATTTTTCAACAACATATTTTAGGGATTATTATTCTGATGGGATTAATGTTTATATAATTCATTAATGAAATTATAATTATTATATAATTTTAATATCATATCTTAATTTTTACTATCCAATCCTTTATGAAATGAAAATGGCGTTTGTGCGTATGTGTGGACTACCACCTCCACGATGCGATGAGATTCTTTTATCAATTATATTTTAAATGGATGATAATAAGGATGAATTTGATAAATATATATGATATATGTTATATAATAGTAATTCATTAATGGTGAATTTTTTTATGTTCCTTTTATTCAATCAATCGAAAAAATGGATACAGTGCTCATGCGTACGTATAACCTACCATCTCTATGAATGATTTAATTAATTTTTCTATAACATATTTTAATGAGTGTGTATATTTATTAATATAATTAATATATATGATTATAAAAACATGAGAAAAACTTTGTAAATTGTGTTACCATAATAAAGGTATATGGTTTGGGACTATAAAACCGAAACATGCTTGGAAAACAAGGCACTTATCACCCATAACAATGATCTTAATAAATATTTATTAATAAAAAAGATAAAAGATGTTATAAATATTTCATAAATATTATGTTACATTTTAATTTGGTTATATAATACATGTTTTGTTAATCCATATTTTATATATAGTAGGTTTGAATGTGAATAGGGAAATGATAGATAAGAAGTAAGGGTTTATTTCACAATCTTAAAATTATTCTCGATTTTAATATTTTTGTCTATATTGGGATAATTATTTGACTATAATCATCCATATACATGTTTTATAAAAAAATAATTATTTTAATATTTTAATTTTATTTTTTAAATTAATTTTTTATCATCTTTATCTTTTTAAATAAATGTTTTAAAGGGAATTTTTATTTTTTTCTAAATGAAGTGCCTTAGGACTTTGTAAAAGGAATATTTTCTTATGTATTTATATTGAATGGATATTATCTCTGTCATGACTACTATTTTCCATTAATATTACCTTAATAGTTTCCATTGTTATTTTAATATAATTTTTTGCAATTTTTAATTGTGTGGTTTTCTAAAATGAACTGATTTCTAAAGGGTAAGGGTTATTTCACGCAATATTTATTAAAAGTGATATTTATTAATTATTATATATAAAAGGTTTCTTAATTTGATGTTTCATAATCTTTACTGGGCAAATGATCAAAGTATGCTATCTTTATTCTTTCTGTGAATATATTATTTTATGTTAATAATATGATAGGTTTTTGGGAATCATTCCCTATCACGGGTTACTATATGATTATTATATTTATTTTTAAGGATCTTATATATATTATTTTCATTATATGATAGCTGGGACATATATATCACTCTAATTCATGGGGTAAATCAATATATTCCGTTTAATAGTTATAGGAAACCATTTGAATTTGTTGGTCTGTTTTGGGAAACAGGTCAATGTTCTTGAACTGTTATGGGAAACACACCGATGTGCTTGATCTTTTATGGGAAAATAGTCTATTTGCTCGATATTTTATGGAAAAAATGTTGATACTCTTTTCCAATTATAGAAAATTTGTTGATGTTCCTGATCTAGTACGTGAAACATGTGTGAATACCTGAACATATTTTCTTGGATGTTAAACATGATATATGAAATGATTTCTATAGTAATGATGGTTCCACTAACATACACCCAATTATTAAATGAACTTATAGTTCACGATTGGGTTATGATGAATTATCATTCTTATAATTCTTGAGTTTTGAAATTATAATTTTTAATTCCATAACGCAAGTTAATGATCTTTTTTATTATAGGTATTAACATTGAATGTTATATTCAATATATTATTCCCTTATCATAAGTTTATTTTTTAAAAGGATCATAAATTGAAAATCACATATTTAACCTTACGTTACATCTAACATCACAATTTAATTTAATTTCCTTATCATTGTTTTTAAAGAATGTGTTTAGTAGGGAATGCTTATGAAGAGTACCATGAGGTTATATCTCTATGAGATATGTTGAATATATTTCACATAATAATAATTGTTTATATCTAATTTCAAAATACAATAATCATTCATTGTTCATATATGGTTCATATTATTATGTATTGAAAATTCATCTGAATTGATTTAACATTTTGGAATAAAAAATCTTAGTCCACTATAAATATTAGAATTAATATTTTCACAATAATTGGGTTTCAATAATTTTTTCACATCATACAACTTCTCATACAAATATATCATATATAGATATTTTTCATGAAGTCTATTCATTTATTTATTATGAACTAATGACTGAAGTAAATGCATTGAAAAATTAGCTGATCGAGTCCAGAATAGAGGTAGAAACTCTTAATGTAGAATCATTATCCAATGATGATTTTTATTAGTTAAAAGTATGGATTCAACTAGTCATGTAGAATAATTCAAAAAATAGAAAACTTGAGAAATATATCCCAAGATTATTTCATTATAAAACAAATCTAGATGTATGTCTCATGTGATTGACATGTTAACTTCTAGTATAACATCTATGTAGCATGAACTCCCCTCTATAGATATGCATCAAGACCTTCAATGCAACTTGATATATGAAACAAGTATTCTAATAATTATAGGGAGTGTAATAGTATATCCTAAAAAATACCACAAGTAAATATGTTCTCCTCTCAATGACAGAGTTTCAATAATTAAATATGATTGAATTTATGCACACAACGATACATGTTTTATTGTTGATGTTCTAAGAAAAATATATGGATCATTGGATGAAAAGTTTCATATTTTAGAGGAATTGTTTACAAATCATCATTAGTTGGTTGTGAACTACATGATATCAGAAACCACTTCTTCAGAAAAAAAATATTGGTTTCTATCATCAAGAATGAAAAATTATATCTAACAGTTTTGAAATTTCAATTGTGAATTCAATTTCTACTCCCCTTATTAGTTTAGTTGGTGTGTCTGATAATCAGTTTGATGTGTTAAGTATGTTTGTTCTTAATTGTGACAACAATGGGGATGTGAATATATTTTTTTATAATATTCTCAAACTATGTTCAGGGGTTTCAGAAATCTATTATATAATTTAAAAAAAAACATCTTGAAGATAATTTTTAGTTTTTGAAATTCACTGTATCATCTTTAAGACTTACAAACATTTGAACATACCATTATATATTACCGTACCGCTACATAATAAATTTTTATAATGGTTCTTTATTCTACTGAGATCTATTCCTATGAGTATCATATGTTTTCTAAAGAATATTAAATACATTTACTTATCACATATATTAAGATACCCCTTATAATTGGGGAATATTTTATTACCTTCGAAAAAGAGGTTTGAAATGTGTTGAGACTACTCTACCCACATATACTATACTATTTAGCTAACCCCAATAAATTAAAATACCGCCTCAAAGACCTCATCTTATTCCATAGGACAAGATTAAATTATTTATTGGTATAGTTAAATTAACACATTTATAATAAAAATTTGAATGGTTTTTTAGTTAACAATTTTAATTTGTTAAATTATCCCCTTTTTATATATTATTTCTCATTATTATATACATTCCCTCTATTCATGTTATTATATATTTATTTTCTATTCTAATATTTCTCATATTATTATCAGTATTTTAATATATTTTTTTTCAATACATGTGAATTTCAAATTCGATTCATATATATATTATCTTTTTTAAACCATTTATAATTTCACTTTTACAACATTAATTGTATTATTCTTCATTATAATACATCATTTCTATATCAAAAATGGAGAAAGGAAAAACATTATTTCATAAAAGTATAACCATTTTAAATATTTTTCTTCAAATATGCAATTACCATTACATGGGGTTTGTAGTATTGAAAATTCGAGATTGTATGATAGAGATATTTTTCTACAGTTTATCTCAGTTCATTATGTGTTTTGATGATTCAAAAAATCCATATTTATATTCTATGGAGTTTATAATTAATGTTTTAGATTTTATCTCTAACTATTATAATAATTTTTAATCTATTTATTGAATATATTTAAATGTATTTTATTATACATCAGTTAAAGAAAACATATTTTATGTGTTTATATATATTTTTTAATGGAAAATATGTTTAGTGGGTTGCTTACTTGACATAGACCATAATTATCTTTTAAAATAAACCCAATATATTCAATGGAACTTCATTGTAAACTAATATAATTTATCTTATGGTTTATTATATTGGATGGATTGTGTTACTGTATATGAATGTTGTCTAAAAGATAATGTAATTTCTCTTCCACATATTCAAATATTCAAATCTGAGTTTCAATGAAATTTTGGGAAGTGTTTTATCTTATGAAATTAATATTCATAAAAGTATTACCTTGTGATCATCAGAGGATTTCATGGAAAACTATTATTATACATCATAATGATATATCATATTAAATATAACCATCTTACACAACATATAAGAAAATAATCAAATTTATCTTTAGAAAATTCGCTATAAATCATCTTGTTTGGGTAACATTTTATTCTTAAAAATAATAATATATCACTTACATGATCATTATTATACAAATTATATTGGTATAATCTCTCAATTAGTAAATTCATGATTTTAAGTGAATTTGAAAAATATTTTTCTAAATAAGGAATGATCAATTTTGAAAATGAGACTTTTTCTATGAATGGGAATGATCGGGTGGGGCCGGTTTCTATTACTCCAATGCAAAGGTTTTTTCCTCATTTTGAAAATATTTAAAATATGTATTAAGAACATGTATCATAGTATTTTTAAAAGGATTAATCACATAACCATTTTGATTATTGAGTATTAATAATTTCAAATTCAAAATAGAATATATTGTTGGATCGAATAGTAGATATATATGTCTATTAGATGGAACAATACAAGAGGGGGGGGTGAATTGTAGGTTTAAAAACCTTTGAGTTTTAGCAACAAAGAGATTAGTTTAAATGATCTTAAACTAATACAAATACAAACACCCACAATTGTATTGAATATAAAAGGTATGATATATTGTAATACTAATGTAAAGTAAAACAATTGTATTCAAGGTGAACACAATAATCAGAGTAATACAAAGATGAATTATTATACCTTAAAGCGTATAGAATCAATCAATACAAAAAGTAATAGAATGATTGTAATTGAAACAATTACAATTGAATATGTAAAGAAGAATGGAAACAATACAAATTCCTTTCTAATACAAGTAGCAGCGGAAATGTAAAAGTAATACAATTCTTTTAACCCAAAGAGAAGGGTTATCCTTTCACCTACGATAAAAGGACTGTCTCACCAACACCTTGGTGATCCCTCGATAGGATGATCGGCACGTCTGTCTGCCAATCCCCGGCAGCCCTTGATACGATGATCGACACGCCTGTCTGCCTATCCCCGGCAGCCCTCGATACGATGATCGGCACGTCTGTCTGCCTATCCCCGGAAGCCCACGATTTTGTAGGTAATCGGCACCTCTGTCTTTCAATTACTTGAAATCCCTCGATACGATGATCGGACACACAAGGCAGATGAGAGAAGTCACAGTGTCTCTCTCTATAATCTTTGTAGTTCACAGAGTCTCTTCATTCATTCTCTTTGTTCATCGTTGTACTCTCAGCTTCAAATGACCTCCTATTTATAGGCCTCAGGTTCCAACGGTCATATTGCCTCCAACGGTCATATTGAAATAGAAAGCACGACATCGTTTTGATTAGTTTGTAACTAACTCAACGACATCGTTTTGTTAGGACAAGAGATATAAAGAAATGAAAAACATGAGTACGATTCATATGCAATGAGTGTTTTTGACTAAGTACCAAAACAAATAATGAACATCTGAATAGCAGAGTCAGTACGATACGATTGATAGAGTCAGTATGGTATGATCGACAAAGTCAGTACGATACGATTGATAGAGTCAGTATGGTACGATTGACAGAGTCAGTACGATACGATATGGTTGGTACGATCAACATTGTATGATACGATAAAAATGATAAAATACAATTTTTAATTTACAAACATATGATAGAATACATTTGTGATTTCCAAAACATGATATAGAAGTCAAAATAACACTTTTGACTTAACAATCTCCCCCTTTTTGGAAAGCACAACACACAAAGTAAATGTAACAAAAAAACTTATCTCCCCTTAGTTATTGAAAACACTTCTGAATAAGAAATTGAATACAACTAACTCCCCCTTAGGTATGGACTTTCCTAAGGACTGTATTCGTAGATTTTCCTTAAGAGCATTGTAAAGCATTCTCCCCCTTTGTAAAACATTCTCCCCTTTGTAAACATTCTCCCCCTTTGTGATTTACAAAAAGAAAAGAGTAATCTTGAATTGTTTGAAAGAGTTAGTAAAGCAATACAAGACAATGGATAAAAGAAAAGGATCATAAAATTCATTACAAACAAAGACAAGTTCCAAAGGAAAACAAATACAACAATCATTTGTTTTCTCTTTCCTTCTCCTTCTTTATAAGCTCATGAAGAACAACTTTCATCTTCTTGATCTCCTTCTTGTCTTCAGAAATTGATTCTCCCAGAGTTTTGAGAAGCTCTTGTTGGTCCGCAAAAATCTAATCTTGATTTCTGATAGTCTCCTCCTGGACTCTGATTACTTCTTCAAGGGTATCAATTCTGTTTTGCAAATTCTTGTTGTCTTTGGATAACATAGAATTTTGATTCTTCAGCAAAACCATTTCATCTTTGAAAGATGAAACCTTCAAGAATTCAGATTGAAAAACATTCATTCTCTCTTGCAAATCTTTCTCTGAAGGAAAATCGACTCTTTGAGAAGACAAAAGATTCAACCTTTCAACCGTATCTCTATCAAGCTTGTTGAAAGCAATTGCAAGCTCATTTGATAACCTTATTATATCTTCAATTGCTATCTCATGATCATTTACTGAGCTCATTGTTTTGTACGACCACTTGGTCATTTTATTTCATGCCTTCTTATGAGCAACCGAACTTTCTGATAGAACTTTCAAATCGGCTTCTACTGACAAAACTTTCTTCCTCAATTCTTTTACAGAGCCAAACTTCTTCTTTTTATTGTCAGTAATAAAATCAATCTTCCCTTCCAGCCTCGGGAAATAAGGAATGGTCTTCTCAGCCCTTCTCAAAACATGAACAATGTAATCACTCTTCTTGAGAGAGATTGTATGTTCTGAATCAGTATCTTCATCGTACGATGATAGTTCATACGATCAGCTTGAATCAACAAGTGGCTGTTTCCCTTTTGCTTTTTCTTTCTGTTTTCTTTCTTCTTCCACTTTTTCACTAATGACAACAACTTTAATAGAATGAGAAGATTGAGCACCTTTCTTTTCTTGAGATGACATTCTGTCCGGAGATCGAGCTTGATCGGCATGAGGAGTTTGTTGAACACCTTCACTCAGCTTTTGAATCGATTCCTCTCTACTCTTCTTTGAACTTTGAAGAAATTATAAAAGAAAGTCTCATTCTTCTACTTCCACTTCTTCTATCTCTTCCATCACTTGTTTTTGTTTTCCTTTCTCAGGGAAACTCTGTACAATGGGCTCTTGGTGCACTTCTTCGGTTAGTTGGGCACTAGTATCCTCAACCGCTTTCAAGACATTAGAGACATCAAAGTCCTGAGGCTTTCTTTTCAAAAGAGCCTTCTTCTTCTTTTTAGCCTGAAGGGTTTCTTCTACCCTTACTCTTTCTACAAAATCCTCAGCAGGATCAAGACCAAACTTCAGATCACCTTCCTTTCTCTATTCCTTATCCTTTCTCCATTTGGCTACAACCTCCTTACTGTACCTTGGATTCTTCTTCGGCTTTGAACTAGTTTCTGGATCAGTCTTTTGAGTAACACTCGTAGATTTAATGTCTTTGGCTGGTATAGGTGCCGATTGATTCTGAGCCAATTCAGCTTCTACATCTCTGACAAAATGTTTTGAATTCGGATCAAAACAAACATTCATCTTTTTCAACGTACTCTTACTAATCCATGAGGGCTTCAAATCCACAGGGTTTCCTTTCAAAGGAATATTACAAAACTTCATACTTTCAAGAATGAACTTCGTAAGGATAGCTGGATACATAATTATCTGGGACTTAATCCCTCCTGTCTTGACATTCTTAATGGTTTCAAAAACACATCCCATGATATTTACTTTTCTCATATTAACAAGATAGTAAAGCATAAAGATATCGGAAACTTTCAGAGTTTCTCTATCCCCTTTCCTTTGGATAAGAAAACCTTGCATCCATAAAGTTACAAAACGATTGTCCGGAGAAAGATGAGACACTTTTCTATTTTCTTCATTAATAACAAACAAAGTCTTTTCAGCACTTTCTCTATTAAACGTACCAACTTCCTCTGGTAGTTTGTGCGATGGACAGAAATAATCCCCTTCTATAGAAACATTCAGAAAACTTTCCGCTTGTTTCACAGACATAGACAATTTTCTATCGTACACAGCAATGTTTATAGTCATGTCTTTGTTGAAAGAAACGGTTTTGTAAAACTGAAAAACTTCATCAAAAAGAACCGGATCTTGAGAATCAGGGTTTTCAACACACAGATGTTCCCATCCTTGAAACAAAATGATCCTCCTGATTGTAGAATCGTACGTATCGAAAAAATCTCGAGATACTAACCTTTCTCTATTAAAGTCTTTTTCTGTAAAAGTCATTGAAGACATTTCAGCGGGAGTATTAGCAGAGGATTGAGACATAAAGGTTCTGCCGATGAGAAGATCGTACGATGATTTATAACTGGTGGAGCAGAGCTTCGCCTCAATTCCTGAAAAACCAATGTGGGTTTGGGGAGGGTAGGGGGTCTATTTATAGGCGATAAAAAGGTGATCGTTGATCTTCTACGGTCGAAAAAGGGTGACCATTGATCTTCTACCGTCAAGATTAGAGAAAACCAGATCAATGGTAAGGATTAAAACAAAGAATTTTTTTTTAAAAAAATAGAAAAAAAACCTGTCGGGGAACATAAGCTAATTGTTTGTTTTGATAGAAATTAAAAGAAAATACAATAGAAAGAAAAAAACATCATCATGCCGATGGAAAACAAATTCATTACAATGAACTGACCATACGATAGAAAACAATCTTGTTACCATGAGCTGACAATACAATGGAAAACAATCTCGTTTCCATGAACTGACAGTACGATGGAAAACAATCTCAATACCATCATCGGTTGATTCAATCCCATGATTGATTGATACGATGGAAAAGATTTTCAGTACCATCATCAGTCGATTCAATACCAAGATTGATTGATACGATGGAAAAAAATTTCAATACCATCATCGGTCGATACAATACTAAGATTGATTGATACGATGGAAAAGAATTTCAAAACCATCATCGGTCCATACAATACTAAGATTGATTGATACGATGGAAAAGAATTTCAATAACACCATCGGTCGATTCAATATTATTGATACGATAGAAATGAAATTAAATACCATCATCGGTCGATTCAATACTATTGATACGATGGAAAAGAAATTCAATACCATCATCGGCCGATACAATGGAAAAGAATTTGATTACCATCATCGGTCGATACGATGGAAAATAATTTGATTACCATCATTGGTCGATAGTAAATGATACTATAAAACTGTCAATACGATAAACAGGAAAAATGAACGAAACGATAAAACTGTCAATATGATAAATAGAAGGGAAAAATGAATGATATGATAAAAACTGTCAATACGATAAACAGGAAAAAATGAACGAAACGATAAAACTGTCAATATGATAAACAGAAGGGAAAAATGAATGATTCGATAAAAACTGTCAATATGATAAACAGAAGGGAAAAATGAATGATATGATAAAAACTGTCAATATGATAAACAGAAAAAAATACACAATCCAAAGAGTAAATAGTTAAAGAACATATGATAAAAAGAAACATAAAAACAGAAAGAAATGTCCTCCCCCTTTCTACGAAGAGTTTCTTGCTATTAGGAGATATGTAAAACAGGAAGTAGATATGAATGATTACATTAATGTAATCATTCCTAGCTTCTGTTTTATATATTCAAATCTATCGGAAGGTAATGGTTTTGTAAAAATGTCAGCAAGTTGTTCTTGAGTTCCGATTAATTGTAAAATAATATCTCCTTTTTTCTGTGATCCCTAAGAAAATGATGCCTAACATCTATGTGTTTTGCACGAGAGTGATGTGCTGGGTTTTTACTAAGAGCTATGTCACTCGTATTATCACAAAGAATTTGAGTTTTGGAGAAACTCAAACCATAGTCAGTGAGTGTGTGGTGCATCCACAATACTTGAGCACAACAACTTCCAGCTGCTACATATTCAGCTTCAGCAGTGGAGAGTGCTACTGAGTGTTGTTTCTTGTAGGACCAAGAAACCAAAGAGTCTCCTAAGAGATGACATGTTCCAGATGTACTTTTTCTATCCATTCTACAACCACCAAAGTCAGCATCTAAAAAACTTTTTAAAAAAAAATCATTTCTATAAGAGTAGAAAAGACCTAAATCCATAGTTTCTTTTAAATACCGAAAGATTCTCTTTACAGCTTTTAAGTGAGACCCTTTTGGATTAGATTGATATCTTTCACATAAGCATACAGAAAACATCAAGTCGGGTTGACTAGCTGTCATGTCTAGAAAACTCCCTATCATACCTCTAAAATTTGTTTGATCTACTAGTTTCCTAGTTTCATCAAGATCAAGAGTATTTGTGGTGCCAATTGGGGTGCTAATACTTTTAGTTTTGTCAAATCCATACTTTTTGAGTAAGTCTTTATTATACTTATGTTGATATATATAAGTTCCTTCTGGTTTTTGAGAAATCTGAAAACCTAGAAAGTATGTTAACTCACCCATCATACTCATTTCAAACTCAGATTTCATTAAATTTGCAAAAGAATCAGTTAAAGATTTCTGAGTTGATCCAAATATGATGTCATCAACATAGATTTAGACAATCAAAACATTTATGTTTTCCATTTTGATAAAAAGAGTTGGATCTGCTGTACCTTTTGTATAATTGTTTTGTAAAAGAAATCC
Source organism: Viscum album (assembly GCA_963277665.1). NCBI lineage: Eukaryota > Viridiplantae > Streptophyta > Magnoliopsida > Santalales > Viscaceae > Viscum > Viscum album. The sequence continues at coordinate 2,053,147,164 of OY728165.1, forward strand.
TGTAAGTCTATCATACCATGCTCTAGGGTCTTGTTTAAGACCATATAGATCCTTGGTAAGTTTAAAAACATGATCAGGATATTTTGGGTCTTGAAAACCAGGAGGTTGTTCTACAAAAACTTCTTCTTGAACAAAACCATTTAGAAAAGCACATTTGACATCCATTTGAAATAGTTTGAAATTGAAATATGCAGCGAAGGCTAATAGAATACGAATAGATTCAAGTCTAGCTACAGGAGCATATGTTTCTTCATAGTCTATTCCCTCTTGTTGATTATAGCCTTTAGCAACAAGTCTTGATTTTTTTCTTACAATGATTCCATTTTCATCACACTTGTTTATGAAAACCCATTTTACACCAATCACAGCTGTTTCATTAGGTCTTTCAACTAAAGTCCAGACATGATTCCTTTCAAATTCATTTAGTTCATCTTGCATTGCTTTGATCCAATCATCATCACCTAAGGACTCACATGGACTTTTAGGTTCAAATTGGGAAAGAAAAGCAAGATGTTCTATTTCATTTCTTAAGGAATTTCTGGTCCTTACAGGTTGATTTATATAACCAATGATGTTATCACTGGGATGATTTCTAAGAAACAATTGATTTGGGTTTTGTAAAACCTGTTCATCAACATATGGTAGAAAATATTCTGTAGTAAATGTTTCAGGAATAATTTCTTGAACATTTTCCTTTTCAGAGTGATCTTCTACTAATGGTTGATAAACATTTTTAGAAAACACATCCGAGGATGTAGGATTGGGTTGGTTGAAAACAAAAGGATCAGTTTCATCGAATTTTACATGTACTGTTTCTTCAACAGTACAGGTGTTTTTATTGAAAACTCTATAAGCCTTAGAGGTTGTGGAATAGCCTAGAAAGATTCCTTCATCAGATTTTGGTGCAAATTTGTGTAGATTATCTTTTTTATTTAGAATGAATACATTTCATCCAAAAACTTTGAAGTATGAAACTTTCGGTTTTCGGCCAGTCCATAACTCATAAGGGGTTTTATTAAGAAATAGTCTAGTTAAAATGCGATTTATAGTATAACAGGCAGTACTAATAGCTTCAGCCCAAAAGTTCTTAGCAATTGAGTATTCACTCAACATGGTTCGATTCATTTCCTGAAGAATACAATTTCTTCTATCAACAACACCATTTTGCTGGGGAGTTCTTGGAGCTGAGAATTTGTGAGTAATGCCTTTATTACTACAAAAAGTTTCAAAATCTGAATTTTGAAATTCACCACCATGATCACTATGAATAGTTATCAATGGTAGGTTTTTCTCATTTTTAACTTGGGCTCTAAAAGTTTTGAAATAGGAAAAGGCTTCAGATTTCTTTGTGAGAAAATAGACCCATGTAAATCTAGTAAAGTCATCAACTAAAACAAATACATAGTATTTTCCTCCAATGCTTCCAGATTGTGAATGACCAAACAGATCCATATGCACAAGCTGTAATGCATTAGAAGTTGAAACTTCATTAATTGATTTAATGCTAGTTTTATGTTGCTTGCCAAATTGACAAGGATCACAGACTTTTGAAGAATCATATCTAAGATCCGGTAGCCCATTTACAAGTCCTTTGTTTGAGAGTTTACTTAGGTTTCTCAAATTACAGTGTCCTAGTCTCCTATGCCATAGCCACGATTGGTCTTCTATTACACTTAAGCAAGGTATGTTTTGGTTCCTAAGGTCTTCTAAGTTAATAGTGTAAACATTCTCTTTCCTATGGGCAGATAGAATGAACTCATCCTTGGAATTGTGAACTAGACACTTATCATTTCTAAAATTCACAAGTTAACCTTAATCACATAATTGACTTATGCTGATGAGATTGTGCCTAAGACCTTTAACAAACAAAAAATTTGAAATAAGAACTTTTCCAAGAAAAACAATATTACATATACCAACAATCTTTCCTTGAGCATTATCTCCGAAGGTAACTTTTCCACCTTTTGTTTTGATAACCATTTCAAAGAGATATTTGTTTCCAGTCATATGTCGAGAAAAACCACTATCCATGTACCAAATGTTCTTATTGATACACTTCTCTTTTTCCTGAAAAAGAAACAATTAGATTTTCAGAATCCAAACTTGTTTGGATCCAGAAGGGTTAGATAAAAGAATTTTAGGAATCCACATTTGTTTTGCAAAATGAGCTTTATGAAATCCTAAAGATTGAGTTTTGTTAAGAGAAAAATCTCTTCTCCAATGTCCACCACATTGACACTTGGAACAGAAAATGGTTTTTTGAGGTACAAAATAGTTATTGCTAAAAACAGGTTTGGAATAAGTATAATCAAGACCAGAACGATTTCTCAAAGGTCTAATTTGAGAATACATCCTATCAATGTTTTCTTTTCCATGATTAAAATTTGACAAACACTTTTTCAAAGATAAAATCTTTGACTTTAGTTTTAAAACCAAATTCTTATTTTCTAAAAAATTTGAATTTGAACTAGAGTTAGGCTCTAAAATATTTTTCTTTGAAATTACAGTTTCAAGATCCTTAGAAAGTTTATCCTTATCAGATTTAACTTTCTCAAGGGTTTTTAAAATGCTTTCAAAATCATAAATTTTCACATCAAGATCTTTAGAAAGATCTGATACTTCTTTAGTCAAAATTGAAATTATAGAATTTGCTTTTTCAAATCTCTCCTTAAGTTTAGAATTTTCATTTTCAAGTAACTTATCAAATCTAGATACCTCTTCAAAAGAAGGTAATGTATCATCTTCTGATGATGAAGATTCATCATTTTAAGATTCATAATATCTATTATTTTCATTTAAAGAGACATTTTTAATAGCTTCAGCATTATGTACCTTAGCCATGAGACAATGATCTTCAATTGGTAATCTGGCTAAGAGTCCAATATTTCTTTGTCCTGATGTCTCATATTCTGAAGAATCATCTGAGGAATCACTACCACTTTCACTCCACGTATCATTTGCTTTCAATCCTTTCTTTTTCTTATAGAACCTTTTCTTGTTTCATTCAGAGTGATTCTCCTTTCTATCTTTCCTCTTTAGTAAAGGACAATCAAGCCTTATATGTCTTGCTTTCTTGCATTCATAACAAGTTATCTCTAAATATTTCCTATCTTTCTTTTTGGATCTATATTGAAAATCTTTCATTCCCACAATCTTGTTCATCCTTCGAGCAAGATTGGCTAACTCATTATCCGGAAGATTACAATCACTTGAATCAGATATAACAACTTTCTTAGATTTAGACCTTTTAATCCTTTCAGGTGTTTTAGCTTTAGATGAAAAAGCTACACTTCCATTCCCATTCTTCTTCTTGTTGAAATCAGCATCTCTCTTCATTCTTGTCTCATGCTGTAGAAGAGTTCCAAAGAGTTCATCAAGAGTAATCTGGGAGACTTTTCTATTTTCATCAATAGCTATCCTTTTTGACTCCCATTCATTTGGCATAATATCTATAATATTATCAACAAGAGCTTCATCATCAAGACCTTTTTCATCCATAGATTTTAAGCTGTTGACAATTTTCATAAACCATTGTTGCACTTTACATACTGGCTCTCCATAAGGAAAAAAAAATCCATGATACTCTGCTCGAAGCATTGCACTCCTTGTTTCTATAACCTTGGATGTACCAAAATGAGTAACTTCTAATTTCTTCCAAATACAGTTGGATGCTTCACATGAAGATATCTGACTATATATATTCCTGGTCATAGAGCATAATAATGTATTGCGTACATTGTAATTCAGTTGATATTCTTGATTCTCTTGGGTGGTGAAAGTACTAACTTCTTTGTCAGGAATTTTGTAACCCCCAGTAAGCATAATAAAATTGTCTACACCAGTATTGATAACGAAAGTCTTCATACGATCTCTCAAATACTCATAATCATTCCCATCAAAGATTGGTGGTCTAGAAGGATTCAGATTATCTATTGATCCAATATTCATTCCTGCCATCTAATAAAAAAAACTTTTCCACTCCACACGTTAGTGTAGTAAGTATTCAAGATAGTAATAATAAATAAATCTAGTAATAAAAATCAGTGGAAAACCACATCTGATACCAATTGTTGGATCTAATAGTAGATATATATGTCTATTAGATGGAACAATACAAGAGGGGGGGGGGGGGGGTGAATTGTAGGTTTAAAAACCTTTGAGTTTTAGCAACAAAGAGATTAGTTTAAATGATCTTAAAATAATACAAATACAAACAACCACAATTGTATTTAATATAAAAGGTATGATATATTGTAATACTAATGTAAAGTAAAACAATTGTATTCAAGGTGAACACAATAATCAGAGTAATACAAAGATGAATGATTCTACCTTAAAGCGTATAGAATCAATCAATACAAAAAGTAATAGAATGATTATAATTGAAACAATTACAATTGAATATGTAAAGAAGAAAGGAAACAATACAAATTCCTTTCTAATACAAGTAGCAGCGGAAATGTAAAAGTAATACAATTATTTTAACCCAAAGAGAAGGGTTATCCTTTCAACTAGGATAAAAGGTATGTCTCACCAACACCTTGGTGATCCCTCGATATGATGATCGGCACGTCTGTCTGCCTATCCCCGGTAGCCCTCGATACGATGATCGGCACGTCTGTCTGCCTATCCCCGGCAGCCCTCGATTTTGTAGGCAATCGGCACCTCTGTCTTTCAATTACTTGAAAGCCCTCGATACGATGATCGGACGCACAAGGAAGATGAGAGAAGTCACAGTGTCTCTCTCTAGAATCTTTGTAGTTCACAGAGTCTCTTCATTCGTTCTCTTTGTTCATCGTGGTACTCTCAGCTTCAAATGACCTCCTATTTATAGGCCTCGGGTTCCAACGGTCATATTGCCTCCAACGGTCATATTGAAACAGAAAGCACGACATCATTTTGATTAGTTTGTAACTAACTCAACGACATCGTTTTGTTAAGACAAGAGATATAAAGAAATGAAAAACATGAGTACGATTCATATGCAATGAGTGTTTTTGACTAAGTACCAAAACAAATAATGAACATCTGAATAGAAGAGTCAGTACGATACGATTGATAGAGTCAGTATGGTATGATCGACCGAGTCAGTACGATACGATTGACAGAGTCAGTATGGTACGATTGATAGAGTCAGTACGATACGATATGGTCGGTACAATCAACATTTTACGATACGATAAACATGATAAAAGACAATTTGTAATTTACAAACATACGATAGAATACATTTGTGGTTTCCAAAACATGATATAGAAGTCAAAAAAAGACTTTTGACTTAACATATATAAGTAGAATTATTTTCAATTTCATGAAGTATAGATGTATACATGAGAAAATTATAGAACCTAGATATATATATATATATATATATATATATGAAATATAATATACAATATTTTATTCATAAAATTATTGAATATATATAGATTCAAGCAATAATAATTTTTTTGTTCTTACATGTTCATCTAATACAATTAGAGTTCTTCCAATTCTAAACATAGTAAAATTTCATCTTCAATAGTTGTATCCTTAACTATAGTATTTTTCTTATTGAGAATGCATGATTCATAATTATTACCAACATTTTTATCCTTTATTCTATGTTATTTTATCTTGTTTTAGTGTGTTAAGACTACAAAGAGGTCTTATAAAGGGAGATCATGGTTAAAATTACACGGAAACTTATAATATGTAAAAACTACTTTCAATCAGCTAAAATCCCCTAGAAAAAATGATTGTATTTTGAAAATTAATATACAAGTGGAGTATAGTGTTAGTGGACTATAATAGGGGATTTATCTTCCCCAATCCACTATAAATCTCTTTCATTTTATCTTTTATCTATGTGGTTTTATTTTACCCTACTTGTTTTTGTAAATGAAAATATTGGAACTCTCATACCATGAAGAAGAAGGTTTAAATGTATAGAAAATCTCAAAAATTATACTCACTCTCTTAATTATATGGCTATACATTCTCTAGGACAATAATTTATTCATGATCCTTTTATTTTATTATGTCAGGATATATGTTTTACCCACACGATATGTTTCTATATAATTTTTTTGCTTATACATTTATTTTAAGATATCCACATTCGATTTTTATTCCTCAGGTTAACCCATGTCAATTTAGGACGTCAAATAGTTTTAATATAAAAAAAATGATATTAAAAATAAGGATTTTGGTATTAATTTCATTATATGATTTTGGATACATGTCTTCTAAGGAAATTAAGAATTTTGTTTTTTTCTTATAATTATGGTATTATTATCTAAAAATAATGTAATATTCTGTGTAAGAGGATTGAGAAAATATAAATAGAATTTCTTGATTTTTGTTAGAAATTTCATTATATATCATTTTAAATGGGTTGAAATATAAATAAAGCTAAATCAATTCTCGACTGGCCATGAGAAAATAATATATTGAATCATTCTGTTGTTTTCTCCATGATAATATTTTATATTGAATGTAGAAATAACGATGTTGTTAATTGATTTGAGATTTTCCTAAACAAGGGTCATGTATTAGAACCTTTTCTTTAAGACCAATTAATGTTAATCATTATTTTTTTAGAACCAATGAGAAGGGGTTAGGGGTTCATTCCATGGTGATTTTTTATAACATCAGTTTCCATGTAAATAAACCATAAAAATTGTTTTTGATTTTCATTATATTTTTAATATAACAATATCACAATCTAACATGCATGAAAATGGTAGAAATGTGAAACAAGTAACACAAAATGTATAAGGTTCTCACCCATATTGTGAGACTACATATTTTCCAAGGATAATCAAACCAGTCCATTGAAATTCACTATAATATATATATTACTGAAATATTTCAACTCCCATTATAATCCTTTTATCTCCCAACATATAATTATACCAACTCCTATTAGATGTAAACGCTAATTATCATCAGTTACAAATATTTATTATGAAACCCATATCCAAAAAATATTCTATCTTAAAAATGATTATTTGGAAATGGTGAGTCTGATGTTCTCGGTCTGATAACTATCTATCTAGTGCACCTAGACGTCATATGATGTTCTATAACCATCATACCTTAGTTTCTACACTCATGTTCTATGATCTATCAGTTTTAAAAATCAACTACTCAACACAATATTTTTAGAATTATTTTTTAATGAAATATCTATCAAATATACGCTAACATAATGACTCTATTTGATATCTATAATTGAATATTCTACATAGTAACATCATCATCAAAAAGGTATCACAATATTTTGAAACTCATACTACTCAAAAGCATCCACATCTTATATTTTTCATATATGTGAATTGTTTTTATGTGTGTTGTACATGCACCTCTATTTATAGGTGAGGTCATGAGAGACGGGTTTGGAATCCTAAATCATTTTCTAACTCAATTAAAAATTCCAATTCCAAAAAAATCTCTAGTATCATTAATTCATTATATGCTTATAAATTCTTTAGTAGCCTTCATGAATAATCTTGATGCATCATGAATACTCATGCATATTAAATCAAATTCACACTTCACTAATATTAGTATTAGGGATGTCTATCAATATTTCAATATATTTATAGATATATGAACATTTATGTCTTATCACTGCCTCACCATTTTTATGGTATTTTCCATGTTTTAGAAAATATTCATTAATTTTTTTTATATAACATTAATTGATTGATTTGTTAGGAACACAAATATTCGGTGATAATTTTCCAATTCTCCACCAATTTCTTAATCTGACTCTCTATGTTTGGGGAACATTGAATTTTTTTAGGTTGTCTTCATAATCATCCTCTATCAGAAAATAAACTCATTTTTTTATTTCAATTCATCTATCTTATCATTCATGATGAATTTATCCAATCATCCCATTAATTTTATTTCAAAATTTCATTATCTAATGTTAATACTTCATCATTTTTAGATAAGAGTATCATTATTAATGGGTAGTTTCTTTTATATATATGATAATATTCAGTTTAGTGACTTCATTTATATATGATCCATTCCATGTCTAGTGGATCTTCAACCAATAGACCAAACTGATACCATCATATAATATATATCTTAATGAATTCAAAATTTTATCCCCATGTAAAAAGATATCTATTTTATTGGTTACGTTATACAAACTAATTATCCATAAATTACATCTTCTAGTATAGATAAAACTAAAGTCGTTAATTGATGACAATTTTTTTCAACTTCTAAATACATCTGGAAAAACACTCTTCTCTATCTGAAAATGTTAGCTCAAAATTTTTACATACCCCCATTTTTGTTTTGAATGATATATATTTTTAATATAAATTCTAATACCATATTCTTCTCCCAATTTGTACTTTATAAAACATTGTTTTTAAATTTTTCCCCCTTTGTACGTACCTATACAAAAACTCACTGGCATATAATATTTATAAAAATCCTTCTGATAACATCTTTATTCCTTGTTTGAATTCAATTTTACCATAGTGTATAAATTCAATATAAAATATGAATTTCTTCAAAATATCAGTAACATGAAAAATGTTATAATGTCATCTTAATTAGTGAATGTTTCAACTCATAGTTATGGAATATTTTCTGATCCTCTTTCAGTACTTCATAAGATAAACATTTTTAGAGACTTTAAAAACACTCTCTCACCCATGTAACTCATACATTAATATCATGATATTTTGGATACAAAAAATAATATAACACAAAAATCTCAATGGATCTTAAATTTGTTTGTTTTTGATGGTTTATGTCATAAATTCTGAATGTGAGCAGATAAGTGGGTATATAAAATATTTACAACAACATGGTTATTGTATGATATGTGAGGTAACATGTATAATAAATTATGTGACTTGTATTTTTTATGGTCCTCATAATTGTGGGTTAGTGTAATAATATAGGTAATTATTTATTATTGAATATATTATTTGAAATATTGTTTTAGAGGTAGGTAATTTTGGGTAAAATTAAAAATAAAATTTGAGTCTATTAATAAAATTATTTGAATACAAAGGGTGAAAAAATATGTAATGTATTGACACAGCTTACTTGTTTTTTAACCAAACCCTTGGAACCATGTGACCTCAGGAATACCTCTCCATACACTAGAGGTTGATGACAAGCAATGAAGGTGTAATGAACAACCCGGGGACACTATAACATATAGTATAATAACATCATTGAAAAATATATACTTTAGTGGAAATATAACAATCATAAATAAAATCCATCTTGAAATAATGAATGAACACATACATGTAAGTATTAATTGTTATAATAATTTGGGGCTTTACAATGGTTTGATCATTTATATTACTTGAATAAAAAATGATATAAAATTAAGGTAGACACAACCATGATTATAATCCTCCCCTAAGACCCCTCTCCACATATCAATATAGATCCTCAAGATCATCCACTTGTACAATGATCAATTCTTAAACCATTATTCCACCATAAGGTTACACATGCACAAAGATTTCCATTTTGTGTGTGATCATATAACTCAATAGTCCACCAACAGTGGTGTCCCCAAAAAACTAACATATTTGTGCATGAATATACTATATTAAAGTAATATATATACAACATATGTATACACTTTTTATAACATTATTACTCAAGAAGATACTATAACCATAAACCCACACATGCGTTGTACAATGCCAAAGTGTCTCTATCTATTTTTGGGATTATATATATTATGGATAAAACCCAGTCTCAGTAACTCATCATATCTGTTGAGAGATATTACGTTCAACCTAGAAACAATTTCACACTGAGGGGTTATTATGTCCCACCTTTCATGACCAAGAATCATTGTAAAACCCCACATCTCGTCAATGTCACATCTTATCACAAGGGTCTAGAAATACCTACCAGAATAACCATCAGTCAATGTGTATGTACATCCCATCTTCCATACATGATCCAAAATAGTAGTAGTACATACAACCATAAATAAAAAATCCCGTGTAATGTGAATTGTGTACCACCTCAAATCATCATTAATCATAATAGAATAAATGTCCCACATCATATTCACGACCAATAACAAGGGAATGGACATCCTGTAGAGACCAAGGATTAACATACATGGATATTACACCATTTTATTTGAATATTCAGTACATTAAAATAATACATGCCTGAGGAATTTAATAGTTTAGTGTATTTGGAAACATATAAAAAAAAATTTATCCTGGTGATGGTGTTTCTAAATTTCTAATAAAGATCTCTTTCTTTATTACTTATACCTGATACCTTGTTTCTTAACCTTTATAAAAGAAACATAAGAATGTGATGAACTCAAACTCTTAGTAAGGGTAAAAAAGGGTGATATATAAGAATAATAATGAACATTAGGGTATGAGAACATGATCATGAAAATATAATATCACACCTTATATATCAAAGATCATAAAGATTAATCATGTAATAAATAATGGCAGTTTATAAGGAATTAATCTTAACGAAATAGTGATAATAAGACATGAAATCATAGCATAAGAATAAAAAATGGAATTGTGGTGGACCCAAAATCCTATAATATTATTTCCAAAGTATCCAACACATTGCTTCCAAGACCATATTGGTAGTATGGGTTACTCCCTATTCTATCTTGGTAGTCATGGTCCAATAATGTGTCTAAATTCGTAGATGGAGTTCACTCCTCAGACAATCTTGGTTGTCATAGTTCACACCAATGTCCATAATATTAGTCAAGGATCATTCCCATGATCATGTTACTCTATATCATGAGATATAAATCTTTACCCAATGCATGGGAGGGAGATATAGGTCTCACATTTCTCATAATGAAATCATTCATACATGTTACACAAGCTCATAAATAATCATACCACAACCCATGAATTGAAATAGGTATTATAAAGAATTAATCATATCATAAAATATTGAAAGAATATATGTTTCATAATTATTACCTCAAAATAATAACCCAAGAAAGTGAAACCGATTTCAAAAAAATATATCCCATGAAAGTGCAATGGATTTAATAATGACCCTAGCATTTTTTATAACCCATTCATAGAAATAATATGAATGGATTATTTAGATCAATTCCTATAAAGTCGTTATTAACATCAATGTATGTGATCATAAATTTAAAATAAGTTTGAAATATATTCTAAAAACATTTCCTTATGAAAATATCATTTCTTCTTTGAAAAATTCATTTTAAAACATAAAATCATTTAAAAATTATTTCCATTGAATATACCATAAGAATTTATAAAGGATACATGAAATCATTTTGAAATCCATTTTAATTTAAAATTTATAAAATAAACCTCAAAACATTTTAAAAATATTATTCTTGGAAAACACATTGAAAACATATAAACAATGATTGAAAATACTTTGAAAACATTTTCTCTTAAAATAAAATGAATAATCATATATGAACCCTAAATTAATTTTATAAACTATTTTCCTTGAAAACATATAATTGAAGTATGAAAAAATATTAAAAACAATTTTCCTTGAAAAAGTATTAATGAAATTGATTTTTCTAAAACTATTTATTTTAAAAACCATTTTTAAAATTTTTATTTATAAATAACAATTAAACATGAAAATAAATATTTCAAGGATAAATTGTTGATAAATGTAAGATCTTGTATCATGGAAAGGTATGATTTTTTTATGATTTAGTTTGAATCCATTATTTTGGTTAATTAAATGATCACACAAGTCCTTGTGGAGGCTCAGGGGTGTTTTGAGGGTTTAAGACACCAAAAGTAGAGAAAAAGGGTTCCTTGTGGTAGGATGCATGGTCTGTGCACGGTTAGTGATATCAATGAGGAAAACCCATGTAAAATGTGAAAGAGGATGTTTTTTTGGATAGTATTATCTCCACAATTTGTGCATAGTTTGGAAAACCGCACGGCTAATCCATGCTAGGGGGATCCTTTGGTAAGTTTCATCTACACAGTTTGCACATGGTTTAGAAAACCATGCGTGTAAACCGTGTAAGGTGTCCTTTTTGGGATAGAAGCATCCAAACCGTATGTTCCTGGTTTGACAAACCATGCGGGAAAACTGTGTAGGAAAAATGTGGGGCCCAGAAACATCTAAACATTTTAAAAATTTCTACACTAGGTTTTTCAACCCCAACTCGGGAATTCCTCCCATTTCTCCTATCTTCACCCTTGGGATGAACCAAATCTCTCAATGTCTCCAAGAGATCAATCTACCTCATTTCTAAGGTGTTTTTTGTGTCGTTGGTTGCATATCGAAGCTATGGGTAAGGCTAATCCCATCTTAGCATCTATTGTGAGTTTAGGGTGTGTATCTTCTGCTCCTCACCTTCCTATGCTATAAACCCCTAATATTTGGGTGAGATTTTGGTTAGCGCTTCAAATGATGGATGAAGAGGAATCTAAGGGCTTTATTAACCATAGAATCGAAGTAGGTGGTCTACAAGTTATATATTGTGGTTTATTTTAGGATTTGTGCATGTGTGGTTTTATACATGGGGGTGTCTTGGTATGTTTTGATTACCCAGAGCATGTTTTTTTAAATTAGTTATTAATAAGGTAATGGTGAACCCTCACAATCCCCATGAGATGAATTAAGGATGGGGATACCAAACTGAGGCCACCCATGGGGTGAGCTGACATTCTTGGACCTTAGTATTTGTGAAGAACAAGTGATATTGTTTGGTATTTATATAGAGCACTTGATAAACAATTTTATGTGATTGCGTGTCTTGAGATAGAAGCTATGTGGTGCACTTTGGATTTATAATAACCTAAAGGATATTTTGTTAAGATATGGAAATGAATAAATACAATAATGGAATGGGTCAAGAGAAAGGTAATGATGCCTAGTGAGTTAGGCATAACGAACAATACATAGTGATATAGGCACAAAGAATAAATGCTTAGTAAGATAATTACAGTGAAATATAATTGGGTTAAATGGATAAATAATGTGATGTGGGGTAAATGTATTAATGGGTTATGTCATGGAATTAGTGTTCTTTTTATTATTATGGTATGTGTTTTCTTTGGGAAATAGTTGTGAAGTGGTGTAAATGGTTAAGGGTTACATATATGTATAACATGTGCACAGAGCTTGGTAGTTTGGGGTATTGACTGAGGATCTAATCCTATGGTTTCAGTTAGACTGAGGATCTAAGATCTACCCCTAATTCACGAGGTAAGGATATGACTGATACAATGTTTCCCTATCGGTTGCATCCACCCAGATTGATGCTTCATGTTGAGGATATGGTTGACATCCAACCTAATGAATGCATTGAGGCAACGATATGGTTGTCAGGGGGGATGTTGGTCTTAGTGAGATAGGACAACTATACATTTTCCTCATGTATGTGATTGTTTACATTAATCCATGTAAATTGATGTATTGAAGAAACCATGATAAATGTGTTGGAAATGGTAGGTAATGGAAAATGGGATGAAGTTTTAATACAGTGAAATGATAAAAATTGTTGGTAATGGACCTAAACAAGAAAAGGGAACTTAATATTTCCTTATCATTTTTTATTAATTTCCTTTTTTCATTCACAATTATTTATAATGAATATTTTGTAGACACTTTTGGTCGTGTCCTACTGAGTTATACTCACTCCATGCTTAGGCCAACATGGGTTACCTGAACAGGCTTTACATTTTCATATCAGGATAAGTGAAAAGGCCCTTGTGAGGCAGTTTGGTTGGCATTGGTGTATTTGGAGGAGGACCCAAACAGTGTCTAGGGACCATTTTGGGGGTTTTCATAGTTTTCCTTTATTTAGGGTTTTGTTTACATTTTCACTTGTAGCATTGCCTAAAATATTTACTATTGGACATGGTGGTACCCCATTTGGTAATGGTTGGTAATGAATTCTCTTGTTATATTGTTTATTGTTATTCTATTTTGTTATTTTCTATTACAGATTACTCTGATAAAAAGGTGTTATAGTCTCTACAACAGACTTTTCGGTCCCTCACTACTAGTTTACAACCTTTGGCATACGGGGAGGTGCGCTTATGGTCAAGTAACCACCCAACCTAGAGCACTGGTTTAGTGGATTCCTGGCCAGGGACATTACAAAGTGGTATCAGAGGAGGTATTTTTTCTCCTTCTTTAAAATCTTGTTATTTGGAATGGCATACAAGAGTTAGGATGTGTTGAACAATAATAATGAGATCAAGCTAGGGGTAGATAACTAATGTTCGAGGGATATCCCAAGTCACCCAGGGTGGGAAATTATGTTCAAGATTGTGAGATGTTATAGATTATGATATTTCACCATTCAGTGATTCACATGTTGTGTGATTTGATTGTTTTATTATATTTGGCTCGTGCACTAAATGGCTTGAGGTTGTGCATTCAGGCATCATTGTTGGCACCTTGAGAGTTAGGTGACATGAATCATGGTAGGCACACACAGGTTTGGTGTGTGAGACATGAAAGGAAGAATACACCTTGAACATGATAATTAAAAACTGAAAATGTGGAAAATGAAACAATTAATTTGGGTTAAGATAAACTAATTGATAAGTGATTAAAAATTAAATAAGTATAGTTAAGGGTTGAAATTAATTGAATTTGTTTTCCACATATTGTGTGTGATTTGTGGTACTGTATAGTTCTTTACCCCTTGTGAACCATGGCTCGTAGTATGGATGGTTGGGGTGATGTTTCTGGAATACTTTGGTTTATTTTGATGTAGCAAGTATGGTGGGTCGTTGTGGATGGTGAAAAGACTTCTTGTTATAATGTTGTGAATGTTCTTCAGCATGATTTCGAAACCTCGTGTTTGGGAATATAGATAAATTCCAACACAACATCAAGCGCCAGTTGGGAAACAAGAGGATGTTGCTAAAAAAACTCCTCCAATAGAGGGGAATGAGAATGTGGTGATCCATGAAAGTGAGGAAGAGCGGTTATGAGAGAACATGGCTTGTTTTATATAGATGATGGATCAGGACCCAGGGTGGGTAGCACCAAGTATGTTTGAGTTGACCAGAGAGTTTCAGCTGCAATGCCCTCCGACCATTACCGAAGAGGGTGGTCCTGAGTCAGAAGAGTAATCGATAGAGTGTTTCCCGAAATTACTTGATCATTTGGACACTCTCGATGTGATTTGGGTGTTGATGGAAATTTATATATTGCAGAGATTGGAAACGCATTGTTGGGACATCCTGGATCAGACTAAGTAGGCTAAGGGGATGTTGTGAAAGGATTTCTAGGAATAGTTGTTGGAGAATTTTTACTCAAAGACTTTGAGGAAAGATAAGGCTACAATGTTCCTGAGCCAGACTCAGGGATCGAAGTCAGTGATGGAGAATGTTGTCTGCTTCATTGATGAGTGAAACATTTTTCTAGTGTTGGAAGGGTATGATGCAACAGTTTCAAGGGGTTTCTATTATGGGATGAGGCACTAGATCAGGTCTGAAGTGAATATATTTTTCTTGAAATGGTATACATAGGTAATAGATCATGAATTGATCTAAGAAGTGAACCTGAAGAGATTTTTAGGTAGTGGTATTCTAATGCAAGGTGGGAGATAGGTGGTGAAGCTTTTGAGGACAGAAAGTGTCATTTGGAATGTTTTTAGTTGAGAAAAAGTGTGCAATGTGGTTAGAAGATATGTCCATCCACTAAAGGTGGTGATTGGGTGTTTTAATATTAGTGTGTTAGGTCAACGTACATATGTGGCCAGTTTACATGACCTCCTGTTGAGTGTAAGTTGTGTGGAAGATTAGGAAAAGTATAGAGGTTCTGCAGAAACCCTCAGCATGTGAGTATGAATGTTGGTGACAGGTAGATGCCTAACATAGGAAAGGGATCAGTTTCTCCATATTAGGCATGCAATTGAATCTCCATGGGTTTTACAGGCTGGGTCATTGGACTTGTGACACTAGGGTAGGATCTCCCACATCAGCAGGGCATTGTAGTGCATGGCACGTAGGTTAGAGCCCTTGGTAGAGGGGTTTGTCAGTTTCAGAAGTTCATTCTCCATCAGGGAATAGTGAGGATGGGGCATTGACTATTTGAGGTAAGATCCTTTTGTATTCTAGGATTTCTAGTCTGATGTTTGACAATGGTGCCCCCACACTCTTTTATATCAGCTCAGCTTGTGCTATTGTTCGTTATGCCTATGTAGTATATGTGTGTGGTTATATCAATTGGCAATTTTATGGGGGTGTATAATAAGGAAATCAGGCAGTGCAAGGAATGTTCTCCAGAAGTCTGTCGGTATCACTTCATGTGGGACTTATTATTTCTTGATAAGTTGGGGTTTGACCTGATATTTGGTAATGATTGATTAGTGTTGAATCAGGTGCACATTGACTATTAGAGTTACAGGATATCGTTCAGGTCACTTGAGGGTGATGATTATTTCCATCGTGGAGAGTGGGATGAACGATCAAGTCACGCGGGTCCATTTTTTCAGCAGTTCGATAGGCTCACAGATCAAGTAGATTGTCTTGTTCTAGATGATGAAATATGGGAGCTCTATGTATTCCCTCTAGTTGTGTGTCATTTTTAGTTTGTGTTTCTAGAGGTTTTCTTTGGGTTGCCCCATGAGAGGGATGTTCAGTTCTGGATCAACATTCTACTGAGAGTGGAGTTAGTTCCTATTATACCACACCGAATGGAACTAGATGATATCCATGAGTTAAAGGTTCATATTGAGGATTTGGAATGCAAGGGGTTCATATGTACTAGTAAATAACCTTGTGGATCTCCTATGATTTTTCCAAAGAAGGATGAAGGGACATTAAGGTTTTGTGTTGATTATTTGATGTTATATTAGATGATGGTGAAAAATTGGAACCCTCTTCTTAGAATTGATTAACTGTTAGACCAGTTGAGGGGTGTTTCAGTGTTTTATAAGATTGATCTAGGATTGGGTTATCACCAGTTGAGGGTTAGGCCTTCTGATATAAAGTTGAAATCTTTTAGGAGTCAGGATAGGTTTTTTGAGTTTTCAGTGATACTTTTTGGATTTACCAATTCTCTGAAATTGTTCAAGGATTTGATGAAAAGATTCTTTAATCCTTATCTAGATCAGTTTTAGCTTTTATTTTTTGAAGACATCTTAGGGTAATCAGAATCTCATGAAGCTCATTCCCAACATCTTGACCTCATCATGATTAAAATAATAGAGCATCAAATTTAGGCTGAGGAGTCAAAGTGTTAGTTCTGGATTGGAGAAGTTCATTTTCTCGGTTACATCATCTCTGAGGAATGTGTGTCAGTGGATATAGAGAAACTTCATACTATTTTGTCTGGGGAGTATCCCAATAATGTTTCAGATGTTCGGAGATTTCTGGGTTTGGCCAGATATTCCCGGAGGTTCATTCAAAATTTCTCTCGTTTGGTAGCACCACTTTTATGATTGGCCAAGAAGGGGATTAGGTTTTAGTGGTCATATGAGTTTTAGAATTCCTTTCTATAATTGAAAAATGATTGATGACCACACAGATCATGATATTACCAGATCTAGTTAGGAAGTATGTTCTATTTTGTGATGTGTCTGGTATCAGGCTTGAGGCCGTGTGGATGCAAGAAGAGTGGGATGTGGCTTATGGGTGGAGGAAATTGGGACCCCATGTGTGGAAGTTTCCCACTCATGATCTTGAGTTGGCTATAGTAGTGTATTACATAATGTGTTGGAGGCACTACTTGTGGGGGGAACAATTCACGATGTATACCAACAACAAATGTATAATGTATATCTCTTTATAATAAGATTTGAATCTTTTTTAGCAATGATTGGTTGAGTATATCTAGTATTTCAACTTTAATATGGTATATAAACTGGGAATAGGGAACAATGTTGCTAATGCTTTGAGCAGGATGGCTTAAACCCAGAGGTTCAAGAATGTTTCACTGAGTGGAAGGTGATGGCCTTGTTCATGGAGATGGACCCGGAGGTGTGGGAGGAAAATGGATATGTGATATTTCTTTTGTGGTTGTTGAATCGAATATTTTTATCCATGTTATGGGAATATAGCTTGACAATCCTAAATTTTTTTCCATGAATGAATGAATTAATGGAAGGGAGCCACCTTCAGTTTGGGCCATTAGTGAGGATTGGGATGTTTGTGTAAATGATCAAGTGGTTGTGCCAGTGTGCATTCAAGAAGTGTTGATGTGTCAGATCCATGCCATAAAATGTGACGTGCATCTGGGTTCGACCAAGATGTATCTTGATCTCCTTAGGCAATTTTGTGTCCAAGAATGAAAATGGATGTTGCGGGCCTTGTGGCATGGTGCATTACCTGTTAGTAGGTGAAGGATGACCATCAACACCCAGGTGTAATGTTACATCCATTTTCCATTCTGGAAGGGAAGTGGGACATTGTGATGATGGATTTTGTGGTGGTTCTTCTGAGGATGCCTCAGGGGAATGATGAAATCTGGGTGGTTGTGAATTGGCTAACAAAAGTGTCTTATTTCTTACCAATTTAGGATATGTATATAGTTGAGTAGTTTTGTGAGTTGTATGTTCGGGAAATAGTAAAGTTGAATGTTGTACCATAGACTATAGTTTCATATCAGGATCCTTGTTTCACATCATGTTTCTAGAAAGGGTTTCAGAAAGTGCTAGGTTGTCAGGTTCTTCTGAGTACGGTTTTCCACTCGATGATGGACAAGCAGCCGGAGCGTAAAATCTATGTGCTAGACGACATGTTGAGGGCTTATATCTTTGATTTTGGTGGTTCTGAGGAGAACCACATGTCTGATGTTGAATTTTATTACAACAACTGTTTTGATGGTACGATTCAGATGGAACTGTTTGAGGCACCCTATGAGAGACTTTTTAGATCTCTGTTGTGTTGGTTACAGGCTGGTGAAACTGATCTGTTTGGACCAAGTCTCATGTAGGATATATCAGAGAAGTTTTAATTCATTTGGAAACAGATGGAAATGGATTAGAGTTGGCAGAAGTCATATGTGGATTAGAAGAGTAGACCACTTGTGTTTGAGGTGGGTGATAGTGTGTTCCTTCATGTGTCACCATGTTTGGGGACCGATGGATTCGGAAGTAGGGAATGTTGGCACCCAGGTATGTGGGTCTGTTTGAGATGGTGGAGAGGATCAGTTCGGTGGCGTACCAATTGGATCTTTCACAACAGTATAGCGGGATGATGTATTTAATGTGTCACATATACAACTGTATGAACCTATCCAAACTTAGTTGGTGGATGTTGAGGATTTTTTTCTTGGGAATGATGCATCATTTTAGGTGAAATTTGTTCGTGTCGTGGATTGTAGTATGAAAGACTTATAGGGAATGGTTGTGCCATTGGTGTGAGTACTATGGTAGCATGGAAATGTACAAGAAGAAACATGGGAGCATGAATTAGATATATGAACTTAGTTGCCCGATATCTTTCCCTTGGAAGTGATATAATGTTCGGGAGCTCAGCTGAAGGACGATCCATTTTAAGGTGGGGAGTTTTTAATATCCCTGATCTTGGATTGGTATGTAATCATTTAAATTTTGGTCTGAATCCTTTATTTTGGTTAATTAAGATCTTACGCTAGTCTTAGAGGAGTCTTGTGGTGTTCTGATGGTTCGAGACCTGAAAAGTGGTGAAAATGGGTTTTTTGGGTAGGTCGCATGGTCTGTGCATAGTTAGTGTTAAGCGTGAGGGAAACCAGGGTAATCCGTGCTAGATAAAGTTTTTCAAATAGTAGTTTCTGCATGGTTTGCGCATGATTTTGAAAATTGTATGGATAAACCATTTGAGGGGCTCCTTTTGGAAGAAGCATCTTCATGGTTTGTGAATGGTTTGGAAAACTTTGTGGGTTTACCATGTGAGGGGGCCTTTTGGGACAGAAGCATCCACATGTTTTGTGCACAGATTGAAAAACGGTGTGGGTAACCCATGTGGCCGAGAAACTATTAAACATTTATAATTTTTCCACTTATAGATTATTAACACCAACTAGGTAATTCATCCAATTTCCCTCTATTCACCCTAGGGATGAAGAAAATCTACAAAGGACACCAAGAGAACAATATCCCTCATTTTTAAGGCATTTTTTGTGTTGTTGGTTGTAGATTGATGCTTCGGGTAAGGATAATCCCTTTTGTGCTACTCTATTGAGTTTAGGGTTTGTATCTTCTTCTCCTCTGCTTTCGAAGATCTGAAACCCTACACGTTGAGTGAGATTTAGGTTGAAGAGTCAAAGGTTTGATGAAGTGGAATTTAAGGGCTTTATTAGGATGACGTTCAAAAGCGGAATGGAGGTGGGTGGACCACAAGTTATATCCCATGGTTTATTTGAGGATTTGTGCTTGTGTGATTTTGTTCTTGGGTGTCTCTTGGAATGTTTTAATTACCCATGAAATATTTTTTTTAAATTGTTATTAAAAAGGTATAGGGGAACTCTAAAAATCCCCATGGGATTCATTATGGGTGATGTGACTAAACTATGGCCACCCATGGGGTGAGGTGACATTCCCAGACCTAGGATTTTATGAAGAACAAGGGAGATTGTTGTGTCTTTAAATAGATCCCTTGATTAATTTTTTTTACGTGATTTAGTGTTCTATATAATGACTTATAAAATTTAATAAATTTTATAAAAATCATATATATACAATATATGGGTATTATAATTATCTGTAGATATATAAGTATGAAATGGAATACACCATTCATGGAGACGGTAGGCAGTACGTTCGCATGAATGCTATTTCCATTTTATTGTCGTGTTCAAAGAAATAATATTAAACATATATATGTATATATATTATTATTAAATTATATTTATGAAATAATATATGTATTATATATTAAATTTAACCATCCTTGAAAAATCCTTGTATTGTATGAATGAATCATATCACTTTGAGGGGGCTATAGTCCACACTAACTCCAAACAAAATTATATTATTGTCACCAAATGGAAATAGAATAATATATGTGTTGTAAATGGAAAACATAATATTAAGGAAATAATAAATATATTATATAATATAATTAGATAAAATTAGCATCATTATTTCTTCCATGATAGGTGGTATGTAAAATTTTACTGTCATCGTTTAGAGAGGTGGTAGTTTATTGTACACATAAATAGTATGTTCATTATCTGTTAGATGCAGTTGTGTGTAAGTGTAGTTTTAAAAAATAGAATAAAAATCATAGAATATTTTGGATATTTTTTTGTAATAAAATAATTGATAAACATGAATGTTGATGGTGTGGAGATAGAAAATAAAAGCAATTACTTGAGAGAAGAGGAATCCTCTTAATTAGGTAATTTTTTTTGGTTTGTTCTAAAAGGCATACTCTAATTGATTTCATATGAATGTAAGGATTCTAAGAGTAAGTGAGGATTTATGTGAAGTGTATTGGTATTTTATTTGTAGTGCATAAGTCGTTTCAGATTTGTGTGGAATAGGGATATGTGGTGGCCTTCTATAGGAATGGAAAAGGACTTACATTGAATTTTTGAAAATACGTTTGGTGTACACATGTTATTATCTAAAAAATAATTAAAAGAGAGAAATAAATCAATAATTGATGTTTTATGGCCAAATCATGTCCATAAATTGTTTTTGGGACATGTTCATTGGTCATTTGGAGCCTTATTATTAAGGTTTAGACCCTTATTAATATTAATTTTACCATAATTACTACGAATAATTTTAATAACTGTTAAATAATAATTTTTGTCTGAAAAAATAAATATTTATACTTTAAATATTATTCTTATTATAATGGATCATTTTGGTTCTTTCAATATTCAATATACAGAAGTGGAGAAATTAAGAATAATACAAATCTCACATACAAAAATGAAATTACAGGGTTTTATTATTGAAAGAAGTTCAAAATGTTATTATGATTTCGTATACTATTTCAAAGTGAAATTGAATATAATGAAATATATTTTATTAAAATATTTATAATTTATCTAATTTCACCCAAAAAAATTAAAATATAAGTTATCATTAATAATTATTTAAACCAAAAGGCAATTTTTAAACTAAAAGCAATATTTTTTTACTATTCATCAAAAAATGATGTTTCCCAAAAAAATATCGAAAATTGTCCCTAAAATAATTTAAAAATTATAAATTATTAAATGAAGTTTAAATTATCAAATTAAATTTCTAAATGTTACTAAAATTATTTTTATTATTATAATCAGTTCATTTAAGAAAATAATAGTTTTAATCCAAAAAGTACATTACTAAAACCCATATATTTCATTATTCATATGTTTTAATTACATAAATAAAAAATAAAAATATTTGAAAAGTAATTATTACTATTTATATTTCAATTTTTCTTGGTTATTTTATAATTATCACATTTTAGTAACTATAACAACAAAATGATGTTTCATAGAAACATTATTGTTATATTTAACATTTTCCTCGTCAGTTTTCCATGTTACTTACTCTGAGTCGGTGCCATGTAATGTATTCCAAGTCATGGTTGAGTGTAACGTATGATGAGTTTGTGTTTCATGTGAAAGGAAGGTTTTAATTTTATATTATATATATATATATATATATTTATAATGTCACATGATATTCAAAATATCAAAAAGTTAAATTAATTCAAAAAATAATAATTTTTAAAATCATGTGGTGTTACATTATACCCCCCTTAAAATGAATTTAACCCTAAGAAATCTCTTGTGATATCATATTTTTAATACATGAATGTTCTATACATATAAACACACATTGTTAAATCGAATACTAAAACATTCCTTGAAATGTTAATGTTCCCACTATAATCGTTACCCAATGTAACATATAACTTGGTTTCTAACATGGAGAACATAGTTTGGGAGTGATTAATGGAAAATATTAAAAGAATCAATATTTATATGGAGTGATTGGGGTCATCAATAACAAACAAGTGAATAATCAAATAAAATTTTAGGGCCTCAATGCCATAAATCTATGATGATTTATAAGGCTATTGATTTAACAAAATTTAAGGTATTTGGACCACACATTATCTTTTGATCGTTATCCTAATGTTGATTAATTATTTTATTGACCAATAATCCAAGGAATTATACTTACATTATATATTTCTTTATAAAAAATTGCATTCAATATTTTTGTTTTTTTCAATATATAATTCATCCATCACTTTATTTAATAGACATCCAGAAATTAACTTTGATGCCTAGAGTGCTACAATATTATTCTAACATATCTTAAGAGCTATAAAAAATGAAAAGTATCACTATTAATGTATTAATAATTTTAAAAATTCAATATGGTTAATAAATTAATCTATAAACATTAAAATAAACACTATTTCTTCATTATAAATCATTATTTAGTAGAAATAATTAGACATTAACCATGACATAGAGTAAGCCAGTTTTAGTTAATCCCTTATAGTCATTTGATCATGTGTTCAAGACTTGTGACCATGCAAAACATGATTCCTTGTCACCTTACACACACAATGTCCTTTTATAAAACCACACTAATGTAATTTTCAAAATATGATGGACATCCTAAAAAATGGTTAATCACTAAATATACATTTAAATATTTTGTTTCAATTTAAACTCAGTTCATAAATACATAATATGATGTTTAACATAGAATTTTCATAAATAGATAACATTATAACCCTTTTAAAAGTTGAAAATACAAAACTATAGTAATAAAGTCACAAAATTAGTGTAACATTGATCCCCTATATATTAAATAGTTTCAATTAATTTCCACATTCCAAACATGTGAAAACCCTTGTGGTTATTCTAATGGAACATGGTGGCAACTTAAATTTCCATAAATCCTATTGGAAAACATGCATGATTTTTTATTCCATAGATTACATAATATATTCAACAAATCCGAGAAGTTGTAAACTTCATCTGTGATATAATGAAATACTTGTCAACATGTCCATAATTAGTTCCAAAATATTCCGTACCATCCAATTTAAAAATTAATAACCACATTAACTTTAAAAAATATATTATGGGATACATTTCTTTATTCAAAATATCACTTAGTCATTAAATCACATCACCTGTCCATCATGAACAGTCAACATAAATTTGTAAATACATAGTGAAAAAAATATAAGTATAACAATCCTTGTATATTTAATCATTTATATAACATAATTTTTTTTTCCAAACACATATAAATATTTATTACTCTACTTCATCCTTATTCCATTAACAAGGATACATCATTTTATTACACAATAGCTATTTCCTTTCACGTTTCATAATTAGGTTCATCATCATCGGAAATGTAACCATTAATTTCACCACCTTGTCGGTTCACTTTAGAAGCTTTTATATTAGATCTTTGAGTTCAATAATGATCATTTACTCTATACATAAAGCACTTAACCATTGTTGATGTCATAGGGGGTCCAACATTCTCATCCATTTCATTAACCACACACATAAATTTCTTCTTGTAGTTACTTTTTTTTATTCTTATATTACACATTAAAAGAATATTCTTTATCTTATAAGACACTAACTTAAGTTATTATTTACGCATTATTGAAACATATTAATCCATGTATTCTTTCATCCATGGTCTTTGTTACACGAACTATCACCACACTCTATATTTATCTTCCATGGTGAGTCTGAGAGTTTGATCATGTACATATTGTTAATCATGTTCAATTATAACTGATTAGGCATGATCTGAACATCTATCACTACTGTTATCATCCCACATGACTTATCATCAATAAATATTCTATAACATTCAACAATAATATATTTCTATCTAGTTCCATCCATTAACTAAAAAATAAGCATTGTGTGAGCAGTACTTATCATTATGAAAAACCATAGAGTCCTGAAAAAATTACATAATTGATTACTAGTTGATGACACATTCCTTAGTCTATGACACCATAGGTTCATCCTAAATTATTCATTGAAAACATATATTTAAATCACCTATGATGGTTCATGAATAGTTTGTGAATTCCCAAAGAATATCTCATGGGTGTTTCGTTATGGTGTGAAAAAAAGACCATTTTTTGTGTACCTGATTACCCAATGTCCGGTCTAGATAAACTTCTTGGGGTTGTTACCCCTTGGTACTTGTTTTCCAGATACACATGAATTATCTAGACAATAATTTATTTATCAAATCCCACTCACTCTTTCCTTTACAAAAAATTCCAAGACATTTTCTCAAACATTAACTTATACTTATACTTATCCTTAGAGAAATATGTAGACATATCTTCAGATATATACCTGGGTATATCACTAATGTATTCTCATCCTATTATCCATAGGTTGACAAAAACATTACTATGATAATTAATATAGCGTCCTAGGATTTACCTACATTGATATTACAACATTTTAAATGAATATTCAGTACATTACAATAATAATTTCTTAATGACCATTAATGTTCTGTGTATTTGGAATCATAGAAAAAAACCATCAATCCTGGTGAAATTTCTTCCATATCACCCATAATGATCTCAAAATTTATTAATTCTATATAAAACATTTCTTCATAAACTGGGTAAAGGAAATATAAGAAAGGTGTTAGATCAAACACTCAATAAGGGTAAACAAGGGAGGAATGTAAGAATAATCATGAGAATATTTGTATAATGACATGATCAGGAAATTAGAGGATCACACCAAAAATATAAATGATCATATTCATGAATCATGGAATAAGGATTGGAATTTTAGTAGATAAGAATATTAAGAAAAGAAAAAAAATAATCCATGAAAACATAACATAAAAATATAACCTAAAATTTTAGAAGACACATATGAATATAAAATTATATCCATAGTATCCAAGGCATCACTGCCAATACTATATTGGTAGTATGGGTTCATTTGACATTCCATCTTGGTAGGCATGGTTCACAAATATGGCCATTTTATTAGCACACATTCACTCCTTATACGATCTTGGTAGTCATGGTTCGCTGTAATGGTCATATTACTCATCAAGGATCATTCTCAAGACCATATTAGACAATCTCATGAGATTTAAATGTCTTCCCAATGAAAAAGAGTGTGATATAGGTCCCACCTATTCCAAAAAGAAATCATACATACATTTGAACCTAGATAATAAATAATGATATAATAACCTTAAAAAAATGGGTATTATAAACATGTAATCATATAATAAACTATGGAAGAATATATAGGATTTATAATCATTTTATCAAATAAATAACCCGTGAAAGGGAAATGGATTTCATAAACTTGTATTTTGAGAAAGATAATATGATTTTATAAATTCCATGACATTATGTACATCCCATTCATAGAATAAATAATAGTGGATTATTTATATCATTTAATAGAAGGTAATGTGTAATAATAATGTATTTGATCATATATGGTAAACAATTTAGAAATATCTATCAAAAACATTTATTGAGGAAAATATCCTTCCTTCTTTGAAAATGGATTTTTAATACATAAAACCATTTGAAAATATTTTTCCTAGAAAATACCATGAGAAATTATAAAGAAGTTATAAATCAGTTTCAATTTTTTTTTTTCATTTAATACTTATAAAATAGTATTTAAAAATGTTTAAAACCCATCATATTTGAAAAAAAATTTAAAAGATATAAATAAATATTGATAATATTTTGAAATCCATTTCTATGAAAATACATTAAAATCATATTATCGAGGATTGAAATAATCTTTCAAATAATTATACATAAAAAATATAAAATAAGCTGTAAATATTTTATAATATATTTTTCCTTGAAAAAAATAAAAGAAGATCTAAAAAAATTTGATTATTTTCCTTTAATACAAATAAATATATTTTTAAAAAAATTTATAAATAATTTTGTTAAATTATATTTAAAGAAAAATTGGTAAAATTTTTCTATAATCACTAAAATAATGATTCAATTCATTTATGGTGGATTAATCTATACATGACGTATGTGGTAAAAAGAATATTACTTTTAGATGATAAATAAGTTATAAAAATGCGTCATTCAGAAGGCTAAAAATAGATTCAATTAAAAAAAATGTGAAAATTAAAAATTATGAATTTTTTAATGATAATAGTATAATTGTATAATATTCATGTAATTTGTTTTTCAAAAACACGATTTTAAAATATTACTTATTTAGGACAGAAGTGACAGTAATGTTGGGAATTCTTAAAAAGAATTTCTTAATTATATTATGTAATAATTAGTGGAAGAGATTATACAAATATATAAATAAATCATTAATAAACATATAAAAATCTAATTAAAGAATGTTATTAATATATATATCTTAGTATTTTAACAAAGGTAGCCTAAACATATACAATCTTGAAAAGAGATAAGATTATCTCAATAAACTCTTATAAATAGTTACTTTGGGTTATATTATCCATTTAAGAAAATTACATTGCATGATGTTTATTATATCATTAGAATAATTTAATTCATTATATAACATGTAACATGGATTTTTATACCGCATTAATTTAATTTAGGTGGAAAAGAATGCATTATTATCAAAGAAGAGAAATTGAGACAAAATTATTTCACCGATTTGGTAAGTCTTTAAATTTATACCTCATTAAATAAAGACCATAAATCTGATATATAAATAAACATAAATTTAAGTATAATATACATGTAATACAATAATGTTCTGTATATACAACACACAAAAGGCAAGACTGACGAACATAGTATGTATCTCATATTAATAAAAAGTGAGATAAAATCCCCCTTTCCTTGCCTCTTGAATATCGTCACACTCATTTAAACCACCTGTGTGACAAATATAAATTTATTATACATATTTTACTGAACCATATTCTTTTATCTAATACTATATATGAATTTATTATGACCTTATATTAGATCCTTGTCAATATTCCTATTTTAAGATTTTACTTTGGCTTATATTCACTTTTTTCTTTACATGAATCTTAATTTTGTATATATTAGATATTTATACATTATAACCTGATTTACATAATTTAAACAATGATATAAATATAATTTATATAAAATATATTTTTATTATAATAATATTTATATTATATATGATTGAAATGGAATACATAGTTCATAGAGATGGTATGTTGTCTGTACGTATGAACAATATTTCTATTTTATTGTTGTGTTGAAAGAATGAAATTAAAAAAACATATATGTAAATATATGTATATATATAATTATTAAATTAGATTTATGATATCATATATGTCTTATATATTCATTAAATCTATTTTTAAAACAATACAAGTAGTGTATGAATAAATCATATCACTTTGAGGGGGATGTAGTCCACACTTCCTCAAATGAAATTACCATATTTTCACAAAATTAAAGATAAAAATATATTTGATGTGAAAGGAATAAATAAGAAAAAATAAAAAATAAATATAACATGAAACTTATATATATATATATATATATTTAATCATAATTTCCACCAAGAGAGGCTATTTGTAAAATTGAACAATCATCCCTTAGTGAGGCGGTAGTTCTCCGTACACATAATTCGTATGTTAATTATCCATTAGATGGAGTTATATGAATGTTTACGTTGAAAAAATATAATCTAAACCTACATGTATATTTAGTATACTATTTTTTATACAATCATAAAAAAAATGGATGGGTGGAGAAAAAAGAAAAAGAATGTACTTGAGAGAAGATGTTACCTCTTAATCAGGAAACTCTATAATTATTGTGTAAAATTGATTCCTTGGATTAAATTAATAACAATTGATGTTTTATAGAATGAAGTTGGGATTTATGTAATGGGTATAGATTTTTTTTTTGATAAATTATGATTTTAAGAGGTGTGAGGAATAAGGAGACGTGGTGACCTTTAATAGGTTTGGAAAAGGAATCACTTTGAATTTTTGAAAACATGTTAGGTGTACACATGTTCATAACAAATTAATGTCATACCAAAGAAAAATTAAGAAATAATTTATGTTTTATGGATCAATAATTTATATAAAATCGGCCTTGGACATGTGGATATGTCATTTGGGACCCTAAGAGTAAGGTATAGTCCCTAATTAAGCTTAATTTTACCTTAATTGATGAGATTAAGTTTAATCACTTTTACTAATCATTTTGGAAATGAAAAACATGATATAATTAGAATCTAAATATTATACTAATTATAAATGTATAAGTTGGTTTTTCATTAATCATTTCATTGAATCGGCATAATTATGATTAATGATAATCGCATAGATGAGAAGAAATTATTGTTTTTTATAGAAAAAAGAAGTTCAAAATATTATTATATTTCTATATTCAATATCAAAGTGAAATTTATTTGAATGAAATTAATTTTATTAATATATGTATAATTTATGTAATTATACCTTAAAAATTGATATATAAGTTAACATTAATAGTTATTTAAAAGAAAGGGTATTTTTTAACTAAAAGCAGTATTTTTTACAGTTCGTCAAAAAATGAATTATCTTAGAAAAATCTCAAAAATCAACCCATATATAATTTATATATTTTAAATGAATCATTTTTAATAAATTAAAAATTCAAATGTTTCTAAAATTTATTTTATTAATAAAAATAGTAAATTTTAGAAATCATTATTTTTTTTAAAAAAAAGGACTTTACCAAAAAATTATATATTTAATTATCAATATATATAATTTATATAAAACCATTATAAAATACAATTGAAAATTATTTATTAATATTATTATAATTATGTTTAATGTATATGTTATAATTATCTCATTAAAATAATTATAAAAATTATGTTTCATAAAAACATCTGTGTAGCATGTAATGTACGCCAAGTGGGTGATCCATGTAATATATGCCAGGTTGGTGGTTTGTAATGTACTACAATTAATTATTTTGTGCAACATATGATGATTCTATGTTATATGTGAGATTAATTTTATACATTTTTTATTATATATATATATAAATAACTAATTCCACTGTCATGGGAAATGTTCATTGTCAAAAAGATAAATTAATTTGAAAAAAATAATTCTTAAAATCTCAGGGTGTTACACATACCACCTTACACACATCATAATTAAAAATGATAACAATGTCCCAACTCACATACACTATTAACCAATGGTTGTGGTACATCCCTCTTTATGTGCACTATCAATTGTATGGGGGAAGTATATCCCACCATGCAAAAATATCATATAACAGTAGTAAATATTCCACATGTGAAAACATTTTCCAAGGTTTTGGATTCCCATATACCACATCTATTTGGGGATAATACATCCCACCTTACCCATATAGTTTATAAAAATGTATATATGTAGAAGATCCCTTGAAAAATATTAAAAAAATGGTATTATGTTCCCCCATCATACAAGTAGTCATGTAGAAAACACATACTAATATATTTGACACATACTATAGTTGTAACACCCTAATATTTTTTGAAATATATTTTTTAAAAGAAATTTTATATTTTTAATATTTTTTTGTTACCCTAAACACTGTGATTATCTTTTGTTACAAGAAACATTTATTTTGGTTTTTTCAGGAAACGCTAATTATTAATGAAAAACAATATATTATTAAAATATTATTATATACTATGAAATTTATCACATAAATGTTTGAATAGAATGTATACATAAGAATTAATAAATTAATAAAATCAGTGTTTTACATTTGTATATTATATGAACTCTTCGGTGACTAAAAAATTATAAATGACAATATGAACAATTTTTTAAAAATTAAAATATTACGTGAAAAAAGAAATTTACTTTTCTATACAGAAAAACATTTTACCTCAATAAATAAAAAAAGAAACGTTTAGTGAATATTTATATTGAAATTTATATATTATATTTTCAATTTTTTTGACATTCATATTATGTGTTCCTTATACAATATAAAAGAATAAATCATGTTATTTGATATCAAACAATATTTTTTTAAAAATAAGTTTTGTCATCTATTTGTTACTTATTTTAAAGATAATGTTTCCCATTATTAGAAAATTTATTTCCACAAATATACTCATGTTTTGATAAAATACTTACAAAATCTTCATCTGTCTATTTTTTCCTAATTTGTTAAAAAGATAAATTTCATGATGAATAATTAAAAATATGGATTTTTATTAAAAGTTTTAAATTCATTTAATGAAATTAAAAACATAAAATTTATGTTAATATGGATTTTAAGAAAACATAGTTAAATAATACATATATTTAGAAAATAGAGTTCATTTTAATAAATTTAACATTGAACATGGGAAAAATACATTTTAAAAATTTAAAACTTTTCTCTTTGAAAAACTGATTTTTCGTCGTGTGTTTGCATGATTATTGTAAATTAAATGTTTTCAATTATATGAATGAAAATTTAATAAATGGATTAAATATTTCTGAATAATATAATTTATACTATCAAAAAATTTCTACTAATTATTATAATACAATTATAGTAAAAATATTTAAAATTAATTACAATAGTTAAGGTTAAAACGAGTTTAATGTGGGTTAAAATGAAGATATAATAGTTAAAATGACCTAAAAACCAATAAAACATGAATTTTATGGATTTATTTTAACCATATGTATTTATTTATTGACAAAATACATTATAATTTCCTTTTGAGATAATAAAATCTAATCATGGAATGTTTTAGTTCAATCCATAAGAGGTTTTCTATATAAGTGGAAATGTTTTTAACTATGTGTATTTGTTTTATTTCATATAATAGCTCCATAAAATCATTTCCAGATATAATAAATTAATAAAAAAGAATATAAATTATAGTTATATGTTATTATATAAATTTAAAACTCTAAATAAATCTACTCTTCGATCAAATGGGATACAAAATCATTGTTAATGTGTTCAACAAGCTACTACCTCACTAACCAATGTTCTTAATTTTCTATAAACACTTCTAATGGATAGATATAATGATATAATTTATTTTCATATAATATATATATATGATATTATTATACCTTTTTAATTATAATATCAGATCTAAATTCTTTCCTCTGAAACCCTTGGAAAACAATATAGTTTATCATGGGTACGATAGAAAACCACCTAACGAACCGATTAGAGTATTTTCCCATTATAATTTTATGTGGATAGAAATATTAATATATTAATTTAATATATATTATATTTTTATCATAATTATCATTGTTTAATTTTTAATTGATATATACCTTCTTTATTTTAACTCTATGGGGGATATGATAACATCATTCTTGTGTATGGAGGAATATCACCTCATGATACGATGTGATTCACTTTCACTACCACTTTTATGGTAATATAAATTGGGTAAATTTAAATAATATATATGTTATATATAAAATAATATTTTTTAATGGTGATATTCTATTTATATTTCTTTCATTTAATTCGTTGAGAAATTGAAACAATGTCCATGTGTACGTACGACATACACTGTACATGAATTGTGTATTTCATTTTCTATATATATATTTTATGGATTACTATAAAAAATATAGTTAATCTATTTATATATGTGTCTGTGGTATTTAGATCAGGATTAATATTATAAAGGCTATGGAAACATGATCAATGTATTATGAGTATAAATGTAAAATCAAAACATAGAAAAAACAAAGTATTTGTAACAAAAAACATGATTTGAAAATTAAATTTTAAACAAATGGGCAATAAAATGAAAAATATAAATCTTATATGATTATATATATATATATATATATATTTGGGATTTTAATATAGTTATATTAAAAATACATTTATTATAAATTAGGTTGAAATGTGTATGATTGAATTCGAGACTTATAATAAGGTATTTCCATTTCATTTATTAATTTATCGAAACACATGTCACATTCAACTCCAATTTCATTTATGTGTTGTATATAAATACCATTAATTAATTTTACAATTCATAAATTAATTTTTTTGATATTATTTATCTATTGGATGACCTCTCTTTTATAGTGTTTACAGTTCAAAAGTTACAAAATGGATAAGGGATTTTTGTATCAATTTTTTTTCATTAAAAAATATGTTATGTTATCTATCTTATATTATAATGTGTATATAAATAAAAATTTAAATTTAATATATCGAATTTATTTATTCTAATGATATATATTATTTCATTAATTTTTATTCTTTTATTTTTGATAATGATTAAAAAGTCATCAATGTGGTAGGGGTTTGATGTTATAATTCTATTATTTATTAGGAGTGTTTATGATTATTCTTTTAATGATAAAATATTATGATATATTTTCCATGAAAAATATTGATTTTATTATCCTTATATTTTTTAATTATAATTAATTTTTTATTATTTATACTATATATATTAGCTGATGATTCCAAATTAAATTTTTTATTGAAAACATATTTCTTTCTCTTCTCAGTTGAAAATAATTTTTCATCCAAATGATTTTTTTAGATAAATAAATTCCTAATTTTTAAAAAAATCACCCAATTATTTATTGATGAAATTTTTACACATGTTTTACTTTTTACAAAAAAACAAAAATCGTATCGTTTACTAAATAATTCCCAATTTAATTTTACAGAAAATGTGAAACTAATCATCATTTTCACATTTACGGAATTTCCTACCATCATGACCATCCATTTTTATAAAAATTACTTCATATTTATTAAATTTTATTTTAATCGAAATTGATTTTTTAAGTGGTTAATGTTTTAAAAAATTGTTCTTCAAAGTGTAATAGTATTTTTTCTCAAGAAATATTTTAAATTAGTTTTAAATGTTCATTTATATGTTTTCAAGGTTATATATAATGTAAAATATTTAATCAATATTATATAAATTTATTGTTTTAAAATATGATTTTCAAATAAATTTTTCTTTCATCATGAAATATTACAATTTATCTTTCAAAATTCAACATCCATTTAAAATGATATTCATTGATATAACAAAGACTTTAAGGGGGATATTATATAAGGATACCATTCTTATTCCATATCTAATTGATTTATGTTTATTACGACAAGATGTTTATGAAAAGAATTTATATTCATATTGTTTTACCTTTATAAAATATTTTTAAACCATTATATTTATCTATAAATTAATCTATATTTAACTTATTAAATTATTATGATAGATATTAAATTACCGTAGGTTATGATATGATTAAAGGTTTATGAAAACTAGTTATTTTCATGGGCTATAAAATGATGAATGTTGTATGATCTTGTGACACACATATTAATTAGTTGAGTTATATATATATAATTATCTAGTGCATTATGAAAATACTGAAATCTTCTGATATAAACATGAATTTAATGGTTATTGAGCACGGTTCAGTATGTAACATTGTCCACTTTGATAGTTTTGGGAGAGAACATTAAATAATATGAGGGTATTTGGAGTGAATATATTCAACATTGATTGACTTTGAAATTATCCTTGACTACATATTCTTGTGTGTATACAAAAATTCCATGTCTTTTCTCATTGTTTTGATCACATGGTTTATGTTAGTTGATTCAATTATTATTCATGACTTATTAACTTACAATATTTTAATCTTCAATAATTATTATGATCATTGATATGTTGGGTATGATAATCATAATTTATTTTCTAGATCATATACCATTATGATAATCTTATTCTTTCATATGGTCATAGATTGATATCTCCAACAATTATCCATACTGAGAATCTTATAACACCCATTCATATGTATCCTTCCCCATGTTATGAATAAAATTTTATGTTTTATCTACTTAAGAGGAGAACTACGTGAGAATATAACTGTTGGATATGTTGAAGATATTTCATTAAATAAGCATATTAGTTTTCTTCAATCTAAATAAACTAAACTATTATAGTATTTGAATGTGTTTTTATGTATGTTATTGAATATTCATATAAAAATATTGGATATTTAGTTATGAAATTCATTTATCCATATAGTAGTGGTATCACATCCAATCATGGATGTCACACATCATCATATAATTAGATAGGTGATGGATGAACCTCCGAAAATCATGTAAAATACGTGGGTTGATATACTCCCACCTAAAACCATAACATCATCAAATATAATATTTTCCATGGTATGTCATTCATCAATCTAGGCACTGATATATTTGGAACCAAACAAGTCACCAAGCTACCAACTACCATATAGTTTCATGCCTCACATCCATGATTTATTCTAGACATACCTGAACATGAATTTGGATAACATAAAACCAACCCATACCTCAAGAGTTATGTTATTGTAGAGAATTCATTTCCAATGTCCCATTCAAACAACAAGTCAACCACATTGCCTAATTATTATGTGAGTATCCTTTTCAAAATTATGTGATAAAACTTCATATGTATTGTCACCAAATATGTGGATTTTGTAACCTCTCACCATCCCATTCCAAAATCATCTTGATACCATAAAAAGAGGACACATACATCAGTGGCAATGATCACAACCCAACTATTCAAATGGGCCTATAATGATTGATACATTTTAATTTCATTATTCAATAAACAATAAAACTACATAGTATCCCTTATCTAATAATTACTATATTACTTATCATGCTCATATATAATATGTATAACACAATAAAAACCCATAGGCTCAGCCCCAAACCATCTTCTATTGTCAGAATACAAAACTCAAAATACCACTCCCAGCCAATTGGGAAGTGTCCCCAAGGTGGACACATTAAATGGGTTCTTATTCAATGTTTACTAAATATTTTCAATAGGTTATATATTCATAAATGATTAAATAATAAATACCAAACTTTATGTAACTTTTTACTAATCCAAAAAACCCACTACGCATTCCTAAAAATCCAATAACAATTTATGGTCCGGAGTTGGGTCACTCAAGGTTGGTCACCCATGATTACCCTACGACATATATTAGAATACTAATATAAATAGAAATTGTTTATCATTTCTTAGCTTAACATGTATTTATCCCCCCAATACAATCTCTACTACAACCACCTAACCCAAAACAATATAACATTTCTCATTGATGAACTCTTCAATGTTTAGAAAATACCACATCACTAAAACAATAACAAACTACATGAAAATGATCCATGTCCCCAACAAGACACATATATACTGAAATGGAAATTGAATCAATGTGTTCATAATCATTGGATGACCACTGTCAATTTTATAAATAATCCCTAACACATGGGATCAGTCATCCATGTAATTGTATAATTGTACCTCATGAATCTCTAATTTCAATGGGAAGACCTTTGAAAACACCCCCATCAAAGGGGATCAAAGGGAAGAATAAGGGGGGAAGGGATCGAATGAATTTCACATAGGCAAGAATTATTTTCCTCTAAATCGGAAGATTGGATGAAATAGAAAATAAAATTTTATCTATATTAAAAACATACATATCTAGATGTCTATTTTTCTGTGACCTAATAGGGTTACAATGCAATTCCCCTAATATGGGGTTTCACTTTGGGGTGGAACACTATGTCATGATCCAAAAAAACATAATTCATCTTCTATGGTGTTTCCAAAGGATCCATGTTATGACTAAAAATGGTGAGATTCTCTAAACTAATACCTCTTATGAACCTTCCACAACACAATATACCTTCAATGATGTGTTTCTTTTCCCATGAACGACCATCATAGAGTACTCCCTTATGTTGTGTGTTGATTATTCACTAATAAGTTTCTCTCATAGTGGAACCATGTTACGAATGTACTAATCCTTAATAAACACATGAATGTTAATCATACACAAAGTATTTTTAGAATAGTCCACATTCACCACTTTTTAACCCACTCTTTTCCTATCAAAATTACTATTATTTAATTCCTTCTATGAGGTAAATCCACTATTTTATGACTTGATTTTTTTCCAATAGAATTAATATGATTTAGATGCACCCCAACCCTACTTCGATACTCACCTATAAACCATATAAACATCCTTATTCTATAAATATATACAAAGATATTTTTACCGATGCTCAAATAGTCAAAATAATAACATGATTCTCAGTTATGAAAACATATCATATTTCCTAATTGTAATTTCATATTTCCTTTAATTTCACCAACCCATAATGAAAATTTCCATTATATCCCCCCATGTTAATGCATATTCTACTAGAGAATTCTTCTTATTAATTATCCACATACCAAATTTGTAATTGTGTCTTGTTACACATTAAAATTTCTAATATTTAAATTATTAGGATAATTCCTAAGACACAAGGACTAGTGTGATACCACAATGAATTGATACTTGTTACTCATTACCACCATAAAATGAATCAAACCTCAAATGAAACAAATTGATTCTATTCAATTACATTATCCTAGTTCACATATGAAATTCACAATCCAATAATAATGTTCATTGAATGCCTTTAAAAAAACCCATTGACTGATAATTATGTTTCTAATTAATTCCACTAAGTCCAAAATTTTGTCCCTCTCCAAGTAGAATTCCTAAATTAAGAATCCGAAATATAAAACCATAATTTGACATTAGTATCCTTTACTAGACCATTTAATTATAATCATTACACTGAAGAACCCCTAAATCCTTCATGCCTCAACCCGTAGTCTCATATTTGATAGATTATCCTACCATGAA
The DNA here is from genome assembly GCA_963277665.1 of Viscum album. Classification (NCBI taxonomy): domain Eukaryota; kingdom Viridiplantae; phylum Streptophyta; class Magnoliopsida; order Santalales; family Viscaceae; genus Viscum; species Viscum album. The sequence goes on from OY728165.1 coordinate 2,053,184,779, forward strand.
GCCTTACATGTCAATTCCGACTATTATTCTCCTAAAAATAAACACTATTCATTGTCCCAATTAACCTAAAAATATGTTTCCATAAACACATAACCCATCATACCTCTTGACCAATAACACATATCATTCACTTGTCATCTACTGAACACAATAACCAAACATCAACATCATATGAAATACCCATATTTATACACATTCCACATAACAACATTACTAAGTTAGTTACACTCAATCACTCATGTAAAAATAACTCCAATTTATTATATTTTATAACAATATGACACCCTGAATAATACCAAAAAAATACTATAAATGACCATCCCATACTCCAATATTCTATGGTGACCTTCCCAATATATAATTTCTCTAATCAATAATCAGTATGAGTGATCCTATAGAATATCAACAATCATCATGAAATTATTTTTACGAAATTTGTACATATCCAAAGAATTACTCTAAAATTAATTCTGTAACATACCCCAATCATTGCATTACACACTTTAATGTATAGTTCCCATTCCCACCAACAAATATCTATCTCTGACTATTGAGGAGATGCTCACCTCCCACCCAATCTAAAAACCCACTTGATTGATCACATTTAGAGACCCATGTTCCCTACATACAATCCCAATTATCTAAATGTGTCCTAAATTCTTCAAAATCATCAATGAATATTATTCACTTTTGATTGTTCAGTATAAGACCCCCAAAAAAACATCTTTCCACTACTTCTCAATGATTTCATGATTCAGATTCCCTTGAATTTTCCATCAATGAATTTTACAAATTCATTAATGAATATTAAGGCCCCCAAATTCATTTTGTGGTGGTATTTAATAATTCTAGGAACATTAATATCTTTTTAGATGATGAAGATGAACTAAATAATACATTATTTAGAGCCATTATATTATTTAACATAGTTAGTTTATATCTGCATATATGGTCTTCGAACATTAATAAGTAATGTGAATATTATACAACACAGACATGGATAATCATCCCAAGACATCCTCTATCATTCTGAATCCATGTACGCTTCCGATGATTGTAAGCATAATCGATATTTATCTTTTTTTTCAAATAAAAAATACTAAATGTTATTCACTAAATCATTCAATATATTTTTATACATGTAGATTTTTCAAATCCCTCTATAAATGAAATCAAGATTGAACAAGAAAGAAGGTATATACATAAAAAACATGTTGTATTTGAATCATGGTTCAATCTTTCTTATCTTTATTTATGATAATGGAGTTAATTCAATAACTATCAAAATAATAGTAATGTTCCCTAGGTATTAAATTTTATGGATCATCAGAAAAAGGTCACTCATTATCAGGATGAATGAATAATAAATATAATTTTCAAAGTTAGACCTTCTAATGTTTTGGACATAGTTAGATCTTTAATAGTTTTTGATGTGTTTGTTGATTTTTGAACATATTATTTTAGAGATCCTTTATTAAACACGGATTTTACTTTTGGAGGTATTTTTTTATTCTTATAATTCATGAAATTTCTCTTATTATTTTTTATGAATTTTTTGTATTGATAATTTTCATTTGGTTTGAATTTTATTTTTTGAAGGAACATTTGTAACGGTAAATGATGGGCAAGTGTAATGTTAAATGAGAATTTAGAACACCCATTTAAAGGTAAATTCATTATAGAACCTCCTATATAATGGTATAAAAATTATGTTGTATTGATCTGTGAAATTCAATAGAATGTTAAATCAGGTCTTATGTACGGGTAGGTGAGGGATTTGTATAGGTATCCTAAAGACTAGGAACCTATATAAATGTAACACCTTTTTTCTATGAAATATATAAGGTTATGTTTTTACTTGAATAATGGTTTTAACATTACATCCAATGATGTTTAAATAACCTCATGTGCTTCAAAGGGGATATAGACTGGTATCTAACACCTAACTAAGGTTGCGTAAAGGTAGTTGAAATTGAAAAAAAGGAAAAAACGAGAATGTTATTTTATGTAATTTCCATTACATAAATGTTACATTTTCTAATGAGTGGATCTGTAAATTTCATCCAAATACATGTAATTATATTTAAAAACTAATGAGAAAACTCAATGATCCATATAATATCTAATCAACTTGATAACAAATGGGAGAATATTCATTTAATACTGGCCACCATGGAGATTATCAATATTGTTATCAAGGAAGATAATTGAATATAATTTCCAAAATTATTTTTTCATAATTTTGAGGTAGGTGCATCTCATGTCACTAAAGAAAAATATTATCTATGGTGACCCATGCTATATAGAAATCATCTATTCAACATGGTTAGTTGATTATGAGTTGTGAAGTTGGGGTTCCCTTCATGAATGTGTATAGATTTATTCAAAGGGGAATTGTTCATTATAGTTTAGGAAATAAAATAAGAGAGGAAATTGAGATTATCGTATCAAAACTATGAGACTAAATAGAAATAGAGAAGAATAATTTTTTATATAAGATATAATCAAACATATAATTTTATTTCTACCCATTTTTCAACTCTTCTTGATCTATAAATATTAATAATAGATTGTAGTTTAATTTTAAGTCGATAGTTGTGGGATACACCCATAATTTGAAAATTAGATTTAATTTTCATATACAATTTCAAAATTAATCTCAAATCAATTTTTTTTGGTCGGTCCATTTTTATTCAAGATAAAAAGAAATTTTTTTCATGATGAAAAAATATTCAATCATCTTTTTTTACTATATTCGATTATATAAGGGCCGTTGAATTCATCTTGGAAAGAACAATCATTTTTGATAGGTGATTATGGTGACATCATTATTTTAGAAAAAAATTTATGAATTTATTAGAAAATAAAAATCAACTAAATAACGATAAATATATATTTTTTGTATTCTCCAGAGATGTTTTTTCTCCTAAATTTCATGATTATAGTTACTTATATATATCATAGTTTCTCACACTAATCCACCATTATTTTATTTAGATTATACTTATCAAATGAAACACTTTCACCAACAATCCCCATAAATTGTCTCAATAAATAATTCATTATAATTTTCTTTAAGGTGGATCTTTTCATGAATTGGTAGCATTTCCTTCTATATGGATATCAACCTACTCTGAAATGTATTTCAGTTTATAGGAAATTTATAGTTTGGTATCCAATTCAAAATAAAATTTAATTTTTTAACCTTTTTTTGTAATCCATGTGAGACATAGAAGAATAAAATATAAAAATATAAAAATATAAAAATAATGAAAGTATATTTTTTATAATAAATTTTAATTATAGGTTTTGTCACCAACTATGGATATTATCTAACATCTCCAAAAAAAATTTTGTTCATGCACAAAATATCATTCATTCAAGATCTATATCTTAATATACATAAAAATAAAAGACAATATAGATATATAAAAATGAAAATAAAAGAAAAATAAATAACCTAATAAAAAAGATAACATTACAAAAAAAACAATGAACTGATCTCATTCAATGAAATCATAAACTACGTGGGGTGAGGGATTTTCAACATAAATATGCTCTAAATAACCCATCATCAATTTAGTGATCCTAAAAACATGAGACTATGATCATACATTCTAATACCCTCCTCTATTTTTGATATTCAATATAATTCCTAATCAGGTTCTCCCTTTTTAGTTATGGATATATATAATATAGTGTTGTAGTTACCACTTCTTTGGTTATGTGATAATTAATTGAAAATGAGAGTATTATCATTTTTTACTTTATGAAATATCATGTAAATGGTTATTTGTAATATAATAAATTATCATTGAGGCTTATGAATAAGTTTATGATCCATTTATATTTTAATTTTACTATAAAATACTTGATGGGTAATTGAGGGAAAAAATAATCAATTTTTACCATGTGGATGGAGGTAACTTTTATGAAAACTAATATCAATTTAGGGAATTGTATAGATAGTGTCCCCACCACCATAACTCTACCTTCCTCCACATCGATGTAATATTTTAAGGCCAATTACATTTAGGATAAATATTGGATTATCAATACACTCAATGTATTTATAATGAAAAAATAAATGAGTTGTAAATACAAATTTTCAACACATTAACTATAAATTAAAAATCAAAATATCCTAGGAGAATAAGAATTAATATGAGCGATCTTTCCACAAGTTTGAGGATATAAGTTCATTTACAGCTTACAAAACCAATAGGCCAATCTACATCCCTTATGAACATTAATTCTATAGAATGTGCTAAAAATATTGTAAGAAATGAATCAAACCTAAGACCTTATATATAAATAATATCAACGAGTATATATTACAGTCACTCACTAAACTATATTATTGACATTTAAATTCCATCCCGACCCATCGAAAATTAAAATTTTGTAGAATAATGCTTAATAATTTAGGATAGATGTGTCTAATTTTATAGTAACTATAATCAAAGGTTTTAGAACCACCTACGTTTCGTTGGGGAGAATATAGAACAATAAGTTATCCTTAAACACCTATATTGAAATAATATATTAGACATTTATAAAAAATTTCTATAAGATTGATTCCTAAAACTCCCAAGAAGAAGTAATGGGTGTGTTCCAAATATTTATACAATTCTTTACTCATTAATGTGTTTAATTTTATTAAAAATATAATTTAAAAATATTATATATATACTAGGATACATATTCTAGATATAAAACATTGGTAGTTAGTAAAGACATGGCCTCAAAGGATAGATTTTTTTATGTATAATAGAAATGAATCATATCAATAAATTAATATAATTAAACACTATATATGGATTAAAAACTCTTGAGGTTTCTAGATATTACCCTGGTATTTCTCAACATGAAATTATAAAATAATTTATAAGGAAAAATATAGAGAATATATTAACTTAAAATGTAAATAGTGGGGAAGAAACTAAGATAAATCATTCATTTCTACATATAAAAAAAATAAAAATTTTAGATTTTTAGAAAAAGATGAAATGAAAATATAAATGAATAATTTGAGTTTTTACCTAATGTTTTGAGATATTTTATCAAAACCGTGAACCTTAGAAAAGAATAAAGAGCTCTATTAAATTTGGGACATTGTTTGTATTAGTAATTTTTCCCTTAATCGTTGTTTTTAAAATTAAAATTTGAACATATTCATTCCCCCATAGTGTTATATAAAATTTCCAATTATTACTTTGTACACCCAATAGGAAGAGAGAATGTCTTAATTATTTGATCTGGAGAACTATTGTGACATTATATCATCCTTATGTTGGATATGCAATGTGATAAATATGTTCCTCCCATTTTAGGAAGAACTTTCCTAATATGGGAGTTTCTTTAATTAATTTCTCCAAATAAAAAAATAAATTCAATTTGGATTATAGAAATAGAATATTTTAATGTTTCCAAAATTTCTTAATAACCCACTCTTTAACGGAATAAAATATAGTTTGAGTTAAAAGAATTTTAAGAACCACATGATGGATAAGGGGATGAATTTTTGAGAATGAATGATGAAATTGATAATGTATCTAAAAAAGATGAAAAATTTATTGGAATCGGTTTTGGTGATAAATTAAACAATTTTATTGGTATGAGGTTGATTTTATGGAAGAAAAATATAATTTTATCAATGAAAACATCTTTAAATAAAATCAAGATACTGAAATTGGGGATTTTCCATTCTGGATAATAGAGAATAATAGGGACCCATTATCTTTAATTCATATTTAATGAAACATATTGAAGACATTAGGATGTGTATATAGAGACCTAGTCCTATAATACATGGATAATATATCAGTTTAGAATAATACTCAGTATATTAAAAAAAATACATGTCCAATGATTGAAATAGTTTATAGTCTTCAGAAAATTGGAAAAAACATATTAATTGTTGGTGAATGATCTTCATCATCTTCATTAATGATTTCCACCTTTACGATTTATACCTAAAAAAATTATTCATAAACTGAATAATGGGAAAAAAAGAAAGGCGCGAGATCAGATTCATAGTAAGGCGAATAAGGAAATTCATAAGAAAAACATAACCAAAAGTGTATGTAAATTGATCATAACATTTAATGATTATGACCTAAATATTAGAGATAAAAAAGGGTTTGTAATTCATGATACATGAATCAGAATGAAATAATAAATAATAATTCATGATATAAAAACATAGGAATAAATGATATAATTATGGATGAAAATAAAGAATATAATATGATTTCCATAGTATCTAAAGAATCACTTCTCATACCATATTGGTATTATAGGCACACTCCCTATACCATATCAGTATTAATGGTTCAATCTAATGGAAATCTTGGTAGCATGAGTTCACTCCTTATATCATAATGGTCATCATGGTTCACTCTCATGTCCATCCTTGTAGTCTAGTTTGATTCTCAATAAAATCTAGTATATCTCATGAGATATTTATATTTACTCAATGCATTGGGGTGATATATAGGTACCAACAATCTCATAGTGAAATTATACATACATGTTTCGTAGAATCATAAAAAATCATATCATAACCCATGAAATCAAATGGGTATGATAATCATATAATATTATCATAATCAGTGGGAAAACACTGGTTTTATGATCATTTCATCAAAATCATAACCCATTAAAGAGTATCTTGTTTCATAAACATATAACCCATGAATGTGAAACAAGTTTCAAAAATAACATGACATTGAGAATACCATATTCATATAAATAGTACAAATGTATACATTATATCATTTCCTAGAAGAGAATGGGTAACACAAACAGATGTCATATTATATGGAATATATTATTGAAATATCATTTAAATTGTTTTTTGGATGACAATATACATTTTTCATTGATTTTTTTTAATAGATAAAACAATTTTAAATTAATTTTATTATAAATCCCATTGAAAACAACAAAATATGACTTGAAATAATTCTGAAAAAAAATTCCTTAAAAAATATAAATTAATATTCTAAACATTTTAAATATATTTTTATTTGAAAACACATTGATAACATGTCAAGACAGATTGAAGATGTTTTGTAAAACATTTTATGTGAATTAAAAATTGTAAGGAACATGAAAATGTAATAAAAACAATTTCATTTAATTTATTTTAAAAACATATAATTAAAGAACGAAATTTTCTTAATGACCATTTCTTGGAAAATACGTTGAAAACATATAAATAATTCTTGAAAATAGTCTAAAATCATTTTTACAAGAAAACATATGAAATAATAGTGAAAAATATTTGAAAATTATTTCATTTAAAATAATTTGAATGATTATAATGAAATATTGAAAATTATTTCAAGGCCTTTTTAACTTAAAACATATAAAAGAATCATGAAAAAGTTTTTAAAACAATTTCATTGAAAATAGTTTAAAAACATAGAAATAAGGCTTGAAAATATTTTTAAAAAATCCTTGAAATCTTATAACTGATGTTTGAAAATATTTTGAAAAATAGTACTTGGATTCAAATTTTTAAAAATATTAAATATTTACCATTTAAATATGAAAATCAAGACTCAATAAAATGATGGCAGGTAAATTCTTACATGTCATGCTATGTAAAAAGAGAATTCCATTTTCGTGGTAGAAATACAATAAACATTACTTATTTAGAAAGAGACATGAATATTACTTTTAATATATCGGTAAAATAAAAACGTTTTAAAAATTATTTTAAATATTGAAGAAAAATGGTACATTAATCTTGGAAACACATTTTAAAAAATAGGGTTTTAAAGGAACATTGATTTTTGACCAGAGGAGAAAAAGATTCCTTAAAAACACATTATTAAAAATCTTATGAACCAAATAATATAATAAATTGTACAAATATGTGAGTAAATCAATAACAAATCTATAATATGAAAACTCATTAATTTTCATGATATATCGATTATAGTATTTCATTAATGTAACCATAAACATTAATAATTTTGAAAAGAGATATGTTTGTCTCAATAAAAACTTACTACTCATAACATAGGATTATACAATCAATGTTAGAAAATGAAATTAAACGAATCTTCAAACATAAAGAAAATAGTTAATTCAATTTATATCATGTTAAATTTATTTATATACACCTAGAAAAAGAATTTAGGTGCATTACAAAACATGTCTCTCAAAGAAAAAAAATTAAGACACAAATATTTCAACGAGTTGGTAACATTTGAAACATATATCCCATGTAAGAAAAATAATAAAATGGATATGTGAATAACCGTAAATTTTAGTAAATGTTATATAGAATATGATCATGTTCATTACATACACCACACATAAGGAATGGGTGGTTAAAACATCATATATCTCATGGAAATAAAAAGTGAGATAAAATATCATTCCAATGTGTCTTGACTCCCATAGTACTCATTCAAAAGAGTATAATAATAAATGTAAATTTATTTTAAATATTTTAAAGAACCATATTATTATAAACAATATCATGAATTGTTATATTACGACCTTATATCACCTTCTTGTTAACAATCCTATGATGAGGTTTTAAATTTTGTAATATTCTTTTTATTCTTCACATGTGTCTGTAATTTTTATAACTTTAGTCCATACAAAAATATAATTACAAGGAACTAGCCTTAAACATTACATAATCATGAGTTAATGGAATAATTCACATTGAAAATGTTTTTAGGTTTATAGTTTTAGAGAATTAGTCCATAACTATTGCAATTCTTCTCAAAAATTACAAGCTAGACACTTCTACTCAGTTTCCGTTTTTTTCATAAAATAAAAACTCATGAAAAAAAGAGTCATGTATAGTCCCTTGATTTAGATAGCATGAATTTTCTTTGGCCCCATCCCTGACCCTATTGATCATTAGGTCCTGTGAAAAACATTTCAAAACATAGGATGATCATAAAAAGCTCAGTAAGGGTTATAAAGAAAAGAATGAAAAAATTAGTTCATCATTGCATAAATAACATAATCTCCTTAACATATCTCATGATATCATAAGATTTATGAAATACAAATAGAAATCATAAATCATAAAGGTAACTTGTGGCATCTATAACATACTTACGATATAGCTATCACATCTACGTAGAGAGTTGAATTTGGAATACCCATCATAGTCTATTCCTAAAATCTATTAGGAGAAACATTGACGTTTACCTCCATCACATTACCCAATGAATTAGAGAGGTATCTCGGGCTCACCCAGCCTTGTTTTATCTTGTAACCACCCATAGAAGTAAACAATGCCCAAGAAGAATAACATATTCATAAAATATAAAACAAACATAATGGGAGGATAAAATTTTCATATTTCTACCAAAATATGTCATTTAAATATATTTTCATAAAAAATCCATTAAAAAAACATTTTAAATAGAAAAATATGTAAAATATTATATACTATTTATTTTCCATTTAAAAACAGTACGACTTGTTATGGAAGCCATTAATCAAATAATACTCGCGGTGGCGGAAATGATCGTTGTCACCGATTACGTTAAAAAGAAACATTATTTTTTTTGTCATTTAGTAAAAGGATTCATAAAAAAATATTCCCATTTAATCAATTGAAATGTCAATGGTGATTATATAACATATAAAAGAAAGTCATGTATTGAAACAAAATATGACTCAATGAAAGGAGATTGAGATGAAGTCCCTTACCTCATGCTCGACATTACTCAGTCAATATTTAATCTCTTGTATAATAAACAAAAGTTAATTTCTATCTTCTTAAGAACCTTTTTCATGTTTATTATTTCTTTTATATCACTTATTACCATGTTAAAAACATTTTGTAATTATATGATGTTAATAACTATTTGTTTTTTCAATATTTAGTACTTGAGTAAAAAATGGGCTTCTTATAATTACAAGTTGTTCACAAGGTCAAAATATCATTATATCCAGAATTATATAAATGATATATATATCATATATATCATATATATTCAGTATATACATGTATCTATAATATTACATAACAATTGAATGATATAAATGAAATGCACCGTTCATGGAGGTGGTAAGTCGTGCGTACGCATGAATGCTTGTTTCATTTCTTTTTATAATTTTAATGGAATAAGAACATAATGATCAATAAGTATATTACAATTCCAGTATAATATCATATATAATATCAATAACACCATTCTTTATACGTCCCATATATTGCATAAATGAGTCATATCACTTTGACGGGGCGGTAGTTCGCACTTTCTCAAATGAAATTATCGCATTTACCCTTAATGGAAACCATATAGGTATGATATAAAAGATAAAAATATAATAATAAAGAAAACATAAATATCATAAATATCATATATAAGTATAGTTTCATATTAATTTCCACAATGAGAGGAAGTAAGATACAATCAAATAATTGTCGTTTCATGAGGCGTTAGTTTTCCTTTTAAAGAAATTGTTTATTCTTCACCCATTAGGTTCAGGTGTGTGTATGTGTAGTTCAAATACTTATCATAAAAAAATCATAGTATATTGAGGATACAGTTTTTGTTATAAAATTATGTAATAGAAAGATTTTAGGGGATGTTAAATTAAAATAAAAGAAAATAAGTTATGAGAAACTGTTATGGTTAATTTGGGTAACTCGCTTTGGTTTGAACCAAAAAAACTTCTTGAAGTAAGTTATTCCTAAGGTAAGGCTTCTAGGATGAGGGGAGGGATCTTGAGAGTTTATTTGGGTAGGTTTTGGATGATCCAAGGGGCTTGAGAGGTGTGTGGAACTGTTTAGAATTGAGTGGTTTTTATATGGGGGAGGAGTGGATCTTTATGAATGTTTGAAAATATTATTTTATTATAAAGTTATCTTCAATTTATAATGATCCAAAACTCATTAAAGTTTATTATAAGATGACTAAATCAAGAAATATAATCATCCAATAAAAATCGGAAAAGTTTTGGACATTGTTGTAATATTTATAATATTATTTATTTAAATCATTTATTAATGAGGTAAATATTGCATCATTATTGTGCCATAAATAATTTAATTTATATGATTTCTAAAAATTATAAAATAAATACCATAATCTAGGAAGTATTTTTATCTTTCCAATGAATATTTATATTCTAAATGATATCTTATATAACCCCATGTGAAAATTAATTTACTAAAAGATATTTATTTGTGCAACTTTTTCATTTACTTTATGTTAATTAATATAAAGTTTCATTATAACTCTCAAGTGGCTCAATAGGGTCCCTTAATCTACCTAAATTTGCTCATGGTCGTAAATGAATTATACAATAAGGATAGGACAAGTTTTAAGGTAATTTTGTTTTATTATAATATTCATTTTACCTCAAATTACCCTATTTACCTTTTACCGCGGTAAATAAAATTCAAAAGTTACTATTCAAAAAAAATTATTTACATATTATTTAACCATATTTTACTTAGTAATAAAAATAATATATATCATAATTTTGAAATTCAATCCATAGAAGTAGTAAAATTTCATTGAAATAAAAAAGTCAGTTTTTTAAATACTACTTAGTGGTTTCACTTTTCATAAAAAATTTATGCTTTTCAGAAAAATATCAAAAATTCAGCCTAAGATATTTTTGATATTCAGAATTAAATAATGATGTCTATTTTAAAAAATTAAAAACAAATAATTTTCATTAATTAATTTAAAATTAATTCGCATTGCCAAAACAAGTAGCGTGTTTTTAAGAAACAATAACTATCAAAAGATTGATACTTGTTTATGTCCAATTTCAGAGTGAAATTGATTTCTATGACCAAAATTGGATTAAATGGTAAAAAAATAGTCTAACTAAATATTAAATCCCCTTAAAAAGTGAATCTATCCATATAAATAAATTATATTAAAAGTAACCATTGAATTAAAATACAATATTTTTCACTATTAATTAAAAATGAATATTATCAGAAAAATACCAAAATATTACCCAAAGTGAATTTTGATGTCCCAATTCTAAAGAAGAATTTTATTTTGTCGAATAAAAATTAAAAATGTTTACAAAACTAGATTAAAATAGGGTTCTCCATCAAAAATCAGCAAATAAACCTTTTAAAGAATATTACATTATTAATACTTAAAGTTAGATTCATTCAAATTTTAAGCCTCTAAATTTTAGTGGATAAATGTAAAAAAATTTAACAAACATGTATAATCATATTGTAGTTAGATCTATTCATTCTCTCTAATAAAATTCCTAGGCGTTAACTACATCTAAAATAATATTATAATATTATTAGTTTGGAACGTAAGATTTCAATGAAACTTGTTGTTACGTATCAGGTACGCCATAGAGCATATAAACACCATTAAAGTAAAATTAATATTTAACTCAATAATGTTAATAATTATCAAAATGTATTATTTCTTTATTTACAATGGATGTTACATCGTTACAGCCATTTAGAAATTGCTTCCTCGCAATTTTTATTCACTTATCAAATAAGTGGGGGGTATTTATCCCTTGTAGAATATTTAGAATCCCGCATTTCCTGTTCAAACATATGGTTTTTCTACAAAACCATTACCTTCTGAATCACCTTATTCTGCAACACATTCTCTCTTCGGTCAAGAATCAAGACTGGTTTTTCACCATGAGAGAGATTCTCTTCCAAATTAATTACCTCTGGACATAAAATGTGAGATGCATCTGGCATATACATTCTCAGCATTGAATCCTGAAAAAATGTGTACCTGGGATAAACTGGGAGATAAATCCACTCTGTAAGCAACTGATCCAAATTTCTCTAGGATTTCGTAGGGTCTGATGAACCTATGACTCAAATATCCTTTCTTACAAAAATGCATCACACTTTTCCGTGGAGAAATTTCGTAAAAGACATGATCACCTACTTCAAAAAAAGTGATCCTTCCTCCGATTATCCGCATAACTTTTCTGTCTGCTATGAACTGTTCTCTCGTGCTTCTGAATCAATTAAAACTTTTCTACAATCTCTTCTACCAATTCTGGTCCCATCATCTTCCTTTCATAAACATCATCAGAAAACGCTGGAGTTTTAATCCTTTTTCTATATAATGCCTCAAATCGAGACATCTGTATACTAGAATAAAAACGATTATTTTAAGAAAATTCATTAAATGAAATATTTCGGTCCAAATTCCCTAGTAATCAAGAGAACAAGCACATAGCATATCCTCCAAGGTCATAATTTTTCGATCCGACTTCCCATTTGATTACGAAGGAAAATCTATACTAAAATTTAATTTAGTACCCAATGACTTCTGAAGGTCATTCCAAAAGATTGATGTATACTTGGGATCATGATCAGATACAATGGAGATGCGAACTCCATGCAACCATGACAATATCTTTAACATATATCCGATAATATTGTTAAAGAGTCAATATATTTTGAATAGGAAGTAAATGATCATATTTAGTCAACCGATCAACAATAACCCAGATTACATTATTAACTTGACATGTCTTCGGTAATACCACTATGAAGTCTACAGATATATTTTTCCATTTCTACTCTAGCACCGGTAAAGACTAAAGAATCCCTTTTGGTAACTGCCGATCTGCTTTAGCCTACTGAGTAGTCAAACGCTTCTCAGTTAAATCAGTAATATCTCTTTTAATAACATCCAACCAATAATACTTGCGAATATCTCTTTACATCATAGTATTTCAGGGATGACCTAAAAACAAAGAACTTTGAGCTTCACATAACAACTCATTCTTTAAATATAAATCACAAGGAACACATAATCTCATTCCAAACCTCCATAGACAATCATTATTAATGCAATATTCTGGAAGCTTACCCTTCTGAACCAACCCTAACTTTTTTTGCAACTCACTGTCTTCCTTCGACACTTTATTTTCTCTTTCTGATAGAGATGATTTCACTGACACCTAACACAATACAGAAGAATTTCCTGCACCAAAAACTTCTATACTAATGTTCTTCAAATAAAAAACCAAATGATCTAGTTCCAAATGTATCATGGTTAATGAATCATTACTTTTTTGACTCAAAACATCAGCAACCTTATTTTTTTCTGTATGGAAAAGGATTTTTCAATCATAATCCTTGATTAATTCTAACCATCTCCTCTGACTCATGTTCTATTTTTTTTGAATGAATTAATACTTCAGACTTTTTTGGTCAGTATATATTTCACATTTTACTCCATAAAATGGATCCATCAAAATTTTTAATGCAAAAAATAACAGTAGCTAATTCCAAATCATGTGTAGGGTATTTTAACTCATAATGATTCAACTTACATGAAGAATAAGAAATTACCTGATCATTATATAAAAGGACAAGGACATGTCCATTCAATGAAGTATCACTGTAGATAATGTACGCACCTATTAAGAAAGAAAGATACAAAACTGGAGCATTCATCAATCTTTATTTCAATTCCTTAAAACAATAATCACATTCTTTTTCCTAAACAAAAGTAACACATTTTCTAGTTTACTTAGTTAGTGGACTAGATAACCATGAAAAAGTTTCAATAAACCTAGTTTAATAACCTGCCAAACTACGAAAACAATAAATCTGGATTATATTTTTGGGTATTGGAAATTCTTCAAAAAAATTTGTTTTAGTAGGATCAACAGGTATTCTAATTTTTGAAACAATGTGACCAATGAATGAAATTTGATGAAACCATAATTCACACCTATTGAATTTCCCAAATATTTTCAATTGTTTTTATGGTTAGTAAGACAACCCTTAAATGACATTCATTCTCCTTTTTAATTTTATAATAAACCAAAATATCATCAATAAACACAACCCCAAATTATCCAAGAACTCACAAAAAATTCTATTCATAAGATCCATGAATAAAGTAGGTTCATTGTTTATACCAAAATGCAGAACTACAAATTCATAATGACCATATCTAGAAAGAAACGCGGTCTTCAGAATGTATGATTCTTCTAATTTCCACTGATGGTACCCCGACATCAAATATATATTCGAAAAATACTGAGCTCCATGAAACTAATCAAACAAATCCTTGATATGAAGCCATGGATACATGTTCTTAATAGTGATGTTATTTAATTATATATAAACAATTCAAAGTCTGATTAAACCATATTTTTTAACTAATATAACAATAGAACCCCATGGTGATGTTCTAGGTCGAATGAAACCTTTATCTAATAACTCCTGTAATTTCTTCATTAACTCAAAAAGATCAATTTGAGCCATTCAATAAGAGGATTTTGAAATAGCCATAGCTTAAGGAACTAATTCTATAATAAATTTAACTTCCCAATATTGTATAATATAAGGTAACTCATCAGGAAAATCATTAAGATACTCATTTACCACTTGAACATCATTAATATGAATAGTTCCTTTATTTTCAACAATATGTCCAAGGTAACATACATTTCCATGTTTTACTAGTTTCTCAGATTTCCGATATGTTATCAAAAGAAAGGCTTTATTCCTCCACACAAACAAAAAATCATTTTGAAAAGATACATCTTTAGCTCTACATTCAATCATATCATGATAAACACAAAGGAATTCCATACCCAAAATAATATCAAACTCTACTAGAGGAAAAACAATAAGGTTTTCAGGTAGATACATTCTGCACACAAGGATAAGATGGTTCCTATAATTTCTTTTTGTTTCATCATTTCCTCCAGGTGTTTTTACCATATATTCTGGATTCATATCTTGATATGGATTTCCAAATTTACAAGAAAACTTCTCAGAAATGAACGAATGTATAGACCCTAAATCAAACCACACATTGGCATAATCTGAAAAAACAAACAATGTACCTGATACTACTTCATTTGATGGACCAACATCTGCTGAAGTAGTTGCAATATATTTCACCACCCCTTTCCTCTTGTCGTCTGGCTACTTTCCTTTAGATGAGTACTTCGTTGGACATGAATTTTCAAAATGACCCATTTCATTTCACTTAAATCATTTTACTGATTGTAAATCATATTTTATCTTACCATTAACCTACTATTTTTAGTGAAATGATGAGCCTTATGTCCCATTTTACCACATAAAAAGAACTTAAAAAAATTCAAAAGACATTCCCTAACATAATTTTTACCACAATTTTCACAAACTGTAATCTTATGTTTCTTACCATCATACTTTTTTGAAGATTTATTCCCACTATCCTACCACCTAGACCCTATATTCTATTGTTTTTCAAAGAACACATGATCATTGGAAAACTCCATTTTCACCTTCTCCGCACATACAACATTTTTTTAATAACTTTTGAGCTCACAAGAAGCTAATTCCCTTAGATACTTTGGATTTAATCCTGAGTAAAAATGGTTTATTTTATAATCAATATTTCACATGAAAAGTAGAGAATACCTTTCCAGTCTAGGGAATTTGGGTTCATAACGAGCCACTGAGTCATCCTCCTAGCTCAATTCTAGGAATTGTTTTTCTATCCCAAGAGGAACCACCTTAGGAAAATATTTCTCATGAAGAATATAGTTGAATTCACCCCAATCAAGATCATCAACATCATCACAATCCCTGATAATATTCACTATCGAACACCATTGATCAACTTCACCTTCAAAACGGAAAATATGAAGATTAACATTTTGGTGTTCTAAACACCCCATGACATCAAAAATCATTTCCAGTGCTTTAATCCACCATTCTGTTAGCACATGTTCAGATGATCCTCTGTATGATGGGGGGTATTGCCTCATGAAATCCTCCAATACTAACATGTTCCTCTGTGGTTTATTTGGAAGATGTCACGCATGGATACCCCCACCATTTATAGCATGAGTCAATTGTGACATCACTGCAACAAACTGTTCAGTTCCAATTCCGAAAATCTTAGTTTGCTGATTTGGAAGGCTGTCTTCCTCCTGATGTCGTCCCAACATATCTTCCATGTTTCCTTTACGGAGAATCATTCTAAACTCAGAAATACCAATGACGAAAAAACACAAAAATATATAAATTCTCTATCAATTCAATATTAACACAAATAAATTTATGGATATTAATGTAACAATACCCTAACTTCTATGAATATCTAAACCAACCTCTGATACCAATTATAAGGAAAAGGCCTTAAACATTAAATAATCTTGAATTAAATTAATAATTCCAATTTAGTATCTTTATAATATTCATGTTTTTGAAAATTAGGCCATAGCTATTACATTCCATCTCAAAAATTACAAGGTAGACAATTCTACCCAGTTTCCATTTTTCATAAAATAAAAACCCTTGAAAAAAGAGCCATGTCTAGTCCCATGTTTTAGATAGCATGACTTTTACTTGATCCCATCCTTGACCCTATTCATCTTTAGGTCCTGTGAAAAACATTTAAAAACTTATTATGAGCATAAAATGATCAGTAAGGGTTATAAAAAAACGAAATAAAACATTAGTTAATCATTGCAAACATAACATATGATCTTTAACATAACTCATGAAATCATAATATTTATGAATAACACATAGAAATCATAAATAAAAAAGGTAACTTATGGTATCTACAACATACTTTTGTTGTAGCTATCACAGCTACGTAAGGAGTTACATTTGAATAGCTATCACAGTATGTTCCCTTAATCTCTTAGGAGAAACCATCGTGTTTACTTCTGTGACATCACCCAATGCATTGGGGAGATATCTCGAGCTCACCCGCCCTAGGATTATCATGTAACCACCCATATACATAAAAAATTCCCAAGAACCATAACATATTCATAGCATATAAAAAAAACCTAAAAGAAATATATCATTTCCACATTTTTATCACAATATATCATTTAAATATATTGACATAAAAAATTCATTATAAAACCATTTTCAATACCAAAATACATAAAAGAGTAAACGGTATTTATTTTCCTTTTAAAAATAGTATGACTTGTTAAGGAAGCCATAGATCAAATAATACTCGTGGAAGTGGAAAGGGTCATTGTCACCACTTACGTTAAAAAGAAACATTATTTTTTGTCATTTTGTAAACCGATTCATAGAAAAAGATTCCATTTGAATGAAATGAAAAGTAAAAGATTATTATACATCATATAAAATAATATCATGTATTAAAACAAAATATGCCTCAATGAAAGGAGATTGAGACGATGTCTCTTACCTCATGTCTGACTTGACTCGATCGTTCTTTAATCTTATGAATAATAAAATAAATTTAATTTAAACTTTCATAATAACCATTTTATGTTTTTTATTACTTTTATATCACTTATTACCATGTTATAAAAATTATTTAATCATTTATGTTAATAATGATTTTTTTATATTTGTTACATGTGTAAAATATGTTCTTATTAGTACAAGTTGTTAACATGGTCAAATGTTCAATATATCCAGAATGATATTCAGGATTTAGATATCATATATATCATATATATCTAGTATATACATTTATTTATAAAATTACATAACATTTGTAGGTATGAAATAAAATACACCCTTCCTGGAGACAGTAAGTCGTACGTATGCATGAACGTTACTTTCATTTCTATTTCTTATATTAATTGAATAAAAACATAAAGATACATAAATATTTTATAATTATATTATAATATAATATATAATATCATTAACACCATCCTTTATATGTCCCACACAAGGAATTAATGTGTCATATCACTTTGAGGGGGCTGTAGTTTGCACATTCTCAAATGAATTTACCGCGTTTACCCATAATTGAAACCATAAAGGTATTCTATAAAAGAAAAATATCGAAGAATAAAGAAAAAATAAAAATAGTATATATCATATATAAATATATATTCATCTTAATGGAAACCATGAGATAAGGTATAAGATAATCGAACAATTATCATTTCGTGAGGTGTTAGTTGGCCATTTATAAAATCAACATGTTCTTCGCCCATTAGATGGAGGATTGGGTAAGTGTAGTTAGAATAATTTTCATAAAAAAATCATAGTATATTTAGGATACTATTAATTTTATAAAAAAAGTAATAAAAAGGTTTCAGGGGTTGTAGAAGTAAAATAAAAGAAAAGAAGTTAAGAGAAATTGTAACCTTTAATTTGGGTAACTCCATTTGGTTTGAACCAAAATAACTTCTTGAAGTGCCTTCTTCCTAAGGTATGGATTCTAAGAGGAGGACATGGATCTTGAGAGATTATATGGGAATGGGTTGGACGAGAAATGGGGCTTGAGAGTTGCATGGAATGGGTTATAAGTGATGGATTTTTATAAGGGGGAGTTGGGGATATTTAGGAATGTTTGAAAATATTGTTTTATTATAAATTTATCTTCATTTTATAAAGATACAGTACTCATTAAATGTGTTGATAAGATGAATACTATAATAAATAATATCATCCAATAATAATTATACATTTTTTGGATATTTTGTTTATATTTTTAATCAAATTTATTTAACTCATTTATTAATGAGGTAAATATTTTATCATTATTATGTCATAAATAATTTAATATAAATTTGGTTTAAAAATTATAAAATAAATACTATAATGTATTAAATATTTTTATCTTTACGATGAATATTTATAGTCTAAAATATAAATTATATATTCCTATGTAAAAATTAATTTACTAAAAGATATTTTTTATGCCATTTTTTCCTTTACTTAAAAGAAAATTAAAATAAAGTGTCATTATCACTCTCGAGTGGCTCCATGAGGTCCCAAAATCGACCCAAAGATGAAAATGGTCGTAAATGAATCAAAGAATAAGGTTAGAGTAAGTGTTAATGTAATTTTTTATTATGATAATATTTTTTTACCTCAAATTACTCTATTTACCTTTAACTGCGATTAATAAAAGTCAAAAGTAACTATTCACCAGATATTATTTTCACATTTTTGAACAAAATTTTAATTACTAATAACAACCATTTATAACATATTTTAGAAATTAAATCCATATAAGTAGTAAAAATTTAGTGAAATGAAAAATTCTGTTTTTAACTACTACTTATTGGTTTCACTATTCATTAAGAATTTATGTTTTTTTAGAAAAATACCAAAAATTCAACCAAAGATATATTTGATATTATGAATTCAAAAATTATGTCTATTTTAACAAATTTAAAACATATATATTTGCATTAATTTATTTAAAATTAATTCTCATTGTCAAAACAAATACTGTATTTTTATTAAATAATAACTATCAAAAGATTGATACTTGTTTATGTCCAATTTCATACTGAAATTAATTATAATGACCAACATTTGATTAAATGATAAAAAAATAATCTAATTACACTTTAAAACTAATAAATAAGATAACCTAACTATATAAATAAAATATATTAAATGGATCTTTTGAATTAAAATACAGTATTTTCTACTATTCAGTAAAAATGCATTTTATGAGAAAAATACAAAAAAATTACGCAAGGTGAATTTTAATGTGTTTATTGTAATGAAGAGTTATATTTTTTAAAATATAACATATAAAAGTGAAAAAAAATATATTTAAATAGGTTTCTTCATCAAAAGGTGGTAAATTTACCTTTTAATGAATATTAGAGTATTTATGATTACAATTTGATTCATTCACATTTTAAGCCACTGTATTTTATTGTATAAATGTAAAAACATTTAACAATAATGTATAATCATATTGATGTTAGTTATATTCATTCCTAACAATATAATGTCTAGGAGTTAAATAATTTAAAATTATATTAATATATTATTAGTGTGTAACCTAAGATTTAAAAGAAACTCATTGTTGCGTATCGGGTACACCCTCGAGCATATAATCCCTTTTAAAGTAAAATTAATATTTAATTCACCAATGTTAATAATTATGAAAATGTATTATTTATTTATTTACCTACGATGGTACAATAATGATTTACATAATTTAAACAATGAAATAAATATCATTTATATATAGTATATGGGTATTATAATACACTATATATGTACGAAATGGGATACACCATTCATAGAGATGGTATGTCATACATATGCATGAACGTTATATACGTTTAATTGTTATGTTGGATGTAAAAAAGTAATATATATATATATCATTATTATAGTTTTATTATGAAATCATATATATCACTTATATTCACCAAAATAATATTTAATACTATCCATGTAGTGTGTGAACGCATCGTATCGCTTTGAGGTGGTGGTAGTCCACACTTCACAAAATCATTTTATCGTATTAACACCAAATGAAACGTAAAATGATATGTGTTGTAAAAAGGAATATAGAAACATAGAAACATAATAAATATAATATATGAATTATATAAACATATTGTCAATCATAATTTCGACCATAATATGTGGTAAAAAAATTGAACAATCATCAATTGGTAAGGTGATAGTTCTCCATAAACTTAAGAAATATTTTCATTACCCATTATATGGTGGTGTGCGTAAGTGTGGGATGAATATGTAGCGTAGGAAAATTATATAATATTAATGAAATTTTTTATAAAATAATTGAATAAATATAGTGGAGGGGTGGAGAAGGAAAATAAATGAAGTGAGATTCAGTGAAGGCGTTAACTCTTAATCAGGTAACTCTTTTTGGTTTATTCCAAAAGGCTTCCTTGGAATACATTCCTTTAAAAAGGGATGAATGAAGGATGAATGGAGGTATGATGTGAAGTATATTGGGGATATATTAGATGAACCTAAGAGGTTTTATAGGTATAATAATATGGAGAACTAGTGACCTTTTGCAGGAAAGGTGAAGTGGACTATTGTAAATATTAGAAGAGAGAATTACACCCTCTTTTTACATGTTTTGATTATATCCAATAATGAAAAAATGTCATGAAATTTTTTTTTATGATATATATATGATAATATAATGAATTTTGGGCAAATTTATAGGTCTTCTTGGGCCTTTACATTGTGTTTTAGTACCTTATTTTTCTTAATTTAACATTAATTAATTTAATTATCATTAATCACATTCACTAATATTTTTGGTATTAAACTAAGTTAACCATATTATAAATTAGAAATTATTCTTATTATAAAATTGAATCCATTTTTTCATATTATATTTTCATAAGTGTCATAAATTAGTTTAAAAACAATATCGTAGTCGGGCTGACAATGCTGGTTTTTAATGTAAAAATGATCAAATGTTAGCAATGTTTTTGTATGAAATATCGATGTGAAATTTTTTATAATTACATAAATTAAATTAATTGTTAATAATATAATTAATTTAAATTTTATATAAAATTAACATGTAATTTAACAGTATAAATAAATTTTATAAAAATGATGATTTGAAATAAAATCCAGTATTTTCACATTCATCCAATAAAGAAACCATATAAAAATATACGAAATATTATCTAATCATAATTTCTATGTTTATATTCTATTTATTATGTTTATTTTGATATATTAAATCTATAGAAGTTTCAAAAAATTGATTTAAAATGGTTTCTCTATTAAAAGGAAATAAAACTACCTTAATAATAATAATGGGTTTATACAAAAAATAGATCCCTTATTATATTATTTCTATCAAATATATTGGATTAATAAAAAAACATTTTACTGAATATGGAACGTAAATATTACAATAATATCACAATCAAATTTTATTTAATTTAATTTATTATGGTAAAATAGCTTTGTGACCATAAAAATATAAATATTAACTATTTTATTCGGCCAGTTTTATTATTGATTTATAATTAATTGGTAACATATTTATTCATATTATATTGTTTATACCATATATTCTAATAATTTATATAATATTATTCATAGAATATAATTTAATTTTTAGTTTATATCTTATAACATTAAATATTATCATATTAATGACATGTTATTGTTCAGTTAAAATCAGTCATTCTTGTTATGAAAACTATCTTGGAAATTCATTATTACATTAAACACTTGATATCCTCAGTTTTTTTGTGGTGAAAACTAAAATTTTTGTTTCATGTAGTGAATAATTAATTTTGTGTTACTAATTTTAGAATCTATACATAGTGATTTAATTTAAAAGAAACTTTTTCAGTGTTATATGAAATAAAAAATATAACAATAGTAAAATTAATTTGAAAAAAAATTAATAAAACATTACATGTTACATCATAGGGTTTATAGTATACCGTGTAGAGAAATATTACCATAATAAGGGATCAAACCACTTCCCTAAAACCATAAATACTAATTATTTGGAAGAAAAATATTTAGTGCATGAAACAATTTCTTCTAAACTGGTACTAATTCAATGAGAGAATCTTTTTTCTGTATTGAAAATATGATACACATCAATTGCTTATAAATATACTCATAAAAAATTGATTAATCCTTCAATGTTTTTGCATATGATCTCAATGGGGCATGATCTTAACAAAACCATTTTGGGGAAAAAGCGTCTCAATACCATTATAAAATTTTATTTTGGGGAAGAGGTGATTATGTTTCATTATTTTGTTTCTATTTATCCCTATTTTATAAACCTTGGGTCAACTCAATCCATGTTCTTCACAAAATTTTTGTTTTATTGGCATAAGAAATTCAAAAATGATGAAGAAATTAATATGAGTAAGGAGACTATGTTTAGAGTTCTTATTTACTATAGGAATATCATAATATATATTAGGAAGGAATTTTTTTTTATTCCATTCACGAAATATATTTTTTAAGGACTATTTTTTAATGAATTGTTATATTTTATTTATTGATATTCAGTTAATGACTATATCACTATAGCTTTGAAGGATCTGGAAAAAACATCTACATCCCCTTGTAGGAAAATTATTTTTAGTGAATGCCCTTGAGATTATTTCGCTTCATTAAAACATTTAATGTATTTATAATGTATTTATTTTTACATTTTATTGAATGGATTAATGAGTTTTTCATGGGGGATATTTCCATATCCAGTGACACTTATGATAGTTTTCATGAGAGTTTAAAGTCAATTTTACATATATTCCATGAGAAAAAACTAGTTTTCAATAACAAAAATTAAAAAAAAATTTACTTAGTAGAAGAGTTCATAATCATAAGGTCCCTAACAGGGGGATAAAACATTATAATACTATGATTTAGGTCATTAATAATTTACCACCCTTGGAAAAAGTAAATGGTTTTTGGAACATTTTTTAGGAATTACAGTTTCAACAAATGGTTTATAAATTAATTTGATAAGATCACATGAAAAATATTCTACCTAATTTTTATGGAAACACCAATTATTTTTTATGATATGTTCTTATATTCATTAAACTATCTTATGGGAAATTTTTCCCTCTCTCCCATCGTCACTACCCTTGAATATAAATATTCCTTTATGCTTATGTATGATGCTAGAAATTTTACTATTGGCGCAATTATTTGCTATAGGAAGGAAGTGAGAATTACTATGGTGTAATATTATATAAAATTATATGATGAATCCAAAAATAGTTTCACCATAATTGATAAGGAGTTTATAAATATTTTATATGCTATAAAAAAATTTATGTAGTATTTGAGAGGTGTCCATGCTCACTATCCTCACTTCCATTCAACACTATTATTCATGATTACCAAAAATGATACAAAACTAATAATAATGATGTGAATCATATTGTTACATGAGTTGGAATTAGAGATTAAATATAGGAAATTATATGAAATTATAGTGGCTAAAAACTTATCTATATAGTCTAAAACCTCAACATATGACCTAATAAAGATAAAATCATATTTTTATGATGAAAATATATTATTGATTTTTGTAATGGAACTTCATGGCATGTATCATTGCATAAATTACTTTCTATATTATACATGTTGAAGGTGTAAGAACGTAATAATCAGAATAAATTTATCTCAAGTAAGAATTACTATTTTTTGGATGTCCCATTATTGATTAAAATGTATTTTTAAGGAATCCTTTCTATGTGCACGCTTGAGGAGCAGATGATGTCATTGTTTTTGAGATCCCTAGTTATTAAAATGATTTTTAAACCATTAAAGGGATATGATAACCAAATATTTTCTTTAATTTTTATTTCTTTTACTTTACATTTTAATGATTCTATGAGATTATTTTTCACTTGTAAGAATTCTAAATAATGGTAAATGTTTGGAGAATAAAATTAACTCTCTCCAATGGAAATATTGGTGGTTGTGGTTATTTATTCTTGGTTATTAATTTTCTAGTACCTTAACCATATTCTCATGGAATTTAACAAATCATAGTGTTTGTAAAAAATACTTTTAGGCTAGTGGGGGCTATGGTACTTCAAAACAATCCTGTAATAGTAATTCCAAATTTATAAAGAATAATTTTTCCCATGATTCAGTGATCCAAAATCCATCATTACACATCATTTTGTGCAATTCAAAGAAATAAAATTTTATTAATGGATGGAATAATATTACGACTATATCTACATAATTGGAAAAATTATCACCTCACTCTACCGAGCATGCTAAAATATGTAATAGGTAAATAAAATATATTTTGGAAAAAAATCTATGTCTCAATAAAATAATTTTCATTTAAGTTTGGTTTTCATTTAGTTACTATAAAACTGAATCAAAAAATAAACATTAGTATGAACCCTTATTTCATTATATTCAAAAAATAAATAAATTTACATTTAGAGATCCAACACAATTCCTTTCTCTCATTGAAGGTCTTGAACACTGATTTCAAATTTGTATGTGAGAGTAGGTAACTGGAGATAAGTGATATTAATGAGATTAGAATGAAATCATATGAAAATTATATACTATAAAAGGAATGAATAATGAAAGTCAATGATTATATTATTCACAAAAGATACATTTTGTTTGGTCCGAGATTTCTTCTTTTCCATTTTGTAATTAAATTGTTACCTAAAAACATAAATACAAGAGATATAGACCCTTCATGGTTATTATAGACATATTAAATTGATATTATGAATTATAAGAATAAAATAATTGGAATAATTTTTAAAATGGGAAAAGGGTTAATAATTGTATTGAATGGAAATGAAGGTGTTTTCTTCATATAGTTTTTCATGAAAACATGGAAATTTCATAATATTATTGAGGACATTAAATTCAGTGTTCCATGGGATTTAACCCATGTAAATATTTTATTCATATATCTAATAATAATATTTATGAATCATTCATATTCATTAATTGATTTGTATTATGTTATTTTATAGTAGGGGAATATTTTCAGCAACTCGATGGTGAGGGCCAATTGTTTCAAAGTTGAAAAGGAAGAACATGCTATAGAAACATAAATAACATTTAAGTAAAAAAAATAATTTCTTTTTTCATTAAAATACTATAAATATGATTAAAATGATAATGAATTGAAATATAATAATCTAGGGGGATCTCACATAAATAACAGAAGTATGGGCCTTTTAGTTATGTTGGCAAGAAATTTTTTTTTCTTATCTTAAAAAATATTTACAGAAATGTGTGAAACATACATGTTTAACAAAGAATATCAACCAGAAAAGATGATTAAAAAGTTATTAAAAGCTAAGTTAATCCTATTATACACAATATCACAACATTTTTCCATATAATATTATTTATATTTTTATATAGTAACTCTTTTATAATGTATTTTTATTGATAGGAAAATTTTCCCCTAGCTGCAAGAACTCTTCGACTATCGACTTATTTCCACTGAAACCACAGGTCAGAATAATTTGTTTCCTGTCAATCCAGTCACCCTGATCCTTTTTTGTGTCCAATGTAGTTGGTCTCCCATTAATCCTTTCTAAATCCTCATTATAATATTGAATAATCAAGAACTTATCCAAAATCTCTTATTTAGTGTATTTTAGAAGGTGCCATTATTTTCCCATGGTGTTAGCATCTCCTACCAACCACAAGGAAGCTGTATTATCTAAAGAAAAATTACTAATTTCAACATCTATTCATATTA
Organism: Viscum album; assembly: GCA_963277665.1. Classification (NCBI taxonomy): domain Eukaryota; kingdom Viridiplantae; phylum Streptophyta; class Magnoliopsida; order Santalales; family Viscaceae; genus Viscum; species Viscum album. The sequence continues at coordinate 2,053,211,697 of OY728165.1, forward strand.
TACCCTTAATAATAGACAAGGGATCATTAAAAACCACTATATCTCCCTGAATCTGATATCGTTCTCCAACCATATCATCCATCTTCTTCAGAGAATGATTCATAGAGCCACTAACATCAACAATTTCACTTCCACTCACTGAATTACTTATGGCCACCTTCACCAGTTCATTTATAGAGGGATCAAACTCCATTTCCTTAGTCCCAACTTTTTTATGAAATTGTCTTCATTTATCTAGGAATGTGTGAGTAATGTTTATGACCTTTTGGTTTCCTCCACTTTCTCAAAATGAAATTACCCAAGTCCATGTTTTCTTTATGTCCCTTATTCCTCCTTGATATATTTATACCTCTATTGAATCCTCAGTTTCCAATATCATCTAATAGTTTACCATTACTCTCCCCCCACCTTGACTCATGCCTTGAGTATCACCCTAAACCATTTGTCTCATGTATATGAGTATCAGATCCCAAACTATTAAACCAATTAATAATATTAATAGATTAGATGGTTATTCTATAGTTTGTTCATCCCTATACATTCTCCTTACACCATAGCTCATTTAGAAGTTACTACATATGAAATTTATGTCCCTTGTTTGACACTACCTCTAGTAAGGATCCAATTCCAATACAAGAAATATCAGTGTAAGAGGTATTCATAGAAAATGAGGAATTATGTTGATGGGGATCAACAACATCAATATACCTAGATCTGGTAAATCATGTATAGTTATATTACCCTTAGACAAAACCTTTCTTATCATGTTGAGGATTTCTACCACCATTGGGTTAGAATTGGTTTACTGTTCCTACTTCTAGATCGGAACAACACCTGGATCATCTTTGTTATTCAATTAATACACCAAAATTGATCGTAGGATTTCTTTCCCAAGAGACTATCTAACATCATTCACTCTCTCCGACCTCTAAGTCCCCAATTGAAATAATTGAAATAGTTCCACATGTGATTACATAATGGGAGAAAATTAGTCCATCATTCAAAAACTACTGTCTAAATTCATCTGAATTCTTCCCGTGAAGTGATCCAAATCCTCTCCATTGGTGGTTTTCTTACATCAACTTCAATGCATATGAATGGTGAAACTGAGTGTAAAAAAGACTTGATCCTATGGTCAAAGCACAAATATATTCATACTATATTCCAAATAATTCATAAAATATAGAGGATGTGAATGGGAAGATGGGGTTTTAAAAAACATAATCATAACACCTTCGTAGGATTATCTCAATTATTAATAAAGTCACATTACCATAAAAATAGATAAAAGAGAAAACTATTGAAAAATCATGGAGCAATGGACCATGAAATAATCATATCTTCCTCAAAAGAAAAAAAAATTGTGACATTTTTTTAGATTACACGCCACTATAAAAGATTAAAGACTTCAATATTTGAATATGATTCTATCAAATGAATTGAACAAGAGAATGTTCTAGTTCAATCAATACACCAAGGTTTGATTAAGTGAAACTAAATCCTCCGTAAACTCTAAATTCTAGAGAACATGTTGCGGTGAGCTATTGTATATATCTAGAACCTTCAGGGTGAGATTGATATGTGGGAATTATGGAAGGAAATCTGAGTTAGATAATGGTTGAAATATAGGCAACTGGGCCGGGAATGTGATGAGATGAATAACTTCCCCCACTACAAATGAGGAGTGGATAATGGTGATGCTACAACTATAAACGTTGGTCATTGTGAAAATGTAGAGTTACTTGACCAAGATCCACAATTTAGATGTACTAAAAATAAAAAATAATCAACAATTAAGCGAGTTATTACATTAAAATTTTCACATTATTTTAACAATCACATTATTTTTATATGTTAATGAGTTTCATTCTTATATATAAATATAATAATATATACAAAAGTGTTGATATGTTTCTCATAAGTTCAAGTTTTTCAATGTAAGTCTCATGGGGGTGCTTCAACACGGTTTGGAATCCATTGAAACTAAGATCATTGTTAAAATATTCATTGATATAGCTTCATTACAGTAAATTTATGAAAAATGTTGGAAAAGCAAGTATTTTTCCAAAAAAAATATTGCATGAACAATTTCAAAATATATTTTAACAATGTACTTGAATTTGTGGTAATATGACTTTTGAGTCTACTAAGGCCCTTGAACGTACCATTGCTCAAATGGGAAAAATATTTTTAAATTCATTGTATTATTATTTCTCCCATAATAGAGTACATCATTGTGGATAATTTTATGTTTAATGTATAGTTGAGTGTTCTTTAAGACATGGGAAAATATTTTTCATTTATATCTAATTAGAAATGTAATGAATGTTTTTAAAAATTTCATCCAATTTCAAGATTCAATTTTAATTTTAAGTGATTGTGGGTTATTAATTGATTTAATCTTGTAAAAGTATATAATTTACCACATGAAAAATATTTTTTTGATACGTTGGATGAATATTTAAAAATTCAAATGGATTGTGATGATTTTTGATAGATTTAATATGATGACCTGGACTTGACTAACCTAAAGATGGTGACATACATTATTCCATTATCATTGATACATTGGGTTAAATCCAAAAGTTCTAATATTTTTAGATGTTTTGAAGAACCATATATATACCTGATACAAATATTAATTTGGAAATTGAAAAAAAACATAACATAATAAATTTAACTACATCCTTGAAAACACATTCTATGAATTATTCATCATATCCTGGGGGATGGGAACAAATAAGGGTGAGTCCAAATACTCATTATGAGGTTATGTACATTAAAATATATCATGAATAAATAAAGATTAATAATCATGGAATGGTATTCAACTGAACTCACTTTCTATTTATTCTATATCAATATAGTTATTACTAGATATGGATTAGTCAATATGATAAGGTTAATTACTAAACACACTTGTCATTGAATCATTAATTTAATCATAAACCCCATCCAGGGAGATTATCATTGTGAAATTATCATGGATAATAATAATTGATTTCATAATTAAGTAAATTCATAATTATTGGATGTAATGTCTTAGGCTCATCATATCTTAGCAATCATGACTAGTCACAAGACGGTTCAAAACAATTGGTAGAAACTCATTTACTTTTCCCACCGATTTTTATCATGAGGCTTACTGATGCATCCAAAGGGTATTTAATTATAGGCTCCACCAATAACTATGGGTCCATGTAATTTTGTACATATCTAATGATCGATTTATTTGGTGAATCAATATACCATATCATAAAATCTCTTTATTGAGTAAATAATATAGATTTCACAATATTTTCCAGTTTAATGAAAAAACATTTAAAGTAAACACCATAGTTAAAAATAATATAGTTTTTCAAAAAAACAAGAATATCCATAATTCAAGAATACAGATATCTACAATATATTTAATTTAAATTAAAAAATTATCATAATAAGGTAGTTTTTTATGATAATTATGACATTAAAAAAATTATATTGTACAAAAACGTTTTACACTTCATATTTTTCATGTCAAACCCACATGAGTGAAATAATCAAAATTGAAAATTAAAACACATAAAGTATGAATAAATATTGATATTAATTTTAAATGTGGCATTATTTTAACATTATTAAACGTAATTAGGTTTCTAACAATACAATATTTCATAATGAATAAAAATTTAGATGATATACCAAACCACACACTTCTATTTGGTTGAATTATCATTAAACTCATGTATAGTGTTTTTAAACTTGTTTTTAACTTATAATAAAACCATATTACTATTTATATAATTTTATTTAATTCTTTTATAACATATTCTCACCCTTAGTAAAACAATCGTCAATTATTTTCATTTTTATAGGTGTCAATTGTAATGTATTCTTATTAGTTCTTTTTCATGAATGTTCTAGTTCTTATTCATGTTATATTGTAAAATCATCTCTAAAATAATAATCATGTAATAGTTATAATTTTTATATATAAAGTATAAATTTATCACCAACCATGGAAGAGGGTTTTGATACATGAATTATGTTATGATCATGTTGTCGGAAAGTTGTATGTACACAGGAATGACGTTTCCATTTCTCAACGATCATTATAGAAATGAGGTAATTAACATTTAATATTTATATAATGATTATAAAAAAATAAATAAAATATTTGTTATATATATATATATATGTATTTAATTCATGTTGTGTGGTGAGGAAAATAGAACCATGTCTCTTGTTGAAGGCGGTAGTCTACACATACCCAAACTATGTTTTCATCATTATATCGGAGAAAATGTATTAAGAGAGATGTTATATTATCCTTAAATAATGATACATATTTCATTAATATAGTAATTAGATTATTTATATCTAATATATTCCTTAAATATATATTCATTACATTCAATGTAATGTATTACTGAAAAACCAATCACATTAGTTTGTTAGGTAGTAGTCAACCGTACAGACAACATGTGTTATCTTATATCCAATGGAATGAGAGGTAAAAGTATTATATGATATAATAAATGAAGAGGTATAATAATTTTATAATATATACATATATAAATATACTTTATATCCATAATCATACCAAACCATTAGTGGTGGTAATATGAAAATTAATGACATTTGTTCACGAAGCAGTAGATCATTGTACCCAAAAATGTTGATTTCATAAACCATTTGATGTAAGTGGGGTTGTTTGTTGATAATTACATTTAAATAACAACATGTAATTATAAGGAATATTCTAAGGTAATTATATCATCATTGAATCATAATAATTGAATGAGTTAGAGGAATAAATAAAATAAAATAGATCATTGAATAATGTTACCACTTCATTGGGTAACATCATTAGGTTTTCACTAAAAGGGTAGTTCTTCATAACCTATTAGGGTTTCAATTATTGAAATTTTATATGGTTCCAACATTACATCGTCTAATATTTTATTTCTCTATTATACCATTACTATTTGAGTCATCGTATTCCCCAACACCTACTCTCTAGTATACATAATTTTGATGGGTTATTCATAGAAATGTAGATCAGTTTCAAATAAGATTTAATTCAAGGTGATCATATGTGTTGGGTCTTTAATGAAAATAATTAAAATTAATATGTGAAACAAATCATGTACTTTTTATTGATTTGGTGTGTTTTTTACTGATATAGATATAGAAATATATATCATCCATGTGGTACGGTGTTGAAAAGAAAGTTGCATCGCTTCATAAAGGCAGCAGTCCATACATACACAAATGTGGTTCTCATCATTAAGTGGGTGAAACTGTAAGAAATAAATTGATATATTATCTTTATATAATGATACCTTTATCAGTAATAACATAATTATATCATTTATATAATATATAATAATTAAATTCATCCTTGTTACATTCCATGTAATGAGTTATTGAGGAATGAATCACATCACTTTGTGAGCCGGTTGTCCTCCACACACCCAAGTGACTTTACCACATATTCTATAGAAATAAGGGTAAGAGGTATATATGATATAATGTACTCAAAGGTATAATTATGTTATTAATATATTTTATATACTTTATATCCCTAATCATACCCAACCGTTGGAGGTTGTAATTGAAAAATGAATAACATCAGTTCACAATGCGGTAGTCCACCGTATAGACAAATGACGATTTCTTTTCCCATTTTATGGATGTGGGGATATATGTCTTTCATTCCTATAAAATGACAACATATAATTATATGGAAATATTTTTTATTATATCATCATTGTTTAATAATAATTAATTGAGATAAAGTAAGATATAAAATGAAAATTATCATTGATGAATGTTACCTCATCTTTAGGTAACCTCTCTATGTTTCCAAAAAAATCCTTACATGTATAGATTTATACCCAAAATATGGACAATTGGATGAGGGGAAGGTTGTTACAAAGTTATTTTGTTAGTACTTGGTTAAAAAAAGATTTCAATGTGTGAATAATAGAGGATATGGGTTTCCTTTTATAAGTGAGGTGAGTGGCACACTTGTAATTATTATAGAGAAAAATGTGTACCCATATTATATTTCACACAAAATGTGACCAAAATAAATTATTATAATGAATAATACATTTTAGGGTCTAAATACATCCATAAAATATATTTTTTATTGTTTTTATGTTATTTGAACACTTAATGTTTTTGTTTAACCCCCTAGTAAACCCATTTGTACCTAAATCATGGTAATTAAGTTTATTTTATTCTATTCATTATGGAAAAAATTCATCAAACATATTAGATAAATGTAATTATTTTAACTAATATTATAGAATCATTTTTAAAAAATTAAATCAAAAAAACTAGAAAATATTAATAGAAATTTATTCCTACATACATGATGAGAAATGTTTTTTTGAGGGAATATGATAATGTTTACAAAATTCTTATATCCATATTAAATAAAAATTGATGAAAATTACATTATTTATAAAAAAACTATATAATAAATCATATTTTACAGTAAAAACAATTTGTAATTTTATTTCAATAAATAAATAATTTAAACAAAACGACAATATTTATTTAAAATTTAATAGTTTTCACTATTTATAAAAAAATTATACATATCATAAAAATTAAAAAATTATACCATTTATTTTTTTCATATACAAATTGAATAAATGAGGTAAATTTTATCTAATGATTTTTATAAAGCTATTGATGTTAATTTATATTATATGCCTGAATCTTGAAAACCCCTTCTTTTAGAAAAAATACATGTGTTTCAAAAATATTTCCAATTATTTGAAATGATTTTTTATGTACTAAATAAATAGATAGACATAATAATCATAATTTATATATTACTATTAATAACCTCAAACATATCATCAAGGATTTATTGGTCTTGTTGAAATTAAATTTTAATTTATTATTACATTTCATGTAAACCCAAAGTTGTGTGTATCAAAAGCTATCAAGGAAATTATATTTTTATTATAAAATAATTATATTGTAATGTTTTTGGGTGATACATTTATACAAAATAATAATGAATTTAATTGTGATGTAAATGAATTACAAATCCTTCTAAAATAATTCTTTCTCATTTTCAAACAGCTGGTGAGTTGATTATAATAAGTAGATTAATTATTAATTATAGATTATATATTAATGTGTCTAATTACACTGAGATTGTTAATCTGGGATTCCTTTCAACATGGTAATGATCACATATATATACTTGTCACATTGTGAGTACTCAAAATCTCCCAATTATGTATGGATCATACATATTTCTGATAGAAATATTGTGTCTCTATTTTTCTATTCCACTGCCTTTGTCATGGATTGAACCAACTATAGGTAACTCATCATATGAACATGGAGGTAGTACATCAAACCAACCAAAAATTCCATAGATAGGGGTAGTAAGTCCAAACTTTTTTAAAATTACATCCTCATAAAACACCACATCAAATTAGTACGAAAAAAATATGAGGGGGTAGTACATCCATATTTGCATACCAAATAAATGATGGAGAAGTAAATCCCACCTCACATACATATGATATCCCAAGGGGTAGTTCAACCCAATTGATATATGAAATCATTCAATGGGGAAAATATATCGTATAATTCGTTATGAGTATAATACTAGAATATTTGACTATTTATAATGAGTCAACTGTGACGGGAAGAGGACCTGTCGCAAATAGTTCATCGAAAAAGGCTATTTGTGATACGAATTTTGACCTGCCATAAATAATGATTAAAAAAGAGGTATTTACGAAGATCATTCAAAAATACCTTTGTTGCACCATGGACACGTTAGTGTGTGAAAAGTATTTTCGACAAGGACTAACAATATTAGAATTTGAGGTATTTGTGACAGGATCCTGTTGTAAATTCTCTTTTAAGATGGGGTCATGTTGCAAATAACCCATTGCAGAAAATAGTGTGACACGTACTTCTACGATTATATGTATATATATATATAAACCTATTGCGAGAGTCCTATCATAAAAAGATATTTTCGACGGTTCCATTTTCCTGTTGCAAATATTTTCTGATTATATATATATTATATATATATAAACATATTATGATGGGCCAGTCGAAAAATGATATTTGCGATGAGCCTGGTTTTCCCATCACAAATATTAATTTAGAAAAAATATAAACCATATATAATGAGTTCCCATCGCTAAAGGTCCCATCATAAATACATAATAAAATATAAAATATTTATTCAACAAAATTATGATAAATTAATATTAAATAATAATCATAATATAAATAATTTTATATTATATAATAATAATTACACAAATATTAATAATAAATAAAAAATATATTATTATAATCTTAATAATAAAATAATACTAATAATATAATAATGTTCTTAATAATAATATTATTATTTATGAAATAATAATATTAATATTAGTAAAATAATAAAAATAATTATAACAAATTAAAAATCCCAATATTTGAAAAAATATAAAAAATAATGAACTATTTTTATTATAAATATTTTTAAAATAAAGAAATATTAATAAATATACTACTTATAATAAATAATAAAATGTTAAAAATATTTAAAAAAAAAAAATATTAAAATTAAAATTATGAAATATTCGCACTAATATAAAAGACATGAACTATAAATAGCTAATATTACAAAAATATTTCAATTAAAATTTTATTAACATTAAACAAAATCACAGGTTGATTGTCTTCTAGAGGAGGTAGAGGAGCTGGAGGAGATGGTGGATGAAACTCCATCCCTAAACTACTGGTCAGACTGCGCATGTACTCAATTTGCTCATTTTGTTGCTGCTGCCATCGACGTGTCTCCTCCTCGTACTACAACAACTACTTCTTACTCATCTCTTCATGATACATACAAAAACACTTTATATGCTCTCACTGAACTTTTAGCTTCTACTGATACTGTGAGACAGGAGATGATGCCTCTCCACGAGCTCCTCTCAAGAAGGACGTCAGCTTCGCAACAGAGCCATAACAAGTCCCATGGGTCTAATGAGAGCTGATACCAATTAATCTTATGCTATAGAAGCCATATTTTTTTACCTATATCCATGCCGCCTCATCAAAATGCTAGGCACTAGTATGATCAGTAATCTCATCCTAACTCTCAGCTTATGTCTAAGTGGTCACAACCTCATATAGCTCCTTCAGTGCCAATTTGAAATTAAAATAGTGAAAATGTTATATGTAATTAATTTTAATACTAAAAAAGAAATAATAATGACCACAATCCGACTCTGGTGATCACCTCTAATCTCTTAAATGGATGGATCACTGTATCGTGTTGATACCAAACAAGATAATTTAGTTGAAACCCAAATTGCAAGAGATGTCCCCAAACACTTCCAAATGTGTCAAATGTTTTGAGAGCACATTTTTTAAAAGGACACTTAATTTTTACTTCAAAAAAAATCCCTCTTGTGATTATACACATGATTAGAATGGTTCGACACCCAAAATATATAATGGATTTAAACCAGAACCGTTCTGATTTCGGCCCTGATTTATCCAAGTGCGACCATCTTAAAATTACTGTTGTTGACTTACTTGTTCAATATATTTCTTCTAAATAAAAAATCATTACTATTTTTGAATAATTTGAAATTATAAAAACACTATCCAAAAAAGATAATATAAATAATAACAACTACTTCTTACTAATTACCTGTAATTATGGGTGACCTTATTTCCATTAAATTGGAAGCTCCTCTTTTGCCGGACGAGTCATTAACATGAAACATTCTCAAACTGAAATCTCAATGAATAATCCGCTAGAAGGTAGGAATATCTATTCTCATGCATACGAGAATGAAGAAGTGTATGTCTAACTAGATTTTTCATTGTCATTTCAGTGTGAGAAAGATGAATGAAATTGAGTCGTCGAAAAAAAGAGACCCATTTTCATTGACAAATCATCGTCTTGCAACTATCACCACCTGAAAACATTATAAACAATGTGGTCCTATGATTGCATATCAAATCTGGTGCATATGATATTTGATATGCGTACATAGAAACATGTTTTTCATAATGTTTTGAGTTTGTGAGAGTTGGAAAGAGAAGATTCATCGAGCAAAAGGAGTGCCACTATTCCACATGAAATTGGTTCATGTTCTAAAAATTTATTTCAATTATCCCTATTGAAAAGTAACTATTGCTAGTTATTTATTATTATTGCATGTTATTATAATTATTGCTAAATATTTCAAATATTTGCTATTTATTTCTAATTATTGCTAATTATTTCAAATTATTGTTAATTATTGCTAATTATTGCTAATTACGGTTATTCAATGATAATTATTGCCAATTATTACTAATTATAGAAACTTTTTAGTAATTATTTCTTATTATTGGTAATTATTGTAAGTTATTTCTAATTACATCTAATTATTGATAACTATTGAAAATTGAAAGTAATTATTTCAAATTATTAGTAATTATATGTAATTATTTCTATTTGTTTCTAATTATTGGTAATTATTTCTAATTGTAATTAATTATCACTAATTATTTCTAATTATCACTAATTACTTCTAATTATTGGTAATTATTGGTAATTATTTCTAATTATTTTTAATAATGTATGATAATTATTGGTATGTAATTATAGTTTTCTAATTATCTTTAATTACAAATAATTATTTCATATATTTTATTAATTATTTCTAATTATTATTAATTATAGCTAATTACTGCAAATTATTGATAATTATTGATATTTTTTTGATAATTATTACTAATAATTACTTATTAATACTAATTAATACTAATTAAATCTAATTAATAGTAAATATTACTCATTATTACCAATGATTACTATTTATTACTAATTATGACTAATTATTATTAATTATTACTAATTATTATTATTTATTTCTATATATTAGTATTTTCTAGTAATTATTAGTATTTATTACTATTTATATCTAATTTTTGAAAACTATTTCAAATTATTGTTAACTACTGCTAGTTATTTCTAATTCTTTCTAATAATTCTAATTATTGCAAACTATTTCTAATTATTTGTAATTATTACTAAATATAGCTAATTATTTCTAATTATTTACTAATTAATGCTAATTAATAATAATTAATAATAATTAATAATAATTATTATGTATTATTACTCATTATTACTAATTATTAGTATTTATTATTGTTTCGTACTATTTATTACTAATTATATGTAATTATTATTAATTATTAGTAGCTATTATAATTTTTTTTATTTTTCGTATTTATTACTGATTATTAGAATGTATTAGTATTTATTACTAATTATTAGCATGTATTAAAATTTATTAGTAATTATTACAATTTTTTCTAAATTTTTACTAATTACTGATAATTATTAATAGTTAACATTAATTACTATTAATTAATTCAAATTGGTGCAAATTACAACTACTAATTACTAATTACCGGAAATTATTTGTATTCATTAATAATTATCATTGAAAATTCTTAATTACTACTAATTATTAATAATTAGTACTAATAATTCCAATTTATCATTACAAATAAATACTGATGACAAAAACAATCTAAATCTAATTTAAATACAACTAATTAACAATAATAAAAATTAATATAAAAAAGGTAATAAATAATAAAATAAATAAGTCATAAACACCTTTAAAGTTGATCTTTTATAGGTGTAGACAACATCCAAACTTGTTCATAAAAAAATTCAACCAAGGGAAATTGTAACTAAAAAATTAGTGTTTAGAGAGAGAGAGAGAGAGAGTCAGAGAGAAACTAATAATTGAGAGGAATAATAGAAAAATGGATGGGTATATATAGGATATATTATTTGTGATGGTACACTTTTTGAAAGGTCCCATCGCAAATACCTTCGGCCAGATAAATTACTGCTGGCAGATAAAAGGGAATTTATGATAGGACCCATCACAAATAGTGAACGACAAACACACTATTTGCAACGGGGGAAGATCCCGTCACAGATAGTATTTACAATCGCTAGGTATTTGCGATGGGGGGGGGGGTGCCTCCCAATCTCCAATAGTATTAACTTATATCGAGTATTTGCGATGGGGAGAAGCCCCCCCCCCATCACAAATAACCTTCCCCGTGGTTTGACAAACAATCCGCACCACACTGTGCAAAACCTTTTGTGAAGGGACACCTAATCTCCTCGAAAAAAACTAATTACATTTGACGGGATTAGGGGCCCCACTCAAATAATATTTTCGACGGACTATTTTGAGACGAAAATAGATCCCGTCGCAAATAACCCATCACAAAAGGCCATTTTTTCAATACTCTAAACCACCATAGCAAATACTCTTCTAGTTTTTCTATTATTTGTGACGAGGGAGGATCCTGATTACAAATTATATTTCTATATAATTTTAATTGCGAAAGACCATTACAAATAATTTATCACCGTAATCCTATTTGTGACGAGACCCATCTTATGTACTTTCTTTTACCACCTCCTAAATTAATAACTGTTGAACTATTTTCTATTGGATGTCATTAATAATGCGTCATAGGGATAGTATTTGTGGAAAACCCCATTGAAATAACTATTTTTACCACCGCCTTGATTGATAAACATCTAGCTATTTACAATGCATCCAGCTGCAAATGATCTAACCTACATAACCCCCCACTCCGAGTTTTTTTTTCATTCAAAACATTTCTAAACATCTCACACACTCTTAGCTCTGATATTTCATTATTTAAATTTTCCATATTTAGAAGCGTTACAAGATATCAACTTTCATGTTTTACATCCAACAAAATATTCAATTTCAAATTATTTTTTTTTTATTTTTTTATTTAATATTTGATAAAATTATTATTGATTAGTAGTAATTATATTTAATTAAAATAAAATATTTTTTTTACATTTACATTTTTTCAAACTAATTTTTAATTATTTTAATTAGTGTTTTTGATTAAAATTAAATACTTTAAATTTGAAATAATTTGTTTTCATATTCTGTAATTTGTATTTATTATTAATAAAATGTTATATATTTATAGAAATTAATGATAATTAGTGAAACTGATTATTTGTACTAATTATTAATAAATTATAATAATTAGTTAAAATTACAAAAAATTAGTTAAAAAATTAATCATAATTACTCTAAATTTCTAAAAATTTGTCGTAATTTGAAAAAATTATTAGAAATGAGTAATAACTAGTTGATAATAGTAACTATTAGTTGTAATAAGAAAAAATTAGTAAAAAAATTATAAAAACTAGAAATATATTATTAAAAACTAATAAAAAATTAAAATTAATGTTTATACGTAATAATTAGGTTAATTTATAATTAGGTAAAAGTTATAATAATTACCAAATGTAGTAATAATTACAAGAACTGTGATATTTTCAAAAAATTGTAATAATAACAAAAAATTGTATCATTTGAATAAAGGTATTAATAAATACAAGAGATTAAAAATAATTACAAAAAATTAGTAATAATTACCATAAATTAGTAATAATTGCCAAAAAATAATAGAAATTGCAAAAAACTAGTAAAAATTACAAAAAATTAGTTGTAATTATTAAATAGTAATAATTTTTAAAAAATTATTGAAATTATCAATAATTAGAAGTATTAAATAAAAATTAGTAATAATTTTAAATAGTTAAGTAATAATTACTAAAAGGTATTAATAATTACAAATAAATATATATAAATAGTAAAAATTAGTAAAAATTATCAATAATTAGAAATAATTATTCATAATTAGAAATAATTATCAATAAATAGGAATGAATATCAATAATTAGGAACAATTGACAAAAATAATCAATAATGAAGAATAATTACAATTAAATAACAATATTTATTAATAATTATTATAATTAGAAATAATTACAAAAAATAACTTATAATTAGAAATAGTTATGAATAATTAGGAATAATTACTCATTGTTAGGAATAATTAATTTTGTCCTGGATTAATACAGAATAATTAGAAATAATTAGAAATATTTAGCAATAAATGGGATCAATTAGCAATAATTATCTATAATTAACAATAATTAGCAATAATAAGCAATAATAGGCAATAATTTCTATTAATTAGTAATAATTAGTGATAATTAGTCATAATTAGTGCTAATTAGTAATAATTTGTGTTAAGTAGGATTAATTAGAAATAATTAACAATAACTAAATATAGTTAGTAATAATTAGGAATAATTAACAATAACTATAAATAATTAGAAATAATTCTCAATAACGAATAATAATAATTAAGAATATTTATGAACAGATTTGAATTATTAAGAGTAATTATGATTACATATGAGTAATTATAAATAATTGAGAATAATTTTGATAACATAAAAATAATTTAGACTATTTAGAAATAATCAAGAATAATTACCAATATTTAGAAAGCATATAGAAATAATTATAAATAATTTGTAATTAGGAATAATTATTCATAATTAAGAATAATTACTAATAATTAATAAAAATTAGTAATAATTAGTAATAATTATAAATAGTTTTAAAGATTACAAATAATTAAGAATATTTTGTATGATTTTGATCCTTTTAGCAATAATTTTCAAAATATAGTAATAATTAGAAAAAATTTGAAATACATAGCATTAATTAGAAATAACTACTATTACATAGTAATAATTATTCTTAATTTTTAATAATTACTATAAATTAGTACTAAATAATGTTATTTATCTATAATTATGAATAATTATGAATGATTAGGAATAATTATAAATCAGGAGATATAAATACTCTTAATTAGTGTTAATTAGTATTAATAAGCGATAATTAGAAATAATTACTAATAATTAAGAATAATTATAAATAATTTGGATTAAATATTAATAATTGGAAATAATTATGAATAATAATCAATAATTAGAAATAATTAGTAATAATTAGTTATGATTATGATTAATTTTAAATAAAATGGAATACTAAGAAATAATTAGGAAAAATAATCAATAGTTAAAAAGAAATATAAATAATTTGTGATAATTTAGAATAATATATGGAATAATGTGACATAATTAGGAATAACTAGAAATAATTAGCCATAATTTCTAATAATTACTAATAATTTCCAATATTTTGTAATGATTATAAATAATTATGGTTAATTTGGAATAATTATAAATAATTAGTAATAACTAGAAATAACAAGAAATAACTATTAATAAATTGAAATGACTAGAAACAATAAGAAACAACTAGTAATAAATAGGAATTATTAGCAATAATTAACAATAATTTTTTATAATTAGAAAAAAAATTGAAATGATTTGCAAAAAAGAAGCTATAATTATAAATATTTAACAATAATTAGAATTAATGATCAATAATTAACAATAATTAGCTATAATTTTTAATAAGTAAAAATTATAATCAATAATTATAAATAATTATAATTATTATCTTGATTAGCATTAATTACCAAAATAAATAAATAACCAGCAATGATTAAAAATAACAAGGAATAATATGAAATAATTAATGAAAAATATAAATACATAGGAATAGTTTAAAAAAATTCTCTTTTGAATCAAAATTTTCTTATATGAAATTATTCTTAAAAAAATTAATAACTATATATTTTTAGTGAAATATGGAACATGGATGTAGATGAAAGTGATTATTAAATGATATCTCTTAGATAAATAATCACATGAATATAAATAGTTTGGGTATAAATCATGTATATATTTAGGGTGATGAAACATTATTTTCATTTACATTATCAAAACCAAAAATTGATTTAGAAGGGACAATAAATTGTCCATGTAAGAAATGTTATCAATGTACGATTGTCAAAATTGAAAATGATGGGGGTCATTAATTATGTTATGGTTTTCGAGCAGATCCTGTTTTTTGTATCAATAGGGTGAATGTAGTTCTAGTGAAGATACTATTAATTTGGTTCTAGATCCATCCTTATTTCAAAATGGAAAAAGTATGTTGTAGATCTATCTTTTCAACACACTAAAACACAAGATGAATTTGATAAATCTAAATAGTTGAAACCATCTCAATTTTATGAGATTACTAGGTTAGGATAGGACACATTATATCATTGTTACAAGATTTAACAATTTGAAGCATTTTTCATATTTATAGCTATTAAACTAGATAATAGAATGTAATATATCCCTTTTAATTCGATATTCTCTTTGGTTAAAAGAATATTACCTGAAGAAAATGTGTTTTCTTAAAAATTATTAGGAGATCAATATGTCGGTTGATAATATGGGGCTTGGTAATCAGGAGACTCAAACTTGTTAAAATGATTGCATCATATATTATGGTGAAAAATTTCTGTTGGATAGTTTTCCTACATGTGGAAAATCAAATAATAATGGGGCTCGACTAGGGAGGTATGGATTGAATTCTATTAATTTATGGAGGTATTTCCCACTTTCAAAAAGTTTACTGTGTTTATTTATGTCCCAAAACACAGCTCAATTGATTACAAGTCACAAAACTATTTTTTAACTTGTAAAACTTTAAATCATCTATATTATGGTGATTCATGGAAAAAGTTTGGCTATGTCTACCTATCGTTTTTTTCCGAAGCCTAAAACAAATGATTGGATCTTTCTATTGATGTTTTATGTCCATTTGGTTCATACAATAGTAAATATTACTATTGGTATGTGTTTATAACTCTGTATAATTTACTTCCTTGGATGTTGATGAAGGAGAAATATATCTTTTAAACCTTATTAATTATCGGGTATCAAAAAACCAGTATTGTTTTTTATTTTATTCCATTAATAGATGAGTTAAATTTATTATGGAGTAATAGTGTTAGTACCTGTAATGTTACTATGAAAAAAAAATTCGTTCTAAATGCTGAATTTATGTGGATAATTAGTAACATACTGTGTTATGAAATTTTATCTAGCTACAATACACAAGTTCCAAAATCCTGATAATATTTTATGGGAGACAACAAATCATTTATGCATGTCAATGGAAGAAAACCTTGTTTTTTGACATTGATTTCATATTTCTTCCAACTAATCATCCTTTTTATAGGAATAAATATAATTTAAGAAAAGGGACAGTTTAATGAGGTGGACCTCCAAAAATTATATCAGTTACAGAGTAAAAATAATTTGTCTCTTCACTAACTACAATTATATATGGTCGGAATATAATCCAGTATAAAAATGATATCTTTGGGAAACAACAATATTGGATAATATGAAGAATTTTTGATATTTTCTATATTAGACCAATTTTATGGTCCATCACATGTTGGATTTAATTCATTTTTATATGAAATCATTTGATAGTTTTATGGTCCATCACATGTTTGACGTCCATCACATATTGGATGTAATTCTTTTTCTGAGATATTTGTGTTCTAAAACATATTATGATGCACTAAGTATAATATAATACGATATTTTGTTTAATTTTAAGTAAACTGGAAAAAAGTTTCAAGGAAAATTTATTTGACTAAATGGAACATTTGATATTAAATTTACCTAATGAAGAAAAATGTAGAGGTCCAATACACTTCCAATGAATATATCTATGTGACATATGTAAAAAAATTAATTGAAAAAAGGACCAAATAATTAATCAGTTGAAGGATTATTTTATGAAGCTTGTTCAAAGGAGGTCATTTATTTTTTATACTCTCATCATTTTCAATATGAATATCTATCAAAACATAAATTCATGGGCTATAACGAGTAAAATATTTATGATTAAATGAACAATAAATTATCAATTTTTAATCAACCTGAACTAGGCTTTAGTGGATTTCAGGAACGAATGATTTCAGATGAAGAACTTCATATAGCTCTTATATATGTTCTTCTCATCAATGAAAAAATGTCACTATTTGTACTATGAGTTCTCATATAACATAATCTATAATATAACTTAATGTAAACTAATATTATTTTATTTATAAATTATATGACAATTATATTAAGAAATAGTTTCTACAAATTACAATAGCAGTTTTCAGAGAACATTAGAAAAATAAATTTTTTACTCATTCCAAAAAATGGTAAAGTAAAGTATTTATGGTTTAAAATATTATAATTTTTTTTATTTTTTATTGGGAGTTATCTTACAAATTTGTGGTAATCTCAACATGATGATAAAAATGATAATCTATTTTGTGTATTGAGTAAACCATCATCAAAAATGGTTAAATCTTATATTAAATATATGGTGAATTATTTTATATTTAGTTACCTATGTATATGGGGAATAAAAAACAATGAATAGTGGTTTTGGTTTAAGAGGATACGATCATAGGGAAATTTAATTTGAATTTTATTTCATGTGGGAATAAATTATTGAACAATTTTATCTGAGGAAGAATTACATAACAACATTTAAATTTTAGTGTTTAGATATTGAGAGAGGCTTACATGTTCATTATATCCATGGAATCATTAATATTTAATATAAAATCCTTCTTGTAGAAAATGGCCAATTTTTATTATCTCATCAAGCATATCATATTTATTATAAATATTATTAGGCTACATCAAGAGAGTTATGTTATTTGTGGAGCATAATAAAAATTAAATATTAGAAAAATCATTTTACTAAATGAGAATGTGGTTATACTGAAGAGAATGGAATTGATATTGTTCAAGAGACTACTCAAAATCCATATTTTCTATGAAGAGACATGATTATAGATGACGAAACCCCACAGTTATGGGATAATGGTATTGATGATGATATTGATGTATCAAATGAATTAGAAATAAAATGATATGATAAACCTGAAACTCCTATGAAAGTTTGTGATGTTGAGGATGATTATGAATATACTGACACTATTATATATGAAGATGAGTATGGATATATAAATTAACAAAATAAAATTCAGGTTACAATCATATATAATATATATCTATATTTAATAGTTTTTAAGTATTTTCTACCAATAGTCATTAACTATTTTATAACAACAATAATTTTTTTCATATGGAATTAGATCAGTTTTGTGAGTTGGAGGGGTATGATCTACCTATGGAAAAGAATTATGTTGGAACATATGACCATTGCAATACTAATGGTTAAACAATTACTTTGAGGGGTCATGGTCTTGGAGATTTATAATTCATGATCCTATCTATGAGTGACAACCACATCTTCTCTTCGATCTATGCATGTAAATGTATGTTTATGAGTGTATTTCAGTTATTTTTATATAATTATAATTTATTTATTTATATACCAATGTTTTGAATATTTTTTATATTTTTTATATCATTTTACATGTAACTGTTGGATAGGAGAGTAAAAAATTAAAAAATTCTTTTTCTGGAGCATGGTTTAGATAGGACCAGATTGTCATTGATTTTTGGCACCACATTATTAATCATTCTGTGATATAGAAATATTTATTATTTTTATGTTTATTTAATTAATAACTTGATATTATTAATTATTTACATGTTTTCTGGTATCCCATTGATGACATCTTGCGTGACTCTGTCTGGAAGGTATGGGAGTGTTGTATGTGTGATAATTACTATTAGTTTTTGCACAATATTAGGGAGAAATCAATGAGGAATGTGAGCGTCATAGAGATTGATTAATCTTGTTGTGCCCACCTACCTAGATAAATTTTATCTCAGGTTTGTTTTTAATATTTTTAACACTAAATGGGTGGATTTTAGGAGGAGATCATAAGTAGGTCGACAAATCTATGGGGAAAGAGATGACACATAGAGCTGGTAGTCGTATATTAAGTTCTCATAGGGAACATATAGTAAGTATGTTTTTTAAATAAATAATATTACATTAAATGTAAAATCTTAAGTTTTTATTCATATAGGTAATCTAATTGCCCAATATTAAATACATCAATGTAATTTGGAGGATGTACAGTGATCCTATTACTATAGAGATTACAGGTGACCACCAATGTTAGATTATGTTCAGTATAATTTCTCTTTTTGTAACTAACATAAAATAATATTTTAACTACGTAGAATTTAAATTGTAATTGAAGGAGTCATATAAGGCCATGAAATTTCTGACACATAGTGAGATTTATGACACGAAAAAGGATCAAACCATTGCAGGAAGATTTAAAGAGGGAACATTGACGTAGAAAACCCAGAATGCCTTCGAGAATGGTTGAGTTGGTGGTATGAGGTCTCCATTGATACCTAAGAGTTATTAAGGTAATGATGTGACATCTTTATATTGCTCAAGAGTAGATCATGTAGAATGATAATCATCTGTTTCATAGTATGTGAAGAAGCTAATAGCTGAGGGTGAACTTATAGAGAGTTTACATAAGGAGTATGAAGACCATTATTTAGACCAGCAGCAGTAATAGTATGAAGAGACGCATCGATTCAAACAATAGACGAGGATACGATGGAGAACATGTGTTGTCTAACTCATGGTTTATGGATGATGTTCCCTCCTCCAACTCCTCTATCTCCTCCACATGACCACCCCCTCAATGACTTATTTACTTTTTATTACAAACATTTCAATGTAAAACTTTTCAGCCTATTTTTTAATTCCATATATTAATATTTCAATATTGTTCCTTTTTATATTTTTATGAATATTGTGTTTTTTATTAATTTATTAATAATTTACTATTTCAATGATTATATTATTTTATTATCTTATTGTTTTTATAGTGTTGCGAAAAATGTGATTTCTATAATTTTATTATTTTAATTATATTTTTAAAAATTTATTAGTTTTTATTATTATATTACAATTAATATTAATATAATTTTTTAAATAATTGTCCGCATTTTCTTACTATTTTAATATTTCATTATTATATTATATTTTGTTTTAATTAATATTAATATTTTTATTTTTTAATATTATTTTAATTTATAATATTAATTTTTTTTCTTTTGCAATGAGCCCTTCCTAAATACTTATTTGTGGGTGGCCCATGGAAAAATGTTATTTTCCAGTGACCCCTAGAGAAATGGTTTTAAAAAAACCTGAAAAAACTATTTTTAATGAGCTGGATTCTCATTACAAATGTCTTTATTTATGACAGACTATTTCCAAAGAAAATGTATTTGTGATGTTATTTTCTGTAATGGGGAAATTATGACAGGACGTCATCTGAAATGACCTTTTTCAATGGGATCCCGTCACAGTTTTCCCATCACAAATTGTTCAATTTTCTATTTTGCTAGGAGTAGAAGGAATAACATGACTCTGCATATACCCACCCAATAAGTAGGGGAATGATATCTCATATCCATACACTATCTATCATAATGGCCATAACTTCCCCACCTGAAAATATCATTAATCTCATGGGGAGATACATATTTTCTCAAATCCACTATTTGTTGAAAGGGATATACATCCCACCATACACACATCTCAAATCCTAATTGGTGGTAGTATATCCCACCTAAAAATATATCTAAATGGTAACAAATCCTAGTAGAAATTCATTTCACGGTATAATATATCCCACCAAACACATCAAGCACACAAAAAAGTCTTAGGATAGAGATCCCCCTACAAATTTATAATTTCCCATGAAAATAAATTCTTTATCACACACTAAATCACAGGGGAAATCCTTCCTCCTATATAGAGTTAACATTTACCACTATTTATAACTCACATAAACTAGGGTTTCACACATCATCACCAAACTAAATTGGTGACTATTTTTCTATATTCAAACATGACATATACATAAGTCGATATATTTAAACCAAATCTAAAAACCTCATAAAAAATATCATTTCATGTGAAAAATGATTTATTATGATATTAATTTGTTCATATGAAATATACCCACTCACTAGGCTTCCCACACCCGCATACTGGAATAATTTATACCCATATATTATATTGACCCCCCACGACATAAATTTGGATCTTATATAACATTACTAAAATGAAAATATAATGGTATTATTGAACTAATCATGATAAAGAGCCAATATAAAAGTAATCCATCACCTATCATATCCATAAATCCATTTTCCTTATCTATGACACATACAATAATTCCTCACAATACATACCATAAAAACTATGGATAAGAGAACCGCTAACATTACCATTTACATTGAATATTCAATCACTATATATATGATTAAGAAAATGATGTCCATGAGTTCAAAACAACCGGTTTTAGTGGCTATCAAGATATATATATATATATATATATATCCAAATTTCAATATTCAAGAGGTAAAGGTATCACATGTGGTTTCATCTCGAGTTATTTTCATACTCCCATTCAAATCCATATCTCCTACAACTAACTTGTAAATATACCTACCTTTCATCCCTAAAAATTATACAAATCATGTGTCCCAAAAGAAAAACTTGACCTCTCTCTGTCATAAGGGAACAAAACCTATGGTGGATAATGTCATTGGGTTCCAATAACCATATTACCATGACATTCACATTGGCTATATATTCACCGATTTTTAATTAATAATTTAAAAACCCTATGGTTATCTATATTTTTCTAACATAACCCACTAGTGTTCACTCATACGCAAGAAACAAATAATGGTCCTATATAGTGTCACTCATGTACACTGACTAATGTTTAACATCCATTATATATAGACATGCTCATATAAACATACAATATTATTTTCCACCAACCATTAATTGTATTTATTCCTTAAATACATTGTGGTCCACCTTTTCCCAGGTTAATCTAATCTCAAATAGCCCCATGAAAAGCTCTAAAATTTTGAGCAACACTGCATGGTTAAAAAAACTAAATAAACATAGAGGGTTCATTGTGGTGTAAGAAACCATTCAGAATGTTGGTGATAGATAGCGTGTGATCACAATCCTATGATCTCCTATATTCACCACATATAAATCCCTAATATTCAGCATGATTCTAATATGTTCACATATAAGTGGATCTAAAACACATATAATCAAAATTAAATTGAACCCTAAAATACCTCTCCTCAATGGAATTAATGGGAATAATTTAAAAAGGGACAAACAGATTGGCCCTTTCTCGCATCGCATATCCATCTATATTATAAGTGGTACTGTCTATGGAAAAATGGTGGTCCATTGATTAAAAAATACTAAAAATAACCATGAAAAAATAATCTAATGTTCATTATAGCAAAATTACCCTCATTTGGGGTTGTATAATGATGTGACCAACCATGTCTTCAAATAATTCTTACCCCATATAATATACTGGGGCATGAATTAATTATCTATACAAGTCTGAAAACAAGCAATTGATAAAAATTACCATCTCTTACGAAACCAACCTAGAATTTCCAAATTCTATGACAAGATCCCCCACCCCACACTTATACCACCCTTATAAAAAAACTCATGTATCAATGATGTGACCCTTTCATCGCCATTTTCCCTCATACAATATGATTCATGATATACTTGGATACATCATAAATAAAAAATGAATTCTTATATAGTGGTTTTCTGGTATGGACCCATTCATTCATGTAATAATATTATCCCTTAAGCCAAAAATAATTCTTACATAAAACATGTCATGCCGTTATAACCCAATGTAGCAACATTTTTTTTAACCCATAGTAAAATATATTGCATGGCCACCCAGACCATAAATTGATGTATAAAAAACTCATAGGACACCTTCTAATTATCAAATAACTTCTAAACCCCCTTATATATATTTTATAACTCTTCTAACCCCAATACGAGTTACAATTCTCAAAATATCTCTAAATTTTGGACTCAAAATTCAAATTTCACATTATTTCTAGAACATGAAATACAATATTCCATTGAGTAACCCAATAGGCATCCATTGGCTATTATGTCTTACCACATTAGATATAATGAGAGTCTAACATAAATCTAGTGTTATAATTGGGTTCAATGGTGGAAAACCATGTATGTAGTTCAAGTTATCATTATATTTTTTAAGAATGGTAGAATAACCAATTTATGGAATTATTTTTTCACATGATTAGGTTTTATTATTTCAATCATTCATAATAGAGTGGTAAATAATCTCTTATACATTTTTATCCCCTTTTTCCTCCTTGGTTGTGGGAGATTTCAGATGTTTTTAGTCAAATATTAATGTAATAAATCCACTATTCATCCTTCCTACATTATTTTCCTTATTCTCTACTATTTTTAGTGATTTTACATAGGTATATTATGATAATTCAACATAAAATAGTATAACTATATTAATATCATATAAATTTCCTGATTATTGGGTGTAGGATGTTGAGGAAGGATGAAAAAATGTGCTTATGGTCCATTTTTCTCGAGGTGAATTTATTAGTGAATTTATTTGTATATATTTGATGAATTGGGAATATTCAGTAATTATTTAAGGTGGGAATTTTATTATTTTATTATTTTTTACACTTGGATAACTATGTGGAATTGTTCACACATAGTTTATTGTGTTTTTAGAAAAAAATACAGTACATAGTTCATTTACTAGTTATTATATTATTGAATTAATTATCAATAAAATCTAAAAATTAATTATAAATATTTTATTATTAACATATTTTTTTCATCAGATGAGTATAAGGTAAATATGGAATGTGTAGAATTTCATGGAATTTAATGAATACTAGTGTACAATGATTAATGGTATTTTCATGAACAATGTCTTTAAATGTCAATGAAATAGAGTGAATTTTTACCTTAAAAAATTATTGATATGGTGTTTGATATTTTAATATATTAAATTGTTTTTTAAGACCATGGATATCCATTGTGAATGTTTTAAATGATTTTAGGATAATTTAGTGGCCATTAGGTGGAAGGATTGATGGAAAAAGTTGTTTCTTATAAAAAAAGAATTATAAAGACTAAAAAATATTTGGTACATCAATAACGCACACCTACTTTTGAGAAAGGATTTTTATATGTACATATATTTAAATATTCAACTATCTAATTTTGATATCCATGTGTTTATGAAATTTTAAAATCATATTGACATAGAAAAAATTCTTATCTGTGATAATAATTATACTATAATCACTATGAGAATACATGGTTCTATATAAATATGGTAGAAAACCCTTAATACTACTACCCATGTTGGTAATGTCTCAACATGATTTTTTATGCACCAACTGTTAATAAGGATCATGAATTTTATAATTTTCCTAGTGTGGATACAACGTCCTAGACCCAAAAAACATAACTCCACTATATTCATCAATACACACTAAAAAACCATTATGTAAGTCGTTATAATTAGCATCAATTATGATTCTCTCATAAGGTGAATTATGTGTTGCTGTACAAGAAATATTCTCATTAATAATATCTATCATTGAAAAAATCTATGATTCTTTAGTGGAAGTTACTCACTTCATATTCATTGTTGGTAATGGTTCTAATATTGATAATAAATTTGATATTAGTATTTGGGAATATCCAACTACCCATAAATGTAACGAACCATATAGAAATTATATTCAACCACCAATGAATTAATATTCATAATGTTAGATTTTCCAATAGTAATTACCTATTAATAAATAAAATATTAATAGAAAAAAACTTCCCATTTTTATAACATACCATAGAAATTTTTACATCTATCAAATGATAGAAAGTAGTTATAAAAACATCCTTAAATTCTCTGTATGCACCACATCATCCCACATGTAAACACATATATCATAGATAAGAAACATTGAAGAATTTCTATTTATAGATCCTAGACACTCAATGTAGTAGTATAGTTAAAACTTCTTGTGAATTCCTAAATTTTAATGAAATTACAAAAAATTTAAAATTTCATTAATGGAATCAAAAGTATTATTATTTATTTTACTAAATTCACCATAATCAAATGGTATGAAACTATAAATCAATATTTCAAAACTAGGTACATTCCTTCATAATATTATAAAATAAAAAATCCCCAACATGGAATACTGAAGCTTTATTTTCACTTATCTAATCTATAAAAAATATATTAATATCCAAAAAAATACATTATAATTCATACAAATTCCTACCAAAACACCCTATGAAATATTATTATGGTGAATTAAATCCCATTGGAATGTTTTATTGATATAATTATTAAATTATAAAATCATAATGGCTTTAATAAAATATTTAACCATTAATATATGATATATATTGGGTATTTATTTTTTTTAAACCAGAGCTCCCTCTTTAGTGGAATACTTATATTCTCAATTGGGATTATAAAAAATACCTCACAACTCTAGGAATCTCTTTCACATCAAATATAGATAAATAATAAAATAAACTTACATTTTGAGGTGTAATGTTTTTTGGTAAATTGCTCTATAATTTTTTAATTTGATATATCATCAAAATGAATGTTACAAAAACATTTTCCATAATAGTTTATGTCTCCAATCAACATTATAAATTGATATAGGATTGAACTTAATATAACCAATACATGAAATTAATGACATTACATTTTTAAATATTCTACAATTCATGCTAACATTTAATATAACGTTCAGAAATAACCAATTCAAACAAAAATATATCTATAAAAAATTTAATCAGCCGCCCCCACATAGTAGTTGAAAACTCAAGTGGTTATAATTGTATATTGATTGATATTTAAACCCCTATATCTATGATAAGTGAAGTTTAATAATGTGATATAAAAAATTGTATAAAAAATTCAAAAAATTATAGAAGAAATATATCATTCCTCTCACCACAATATGTACTCTGATCTTGCTATCTACAACCAAATAATGTTATCCACAACCAAACCAAACAATTATACCTCATTATCGTTCATCCTACATCCAACTATCCATTAATTATATATTTACCTTAGAGTAAAATTAATATTATAATGATAAACTAAAATTACATCATTCTACACCAGGGTTCTGTATAGATTTTAATGATATTTTTTAAAATATATATTATTTTAAACTATAGTTGATGAGGTGAACCATAAGCCAACCATAACTCAATTTAGTCTTCAAAAAACTGTCTCATAAATAGATAAGTTATATAATTACAACTTATCAAAGGTAAATCTAATTTCTTCTATTACTGTCAATCTCCCCCACTGACTAACAAGCACTGGTGCCTCTTGTACCATTTATTCTTCTACCTCGTGATTCCAACACACAGGTGAAAAAACTACCTAAAAATTATTTCCATATATAGATAACTATATATATATTTTCAGTTATACTATTTTGAGATTAGTCAAAAATAGCATTCTAATTCATAATAATTGAAACCATCATTAAATGATAATATATTATATATTAGTTCTAACCTATATATCTTTTTGTCCAATTATATATTAGAAGTCAATTATTTATTGGTAAATATTTTGTGTTCAGACCTATAATCATAATGAAGATATATGTTCCTATGTGATTTAATTTCACTATTCCACACATTGTTTTCATGTAGTTTGAAAACATTTCCATACCATGTTGTCATAGCTAGTTCCTATTCAAAACCCCATTATTGAATATATTGTTTAACAAGATTATTCCAAAATATGGCCCCACCAGAACTCTAACTCATCCAATAATTAAATTGAAATTGATCACTAAATACCACTACTAATTCAAAATGAGGTGTAAAATATCATAAATGAAACAAAAAATAAAATATGTGAGGAATTAATATTTTATTTATAATAATAAATCATTCATTAGTTGATTATAACTAAAATAATAAAAAAACCTACACATTATATATAAACATATGCATGGATCTTATAATAATTCAGTTAAATGAAATAAAATTAGACAACTATAAATGGAAAACCATAAAATGGGACTTGACCTACTCCTAACCAGTTCACCATGCTAACAAACTATGAAATTTCAAACCATACACAACATAATTTTGTATATTTAAAAATGTTAAAAATTAAAGCAGAATATATGTTAAATAAAATCTCTTCCCCATATATCTAATTTGTCAGTAAAATTTCCTACAAAAAATATCAATTAATTAAATATACTATTATTAATCAATTTAACATTGAATTAATGAATAATAAAAATATTTGACAATAACAATTACATCTCAGCAAACATATTTTCTGTATCACCAAAACATTATCATCACAAAAAACACATCAATTCACACCTCATCTAATCTAAAATGGATATAATATTATATATGACCACCAAAATTATGTGACATTATATCATGGACCAAGAAACTATAAAAAACAAAAACTACATAAAGATACAATTATACAATATCAACTATATTAATTTAATGAATACAATATCACACCTCTAATAAATTTTATTTGAATATAAAACCCTTTACCCCATATCAATATATTGGAATAAAAATATAGATTAAAAATAAATAATCCCAAAAATTAAAAACATATCAAATAATCCATCAAAAACAAAATTACTTTATAAATTTTTCAAAAATAATTTTATAAAAAACATCGATATCATATAAATTAAAAATATACCGAATAATCATATAACTTTACCCAAAATCATAAAACAAAAAGTTAAATGTTTTATTAACAATATGAATTCAACAGAAGGGTATGTGAATCAGTGAATCCATTCAGAACATTTATATTACACATAGATTGTACCCCACTTAAATATTATATCATTTTACAATAATTACTTAAGAAAAATAGAAATAATTTAACATAAACCAAAAAATTGAAAAAAAGTGTTACAATCACATATAAAAGTTAATATTTACATCTTTCCCATGATCAAATAATTCTAGTGATAAAATAAACCAATAGTTTCAATGTACTTATTACAATGACTTGGGTTTATCGTTTTACTCTTTTTTCACAATTTGTCATCATATCATTTTTTATGTGATTTAAAATATATTTTTTAAAAAATAATATTAAATATAAATAATAATAAAATGTTCTATTTGTATGGACTTACCTTATATTGTTATTGTGGATATTCTTCTTCAATTTCCACACATTATTTCATATGGAGAGTGACCTTATATTCTATCAATTATAATCCCTTTCACCTTTATCCATTAGCTTTTATTACTTATTATACATTATCTATTTCACTTTCTCAATGCATTCTTAAAAAATAGACTATATATTTTTCCAGCTTCAATGATTAAAATTTCAAATTCTAGCTCAAATAAAAACATTAAACCTACTCTTCAACTTCTCTTACTACACATCTAGAGATAGGATCAAACCAAGCCATAGTGTTAATTGTTCTATTTTGGAGACTCAATGATTCTAATTTTTGTATCCCTTAAATCAAATATTTATCGATATTCACAAAACACATGAATTATATATTTCAACCATCAATATGGTGTGACCACATATATTACTGTGAAACCATGTTCCTCATCGACCCAAATTCTACATTTTTTCCACATAATGCTAGTATCATTTATGTAATACATAACTTATTGGAATCCTATAAAATGAAAAATTAAATTGTAAGTTAAACCTTGAATATCATTATTACAATGAAATAAAAAATTCTTGAAACCATATATATTAGGATGTTTTATACCATACCATGGTGAAAGGGACTAACTTTTGAAAAAATCAATTTCCCTATAAAAAATATTGTAAACATAAAAATTCAAAGATTCCTTATTAAAATGTTTCCAATATTTCAGTAGTAACTAACTCGAAAAATCATCATATTTCATAAAAAGATCATGACGTGAACAATTTCACTATATAATAATTTCTTCAAGGTTTTAATTATGTTAATATTACAAAACACAATCAAAATGTTATCACATAAATTAAAATCTAATCTATTATATAAAAATAAAAATTTATCTTCTCAGTTAAAAAATTGTTCCATTCTATTCTAAGATACTTACAAGACTTCAACTTAAATGAACATTCTTGATTAACTATTTATGAATCTAATCTATTTAATGAACAATGGTTTTTTGAATGAATGAAATAAAAATACAACTTATATCACAGAAAATTCACTTCCACCACCTCCCCCTCTCTTAGATAAACACTTTCTCTTTGTATACTTATCATATTTTATACAACTCCAAATAACTATAAACCTATCAAATTATTGTTTTCAATAGTCTGTCCATTTGATATTTTTCAAAAATTATGACCATTATGATAATTTAATTCATATAATAAAAAACACTCATTAAAAATAGAAATAAATCACTGTTAAATAATTCTAAGGATACATGAGTATACACAGTGTAGAAAAAAGGAATATTGAACAGTAAAATAATATATTTTCATTAGGGAAACTCACATACAATTAAAAACTACTCATTTTATCTTCTAAATTTTATTAAAATACATGTGTCAATCAGTAGTTCCAATAGAAATAATCAAAAAACATGTTATAATAGTTAACATAATAAATAAAATTCTTCCATAATTGAGAAAATCATCGTAATATATAATTTCTCTTAATAATATATTTCTCCCCCATTTAGGAAAATATATAACTTCGGGTTTTTTGTTTATATTATCCACATCTAAAAATAACTTTATATGAAAAAGATGGTGTGGGAATGAAATAAACATTCCATAGCCTTGAATATATTTAGTTTTAACTATTATCATCAACATAAATTTTCTAATAGAAAAATTTAGTGCTAATTTAGTAAACACATATTCTATTTTCTCAATGGTAAGAAAAAAATACATCATTAACACTCCTTTAACCACTTTCTTTTTAATAATGTGTAACTTGATAACAATGTTCCTTGAATGATAACATTTCAGACTAATTATGGTTATATTGATGAATATTTTATTATCACATCCAGAGAGAATTGAAAACATCACATCTACATAGATATTACTTAATTAATTTCTCATCCAAATTGATTATGTTGTTTCCTATGTTCCAAAAACATAATAATCCTCAATAGAATTCACAGTCACCATATTCTAATACATTGTGTGCCTTGTAACACACCATTATTTGTGAAATTAATCATCATCATATGTTGATCATCTATCATAAATAATTCTAATTCAATATATATTTAAATACCTAAAGAGAATGGCACTTAATTTTATGTAAACTTAAATCAACAACTATCCATTCCCTTTTTTGTATCTACATATTCACTTTGTGATAAAAAGATATTATTAATTTTTTTCACTATGAAATGTGCAATATAATGTAACAATATAAACTAAAAATGCATTTGAAGGGTTAGGTAGAGTAAACACATAATTATATTATAAACTTTTACAATAATTTTATTTTCCATATTAATCCTCATAATGAATGGTTATCATTGAAATTAAGGTGGAAATATTCTTTTATCCAATAAATCATGACATTTTTTAATTTCGTGAGACATAATTATCTTGTAAAAGTTAACTACGATAATACTATATATATATTTTTAGATCCATGAAAAATTTCATATCTCCAATCACAAAAATCATAGACATATTTTTCATTTACAAAAAAAACCCTTGGATAGACTTTATTCTCTTATAGTGAAAATTATATCATATAAAATATTATAAATATCAAAATTAAATCTTCATTATATTTTTAGTTAAGGTGTCAATATGAACTTCACATCAATAATAATATAATAATCAATAATAAATATTGATTTTAATACAATTATCTTGGTTCCTACTTGTATCCAAACAAGTAGTAACCTTCTTGTTCTCTAAGAAATAATTTTTCATATTCCTCAATATATAACACTTTTTTCTAGCACTCCATTGAGGAAAGTTATCTTAAATTATATTTATAATACCTTTTATCATCATTTTAAGGAATGATAAAAATAATAATTGTTTCATGAATAGAATATTTTTTAAAATTCTAATTGAAATTATTTAATTTTATATCAATGTAGCTTTTCCACAAAAGCATTTGTTGGATCCCACAACTCCCACTTTTCATTATTATTATTATAAAATACCAATATTTTTATATTATAATTAATTTAAGATGTATTCTGAAAAAAATATTATGTTTCATAACGATTTATTTTATCTCACTCCTCAATCATATAATCATTCCATGTTGGACCCTCTATAGCTTCTGTCACATATTTTATCTAAAATAAAGAAATAAATATATTTTTTATTGTTTTCCTCATTGTTATACAAGTTTAAATAGGTTATCCTTGATCTCTAATTATTTTCATGAACTATACATTGTTTTATAACCATATAAATATTTAAAATATTTTCCTTCATCCCTAGACATAGATGAATTAACATCTTACACC
Source organism: Viscum album (assembly GCA_963277665.1). Lineage (NCBI taxonomy): Eukaryota > Viridiplantae > Streptophyta > Magnoliopsida > Santalales > Viscaceae > Viscum > Viscum album. The sequence continues at coordinate 2,053,243,898 of OY728165.1, forward strand.
TATGCTTAATCTAAAATTACATTTTATTTGAGAAATTAATCCTCATTCTGAATATAATTTTAATACTATGATCACTTATAAAAAATAATTATTGATTTTTTTATTCATTAATAGTTTTTTACAATACATTAAAAAATTATTTATCCATAATATTCCCAAATTATTTATTACTAAACTAGTAACCTCATTTATTTAGAGGATTAACAATGAAATTACCTTAAAAAATTTTCAGATAAAATATCCCCAATTTTTTTCCATTAAATTTTATAATGCAATGGTATCCATATAACATTATGTATTTATATATTTTCATTTTATATATTTTAATTTTATATGGTGACATATATCTATTTGCGGGGAAAATAATAATTTTATTCGAAGTAATTTTATAAACAGCCTTCCATTAATAAAATACAAGTGTTATACATATAAAATATAGTATGAACCATTTTCATTAGGAATTTTTTTTCAATTTAAATAATATAATTTTATTATATGGTATATGGTGCAGTAATTTAATGTTTTATACTATGTTTTTTAAAATATGAGTCAAATTTTATATATGTATATTCAATACTATATTTTTTCTATAACTTCTTCAATGATAAACCACAATCATTTTTCACTTCTTATAATAGTTTAATTCTATTTATGATCTTATATTTAATGTTTCATGAGAATAATTCATCTAATGTGACCTAAATAATCAATGAAATAAGTATAATATTTATCTATATTACTTTATTTTTTCCTCTTAGGCTAATAAATATCAAAATCATCTAGATTTAATTATTGAGATGTTTGAATTTACACATTCTTTTGATAATTGTTACAAATATTCCCATAATGGTATGAGGAACCCGTCCAATTTAATTCTCTCTTCATCATTGGTACATCATGAACATTATTTACAAGGGTTAATATTATATTATTTTATTTAATGTGTTGAAAATGCCTCTGATTCCATAATTCATTTTCTCTATTCAAATTCAAATAATTTTAATTTTTAGCATCACCAACCCACAACAAGTTACCACCAGTACTCTACACTATATCAAAAACATATCCATCTTCCTAACTCTTCACCAATCATTCAAACATTCAAAAAGACACTTTTTTTCTTTATCACAATGTTGATACATACATAGCAAGTTTTTTTATATCCCATCATTGAATAATGTGTTTTCTTCTTTGTCTTTTCATCTCAAATAACTATTCAACTAACTCATATAATCACAAGAGACCTATAATTTCGTCATGTAATACATTATTCTGTGGAATTATAAATGTACTTAAATAGAATAAGATGAATTATAACGTGTGAATGAAATTCACAATCGAATATCTATAATAATTTCTATTGAGATTGCTAGACTGCTGCGTAAAAAATAATGAATTATCCATTACATATTTATTCAATAGAGCCTTTAGAGTATTTTAATTCTACCATAGTTGTGTTTGTAGAATATTGTGACAATCATAAAAATAATATCTTAATAGGTCAAACTAATCATAAGTTCCATTAATTATCAAAAAATATTTTCAATATATAGTACATAATTTTAATATTTTTTAAAACAATTCTTCTTTGTGTGGGATGAATGCTTCAGAAAATCTACCATTAATATATTTTTTCACTATGAAATTTAGAGATAAAAACTCTATTAAAAGTGACCAAATCATCTATTGTACCGTCATTAGTCATAAAATGAACATTCTCTTTTATAAGGAACCTATTTTTCAAATTGGGATACTTTGTTTTCATCCATATAAACATCATTGACTCTTTATTCAAATTCATAATATAATTTCTAGTATACTCCAAACACTCTAATCTTCATTATAGTTTTCTTTTAAATTTCGGATCAGAGTTTATTTTATTTTTTCATTCACGGTAGAATTTCTAGAATTTCATGATTAATGAGAATTAATCAATTTTCAAAAAAATCTTTTTCTACTGGTAACTTTTAATCATCATTTTCAACAATCTACTACTTTGATATTTCAAAATATTCTTGAATTGAGTCTGAAAATTTGGATTATAAATTATATTATTCATTTTATTCTTATTTTATTTTTTTTGTAAAAACATTAATCATATTCCCATTTTCGTAAGCCTTATCTATAATAAAAACATTAAATTTTTTCCCATTTATGACTAAATTGCATATGTTATCAATACCATTTAATAATTGTGGCTTCTTTATTAAAAATATTTCATTTTTATATGATGATTGATAATACTTGTTTAAATTATTTCCCCCTTCTCAAATTTTAAATTATTGAAATAGAATTTCTTGTGTCTCAGACCCAGTTTACTCATATCAAACAAATCATGGTTGGCCACATGGCCTAAAGTGTGCATCCTTGTATTATAGAGGATGTGAACTAGCTTTGAAGGCCAAGGGTTTGTTAGTGGGGTGACTATTATCCCATGTTAGTGTATAGAATAGTGGTATACAATATCGATAATCTATTAAAATAGTAATAAATACTCATTACGTGAATAATAAATCTTCCAGGTAAAATAAAAAGGATGGAACAAAATCAATAACAAATAACAAAACGTCGCACATGTGATGTGATATAAGAAAGAGGAATAAGGGTATATGAATTATGTATTTTATAAAAAGTATCTCCAATAGTATCATGAGAATTATCTTAATCCTCTGCTCATGTAATACATCTGATTCCGAAAATCAAAAATCCACAGTGATATGCTTCACTTTGTCCCTACCTGCATTCATAACAACTATTCGGGTACCAACCCTCATAATTAAAATGTTTTGAGATCCACACAATAGGACAACAATATCAATGCCTATTAAGATCAATCTTGTGAATATAAAATTATTATTCTTCCTATATAATAATGGGACCATGAATATAAATGGGAAGTCGATCTGTTCTACATCCTAAAGGACATCATGAAGACACTACTTCGTCAGCCTAAGCTGAATGGTATATATGAAAGTATCCATATTTATACATATTTACAGCATATATAAATAGGGACATTAATATCCATATATAAGGATACTATGAATATCCTAGACCTTAATCATTACTCATGAGTATATGACTAGTATTATGAATCTCATAAAATGTTGGGGGACACCATGACCTTGTGTCAGGTATCCAATGGGTAACATACCCTTTTATCATATTTTATTGGGGATAAAATTCCTATATATAAAATCTAATTAGGTTCATCAATCAGATACATAATTTTATCAATGGATGTCATTCCCTTATATCACATGTATTTGAGATTCCATGATTGAGGATCACATGTAAGTGGGTCATTGTGCGTAAGTATCACATGTATGTGTGTTGTAAAGAATGAGGTTCACATGTATGTTGGTCACCATTTCCATGTATCATAATTATTTAATATTCCATTCATGAGTATCAATAAAATATATGAATCATTTTCAAGTATCATGAGTATAGTGGATACCTTTCGCATCTTTAAAAAACACAAGGGATGGCTTGCCTGGCTATCAAATTTCATTATAGGGGGAGGTCATTATTTTATACAATAAAAAGGTTAAATTACAATCTATTAAACATACCATTTAACTAATGGGAAAATCCTCTATTCATAAGGATGTTATACTAAGTGGATTTATCACAAACATTCCTTTTAATTTCTATGATCCCATCAATTGGGTGGTCATAGACACCACATTGAAGGTGGTGTTTCCATATTAAAATTTAATAATATAACGATATCACTATAGAATGGATAAATTGATGGAACTTGTTGAGTTAGGGAATCATCGATTATAATCAAGGTTAAACGTAGAAATTCTAACATGGATAACAATTTAGATAATTGTAATTTTCAATTTAAGGAAACACATACAATTTCCATCATTTATTATAATGGGACTAGTTATAAAACAACTCATATATAGGGAAAAGTATTATACCTCTAATCTAATTGTGGTAAATGAATCATCTTCCATTTCTAGTCTTTTTATTCAAGATAGAATGACAGATATTGAATAAATAGTAAATACTCTAAAAATTGTGTATATTATAGTGCACTAAAAATACCACCAATGAAAGTATGTGAAATTATAAAATGAAGGCAATGGATAAATTTGTTCACTGATATGTATCCAATGAAACTAATAGTGATGAAATCTGAACATGAATATATATATATATATATATATATATATATGCGAGCAAAAATACTAAGGGGGTCTAAAGGAAGATCTCCTCAAGTGGGTGACAACTGGTTACAATAAATGGGAAAAGAGGGGGGCGAGGGTTTAAGGTGAAAATGGAAAAAATTTAATTTTACCTAGATTTTAAATGGTTTTTATTTTTTTCTTATTTTTTTCCAACCCATGCACCTATACTGATTATGTGGCATAATGTGTGTATCTATGGGTTCACAGTTTGGAAAAACTCAGTGGCCTGAGGTTTATGGTTATAACTAACCATATTCCCCTATGAAATTTTTTGAAGCACCAACATGGTTGGGTCTCATAGTCAGCAGAAACCATGATCTAACCATACAACATAGTCTTTTCTTCTAATGATTGGTGCTCTAAGATCTGATTGATGCCTAAAAAATATTGAACCACCTTTTATCCTCTTAGTCACATTACTAAAATAAAATGAGGGGTATTAAATAGAAAACAAATAACAAAAACTATTCAAAAAATATTTTACATTACACCCTCCCATATTTGAAACTACTTATCGTTGAGTTTCCTTTCTGGGGGTGGTAAAAAATTATATGAGAAAATTTCTATCCACTAATGAAATATTTCATCCTCTATTTCTCATGTGTCATCCTATACATGATTTTTATTCTGTATCACCCATATCAAAGGAATTGACTGACCTCAAATGTACAACATTCTCTAATCAATGATACATACCCGCTACTCCTTAAGGACACATCTACATGTATCTCAATATCCACAAGATCGAGTGAATGAGATGTGTCAGAATAATGAGTGTAAAGAAATGATACATGGAAAAAATAAAACATATCCAAGCACATCAATGTAAAATCTATGTCATAGTTTAACATACTAACTATCTCCATGATCTCTAAATGTCTTATGTGATGATGTGATATATTTCTTCATCTATGAATAAGTTTATAAACCCCTCTAGGAGAAACTTGTAGAATGGAATAATGTACCACCACTAACTCTAGAGTTCATAGAAATGATAAGTATACGAATTATTTCAATAATAATATATATCTAAACACATCAAAATAACCCTCATCATCATTGATATCTCTTAAATGAGATGAGGTCCGGATAGAACTTCCTCAACTTTTCGAACCAGAATACAGGTGAATGACTTGGCCTACTATATAGGGACTGAATGGGAACCATCTTAGTAGTTTTCTGAAATATAATATGGTACTAAATCATTATTAGTTTTATGTTTATTTCTTAAGAACATAAAAAATCAATAATTCATTCCCAAATCCTATATTCTAACATACGTATGATATACTTAGACATACCATTGTTCTGGGGGTGGTAGGATGTACTAAAAAGTACATGTTAACACAATTACTTCTTCCAAACCTGAATAAACTATTATACAATATGTGATTCCCTATTATATATTACATAAAAGTGAAAAACAAAAATTCATACAAATTTCATTAATGTGAATCCTTCCATGATCATCTAGTGAAAATGTGTCCTTCATTGGTAGAATGTGTACATCCTTGGTCAACATGTTGATGATAATCCATATCACATCACTTACTCGAGGGGATATTAGAAAGACCATTACAAAATATTTGATTAATATATCTAATTTACACTCATTAATATATAGCTTCATTTGAAGTTAAGCATGATGTGGGTGCTCTACCATCAAATATTGAATGGTGGAACATCATGTGATAAAAACTTCAATCTACCTAATAATGACTAGCCACTAATTCTAACACCACACATCTTTGTCATTCTTAGTAATTACCTTATGTACCACCTAATAATAGTCCGAATATTACCTCATAAATTCTTTTCATATGTATGCAGGAACCTAGATAATCCCATGAATGTGTAGGATCCCATACTCATTTATAACACAAAATAGTAGTGTGTCCTCACATGATATATTCTCCCTTAACACTGTGTCATTGGGATCTGAAATTTATCCCATCCTTTCCCATTATATAATGAATTATTTCACTATAAAAGATGATAAAAAAGTTTATTATGACATTATGGAACCAACAGGTGCATCTTAAAAAATAGGTCTATCAACTACCACCCACTAATAGCATCATGGAATTCATGTGTCAGATTCTTCAGAAACATGGTTATAGCTAATTCATTTTCATTCGATGATGTATAAAAGAGCACAAGGTCGATATACTTTTATTATTATGAAAAATTTTACTACCTGAGATTCAAGATATACTATGTCAAAATGTATTTGATACTTTTGCAATATGTATAAATGATGAACTATTCCTCTAATTGATAATTCCATTGAAAATGTATATAATGATTTCCAGCTACCATATTGAGGATGTGAAATGTGTAATTCTGCTTATGGGTTCTTATATAGAAGGAACCATATACAATAACTCTATTGATGTTCATCAAAACATCTACTAGCCTAATTTCTCACGCATCATAGGAGACAATATAGCCTCTACTAAGCTATGAGAATCCAGTATGGTGCTGAATTCAATCTCCCATTCATCTTGATAATGGATTACTCTTATGTGTCATACAATAATAACAACACATCAATTTTGTTAAATACGTTAAGAATATATTCTATGTGTGATATGTACTAAATAAAATTTATATACTAACCATCCATACCTAAGAAAAATAAGTACCTAAATGGTATTCTTTGATGATCTGAGGAAACCAAACCACTCAACTTCTTTAGGCCATAAAAATTCATGAATATGCAATGAAATGAACTATAAAGTAAACATTATATATCAAAATGTGGAATTTGGTGAGACTATCATACAATTAGTGGTCACTCGGTGTATTGGTAATGATGTTGATATGTTTTTCAGGGTAGTGTCTTCTAAAAAATTACACCATGATATCTTGTATATAGACTACTATAAAGATAATATAGATATTGGTAGAAAAAGTTATTAATTAGAGTATTATAAATTGATGTTGTTTCCATAAGACAAAAAAAATAAATAGACACTCATACCAGCTATTCCTACTCTGGAACATTATACATGGTTTGTCTGATGATGTCACACATTCCTGATGGTAGCCCGACCTCAAATTGATCGTTGAAAAATAAATCCTCATACATTGTTGAAGTGGTTTTCTATATGTGACATTGTATATAGGTTCTCAACTATATTTTGTATCAACTGATGATAAAAACAAAAAGCAAAAGGGTCTCATTAGTCTTCATGGTGATTAGAATAGGAAAACCACATCGAAATTTTCATAGAGAAATTATACCCTTAGCATCCAAATCATCATGATGCTTCTTGAGATCCTACAGCTCAGTATGTTCTACCCTATAAGGTGGAACATACACATGAACCACTCTTAGAACTATATCAATAGAATAATCCACCTATTTTATAAGAGGTAACAAAGAAAATTCTTTTGAGATGATTTCCCTAAAACAATCCACCATAAGGAATGTATTCCATATATGGCATTTCCTAATCGCTATTAATGAGACTAACCATATAGGTTATCACACTTCACATCCCATGATACATAGTTCTAGCTAGACATACCCAAAAATCCCATTCTCCATTATTAATGTAGGTACCTACTATGGTTGATTTGAGAGAAACCCTATTGTGATACGAATCTACATAAGAATGATAAGGTTTTAACTTGTCCATCATGATTGTGATTTCAAAACAAATCATCATGATGTAAATGAGGTTCTATAAGAAATAATACACACCTATAACGATGGGGATCTAAATACACTAGTGTACACTCTATTATCGAATCCATAATGGTGCATTGAGATTCATCACACCAAATAAGTACACTATCTAGAGGCCCGGACATGCCATAATTACGATAGATATGAATGTGTGTGAATCAAAAATATTAAAGAATGGAAATAATAGAGTTGAGGATACTAGAATATTATCTATAAATGTAGATGACAAGTCATTATACTACTCAAGAGTAGAAAAAATATAGATATGTAGAGATCTGTAGATTTGAGATACCACAATGAAACAATGAGAATGTATGCTCAACTAGTGCCGAATTTCTAGAACTTTTCTACCTCATCCACAACCAACATCTTTTATTGAGTGAATAATAGTGCTCTAGGTACCCACCTAGACATGTTATACAAATCTAGTTAATCATGGAGGGGGGGTTGATATGTATCCTATCCCACTATGGAAAATATGGTATGTTATGAAAAAACATAAGAGATGTCACAACCAGATTCATCCGGGAGACTTGACATTATCTCTGGGACATTAGGGATTCTTATTCTATGTATTTCAACACTAGTGTCACACTATATAACTATAACTAAGTGTTATATATTAGCTTCTACCCTTAGGTGAAGACTATGTTTGTTTCTCTCTTCCAATAAAATAACCACATCCCTATCTCATCAAGGATGCACTCGATCCCAGACCCTCAGTTTCTCTCAAATTCGTCTTGGTGATGTGTTCCTGATTCACTCTCACAGATGTAGTGATCAATAGAAATAAATTCATCCATGATATTATAGAGTATAAAATACCATCCTATAAACCTATACATATCATTATATTTTCACTATTATGAGTTAGGGTGAAGAACACAAGTTCAGTGAAACATGATAAATACTCAATAAGAGACATATCACCCTCCTACAGGTTTATAAATTCCATAGAATGGTTTTATCTCACTGTATAATGAATTATGTAATCATATAATTCTATATGGAAGTCTATATAAACCATACCTAAATTAATTTCATCCTATATAATAACATCCCACAAACACTTTGCAAAATATTAGTGTAGATATGTCAAAATCATGAACCTCCTGTCTAGAGGAATGTATCGTTTTTTTAAGATGGATAACATGGCCTCTGGGATTGAAATAGCATCCTGGGGCACACTATCACTTGGAGAGGTAAGACAATGATGCTAAATGAACTTTATTTTCAACTAATCCATGGTAGGATAAGGTTGAGGACAATATTATAAATACATCATAAAGCATAGTAATCCCACTTGGAACTAAGAAATATCACCCAGATTAGTAAAAACTGTAGGTGCTTCAAGGGTATCAACTTAAATTAAATTTTGGTGGATCAGGTCCCACTGGTCATGGACCATCATTGTAACCACCTTCATGGAACATGAAAAGAGAGGGCATCATGGTGTAATAGTTATAAAATTTCCAATATCATGCCATAGACATGATACAATAATATATTGGATTAAATATAATAAAAAATTATAGCTTCATATCCTTCCAATAAAAGAGTTACACCTCCAAACCCACTCCCAAATAAAAACATATGTCATAAAAAAGATCAAAGAGGTCATAAAAGACACTAACTATAGACCACTACTTATGTTAGGTTATGTTAATGGTCCCACATTCTGTTGTACTGATCCTGGTATGTAGAAATTAAATTTTATGTTATAAAGAAAATTACCCTATACATGGAAATATAAAACTCGGTTTAATAATAACCATTTTTTTAAGAGTTTAAATTTAGTTAAGTTTATAATGATTAATATTTTTATATATACGACAAATTAATAAATTTGAAACTATATTTTTTTATAAAAATTTCCAGTTCTATATATTTATTGTAATATTATATTCTTATTATAACTATAAATGATCCAACTTTTTATTCATTGAACATCTAGTTGAGTAATTTATAATGAATTAGTTTTTTCTATATTTTCGAATGAAATTTATTTTACTCACCAATGGTGGGATGCATGGGATTTATTACGTCTAATGAATTTCATGACATTAGAATTTTTTATTCAACTCAAACCTATTTTATAAAGCTCAGTAGTCCTTGGTACTTTACTAGAAATTCTTTATAGTGAGGATTGGTTGAGAGGATTTGATGTTGGGTTTATTCACACCTATTGAAGGGGAATTCGTTTCAACCATGGGACTCTATTATAGATTTATGTCATGACTATAAAACATTTCTAGTGAATTTTGTGATAAAATACATTACCCAAAATAATGTGATTAGTTGAAACTGTGCCTTTACGAGGACCCTACACCTATGGATTATACTACCTATCTTCAAATCCTTGTATCAAAAAAATGTATAGTTTAATTTTATTTAGTAGTGAACTGTTGAATTTATTTTTATCTATGGAGATATATTACTCATCTAAAAAATGTAACATGTTATTTAGGAATATCAGTTGGGTTCATTAGGGGGTCTTTTGTTCTATATCAATAAATGGAATCAAACCCTTGTAGTTTGATTCTTATTAATACGAATGTTTATGACTTTTAAAGTCATCTAACATGGAAAAAACATGGTGGATTTTATGGTAACATAACAATGTCCAAAACAATTTCAAGTTAATGTCTTTCATCTAGTACGATGATTACTATGTTAATGGTGACTAGAAATGGTTAGTGTTAGACATGCACATGAGTAAACCTTTACAGTTTTACCTAAAATATGATACAATTATATGGTTTTATAAGAACCAATAGGTGTATCTCTAATCAAGGTAGATATTGGGGATAATATCATTATCCTTACTAAAGTAATTATCTAATGATCATAATATAATTGGGAGAGTACATTAGGAGATGGATAGGGCCAATTTTAGTATTATTGACCCCCACGCTAGACTCCTGAGAGATGTGGGAACCTATTTTTTGAGGCATTATAAGAGAATATCCCATAATATTAACATCACTGAATGGGTTCCTATGAATGAAGATGTGGTATAAGGGTCCTGTTTGTATTAAGGGGTTAGGCTAACTAATGCTTATGTGGACTGGGAAAAGTGTAACCTTAAGGATGATTGAATGGGAGAATTGGTTTCAAAATATAGATATATGGGTGAAGTGGACACCATAATAATGATAGGGTTATTTTTTCACCCCATAAACGCTATAGATATTTGATATCCCTAGTTATTCACGAGTGGTTTGGTCATCTTAGTGATGATAGAGAAAAGTAGTATCCCCAGGGATGTAATGGTGAAGCAGTATACTTAGTGATATTATGGGGATTTGGTTTCCCACGTGATGGTAAGGATATATGTTACATGTTTATTATAAGGTGAATTATTGACCATAGAAATATAGGGTAACTGGTCTCTCTAAGGATGTTGGGGAAATGTGGTCCCCCAAGAGATGAAACTTGGGTGAGGGTTCACCATAGTATTCGGGGGTCTCCATGTAAGATTTCAATCAAATGAAACTGTATTTTGTAATTAAATATATTTAATTAACCCTATTATAATATAATAGAGTGAAAAATTATATTTTGGGAAGGTTTTAACTTATAATGAATAAATTACCCTTTTCATGATTAAAATCCACCATTTAATTTTTAAATAAGATACATGAATGGGAGATAAAAAAGTCTTGAGACTAAGATGAGATGAGAATTGTGGTAGGGGTGGGGGTATTTTTATTATATAAGGTTCTCATTAAAGATAATTATAGGTCTAATTTAAGAAAATATTGGGACCATGTAACATAAGGGTTGGATGGGATGACTCGAGCATAGAGACTTGGGTGAACAGGCCTGGGCATTTAACACCTCATGTTTTTTATGAACCTTTTTTTTCCAATAAGTTAATTTTATTTTATGGATTTAATTACAATATACACCATGTTAATATTTGTTTAAATACAATACTAGTATACTCATTTACTATATGAAACACTAACATGTCTTCAGTAACACGAAATAGTTAGATTCTATGAAATAGCATTTTATTTTTGTTAAAATGTGATAATTATATCATATCCATTAAACAAATAAATATTCATATTAATAAATAATTTGTAGATATTATTTAAAATGTTTTTATGTAAATAAAACATATAGATAATAAATTATATATTTTTCTGCTAAAATAATTATACGTTTGAAAATAAAATTTTATCAAATGAATTGATTTTTATGTCCTTCTTCAAAGATTAAAAAAATAATTTTCAACACATTTAGAAATATAATTTGATAATTTAAATTTAATTTTTGATGTTTTAATGTCAAAATTATCATATGGGGTTTTTTTGGATTTTTTTATGAAAAACAACTTTTTTGATGAATAGTGAAAAATATTGTATTTTAATTCAAAAATTATTTTTCTTCTAATTTATTTATATTGTTAAATTATATTATATATTTTTTTAAATATAAATGAGAATGTGTTTTCATAAATTAATCTAATTTATGTTATTAAACCAATTTCACATTGAAATTGGATATCAAAATTTTTCAATCATTAAAACATTTTCACATAAAAACATGTCCTTGTGACACATGTGATGTATTAATTTTAAATTAATATCTAAACCTTATGATATTATTAATTGGAAAAACATATTCCATATTTTGAATAATAATGAATTATAATGTATCATAATGTCAGCATATGTTTTTACAAAAATATTAGTGAAAGTAATTAAAAAGTAATTGCATTGATTAATGTAAATGCAATATTACTTCGTTGTTATATTTTAATTTAAGGGAATAGTTAATAGATAAAAATGTATAAAATACATTATATGGAAATATTTATTCCAATTTTACTCTATTATCTAAAATATGCATTTATTTAAAGCACATTATGGTTATGAGATCACTCAATATTGTTTACATTTTTATATATACCAAAATGCCACTCCCCCTCCACTATAAACGGGCGCTCACCCTATAACTTAGAAACAACTCAATGAAAAACAATACATGTGTATCTAACTAGCATCCCCCAATTAATACTATAATCCTCCCATTGGGAAAAAATTTAATCAACAAGTCCCTTTGTTACAAACCAAGAGGGGTTACCCAAATTAGAGGTTACATCCTTTTAAAATCTCTTTTGATTTATTTGCATTATAACCCCATGAATCTTTTTTATTAAATTACTATATAATAACATAATCATAATAAGTATAATGAGTTGTTTTTATACAATTTTTGTTACCTAAAATCACACAAACATTTATCAAATGGGATACATAATCATCATTTGTGTGTATGGAGGTATGCCACCTCACGAATATAATTTTACTTCTTTAAAATCACATGGTGTTACATTCTACCCCCATCAAAAAAATTGTGAACAGTCAATTAAATCTTGATATGATTAATAAAGGTTTGAAAATTTAAAAACACATTTCATGAAACCCAAAATTATGATAACTGTTAATAAAAAAAATACGTACTAAATATAAAGGGATGTATGATTTTCTTAATTAAAAATCACATAACAAGGTTTCTAATTAGGAATAAAAAAATGGGAAGTGAATATATGGACATAGAAGATATGATTATATAATTATATAGAGTCATATATATCATTTATTAAATGATTTTCCATGATCTACAGATGGATAATGATAAAAACCCGCTAAATATTTAAAGGGTGAAAATAACATAAGTTCATCATAAATTATATTATTAGGCAAACAATAGTATTTCCAGATCCATTTCCAAGGGTTAAAGGATTTTTTTACCATTGTAATGGACTGTAACATAAAATATACATATAATTTATTCCATTTGATGTGAATCAATAAATTCTTACTAAATCACTTAATCAAAGAAATTAGTGTCCATTGGGAAATTTTTTATACCAAACACAGTAAAATAAAAAATTATCAGATCATTAAATAAATAAAATAACGACAAGTAATTTCTCCTACCACCAAATAGTTTTCAAACCTAAAATATTTATCACATGTTATTTAATAATTCATGAAGATAAACCTAATCCATTCAATAAATATTTATCCGTAACATGATTCAAAAATATGTCTTACCAAATTCAATATTCAAAAGTGTATATGTGACTTCACTAAATTAAAATTTTATTCCCTAGAAAATATAATGTAGCTTTTAATATAACAGTTAAAATATGTAAATATAGTTATTTTCATAAACCCTTTACCAAATCATGTATTCTTCCTAAAATTAAATCCCATGTTGGACAATGTATTCTGTAGATAAAAACATGAATTTACTTCAACTAAAGAAAATATAAATAATAAAATCACTAAAAAATTTCAAGGTCTCTAATATTATCCTATAAACCTATCATAGTCATTATTATCTCAATATAGTAAATATATTAAGGGTTTTCCTTCCTCAATCATGTGTTATATAGAAATATATACCCTCCACTAAATCATTTTTCATAGTACCATTGATCATGTGTCATAAACCCATCATATAATTACCATTAAAATTGAATCATTATTTGTTTTTGGAATATTGTAGATAAAATACTTTGAAAAAATTGTTTTGGAATAAAAATACATAATAAATTTAATCAATCCACTTCTATTGTAGTCAGATCATAATCTTAACCTTGATCCCTAAGCTTCTTCTCTGGTATATTCCATTGTTTATTGGGACATCTATTTTAAAGGTTAACTATCAACTTAGAGTTGAAACAATGAACATAAAAGTTTAATGTATTACTCTATAAATCATTATAAAAGTGGAAATTCACTATACACTCATAAAAAACTCCCATTTCTTTCAAGAAACTTCCTTGTTGATTCATTCCATAATTATCTCATAGGGGAAAATCAATCACTACCTTTTTCCAATTTTTCATTCTTCACCTTTCATCCTATTTTTATTTTGATTTACTTAAAATCCATAAGACATAGATAATTATTTATATGTATTTATAGAACATGATACCATGTCCAAGTGTTATCAGAATTTTTGGGAGACTAGTTACCTTTGAAATATTGTCTTAATCACACAATGGAAATGATCATTTTTATCATTAATTTTCAACTCCTCATGCTTTAATCATGTTTTAATGATCACCAATCCAGTTCAAAACTCATGGTTTAACTGTTCACTAGATCCTAATATAGAATCTTATAAATCATGCATGAATCACGTTTGAATATTGTAAACTATATTTGATCATGTTCAATCATGTTTAATTATATTAATACTTAAGTTTAATTCATTCTATATATATTATTTTCTAAGACAACATTATAGATATCAAACAAGATTGGAGAAACCATTAGTATAACACCAGTTCTAGATTTTGAAAATGTCTAAGACACCGTATCCCATACATCATGGATGAGACACTGTAACCTAGTCACCATATCCCAGACATAATGACCTGGACACCGTAACCCTTACAGAATGATCCTAACACTACATCTATGCTACCAATTATTAATCTCAATGTAACTGTGGCATCATGACTATCTCACTCCTCAAAGGAAAAGAGGAAGACACTGTTTTCAAGTAAAATTGTTTCCCAGGGACACCATTTCATGGAAAAATATGACACTGTTATTTAATCTACTTGTTTATTTTCAATTTTATTTCTAATAGTCATATTTAATTCATTTAACAAAACTTCCATAATTAATGTTAATTTGTAGACATGTCACCTGATATTATGATGTATGGGGTGTAGAAATCATACATCTTTTCAGCTCCAACACATGCATCCTGATATGAAGAGAGGAACCTAAGTCTTAGATATGAAGAAGATATGGAGTTTTGAAAATCTAACTGACGCATGCAACAATATAAAACTGAAATAAATAATAATCATTCTCAATCCCAAATGGATGAACTAATGTAGACCAGAGCCTCAACCAGCTTAGCAGTATCAACTATAATTAGAACACGAGACACATTGATCACATAATCGATCTAGAAACTAAGAAGTATACTTGAAATACTCTATTTTTCACAACAGAACTTGATATTTTCATCTAGTTCATCTTACAAGTCCAATGATGCATAGAATAAAACTCAGAGAACATCTAATCATTTCTCATCATATTTTCTATGTTGTGTAATGTATTTAGATTTCGAGCAGTGTGTGTTTGTGTCTATATTAAAACACACATAGTCACCGATATTAAACTGAAAAATACAATATTTCCTTCCCCTCATATTTTTCATATATATGTACTCCCACAAATAAATTTGTAATGGTTTATTGTGTGATATGATTGCTTATACCTACGGAGAATATAGGAATAGGTCTTGAGACCTTAATAGCTATGTGTATTGTTATTTACCCCAATCCATGGTGGGGATCATTATTATTAAAGTAAAATGCTCGGTGGTAGGTGATCACATTGAATAGTGGATTATGTCCTGACTTGAGACTGAACCACTTGTTTAATTTACCGTGTCTTTTAGTTTGGTTATCCTCTTCTTTAAATTATATTTCCAAAAACTAAATTTTACTTTGATAGTTATTCTTAGATAGAATTTATAACTATTTTTCCTTATTAAAATAACTTCATAATTTATATCAATAACTCACATTGATATTACTATGAATTAGTCAATCATCAAAGAAGTTATTTGAATATTTAAAATATTATAATAGTATTAACATGATTAACTAGAATGTATTAATATTTTTTGTGGATTCCTTCTAAGTGATCTTTTTAACATGAATTTCTATAGATAATGAATTCACCCCACCCCCATCTTTAGTAATATACTCTGACTAACATTTAATATCATAAGAACTTATTCTTATTGAGAATCTATTTTAAAAATATTTTCAACTATGACTTTAGTTTTACTTTAATGATCTATAAATTTATATTAGTTCTAAATTTTTATCTCTTTAAAGTTATCCTTTTATTATAGATAATAGACTTGAATGTGATGCAACAGCCATACCTCTATTTATTAATGGATGTAATTATTCCCGATGGAAAATTAAATGAAAATGTATTTAGAATGTATGGGTTTTAAAATTTGGTATTCAATTGTACAATAGTATAATATTCCTGCTTTTAATAAAAATACTTGGGATTACCCAACTATGACTTATTATAATAATTTTTTCAAGACCATGGTTTCTTTATAGTTCTCTTTAGAAGATGATGAATTTAATTGAATTTCTGGATGTATAATAGCCTATGAGATTCGGATAGTTTGTGTGTTTCACATGAAGAAACTTATAGTGTAAAAGAAGTGAGTCTTAACTTGTATACTATTAAATATAATAATAATAAGATGAAGTATGATGAGTCTATTTATAACATGTATCATAGGATAAAATAAATTATAAACACAAAGACATCTCTCGGAATAGAATTTACTACAAAATAAAAAATATTGGGATTTTGAGATTCTTACTTGATAAATGGAGAGGCACTAATGTCTCTATTAGATAATCACATAACATCCAAAAATTTCCTATCAAAGAATTCATTGGGAAATAAATTATGTACAAAGAAGAGCTGAAAGTGAACATGGAATATGAGGATGAACCCAAAATAAAATCAATTTCATTTAAGACCACTACCTCTAAACAAAACTAAAAGGAGAAACTGCAAGTCTCTATATAAAGTTCCAGTAGTGAACAATCATCCCCTAAAAATGATGAGGAGATGGATTAATTAGCTATGAGGTTTATGAAATGTTACCAATGGAATAAATTCTTCAGAAATCCTTACCTCAAAAGAAGATATGGGTAAATGTGAAGCAGAAAGAATGATTGGAAAAGAGATGAATAGTATGATGAGATAATATTTAATGAATGTAAGTGAAAGGGATATGTAAAGGATGATTTTTCCAAGATCAATTATAAAAGGAAATAAAAGGAAAATGATAGAAAGTATAAAAAGGAAATTAATGAAACTCGTATTTCTTCTAAGAACATTTAAGGGACTTAGAGTCTACACATAATGAACAGGCTAACAAAACCAATATGTGTTTCATGAAAAACACACTTGTGGTAACCCTGGATTCTCTTATTCCAAAATCCTATTGTTCTAGTAATGAAAGTGATTATCAAAATATGTCTAAATAAGGAATGTTTAAGTATATAAATATTCTTAAATAGTCATGAAATGATATAGATGATAAGTACAAATCAATAATTCATTTTGAGATGGAGTCCGAAGCGCTGAACCTCTCGAACCCGACGGAAGCGAAAAACCCTAATCTTCGAGTCAGATCCTTTGCATATGTGGTTGCTGGAAGATCCGTAGATGATGTTCCTCAGAGGGATGAGTCTTCAGAGCTCAAAATCTCGCCCATGCTCTTTCGGTATAGAGGGCAGGATGCGATTTCCTTCTCAGAAACTGAGGTAAGGTCTCTTTCCGAGGATTTGCGCTTTACCCTCATTGGCAAATTCACGAATCGAAAGCCTTCTCTGAAATATCTTCGTTCTGCGCTTGAATCCATGGGATTTTCGGGTTTCAATTTAGGACTCCTAAATTCTACTCATATAATATTTAGATTCCGGACTGAAGCGGAATATTATAGATTATGGGTCCGTAGATCATGGTTTTTTGGTGGTTGTTTTATGAAAGTTTTAAAATGGGATCCAGATTTTGATCCGCACATTGAATCACCGGTTGTGCCACTCTGGTTGGGTTTTCCCAAACTGCCATTGCACCTCTTTAACCAAAATGCTTTGTTTCCTATTGCTAAGCTCATTGGTAATCCATTGAGACTTGATTCTGCCACAAAGTCACTTTCTAGGCCTTCTATTGCAAGAATTTGTGTTGAAGTGGATGTTTCAAAACACTTGCCTTCACATATTTGGATTCAAAGTGGTAAACATGGTTTCTCTCAGGAGATTCTGTATGAGAGATTGCCAGATTATTGTCATAACTGTCTCAGGCTTGGCCATCCCCCTAATTTCTGATGCAAGAATCAGGGCTGTCCCAAGGTGAAAAAACCTACCTGGGTTGAAAGAGGTCATAAGGCTCCAGTTGATATAAAAGTTTGCGCGAGTGGATTGGATCATGTTCATAATTCTGAAAATCAACTTTCAGATTTTACTAATGCGGTTATTGAAAATACGATTACTCCCTCTAGGATTGAACCTATTGGATCCTAGCACTCTAGTGCTTCTAAGGAAACTGAACCTCAGAATCCCCTTCCCCTTCAAGAACAAAAGGATTTCGCTGTACCTAACGAAAATTCAGGGGAAGAGGATCATGATGTATTAGACTCCATTGCTGAGGAAGCTGACCAACCTATTCAGATGGAAGAATCTTTCTTAAATAATATGGCTAAAAAAGGTAAAAAAACCTTTGGTAGATGAGGATGGATACATCACTCCACATCCAAGAAAAACTAGAAGACGCAAAGACTAATCAAACATAGAACGTACCATTGTTACTAGATCAGTGGACATCTCTAAAGTTGAGCAAGTAGAAACTTCCCAATAGAAGACTCAAGTTGAGACTCCCAAATCAGAACCTGCTAACGATCCTCAGGATAAGCCTCAAGAATCACTTTCCAGTACTGTTCTGTACTACTTTTCGCCACATTTTGATGAACATGATCTTCAAGAATGGATCAAGCATATGGATACGCAACATCAGATTGCTCAGCAGGAGCTTCAGGAAGGTAAGATTTCAAAGGAGCAATATCTTTATATTAAAAGATCCATCTCCATTGAAAAATCAAGGATGAACAGCAAATCAAATTGAATCTGACCTGTTTGATGCTTTTGTCTTGATTAACCCTGTTTTGGAGTTTTCTGTCCCATTCTCCAGATTTACTGATTGCCATCAATTCAAAGGACTTTCAGTGAAAGGCTGCTCTCTTTTTGTCTGTTTGAGGCCACTTTCAAGGATCATTCTCTGCTGGTTTTTTACTCTGGTCTGCAGATTGTTATTTCAGTTTTTTTTATAGTTGTCCGGGGCTTCTTATTCTGGTTTGCTGCTGAGCTTCTGATTTATTTTATCTTCTCTCTTGGAACTGGTTCTGATCTGGTCAGTGGTCTTCTGATTGAGTATGAGCTGAGGTGCAGATCTCACTCATTTTGATTCAGGATCCCCTTGGTGGAGGACAAGTTCTATGGAATTTTTTCTTTTGGATGGATTTTCATTGGAGGCCGTATGCATTGCTTCCTCTATAAATTTTCTCTCCATCCTCATTTAGTACTGGAATTGTTGATGAAAAAGGCTAGATTTGATTTTGGCTTGCTGCATATTGCTGCTGATTATCACAGAATTGGCTTGCCAAGGGGTAGCCATCAACTTGCTTCCCACCACCACATTTCCAGCCTCATGATGTGACCGACTGGACAAGCACGACACCGGGAGTTATTACCCAAGGAAGGAGAAGGAATAAGTCATGCCCATCCAGGGCCTGTGGGGATAAATCTAAAGGCACTTATTGTTGTGCTACAATGATGCGCCAAACTGTGGTGGTGAAACCCACAAGTTCCAGGATTTTTGACGACGAAGGCTGGATTTGATATTGGCTTGCTGCATATTGCTGCTGGATTGTCTTGACTTCTTTATTTGTTATCTCTTTTATTCCCTGCTGGTGTAAGTCATTTACACCTCGAGTCTGTAATGCTACTCTTATTTTTAATCAATTCCTTCGGGGGCATGAATTGGGGAACCAATTCCTGCCACCATCTTCTAAAAAAAATATAGATGATAAGTATAAGTCTTTAAGAAACAATGTTCTCTTACCTCAACTATTAAATCTAAAATCATTATAGAAAGAACCAAAAAAATAAATTTCTCATAGAAAAAAATGAATTAAATCTATCTAAAGATAAAGTAAAAAAGTGTCTTGGAAGGATTACTAATGTTAAATATAACTTGGTATAAAAACTAGTTAAAAAATTTACACCAAAATACACTAATTTTATATTCTATTATCCTGTTGAAAGTAATTTTGGAAAAACAAATTTTTTTTCTAAATATAGAACATAAAACTTTATTCCTAGTTCTAGAAAACATTCTTCTAGTTCAAAATATAACAAATCCTCTAATATTTATATCTTTTCTATACAAAATAGAATTTATTTCTCTAATTCCTTGCATAATGCATATGAAAATCATATGAGGCATATGCGGGTTCTTAAATCAGAAGTTACTAATATTACTGGACCAAAATAAAATGGGTACAAAATTCTATTTATATTTGAAAATTATGCATTAAAGTTTTTCGAATTTCTCCTTTAAAATCATATAGTATATGGATAGTGGTTGTTCCAAACACATGACATGAGACTATTTCTATTTCAGGAAACTAATAAATAATAATGCTTTGGATATCACTTTTGGTAAAAATTTGCTAGGAAAAATCATCTGCATATGCCAATTCAGTAAATCTATCTTAGTTTTAATTTCAAATGTACTTTTATTTGATTGACTGTAATATTATCTGCTCAGTATTTCCCCACTATGTGATGATGGATTTCATGGTTAATTTGAAAATGTTTCTGTTAATTTTTTTAATTCTAAAAATAAATTATTATTATCTTCATTATGAAATGAAAATGTATATTTTGTTAACTAAGATTTTTTTACTTTCTCAAAATGATTCATGTTTATGTTTATTTCATTGAGTCTTTTATTTATTATAGAAGAGTATTCAACTACAATATTCACTCCCTTACAATGGTAACTATAATATTTATAGTCAAAGATCTAATGAAACTATAGTATTTAAATGAAAAAGTGTGTAATCCTCATAAAAAGGCTAAACACACAAAATTTCTTTCGAACCAAAGAAATAAGATACATCTTCTAAACCTCTCAACTCAGTTAACATGGATTTATTTAGACCATCTATAGATTCATGTATAAATGGGAAGAAATATTTTTATGTTCTTTTAGATGACATTTCTAGGTATAATTGGAGTTTCTTCTAGGCTCACAAAAGTAAAGTCTAATCCCATTTCAAAAATTATAAAAAAACTATTGAAAATATTAGTGGAAATAAAATTATATATCTATGAAGTGACCATGGTCGTGAGTGTGAAAATCAAGAGTTTTAATACCTTTTTCCGACATAATGGTAATAGTTATAATTTATCTTCCCCTTGAACTCCTCAACACAATGTATTTTTAAAAATGTCAAATAGGAACATGAAAGAAATTTCTTGAACCATGGATAGTGAATGTGACATAACTATTTATTTTTGGGCTGAAGCTATAAATTCAATATTCTATATTATTAATAGAGTATTGATTATTCCTATATAGAAAAAACCCCATATGAGTTGTTGAACAGTAGAAACCCCAATGTGAACTACTTTAATGTCATTAGTTACAAAGTCTACATCCTTAAATCTAAATACAATCTTGAAAATTTTTAGTCCAATAATGATGAAGGGAACTTTCTTTGATATTAAACCTCTATTAAAGCCTATTGTCTGTTTAAAAACGTAATAAATGTTTGGAGGAATCCATCCATGTCATGTTTGATGAAAGAGATCCACATGAGCACATGACCTCTCTAAAGTATCTTGATGATGATATGTAAAGTGTAGACATTAATGTAAAATCATCTTACCATCCTGTAATAGAATTTTTGAAAACTACAAGTTCTGGATATTTTCCATATTATAGCCATAATGAACCCAAACCTATTAAGATCCTAAAATCACTAGACCCTCTTTTTTCAAGAGCTTATATAAATATTATGAACCATACTTTATATTTTGTTATAGGATATATAAATATAGGAACAAAAACTAGATGTTATATTAGAAATCAAGTTGAACATCAAGATTTATTTTCACAACATGAACCATAAAACACAAATGATGCTATAAATGTTGAATTATGGGTGAGGGATATGCATGAATAACATAATCAGTTAGAAAGGAACAATTCTTGGAAAATTATTGGTATACCCAAATACCATTTTACCATTTTCAATAAGTGGGTGTTTATAAATAAACATGATGGAGCTTGTAACATAGTTGAAAAAAGGATATATTGGTTTCCCAAGGTTATAGTCAAGATAAATGAATTGAATATGAGGAGACCATTGAACCATTTGCCAGACCTGAAGCCATTAGAGTCTTCCTACATATAGAACACATTACAATTTTAAACTATATCATATAAATGAAAATAATTCATTATTAATGGATATATAGTTAATGATGTCATTGTTGAACAACCTCCTGGTTTCATAAGTCCTCAGTTTCCAATTTATGTCTTCCTATTATTAAATGCACAATATGGTTAAAAACAAAATTCAAAATATGTGAATGACAAATTATGTTCATTTTTTATTTCTATAGGTTTTACAAAAAGTATAGATGATCATACTTTTTTTATAAAACAAATTTTCAAATATTTTTTTGTAGTTGAAATCTATGTCGACGATATTATTTTTTGATATTCAAAAAATTATTTATGTATTGATTTTTATAAAATAATTTAATTTTTTTTTAAATTGTATTAATGGTTGAATTAGAATTCATTTATTTATTTTATATATTTCAAAATAAATATAGTGTTATTTTAAATCACATAAAATATAATAAAGATATTGTAAAACGTTTTGAATTGGACTACAATAAAAGTAGATATACTCCAATGAGTAGTACATGTATGTTATATCTTGATGAAGAGGGAAAATTGGTTGATCAATCCACAAATATAATAATGATTGGAAGCTTACATTACATAACTTCTATCCATCCTGATATTATGTTTATTGTATGTATGTGTTCTCTCTTTCAAGAAAACCCTAATGAATCTCATTTAAATGATGTTAAAGTGATTTTCAAATGACTCAAACATACATGCAATCTATGATTTTTCTAACATAAAGGAAAATTATTTGAGTTAGTTAGCTATCGTAATGCTAAGTTGGGTGGTTGTAAGTTTGATTGGAAAATCCCATCTAGAAAATATCACATTTTAAGAATGTTTGTCATTTCATGGTGTAGTATGAAACCAATCTTCATTTCATTATCTAATGACAAAGCTGAATATCTGTGCACAAATTTTGAGGATGAAACACACCCTACTAGACTATGTAGATCAATTTAAACATTTACATATAAATATTGTAAATAAAAGTGCTACTAATATTTCAAAGAAACATGTTTCACACTCCAAGTCAAAGCATATTAAAGTAAGTTAACACTTTATAGGAGATCATTTTCAAAAATGTGATATTACATTGGAATTCAATATAACTAAATATTATATTGGTGATATATTCACTCATCCATTTAATTATGAAAGAAGAAATTACATCATACGTGAATTAGGAATGATAAATTTTATGTAGAATATTTACAGACTCAAACATACTATTTCACACATACTATTTCATAGATTTCAGTTTCATGATTGACAGTTTCACAAGTTACTATATTATAATTACAATATATATTACATAGTTTCACAAAATACTATCTTGATGTTAATGACTCATGTCTATGGTCTCACACTAATTGTCTCTTTGTTACTGTCTTTTACCTACCTTCTCAAATCATACGGTCACACTGTTTGGAGTTACTCCATAAGGTTGTCACCATGAAAATCTATTATGGTCTCACTTTGGAAACCTATTCTGGTCTCACCACAAAGAATCGGTTTTCTTATTATTTTTATTTTTATTTTTTATATTGATTTGTTGAATATTTTATTTTTTTAATGGTGTGATTTTGAATTTTCAACACTTAATATCACTAAATGATAAAAACCAAATATATTTCACTTTATTCTTCACTCAAGATCTCTTATATCGAAATCGAAACCTATATCCATCAAAATGTATGTTCTCTTTCATCCCTTCATCTCTTTCAAACCCTAGTTTGATCCCCAAAATGAAGTTCCCATCTTCATCAACTCTTGAGAATCACATATCATAGAATATAGAGAAAAGGGAACTAAAAGAAACACCTAAAACACCGTTGAATCTGAATATTGTTGATAGAATAGTGGTACATTAAAAGGGAGTGTGTCCGAAGTGGTTGCGAACAAGTAAGTCACTAGTATTGAAGGTACTAGAAGACTAGGGAGTGTTGAACTAGTTCACAAAATAGACAAGATGAAATTACCCAAATCTTTCTTCTCAGGTTTATCAGTATGTCCAGTTTTAATTCAACACTAAATATGGTTTTGTTGTAAGGAGATGGATTAATCGTAAATGGTGTAATTTTTACCCGAATTTATGGGATGGATACAAAGGGATACCCAATGAAGAAATAATTGAGGTCTATTAGAGAGACCCTCATCCACATAGTGATTTTTTTACTAAGAAGATTCCCTGTGAAGTTTCAATGGAAATAAGAAGAAAAGAAGGGTAATTTTTTTAGAATTGGATGGTGAAACAAGGTTTCTATTTAATTTTATCTAGAATCATATATTTACAATGAAAGGTGATTTTATTAATTTTATGTATAAAGATGTATTTTCATAAATATTTTAAAAAATGGGCAAAAGATTTATATGTGTGAAAATGTTATACATCACATGTGTGAATTTATTAGTATAAATTAGACGTTAACCTCCTTTTTCTATTTATGATTAATCTCTATAATTCAAACTTCTATATGAGTGTTTGGACCAAATGAAGAAGTAGTGAAAGATTATTAGTTCTGTATCTCAAATGATACTATCATAAGGATGAAAACAAGATGGAATCCATGAAAAATGTCATTAGTGGTGGAAAATAAAAGGATGTAAGAAATGTTGAATCTGTTTAAGAATCCATCAATACCAAAGAAAATATCTGATCCTGGTTTGGAACCAGATGAAGTTGTTGATTTTTCTGATTAAGAATAAGAAGATGATTTTTTTTCACCTCAGGAAGGAACTATCATAGACAAATAAGATAGTGGTATACCTATTCCACAAAATGTAATTGAGAAGGATGTATCTGTTACTGAAATAAGTATAAATTTAATAGATGAACCTTCTTCTGTAAAGAAACCTTCTGCATGTGTAAAAGAGAAAGATGATCATGAGGATCACATAGAAGAAGAACAGTATATTGAAGACAAAGATGATATTAAGGAACATTTAAAGGAACAGGATGATCCTAATATAAACCATTATGATGAGATTGGAATGGAACAAGCATTTCAGATATCTTGAAAATAAATGGGTGAGCCTATTAGAGATTCAAATCTAGAAACCGGTCATGGGATTGAGTATCTTAGTACTATAAAAGATTCACCTATTGATGGGTCAAAGCAGCCATGTCTTGAAGTTGTTGAAGTTCCCAATCCTGTTCATCAAAGAGCTATGGATACTGAAAATATAATTCCAAGCAACATTGATTTGGATAATATCCATGATGCCTCGGTAAACAGAATAGACAATTCCACTATGTTTCAACTGAAACTAGTTTCTACACTAGAAGTCACCTTGGATAAGGATCTTTAATATGTCTAAACTTGTTTTTATAAACCTATATAGGAACCATCTTTTTTCTGTGAGTCAGAGTGAACAGAAAACTTGTGGAGAAACTTTGCGAGATATATTTGAAAATATCAGGGAAAAAATAGATTTCTTCTATTAAATATCATAGTGAAAGTGATTTTGTCTAGGTTTTAGGGAAAATCATATGGAAGACTCAACCAAAAATGCTTCATGAGCTACATGATGATAGAATTCAAAACAACCAGTTGAGTGTGGAGGTGATGTATCTCAGATATATGGTTGATTATTTGGAAAAGTGTTGAAAACTTGTCAAATTAATGCTTCTCATCTTATTAAGGATGTTTGTGATCAGATTCCGTAGAATTTTTCATCTTTGATTCAACAATACATGACTTCAATTTATGAAATCATGGATGAGAGAAACATCAAGATAGTCAATAAGATGTGTGATCTTGTTGTTGGTCTTAACAAGATGACTGATTAGTACAATAAATGTCTATAGAATGTTCTAAATCAGCTCAAGTCTCCCTTCAGCGGTTACAGCTTCAAATTCCTCTATATAGACATCGCAACCTATATACAGTGACCTGATCAGAACTATTTTTAAGGATGTTCATTAGTAAGTGTTGAGTGGTTTTGAAAAGGGATTATTATCTGCTATAATCAAGAATAGTGACAGAGTACTTTAATTTGTGAGGATTCATTAAAAATATTTTAAATGGTGCTTAAGAAAAAATTACTAATAAATTTAATATCTAATTTAATAGTATTTTCTCAAAGCATTATTTGACCTATCATTTCAAATATCTTTTAGATAATTTGAAAATACATCCTATCTCTCAAGAATTCAAGACTCAAGTCCAAAAGACAAAAGATTTAACTCCTATATTGGAGTAGTTCATAGAGAACAATGGTGATTTCGAGTAGACAATGCAGTATGATTGGGATATCATTACTAATTTCATGCACTTATTGTAGCCTTATCTTCATGTGAAAAGAACTACCATTGTGGATCCTGATGTTGTACCTTTGCATCCTAGCTCAACCCCTTCATCGTACACTATTTTTTCTTCTTCCTTCATGTCGTTATATAAGTCTTAGATTTATATTAGACTTTTTATCTTTGACCAAAACATTCTTTGGTCATTAACCAAACCAACTCAAGAACCTTATATTTTTTAAGGGCTCCCTCTTTCTTCTCTGATATTTGGATCAATACCTTCTTCAAAAACTACTTATTCTCCTATATCTCTTTAGGATGCATCTTCCAAGGAAAAATAGAATACTCATAGTGGTGAAGAGAAGTGAAAATTTTATTTTGATGGGGTTGTTTAGTACTTTTTATTATTTATTGTAATTACATATATCATTTTATCCAGTGAAAATGAGAACTATTGTTGTTGGTTATCTTACTTAATTTCATTCCATTTTTATTTTCTTTTTCTAATATTTTTTTTATAATCCCAACAGGGGGAGAAAGGAAACTCTAAATAGAATTCTAAATCTTATGATTTTTTATCCTAAAAAGGGGGCGATTGTTTGAATGCCCATGTTTTAATAATGATTTAAAGATCACAAACACTGATCGGAACACTTGGTATAACCTTCCCCAAGGTCGTAATTCAGAATCATATAAATCATTCATGAATCATGTTTGAATATTGTAAAAAATATATGATCTTGTTTTATCATGTTTTACTATATTTGTGTTTTAGTATAATTAATTCATTGAATATTATTTCCTAATACATCTTAAAATATATCTGCAAAAGTATGAGAAATGGTATGTTTAAAAATAGATTTGTATTTTGGAAAAGCCTGAAACACCATAACCAAAACACTATGAACTAGAAAACATAAACTAGACATCGTAACCCACACACTGTAACCCAGACATAATGTCCCATACACCATAACATATACTTCATGATCCATACATCACATATGTGCTACCTATTTAGGATCTCAATGTAACTGTGGCATCATGAATTTCGTACCACTCAAAGGAAAGGATGAATTCAAAACTTCTAGGTGACACCATTTCCAAGTTACAACGATTCATGAAAAATTATTCCACCAGTATTTAATCTACTTTGTTGTTTCCAATTTATTTCATCACTGTCATATTTAAATCATTTAATAGCTTTGAAATAATTAACGTTTAATTGTATACATGTCACATAAATGAATGAAATATGAGGTTTAGAAATAATTAATAATGTTTTCTCCAATGCTAGCATCTCGAAATAAATACAAGAACATGAGACTCAGAGAAGAAAAAGAGCTTGCATTTAGAAAATCTAAATGATGCACGAAGCAACATACAAATGAAGAAAACATGAAAAAATATCAATACAAAAAGTTTGAACAACCATAGATCAGTGCCTCAAACAGATTCAAAGTATCAACTAGAAAATGAAAATTGCTAATTTTCTCACATAATCGAATTGGAAACCAGAGAACCAAACATGCGATATTATGTTTTTCACAAGAGAACTGGATACTTGAATCTTCCTCCTCCATCAATTCTATAGTTTTAAATAATAATACTCAGTGCTATTCTAATCATTTCTCATCATCTTATCTCAATTTTGTGAAGTTTATATCTTTCGAGCAGTGTCTGTTTGTGTTAAAACACACAAGTTCTCATGTATTAATCTGAATGATAAAAGATATTATTCCACTAATATTTTCATATATCTATTTACTATCATGGATAATTGTGTAAGAGATTCTTGTGTGACCTGGTTTATATACCAATGAAGAATAGTGTAAGGGATCATTTGATCTGGATAGTCATGTATATGATTGTTTACTCTGATATATGATTTAGATAATGTTTATTAACATAAACTACTTGGAGAGAGGTGATCACCAAGTGGAGTGGATTAGGTCCCGTCTTGAGACTGAACCACTTACTTTATCTATTGTGTCATTTAATTTAGTTATTCTACGCTTTAAATTAAATTTTAGAAATATAAATTTTACATTAATAGTTTTCCTTAGAGAGATGATATTACTAATTTTCAGTATTAGAATAGATTTTAAAGTTGTATAAATAACACAAATCTATATTATAGAGATTTAATCAATCTTTTAAGATGTTATTTGAAAATCATAACTATTATAATTGTATTAACATGATTAATTGGCATGCATTCATTTTTATTGTGGGATCCTTTTATGTGATCTTTTTAACATAAATTTATATATATACTTATTTCTCCTCCCTCAATGGTAATATACATCAAACACTAATTAAATTATGTTTGTTGATTTGGTTCCCATTCCTTCCTATATGGTCCATTTCCATAAAAAATGAAATACTATACCTTCGATCAAAATATTATGTATCATATTTTACAATAACAAAAATATTGAAATAATTAATATAAAATATAAAATTACGCCCAGAAAAACCAATAATCATGAACATGATTTTCTTCAAATGGTTTCAAATAATAAATTATGTTCAAACCTTTCAAAATGTTTTGCAATAAAAATTTGAATTCACAAAATTTATCCTTAGGGAGTGCCAAACTTTGTACGTAGTAAGACCTCTTTTTTTGTACTATGAATTACTTCATTTAGTCATGATGTTCCATTATTTAGGTTATTACCACTATGTATATTTTTTATGAAACATGTCCACTTTTACTATCTAGATAGGGATACATTCTGATGAAATACCACATAATCTATTCCACACAAATAAATTAGGATGTTCTTCTACACTTATCCTAAAATTATTTTGTAGGGATGTCTTCTAAAATATATGTTTTCCTAAATATAGTATGCATGGTTTCTAATATGATTTCTCTAATACCAATAATAAATACCCCAACTCCAGTAGCCAAGAGTTAGTGGTTTTTTATTATACTAGATCTAGGTACATGAAATCATTTCCAAAAAGATTAAACATATTAGTAGTTTTGGTAAACTAGAAACATAAATGAAATTAATATTACAATTTAGAACATAAATTACACAATGTATTTTCTATATTAATTATTTTACTCTTTATTAACTCTGCACATCAATCAAAAAACACTTCCTGGTATCCTTGGGAAAAAAATTGGTGATCTTAGATTCTTTGTAAAGAGATGTGTATAGAATAATATATAAATAATTAATAACCATAATCAATATGTAATGGTATATAACTAAAGCACATTCCATTTATACATTACCTTGTTCATAATATATTAGACATAATGTATTATAAAATAATTCAATATATATAATCCCTTGTGGTTGAATTGTGTAAATGGATATTCTATCAAATCAAATAATCACATGGAAACCCATAACATATTTCATAATAAGATATTTTATTATTTCAATCATTTTAATCATACAATCATGAATTTTCAGAAGAGACTTTAAATATATGGTTAAAAACCCTTAAAATTTTGGAAAATTTATTCCCTCATTAGACCTATCGATTTATCGAGGGTATATATCTAACATGAACCCATCCTTAAATTTTTTATTACAATTAATTATTAATTATAATGGGGTGTAACATAACAAATAAAAATAATTATATTTAAAAACAAACCTTTGAATACCCAATAAAATAAACATAATCCTAATCAATCTAGTGTAATATCATCAATGGTAATATAACTAAAAATCCTTAGTAAAATTTATCGTAATCCATCCAAATATAGAATATGGATCACATTAATAGAAAATTATATTAGGGTATCATAGGTGAAATATTGGTTTCATGTCATTGATGAGTATAAATACCATAAAATGTAAAGAAAAACAATCTGGTAGAAAATAAAACTTAAATATTAAAAATATTTTAAAAAATTATTTTGAAAATTATTTTCACTGAAAATAACCTTTAAGAACATTTTAAATGTTTTTTTAAACTTGTATTTGTCATAATAGTTTAAAATCCACTTCATTTCATGCAAGGTAAAAGGAATATTCATTTTACATTTCTGTTAAAATCCAAATGATAATTATTTTAAAAATGGCATGAATATTATATTTATTTTTTTGAAATGTTTAATAATTTGTAAAAAAATATCTCATAAAACATTTGGGGTATGCAAAAAGAATTTTAAAATATATTTAAGAAAGATGGGTTTGGAAGAATTTTTTTTGACAAAATAGAGAAATTATGATGGATTTTATTATAAACATTTTATTATTATTTTTTTTGGAAAAAAGTGTACAAAAATGGTATTATTACATTAAAAGTTCATGTATACACAATTTATAATGTATTGTATATATATATATATATTATTGAAAAATCAAATAATTCCTCTAAGGGGCACTCCAGAATAAATAATCCGGAGAAATGATGTGATTGCATAGTACATTCATACCACTTTGGTAACTTTTGAACCACTAGACCCATGAAAGAAATAAAATAAAATGAAACATTAAATATCATTAATATTAATAGATTAATGATATAAAACATAAAATTGGATATTATATAAAAAACCCAATAGAATAAGTGATAAATATGGAGTATGTCTCATGAAATAAAAGTGGGTTGAGAAACCCTTACCTCCAGATTGACATTTCTTCTATATGTATGAACCTTATGTAAAATAAATATAGGTTTATTAAAAATAAACTATAGAACCACAATCATATAATTCATACCATATTTTATTTACTAATATTTCTTTATCACCAATTTATTAATAATTTTTTGTTAGAATCACTATTTCTAGTGATAATTCTTTCATTTCTATGTATGTTTTTGCTCTCCAATTTTGGTGATTTTAATTTGATCATGGTTACATAATCACCATTATTTTTAGAATTATATTAATATATCATATTACATTATATATTTATTTTTGTTAATATATTAATTTTAAATATATAAAATTAGATACCACATTCTTAAAGATGATAGGTCATACATACACATGAACGTCATTAACATTTTTCCTCACATATGAAACAAAAGAAAAATAAATATAGTTTCATTTTAATGGAATCATTATTATTTAAAAAATATAATTTTCAATAATCAATTAAATTTTTTCTACAATCATTGTAAATAAAAAATGATAACATTTCACAGTGCTATGTTGATCAAGTAGTCCACCGTTACGCACGAGTGACATTATTTTTTTTCTAATGGATTGAAAGGTAATAAGTTATCTATGATATAATATTTAAAATATTGGTTTATATAATATATATAACATATATTAATTATAATTAACCTTAATACCTTTCATGTAATGTGGAATTAAAAAAAATCACATCACTTCGTGAGGCGGTTGTCCTTCACACAAACAAGTGTCGTTATAGTATCCCACACAGAATGGAAAGTAAGTCGGTATATGTGATATCACTAATTCCATAATTATAATAATTTAATAAATATAATATGTATATATGTTATATATATCATTTTATACATCCATTAAAGGTGCTGATGGGAAATTAATTACAATGGTTCGTTAGGCGGTAGTCCACTGTACACATGATCTCTAGTATTGCTTCTCATTTTATTGAAGTGGAGATGGATTTTGGATATACCATTAACAAAATATCATATAACTATTTAAGATGTATATTTGTAAATATATAATCATATTTAAATAAAATATAATTCTGTGGAATTATAAATAAAACAAATACGCATGTTTTCCAATCTTACCACTTCTTTAGAGAGCCTCTTTAATTTTATAACTAACTCCATCATAAGAGGGATTTATAATAAAATTAATACAACCAATATGATTATAGGTATTTATTAAAGGAATTTGGGTTTTTCTTGGCCAAACTAAAGGGTTTTATGATATTTGAATGTGGGAGGAGAGGGGTGTCTATTTATAAGTGGGGGAGATGACACAAATTGAATTTTTTAAAAGATAAACTGATGAACCCATTTTTATCAATAAAAAAGACACCAATATTAATTATTATAGAACTATATGTATTATAAGAATTTTTCCCATAAAATTGTTTTTGGGGAAGTTTTAGATCATACGGATCCATTATCTTCATAGATTAACAACTAGTTAACCCGTTAATTAACTTATCCACGATAATTAATATTTGCTGTTTTCAGTATTCATTATGGTAAAAAAATATTTTTACCTTATTCGACTATAAAAATTCTTATGATTCTAACAATTTAATCAATTATTCAAAATTAAATTTTCAAAAGGGGTAGAATTTAATTTAAATTTAAACAGAAGATGTGATGAAAGAGATAATTTTGATATATACATATTCTGAAACATTCATGAAGAGATAATTTTGATATATATATTTTAAAAAGTAACATTATTTTTCAAATATATTTTCTAAAATTTTCCGAAATTTATTTTATGTTATGTTCGCAATGTACGACTAGACAGCCTTTTAATAAAAATACAGTTTTTTTTTCAGAAAACCTATATTTATCTTCAATATGGATCATATTTCATTTCTTATAAATATATATGAATTGAATTTATTTTATCCATGTGTAAAACATATAACATTCATAATTTTTTTAGTATTATTATTACCCACGAACCTAAAAACGTGGTAATAATATCCAAATTGAAATATTATTTTTATAAAAGAGTATCATGTTTTGTTCAAGCCAGATTTTATGGGAATCTCATGATATCAGCGAGAATGAATTTATAAATTAATAAATATATTTTTAATTAATATGGGGTCATATTCTATTCTTATGTTAGTGTTGTGTGTCATCTATGTTTTGAAATTTGATCTTCCTATTTTAATATATTGTAGTGTTACATTCTACACCCCCTTCCCTGAAGAGATTGTGTACTTAAAATTTCATCTTGATCTTGGTAATCATGGGGTTGACATTTGATAATAAAATTCCTATAATCCCATATCATAATGAGGGTTAAAAATGATCTTCTTGATAAGGGATAACTGGATGTATTTAAGTCATGTAGACTAATCACAAAACTAGGTTTCCATGTATGATAACAAGGGTGCGAAGTGAATATATTGAAATGAAGAAAAGAAATAATAATTATATGGTATGATAGAGATAATTAAGTGATATATCCATCAAAGGATAATAAAAAAACAAAAAAAAATTAAAATCTATAAGACCATCATTTCATCATAAATAAATTTATTTTGATATCACTTTACATAAGCTCATTTTCCAAGAGGTAAATAATTCTGTTAAAATTATGATAGTGAACACTGAAAAATAAAATTAAAATTTTATACATTGTTAATTCATAGATTAATTATTACTTGAACTCTTAATTTAATAATAAATATCCAATAGTATATTTTTATTTCTAAATCACTAAAACTAACATGTAATTGATAAATAAATCAATAAAATATTGAAAAGTCAATCCTCGTGCCTCTAAATATTTTCAAGAACAAAAATGGTTTGAAAATTTTATCCAATAACTCCAAAAAATTATCATAATCCATTCCATTAATACTTTACCTTAATAATCATTCTAAATAAGTCTGACCCAATTAAAATTTCAAAACATTACAATGGAGGTCACTAAATCAACATTATATTCCCTATACAATTAATTTTAAATCTTAATGCCACATTCCAAAAAATGTGATTAACATTATCACCATAAAACCATAATAAAAATATGAATTACTCAAAAAATAAAAACACATTCTCTCAAATATATTACATAGATCTATATATCCAATAAATTCTAGAAAAAGTATTATAATCCATCAAATAACTAAATAATTTCAAAGTCTCCAATACTATCCCAATAAAATGTATTTATCATTATTATACCTACATTTAGATTATATCAAGGGTTATATTATGAATATAATATGTATTGTAAAAATATTAACTTTACACTAAATCATATTTTCCTGTACCATTCTACATATGCCTTCAAATCCATACATATAAACCACAATAGTAAAATACATAA
The DNA here is from genome assembly GCA_963277665.1 of Viscum album. NCBI lineage: Eukaryota > Viridiplantae > Streptophyta > Magnoliopsida > Santalales > Viscaceae > Viscum > Viscum album. The sequence continues at coordinate 2,053,279,083 of OY728165.1, forward strand.
TTATTTTCAGAATATTATTAATATAATAAATATAAAAAAACTTCACAAACCCAAATAAAAAGTCACTTAAATAACTCCACATATGATATATTAAAATTATAAGAATTCCATTAATCCTTAAAAATCATCTATGTTATTTTTTCATGAAGTTTGGGTAATTTTGTTTTCTTAGTGCCCATCTATATACAGTTGAAAAACATAACCAAAAAAGTTTTATTTATTACACCTTAAACCATGAACATTGTTTAATTTCTCTTCACACTAGGTTATGATATATTTTTTAAACAATAAACCATTAACATTCTGTAATTTCCCTTCACACATCTGTCAAACTCAAATTCCCTTCGTGGAAGCACCATGGTGTTTTTTCCACAATTATTGTACATGAGATTTTTTTTCACTTTTTCCCATTATCTATCTATATATCAACAATATTCTCATTTTGTTTCTTCCATATAAATCCATAATAATTTTATAATAATTAATCTATATTTATAGTACATGATTCTATGTCCTTGTATGATTATAATATAATGGATACAAGTTCACTTTGAATTATTAACTTAAATCTGTCAACGATATGATCATTACAACTCATTGTATTACATATATTGATATGAATCCACTTATATCCATTATGGTCCAATTATATATAAAATAAAAAACTAAATTAGATCATAAAATAATATAGTATTATTTTTAATACCAGAAAAAATCAATCACATTTTAAAAATTCAAAACATGTTGCATGTCCAATATCAAAATCAAGAACACGGTTTCTTGGTGAATGTTTTCAAAAAATAAAATATTTTTAATCCCTTAAAAATTTTATGTAATTTTAATTTGAGCCCTGAATTATCCCCCGATAATGTCAAACAAGTACTGCAGTAATGCCCATTTTCATATACTATGTGGCATTTTGTTGAAACCTGACATTCCTTTTTTGGGGTTATTACCCCTTTGTACATCTATTCCAAAACCATGTCCACATATATTATCCAAAAAGGAATGAATGGGTAGGAAATTCTATATAATTGCTTCCTCAGAAAAAAAAATTAGTATTTTATTATATACATATTCTCATATTCAATCTTAGGATTATGTTATATAAATATTGTTTTCGAAATCTAGGTCCCAATGTTTCTACTAAAATTAATATGATACAAAATGTACTGACCCCTACTCCATTAGCCTATGGATGATAGTTACTTGATTTAATTAGAACTAGATACAAGAAATCATATCCCAAATGATCTTGTTTTTTGTATTGTTTGTAAATTAGATACATACTTGAAATTAACATTTATTTTTAAAGAATAAAACACCAAAAGTAATTTCATTGACAATTTAAGTATTCCAATTATTATATCCCAAAAAATAAATCACAATAAACTTCCTGATATTCTGGGAAAAATAAATCCTATCAATGGAGTGAGATCATATGATCAGTAAGGGTATACATATATCAGAAACTATAATGAATAAATAATTATATTGAATATGTAATGTAAAATAAATGAAACATGTTCTATTTATACAATAACATTATTAGAATATTATAGGAATAATTTATGATCAAATAATGCCAAATAAATAATCCCATTATCTTGAGACATGTACCTGTATATTATAAATAATCTAATAGTCAAATGGATATCAAAAAATGACCCCATAATGGGGGAATTCATAGTGTTTGACACATGAAACATACTATTAAGACCTTTTATAATACAATTTAAATATTAAAGTAGAAATCCATCTAATTTGGCCAGATGATTTGTCTCATGAGTCCTATCCATTCAATGATTTTTAAGCTAAAACCCATCCCCACTCGTCACTTACTATGTCCAATACATTCTTCTTGTGAAATATTTGAATAATCCCAATCACATAAACATAATCTAAAACCATTTAGAGTAATATGGTTAATTGTAATAAAATATAACATTAACATTAAAACTGATAGTGAGACATCCCAATAAATTTTCGGAAATATATAATCTAAAAATAATCCCAATGTATCATAAGTATAATAAATAATTCAGGTTATTGATCAATATAAATAACATAAAACATCATTGGAAATATTACTGTGGATAATAACCTTTTCACTTTTAAAATGTTTTTAAAACACTAACCTCATTAAATTTATGAAGAAAATTTTTATGTGAAAATAATGTTTCAAAACATATAAAATAAATTTTAATACATACATTGGTCATGAAGTTAGAAGTACTTTTTCATGTCTTACATGTTAAAATAATGATTCCTTTAACATTTTTTTTTTGAAAATATCCAAAAATGAATTATTTGAAAATTAACATTAAAATTCCCTTAAAAAAAATTTAAAGAGAAGATAAATAATTGGAAAATATATTTAATAAAATATTTCCAGAATGTTAAAAATAATTTTCACATAAAATCAAAGAAACATAGTATTGGGAAAAATAGATATTCGACTACTGATATAAATGAAGTTTGATTTTCATTACAAAATTATTAGTGATTTGAAGTAGAATAAAGTTAAAAAATATAATATTATATTAAAAAACCATTAATAACTAATTTATAAGTAAATAAATTGATCATATGAAAGAAATATAAAATAATTTTCCTAAAGGAGAATCAAACATATACAATCCTAAAAAAGGATGAGATTGTGATGTAAAACCGTACCACTTTGTAATATTTTATATCATAGTCACCATGATAGAAATAACATAAAATGAGTCTTAAAATAAATTTATGGTAAATATATTCATGATATAACATATAAAAAGGGTATTATATAGAAAAACAAATAGAATACTTTGTGAATATGGCATACATCTCATATAAGTAAAAGATCAACGAAAATCTCATTCCTTAAGTTAGAATTCATTTATATGTGTCTGAAACACGTTGATAATAAATGTAGGATTATTTTATGTATATTTTAAAAATATGATAATATAATTAATACCATTTATTATTCAATTATATCCCTTTATCAGTTGTTTATTAATAACAATTTGTTAAAATCACTATTTCTGGAGATAATTTCTTGGTTTTGTTTGTATGTCTTATTTTGATAAATTTGATTCATTATATTAGATCATGGTTACAAAATATTATTAATTATAAATGTGATTTAAATATAATATATATTAATTATATATTTATTTTGTGTAATCTATTATATTTAGATATAGAATATGGATTACACTTCTCATATAGATGGTAGGTCGTGCGTAGGCATGAATTTTGATTCCATTTTTCAAGAAGGATTAAATGAAAAAAATATTAATATCATTTCACCATTATAAAATAATTATTATTTCATATAAAGGATTTATACTAATAAAATACATCTTTATTTTCAAATATGTAAAAATAAAAGGAAAACATTTCGCATCACATTATTGATGTGGTAGTCCACACATTTGCATAAGATACGTTATAATTTTCCAATGGAATTTAAAGGTATGATTTATGATGTGAAATTATATTTTTATAATAATTTAATATAATAAAAATAACATTTAACCTTCAAATAAACACATTAAACCTTTCTGGTAATGGGTGTGTGAAAATGAAATCACATCGTTTCATGAGGTGGTATTTCGTCTTACAAGCAATCAATATAATCATTTCCCATATGGAATTAAATGTAAGTATATATAATTGATATAATAATTAAATGATTATAATAAATTCTTAAAAATAATACTAATAGTTCAAATAAATAATTATATACAACCTTTAAATGATTTGTAGGAAAATAAATTACACCAGTTTGTGAAGTAGTAGTCCAACAAACACATGATCGAATGTTTCATTTTACATTTCATAGAAGTGGAGATGGATTTAGGTTAAAACATTAAAATATAAAAATAATAGTATATACATTAAGGATTCATTATATTATAATTTTATGAATGTTTTGAAGGATTTGGAATAATAAATGAAAAAAATATTCACCTTTTAAAATGTTACAACATCTGAAGAGATCATATTTATGTTCTTATATAATTCTTTTTTAAGATAGATTCGTAATCAAAATAAGACATCTAGGATTTTTATAGTTATGTATGATTATTATTTAGGTTCTTAAATTATGAACAATAGGGTTTTTATGATTACAGAGTGGAGGAGGGGTGTGGCCTTTTATAATTGCGGGAGAGTACACACATGGAATTTATTAAAAGATAATGTGATACACGTGTTTTTGTTATTCCAAAAGCATCCAAAATGGATAATTTTAAAAATTAATATACTTTATAAGGTCTAAATATGTCCATTATTTTTTTATATGTTTTATATTAACTTTAACCCTAAAATTTTAGTCTATCCTCCCTAAAAATATATTAACCTTAACCACATTAATTAATTTTTATTATTTTCACTATTCATTTGTGTAATAAAATATTTTTAATGTGATATATAATATAAATTATTATGATTAAAAAATATGGATCCATTATTCCCAATAAAATTCACATAAGTGAGATAATTAAACATAGAAATAAACCATAGATGCGATGAAAGGTGTTTTTTCTAATAAGAAAAATTTGCATACGTATAGAATGATTTAATAAAAAAATTCAATATGAAATTGATTCCAAAAAAATGATTTTTTTTTAATTTTAATTTAATTTAAATAATTTTAATTTAAAACCAACTTAAAATATAATTTATAATTGTTATTAATTTAGATGAAAATATAATTTTCAAAAAGATTATTTAATTAAATTCATAAAAAAATAAATCAATTCAAAAAAATTTCAAAAATCCACCAAAGATAATTTTGAAAGTTTGATTTAAAAAATAAATTTTATTTCTTCAAATAATATTTTTAAATAAAAAAACGATCTATAAATTATGTGAACAAAGCGTGAGTAGAACAAATTATAGAAAATATTGATATTTATTAATTTTTCTTTTTCTAAAAAATTGTTTTAATATTACTTATAATTAATAATTTCTCATTAAATTTATTATATATATTACAAATCTATATAATTTTGATAATTTAATTATTAATATTCATCCCCACTAATATAACAATAAAGTAATAATGGTCATATTTAATAAATAATATTTTTTAGAGCATCAGGTTTGGTTTAAACCCAGTGTTGCGTATATAGAATGTTATCAAATAGATTGGATTTATTTGAAAATGAAAATAACATAATGTTTCAGGGGGTTAAACTAACATCGATTATTGGTCACTTTTTTCATTTATGCTATCAAATATAGTGCTCATATTTTAAAATAAATATATTTCACCTTAGACCCACCTTAAATAAATGGTGTTCTTGTAATTTAATAATTATCTCAATAATCATGGTTTTGGAATTTGAAAATAAAGTTATTAAATCATACATATTTATGATGGTAAATAAAACAACATATTTGTAGAGACATGGTTTATTTCTTCTAAAAATTTGAAATATTTCAACAAATATTTCAAGAGCCAAGAACTGAGATGGCATGCGATTCTGAGGCCTATTGTGATAAATATTAAATTTATAGAAAATTTAAATATATATATATAATATTTTTTGTGCATAATACCTTAATGTAAATGAGATAATTCTAAAATAGTTGATTGAATTAGAAATTTCACACCATAGTTGAGTCTGGAACGTGGTCTTTACCCAAGACATGACATAATGTGAGTCGGCGTAGGATGTTCGGACCCCTCGCTCAGTGGAAATTCATAGATGGATTTATATAATTTTATAATTTATTTATCCTAAATTATATGTCTATAAATATATCATTAGAGGGAATTGTCCAAGGTTAGTTCATAATATCTAGAATCAACAATGGAGGTCACCTTCTTCCACCCTTCAACAAACAATAATGTGTATCTCTATCAAGGAAATTTGAAGAAAGATGATTTCAAAACATCATCCAATCATTGCACTAGAATGTTCTACCCCAATTAAAAATATGAAATGGAATTAGGTCTTGTCAATTGATGTTATGTTTTTTACTTTGAATAAAATATTGAGCACAATCAATATTGTTTCTCTCAATTGTGTTAATTATATGGATTTTACATGATCATAATTACAAATTTTCATATTGATTAATCAATGCTCTAAACAAGATTCCCTATTCCTGATTGTTTCCATAGAATTCATGGATTATAATTGTTAAAACCTTGGTTTTTCCAATTATCCATTGTTCTACATGTTCCTTATTTGTTGGTCCCATTAGTCTTAGTATGACATTGTATAAAGGTATCGAGATCGATCAGACCCACATATATATGGATGATTGACAAAAAAATAACAGATCTTTGAGAAATACATAAATATGGGATCATTGTGAGATGGAAATGATTGATTGAGTTTTTAATAATTCAAGATCATGATGAATAAATCCAGGTCATTGTGCGGAATGATTATTGAAACCCTCCTTGATGGTCCATGCCTATTCACACTAAGAAACACCCGATGAGGGTGTTAAATATCCAGATCTAATGATTTCATATTGATTTCATGTGATATGTGTGGTGGTTAGAGTGGATTCCAAACATGAAGACCAGATATGGATAATTTGGTGTTTCATTATAAATAATGACTGCACATCATGGACAATTAATAACACACATCATGTACCTCCAATATACAATGGTAACTAGGGTTTGAGAATTTTATGGATGGAATGATGTGTAAAAATCCATAAAAACCATGTATCATACCCCCATTGGACAACCCATATGTCGGGTCACAAAGAAGGGAATCTATAGAGAATTATGTGGCATTTAGCATGTCATACACTAAATCACATAGACAAGTGGTATGAGTACACATACAAGACCACATAACATAGGCCCAACCATAATTAGTAAGAATAAAATGTGTATTCCACCTAAATGATATATACTATAAAGTGGGATAGAGCCATTTTTCACCCAAAGACATGTCTGTTCATTGAAGTGGGGCCACATGCCAAGTGAGGAACCTCACTCTTCATGAACTACTTGAGAACATTTGAGAGAACATCTACTATCTGTATCTCTTTTGTTTGATGATGAATTCTGGTTAGAGAGAAACCTATATTAAGTGCTTTCTGCGTAGAACACTATAGTGTCCTCATTAGAGTCTCCTGAGATATGATGTGAAATTTTCCAGGAATTAAACAATCTTATGTGAAAATCAATGATGATAGTTATTGGGTGGGATCCCTAAAAAATAATCAGGGAATTACCATATACAAGGATGTGCATTGGAGTTACTAGACAAATCATTCAGATTTACCAAACCATAGGGCCGAGCAGTGGATTTTTTTAATGTATCTGGCATTACCCTCCAGTAAGGATGGGAATTTGAGTCTATAATGTCTTATTTTCATAGTTACCCTCCAGCATAGTTGGGAAGTAGTTCTTGGTATTGGATTACCCCAAATAATTCCATTGAGCATTATCCTCTAGCAGGGATGGGTAATAGAGTTCCCTGATGGATTTTTCCTTGCATTATCATCCAACAGGGCTCGAAATTGGTGTTCCCTGAAGACATTACTGAGTGTTACTGTCCAGAATGGCTGAGTAGTAGAGTTACTAAGAGAATCTTAGACTAGGACCATCTTCTTTTACTAGTGAATTGGATCATAACCTAGAATTTGGGCCCCTCTACTGTGCAGCATAATGACGAGGCATAGTTTTACTTTATTTGGACTCACTATAAAGAGAGATGTTTCCCCCACAATTTTTATTGTGATAGGACCAAAAACCATCTGGATGAGTCAGTGCTTCCAAAAGAAGATATTATCGAGGTTTGTTGATTGAGTCCCTTAAACTTGGGAGTTTATGGAATACATGTGAGATGCTTGGCATCATTGATGGTTTCCTTCTGGAACTATTGGCTTCTCTTCTTCTTTGGGTGAGCTGTGATATGGAGATCCACTTACAATATCATTTGGGATGATTTGACTGAATATATATATATATATATATATATATATATATATATTCTTCATATTGAATACACCCCATAGATTTGGATGCATTCATTCCATGCGATGCAGAGACATGTTGGGTATGCCACATGCATTCTGTGTCACACTTCCCATGGTAGGATTAGTCTAAAATCTTTATATAGGAGGCGAAGTCTCAATGTTTATTTCATTTACACTCCTTGATTACCCCTTATGCTTGGATGAGTTTTCTTTAACTCTCTGGTTGGGTTAAGCTATTCTCTTTCACAATACTATGTTATATATAATGATCTCCATATCAATTTTATATCTTGATAGTCCCCCTTAAACCCTTTTGGGGTGGTCTACTAGGTATGTAAATACTCATCCATATATAGGCTTCTCTTACATGTTACCTGTGTTTTTCAATTGATTGACAGGTTGGCCATGAAATCAGAGGAACTTAGAGGTAATGGATTCGTGGACCGCGTACAGTGGTTATGGCTTGGGATACCTGAGATTGGATCTCTCAAATATTCAATCCTTTACAGTTTTTTCAGTTTTGGACATATTTCTATTCAGGTATTTATTTTCCCCTTCTCTTATAGTTTACATTAACGCACTCTTGTACTGTCTAGAGTTTCATGCATGATTAGATTATTTTATAGAAGTGTTTTATATTTCCTACATTCCCTCTACACCTTTTTATTGTATTAGCTATATTCATGTGTACGTGGTCTTAGAAAAATTTGGTCCCATTTTAATAATTCCTTGGTCAGTTATCATCACCCCTGGAATCTAGAGGTGGGAATGGGGTCAATGCAGGCTGATCCCCAACATGGTTTGTGTTGTTATAGATTGGTATCATAACATTTCCATTCCTTGGGCTGTTGTTCATATATTTGCACATTTAAAAGATTTGGTTGGGATTATGGAAATAGTGTCATATTTCTCAAGTTAATATCTTATTCCAGGGGATCTAGTAATGATATGGGAGACCAACATATCCATTCACCAGGACCATGACTTCATTTTTGTGGACTCAACATGTCATGAAATTTGTTTCATGGATTAATGGTGAATGAATTATATAGAAACGAGTCTTTGACAATATTTGTTGATTCATCTACAAATTTATTGTCATCAATATATATATTCATATGTCAATGTAGTACTGCATGATTATTTTTAGGATTCATCCATAATATCATTTACCTCATACACCAGCTCTAGTTCATAATGAGGACCCTATGAGAGACATGGCCTCAGTTTAGGGTCCATCCCACAATCCTCTTCCCACTGGTGGGGAGGTAGATGCACCTAAAAATTTCAGGCAGTGGAACATCCCAGCGAGGAAGGATGGGTATGTTCTTAAGCATATCCCACTCCATTATTTCTAGAGATAGAGATTTATATGGTTCTATGGTGGCCCAGATCCCAAGGCAATAGAGGATTCTCTAGAGTTGATTGTTTATATAATCAGGCATATTCATACCTCGTCAGATCAGGTGGTGTAAATATGAGATACAATTTTCTATGGAGTAGCTATGAACTGTTGGATACTAGTTCTATAGATGAAAAATAAGTGGACACTATCATGGGGTAAATTACAATATTTGTTTCATGAGAGTACTACCCCTCCTCCTTAAGGTCATTTCAGATATAAGAGCATATGAAGATTTAGTAGGGAGGAATGACAGATGATGAGTGTGTGGAGAGGTTCATAGTCCTTATAAATTACTCCTTCGATATGATCCTTGACAGCTACTTCCTAGAAAGAATGTTTCATTAGGGCCTCCACATATATATTTAAGCAAGAATTGTTTCCTTGTTCGTCTCCAACTATGTCATTGTATTGTATCAGGAACTACTGATAGAGTGATTTCAATTAGAGGGGTGTCATGTAGTTGGATCTAGTAGTGGGTTTCCTAGTGTGGTGTTTTCAGCAACAACTTTCAGATGTCAGTCTGTGAGATATCTGAACAGAATACCCTTTTGTGAGTAGGCTTTAGAAAATGGTCGTATGAGGCCAAGGAAGTGAATAGTTCCATGACATCCCGAAGCGGGGAATTTCTTTAATTGTGATAGGTGAGGTAACATGGCATGAGACTTCTTGAATAGACATGCTAATTAGGCCTGTAATATAGTTTATGGACCCCCATTATAGTAGTAGTTCCTTGGTCAGGAATTTCCTAGGGATGGACAAGGTGGTCCCTAGAGAGTTAGATCTATCAGAGTAGATGGAAGAGATATAGGTGGAGGAAGAAGTTATGGGATCATTCCACTACCAAAAAAGGGGGGCCACCTCAGGTGTAGGGTGCTAGAGGCATGATCTGTAGATAGCTACAAGCTTTGGAAGGCTATTATCCTACAACGCACTAGATTATTCAATGTATTATATGTGCTTATTGTAATATTGAATCAGTACAAGTAGAAAAATTTCCTAGAAATTATTTTACCTCAATACTCCATGTGAGAGTTCTAGAGCTCCAATTAGATACACTATAATATCATCTTCGACTTGATTTTCTTATGTGGAACACTAATTCAATCTCTTCTAATTGTCGGTAGTATGAGCTATCGCCTGGTAGAGAGAGGTTCACATTAGACTTGTTGGTCTACATGATGTAACCCAATGACATCATCTCAGATATAGATTGGATTTAAATGGTATGAGCATAGATTGAATATCACCATAGACTAGTCATATTCTTTAAACACTGATGGGAAGAGATTCTTTTTTTTCTGGTGTGAGAGATATTTTTGTAGGGCATATTGGTTCAATGAGATAGAGGCAGCATCCCATTACCCATCAGTTGGAATGTGTAGCCCTTAGTGTTTCAGTCTCTTTAGGAATCTAGTTTCCTTCCATTGTGGATGAATATCTAGATGTCTTCCCCCTAAGGCATTCTAAGATTTCCATTTAGGTGGAAGATTGTTTTTTTTTCATTGACTTGCATCTAAGGACATCCCTAGTATCTCTTATGGCATATCAGATAGAGCCTACCTTGCCTCAGGTGCTACATTTGTAGTTGGAGGACCTTTGATAGAAAGGTTTTATCATAGCTTGTGTGTCCCCCTGGGATTCTCTAGTTTTGTTCATGACAAATGCAAACTAGTGGTGGTCACTTTATTAGTATTATTATTAGGTGAACGAGGCCCCAATAATGAAAAATTACCCATTGTCGTGGATCGAAGACTACTTTTATTAGTTAAGAGTTGCGATATGGTTCACATTGATCTATCATAGATTTTCCTACCACCAAATGAGGTTTTTCGAGGATGATATTCCAATGTTGGACTTCTGATTTTGTAATAGTCATTTTGAGTTCCTAGTTATGCCCTTTGGTGCGATAAATTCTTCCAAAGTGTTTATCAGTTTGATGATCTAGTTTATCCCACCATACAAAGTACAATTTGTCGTTGTCTACATCAATGACATACTCGCCTATTCACAAATTTTTCTAGAGCCTGAAAATCACATGAGGATGATGTAGGATCCGGGCGCAGCGGAATCTCATGGGTGATGTGCCCACTTAGCTTTTCTTCATTAGAAATGATCCATCCAGTATCAATACAATGATAAATGCCAGACTCCACATATCTAATCACAATAATATACAAGGAAGAAGAAAAGTCCCAGAGCCACCAAGAATAATCATCATATGTTGGTAATAATTAGTTTAATTAATTGACATGAATTACCTTGATGGTATTCTTTCTTCATTGATATCTCCAGTCACGATACGGCATGATCAGTCATTGTATCATAGAATCCAAGTGTAGGATTCCTCTAGTAGTGATCCACACATGATCCACGTATCTCTGGATGTCATAAAAAGAGTCTCTGGGTGATATTACGAAGAATTATTTTCTTTCATTGTACACCATAGATCACCTTGATCCAATGGAAGATGATCTCTCTTAGTCTTGGGAGCGTTCTTGGAGGAAGGAGTTCTTTTGATCTTGAAATAATTCTCCAGAATTGTTGTGCACGACAATTCTTTGAGGAAAAGTGTTTGGGTTGTGAGGATATTTATAATTAGGTTTGAGGTTATAGAGTTAGGATAATAAATAAATGTGTTACATTTTTTATTTATTTCATTAACTCTTATTTAAAAACCCCTTGTTGAATGATTAATTCCTTGACATGTGCCCATGCTGATTATAAAAAATATCATATAGTAGAACGATATTATTTCCACAAAATCCCAACTGGAAAAAATATAGAGTTTGTAATCATTAATACACAGCCTGTACTTTTTTCCCTTGAAAACTACATGGTGTGTCATCATTAATACACGGTGTGCACTATTTTTCCATTAAAGCTACACGGTGTGTAATCATTAATACACGGCATGTATATCTTGTTTTCATTTCTTTTCTTCCTCCAATATTAAAATGATTTTGTATTCTTTGAATAATTATTAAACCATGTATGGTAATAATCTTTATTCTATTCGAGATACTTGGATACACTTTGTGTGTGACCCTCTAGACCTCTTTCGCTTTGGCATTAGGCGGGCTTACCTAAAGTCCAAGATTACTGTCCAGAAATGGGTCAATGAAACTAAGAGAAAGAATTTCACACTGAATTAATATGTCACCTCATACGAATTCTTATATTGTAATTTAACCCCTTTGTCTCAATATCTCTAATCATGCGGATTTCATGCTAGTGTCGTCCACCTATGTGCTCGATTATTCATTGACTTTCCAGAATTGATCTTTCCCATTCCTCACCATGGACATGGATTTATTTAGGCTATATCAATTCCATAAAATGGCCTAAGATATCTACTTATGTTATAGAACATAATGGAAAAATCCTTTCACGAATTATCTTTTAATGCAGTATCACTCATGAGGCACCCAAAGTATCCTACCTCGCTGCGAATAGTGTGTCATCATAGTTTTCATCAAAAAATCATTTTGCGTGAGTTCTAATACCCATTAATAATAATATTAATGTGTATGGACCAATACACATGTCCGCAGATAGGAACATCCAATGACACTAAGAAATGTGGATTTCCTACTGGCAGGTCTCGATCTCTTAATATCTTCCTAGATATTACCAATGACGCACACCATGAGAAGGTGCCTCAATATTTTATGAGTCATCACCCCTAATAGTCTATATTATTTTTTCCCGTCAAATAACATCTTCCGGCCATAGAACATATATTCAAGAACAATGTTACGGCACTTGTGGGTTCTCATCATAGTAGGGATCCACTGTGACCCTTTAATGAAATAGATCTCCTTGGGACATTATCACATACATTGTCACACAGAAGAACAAACAAGATGTGAAAATGTTTTCATTAATGAATAAAGTAATATGTAGTTGGGTATAGGCCACCAACTCCAATAGATGGTTCTCGATTTACATAAAGAGGTAAATATTACATAATGTTATCAATATTATAGTTCTGGATTCATGAGCTTCATATTATATGGAATGTCATTTAGGAGCATTGTTTAGTCATGGATCTAGAGATGATCAAAGCAGTGATTTCTTGAGAGACACAGAAGAATGTGTCAGAGGTACAAATATTATTTGGATTATAGGTGGTACTAAAAGATTTTTATAGAATAATTTTCTAGAATCGCACCACTTTGACCCTCTTTACCAAGAAAGGGTATTTCTTTGCTTGGTTAGAGAACTACCAGAGGGCCTTTAAGGAGTTGATGAAGAGGCTGACAAGTTATCTAGTGTTGAGACTATGACGGGTAGTTGTGGATATCCTAGGGTATTGTGATGCCTCTAGTGTTGGGATTGGTTACATGTCGATATAGAAATATGTACAAATCGCATAAAGTCGAGGTAGTTGAGGGCCCAATGAAGAACAACTTAGCTCGTGACCTAGATTAGGTAGTGGTAATCTTCACCCTGTGGATTTGGAGACACTATTATATTGGAGTGCGCTTTTTAGTTTACTTAGACCACTAGAATCTTAGGTCTATCTTCACCCATAGAGACCTGAACCTGAGAAAACATCTCTTCTTTGGAGTTCTGCAAGAACTACGACATGTAGATAGTTTATAAATCTTGGGAGGGTAACATAGTAGCATATTACCATAGTAGGAAGTCCAAGTCTCTCCTCATGAAGGAATCCTCATAGTATTTAAGTTCCATGCAAATGATCATAGTGGACCAGGAGGGAATGACTTTTCTTCAGTCGATAGTGATGAATCCCTCAATTCTCAAGCATGTGAGAGATCTCAACTTGGATACATCGACTGTGTATTTTTTAATGACCTTATAATCACAAGTAACACACCAGATGGGCATTCATATGTGGGTAACCACATCATTATGATCCACTGGGGAACAATGGTACCAATCACGATACTGAAGGAAGTGATGTGGGAGTTCCACACTCCCCCCATAATTGTACATCCTGATGTGGGGAAGATGTATAGAGATCATCAGAGGTAGTTTTGTTGGTCCTCCATGAGATGAACTATAGACAAGTTCTTCTCTCGATGCCTCACTTGTCCACATGTGAATACTGAGGACCAATTTCCAGCAGATTTTTTGCAGCCCTTTGAGATCCTGGTGTGGAATACTATGAAAAAAAAACCCTTTTGTGATGAAACTGACAACCATCACAAATATTGTTAAATAAAAATGTATTTGTGATGGTTAAAAAAACTCGTCGCAGATACTATTGGTGTGCCTTCCCTCCAAAACAAGGGAATAGGTATTTTTGATATGACTTGGTACCCATTGAAAATTCCAATACTCGTGTAAAGGAAATTGCGACATGGTCATTTACCCATCAGAAATACTCTATCCGTATGTGTGTATTTGCGACTGGACCCATCACAATTGTTATTTTCACTACTTCAATTATTTATTGTATGGATTATTTAAGATGATACATTAGCAAATAGTATCGTCACAACTAATAAAACATATATACCCCCTAGACATCTTTCACACCACTCACTAATTCACCTCTCATTTATTCAGTTTTCTCCTTCTTCTCTTCACTTGTTAAGATGAAGTATGATTTTTTACAGGGAAGCAAAATTTGATGTTTGTAGTGCACAAAAGATTGATTTAGGAGGTATTTATGTAATGAATCAAATTTTTATTTTTTTATTTTATTTTCTATTTGATTTCCATATTATTAATTAGTCGTAACTTTAGTTAATTAGAAGTTATTATTTATAAATGTAAGTATTTATTTATAATTATAAGTAATTGTTTATAATTATAAGTAATTATTTATAATTTATAATTTTTATTTTAAATTTGAAATATTTATTTTGAATTAGTAATAATGTTTTAATGTAAAAAATAAGTAGTTTTATTTTCCCATAATTAGTTTTAAATTGAGATAAATAACTATATTTAGTTGTAACTAGTAATAATTAACATTAATGAGTAAAAATAGTGGTAATTGGTATTGGTTAGAAGTAATTAGTATAAATTAGAAATAAATCAAAATAATTTTTATAAATTAAAGGTAATTAGTAAGAAGTTGTCATAAGTTAATAAAAAATTGTTATAGAAAGTGATAATTATCATTAATTATAAATAATTAGTAGTAATTATTAATATTTACAATTAACTAGTAAAAATTGGATCAAATTAGTATAAATTAGATGTAATTAGTAAATATCAACTACAATTGGTTAATAAATAGCGGTATGTGGTATTAATTAGCAGTAATTAGTTAAGTTTAGTGATAAATCAATATAATTATTTATGTTTTTGATCATTATTCAAAATATATTTAAAAAATAAAAAAAAATTAGTAATAATAAGTGTTAATTAGAGGTAATTCATAAAAATTAGATTTAATTTTTAATAATTAGCAATTAATAGAAATAATTATTCTTAATTAGATGTAAATAGTAATAATTTGTAATAATTATTATTAATAACTAATAATTAGTTTAACTTAGTAACATTAGTGGTAATTAGAAAAAATATTTGGTAATTAGTAGTAATAAGATTTAATTAGTAGTAATTTGTGGTAATTTGTGGTATTTTTTGTAATTTGTGGTAATTAGTGGGAATTATTAAAAATTAGTTGTAATTTATTAAAATTAGTGGTAAATAATGGTAATTACTTTCAATTAGTAACAATTTGTGGTAATTGGTAGTAATTAGTGGTAATTAGTACTATTTAGTAGTATATTTTTGTAATTAGTAGTAATTAGTACCAATTGACTGTAATTAAAATTAAATAGAGATAATTTAGGAAAAGTAGTGATAATTAAAAAAAATTAATGGAAATTAGTGGAAATAAGTAATAAATAATGAAAAATAGTAAACATTAGTGGTAGTTATTAATAATTAGTTTTAATTAGTAACAATTAGTAAAAATTTGTTGTAATCTGTAATAATTAGTTGTAATTAGAAATAATTAGTAATAATTAGTGGTAATTATAAATAATTAGTGATAATATGAAATAATTAGTGGTAATTAGTAATAATTAGTAACAATTAGTAATAAACTATAGAAATTTTTATTAATTTGTATTAATTAGTATTAATTAGTATTAATAAGAAGAAATTAGTAGTAATTAGTAGTAATTATTTATAATTAGTAAAAATTAGTATTATATAGAAGTAATTAGTATATTTTAGTAGTATTTAGTTTTAATTAGTTGTAATTAGTAGCAATTAATAATAATTAGATGTAATTAGTAAAAAATGTGGTAATTAGTAAAAATTAGTTGTAATTAGTAATAATTAAGGGTAATTAGTAATAATTTGAGGTAATTTATTGTAATTAGTGGTAATTAAAGGTAATTAGTGGTAATTAGTAATAATTAGTAATAAGTAGTAAATATTAGTAGTATTTAGTTTTAATTAGTAGTAATTATTAACAATTATTAGTAATTAGTATTAATAGGTTGTAATTTGTATTAATTGGTGATAATCAGTGATAATTAGTAAATATCAGAGGTAATTTGTAAAAAGTGGTGATAACTAGAAACAATTAGTTGGAATTTGTAATAATTAGTAATAAATAGCTAAAATTTGTAATAATTAATTTTAATTATAGATAAATATTGGTTTTAGTAATAATTAGTAGTAATTAGTAATCCTTAGTTATAATTAATTATAAATAATGGTAATTCATAATAATTAGTGCTAATTAGTAATTACTAGTAGTAAGTAGTTATAGTAATTGGTAACCACTAATAATTAATTTTAATTATTAATAATTATTTATAATTAATAATAAATAGATAAAATTACTGATAATTAGTGAAATTTAGGGTGTAACTAGTAAAAATTTGTTCTATGTGGTCATAGTTCGTGGTAACTATAAATAAATTGTGGTAATTAGTAATAGATTGTAATAATTAGTAATTAAATGTTCTAATTAGTAATAATATGGTTAATTAGTAAAAATATTTGATTATTCATCATAATTATTCACATTTAGCACAGTTTAGTAAAAATTAGTGGCAATTAGTAAAAATTAGTTGTAATAAGTAACAATTAGTGGTAATAGGTAATAATTCTTGGTAATTAGTAAAAGATAGAGGTAATTAGTGGTAATTAGTGGTGATTATTAATATTTAGTAATTTATAAAATATTTTGTTACATTATATAAAATTACAGGTAAAATTATCATTAATTAAAAATAGAGATGATTACAAAATATAAAGGATTATTTAAGAAAAATAAGTGGGGAAGATAGGATGTGATGCCTTGATGATAGAACTAACAAAAGAAGGAAGATATGTTTTGATGATAGAAAATGGTTGGAATAAATTGGTGGAATGAAAAATATGGACATTGTTAGCATAAATTAGGTTCATAAATTTTAGGATTATAAATTTATGATTTTTGACATATTTAGTAAATCATAGAATTTAAATTTTTTAGGTGATTAAAATTGACCAATTTGTCCCACCTATGTCCAATATTGTATTTAGGTTTCCAGCATTAGGGTAGTATAACTGTAATGTGTCGATGGTAGCAACAACAATAGTAGGATGATAGGATGTGTTGATGATAGGAGAAAAAACCAGAAAAAATGAAGGAGTGTATGATATTATAATTATAAATTTAAAATAATTATTTTTAATTAATAAAAAATAGAGATAAATTAGTAAAAATGTATCGTAAATCATTATAATTATTTAAAATTAGTTGTAATTAGAAAAAATTAGTATAAATCTATGGATATTAGTAAATTTAAGTATAATTGAGCACTAAATAAAAATAAATATTTAATCGTAATAGAAATTAGTAAAAATCAATGAGAATTTGAACAATTCAGTAGTAAATTGAAAAAATTTCCAATATTTATATTCAAATAATTTTTGTTTAATTTCTAAAATATTTTGCAACATATTTTTCTTACATAAAATTAATCATAAACTAATTTCTTCTTTTATATTTTTTAGATTAATATGGAGAATGGAAGTCTGCAATAGTCTTTATTACATGATTTCTACTGGATAAATATGCACATGAATTGTAATGGTTCTGGTATAAATAATGTATATATTGATAGTGTTAAAGATTTTTTTCATTTTGTACATAAAAACTTGAATATTATTAAAAGATGAAAATTAATTTTCCTTCCATGAAATGTGATCCTAGGATGTTTCTCACATTTGATAATGTTTGCAGCCATCTATTGTGATTTTGTTTTCAAAATGATTATATATTTCGGTATCATCATGATGAATGACGTCAAGAGAAGATACTAATAATTTGGTTCTAGATCCATAAATGTATCAAAATTTAGTAAATTATGTGGTTGGTTTGTATTTTCAAAAAATTAAAATTAATGATGATATTGATATAATATTTGGGATAGAAAAGCCTCAATTTTTTGAGTTTTCAAGGTCTAATAATTATGCCTTACATCCTTGTTTCTATATAAGAAATTTTGAAGAGGGTAATAAATTTATGTCTATAAAATTAGATAATGAATGTCAAATAGCTATTTTGACCAGATATTCTATGTAGTTAAAGAACTATTACATAATATAAATGTCATTCCTATAAATTTCTGTTAGATCAAGGGGTTATTTCTTTATTTGGGTCTTGGTTATCAGATGATTCATGCTTTTTAAACTGATTGGATCTTTTATTATGGTTGAAATGTGTCGTTAGATAGTTATCCTACATGTGGAAAATCAAAGTACTATGATACTCGATTAGGTATGTATGGTTTGGTTTCTATAAAATAGTAGAGGTAATTAACACTTATACTCAGATTGTAGCATTCAATTATGTGTCATAAACTAACACAACTAATTCCATGTCACAAACCAAATATTTCTACTGGTAAAATATTAAATCATCTCTCTGATGGTGATTCATGGAATCATTTTTGCTATGTACACTTTTATTTTCCTTTGGAAGCCCGAAATGTGCAATTACTTATTTCTACTAACAATTTATGTCCATTTCATTCCTAAAGAGGTAATTTTTTTTAATTTTCTTATCTTTGTAACTCTATACTATTTACCTCCTTGTATGCTACTAAATTATAATTATATATTTTTTTACCTTAAAAATTCTTGGAAATCAAAAAAAGAATATTGATGTATATTGTAATCCATATATTGATGAGTTAAATTTATTATAGAGTAATGGTGTCTATACATATGATGTTGTTGTAATACAGAATCTCCTAATGAGAGCTACATTATTATTTACAATTAGAGACTTACCAACATATGGAATGTTATGTGGATTTTGTAAGCTTGGTCCAATATATTGTATATAATCTAGGAGATAAATCAAATAATTTATGGTCCTCAGTGGAAAACCCCTCAATTTTGGATTATCATCGCAAATTTTCTCCAACCAATAATCCTTTTGGGAGAAACAAATATCATTTATGAAAAAGATCAATTGAATGAGAAGTGACTCAAAAAGTGATATCAGTTATTGAGTTAAAATCTATTATCTCTTCATTTCCTCCCATTACATTTGGAATGAATATATACCAATATAAATTTGATGAACTTAGGAAAGAAATCAATTGGATAAAACATTGTTTTTAGGGATTTTCATTATTGTTCTGATATTCTGGTTTATCACATGCTGGGTGTCATGTATATTGAAAAGAAATATTTTTATAAAATATTTTATACCGTTGTAGACACATCTGTTAAGACCATAGATAATGTAATGTCGTGATTAGATCATTCCAAACTTTGTAGGTGACATGATGAAGATGTGTTTAAAAATTATAGATCATAGAAGTTAGTGAAACCAAAACTGACTTATAAAATTTCAAATGAAAATTGATTATAATTTTCCCAATGTATTAAATATTTGAGACTTTTAGATGGTAATGTTTCTTGTTTTTAATGATGTTTAAAAATGGATATATTACTATATTAAAAAATACGAATATTGTGTTATAATGGAAAGAATTATACCAATTTTATTTAGAGGATTGGTGAATTATATGATTTGGTATGCGCTCACATAAATATAATATTTTTTTGAGACATTTTGGTATTGATAATACATTATGATGATATATGTAGATTGCAATAATATGTAGTGTTTTGATTATGTAAATTAGAAAAAAATACTTCTTCTTTCATTGATTTAATGGAATATTTGATATTACATTTTATGAATGAATAAAAAATAGGAAGTGTTGTACAGTTCTGATGAATATACCTATATAAGAGATGCAATACGAAATTCATGAAAATGTATGTAACAATGCATCAGTTAAATGATCAATTATAGAAGATTATTTATAGGAGGAAAATTCTTTTTTCTGTAAGAATTATTTTCAATCTAAATATCCCTCATAAAATAACTACATTGGACATAATGAGGAAAATTTTGATGATTAAATGAACAATCAATTATCAATTTTAGATCATTTAGAACATGGATTTGGTGGAGTTCATGAATGACATATTTTAGATGATGAGCTTCCTGGATCTCATTCATACATTCTTCTCAACTATGATGAAATTAATCCATTTATATATTGAGTTATACTATCACATATTCTATATATTTTTTAAAAGTAAATTAATATTATAATATTTATAGGTTATATGATTATCATATCAATAAAACGTTCTCACAAATTTCATCAGTTTCTCCTGACGAATGTTGAAAAATTATTTTTTCCTATAAGGTTTAAAAACATTTAAAGTAAATTTACAATTATTTAACATATAAAATCAATTTATTTTGTGTTATATTGATAATTATTATTTAAAAAAAATTATCTCAGCCTAATGATAAAATTGATAATCGAATGTCTATATTGATTAAACTACCATTCTAAATGTTTAAATATTATAATTCATATATGGGGAATGGTTTTTTGATTTCCTACACAGGAATATGGGAAATCATAAAATCAATTAGTTGTTGTATTGTTTTAAGAGTATATCGTCATTCAGAAAGTGAATGTCAATTTTATTTCTTGTTAGAAGAAATAATTAAACTATGTTATCAGGGAGAGAATTTTGTTATGACGTTTAAATGACATTGGTTTGATACTGATAAAGGAATATGTGTCTATTCATGCCATGGAATATTTTATATTAAATATAAAATCCATCTTATAGTAAATAAACAATATTTATCGGCTCATCAGTCACATCATATTTATTATGATAATTATTATGCTTCTTTAAGATAGTTATGTGATTATTGGAGTATAATAAAAATAAAATTATGTAAAAATAAACTTATCAAAATTTAATGTGGTTCCAATGATGTGTAAGGAATTTAAAGTTTTTAATAGATATTCCAAAATCCATATTTTCCTTGAAGAGACATGGATATCATTGATGAGACCCCCAAAATTACAGGGACATAAAGGTGATGATGTTATTGATTTAACAAATGAATTTGGAATAGAAAGAGATGATGCTGATGAAACTCCGATGAATGTTGAGGATACCAATGATGAATATGAAGATAATAGCATCATCGAATAAGAATATGGGTATTAATATTGAAATAATTAAACAATGGTTATAATTGTAAATTATATACATATATTTATAATTGTTTTAAATTATAAGATGACAATAATAATTTTATGTTTCAGATGGCTGATGAATGTTTATTTGATATATTTTTTTAGTTGGATGATGTTGTACTACAAAATGATCAGCCTGATGATATAAATTCTTACCCTTGTTCAATAGTTGGTACATCGAGGAAATGTTGGGGTTGTGGTCTTATAAGATTGATAATTCTATACCTAATCCCTAAGCAATGATCATGTCCTATGTTCGATCCATGCATGACGAGGTTTGTTTAATTGTGTAATTTATTTAGTTTTCATTAATTTTCATTAATTTTCATTAGTTTATTTATATACTAATTGGTTTATTATTGGTTATCTTTTTTTCACATTAATTTTTCATATAACCATTGGATTGGGAAGTGTTATTTTAAAAAAATTTGGGATCATGGGTTACATGGGATCATATTACCATTAATGTCTATCTTCATGTGTTCAATCATTGGATGGTATATAATTAAATTGTAGTCAATTTGAAATTTATTTTATTAATAACATGATATTATTAATAATTTGTAGCTTTATGGTATCTCAATCAATGAAACCATGAGATACACTATCTCAGAGGATTGGTAGTCGTATATGTGTGATAATTATCATCATGTTTTGCCTAATCTGAGTAGAACAACAATGTCAAAATATGGAGTCGTTGATTTTGATCTGTCCGGCTGTGCCCACTGACCAGATTACATATCTTCCCATATTGGGGTGGGATTATATTAATATTGTATTGGAGAGAATTTTGAAAAGTGAGCATCATTATGTTGACATAACAAGAGGACATTGAAGGTCATGTATTAAGACAGTAGTCATACATCAACTCTCCATCGACAAGATATGGTATTTAATTTTTTTTAAATAATTTATTTTACTGTAAATTTAAACTGTTTATTTTATACACATATATGCATTTGAACAACTTGATATTATGAGGATTGTTTTTATTGGAGGATGTATAATGTTCCTATCATTAAGGAAATTAGAGGTGATCACCAGCATCATATTTTGGTCAATATAATTACATTTTGAGTTAAAAATAATTTCAAATAATATTTTTATTATTTTAATTTAAAATTGAAATTGTAAGGGTCATATAAGGATGAAACGTCTTAGAAAAGGCTGAATGTCTGGTCGATACTAAGGATTAGTCATTTAGTGTTATAGGATCTGATGATGCGACAAAAAATCATGCAACTCGGTATTCCTTTAAGAAAGAACTAGTTATTGGAATAAACTCTAGATTAATGTCTAAAACAAATTATTGTACTGCAATGATGTCTTTTTGGTGCTCAGGATGAGCTCATGGAGAGTCATTGTCATCTACTACACAGTATAATGAGTATATGCGAGCTCAGGGTGAGCTTATAGATTCCATGCACAGAGAGCAAGAAGCAATCTATCGAAGTCAGCATCAGCAGTATGAGGAGATGTGCCAGTGGAAGAGGCGGCAACCTGAGAAGATGATGTAGTACATGTGACATATGACAAAATAGTTTAGGGATGGAGTTCCCTCCACAAGTTCCTCCAGCTACTCCAGCTCCTCCAGAGGTCCTCTCCCATTAGTAAGTTATGTATTTTTCATATAAATATTTTAATGATTTTATTAATATATTTATTGATCCATATATTTAGATTTCTATATACAATGTTATTTATATTTTTGGGAATATTGTGTTTTTTATTATTTTGATATTTATTATTAATTTTTTATTATTTATTTATATATTTTTAATTATTATTTTTATTAATTATTAATATATAATTAAATAATGTTTTTTTATTAAATTATTATTTTTTAATTTTATTATTTTATTATAGTTTAATATTATGTATTTTTTATTAATTTTATTGTTTTTATTAGTTTTCATTTTTCATAATATTTTTTAAAATTGTTATCATTAGTATTATTTTTTTAATATTTTTAATAAAATTTATAAATATTTTTATATTTTGTATATTATGTTATTATTATTATTTTATTAAATTAAAATTATATTTTTTTATAATGGGGGGGGGTCATCTCATCCCAAATAAGTATTCGTGACGATTACACACACACATTAAAAATTGGTTTTTAAATAATATAGATAAACTATTTGTGATGGGAATGAATCCCATTGCAAATAATTTTTTTTTTCTAATGGACCTTTGGAAAACATAATATTTTCGACAACATATTCTTTTCTGGGCCATTTATGATGTGTTACCATTGAAAATCCCCCATAGAAAATTCTTAAATTTCTAGTTATGGTATTGTGATAAAATATACATGGATTTTTTCACAGGGCTTCCACACACAGTGATGAGCCATGATGCCATATGGGTTATATATGACCGACTTATAAAGTCAGTGCACTTCCTAGCCATGATTGAATATGGTTAATGGGAGTGTTTGGGGTTTTTGTATATATGGGAGATCATTCACCTTCACGGGGTTACCTTTATGAATATCTCTGATCAGGACATGCATTTTACATCATGATCACGGAGTGGCTGGTAAGCAGAATTCTGATCCCATATGTGGATGAGTATATCCTTTCAATACATTAGTGATGGGAATCCTGATAGCATTATCCTAGTGCTATAGGAAATGTAGTGAGATTGTATTCAACAACATCCACCACTCTACCATCGACATGATACCTTTTTTGTTCCTGTACAGGCGAGTATTTTGGTCACCCTAATGTTGGATAGATGTTTGTGAGTAATCTATAGTGGGCCCAATGATAGTGAAAGTTACAATTTAGATTGTGGAGTTCATCCATTAGATGATGAGGAAGGCTGATAGAATATATAAAACCAATGAAGAACATTTTCATAAGACCTTCGATATCGAGAGGGGGCCATGTTATTCTTTCATGTCTCTCCTAGAGGAAAAATGTAGAGGTTATTCTAGGGAGTAATGTTGTCCTTAAGGCTCATCAGGCATTTCTATATCATGTAGAGAGTAGGAATGGATTAAAACATCCATTCCCAAACCCCATAACTGGAGAGGTTTCACATATCCTTCCACATGTCACAACTTTGGAGATACATATTTGACCCACACACATCATTGAATATGGTGAGATGGACATCGAGGATGGATCCACCTTTATAGAACACCCAATGGAAATTGTGTATCAGTAGGAGATGACCCTAAATATATGAACCATCCCTTTTTTTGTGATGTGGTTTCATAGAAACATGCACGAGGGTTCCTGGAAGCGGAAATGTAAGGTATGTTCATAATATTCTGAGTTATTTTATGAGCTTTTCCTTTTTGGGAATAAAAATCTGGAATAATTTTATGATGAAGAGACTCATTTTTTCCTTGTAATACAATTAAATATTTGTATATATATTTCTAAATCCATCAGATTAGATTGAATGCAATTCAGAGTCACATTGTTCTTGGAAATAATTATATAAATATATTTAATAAATTTTATATTTCACGCACAAGATATCTCAAAAAAGGGATAACACTTAAACAGTAGATCAGATATGAAATTCAAGAATATGGTTGTGTAAAAAATGTGTCTTTTACCGTAAAAAATACCTAATGTGAGTTGGTGTAGGGATTTCAGAACCCTCCCTCATTGGTGATGCACTAATTAAATTTATTAATTTTTTAATTAAATAAATAATTCATTTAAACTAATTGATTTGTCTATAAATATATCATTATAGATAATTGGATAGGGTTGTCTCACAATTTCTTGAATCTTATCATGAAATATTCTCCATCATAGCTTTTCCAACAATCATGAATATGTTGATCATGGATACCCTATGTACGAAGAATGTGAGAACATTATCAAATCATTGTGTGAGCACTTTGTTCACCAATAAATGATCCAAAATAGATGTAGGGAAAATTAGTTGGTGTTATTATACCTTTGATTAAAATATTGATGAGGATCAAATTCCTTTCACTGATTTGTGTTTATTTTTTGGCCTTCTCATATACATATGTAACACCCCATGATTTTGTGAATTATTTTTTTATTCAAATTAATTTATATTTTTTATATTTTCATTTCAGATGACACTATAAATAGATAGATAGATATATAATATATATATTAACACACTAAATGAAATATTCATTTCTCTATGAACCAAATTGGTTTGCACTACATGCAATACCAGCTTGTCTTGTGCAACTCACTACACCGACTTGGCATTCATTATACACAACACATAGTTTCAATGAAGAATAATTTTATAACAAATTTCTAAAATGATATAATTATATCCTAGACATAAAAATTTCTGATATTAATAATAATTACTACATTTACAAAAAATTAATGATTTGATAGAAATAACCAATATTTATAACAAAAGATATTATTTTTAAGTAGTCTTTATATGTTTAAAAATACTATGAACAACAATTCCTATCATTCCTTGAAAAACAATTAAATTTTTCTCAGACACATCTAGAAATTGAATGTGAAAAAATAATCTTATTTTTTCAATTCAGAATGATGAAATTAGCTTTGGTGGATTTTTCGGATTTCCCCGAGAAACATCATTTTTTGATGAATAGTGAAAAATTCTCCATTTTCTTTAAAAACTGACTTTTACTTTAAATAAATGTTAATTTAAATTTATTTTAAAATTTTATAATGTAAAATTTGATAAAATATATAACTAATAAGAAAATTTAGTTCATTATAATCATCTTCAATTTTAAATTGAATATAAAATGTTTATAAACTTTTAACCTTTTATCTACCATTAAAACCCTAAATTTCATCCAATAATTGGGATTAGCTTAAACAATAATTTTTCCGCATCTATGAATTGAATTTATAAAAACTGATATAATACATTTTAATCTATATACTATTTATAAGTCCAATAATAAATCAAATTTTTGACAAAATATATAAGTTAAAGTGATTAAAATTATTCACATCAATTAGGGTCAAAATTAAGCTTAATTAGAAACAAATCCAAAATCTTAGGGGCCCAAATAATGAATACAATTTTTTAAAACTTATTTTCGTGCCATATTTAATCCCTAAACCATAAATTCATGATGTATGTTTGTTTGGTTAGATATTTTTTAGGAAGTAAAATGTTTATAACCAACTTTTTATTCAAAAATTCTATGTGATTGCTTATCATTCCATATAAAAGTCCACCACCTATATCTATTATTAACACCTATGAAACAAATTAGGCTCTGAAATTAATTGAAAAATATACTTCCCAAAAACCCTCCCATAATCCTTGAATCCAACCTTTTGGAAGACATGTATCCATTAAATCTTTTTTCCACAAACCCGAAGGAGATTCCTTATTAAGAGGTAACACATTTTCTTATGCTCATTTCTAAAATGGTCCTTCTCCACACCCTCCAATATATTTATTACAATATTTTATAAAAATCCATGAATCCACAATATACTAGTTTTTATGATAAGTATTTAACCAACACATTCCCACAACTCCTTCTGATGGTTAACGATGATACTAGTTTTTGTGTATGATGAAGTACCACCTCACGAAATGATGATTGTAAAGTTTTTCCTAACCTCCTATCATGGTAGAAATTTTTATGGAAAATATATCTATATATTTATTGTATTATATTTATTAGGATCATAAACATATTTTTTCTTTTTTATAACACATATTTTTTTACTTTCAATTTTATGTTAATATTATATTTTCATTCGTGGATGTTTGGACAACCAACCCCTCAAAGTGATATGATTCATTCATACACTAAATGGAATGTATTAATGATGATTTTACTTAATATATACAAAATATATGATATCATCAAGATACTTTAACAGTGATGTATATATATGTGTCTGTATTTTTTTCATTCATTAGGACAATTAAACGGGAATAGCATTCATTTGTTCATATGACCTACCATCTACATGAATGGTGTATTCCATTTAATTCTTATATATTCTATATATTTTTTATAATAAAAATAAAATATATAAAAAATTATATAATTTTTAAACTTCTATAAATCATAATATGTGTATATGTCCTAGAAATATAATAACTAAAGACACATGTGAAGAATAAAATTAATATTACCCAAAGTGAAACATTAACATAGGCTGGATAAAAAGTGGGTATTATAATGTAATAATAAAACCATATATGGTATTATATATATTAATATGGTTATATAAAATATATATAATAAATATAAATTTATTATAAATTTGGGTAGAATGCTTGATATGAGAGTAAAAATATAAGGTAAGGGGATTTTACCTCACTTTCTCTTTCCCTGAGATACATGTTGTAATGGACACACATTCCTTTTATATGTTGTATGTACTGCACATGATTTTACTCTATGTATACTGTATATAAATTTATGGGTATTAACATATCAATTTTATGATATTTCTATAATGTGGATTATGTTTCCAAAGATACCAAATTAGTGAAATGTTTTTTATTCAATTTTCATTCTTTGATAGTTATATTTTTTTTATACACCTACATTCTTGTTCCTGGTGTATATACATCTATTTTAAATTTTATATCATGAATTTACATATATTCATAGTATTTAATGTTTCTATTGATTATCTTTTCTTACATGGAGTGTATGATCCCATGTGAAAATGTTATAAGAGTTTATTGAAACAATATGATAGCATTTTGAGATTGATTATATTTGTGCTTCCATTGATGAACTATTTTGATCCATATCTAAAGATAAATCAGGGATGTTGTTATAAACAATTTATTAATGGTATATTCATGTTTTTGTGCCATAATTATACTCATTGGAACATAATATTGTTAATTGTATATTTTTAAGAAATCTTATCTTTACCCTCTCTTCAATTAGAAATCTAGTTTTTCTGAAAAGGGTTCCATTAATATTCTAAAATTAACATCAAATATTTAAAATATATTTTTTCTCATTTTTTATTTTACCAATTTTTTTTCAAAAAAAATAATCTTCTCTTTTTCTGAATGTTTCAATTTCTATCGTTTTTACCATGAAAAAGAATTGTTCTTTCAACAGCATATGCCATGTACAGATTTACTAGCCTCCAAATAATTGATGATTTATTTTCATGTTTAAATGCTAAAATTTTATTAAATATTTTTAATTTTTTTTTATAAAAATGGTTTTCAAATAGGTTTGAAGACTATTAGAATATTTTAATTAAAAAATTTTAAATCATGTTTTATGTTCTAAAGTGAATTTCTCAAAGTATTAAGGTTATTTACCATTATAAATCTTTTCAAAATATACACCCATGTTTTTTACATCTATGATAACATCTATTGATTTTACTCTTACCCATTTAGGAAATTATAAAATAGTTCGATTCATATTATTTCTTGAATGGTTTATATTCAGGGAGAATGATGCTTAAGATACCCATTTCACTTTCTCAGGTTTTAGGAATTTGAAACCCACTTATTTTATTAGGATATACATTCTTGAATAGATTTTAAAACATATATATTTTCATAGGTTTTAATGTGATGAAATTTTAATGATACTAATTTCATTTCATGGTTTATGATATTATTTTAATAAAACCAATCTCGTTTTATTGGCACTGATATGATGAATGTTTTCTTATATTGTGTCACATGTTTGTTTGATTTAATTTTGAGATGGTTGAGATATATATCTTATTCCAATGAATTATGAAATGATTAGTTGTATCTGATCAAATGGTGTACATGAGTTGTATCTCATTGCTGAAAAAAAGAAGCTACGTGTGTTTTATCCCTAGACCAAAAGTTATAGGGTAAATGGGTTGTATCCCAATACCAAAGAGAAGAAGTTACATTGGTCGAATCCCAAGACTAAACATAAGATGGAACATGAGTTGATAGTCAGAGAATAAAATAGTTACACATCACACATCCCAAGCCTAACTTGTTATAAAGTTCTCGGTATATAGCCTTGATGTAATATTTTCATGTCTTATGTCCATGAAACAAATTCCATGTCTTATAACTATATTGTACATTAATGATTTATTATCTTTAATATTTTATGATCTATGTATTATGAAATTAAAATCATCATTATATTCTATAAAATGGATTTAGTGATATTAAAATATAATTCTCTTGTTCCATACGCTTTTTTCATGTTATGCTTACACATTTCCATTATTTACCCTTACAAAGCATCGGAGCACACCCCTTTCTTAGGTTTCTTTACCATATGTTATGATAAAAGGTTTTGTATAGGATTTCTAAAGGGGGAGCTCTTTATGGGAGATGTTGATGATATTTTACTACGATATAATATTTTCATTCCAATATTTCAAAGGTATTAAAGAACTACAGTCCTCTAGAATACATTTTTTTGATGTACATAATATTCATCTAAAATGATTTAATATCCATGTATGTTATGCCTGGGTCACTATATTTGGTAATAAACGAAAGGTTTATTAATCATTTGTAATCAAGGGTGAGAAAACAATAGTAAATCCATAGGTACATTTCTAAGGATATGTATAGGGATATCTCTATGGATATGTATAAGGATGAGTCGGGATTTGATAAAAATGTCATGGAATTTTAGTTCTGTATAGAGTTAGTTGTTCACTAGAAATAAATCCTTGTCTAGATATTACAAGTAGATAAGGCTAGGTAAAATATGTATGTAGGTGTAAGAACATGGACAAGATATCTCGGGCCTAACTTTGGGTAATCTGGTTCACGAAAACGGGCCATGATACTCATCTTGTTTGACACTCCCAAGAGATCCTCTTGGGGAATTCACAAACTCAATATGAACATCATTAAGGATTTCAATATATTACGACTATAAATAACATAGGGTAAACTTGTGGTTTCATAGATTAAAGAAGTATGATTCAGGATTTATGCCGTATATAAGTAATATTTCTTGATTATATTGTATCCTAATATGATAAATGTTTCTCACAATATTCATTATGGTTTTAGTCAATAGGGATAACTAAAAGGAACCCGATTAGCTTTAATGTCTCGAATGTGGAGTGTATGTGAAATTTTTAATCAATTTACCACGTGGAAATCCCATAAAGAGAGTCAAGAAGGTGGTATAATTATTGGTTATACATCGGATGATAAAGAGATTGTAAATGACATGTGAAAGGTATGTGATGTTTTTATAGTATTATTTACATTAAACATATGAAACATTATTATAGTAAGGTTTAATATCATTAATACATGGTTATTTTTTCAATGTTTAGAAAATATGTATTAATGAAAATTTTTAATGAATCATGAGTAATGGTTTAAGAATAATGTTACATGAATGAAGTATTTATGTTTTGGAATTGATAGATTATGTTATATGAATAATAAAATATTTATGTATTATCAGTATAAGTGTCCATAAAATATTTTAAAGGATGTGTTGAATGGTTATTGAGAGATCCAAAATAGATTTCACATAATGGTTATATTTTAATTAATGGAATGTAAACCATTTATTAATGAATCTCATTGAGATAATGATGTTTGGATAATGATATGATAGATATTAATAAGTGGAGTGGATATTGAATATTACCCTTGAAATTATTATTGAATTTTTTTATATGTCATCATGTATGAAATTAACAACTTCATTGATTTAAATGATATATCCACTAATCATATGAAGAAATAAGCAATCATGTTTTCCAAAATGATTTTTTGTAATTAAGGTTGTGACCATGTTCCTTGGTAATTTACCATGAGGGTATTTATATTATTGGAATGTCAAAACCTAGAGATAATTTTTAATATAAGGGGGATCAATGATAAGATAATTTTATAAATTTATTTATATGGTTCTTTAATTTCATGTTTGACAAGGATTATATGGTTAACTATTCATGAAATGTATAAGTTAAATTTAAGAGGAAGTATTTATGTGTTGAGTTTGTATTGAAACGCATGATTAAAAGGATACATAGAGATTAAACGTATTTCATGGTTGACTATATTAATTATTTTGTAAAATTTTAGAAAGTGAAATAATATATTTTGGGTGAAAACCAATAATGTCTGGAAAGGAGCCGGGTCTTGAACCCATTATAGATAGATTGTAAGTGTTTCATGACTATCATTGGCCTATGTGATGTCCTATTTAATGTATAATTATTTCTGATGAATAATTATTTATGATGAGACAATACTGTTACTTATTATATTTAGTAATTATTTCATTGTCTATATTTATTTTTAATAATAGTTATAGACAAATAGTTATACTATTCAATATTTATGGGGCTTAATATCTGCTAAAAGTGTTTTTAGAGCTTGAGGCATCAAAGTTGATTTCTAGGCATCCATTTCATGATGTAATGGATGAATTTTATATTGAAAAAACAAAAATAAAAAAACGAGTGTTTGTTTATTAAAATATATCAAGTTACTACATGTCCTAATATTAATGGTCAATAAAATAATTACTTGAAATTTGGATAATGATCAAAAGAAAATGTGTTTTCCCAATACCTTAATTTTTGTTGAAATTATGGCCTTATAAATCATCACAAATTTATGAATTTGATGCCATAGAATTTTGATTCTTATTAAATTGTTTGTGATTGATGACCTCAGTCACTACCTATATATATTTACACTTTTAATTCATGTCCGATCATTACTCCCAACCTATAATCTCCTATCTAGAAATAATGTTATATGTTACGTTGGGGTAAATGTTATGGTTCCCACTGTCAATTTTTAAGTGAAGTAATAATATTCATTTTTTTATGTGGGTTTCTATGAATGAATATTTCAAGTATAAAACCATTTATAATGCAGAATAATTTCAACGGAGAAATTCATTAAGGTTAGTTGAATGTAACACACTAAGATTTTGTGAATTATTTTTTTCTGAATTAATTTATATTTTCAATATTTTTCATTTCACGGGACACTGGATATATATATATATAGTAAAACACTATGTCAAGAATTCCTTTCACACAAAACCAACTTAACTATCGCTACATGCAATACCTTCATGGCATGCACTTCCTGCAACACTAATATGGAAAATGTTACATGCATCAAGGATTTTCTACAAAGCATCATTTTATAATATTTTTTAAATGATATATTTATAACATTTACATTAAAAATATTGATATGAATATTAAAAAATAATTTTAAAATATTATTTATAATTATTTTATAGAGACAAAACTGATTGATAATGAAATATATAATTTTAGTTAATATCCTTATATGATTAAAAATACTATGAACTATAATTCATGTCCTTATTTGAAAAAAATATAACTATTTTTAGAGACATATAATATTTATATTAGAAAAACTATAATTCATTTTATAATTTATAATTATAAATTTATCTTAGGGTTATGTTTTAGGATTTTTC
This sequence comes from Viscum album, assembly GCA_963277665.1. Classification (NCBI taxonomy): domain Eukaryota; kingdom Viridiplantae; phylum Streptophyta; class Magnoliopsida; order Santalales; family Viscaceae; genus Viscum; species Viscum album. The sequence goes on from OY728165.1 coordinate 2,053,312,357, forward strand.
AAAGATACATCATTCCTTGATGTGTATTGAGCATACCATCTTTTTAGATAGAAATGCATTTTCATTCAAATAATTTTTAATGATATATTATTTTATTTAAAAAAATTAACAAAAAATTAGTTCAATTACACATATATTAATACAATTTAGGTCATTATAATGAATTTATCTCTGAAATTGAATATAAAAATGCAATAAACCACTGACCCTATTTCTACCATAAAAACCCTTAATTTAATCTCTTCCACTAGAATAACATTAATAAAAAAATTCATGATTCAATTAATTGAATTTTGGAAAACAAAAAACATTTTAATAAATAATATATTATATTTCTAATAATATCTACTAATTTTTTTACAAAAAAATATTATTAAAATTGATTAAAATTATTCAGAATGATTAAGGTAAAATTAATCTTAATTAAAGACAAAAACATAATCATATGGGGACAAATGACCTAAAAACGTGTACAAAACCCATTTTATATCCATATTTAGGACCTAAAACTTATGTTATGTATTTAAGTTTATTTTTATGTCTTGTTTTCTAAGAACAGATGTACACTGAACTTCTTTTAAAAAATTACAGGTGAGTCATTCTCCTTCCCTATAAAAGTCCACCATATATCTATCTTCATCACCCCAATAAAACCTAATAGGATCAGAAAATATATTCCCAATATAATTAAAAAAATCCTTTAATTACTCCTTGAAGCATCCCTTTGGGATGAATGTCTTCCAAGGAAGCCTTTTGGCACTAACCAAAAGCAGTTTCCCAATTAAGAGGTAACACCTTCTCACAAGTTCCCATTTTTAATTTATTTATTAACCCCCTCCACTGTATTTATTAAATTTTTGTATCATAAAGAAATATTCATAAATATAAAAGAATTTTTTTATATGTATTCATGACACACATACATAAACCTCCAAATAATGGGTAACAAACATACTGTTTATGTGTAAGAAAAACTACCTCCTTACAAAATGATGATTATTAAATTTTTCCATACCTCTTTTCATGGGGGTAATTATTATGAAAAATATAATTATATATTTCATATATTATATTGTATAATTTATTTAAGAATTATTAATTCTTTTTACAACACATATATTTCTAAATTCTATTTTTTGTTAATGTGATAATTTCGTTTGAGGTAGTGTGGACTACTGCCCCATCAAACCGATATTATTCATTCAAAAAATTAATAGAATGTATTAATAATTTTTTAGTGAATATATAAGATATATATAATTTCATAAAGATACAAATATAATTATATCTATACATATATGTATTTTACTTTTTTTCAACATGATAATCAAATTGGAATAATGTGGATGCGTACGTATGACCTACCATCTCCAAGAAATGTGTATTCATTTCATACTTATATATTATATATATTATTATAAAAAACATAAATTGTATACAAATGATATTTAATACACTTTTTACCTTCTTGAAATAATTGTATAAGTATAAGTACCAATGATATAACCAATTAAGACAAATGTAAAGAATAAAATTAAAATTACCCAAAGAGAAACCATAAGATTATATGGATAATAAGTGGGTAATATAAGGACATAATAAAACCATATATGATATTATATATAATAATATAATTCTTTATACTATTTATAATAAATTTATAGTTATTAAATAGGTGGTTTGAATGAGTATTATGAGAGTGAAGACCCAAGGTAAGGTTATTTTATCTCACTGTTTATTTCTGTGAGATACATGCTATGTTCACCACTTTTTCCTTTTGTATGGTGTATGTACTACCCATTATTGTATACTATTTATCTTATTAATTTAATAAAAGGTTATTCACATATCAATTTTATGATTTATTATTCATGTGGATTATGTATCAAAAGTTACCAAAGCTGTGAAATAGTTTTGTCTCAATTTTATTTCTCGGAGACTCATGTTATATCATTCACATAAATTCTATTTCGTGGTAGATATAATACAATTTTACATGTTTTATATTGAATTTAACTTTTTTATTATATTTTATGATTAAATTAATTTCATTTTCTTACATGGAGAGTATGATCCCATGTTACCATGTTATAAGGGTTTATTGAAACTATCTCATTGCTTTTTGAGATTATTTATTTTTATGCTTCCTTTGATGAAATATTATGATCTATATATCAAGAATATTCATAAAATTTCATATTCTATTGTCAATAATGATATATTAATGAATTGGTATCATCGTAATACCTTTTATATATGAGATATTAAAGTAAGTATTTTCTATGATATCTCAACATTACCATATTTTCAGTCGAAAATAACTTTTTTTTAAAAAGGGTTCCACGATTATTATAATATTCTACTAAAATATTTAAAGCACATTTTTTTCTATTTTTGTCTTTTAAAATTTTCTCAATGTTTTATTCTTTTCTCCTTACAAAATATTTATTTTTCTATCATTTTTATCATGAAAATAGAATGTTATTCTAACCTTGTATGACATTTGCAGATTTAACCACCTCGAATTCATTAAAGATTTATTTTCATGTTTAGAAGGATATTTTTGAAGAATGTTTTTTTGAAATATATTTTTAGGGAAATGGGTTTCAAATGGTTATTCGGATTCTTTTATAAGAGTATATGGAAAATGGTTTATAAAATGTTTTATGTGTTAAAGATCCTTTTTCAATGTATAAAGGATATTTACCTCAAGAAATGTTTTCAAAATATACATCCAAGTTGTTTTATATCTATGAATATATCCATTAAGGTAACTCATGCACTTCTAGATAATGATACAAAGGTTCCATTAATATTATTTCATTAATGATTTATGATTTTATCGAATAATGGTTAAGAAACCCAATTCACTTCCATAGGTTTCTTGATTTTGAATCCTTCTTATTTCCAAGGATTATGATTTCCAAAAGTGATTGTGAAACCTATCTATTTTTATAGGATATTATGTGATGAAATGTAATTATTACCATTTCATATCAAGGGTTATGATTTGATTCATATAAAACCTATCCTTTTGTATGGGTCATCGTATGATAAAGGATTTATTATCTTATGGAACATATATGTATGAATTTTTTATGAGATAGGTCGGGCATATATATCTGTTCAATCCCTTTAGTAATGTAAAGTTTTATATGATCTCATAGGGTACATGGGTAGTATCCCAAGACCAAAAACAATAATATAAATGGGTTTTAACACTAATAAAAATGTAATAGGGTACATAGGTAGTGGGCTAATACCAAAAAGAATAAGGTACATGGGTTGTTACCTGATCCATAATGTAAGAGGGTACATGAGTTTTTAGACCAATCCCTAAGCGGGTACATGTTTCATATCCCATGACTAACATATTATATTGGTCTTTGTAGGTAGCATTGACAAAATATTTTCTATTCTTATGTCCATTCCACAAATTCTATGTCTTATTCCTATGATATACATTACTAACATTTTCTCAAAATTATCATATGATCAATTTATTATGAAATTCAATTCATTATTATGATCTCTAATATATAGTTTATGATCATAAAATGTTATTTTCATATTCCATACCCTTTTTTGAGTTATTCTAACGAATTTTCATTACATTCCATTAACAAGAATGTGAGCTCACTGCATTATTATGTTTTCTTTCCCCTAGTTATGAAGAAATGTTTTATGTTGATAAACTAATGGTGATTATATTTATGGTTTATATTGAATATCATTCAGTAAGATATAATTTCTCCCAATATTCCAAAGGTACTAAAATATTAGTCTTTGAGATCATATTTTTTTCAATGTACCTAATATTCATCTAAAATGATGTAATATCCATGTATTTTAATCCTAGGATGCTATATATTAAATTCCATTTTCTTATTGTTTAATAAATTCATTAATACTCATTCCATATTATTTATCTCTGGAAAGGAACACATCATTTGTGATGTTAAAACAGTGGTGTTTGTCACTTTTATCCACCATTCTGCATGTTCTTCATCGGTTGGACACTTTGGTCCCGGTATGACTTTGTTAGGAGGTACCAAACATGATCAGACACCAGGATATGTGGTGTATTGGAGATATGATAATGGATCAATGAGAAATTTTTAGATCCAAGATCATTACAAGGAGGAAATAGTCAATTCGCCTGTGAAAAATCAAGATCATGGTGATTGAAATAATCAAGCTGTGTAGAATGGTCGATGAATCCCTCATTGTGGACCAGAGCCGATTTGTAGTGAGAAACGTATGGTGGGAATGATCTAGAGCTATATCTAAAGATTTATGTTCAATTTTAGGTTATATTAGTTACAGTGGATTCAGATTCAAATAATGAAGTCTAGTTCGATAAATTCTAGTTTTTCTGGAGAAATCGCTACTACACACCATGTACAATGAAGAAAACACCACATGTAATCCATTTAAATGATGGTTTAAAGGTTTTATGAATGTTATGGATGTAATAATGTGTAACCATACCTATAAAGATTAAAATAATGAATACTAGGTCTGTAAATTCTAGTGTTTCTAGAGATATCACAACTACACACCATGTACAATGAAGAAAACACCACATGTAATCCATTTACTTGGTGATGTGCTGGTTTTATAAATGTTACAGATGGAATATTTTGTAACCATATCAATAGTATATTATGATCCCTCATGTATGAAACATTTCACATCATATCTTAAAATCTTCAATGCAGGGCACAATCACATTCTGAATGAAAAAAAAACTCACGACAGGATGATCAAGGGACAAAATACAAGTTTGCATGAAGGAACATCACATTTTGATGGTTATATAATTTTAAAGGAAACAAAATTGGCCCTCATCATATGACCTTAAATGGAATTAAATTTCCCCTAATGTGGAAGTAAGAAACATGGGTTCTGATTCCTCTTATAGAAATATATTGGAATCCTATCTTATTTTCCCACTCCGAACTCTAGGACATGTCTTTACTCCTTTTATAGTAGTTTAATTACACTTTGGATAAATATAAATAATATATTTCCCTTTTATATTGTAGTAAATTATTGATTATCCAAATATAGTGATTGAATAAGATGTATTATAATCCTTATGTATAGTGTCTTACAAATAATATATTTATAATTAAATTGTTTTTTCAGGGTAACAGATTGTGTGACTAAGTCTAATAGTAATGATTTATGAAAAAGAAATAAATTTGTAAAAGATTCTAAAATTAATTAATAATTATCATTTAAATATTTTTTTTATGATCCCATCCTTCCATCCACCCAATCATTGTAGATTATAAGTAATGCCATAAAAATTACTAATGACCACATGTCATGGAATGATGTTCTTCAATGACTTGGAAAATCCTCGGGCATGAAATATATTGAGAAAATTAATCATTTAATTAAATCATGACAACCCTTTTGATGCCCCTAATTTTACAATTTAATAGTTTCAATAGTATCTATGAATTCTTTTTATGAGGTTTTCATAACATTATAAGAAGTACACATGATATCATTTTCTTAAAATGAAAGCACCCCTTTAGATTTCAGGCCAAGAATCACTTGATAGTTTAATATATTGATGAAGTTGACTGAATATTATATAATTACATATAAATATATATCCTGATATTGATAAATATAGAACATGATTATGGGAACATCTTTTTATGTGTCTCACTATTTAATTTTTTTGATTATAATTAATGATATTGAGTAGAATTAAATAACTTTTATTATTTATTTTTGTTTTGTACACAATTATTTTTTATGAACATTGATGATGAAAAGTGAGTACTGCATATTATCTTTATATGTCTTGTCAATTTATCTATAATAAATAATTTCAATGCGTGTTGAATATTGGGTTCTATAACATGTACCCCTAGAGTGAAGGGGTTATTTCAATTATTTGTTGGTTTAAAATAATATGAATGTGTGGTCATGTAAACTTATGTTTATTTCAATTAAAAAAATTCATTGCAGAAGCATATATATTTGATTATTAGAGGGAGAATCATAATTTATAAGATATGTGATGATAATATTGTTAATAATAAAAAATATAACATGATTCTTGTCACATTGAGTGACTACTTCAAGCATAGATTGATTATATAGTGATTAAAGGAAAAAATAACCAGTTTTTTTAATGAGTTCATACATATGTTAAATTAGAATATGTTTTTCTTAAATGATATTTATAATAAAATTGGATGAAGGTATAAGAACTAAAAATTGGAGAATCATTTAAAGAGGTATTAAATCCAAATAAAAAAAATCTAATTTGAGTATTTAATATAGTTTAAAAAATTTCTAAACCATTTAAGATAATGATGCATTGGTTTAGGACCTTATTTTAAAAAGAGAATATATTTTCTACAACATAGGAATATTAGTTTTTCCATTCAAATGTCTCAATTAGATAGTATGGTTACGTTATTTTGAAAAAGTCTTATTTTGAGAAGAAAATATATCTATGTTTGTGTGTGAGTGTGTTACAATTCTCAATGATGGAACCTCTAAAGAAGACAATTATCTATTATAATGTATGAATTTGAAAAATGGACCATCCAAATGATTTATATATCTACATATATATGGAGGTGTAGATTAAAATGCCACATTCCTGTACAGAGAGCATGACCACATAGTGGCACCTGGAGACTGTTCCATAATGTTTGGTAGGACAATAGTTGTGGCTATAGTATTAGTCAGTTCAATGAGATCTCAATAACCCATAGTGAAGCATTATTAGTAATTAAGATGTTTCTTCTTGTAATGAAAATTTATGTGATAATCTCTCTATTTTGTGCAATATTTTAGTTTTAAAATTAGGATACAATTATGAAGCAACACCATTATTCAAATTTATCTTCATAAAGTCCCTATGGTTTCCCAATTTGTGAATAGTCCATATGGTCAAAGTGCATGGAAAACCATGTGGAATTGAGATCAATGTAGTGGAAGTAAAAAATGAATAATTTTTCATACTTTTTTTATAAATTATGTAGAAATAATAATGTAATATTTCATGTGATCTACCATGTTAGTCCTCAAGAGTTCTGTATTAAATATTTTATGTGAAGCCACTATGTGAAAATTTGTATATGTGTAAACAGTTTATTAATATCAACTTGTGATGTTAGTGTGTGAGGTGTAATATGTCAAAATGTATTTTATTTTGGATTCTAGGTGATCAGAATGAGGATTTTATGTGATGCATGTTGAGAAAATATAAAATGAGAAAAAATGAGGATTCATTTTCTACAATTGTAGAATCATGTTAAGTGATCTATATTGCAAATAGAGAATTGACGATAATATCATATTAGTTTTTCATTCATTATGATTTTTTTAATTTGTATCATTTAATGTATTTTCTATGTGATTTTCAAGTCTCCATCCATTTAAAATATGAATGAATTCATAAGTCCATGCAAAACATTACGTTTTCTTAAATGTATTGAATTTCATGAACATTAGGTTTCACAAAGTATGAGGGAACTAGAACACACATGTGAATTGGTTAGGCTATGTGGTTCTAATAGGTGGCAAACAAATTTCTATATATTAAATTTTTTATGTGATTCATAATGAATTATATTTAACAAAAAAAACGTTTTTTAAACAATGTGTTTGTATAGAGAAGTTTTTAATTAAGGTAATAGTGGGATGTTGGCCGAAGCATTAGTATATACGAATTGATGTTTACCAACTCATGTATACAATGAATCTTTTTATAATATTTTTTTTAGGAAACTAGGATTACATAATCCACGAGATAAAATAGGAATGAAACTAATGATACTAAATCTAGAAAATAGTGAGAATGTAAAATGTCTTATTTTAGTGTGTGTATATATTATATACATTGAATGTGGTAGGAATAATTAGAGAAGAATTGGAAATTAAATTATTTTCTTATTCAAAGAGTTAAAGTAAAATATGCTTATTCTATTCAAATATAAGAGTACTGGACTAAGATTCAACCAATTATCATTACCAATTCAGTGGTTACCAATGACCATAAATGGAATAATAGATTTAAATTATTTTTTATAATGATATTTCAAATCATATATTTGATAAAATTTAGAAAATATTAGATAAGAAAATAATTGATGAATTGTGGTTCTGATATGAAAAATATCATCTTTCTAGTCAATACAATAATTAACTATAGGAAGATATTTAATATAGAAAGATACAATGAAGAAAATTTCTATTATCAAACATATAAACTATGTAATATAGTGTATAAAACAATTTTCAATTCATGGATATACACTAAACCCATCATTTTGTAGTTGTTATCCCAATTTACTGATTACCATAGGTCTCAGAACATGATATAAAACTATAATAGATTAGGGTAATCACCATCACCTTCCCAAATCATTAAATTTAATGATTCTTATACTTTATGTGTGGGAGTGAAGTCTGTGGAAGAAGAGGAGATCATGATGATTTTTTAGTCAGGGTATAGTTTTGTGGCATGGTGGCTTCAGTAGATTCATAGTGTCCAAGGTTTCACTAGGGACAATTGGTGATATGGCATAAAGGATATAAGTGTGATGTTTTTTTAACTATTTCATTATTTTGGATGCTATATAGGTGGTTCAACCATTGTGTGGAGGCCTAGGAGGATGATTCAAATGGTTCTTTCATTCATGAGGTGATTGAGAAGTTGACCTTAAATTTGTAATATATGGATGAGAAATGTAGGTTTTATTGTTCCTCACCTTTTGATGATAACATAATGTGACGGTTTGGTAGTGTTGTGGTCATGTTTGAAGACTTTTTTTCGAATTTTTGGTGTTCATATACTAAATAATGGTGATAATAATTACATTATGTCTTTCTATTACATTTATAAGATCATGGTATAGATTGTGGCATGAATTTAAATATTTTATTAATATAATCACATTAAATATTGGCCATTTCCTCCACTCGGTAATCTTGTGTTTTCCCAAAATGGGTATAAATTCATATTCACCTCTAATGATTCCTCTTATAACTTTATTTATGATGAACATGATGTTTCTAAAGGATCAAATTCAGGGGTCTTTGAGCCATCTTTTTCTTTATTTTTTTATTTATTCATGAAATAGATATCATATGATCCTATTCTATATTATATTTTATTGATATTTCTCTTCTTTTTTTATTTAAAACTGATGGGTTGTGCTATATATTGGATTCAGTTTTAATGAGGTATCATAATGGTTTATGTGGAATGATGTTATTCTATAATAGTTATGGAATTATGGTCATATTATTCTTCTCTTTTACCTCAAAATAAAAGATAACGTATTGTATGAGGTAGGGTAATTTTGAGTTTTACTTCTAACATATGAAATTATATGTTTCATGGTATATTTTGGAAAGAATTGAGTAACCTTATTAAATCTAGAATCCTCCATTTTATTATCCACTTGAATTGAGTGAATATAATTATTGTCATTTGTTGTTCCATATTGATCAAATGGATAAAATGAATGTGGGTTTAATACATATATCCTCATCTTTTACAATTTATTGTATTAAAAATAAACCACTATTTTTCATAAAATATATATTCAATATACCTATTAAATCCTAGCCTCAAATTAATGTATTAAAAATTAATAATAGCATGGCACACATGAAGTTTTCAATGGATTGATCTCATTGTGAGAAATGAGTCCTTTAAACAGGTGATTATTATCCCCATCTATATATTCTTCAACTATACTTTTTAAAATTATAAGTTATTGCGTAGGGTATCATCTAGTAAACAAAAAATACCATACAATAAACTACCCCCAAAATATTAAAATATCATCTAATAGTAAAAACAAAAACACACACCACCCGCAAAGAAATACCTGAATTGAATTTCTGTTTCATCAAAAACAAATTGTGATAATCCTCAAAGTTCTATTAGGTGAATTACATATAATATACTATACACATAATTATAAACTTTTTTCCAAAAATATCTTCCATAAGTAGATAGGAAAATAATCATAAGTAACTCTTACTCAATTTATAAAGAACACTTCAAAACCGTTATTTTTCTTCTACAATTTTACTCAGCACTCTGATCTGGATTAAGAAATGTTTTTCAGATGTTTTTAGACTCTACAAAAATCCATATAAATCTTTTTATAGAAAAAAATAATTTAATACCATATAGTATTTTGATAAACATTTAATTATTTCTTCCCACTTCAGGTTGGTACAAGCTTGGACACATGAGAAGAATAATGGAACACCAAAATTAAAAAACTGCTTTATATCTTCAATTTCTCACTTATTTAACATATTATACGTGAACCTTATTTATAGAAATTTCTATAATTAATAGTAGAAAAAAATTCAAATAAAAAAGATTAAATATCATGAATAGTGAATGAAAATAGATGTATATACGAGTGAAAGATACACATGGTCAACATACATGGATGTTTTTGATGCTTCCTCTTATATTAAAATCCCCATAGAATATTTTGGTTTGAATTCTAAACACACCCCTTCAAATAAAAATAGGCCTCAATATTAGCATCATTCTATTCTTTTAAATTTATTTATTTGTAATTCAATTTTGAAAATATTTGACACCTTGTCCATAATAATAAAATAAAATAATTTAACCATTTTCTAATTCATTTAAACTCCCTAAAAATTATATTGGGTATCAATGTGTTTTTTTGTTCCATGATGCATCATATTTTTTGGAAACATTGATTGTCAACTTATTATCCACATATATTAATATGGATCCATCATACAGATGATTCATATACTTTAGTAGTTTTCTAAACCAAATTCATTCACATATATCGGATAACGCTGCAACATACAATGCTTCACAAGTTGAAAGGTCTACCACAATATACTCCTTTAAATTCCATGTGAATTTTTTCATTCAAATAAAAATACAAATTCATTGGTGCTATTTCATTTATCTTGTTCACCTCCCTAACCACTCTCTATGTATCCATTTAGCATTTGTCCATCACCGTAATGATAAAAAAGTCTAAATTCAAAGGTCATATTGAAGTAATTGAGGATTTTTTTACTTCATTCCAATTTGATTTATTTTCAACATCCATGTACCTTCTAAAAAGTCCAACTCTATTGAAAATATATGGCGTTGTGATTAATAGGCACCATAGTCTTCCAATAATAATTTAGATCAAGGTCGATTCAGTGATTCTTCATTCTCTATATTTTTTGGTTTTTTAATCCCATTATTGTAGTCATGCTTATGAAATTTCAATTGGTCATAATGAAATTTTAAAAAATTCTTCAGAATACTTTTTCTAAGATATATAGATTCAACAATGTTGTTTCTTTACATAAATTCTAGGAAACTTAAAACTATACCTATGGTGTTAATCTCATACTCTTAAAACCTGGACTTTCTAAATTTATCAAACATCGGTATGTTGTTCCCTTTAAACATCAATCATCAACATAATGTCATGATATAAAAATATCACCATAATCATTCTTCTTGATCTAAAATTCATGCTTATATAGAAATTGGGTGATTCCATTTCCTTGAAGAGAGTTTTTTATGAGTTCATTCCAAGTTCAAGATGCTTAATTCAACCCATAAAGAGATATCATTAGTTGATACACCTTGTGTTACTCCCGTGTATAAAATATCCTTCAAGTTGGTCAATAAAGACCTCTTCTACATGAATTCCATGAAAGAAAGCATATTTCACCCCAAGTTGTTTAATTATCCAATTTTTATGGAAAAAATATATAATCATTTTCATTGATTCCATTAATTAACAAAGAGTGAATACTTCTTTATTGTCCACCTCATACTTTTTATATCCCTTTGCTACAAGCCTTTACTTATAGTGATTGATATCACTATAACCATTTCACATCATCTTGTACACCCATTAGAATCTAATGGTTTTCTGGATATATTGAAGTGTAGTCATATCCCATGGGTCATATTTCATTATGGAAGGAATTTCTTATTTCCTAGATATTCTCCCGCATTATTCTTTTATGGAAAACGGAAACTTTAGAGGCTCATGATTTTCATACTGGATGAAAAGAATGACCACTACAATTTTTTCATAGATTATGCTGAATCTTTTAATTTTTATAGAATACATGGGTGATTATGTGATTTAAATTTTTTTACTTTATGGAGTGATTTCATGACTAATGGAATGTATGTACGTACTTCGGTATACTAAACTTGTGCCTGAGGAAGGTGTTTTGGGGAATTTTCTACTAATGATCATGTTAATCTTTAGGGTCTTCCATTTCAACTAGAATATCGATGATTATTTCTTCATCATTCCATTTCCACGCTTCTTCCATACTAAAAATCACATTTCTACTCACTACTACATCATTAATAATTGTATATTATAAAATTTAGGCTTTAAACACTTCACTATAGCCGATGAAGAACCACATTTCTCCACGATAAGAAAACATACATCTTCATTCTTCTGGAACTTTTTTGAAAGAACCATGCCCAATGATTCATAGGTTCTCCACACATGGTTTTAGCTACTCCATGTTTCCTATGGTGAAAAATATTTTTATGCACTTGGTGGGAGATCGATATAGCGAGTAGGCTGTTATTCCCCGATCCTAGTTACCTAGAGTTGGTGAATTATTAGATAACATTAGCTAGATCATAAGGGATCATGTCTCAAAATACCAATTAGTTTTTTATATATGGTAGTACTAGATATATAAATATATTATTCATTACATAATAAAATTTAAAACAACAACATTGTGTCCCCTTTGAACACACTCATATCCCATACCCTATTTCTACAAGTTAATCATAATATACTTCTTCACATCCAGAGAAAAATAAAATATAGGATAGGGGTGAGATCATATACACTGTTAGGATATCAATATAGAAGAAAAATTCATAAATAAGAAAAAAATTTATGGAAATTTGTTAGACTAAACGCAAGCCTTTTAAACATAAAATTCTGCATAATATAGCGAATATAAATCAAATATTTCCATTTAATTATTCACATTGATATTCTAATAGTCGAATAATCACATGTAATATCTGTAGATTATTTAATAATGATGGAATGCATATTTTCGTACATTATAAAAACATATTCAAGGCCTCTTTCCAAGACTTCAAATAAGTTTTTTTCAAGTCCTTTTGCCAAGACACTAGTTTGTCTCAGAAGAATTATCGATGCATCGAGGAGCTATAGCGGGCTACACCAGTCACTAAATAAGTCCAATGCATTCCTCATATAAAATTCTTGAAACATAATATAAACATTTATATTAAAAATACCACATATATGTGAATAATTTTACTATAAACCATTAATGGTATAAAAATATGACATCCACAGTTAATCATATCATAAAACCTTCAATACAATATGGAAGTTTGTTATTTAATAAATCAACATCAAAAAACATAGAATCCAAGGGTAAAAATGAATATAACCCATAGTCTAGTAAATAGTTAAAATGTTTTTAAATACATTTTTATGAATCATAGATGTAGATGATAATGAGGTCCTGGTAGATACTCATGTATAAATAACTGTGGATAATAAAGAGATTGGAAAATTAACCCTTATCATTTACTTTTCCCTGGTAGAGGGTAAGTTAAACTCCTATATAATAGTTAAATTACTTTCATTAAATTATACAACAACCACATACAAAAATATGATATCATATATGATCTTCTAAAATTTATTTTTTAATAATATTTCAGTACTATCATTGTTTTGGGTGTTAACTGATTCATTTTCCTTTATATGTTTTCTTACATATTTAATGTTTTCATGGATAATATGTATTGGATACATATCCAGATTTATATTATCTTCATAAACATTATTTTTAATCATAAAATGAAAATTAATCATGAAAGGTTACGATGGGGAATGAATCCCATCACGTTCATGGAGACAATAATCTGTACGTACACACAAGTTTCAATATCATTATATTGATGTTGAAAAAAATATAACTATATGTTATATAATATATAAAAATACATTGAAATTTTATATTTATTATTTAAATAAATTATAATCATTATTATATCGATCCAAATAATTAATTGTTGAATAACAAACTACACCATGATGTGGAGATGGTAAACTGCACCTATTCACGTATGGGGACTTGTTCATTCATAGAACAGATTGAATAATGAATATAGTTGTACAACATTTATAATAACTTAAAATAATGTAAATGTTTCTAAAGTTATTATTTTGGTATGGAAACAACAATTAAAGGGGTTGTTGAAAAACAAAATAACTTTGAAATATGTGATGAATTTATAACCTCTTCTTCGGGTGCTATCATTTTATTTGTTCAAACAAGATCCATTGGTTGGATTTATGATCAATGTAAGTACACTATGTTGAATTTAGGACAGTTGGGAGGTTATTGGAGTAGGGGTTGTCTAAGACAAAAGGCTTTGGATGAGTGAATTTGAGAGAAGGGGAAGTAGCATTTTATAAGAGAGGTGAAGGGGACTTTAGGAATAACCTAAAATATTAATTTATTATACAATAATATTTGGTTTATAATGGCTCCAAAAGAATTTAATTCAAGGATATGGTGGTACCATGTCAGAAAATTCTCAACCCATAGGTTTCAGACATGTTTAGGTCATCATATATACCTTATATTTTATATTTAACTCTTAATAAAAAATTTCATCTTTTACCATGATTTCTTGTATTATTATAATAAATGTTTATTAAACATACTCAAAAAATAAAAGAGAACCCCAAGTGGTTCATTATTGAAATATATATCCTCATATAAGTGCCTTGGCGGATCCTTAGATTTTGAGGAATATTATAACATTTAATAAAATGATATTTTTTTAAAACATATTTTGGTCAATTTTGAGACTATTTAGTATTTGGTTTTTGTGAAAGTCATAAAAACATTATCTCTTTGAAAGTATTTTTTTAATAAACCTTAACATGTCATATTAACATAGAATATTACTGGAATCCATAAATAGGATCAATTTACATTTATTTTGGTATTTATAATATCAATTATTTTAATCATTCATTAATAAGGTAAATACATCATCATCATTTTGTGATAAAAACATTGAATTATTTAATGTCTAAAAATTATAAATAAAACACCATGATGTTGATTTTTTTTATATTTCTCATAAATATTTATAATCAAATTTATGTTAAGAATAACCATATATTAAAAATTGATTACTTATTAAACATTGAATTTTACACTTTTAACTCTTCTTTAAATAAAATAATAATAAATGTCCTAATCTAATCCAAGTGGATCAAAGAGGATATTATTTTATTTATAATATTTATTTTGTTCAAAAAAAATTATCCAATAGAATTAGGACATGTGTTAGGGTAATTATAATATCATTTTTATAATTATTACCCTATTAACTTTTAACTGTGGTAAATAAAATTCAACAGTTACTATTCACAGAAAAAAAATTTCATCTTATTGAATAGCATTTTAATAACTGAAGTCAACTGTGTGTCTTAGATTTTTTAAATTCAAATCATTGAAGCGGTAAAATTATGTTTTATTCAAATTTTCAAATGTGCCAATAAGGTGTGTAAAAGTCCCTAAAAATTTCAATAAAATTTTATACATCTAATTTTATTATAAAGTGGCTCGAATGAATTACATTGAACTTATATAATTATTATATATCTATTATGGATTCAAATAAATTTAAATAAATTAAATAATTATTTAAATAAAATATTGGTTTTAAACAATAAAACGATGTTTTTCACAATTTATCAACAAATGAATATTTTAGAAAAAAAACAAAAAATTCACCCTGAGTTAATTTTGATTTTCTGAATCCAAAAATGAAGCCCATTTTGAAAATTTTAATTTATTAAATTTCAAAAAGTAGATATTACTATTCATAACTACATTGAAAATGGCTAGTTTTATTGGCAATGGTTTGATGGAACTTGAAGTTGCGTACATCCCATGATATTGAATTATTCAAAGAAAATCATACCATGGAAGATTGGGGTGTTGCATTAATCTATCTATCAAATAAATTTTCCTTTGAAATTTCATGAATATTACTATATAAAATGATTTGGGTGGTTCTTCATCATCAGAACCTTTGGTTCACACATGGCCTCATCCATTTTAGGGTTTATCTAAATAAAATTTACTAGATGAGTCATTTGGTTTCTCAACACTTGTTCTAAGGTATCCAGAATCTTGATAGACTCTTCACAATAAGATAGATTGGGTTCTAGTTCTATTTCTTCATAGGTGAGTACATGCGCTGAGTCAGGCATGTATTTTCTTAGCACTGATACGTGGAACATGTCAAGAAATTTGGAGAGTCTTGGTAGTATTTCCAAACAGTAAGCTACAACTCCAAATCATTCTATAATTTTGAAAGGTCCAGTGTACCTAGGACTTAATTTTCCCATCTTACAGAAATGTATAACACCCTTAAATGGATATTCCATCAAGAAAACATGATAAAAAAAATGAAATACCAAATCCTTTATTCGGTTATTAGCATATCTCTTTTGCCTACAGTGAGATTCCATGATGTGGGTCAGGATAATCTTCACCATTTCCATTGTCTCCTCAACAAGTTCTATGCCTACAAGTTTTCTTTCACCAACATCATCCCAAAAGAATGTGTGAGACATCACATTCCATATAGTGCTTCATATGGTGCCTCTGAATACTTGAATAATAGATATTATTATAGGAAAATTATACCAGAGGTAAATAATGATCCCACTTACCATGAATGTAAAGTGATAAAGATATCAACATGTCTACTATGGTTTTAATAGTTTGTTCAAATTTTCCATCAGTTTGAAGGTGGTAGGCAGTTCTCAAACAATGTTTAGTATCTTGGGAATTCTGAAAAAAATTCAAGAATCTAAATGTGAAATGGGAATCACGATTAGAAAAAAACAATATGGGTACTCCAAAAAGACTTAAAAAATCATTAATATACAGTATTTCTAAACGTTGAAGTAGTAAATCTTCTCTTATATTAAGAAAATGTAATGAATTGGTATGATGATCAACAATGACCCATATTTTATTATTCTTTCTATGATTCTTTAATAGCCCCATGAAATAGTCAATCGTAATATCATCCCATTTCCACTTAGGTATGGGAAGAGGATACATGACTTCTCTAAGATGTTGTCTTCAAGCCTTCAATAGTTTAAAACCCATAAATCATGAAACATAATTAAAAAAATCCCTCGTAATGTTATCCCACCAAAAATGTTCCTTCAAATCTCTGTAAAACATAGTGATATCAGATTCTATAGAGAAATTGGAGCTGTGAGAATCATCCAAAAATTCCCTTTTCAGATCAAGTATGTTAGGAATAATAATTATCTTACAAAATTTGGAAATTCCAACATCAAATACAATGTCGATCAGTCTCCCATCTTTGATGAAATTAATTTTCTTTTGAAACTCCTCATCATCAGTCTATGAAATTTTAATCTTTTATGTTATAGATGGATTGGTAGCCATTTAAAATTGTATTTATGTTTCAGCTTCCCTGATTATTCCCATATCCATCATTACAAGATCCAAGAACAAAGGATCACATTCATCTCTCATCATGTTTAGAACTCCGTGATCCTTTTAGCTCAAAGCATCTTCCGTATTATTATCCTTACCAAGGTGGTAGTGTATAGTGAAATCATAATCCCTGAGTAGTTCAAGCCATCACCGTTTTCTCATGTTGAGTTCTTTTTATGATAAAATATACTTCAAACTCTTGTGATGAGTATATATCTCACATTTTGACCATAGATATAGTGTCTTTATATCTTCAGAGAAAATATTAAAACTGGTAACTCAAGATCATGGGTATGATTGTTTTGTTCATGAGTTTTTACCTGCTGTGACGCATAGGCAATAACTCTATCATTCTATATAAGGACACAACCATGTCCTTTCATTGAAGCATCACTATAAGTATCAAACCCATCATTCCCTGATGTTAGATTCCAGATAAGAGCATCGACTAATCATCTCTTCATTTCACCAAACCATTCATCACACCCTTTTCCAAACAAATTTAACCCCTCTACATGTGAGCTTGGTTAATGAGTTACCTAATCAGGAAAAAATCTGGAAAAAATACTAATAATGACCTGAAAAATCAATAAAACTACATACCTCATTTATACTCATCAATGATGTCCATTCGAGGACTTCTATTATCTTATAAGGATCAATAGAGATTCCATCTGTAGGGATGATATGAACACGAAACGAAATCTCTAGAGGCCAGAATTCACATTTTCTAAACATCCCTTATTATTCATTTCTTCTAAGGGATTTTTGAATAATGTGAAAGTTATTATCATGATCTTTGTAAATATTTGAGTATACCAAGATATAATCAATATATACCAATAAAATGTAACCACGATATTCCTTGAAAACACTATTCATTAGATCCATGTAAATAGAGGGCACAATAGTCAGTCCAAAAGGCATTACTGTAAACTCATAATGCCCATACATGGTTTGAAATACTCTCTTTGGAATGTATTCTTTCTTCACGCACATCTAATGATATTCAGATTGATGTTTAATATTTGAAAAATATTGTACTCTATAAATTTGATCGAAAAAATCATCAATGTGAGGTAGGGGATACATTTTCATAATTTTTATCGCATTGATCTCTATGTAGTCAATACACAACCTCATATATCAATCATTATTCATAACAATAAGAACACGAGATCCCCATATTGAAACACCCGGGAGAATAAATACTTTATTAATTGATTTTTTAGTTGTTTCTTTAGTAACACTAATTCTCATGTGGCCATTCTATAAGGGGTATTTGATATGGGCCTTGAACTATAAATTAAGTCAATTAAAAATTCAATTTCCCTTTTCAGGAGGGTCTATAGGCAATTCCTCTATAAATACACCAACATATTCTTCAACAATAGTTGTATAATCTATTTGTACATTTCTACCTTCAACGAAACATATATTACTACCTTCCTCCCCAAAAATTGAATATAGTAGAGCTACTAGGGGTGGATCTAGATGAGAAGAAGATGGTGATTCTTCAGCTCTAAATTTAATGAATTCATTATCATCATAAAAACATTTAACCCCCATTTTCATACAATAAATTTTCTCATCATGGTCTAAATGCCAATCTTTTCTATGTATTATATCATATTAAATCAATGGTATGATAATAATATTAGTAGGTAAATCATGTTTATATTCCATTATGGTAACTGATGGATAAAACACAATTGCAATGATACTTGCCTTATAAGTTTTGATTGACAGCTCCCTTGTTAAATCAAAATAGAAATATCTAATTTCCATGGAAAACAGGGATGATATGAAAGAATGTGATGATCCAGAATCAAATAATGATATGGATGAATTTTATGAAATGATTAATGTTCCTTCCACCACATCATTTGGAGCTTCAACCTCATCATTAGTGATCACATAAGATTAGACATGCTCATTTGGTCTTTTATGAGGTAATTTTCCTTGGCGCTTCATACATTCTTTTGCATTATGCCCCATTTATCTACAACTTTAGGATTCAAAATTGACAGCCAGTTTTTCCCCTTATAATAATGAGATGGGTGGAATTTTTATCTACACTTGAAAAAAACTAAAATCCCAATTAGGTAAGTACTAGGGTGTTTCATTCCACATTAACTACAAGGAGAAAATTCATCATTCACCTTCTTCCTATTATTCACATTTTCAAAATGTTTAGTAGATCTCTTCTTCTCTTGCATTGTTTTAAAATTGTAAGACTTAGAGAATTATTTTTCTTTCATGATACCACGTGATATAATATCATCATATGATATGGAGAATTGAGAGACTAATTCATGTCAATGAAATGGTTTTAACCCATAAAAGAATTGATCAATCTTACCTCTACGGTTACATATATAATCTACAACATTCCATTCTAACCATGTAAAGTTAACCACATAATTTTCATAATTATCATTATCCTTTTCCCTCAGACATAGAAATTTTCTTTTCATACCAGCTCGATGTTCACGAGGAAATTATTTTTCTATGAAAAGATCTTTATACTCTATCTATTCCATATTTGATACTTCTTTATCACCCTCTATGTTTTGAATTCTTGATCACCATGGATCTACATATTATGTGAGATGATGAAATTCCATGACAACTTTTTCCCATTCTCTACTCCCCAAAGCATGAAACATTTTCTCAAAGGTACATATCCATTGTTCAGCTACAAATGGAGTTGTAGTCCCATTGAATGTTGGTGGTTTTTTCCTCATGGAGAAGGTAAATCCCAGCATATAGAGGTCCGGGTGGAAGGCAAGTTGGATGGGGGCCAGTCCATGGACCACTCATCTAGTAGTGAGAAAGTGGAGTTACTTGGTTCGGATACTGAGAAAGAATGGAAGGGCGGGGTAGATGTTAATAAGGGGAGGCAAGGGTCTGATTTGGTTGCGTCTATTACAACCAGATGTGAGCAGATGGGGGATTTGGGTTCCTCTCGGTTGACGGTTCCTTTGCGTAACAGATTCGAAGGTCTCCTATATGCCGATTTGAGTTCTGATTCCATTCCTCCAGGTGAGGATGTCAGGGTCAATGGGCTGGCTACCAAAGATCATGAACCAGTTCACTCAGTAGATGAGGACTGAAGCATAATATGGGATATGGACTCTAGGAGAAGGAATGGGGAGGAAATACTACTCCTCTCTACCCCCTCCTCTTGAGACCTTCTCTGCAAAGAAAATGATCAAGATGAAGATGGGCATGGAGGCTCTAAGACATCAAAAGCTCGGGGATCGTGAGGATCATACCATAGTCTTGCTGTTAAGATCCAAAGACCACGTGATAGAACAAACTTTATTGCTCAACGCAACTAAGGAGGAGGAATCTAAAATGATGGGGATGTCTCTTGAGGTGTCTCTCAATGAGGAAAAATATTCATGGATTGACAAACAAGATTAAATTTTTGTTAGAGGCTTCAATCAAGGAAATATCAATGTAGAGGAGTACATTCAGTCTTGGGAACAGCTGGTTTTTGAGTTTGAGAAGTGGATATTGAAAGGAGCTGATTTATAGTTGGCATCCTTAGCATGACATCTATTTAGGGAAATTGATTCGGGTAACATCAAGATTATTTTTAAAACTTCTGCTTAATTAATTGGCCTCAAGTGGATGGGTTGAGGGTATTGGATTGGTGAGGGGTTCCCTGGATGTCCAGATTGGCTGTATGGTTTTTCTCATTCCCCACATTCGGCATGGACACGCTTCAGATGAGGATCAGAGCAAGAAGTCTCCATCAAGGCAGACCTTCGGATTGGGATGCTGAGAGGGTATGGATTTGCCATCAGTTCCATGCCCGTGCATCTGCATGGGACTATCTGTTGAGGGTCTGTATCGCTGGAGGTTTTTCATCATGACACAATTGCTTGGGTGGGAAAGGACCGGTTGGTTTCTATGGATGTTTTTGGTTGTTCTGTTCTCTTTTTTGGTTTTTCACTTACTCCTTAAAAGGGTATTATCTTTAATAAAAAAAGTAATTTTATTCAATGAATTATCTTGAGAATATCCACCAGTAGATTCAATATCAAGACTACAGTATAACCCCTTGTCGTGTACGAGGATACCCCAGGTCAATCCTGAAAGTGCTTATTGGAGTTTTCACTCCTCGATACATCTGTTCTAGCACAACTTCTACCTATTTGTATATTATTAGAGATGTATTTTCATGGAAAACCACATAATATTAACACTACTATAATTATTGGATGTTCTTATATACTAATCCTCCAAGTCTATCGTAGGGTAATTTTCTCTAATAACAGTTTTTCTAAATCTAGTTTCCATGGATTTTACTAAACTTTCTCTGATACTAACTACAACACACTGACCCTAGTTACCTAGAGTTACTGTGTTATTACATTAAATTTTCACGATCACAAGATATCATATCATTAAATTAAAATTTTTTTAGCATCCTTTGACGTATTACATACATATATTATTTTTTCATTGCATTTTGAAATGGAAAAACAAAAATTTTCCATCCCCTTTGGACAAACTCGGATACCATAGCCTATTCCTAGAGCTCAATCATAATATAATTTTTCACATCCTATTAATAATAAAGCATAATAAAGGGGTGATCTTAGATGTTCAGTAAGGATAAAAATATAGCGGAATAATTCATAAATAAGCATAAACATTTAAGGAACTGTATAAAAATAAAATTGAAGCCTTTTAAAAAAACTTTAGCATAATATGGAAAAATAAATCAAATATTTAAATTTACTTATTCACATGGATATTATATTGGTCTAATAATCACATGTAAAATCGATAAGTAATTTCAAAATGATGGAATTCATAATGTCGGAAAACATAACCACATTGATAAGGTCTTGTCCTAAAACTATAAATATTATTTGGTCAAGGCCTTGTGCCAAGACATTATTTTGTCTCATTAGTTATACCAATGCACGATGGAGCTATAATAGTCTCCTTCATTCACATACTAATTCCAATGCATTCCTCATATGAAACAGTTGAAACATAATATAATCATTCATATTAAAACTAGCATATCAAATGTAAATATTTTAACAATAAATAATTAATGGAATAAAAATATCACATCCATGGTCAAATAAATATCAAAACCCTAAATATGATATTGATGATTGTATCATAATAAATAATCTTCAAACAAATGTAAAATCCATTGAGCGTTGTTGACATATATGAAATAAATCCAAATAATATTTGAGTAAAATATAACTTTGTATTAATATAAAAGTCACATAATTTTAAAAGAAAACATTTAGTATGAAAAAATTCTTGTAGGACTATAAGGGAATATTTGAAGGCATTATAATAGTAGGAAATAGTCTCACCCATTTTATATGTTTAAAAAAAATTCTTTCCTTAATTTTTCAAAATGGTCATAGAGTACCTTGTTTGGAAAGTGACGAAAATATTTCTTTCATTCAATTTTATAAAAATTCAAAAAATGGTATAAATTAATTTAACCTAAAGTCTAGTAAATTGTAGAGATTTTTTGAAATACATTTTTAAGAAACATGGACATGGATGATAAAGACATCCCAGTAGATACTCGCGTATAAACAACCAAGGATAATGTAGACATTGTAAAATTAACCCTTATATTGTAATTTTCCTTGGTTGATGGTACGTTATCCTTATATATAATAGGTAAATCATTGTCATTAAATTATACAAAAACCAAATAGATAAATATGATATCATATATGATATTCTAATATTTCTTGGTTAATAATATTTCAGTAGTATCATTGTTTCATGTGTTAACAGATTCATTTTCCTTTATATGTTTTATTATGTAAGAAATGTTTGTTATGGATTGGATTTATTTGATTCATATACCGAATTATATTAATTTCATAATCAGTATTTTTTATCATAAAATAAAAATTATTCTTGAATGGTTTAGATGGGGAATGAATCTCATCGCGTTCGTGGAGATGGTAATCTGTACGTACGCACGAGCGATAATGTCATTATATTAATGGTGAAATCGTATGTAATTGAATGATATATCATATATATAGAATCATTATCATGTTATATTTATTATTTACATCAGTTATACTCATTATTATACCCATCCAAATAATGAAGTATTGAATAACAAACTACACCACGACGTGGAGACCGTAAGCCGTACGTTCACACGTATGGTGACTTCATCATTCATAGGATGGATATAATAATGGATAAGGTTGTATCATATATATAATAACATTATTGTATGAAAAATTTACTGGTTTTATTATTTTGGGATAGAAACTACAATGAAAGAGGAAGTGGGAGAAGAAAAGAGCTTTGAAAGAGGTGATGAAATTATTACTTCTTCTTCAGGCGCTTCCATTCGATTTGTTCAAAAGGGCTGCTTAGGTTTGATTTATAAACAAAGAAAGGGATATAGGTAATAGTGAGTGTATTTTTGAGGAAATTTGATTAGGTTTTGGCCAAGCCAAATAGCCTTTAATGAGTGAATTCGAGAGAAGCGAAAGTACCCATCTATAAGAGAGGTGAGGGGAATTTTAGCAAGATAATGAAATATTAAATTATTATACAATAATATTTAGTTTATAATTGATATAAAAGGATTAATATCGAACATAAGGTGGTTTTGGGACCAAAAACTCTCAAAAAATAGTATTTAGACAAGATTAGGTCACCATATATTCATTATCATTTAGATTTAACTCTTAGTTAAATAGTTTAACTTTTACCATGTCTTATTGTATTCTTATAAAAAATGATAAATAAATATAATATTAAAATCTCAGAGAACCCCAAGTGGTTCATTTTTAAATATATTAATATATATAAGTCATTTTTCTAACTATTAGATTTTTAGGAATATCATATCATTTAATAAAATAGTATTTTTAAAGAAACTCATTTATTTCAATTTTGACACTATTTTGTATTTGGTTTTTTGTGAAAGTTGTAAAAACATAATCACTAAGAAAAAAATTATTTAATAAATCCTAAAATGTCATATTAACCTATAAAATTTGTTTAATGCATCAAAATCCCCAATTTATATTTAATTTAATATTTATAATATCAATTATTTTAATATTTCTTTAATAAGGTAATTTCTTCATCATCATTGTGTCATAAATAAATTTAATAATATAATATCTAAATAATATAAATAAAACACAAGGATGTAGGAAATATTTTTATCTTTATAGTGAATATTTATAGTCAAATTTATCTTATATATAACACCATTTAAAAAAATATTTAGTTATTATATTTTTAATTTTACTATTTTAACTCTTCTTTAAATAAAAATAATAAAAAATGTAATATTCTAATCCAAGTATATCAAATAGGATCATATTTTTTTCCTAAGGTTTATTATTGCTATAAAAAGCTTATCCAAATGAATTAGGACGTGGGTTATGGTAATTATAATGTCATTTTACCATTAATTACTCAATTTACTTTTAACCATGGTAAATAAAATTCAAAAGACACTATTCACTAAAAAATATTTTATCTTATTGAACAAAATTTTACGTACTAATGCAAACTGGGTTTCTTGGATTTATGAAATTCAAATAATAGAAGATGTAAAATTCCATTTTTTTTTAAATTTTTAAATCTTCCTAGAAGGTGGGAAAAAGACGTTAAAAAGTTCACTAAACATTTATACATCTAATTTTATTACAAAATGTCACCAATGAATTACATTGAATGAATATATGTATTATGTATCTATTTTTAATTAAAATAAATTTAAATAAAATAGTTAATTATTTAAATAAAATGTATGTTTTAAATAATAACGTAGCGTTTTTCACTATTCCGCAAAAATTGAATGTTTTTTTATATTACCTAGAATTCACCGTAAGTCAATTATGATATTCATAATACAATAATTATGTCCAATTTGAAAAATAAACTTTATAAATTTTCAAAAAGTGGGTATTTCTATTCATAACTATGTTTTAAACTGCAAGTTTGATTTGTCGTGGTGTGCTGGAACTCAAAGTTGTGTACAATGTAAACTTTTCCATTATTCAATTAAAATCATACAATGATTTCTTGGGGTGATACATAGGCAGTATATGAAACTGACTATACCAAAAATCTATTTGGCATCTTATTCTTCTTCAACATGGTAGTTTTCATGTCAAGAATTTTATGGGTTTTGGTTTTGAAATTCCGTTCGGTTGTGGAATATATGCAGACGTGTATTTCTCCTTAATTCCTTGTGAATTATAAAATTATTTAAAAGAAATTGATCTGTATTTTACACCACTTTATGACCTGAGTACATTATTTTTGTGACTGATTTTTTTCTTCTATATGGGCTTCTTAAATTTTAAATATAGTAAAAGTTGATAAATTTTCATTGAAGAAATAAACCCAATGTTTTTAGTAGAAATAATCAAAGAGGGTAATAAATTAATTATTACATCAAAGGGATTTTGTTTCATGTGGTCCATCAAAACTTGTGTAAAAAAATAATGAGGTTTCTTTGCTTTTTTGGACACTCCACTTGGGAAGGAATTTATTTTTTTATTATCGAATGTACAGGCCTCACACACCTGATTTCTAATTTCAATTGATATAAATTAGTACACCATGATTGATTGGGATAAGATTATGTGGCCACTAAGATAAAGACTCAAAAATAGAATATTCTATCTCTATGAGTTATTCATTATGATTTAAAAGAAATTATTATCAGCCTTAGTATTAATATGTAGCAGAAAACGTCTATTATTAACCATTTTTAATTAAGCAACACATCTCCAATGATAATCTATTATATAGAGAGGATAGTTCCCCATTAGTATGATAAACCCCCTTGTAAATTTTTTGGTTGATTATATTGATATTATATTTCATTTTTGGTACATTATACACATTTGAAATGAAATTCATCCCACCATTCTTCTAGTAGATTGAATTTTACCTTTTCTAATCATGGGTACCTTTGAGGAGTCACAAAAAATCATTTGAAAAATAACTCATTCTATGAGTTCCTCAAACAGTTGTTTGTTACCACTCATATTGTTTCATGTACCTATGTCAAGATATTGTACATCTATCCATTCACTTACCTTTTCATATTAGAGGAGGTGTGTGGTAACTTCTTGTTCATGGTGACATTCTTTAGTATAGTTTTATTTTTAATCTGGATCCATTTTTATCCAACAACCGGAGGCATAATGGCCTAATTTATTGCAATTGTGTCAATGAATATTCACTGTGTTTAAATGACCACATTTGAATCTAGCTCCACCATTTCATCTTTCATTGAAGATGGTAAACTTTTTCTATTTCTGTTGATGGAATTGATGATATCAACTCCCACTGACTCTTTCAGAATTACTTCTTCCATGACCACCTTATTGTGCATTGACATTATATTTCTCTTTTATAGTAAAAATATACTCTATATAAATATCAAGCATTAAACCATCATTCATTTTCATTTGTTTCCCATGAACATGCAATGATCCAATAAATTCACAAATGGAGAGGTTTTTCAAGTTCTTTTATTAATTGATTTCTACAAAGAAATGCTCAAACATGGTTTTTAGAGATCAAAATGTCTTTTATATGAGATTAATTACTTACTATTTTTTATCATTTTTTATCAAACTATTTTTAATAATCATTAATCATGATATGTAGTTTGAGATATTATAAAAAACTTTCATGTGCACCTTTTCAAAATCATCTCTTTGTGTTTGAAGATGAACCCACTTCATTCAATAAACAACCATTAAAATAGTACCATGGGTATCCCGTGATTTCTCACATGATTTATCATTGAAAATATTTTAACATGATGAATCATCCAACCCATGAAATAGGATGAGCAATTACATGTCATTTTTATTCCTTTTAATTTAGAGTAAAGTATTTTCTTCAATTGATAAGGTAGATTATGAATCCTCAATAGGCACTATATACACATTATTTATAATCTCCCATAGTTCTTAAATTCTGAACAATTCCTTCATTTGGATTCACCATAATGTATAAATGTCCAAGGAAAAATTAAAAACATGGGTCTAGATTTTGGTTTCCATCATATTAAAGAGATATTAGAAATTCGAGGATGCCTTGGTAACATGTATATGATTTTGGATTGTTACCTATACAAGCCTGGAAATGTGAGAAGTAAAATGTAACACCCCCAGAAAAAAAACATCCTTTAAATATTTCATTTCTATATTATTTTACAGACTACACATGCACCCTATTTTTAGAAATTTCCATCATTAATAGTTGAAACAACAATTCAAAGAATAAAAATTTAATATCATTCATTGGAAATGAAAAATGATTTATATATGAAAAAAATAGATTCATGGGGAATATGAAGGGATGTGCTGGATGCTTCCTCCAACAATGAAATTCCCATTGACTATTTTTTTTTCATTTCCAACACAACTCAAATCTACTTTTATCAGTCCTAATTTGATGAAAGATTTTAAAACCAATATAATTCAATATATCACATAGAATTTATAATCTAAATAGGTAATATGAATTATAATGTTATATAGACATAGGAAAAACATACTCATAAAATTTAATGTTATAGTTTCCATGATAATTTTAGAATACTACTATAAATAACTCCTATATGATTTTTTTCATGTAAAGAGACAAAATTTTTCCTTATTATTTTATAATTCTCATTCCATCAACATCATTGAAATTCAAAA
Source organism: Viscum album (assembly GCA_963277665.1). Classification (NCBI taxonomy): domain Eukaryota; kingdom Viridiplantae; phylum Streptophyta; class Magnoliopsida; order Santalales; family Viscaceae; genus Viscum; species Viscum album. The sequence continues at coordinate 2,053,340,670 of OY728165.1, forward strand.
CGACACTAATTGATAGATCTTATTAATTGATCTCAAATAATCAATATAAATAATATTTATTATATTTACATGAAACATATTATATTTTAGTATTTATAAAATGACTTATTTTCTCAGGGTGAAACCCACTTCACGTGTAGCATCATTAGAGTCCTTTCAACGTCACATAATATTATAAATTTCATTATGAATTATCTTGTATAAAAAATGATTATTTAATGAGAAGTTTTATTATTTTCTCTATAATTGACAAGATTTAATTTTTATTATTAATCAAACAACATATAATAACTTCTCATTATCAATGAAAATTAAAAAAATGTCAATAGAATTCATCTTAGCATTATGAGTTTTTGATATATTTTTGAACACTACATTTTACCTCAAACTTGGTCATATTAAATTATATATTTTTTAAGATTATAAAATTACTTCCCAACTCAAATATTCAATTACTTCTTATCGAATTTCAAAAATAATTTTCAGTCAATTTTATCTTGAATCAAAATAATATTTACATATTTAATATATGATGAACTTTACATAAAAATTTCATTTATTCATATTATTCATAATATAATTATATAAAATAAATAATTTTCTGTAAAAAAACTCCTTCAAAATTTTACTTACTATTAAATTCATATTGAGCCCCCTAAAAAATCTTCCTAAATTCTTTTTCATTTGTAGAATATTCATAAAAAACATTTTCTGTCTTTTAAAGTTTTATTAAAAATTTAATGTCATTTGAAATCAAAATATATCCATATAGTTAGTCTTGTTGTCATATGGAAAATTTCGAATACATATACAGCTTCCCCTAAAGTCATACACACAAATTCATTTTTTAATTTTCAAGTCCAACTTGTTTTTATTTCAATCTTATAGTCATGAGAAATACTTTGAGACTTCCAAAAGTTGAAAAAAGTCATATGAATCTATTTGAATTCATAAAATTAAATACATATACATTTTTATTTTCAAATGCATCAATTAATAATTAATCCATCAAATTAAGAACCACTTACTCCAGTTCGGTGAAATAAAATCCAAAAAAATAAGCTAAAAAATTATTCATAGTCTTTGGTGAAAATAAATAAAACTAATGAATGTTTTTAATTAGTTCCTATAATCCAGAGGTTTTTCCATTATACCAATTTAGTTTATTTTACACACCTTCATAAATATCTCCCAAGATACTTAACTTCATTGTCTATCACCATTAATTTAACCAATCTCTAAAAATAATATATTAAATTCATATCACATTAAAGTACATCTTGAATACACACCACGTGATAATATATTGATTTTGAGATAATTATATCCCTATTTGAGTATAAATATATTGATAAATAATTACAATGACATTATAATTGATACAAAAATTAACTCATTATAGTTATAGAATTTTTTTTATAGAAAACCAAATCTATGGATTATCAATAGGTGAACGTTAATTCATAAAAACTACCCTTCTTTGATAAATAGGTGTGTTACTCTTCTATCCCCCAATTAAATCATTTTCCAATAACATGGTGGGATTATTTTCTCTATCATTTTTATGTGATAGGGTGTGTATGAACATGTTTTTTTAATGAGATCAGACTACATATAAATTAGAAATTCCATAGTGAAAATGTCTTGAATTTGATTCTTCATACCAAAAAACACAATATTTATATAACATTTCTCCAATTGTTTAGTAATTAAATGTTATATAAGATAAATTTGGTTTTATATAGAGTGGTGAACAAAATTTCTAGGGAGATCTATAAAAAGTTTATTATCACAGGCTTTATGTAATGGCATATCATCTTCAACTCTAATGTCGATAAAAGGTACATATATCCAGATGATTTAAGTTCATTAATTTATGTCATTGATGTATATGGATTACATTATTATTAATTACAATGATATTTTATTAATTTTATTCTACACCACACTGATTTCCCCAAGAATGGGTTTTCAACCATAAGTTGTCATTCCGTAAAAAAAATATCCAAACAAGTTTTCATTTGAAAATCCATATAATATCAAATCAAAAAAATTATGTAACACCCCAAGATTTCATAGTGTGTTATTTCTTCAAAATAATTCAATAACTTGCACTACACGCAACACCGAGTTCAATCACACCATGACTTACAAAAAAAAAATCATTAAAAGAGGTCATGAATAGCATTAACTACATTTTTCACTTTATATAATCCTTATAATTTTAGAATCCATATTATGAGTTTCTTAGTCATAATACAAGAATAGATTCATTTTCAGTATTGCACTTTTATCAACATTTAATAGTGAAACCTTTTTAAATACAATATTCAAACTTTTTGACTAAATGGGGACATCAAAAAAAAATTAAAATGAAACATCCCAAGCTTACACGGTACGCTTTCCTTTGAATAAAACAGTAGCGTGTGTTGTACGCAACTTCGAGTTTTAACACACACCATAACTAATCAAACTAGCCGTTATGAATAGTAATAACTACTTTTGGAAATTATATATATTTTATATTTGAAAATGGACTTCATTTTTGGATTCTGAATATCAAAATTAGCCCAGGGTGAAATTTTGGTACATTTCGGATAACTTTCATATTTTGATGAATAGTGAAAATTAATAAATTTTAATTTAAAACAAATTTTTTAATCAAAATAATTAATAGTGATAAATTATGAATTTGAGTGGTTTTAAAGTATATTTAGAATATATTTTTACCATTCAATTTAATGTTTATAATTGGACATAATTTTACAATTAAACCGAACATAAACAAGTGTCAATCTTTTGATAGTTATTATCTCTTAAAAACACGCTTTTTGTTTTGACAGCGGGAATTAATTTTAAATTAATTTCTGCCACTTCTGTGTTTTGAATTTAGGAAAATGGATTCCATATTTGGAATCAGAATGTTCAAATTGTGTAAATAGGTAACTTTTATTTTTAGACATTTTGAATAATTACTGCGGTAAATATTTTATTTACCATGGTTAAGGGTAAATCCGGTAAATAAGGGTTAAAAAATAATATTATAATAATACTAAATTACCCTAAAACGTGTCTTAACCCTATTGGTTGATACATGGTCGACCATGGGCATCTTTGGGTCTATTTCGGGACCCCATGGATCCACTTGTAAGTGATAATGACACTTTATTTTAATTAAGTTAAAATGAATACAAAAATGACACAAGCATATATCTTTTAGAAAAACAATTTTTACATAAGGTTATACATGTTGGATTTTAGATTATAAATATTCATTAGAAATATAAAAAGATTTCCTACATAATGATATTTTATTTATAATTTTTAGACATTAAATAATTTATTTTATTTATGACACAATGATGATGCAGTAATTACTATAATAGTAAAAAATTAAAATAATTGATATTATAAATACCCAAATAAATATAATATGAAACTTTTAATGAATTAAACTAATTTTCTAGGCTAATATGATATATTAGGATTGATTTAATGGACTTTGTTCGAAGTAATCAATCTGTTATGAGTTTCACAAAAATCAACTATTGAATAGTGTCAAAATTGACATAAAAGAGTTCTTAAAACAAATATTATATTATTAATTGATATTAAATTCCTAAAAATCTAAGGTTCGGCCAAGAGACTTATATTATGATAGGTTAATCATTAATGGACCACTTTGGGGTCGATTGGATGTATATAGTAAGTTTATTAACCATATTATATAAAAATACAAAGAGACATTGTAAAAGTGAAACAAATTAACTTAGAGTTAATACTTAAAGATAAGGTTAATATAAGTACCCAAACCTGTCTAAATTCTATTGGTTGAGTGGTTTTCGACCTATCCCCACCTTAACCTTTTAATAGTCAGCTTTGGAGCCATTAGAAACCGAATATGAATTTATTATAAATTAATATTTCTAGCTTTTCCAAAGGTGCCCCTCACCCCTCTTATAAAAGGGAACTCCTCCTTCTCATTTCTTCACACCTTCAAAGCCTTTTGGTTCGGCCAAAATCTGCCCAAATAATCTCCCAACATCCCTCAATACAACCTAGAGGCCTTAGTTTGATCAGAAAGCCAACCTAAGGAGCCCTTTTGATCAAATCAAAAGGAAGAACCCGAAGAAGAGGTAATGATTTCACCACCCTTTTCTAAGTTCATTTCTTCTTCCACTTCTTCTTCCTTTGTTCTTACCATTCTAAAATAATAACTCCAGTATCTCACATATACTGTGATGTTATTATAAGTATGGTACAACCATATTTAGTATTCTATCCACCCTTTGAATAACATGTCACCATACGTGCGTACGTACGGCTTATCGTCTCCACGTCGTGGTGTAATTGTTATTCAATATAATATTATTTGGATGGGTATAATAATGATGTGTAACTCATGTAAATAATAAATATAACATGTTAATGATTCTGTATATATGATATACCATTCATTTATATATTATTTTAATATCAAAAGAATGATATTGTCGCTCGTGCGTACGTACGGACTACCGTCTCCACGAACGCGATGAGATTCATTCTCCATCGTATCCATTCAAGTATAATTATCATTTTATGATTTAAAAATGATGTTTAAGGACTTGATATCAATCTGGATATGAATAAGATACAACAAACATGGCTTATGTAACAAAACATATAAAAGAAAATGAGTAAGTTAACACCCGAAACGATGATAATTCTAAGATATTATTAATAAATCAATGTTAAAAGATCATATATGATATCATATTAATATATATGATTCTTGTATAATTTAATAACAATTATTTCACCATTATACAGGAGGTTAACCTACCCCAACCAAGGAAAAGTACAAGGTAAGGGTTATTTCACAATCTCTTCATTATCCGAGGTTGTTTATATGTAAAATCTACTGGGATCTCTTTATCATCCACATCCGTGTTTCTTAAAAATGTATTTCAAAACATTTTTACTATTTACAAGAATATGGGTTAAAGTCATTTATACCTTTTTTTGACTTTTTATAAGAGGTTTATAAAGGAATCTTTCCGTCGTTTTCAAAACAAGGTCCTTTTTAACCTTTTCGGCAGAATTGAGGTAAGAATGTTTTTTTTAACTTATACGGCAGGTGCGGTTATTTTACGCCGTTATAAAATCTTCAAAGCTTTCCTTACAAGCTTATAAGAATATTTTCAAAGAAAATGTTTTATTTTATATGGATCTTAAATGATTTCAAAATAAAAGGAGATATTTCTTTAAAAAGAATTTTGATTTCATCTAAGTCAACATCCTTTGATGGATTTTAAGATTATTTGAAGTTGATTTATTATGATACAAAACTTCTATATTGTATTGAAGGTTTTGTGATATGTTTGACTGTGGATGTGCTATTTTTATACCATTCATAGTTTATTGTGAAAGTATTGACATTTCGTATGCTAGTTTTAATACGAATGTTTATGTTATGTTTAAACCTTTTCATATGGGAATGCATTGGACTTAATAAGTGACGGGTGGAGCCCGCTATAGCTCCTCGATGCATCGGTAGGTCTCATGAGACAAACTAGTGTCTTGGCACAAGGCCTTGACAAAATCTTATTTGTAGTCTTGGCACGAGGCCTTGGCTCTGTGGTTATGATAGTCTGGCATTATGCATTCCAACATTATGAAAGTGGTTATTGATATTGCATGTGATTATTCGATTAGTAGAATATCCATGTGAACAAGTAAATGGCATTATTTAATTTTACTTTTGCCATACTATGTTGAAGTTCAATTTTAAAAGGCTTTTGTTTTAGTAATTCATTGCCTTAAATGTTTATGCTTATTTTGAATGTTCCGCTATATTGTTATCCTTACTGGGCATTTGAGCTCACCCCTTTTCTATGTTTTATTTTTCCCAGGTAGTGAAGAAGTAAATTATGATTGACTTGCAGGGATATTGTGGGTTTATAGTGTGGACGTTGGAAACATTATGTAGTTGTATTAGTTTTTCATTTTATGATGTAATGTAAAACTTATGAATATATCTAGTGTTTCCAAGGCTACTAAACCAATCGGTCTTTCGAGATTTGATCTTTCTTGTGATCATGCCAATCTTACGAAGTAATGCACCGACTCTGGGTAGCTGGGGTCGGGGCGTTACAGTTGGTATCAGAGGAAGTTTAGTACAAACCTTGGAAGCTAGATTTAGATAAACTCTGATTAGAGCACGTAGACCTAAGATGAACTTTGAGGATTAGTATAGAAGAACTTCCTAGAATTTTGGTATTGTAGAGATTTTGTGAGTTTTCCAAGAAATACATCCCTGTCTGGATACGAGCAGGTAGAGGCGGCTCTGGCACAGATGTACCTAGGGGTAAAACCCGAAAACACCGCTTTGAGCTAGACTCAAACGGGAACTGGTGCACGACAACGGGCCTTGCTGCACTCTTGGTTACGACACTCCCGGGGGATATGCTTAGGATAACTCTCATTTTCTTTACAAATCATTATGAAGGGTTTATGAGTATATACTTCCTCAAAGAAAACATTTTTATGATTATGGATTATATCCATAAATAGTTCAATTTATGTTAAGTGTTTTATAAGTATGAGATTATGTATTTTGATTCATAAACTGATCTAGTGTATGCCATTGTTTAGAAATGGCGCCCAGTAGAAGGAATGAGAACTCCAGCAAAGCACATGATCCAAAGAGAAAGAAGGATCATATCTTTAATGGTCTTAAGAAAGAATTTATAAGAGAAATAGTTTCCCATGTATTATCATCATATGAAGAAATAATATCATGTGTTGATAAGATAAGTAAAGATTTTGCTGAGTCCTATGGATTTGAAGGGAAGCAAGAGAAGAAAAGTATGGAAGAGAGAAAGATGGATAAAGGGAAGAGGGAAAAGAAGAATTTTCCCATATGTGGTAACTGTGGAAAGAAACACCCTGGAAGTTGCCTGAAAGGAATGGGAGTTTGTTATAAGTGTGGAGGAAAAGGGCACAAAGTACGTGACTGCAAGGGTAAGAAAATGTTTTCAAATGTACAATGCTTCATTTGCAAGGAGTTTGGACACTACGCGAACCTATGTCCCAGTCATCAGACTATGACGCAAATGATGCTATTGGATAATAATCAAGTTATGATACTACCACAGATAAAGAGGAATGATTAGAGTTCTTATGTTGATTATGTCAATTGAGTGTTGTATCAACAATGTACTTGTTATAATAATTATGGAGTATATAAGGATTGTACTGCAGTACTATTTCATTATGGACTTGAGATTGTGTGGAACAAAGAAAAGTGACTCAATAGCATGATAAATTTTTGGAAAATATATGGTTGAGAGAAAGATAAATCATAACATAGTTCTGATAACGAGGTAGTGATTTTGGAATAATACATGATTGTTTTGGACAAATTATATTGGATATTCTTGACTACCATGGAACTGATTAATGATTTGTATATTCCATCATTATTGGGGTTTAAAACATTTTTGGATTGAATAAGTATATCCAGCATTCTATATGGAATAAGGGAGCATGAATGTAACCAATAAGTATTATGATAATTTAGGATGTTTTAGTGTTTTAAAAGAATACATGATGAAGGTATTCATATGCTATTACGGGGTAAAAAGGATCTACATTAAGTTTACCTTCCTTATAAATATTGGACAGTGAGTTTGGATAGAAGTATTTTGGATAAATTCTAGTTTGAGATTAATTTTTGATTACTATAAAAGGACAACCCAGAGGTCGGGCGGCAACCCGTCGCGACTGGCAAGGCCGCAAGACTTGAACCCGCAACCGAAGGGCGACAAGGGTGTATCACCTACCACTATCCCACGAGATGTCCTGTATTAAATAAAGAAGTTTTTTAAAAATGATCTGGTAGATGAATTATAAATTCGTTTATTTTGGAACCCTCTATGAGTAGTATAAATAGAATTTTTTTACGAGTGAATGATGAGTTTTTGGTAGAAATTTATTAATGGATAAAACTCTAATTATAAAGTAAGTATGTCTCCTTATGATCTTAGCCAATATCATAAATAAATTCCTCAACATTAATAAAAGGAACATAGAACAAAAATGTTGTCCTAGATGGTACCTTAAATCATCACTAATTTATGGCTTTGGGATTGTTGACCTTTCCATAGCCATGTTTTCTACCACTCTCCATCAGATAATTGATGGATAGATTTCTCCTCCATATCCATATTTTCCTACATGGAACCCTAGTATGTGTTATTTTCGGTAATCTTCATACTTTCCACTCTTTATTTTAAATAGAGGCCTCATTAATTCATTTTTTGATGTGGGATTTCAACTAAGATATTTGAAACGTCAAAAATGTGTTATCCCAATACCCTATGTTTTGTTGAACCGATGGTATTTCAAATCATCATAGATTGATGAGTTTAAGGACCTCAATTTTATACTTGTTTGTGATTGATGACCTCAATCACTACCTATAAATATTTACGTTTTTCCTCCAATTATATGTCTCTAATTGCCACCAATGTTCTCCTAATCGAGATCATAATTTGGTGGTGACCCTTTCATTTCTCTTTTCCTCATATTAAGACTAAATTTTAGTAACCCAATTTCCGATGTGGGTTTTCCCACAAATATATTTTCTATTTTCAACATTTTATTTTCGAAGAAAAATTTCAAATTGCGAGGACGCAATTTATTGAAGGAGGGGAGAATGTAACACCCCAAGATTTCATAGTGTGTTATTTCTTCAAAATAATTCAATAACTTGCACTACACGCAACACCGAGTTCAATCACACCATGACTTACAAAAAAAAAAGCATTAAAAGAGGTCATGAATAGCATTAACTACATTTTTCACTTTATATAATCCTTATAATTTTAGAATCCATATTATGATTTTCTTAGTCATAATGCAAGAACAGATTCATTTTCAGTATTGCACTTTTATCAACATTTAATAGTGAAACCTTTTTAAATACAATATTTCAAACTTTTTGACTAAATGGGGACATCAAAAAAAAAATTTAAAATGAAACATCCCAAGCTTACACGGTACGCTTTCCTTTGAATAAAACAGTAGCGTGTGTTGTACGCAACTTCGAGTTTTAACACACACCATAACTAATCAAACTAGCCGTTATGAATAGTAATACATACTTTTTGAAATTATATATATTTTATATTTGAAAATGGACTTCATTTTTGGATTCTGAATATCAAAATTAGCCCAGGGTGAAATTTTGGTACATTTCGGATAACTTTCATATTTTGATGAATAGTGAAAATTACTAAATTTTAATTTAAAACAACTTTTTTAATCAAAATAATTAAGAGTGATAAATTATGAATTTGAGTGGTTTTAAAGTATATTTAGAATATATTTTTACCATTCAATTTAATGTTTATCATTGGACAGAATTTTACAATTAAACCGAACATAAACAAGTGTCAATCTTTTGATAGTTATTATCTCTTAAAAACACGCTTTTTGTTTTGACAGCGGGAATTAATTTTAAATTAATTTCTGCCACTTCTGTGTTTTGAATTTTGGAAAATGGATTCCATATTTGGAATCAGGATGTTCAAATTGTGTAAATAGGTAACTTTTATTTTTAGACATTTTGAATAATTACTGCGGTAAATATTTTATTTACCATGGTTAACGGTAAATCCGGTAAATAAGGGTTAAAAAATAATATTATAATAATACTAAATTACCCTAAAACGTGTCTTAACCCTATTGGTTGATACATGGTCGACCATGGGCATCTTTGGGTCTATTTTGGGACCCCATGGATCCACTTGTAAGTGATAATGACACTTTATTTTAATTAAGTTAAAATGAATACAAAAATGACACAAGCATATATCTTTTAGAAAAACAATTTTTACATAGGGTTATACATGTTGGATTTTAGATTATAAATATTCATTAGAAAGAAAAAAAGATTTCCTACATAATGATATTTTATTTATAATTTTTAGACATTAAATAATTTATTTTATTTATGACACAATGATGATGCAGTAATTACTATAATAGTAAAAAATTAAAATAATTGATATTATAAATACCCAAATAAATATAATATGAAACTTTTAATGAATTAAACTAATTTTCTAGGCTAATATGATATATTAGTATTGATTTAATGGACTTTGTTCGAAGTAATCAATCTGTTATGAGTTTCACAAAAATCAACTATTGAATAGTGTCAAAATTGACATAAAAGAGTTCTTAAAACAAATATTATATTATTAATTGATATTAAATTCCTAAAAATCTAAGGTTCGGCCAAGAGACTTATATTATGATAGTTTAATCATTAATGGACCACTTGGGGGTCGCTTGGATGTATATAGTAAGTTTATTAACCATATTATATAAAAATACAAAGAGACATTGTAAAAGTGAAACAAATTAACTTAGAGTTAATACTTAAAGATAAGGTTAATATAAGTACCCAAACCTGTCTAAATTCTATTGGTTGAGTGGTTTTCGACCTATCCCCACCTTAAACTTTGAATAGTCAGCTTTGGAGCCATTAGAAACCGAATATGAATTTATTATAAATTAATATTTCTAGGTTTTCCAAAGGTGCCCCTCACCCCTCTTATAAAAGGGCACTCCTCCTTCTCATTTCTTCACACCTTCAAAGCCTTTTGGTTCGGCCAAACTCTGCCCAAATAATCTCCCAACATCCCTCACTACAACCTAGAGGCCTTTGTTTGATCAGAAATCCAACCTAAGGAGCCCTTTTGATCAAATCAAAAGGAAGAACCCGAAGAAGAGGTAATGATTTCACCACCCTTTTCTAAGTTCATTTCTTCTTCCACTTCTTCTTCCTTTGTTCTTACCATTCTAAAATAATAACTCCAGTATCTCAAATATACTGTGATGTTATTATAAGTATGGTACAACCATATTTAGTATTCTATCCACCCTTTGAATAACATGTCACCATACGTGCGTACGTACGGCTTACCGTCTCCACGTCGTGGTGTAATTGTTATTCAATATAATATTATTTGGATGGGTATAATAATGATGTGTAACTCATGTAAATAATAAATATAACATGTTAATGATTCTGTATATATGATATACCATTCATTTATATATTATTTTAATATCAAAAGAATAATATTGTCGCTCGTGCGTACGTACGGACTACCGTCTCCACGAACGCGATGAGATTCATTCTCCATCGTATCCATTCAAGTATAATTATCATTTTATGATTTAAAAATGATGTTTAAGGACTTGATATCATTATGGATATGAATAAGATACAACAAACATGGCTTATGTAACAAAACATATAAAAGAAAATGAGTAAGTTAACACCCGAAACGATGATAATTCTAAGATATTATTAATAAATCAATGTTAAAAGATCATATATGATATCATATTAATATATATGATTCTTGTATAATTTAATAACAATTATTTCACCATTATACAGGAGGTTAACCTACCCCAACCAAGTAAAAGTACAAGGTAAGGGTTTTTTCACAATCTCTTCATTATCCGAGGTTGTTTATATGTAATAATCTACTGGGATCTCTTTGTCATCCACATCCGTGTTTCTTAAAAATGTATTTCAAAACATTTTTACTATTTACAAGAATATGGGTTAAAGTCATTTATACCTTTTTTTGACTTTTTATAAGAGGTTTATAAAGGAATATTTCCGTCGTTTTCAAAACAAGGTCCTTTTTAACCTTTTCGACAGAATTGAGGTAAGAATGTTTTTTTAACTTATACGGCGGGTGCGGTTATTTTACGCCGTTATAAAATCTTCAAAGATTTCCTTACAAGCTTATAAGAATATTTTCAAAGAAAATGTTTTATTTTATATGGATCTTAAATGATTTCAAAATAAAAGGAGATATTTCTTTAAAAAGAATTTTGATTTCATCTATGTCAACATCCTTTGATGGATTTTAAGATTATTTGAAGTTGATTTATTATGATACAAAACTTCTATATTGTATTGAAGGTTTTGTGATATGTTTGACTGTGGATGTGCTATTTTTATACCATTCATAGTTTATTGTGAAAGTATTGACATTTCGTATGCTAGTTTTAATACGAATGTTTATGTTATGTTTAAACCTTTTCATATGGGAATGCATTGGACTTAATAAGTGACGGGTGGAGCCCGCTATAGCTCCTCGATGCATCGGTAGGTCTCATGAGACAAACTAGTGTCTTGGCACAAGGCCTTGACAAAATCTTATTTGTAGTCTTGGCACGAGGCCTTGGCTATGTGGTTATGATAGTCTGGCATTATGCATTCCAACATTATGAAAGTGGTTATTGATATTGCATGTGATTATTCGATTAGTAGAATATCCATGTGAACAAGTAAATGGCATTATTTAATTTTACTTTTTCCATACTATGTTGAAGTTCAATTTTAAAAGGCTTTTGTTTTAGTAATTCATTGCCTTAAATGTTTATGCTTATTTTGAATGTTCCGCTATATTGTTATCCTTACTGGGCATTTGAGCTCACCCCTTTTCTATGTTTTATTTTTCCCAGGTAGTGAAGAAGTAAATTATGATTGACTTGCAGGGATATTATGGGTTTATAGTGTGGACGTTGGAAACATTATGTAGTTGTATTAGTTTTTCATTTTATGATGTAATGTAAAACTTATGAATATATCTAGTGTTTCCAAGGCTACTAAACCAATCGGTCTTTCGAGATTTGATCTTTCTTGTGATCATGCCAATCTTACGAAGTAATGCACCGACTCTGGGTAGCTGGGGTCAGGGCGTTACAAATTATCCTACAAAGTCCAAAAAATTTAATGATGAATCTCATAAATATATTGGATTAAAAAATAAAATACTCCATATAATCACTCTAATATCCATAATAAATGTAATAGAAAATAAAATGTTATATCTGATTTTGTGAGGATGAGATGTATTCCAATATGCTTCATATATTCTCTTTAGTTCCCACTAAATGTAGCCTCATATATATAGAATTTAATACAAAAAATATATGAGTATAAATTACTTTTTATTCCGCTTTTATTATCATCTTCTTCAACTCTCTATATTATTTGTCATGATATAGAAATATTTAATTAGTTCCTTGAAAAATTTATAAACCCAAAAATTTTAAATCTCACCCAATATATAAATTTAAAATTTTAATTTCATTTATTCAATAAATTATTTATAATTATAATATTTTTCAACTATAAAAATAATTTCATCAACATATGCTTTGATAATAATGGTATAAGTGGTCGAATTTTTCAAATAGTGGTGGTTAAAGACATGACATTAGATAAGTTCATGGCCTTTAAGAATCTATCGATCTTGGTATACCAATTACAATGGGATGTGTTAATAAATATAATTCATTCCTAGGTATACAAACCATACTCTCATTTTTTGTGAATATTAAAATCCTCAGGTTGTTTAATAGAAAAATCATCTGTATGGTCATTATATATGAACATGGAAAGTATATTCATTCAATATATTTTTAAATTTTTGTGTGTTTCCATTACCAAAAAATTAAGATAGTGTATTTTCTTACCACTAGTGAAAATTTATCATTAAATTAAACTAATTCAATATCATAATTATCATTAAAACCCATATTTTTTTTCATGTTACTTATAATGTTTTATCCAATTTTTTTCATCATACCAACATTGTACAAAATAGATCAATATATCAAGTCTAGGAACAAGACATCAAGTGGTGTTATTTTCAATCTGGATGAGATATTAATTTATGGGGACTGTAAAGTATTATTTTTCAACTACTCCAGCTAATAGTTTGAAGTTCAACATATGGATTGATATAATTAATATTTTCTAATATCAACATTAATTTAGTTTAGATTTGGGAATGTTTTGGTAAAAAATATTATATGAATTAATAAAATTCATCATTAGTTGATCCTTTTACCACTAATTATCAACTCCATCGTCATCACTACTCTCATATGATTCCACACAAATTATAATCTACTAATTTTGAGTTTTCTTAGCAATCTATTTTTTATAATCTTAATAATTCTTGACTTAACTGTTTCATTTTCAAGTTGAACAAACACATTCATTTGTGATAACATAAAATTTTGATGACGTCTTAACATTCTACTATATTTTGATTATTCTTTTCTACTAGAATTATATCAAATAATATAAGAAATATAAATTATTTCATCATCATTTTATTCAATGTTGGTGTTATTTTTATACTAGATATTCATATCCCAAGGGAATCCAAATACAGCTATGTGATTGAAATTTGGATTTTTTGCTTAATACATATCATATGGTTTCTCATGAGTTTCTAGTTTCAATAAGAATATATTTTTAATTATTAAACCTATGAAAATAGATTCACTACAAAATATTGTTGTGTATATTTATACAGCCAATATGATTCTTCTCATCTCTGTTATGCTTATAATTTTCCTTTTAGCCACACAATGTTATTGAGATGTATAATTTTTACTATTATAATTTTTTATCCAAATATTTCCAAGGAATAATTAAATTTATTTTGTTGAATATTTTAATCAATGGGTTGTTCTTAGATTTTTTATATAGGCACCAAATGTTCTTAAACAGATCTCCTAAACCATTTCTACATTTGAAGGGATTTAGACTTTTATCTCATAGAAAAATTGTACATATTGGAGTAATCACCATTAATGTTAGTAAAGTACTAATAATCGTATGTTGAATTGTTTTTTGTTATATGAATCACAATTTAATATATACAATTTGAAGTTCTAATGGACTATATATCTTCATTTTTTTGTGACAATTGATTCATTTTCCACTTCTAACATGTTTCAAAAAAAATTCATTCTCACAAGAGTTTTGGAATACCTATCATACAATATTCCATGGAAGGTTTTCACATCTTTATTTAGTTATTGTGCCCAGGTATACTATTGCATAAATCATTCTAATAATTTGAACTCAGGTAATATAAGTTAGAGGGGTCACTAATATGAATCGAATTAAGACTTTTTCATTCATCTATACTGCTGCATCTTATATTTTTAAAAGTTGAAACAATTCAATATTTATATTGGAGAAAACATCATTTTCTCAATCACTCTATTGTTTGACACATAGAAATTTATACTTTAGACCATCAATAAAAAAACAACATTACAGTTCAGTCCTTCAAACTCACATTCATCATTTCCAAACTAATATACTTCAACAATTAATCAGGGAAGAAGCTAATTTATCCACCTTTATTTTTCTAAATATCTTTAAAATTTTGGTGTATCCAATAATATGAGAACAATACAAAATATAATTTATTATGGGACATAATTATTTTAATTCCTTTAAATCAACCTTTAAATATAATTACTTCATATATTGATTGTTATTTTATACACCTTTTCCATTTTTATTATAATAATAGTTTCTAAAAAAATTAGTCATTTATTTTTCATCACATTGATCTTGTTTCCAACATAAACCTCAGACATATTTCATTATTTAAAATCTATTATATGTATGAAGAAATAAAGTACCTCTATTAATATTTATTCTTATTTGGAGGATCACTTATTTTCATTTTTGAACTACACTGCCTTTCCTCACACATAATTCTTGGTAATGACATATTTTTATATCATTTTTTGTTTTTTGATTATATATTACATAACAACAATAGTATCCTATGAATATGAATCACTAATAACAAAAATGCCAATTTTAAATCTAAATTATATAATTCTTTTTATTTCATTTAGATCTCCCTGGATCATTTATGATATATAATTTTATTTAGGATATTTATATTATCCTCTCTTCCAAAGATATAAATTTTTATTTCCCATTATCAATATTGACCCAAACTATTTAATTTGGTAAATTAGTACCTACATTATTAGGTAAACCTGTTTATTTATTTTGAGAAATTTCATATGAGTCTATAACCTAATTAAATGATCTAGTATTCTTATATATAATTTTATTCTAACACAAGAATTCATGAGATTTTTTGAATTATTATATTTCAATTTTTTTCTCCACTTAATTTGAAAATTAATTTGATTATATCTTACTGTCTTCTTGTTATTTGGAAAAGTCTTTTTAATCCAGATATATCAAGGTATTTTTATTTTTAGAAACTATAAGTTAATATATCGTGTGATATTTAATGTTTTCGGATTGACTTTTAAGAATGTAATTTGTTAAATTAAATTTATTTCATTTATCCAATGTCTTGGTTTCAATCATAATATTTTTTTTATAAATAAATTCTTCCAAATTATATATGATGACATGTTTCTTTCATGTATATATACAAAATAGTTATTAAATACATGATTAGGTTTATTACATTAACATATCTAACATTAAATCATTTCATTTGTGAGAGCATTCATCATTGGATTGTTTGTAAGTTAATGTGTCTCAATATTCTTCTATACACATAAAATTAATTTGCTTAATCCTTGGATATTACATCTATGAGTAACCTAACTTATACACAAATATAGATAATTTAACTCATTTATTTTTTTAGAACTATTATATTGTTCAAAAACCTCATGCTCAAAATTTTTCATTGGATAATATACTGTAATGTTCCTAATTCCTCTACACTTAATAAAAATCAAATGAAATTTTAACATCTTACATACCCATTAATTTTATCATATATTTGAGTATTAGTTACATATTTATATTATTATACTCATGCAAATCATAATTATCTTCATTTTCTCATGAAGATAATAGTTCTTCATAATTCATGTTTATATTTTTATGGATGTAAATGAAATTTGATCTTTAACTTATTTTTTGAATGAAAACGATTTTATAATTTTAGTGGTAATAAGGATATTATGGACATTATATAACGGGTGATCATAATTATAAGGAAGAATATGATGTTTTTGGATAAAATGGTTATGAATGTTTGTAATTGGTTTTATTTGACTAAAACATCATCCCTATTTTCCTCAAGGCCTTCGGGCCACCATAAGGCCTTAGAGCCACCCTAAGGCCTTTGAGCCACATAAATGAAGGCCCGAGACACACTAAAAAAAGGGAGTAGCCCCAGAAGAGGATTCAGAGCAGGTGAACTCAATAGAGCAGAGCCAAATTGATTGTCAGAATGAGAGGGTATAGATATGCCATTGGAACCTTCATCTGTTTGCATGGAAAGCCTAGCTAGATGGTCATGAAAAGGTGGAGATCTACTATCAGGTTTCAGGTGCTGGGGAGGGGCAGTTACTTGTAGATAGTCTGGTTGAATTCCATAAGACCTTCAGGTCATGTAATCTCATAAACCTACGGGACATGTAATATCTAAGCCTATAGGCCTTGTAAGGGTTCCCCCTCATCCCATGAAAGCGGGGTTATCAAAAATCAATAAAAATGAAGGACTTAAGGCTATTGAGGCAATAATATTATTTGATTTTATATTTTATTATATTCAACACACAAAGTTAATTTGAATGGGGTAACAAACAACTCAAGTTGAAATTACTATTTCTTATGCTTCCAATAGATGCACTAAGTGGGGATAAATTAGTGTAGCTTATAATTTTTGAGATTTCATCTGAATTAAATAAACCATTGATGTTTCTTAAAACTAGACTCTCCCATACAAATATTAGGCTCATCAAAATATATTAAAATCAATAAGATGAAGGAGATCTTGAAATTTTAAAAGTTTTTCCTTTATGTGTAAGCCTACTCCATAATTATAATTGTTTTTCAATTAGTATAAAAATATTTACATTAGATTCTTTTATTCGTTTATAAATTATGAGGTCATGTATCAACTTGTAACCCAAGATTCCATACAACTAATCTACCTCCAAAATAATATACTATCTCCCAAAATCAAAGATAAAAAAACACACTACCACTTAGCTATGACCACCATTAATTCGCGTTTTCTTATAAAATTGATCAAATACTTCATACTTAAGACAGTGGATGAGGATCATACAATACTATTCGTACATAATTTGAATTTTTTTTCATAAATATAATTTCTAAATACAATGTAGATCCACTTGAAGAGATCCAAATCACTCCATATAGGACCCTTTAATGGTCAACTAATTTATCTTTACATCTAATCAATACCGTTATCTAGGATAAGGATAGGTGGTAATATTCATGTTATCCTATCATTATGCCTCACTAATTTTTTTATTGATAAACTGAGTCCATTCCCTACATGTTGTTGATAATCCTATATTTCAGTCTTCGTAATCAAATATACCTTTCTCAATTTCGATATTTTGAAAAAATCATATATGGTAATGTTCAATAGCTTCCATTGAAATCAACAACCACATAATGAATAAAAGTGATAAATTTAGATAATAATCCAAAAATACTACTCAAAAAATTAATACTTTTATTTTCATTAAAAATTTTACACTTCACATTAAAATATTATCCAATAAATTATTTTCTCAATGAATGTTCTAAGAAGACACTAGAATTTGATATTTATCATTATATTAATTATACTGTCCCAATATTGATATATAAGGACATTACACTACTTATACTGAATACATAATATATTTAAAAAATAGAATCCCATAGACCATATTAGTTTAGTGCCATTGGAAATTGGAAACACATTTTTCTAATATAGTGAAATGTATTAAACATCTACAATACATATATTCCACTTTAGTATTCATGGCTAAAACCATTCATTATATCAAGGGGAAAAGAAATCAAATGAAAAGGGTGAAATCAGATGTTTACTAAGGGTAAACAGTAAATATAAAAAATAAATATAAAATAAGAATGTAAACAATGAAAATCATACCATGTATAACAAATACTTAAATTTGAGTGATTAATTAAATTTTGGCCGTTCAGGAGGCATAAATCATTATATAACACGATCCATAAGAAAAAAAACACTAGAAAAAAATATGCATTATGGAAAATACATGATCTTGGAAAATCATTTCTATATTATCCATGTCTAATTTCCAAGACAATCATAGTAAAAAAGTCCTCATTGAACTGAGTTCACTCATCATTCTTGTCTGGTATTACTGAACCTTATTTACTTACCATTCGAGCCCTATATTATTGAACCAAGATTACATACATTTATAGTCCATAATTTCTAATCTGATATCATTTTCCATTCCATTACTATATATATCATGAGATTAAAATATTTTCTCAATGGATTCCTGGGAGATATTAGTCCCACCCATCACATAATGATATCCATACATATGTGTTCCACAGGAACATAAATCATATCACATGACATGAAATAAAATTGGATTCTTAAATAGCATTCATTCATTTCATAACCCATGTGAAATAAATGGGTATCATTTATTACATTCCATTATAACATAATCTATGAAAACAATATGGACATCATAAATATCATTTCTTCATAAAATTAATCAAACCATATATATACTAAGGATCATATATATGAAAAAAATCATTAATAATGAACTTATCAAAGAGGGAAAATAATTTTGATTGAACAGTTAATATTAAATCTTGAGGAATAAATAATTTCTTCTTTAAAAATGTATTATTTTCATAAAATACCATACAATTTTACGAGTAAATAATTTTTTGAATGATATACTTGAATTTTTTTAAGAGAATATTTCTGGAAATAAGGCATTATGAAATAATAAATATCACTTCAGGAAGTATAATTTTATTAAAAATTATTCTCATACATCTTTAAGAAAAGTAAAAAATACATCATTTATAAACAAAATAAAAATTCCATTGAAACCATTTAATATAAAGCAAAAAATGGGTTAAATAAAATTAAAATATATAATATAATATTAAATCATTTTTATAAATAAATTTTTGACAACATGGATTTGGCTGGTAAATAAACACTAGAAAAACATATGCATAAAGAATCTAGGATAATAATGAGATTGCAAAATTATCTGTTACATTAGGTTTGAATTACATAATATGTTTTTAAATATCCTATATAATGGATTAAATAATGATATTAAATTATTAGAGGATCATATTTATAATTATGATATCATATAGTAACATATTATAACCCCATAAAAATAAATCATTATTACTCTTCTATTGAATGTTAACTGTGTTATTTTATCATACATGTTTTGTCAAATAAGAGCTAATTTGTGGAAATATGATTTTGTTCCATAATTTATAGAATTATATTATGGTAATATATAAATAATATTTTTCATTATATACCTTGATATAATCATGCATTAATGGTGTACATGGAAATGAATCACATCTTGTCGTAGAGATAATAGTGTGTATGTACACACATGCGGCGATAACATTTACATAATAATAAAAATTATGGATGTGTATTTTTTTATATTAAAAATAATGTTATAATATATATATATATATATATATATTATTTTCATCATTATACAATCAAATTAACGTTATGGAAAATAGATTACACCACAGTGTGGAGATGGTTGGTCGTCTGTACACACACGTGGTGATTTTATTTTTCATAGGATGGTATAAGGTGGAATTTGGTTATTTTCTATCCATAATAACATATTATAATATATTTGATAATGTCTTCATAATTTTATAATGAAAAAAACATAGTAAGTTGAAGTATAAAAATAAATTATATTGAGAGAGTCGGTAAATGAGATTTATTCTTCTTCGACGATCTCCCTCAAGATCCCCTCTTAGGGACATTAGAGTAAGTATTTTGAGAAGACTAAAACCTCTAAAATATTTTTAATGAATTTGATAAGGTAAATGGGTAGGGTTTACTGATATTTAAGGATCAATGATTTGTTAACAAATGGGGGAGGATGTTCCCTTTTATAATTAAAATGAGGGGCACTTTTTGAATCTCAAAAAATAATAAATTATAATAAACCCAAAACCCATAAAACCACCAAAATGTCACATATTCAAATAAAAATGAGATAAGATTTTAACTTCATCAGCCAATAAATTATAGAAAAGTGTTTAATTCAATGTAGACATTATCATTCTAATGAACACTTATTTATTCTATTTTAGTTTTAACTATGGTAAAAAATAATTCCATATTAAAATGGAATAATTTTTACTTATTTTATGTCAATTAGTGAATTAATTAACCATTTACCAAATTTTGTACCATATAATAATTAATTTATATTTTTTTTAAATATGATATTATTTTAAAATAATTTAATAAAACATTTTTTTGAAAAACATTCAATATAGTCAATTTTGACACTATTCAATTAATTGATTTTTAAAAATATTAATATAACATTTTAAGTTCAAAGAAGTATTGTATTATATTCCATATTTGTCTAGGTAGTCCATTAGGTTCATTAGGTATATTATTTATCCAAAATTATATTTATTTTAAATTTTCTAATAATATGTATTTGATATTTCCATTTCATAATTAATTACTACATCAAATTTGTGTAATAATTTAATATACATATTTTTCATTAAATATTTTTTTAAAAAAATTTAATGAATATATATCTGATAGATTATTTAATAATACTTATAGTCGAATACAACATATAGATAATCCAAGATTAAAAATTGAATATTTATTAAAACATGTATGTGATAACTTCAACATTACATTGATAAAATTTTAGAAACGTGACAATATTTTCCATATAGATCCAAATGGTCAATAACTCAAACCGTGGAAGCTTATGGTTGATATATACACCTCCAATAATATTTTTTCAAAGGTTTTTCTCTTTTAAGGATAATTATCATTTCAATTATAATTATTTTATTGATTTTTCATCATTTAAATAATTTCAACATCATCATTATGTTAGTCATTAAGGTAATTAATTATATCCTAAAAATTAAAAATAAATTAAAATTATAAAGGAAAAAATTATCTTTCAAATGAGTATTTATCGATGAAAAAATCTTCTATATAATATTATATTAAAAATGATATAGTTATGAAAATTTATGTTATATATATTTATCATTTCATTGAATAACATATATTAAATTTTCTAGTCTCATCCAAGAGGCTTCCAAATAATTACATTTGAACATAAGGATGATTTCAGTCATGAAAAACCATAAAATGATATTATTACAAGTGTTATGGGGATTTTATAATTTTTTTTATCTTTAATCACTTGCTTTACAATATTTACCGTATTAATAAAAAATTACATATGGTAGTATTTATGAGCTCCAAAAGTAAAAGATATATATTTAAATAATTTATACCATCTAATTTTTAATATTTAATCTCTTTGATAAAATTAAAAACACTATTTTTGTAGTTATTATCTTAAAAGTAATGCCATTATCGAAATGTTAAAACATGTTTTTAATGTTTAAACAAGAAAAATATTGAAATGTTTTTCCATCTAGATAAATTTAAAATTAATTAAAATGAACAATATTTTATTAAATTGTATAAATATAATAAATTTATACATTTAAACCATAATAATATATAATTTAATACAATAAGTAAATTTTATGAAGAAGTAGTTTTTAATTAAGATGCATTATTTTTTTACTATTCGTCAAAACATAAAACTTATCGGAAAAATATGAAAAAATCCTAAAATTAAATTTCGATACACATATTTAAAATAAAGAGTTTATTTATTTATATAGAATATTAAATCCTATTAAACACTATATTTGGAATGTTTGTGGCCTTAAAATGCATCAAAGAAGGTTTTTTTGAAAAATACTTCTTATATCCGAAAATTCAATTTGTTTTTGTATCATGTATAGAAAAAATATAATATTAATTTTAAAAATATTTATATATATATATATATATTAAATTAATAAATTTCATCAATAGTGATTGTATTATTTTATAAACTCACTTATTTGAATTTAAATAGTTTTTGAGAAAAAAACATTTCTTTTTATTTGAAAAGGGATTTCTTTTCATATATAATTAATTATAGGCCAATGATTTAATTATATATACATGTGTAAATAATGTTTTAATATTTATGTTAATACTATTCAGTCCATCCGTTACAATTTATGGGTTATATGTTAACATTATAATATGTTGTTGTTTCCCAAAACTCAATCTTCCGTTAAATGATTTCTATTAAAATGACATAAAATTGTGTGTAACTCATGCTAAGAATAGTGTTGTGTATACCCTAAGATAAGATGGTGTTTCATAGAGCACAAAAATTTCATCATGTATCATAAAACACAAGACATTAAAAAATAATAAAATATATTTAATACCAATTTCGGGGTGTTACATTCTACCCCCCTACAATGGAGTTTTCCGTCAAAATTCATCTAGGATAACAAAGGGTTAATACATGAATGATTCATTCATAGAAACCCACTTCATAAAACAAAGACTAAAATTCTCTTTTAAAATGAAATAGTTAGAAAATAAATTCTACCCAAATTACAACATATATAGGTATCCACATAGGAGAGCATATGTGAAGATTTGGTGGTGGATGAAAAACATAAATAATCAAAGAGATATATAAATATCACTGGTCAAATGAAATTCAATGATCAAGTGAATGTTAAAAATCAGAAAACCATAAACTAAAGAATTATGAAAATTTTTCTTGATATCATAAAAATGATGATAATAGGACATCCTTTTACATCACGCACCATTTTCATTATTTGGAATAATTTTCATGAGAATATATAAATAATTTATTTCATCACAATCTATCAATTTTATTGTGCCTTCATTAATTCCCCGTTAATATTTATTCAATGAAATAATGGTCAATTTATCACTATTGAAGCTTTGTAAAATCATGAGATCCCTAAAAATAATGGTTGTTCATTCTTGCTGTTTTAACCACAAAAAAGGTTAGCACAAGTTATCAATTATTCATAAGTCCACCTATGGTGAGCTAGTCATTTATTCCCACAAGCATCACATAATGTTTAACAAAATAATTACATGAATTTAGAACTTTACAACCTTCTAAATGTTGAAAATTCAAAACATTAAAAAATGGATCAATAAATCATCTTATAATTTATCCCCTATATATCATAAGGTATATATTTTTGGTCACATTCCATGAATGTGGATTCCTTCATCATTTATTCTCTTGATTCATGGTAATGTCATAAATTACCATATATTCATGTTTTTTAATATAATGATCATTAGATATATTTCATATGTCCTAACTAGTTGTATAATCTAACCATTGTATAATAACACTCTAAAATAAAATCCATATTTAGGTTCTAGAAATAATTATCCTCCATTTATTTATTCATATAAAAAAATATGTATCCAAACACCATTATCTTATCACAAGGGATGTATTAAGAGATATATTTCTCTTAATCATGTGTTATTTAAATATACCACCTTACCCTTACATCACTTTTCTAGTTGTTTATAACTATTCAACAAATCCTTTCTAATCCTTCAAGAAGAATATATTATTAAATCACATATATATTTCATTATTTTTATAACATAATATTTAAACTCTGAAAAATATACACCTAAATCAACCAAAATTATTCATCAACCATTAATTAGGATTCATCATCTTATTCTTTACTAAAATATGAATCATTTTATAATTTTCATCCTCTTTAATATAACCAAGCTTATTAGGCTTCATGTAAAAAATAATGCTAGAACATCCCCTGAATTTTACATGATGTTTACAATATCTATAATTTATTTAGCATAACCAATTCTTGTACCACCTTCATTATTCTCGTCTTTATATTTTCAATTAGGAAATAAATTTTCCAAATTGAAACACTTTCAAAATATAAAACATTCAATGTTAACAGTGTTCTATCTTGTTTTTGATATTGACTATAACTATGAAGAAAAGTCTAAGGAATAATTATGAAATATGAAAATCACATAACCATGGAAAATTACATATAATATTTCAATCAATGACACCATTGGTTTAATGCTATGTTTTTCATTATTGTTTCTAAAATTCTATGATTGTAACATATAGTTAGCCCTATCCTTAGGACATCCCTAGACATATCCTTATAAATCAATATAGTGATATCACTAATGTTTTTGCATCCTAGTTTCAAAATGATAACTAAACCTCCCCTCATATACCAATTTTAATGACCCTAGATTTATGTAAATGGACATTACAATACTTTTATGGAATATATAATACATTACACAAACAAACGCCCATAGATGGTATTAGTTTAGTAGATTCTGAAACTGGGAACAAGTTATTCTATTTTAGAGAAAAGACTTCAACATCTCCCCTAAAGATATTCAACTTTAGTTGTCTTACCTATAACGTACATTTATATCCTTGGGAAAATAAATCATATTAAAATGGTGATATTATATTCTCAGTAATAATAATTATGGAAAATATCAAACAAAACAAGAACCTATGAATTTAAAAACAAAATTATGTTTTGAAAATCATACCATGTATAACATATATAAAACTCATGAGTCAAGAAATAAATCATGGTAGTTTATATGGCTATAATCATAAATGACCATGAAACATGAGGAAACAACATTATCATAAAAAAGGAATTGTGGAAAACACATAAGCATTAAAAACCATTTCCATATTAGCCCTGTATAATTTATAAGACAATCATAGTGGAAAACAACCTTACTAAATCGAGTTCAGTACTCATTATTTCCCTATATTACTGAAATAGGTTTACTTACTGTTTTATCCCGATATTACTAAACTAGTTTAACTTATCCACTCCATCCTTGTATTACTTAACTAGGATCATTTCCCATTTATTTCATATCTATCTCAAGGGATATTAATATTTACCCAATACATTGGAGGGACACACATGTCCCACCCATCACATTATGAAAAATGTACATATGTGTTCCATAAGAACATTATTATATCATGACCCTTGGAATGAAATGGGATTCATAAACATAATTTAATTAATTACATAACCGATGGAAAAGTAATGGTTCTCAAATATATCATTCCCTTTTAACATAATCAATTAAAAATATATGTATTTAATAAGTATCATTTATTAATAAAAATAATAAAAAAAAATTGATAAAATTGTGATAGTATACTTGATACATATCCTTATTAAATAATTTTTACATATAAGAAAAAAAAATTAATAGAACACCTGATATTAATTCCCAATGAAAATTTACTTTCTTCTTTGAAATTTTTTTAATTTTCCTAAAATACCATGAAATTAAAAAAGAAAATGATTTCTTGGAAAATAAACATGAAATACTATGATGTAATATTAAAGGAAACAAGTCATCATGAAATCATAAAAATCACTTCATATAGTATAAGATAAAAAATGATTCTCTTAACATTTTTTAAAAAAGTAAAAAATGTACCTCGTTTGGACTACAAAACAATGATTCATTTAAAACAATATAGTAAAAAGTCAAAAAGGGTAAAAAAAACATTAAAATGCCATGTTTGAATAGTAAAACATTTTATCAAATGAATTTTAGAAAACATGGTCGTGGATGATAAAGAATCCCCAATTAAAATTTATGTATAAACATTCTCGGATAATAATGAGATTTTGAAATTATTCCTTACCTTTGGATTAAATTACATCATAAATATTTTAATTTCCTTTATAATGCATTAAAAAATGTTGCTAACTTATTCAAGAATCATATTTATATTTATGACATCATATATGATCAATGAATAACTCTTTTAATAATATCTCAATTCTACTCTTCTTTTCGATGTTAACTTCATTATTTTCTCTTTAATTTTTTATCATATAAGTCCTTATTATTGTAAATAAGTTTTATTTAAACCATTTATAGAATTATATTAAGGTAATATATATCATAATTATTAATTTTATACCTTTATATAATAATTCATAAATTATGGACATTGAAATTAATCACAACACGACATGGAGATTGTAGGTCGTACATACAAATGAATAATTCAATCATTTCCTTTATAAAAAAAAGTATAAAAGTGAATGATATATTTGTTGTAATGGAATCGTTATGATTTTATAATCACTGGATATTTATATTATTTTCATTATAATACCTGTAAAATTAATTTTGTGAAAAATAGATTAACCTTGATGGGGAGACTGTAGGTCCTATGTACACAAATGTTGTGATTTTATTTTTTTGGAATGGCTAGAAGGTGGAATATAGTTGTTACATAATCATAGTAAAATCTCAGAATATATTTGATAATGGAATTATTTTTTAATAATAGAACAACATATCAATTATAAGTAGAATATAAAATTATCTTGAGTGAGTCGATAAAGGATATTACCTCTTCTTCGACGATCTCCCTCTACATCTCCACTTAGGGACACTAGACTAGGTCTTTTGTGAAGTTAAAAACCTCTAAAAGATGTATATGAATCTTGATAAGGTACTTACTTAGGGTATCATAGATATTTCAGGATCATTTATTTGTGAATAAATTGTGGTGGTGTTGCAAATTTATAATTGATGCGAGGGTTACTTTTGGAATCCCCAAAAAATAATTTATAATTGATTTGAGGGTCACTTTTGGAATCTTCCAAAATATTAATTTATAATAAAATCAAACCCCATCCAAAAAACTCCATAATTTATTTTTTAAAGATGAAATTAGCTAATGTTTTAATATCATCAATGAATAAATTTTATACATGTAATTCTATAAATTTTAACCGTATAATTTTAATTAACCATGGGTTATACTATTTTAATTTTAACTATGGTAAATAAAACATTCAATATTAAATTAGTGTACTTTTTAATGATTTGATGTTAATTAAGTCATAATTGAATAATTTATAACACTTAATATCATATCATAATTAATTTATATTTTTACTAAATGTATTATTATTTTTAAATAATTTAATAATACATTATACTAAGAAACAATCAATTGTGTTCTGTTTTACATTATTACATTTATTTGTTTTCTAAAATTTTAATATTAGTATTAATCCTCAGAATAATATTTTATTATGTTCCTTAAAAATCTAGTTAATCTATAAAATAAATTAGATATATTATGTACCCCAAATTAATTTTTTTATAATATTCTAATAGCATTTATTTGAAATTTTGATAATAAAATAATAACTACATAAGTTACTTGTAATTAAAGAATATACTAATTTGATGAATAACATTTAAAAATATACTAATACGATTAATATATATCCTCTAGATTTTATAATAATACTTATAGTTTAATATATATATTCTCTAAAATCCAACAATTTTTTTTTATATTTATTAAAACAAGAATTTGACAACGTTAACATTACATTAGATAAAATATTTTAAGTGACATAATCCATTCAATGTGGCTCAAAATTGTCAATAAATCGAAACATGGTTGATTTTGGTTGAGATATATTAAACCAATAATATTTGGTCCTTTTTTTGGTATTTTAATGGGTATTATCTTTTTAGATAAAATTATTTTATTGTTTTTTCATCAATTAAATAATTTTTTGCATCATCATTCTATAATATATTAAGGTAAATATTTATATGATAAAAATTAAAAATAAATTACCATGATAAATATATACCTTTTAGATTTAAAATGAGTATTTATAGTATAAATTATATTCGGTGTAATCTAATATTAAAAATTATATCATTATTAAAATTTGAGTACTATATATTTAACATTTCTATAAATAAAATATATAAATTGTTCAAATCTCATCCAAGTGGTTTTCAAAGGATAAAATTTCAACCAAATGATACATTAGGTCAAAAATACACATCTATTGATGTTATGAACTGTTTTAGGGTAAATATATAATATTAATTTGACCTTTAATTACCAGATTTACCTTTTAGCATAATGATAAAAAGTGGATGAATTTACTTGTCAAATTGCCCAAAAATTAAATAAATATATTAAAAAAATTGACAACAAATGACTTTAAATGTGGAATCTGTTTTTCAAAATTCATAAAAATGATATTTTAGAAATTAATTTAAAATTAATACTTTTTTTTGAATTAGAAAAAGGTTTTAGAAGATAAAACATGCAATAGATAAATAAGTTTTACATCTAAAATCAATGTAACATTAAATACAATGACCAATATTATAATTATTGATAAAAATATATTCTATTTATACTTTAAAACCATTCAAGTATATAATTTAAAACTATATATATATATTTATATTTTAAAATTAGTTTTCAAATGAAATGCATTATTTAATTTACGATACATCGAAATGTGAAACTTCTAGGAAAAATACCAAAAATTCATCCAATGAAAATTTAAATACTATAATTTAATAAGAAATAAGTTTATTTTGTCAAATATAATATTGAAAACACTATAAAATAAGATTTAAAACCGGTGTACCATCAAAATGTGGAAAAATGCATTTTTAAAAAATATTTCTTTTATCCAAAAAAGTGAATTTATTATTATATCATGTATATAAAACACGTAAGATAAATTTAAAACAATATATCACATATATATTTCATTAATAATATCAATTAAGAGTGATTTCATTATTTTATAAACTCTTCTATTTTCATTTAATTTAGTATTTCGGAAAATATGTCCTTCTATTTAAAAATGGTTTTATATTCATTTATAATTATTTTATTCTAAAAGATTCTAGTATATATGTGAGTGTGTAAAAAAGTTCAGTAATTAAATTAATACTATTCATACTCACAATTATAATTTATATGTTATAAGGTAAATTAATAATATTTAGTTTCCCTCTTAAACATAGTCTTGAGTGAAATAAATTTTATCAAATAATCATGAAATTATGTGTAACACAAGATAAACATAGTGTCACATGTAACTAAAACTATAATGGTGTTTTATGCAGCACAAGACTATCTTGGTGTAGCAAGTAACACATAAAATTAATTAATTTTAAACAATTCTATATCAAAAAATCCTAGTATATTATAGTAATAGCTTTGAAATTATAAAATACACTACCTAAATAATTTCATTCATTCATCCAAAATATTAAAAAATAATTAAATTTATTTTATTTAAATGAAACATCCTATAAATTCAACAATTGATGTCATTAAGGGTTTTATCAAGGTAAAAAGTACATATAATATAGTTTTACTAGATTTTCATCCTCATCACAAAATATTATAAAATTCATCAAAACAAAATATTAATAACTACTTGAATTTTAATATTTATGGATTTAATTAACATATGGATCATTAAAATGATTTCATATATATTATTTATGAAAACTAATAAACTAAATTTTCATTATGAATGACCAATATAGATAGTTTAATATATTTAATATCAGAACATTGACTATTTAAGATATTTCTAAACACTTTGGTACAACTATCACATTTTCTCATTATAAGAAATATTTGTTATAGAAAATGAATGAATTTTACCAACTCAAATATTCAATTACAAATACTAAAAATGGATACATATTTTAAAAAAAAAGTAGCTTTAATGACTATTTTTTTGGTATTAATTTACTAAATAAAATCCCATTTAATATCACATCCAATATATTTCATTTGGTTTTTTTTAGAAAAATAAATAAAATGTACAGTATAAATAAATAAAATATATAGTATAATCATTAAATTTTTTGAAAAGTGTTGATGTCATACCAATTCCCCTAAAAAGTATTATGAAATTATTTTTCCTTTTATAACATTATTGAAAAACAATTATTCATAAGACTTGTGATTTCATACAAAAATTTAGATTCTATATGTATGAAAACCAATATCGTACACTAAATCTTGAATTTTTTGTAAAACATTTGATGTAATATTTCGCATCCCTTGAATTCACATGCACTCATGTATTTTATTGTTTTCTAGTATATCTAATTTTTTTTACTTGTAATGTTAATACAAATATATTATGTCATAAATAATGCTACCGATGTCATGAAATTTTATTTAATATGATACAAATCCATACTTATCCATTTTTTAAAAA
This sequence comes from Viscum album, assembly GCA_963277665.1. Classification (NCBI taxonomy): domain Eukaryota; kingdom Viridiplantae; phylum Streptophyta; class Magnoliopsida; order Santalales; family Viscaceae; genus Viscum; species Viscum album. The sequence goes on from OY728165.1 coordinate 2,053,371,607, forward strand.
AAATCATCAATTTTATATAAATTAGAATGCAATTATAAACACATTAAACCACTTAAAAATAGTCCAATACCTGGGAATAAGATAAAAAATACTTTAATTCTTTGGTTGTAAAAAATTAAACATATAATTTTTTTTTCAATAATTCAATAAATCCATAGTTTCCTACATCATTCCTATTTAATAATTTTCCATTCAATAAATTTTTTAACGTTACGATCATTCGTATTGATTATTAAATACCCAAATAATAATTCAATATAACTACTTGTACCATATCTAACTTTGATAATCCACCAAAACCCAAAGTGAATTCTAAAATGGTAAATTACTATAACTCACCTCTCTCATTGAAGATGGTTTTGTTGAGGGGGTGTATATTACTTGTGAATTTGATATAATACTTGTCTTTTGATACAGTGTTTTGTATAAATAAATGAGACATTACCTAATTTTAATTATTCAATAATATAATCCTTTCTCATCTCATAAATTTTAATTTTTCGTTAGGGTGAAGGGGATAAAATATATTTATTCATTCTACATTTTCTGGATATTAATTGTTTCTTTAATGTTATGATCACCCTCATTATCATTGTAATATCTTCATTAGTATTAATTTTTATGATGTTATCTATTTTGAAGATGTGAATGATATTTTATGTGGAATATAAATTAAAATATTAATTTTAGGATGTAATGTGAGTATATTGGTTAATGTCCACCTATTTCCATTTTAATAATTTGAATGATTAATTTATATCTAAGTATACTACTACATGTAAATTTGTAATGTTGGGAAAGAAATATATATCCAATTTGGGAAAGAGGATGTGAATGTATCTTATAAAATAATCAGTTGAGTAGTATTTATCTTAGGGATCAGAATATTAATTGAAGGTAACCAATAATTGCTATAAAATAATTATTAACTAATTTAAATCAATTACACTAGGGTTGGGGTATATTTTTAATTGAATTTCAAACTCATTTACTTGTGAGTTATTGTCTTATCAATGGTTTTATGGTTTTTTATTATTCTTATTTTAGCCATTTTCATTCTATTTTTCTAGGTTATTTATGTAAAGATTATAAGGGTTTTTTCAACTTCATTTTAAGGTTATTATCTTGTATTCCTTTCCATTTTTTGGGATGATTTCATTAAACTTTTGTAGTCCAATGGGATCCTATATGTCCCATAGTGAAGGATTTATAATGGTCCCATTTGGACGGTTATTATAAATTTATGGAGGGTTGTGTGATCTACTAATAATATGAAATGGATGTGCTGGAATGATTTTGTGTGATATTATGTATAGGAAATTGGATGATTAAAGGTAATAATAGAGTGTTCTTATCTCTTATTATATAATTGGTTTTATAAAACTGGAGTTTCTCATAGTTTCTGATCTTTCTTAGGGTGACCTTAGAAATTTTGAGTCTATATTGAATAGTTACTCATAGTCATCCATAATTATGTTGCTTTTATTAAAAATATCAAACAAAACTTTAATGTAGAAAAATTTTATGATTATTTATTTTTATTAATTTAAGGATTTACTAATTAAGGATCTTTATATCCAAATAATTATAAAATATGTTTACTAAAAATGGTTTGAAATATTGGATCTATGTATATTGTAAAAAATATATGATTTTGAATTATGTAAGAGAATATGAAATACTAGAATTGTATTTTATGTTGAATTTCATTGATGATAAAATATAATTGTTTGAGATGTATTGAAATAAATGAAATGGTAAACCTGATCGTGTAACATTTATGATTGAAATTGTTTTTATAATTAACAATTTAATGATTTTTTTAATTATTGAATGTTTAAATTATAACTCGATGAATTGTGTTGATTATGATTGTGATTAATAATTAAAAAAGAATATGAATTCTATTTGGGTAATTTTATTTAATATATATTGATATCTATTGATGATTGTTGTTCTCATTGAACATCTTGTTTACTGATTTTTAAAAGTTACCTAATCATGGTAATGATGATAGTTTTGTGTATATATTTAAATTTTGTTTTATTTTCCTCTTGGTTATCATAAAAATTATCTAAATGTTACAGTAGTTGACTTGATGTTTTTTCCAAGTGGGTGAATGATACAGTATTGATGATATAGAACTGTTTATGTTGATGAGGATAGATTATGATTAAATGATAGTCATATGGAATGGTGGGATGATGGGAATATGAGTCATATCTCATTATTATGGTCTTTATATATTAGTGAGTTTTTTTTAATACCATATCATAACAAGTTTTTCTTTGAGCATACCATTAATTATAAGGTTGGAGTTGTAATGAATTTTTAAGCCCATTTTTCAATATTATATAAATGATGATATTACCCTTGTGGATTGATGTACATGACTTGACTTAAAAATGACATATTTTTTTATCGATATTCTCATTTATTCAATATATTTTAAAATTTATCTTTCATTGTGTTTATATATAAGGATATTAAATGTGGTAATTATATTTACCTTCCTCTATGTTTGATATCTAGTTTCTCATTTTCATCTTACTGTTAGTTTTTCCACACATATATATCCTTGACCATTTATTTTACATTGATTTTTTTATGATTTTTAATATGGTACTACTGATTAATCCAAAGGTCACACCCCCTATAAATTTTCTTTAGATTATTTATATGATAGCATGAGGGAGATTATAAATACCTTTATTTATGTAGATTTTGTTAATCTTATTGAGTTCATTATATCATTAGAATTTTTTAGTATGTATTTTTTATGTAATAAAAGATGACAATGAGAAATTATTAAATTCAAAACTAATTATATGGATTTTATTTTTTTAATGATTATATTTTTGATATTAATAAGAGGGTAATGCCTCTCATATTTTTGATCAATACCCTTGATACTATTCACAAACCTATGTACTGTTAAATGCATATTTTAGGGGACATTCTCATCTTCACTACTAATTTAGGTGGGATGTTAATAGGGGAGGTTGAACACATTGTTATATATGGGTTTTTTGGTAAAAATATAAGATGAAGTTTGATGTTAGGAATTTGTGAGGATTTAATGGGTTTGGTTGGGAAACAATGAAATAAAAAACATGCATGTGATGTTAATAGAGGAAACTGACAAGAACATGGGTATTAAAGGACCCATTTATCTAATTTAAGGACTTTATTGTCTTTCTCCCATGTTCATGAATTAATACGATATATATATTGTGGAGAATTTAGGAATCATGTATGCAATGATCTCATGGGATTCATTATTAGATAATATTCAATTTTTTGGTTATGATTTGTAAGCTTATATATGCTGAACTACATTGATATGATGCAATATATATAATTTTTCTGATATTATTTTATTAAATTTATTTATTCTATTTTTAAAAAATTTTTCTTATAAACATATGATTTTATAAGGTACTTTCCTTTCACACCATTCCAATATTATATATAAATTGAGGGTTGATTCATACTAATTAATTAACTTGAAAAAGTATCATAGGAATTACAATTACTATTTTTATTTTAATATAAATCATGTGAAATATAATTTCCCATTATAAAAACTATTTAAAAAACTTTTTAGATTGTACATTTCCTTGATGATTAATTATTAATTAGTGAAAATATGTTTTCAAGTTAATGTTTTATCAAAATTTATAATATTATTAATGATCCTTCAAAATTAAATTAAATTTTTTCTGTCAACACAATCTTTGGATTTATGAATTTTTTTATCATTAAATATAAGAGACATGTATAGGTTCATAAAATTATTAATCATGTTATGTTATAATTTATGTGTGATGTATAAAATTAAATCATATTGTAGTTATACATTTATTTACGGAGTAAGTCTAAGAAATTATTACTATATTAATAGGATTAAATTATTATTATTCATCATAAGTAAGAAAGAATGTGGATAAATATGACTTGAGTTCCTTTATGAAATGATGATTATTATGTTTCTCAAATATTATATGATGGACTAATAGTCATTTTATTGTTTAGTTATGTGTTGATGATTCGTTTTGATATCCTAGACTCTTATTGTATATTCTTTTGGTAGGTTTCCTAAAATAGTAGATGTGAAAATGATATTAATATATCAAAAATTAGTTTGGAATGTTGATATATGGTCAATGTGGGTATTAAGGATGATTTGATTTTAAAAAAAAGATAATGTGATTATAGAGAAATATGTTGGGATCTAGAATTGGTTGTTTTTATTCTTGTTATGATGGTTGTGATGATTTAACTATGTTATTTAAGGAATCGATGGATGATGGGTTTGATTGACCCTTGTGTTTTTATCACTAGTTTATAAGATAATTTTTTTATGTTTTTCAGATTAGTTTGATATGTGATAACCTAGTTGTTTTATGTTGAACTGAACATATTCTTAGAAACCACATGGAGATATTTTATAAGAGAATGATATAGACGAATCATGGAATGATGATTTATAGAGCATTCAACTATATGACATAACAATGTTCCTCACTGGATTATCTCTCCATGGAGGTCTAGAACGGTTGGAAATTATTAATGTTTCTTTAAAGTAAGTAAGGAATACATGTCATTTCCATACCACTCAATATGTTTTATTATTTTGGATTGTGTGTTAGAGATAGTGGAAGATTAATAATGGACAGTAATATTTGATTAATTAGGTAACATTTCTTAAAATACAAATGTAGAATTTCATTTACTGAGTGAATTTGTGAGACCTTATGAAACAGATGTATTATATATGGTACAAATATACGAATGTGCAATGATTTTTGAACCATTTGACGGACTTGATTAATTTATTTCTATGTTTCCTCCCTAGTGAGACAGAACATGCACTACATTATAATGGTTCCTTGAGGTTATAGATTTTGTAATTTATTGTGACTCCATAGATAAAGACCTTTTATGAAGTGAATGATCAATCAAAGAACGTATAGATAGGTTTATTGGTGATATATGGTTCTTATAGAGGAACACTCCATATAGTTAATAAGGCATAGATTAATTTTTGGGGTTATGAGATTCAAGGTTCACATAGGATGTGAATTAGATTATCTTATAGCACTCAAGCATGAATGAACCCCCTGGGGTTAAGTATCATGAGGTGTCTTGTGTCTGTAATTATGATTTATCTATAGCATTAGTATATTTTTGAATATTCATAATGAATATCTCATGATTCAATTTTCCCTCTAGTATTTGGTAGATAGTTAGTTTTTGGAATGTTTTGGGGTGATATTACTCATTCAACTAAAAATTTATGGTCTATTTTAACATAGTTTGAAAGCATATTTCGAATGAAAATTAATGTAAATATTTATTCATATTGAAACACCACATAGTTTTAAATAAAAAGTTTTATATTGTCTATGGTATTCATTTCAAGGAAAATTTATATTGAATTATGGTTTCTGTTAAATTAGCAGTTATATATAACACATTGGTGAGCCTAGGTGGTTTGTGCTTTCAAAATTTTCATTAATGTATGGATCCTTTTCATTTGGGTCCAATTCACAATTATGAACCTAAAATTGTTTTCAAATATGGTTTTAACGGTTTTGGGGGGTGTCGAGACCTTTCTCAGATCATGTAACCTCAATCGATATAGATAAACACTAGGTTGCATTGTTAGTAGACCTCGTGTGGGGCTACACAGTGGGGTGAACAATGGTGAATGGTTTTCCCTAACTATGTGACAGGGGTCCCACTAACATGAAAAAACTATAGAATTTTTAAAATAAGTGTTTTTCATTGTCGGTGAACGGTTTCTCTAACTTGGTGGCCTAACCATATGGGTTCCCCCCTAGCACAAAAAAAAGTTGTTTGGTTGTCCCATGGTTTGACCAACCATGTAGCCAAACCATGTGATGCCATATTTTTGGATAAATGACCAAACTACCCTAAATGATTTTGTTAAACCTTTTACATCTTCTCAATTACTTCTCAAGAAGGTAGGAGAACCATTTTTCCTTCTATGGATGATTTTCCACTACCACACTAGGGTTAACTATATCTTCTTTTGGTAGATTTTGATTTGATGTCTATCGCTCTTGTTTGATATCCACCCGTAATACCATAATTCCATTTTAACCATTCTTCTTTAGTGTTTCTATTGATAAGGTTTTTTAGGTGTCGGATATTATTACCCATGTTTAGTTCCTTCATCCATTCTTCATATTTATCCCAATCCATGCTAAAATAAAGGTTAATACTATACGTGAAGATTCATACAAGTATGAGGTAGTTGGTATATAAGTTATTACTCATGTTTTAATGTTTTATATTATGTTTTATTATGTTGTATTATCGTTTCAACGTGAATATTCCTTAATATATATTTATCATAAATTGGATGTAATTTTTTGACCCTAATGGTATTATCAGACCCACTTGATATCAACTACATTAGATAGAGATAACCCACTAGGTGTTCCCTCATTATGAATAATGTTTTCCTTCAATCTCATAATCCCAAAATGCCAACTTGTGTGTTTTGCCTTATAAATTTTAATGAGTTGAATTGAAGTGAGCAGTTATCCCACATCACATGCTTAAAATAAACTATGGTTACATTATCGTTAATATTGAATGTAAATGAGAAATGAATTAATTGTTGTGCTTCCTATATCCTTGACTGCTTCTAGTAACTTACGAATGTGGGAATGAAAACCCTTTTTAAATATATCAAATGTACATGATGAACCATTATAATTATATCAAATTGGTATAATGATCCTTTTTAATTATACCAAATGGGTATGATAACCAATTATAATTATAATAAATGGGAATGATTACCATAAATATATTAAATGTGAATAAAAAACCTAATTATACTTTACATGAAAGGAGTTCCTTGTGATACTATTGTGATACAGGTCATGTAGTCCCATATTACTATGATATTGGGCATCGTGTCCCTTGAAAATGTGATATTGGGCACGGAATCTCTATACAATGATACTGGTAATGGGGACCTATTCTGGGATACCATGAATGGAGTCCTATATAAATGTGATACTAAGCATAGAATCCATTACACTATTCCAATAATTGGTATCGTGTCTCTTTTAAATGTGATACCTATCATCGTGTCCCTTGAAACTTATTCAGAGTTATTCTACAATGGGTTGATGTTGGTAGTGTCATCCTAGAATCCATTTAGGAACCAGAGCTAACCCAATTCTAGTTTCTATTACTGCTTCACTTAGTGTATCTACAAACTACCATATTGTATAATTGACTTGATAGTTATAGAACATATGGTGGTTACCAACTAGGATTGTATCTCACACCTTTTTCAAGAAATAGTTTGGTACCTGGATTCACTACATGATTGTAGGTGTATATAAGGTGTAACATCCTCTTATAGGTGATGTTATTCCTTTCTCAACATAGGATGGAACTTGTAGCAGATTACCCAGATGGAACTTGGGATGAAAGGGTATATTTTAACCCCTTTGGATTCATTTTTTGTTTCTTAATTAGTAATGTTGATTGCTTCTTGTATTCATGCTATCCTTCTTTATAGACATAATAAATACATTATCATCCATTTTATATGATCTAATTATTGCTTTGAAGTATTGATAATAGTTTATTTGTTGTTCTGATCTTCTTCTATTTTGAAATTTGTTATATTGTTTTCACTTTTACTTATTATATTACATATATTATGTGTTACACTGTTCTAATGAGGGAAAAGTCTCCCCATAGACACACCCAAGGCACTCACTTCTAGTCTACATCCAATGGAGTTCAAGGATATGTTCTTGAGGCCTTGTGGCCCATGGGGATCTGGGCCCCTCAAAATGGAATCCATATTTGGGATATCACAATGTTTAATGGATGGTTTTATTTTCTTGAATTACTAATTTGAGACAATATCCTAGATATTCGGATGTTTATGGAATATTATAATGAGTTATTCATGGGTTCATCTAACTCATTTACAAGTAAAATCATAATAGACATAAATGTGACACTCTATTTTCTAATTTTTTTTCTTATTATAATTATTGTGACTACACTATTGATGATACACTTGAATTGTTTTATTATTATTGATATAATTTGGATTTATCTTTTATACTTTTCCTATTAATATTAGGAAAAGAAAGCATTGACCACGACTCATTTATGGAATCCTAGTGGAAGTTCATATTCTAGGCATATACTCTGACATATAATATTATTCAATTAATTATATTTAGTATAATTTCCATGATTTCTTTTATTTTTATAAATGTAATATTTATCAAATGAATATTTGTACTAGGGATAAAGAAAACATAGTTGGTACTTAGAGTTCATACAATAACATAATTGTGTTTTCCTATATTGTTTATGGATGACACCCTAACCTATCAACTATGGAAGTTTGATTTTAGGACCACTGGTTTCACTGACTAGAATGTGTTATGGTAATGATTAAATGGACACCACATTTTTTTAATTAGTTATGTGGTCCTTTATTGATTAGAAGTGGTACTCTATTTGGTACAACCATTTATATCTGAATAGAAAGTAATTAAGAGTTAAAATTCAATTAAATTTGGAAAATATTGTGCTTAACCATGTCTCGTCTGTAGTAGTGGGATGTAGGTATCATCTCTTTTGTTTTATATAAATATCTCTATCACTCTGACATGACTCATTATGAAGGATGAGGGGTGAGATTTATACATAGAATGTATTATTACCTTCAGTAGTTCTATATCAGGGATTAAGTAATTATCAAACTCTCTGAGGTTTGTTTTTGTCATTTTTAGAGTAATGTTACAATAACATCCTCATTTCACATGACAGGAGGGAAGTGATGACAATTCTCAAGAGTTGGTGGGCCTTAAGCAACCAGTTATACCTCTAGTAGTGCCTCCACTAGAACGTCTTTATATTCTTGACATGGGAGATGATTCCCGGTTTCACGGACATTTCTTATGGCAGATGAAGGAAATTTAAGGAGTTCCACACTCTACTTCTTATATGGGAGTGTCACCTAGGGAGGTCCAGCTATATAATTCAGCCATTTTTAAGGTGATGGATTTCCATAGGCTAGAGTGTAATGGCTCTAGAATGTTATTAATATATTTGATCATCTTGATTCAACTCAAAAAAGGATGGTGAAATATGATACTTATATTATTTGAGTATCTGAAAAACATTGGTGGGATATTTTAAATCATTATGGTCAGTATTAGGAGACAATTTGGTGGTATTTCTTGTCAATCTTCATTGGTTATTTCTTCAACGAAAATGTAATATGTAATCATGAAAGGGAGTTCATGAACATATAGTTGTGCTCGATGATAGTGATGGACTATTCTATAAGATTTAAAAAGCTTTGGCACTTCATGTATATCTTTACTACCGACGATTTGGTGAAATACAAAAGATTTGCTGATGGTCTATGGAATCCTATTTGTTCTAATGAAAATGTTTTCTAGTTGATGATCTTATCTAAAATAGTGAACCATGACCTCATCATATAGTGGAACTTGAAGTAAGCTGACGATTTGATCGAGGGATATTCAGAACCCAAATAAAGTAGTGGATCTACCAGTTTTTAAAAAAAATGCATGAAGACTACACTCTTGGGTAGAATACACCATTTTCAACCTATAGATAGTTATGTGGTATGTCATCAACGTGTGGAACAATGTGCATAAGAATCCCCAATTTCACAAAGGCCTTGTCAAGTGTCGATGCTACGGTAGATATGGGTATATAATAAAATTTTGTTGGAACCTCCCATATGTTATGCGTGGGAGAGAATCTATGCTAACACCATATTCAGAAGCTGGTTTAGAATCACATTTCCATATAGGAAGCAATATTACTACTGGATATTTAGGTAGAGGTGGAGGTCTTGGTTGTGGTATCCCGGATTTGAATGTTAAGCACAAACCAGGAAGGGCCTCTCTAGGTAGTTAGGTTTTTTAACATAGTTGGGGATGATGCCATATTTATTCATTTTTACCAATATCGGGGGAGTGGTATGCTAAGACATCTAATATTTAAGGTATTATTATAGTATCCTCCACTATTGTTTCATCCTCACATGATACCAGGGAATCAAATTATTTCATATGTGTTCCAATTATGGAGTCTTTCACGCCATGTTGAGTACTCTTGTGGGGTAAAGATACTATGTAGTCCTTTGCATATTATATCAGAGATCATACACTAGTGAAATGATTCACCTCCTATTCTAGGAAGACATAAATTTACATGGAACCAGTTCATCCACGATATGATAGGGTTCAACATCACTCTGGATTTGGTATGGTTGTTTCCCTACCATGAATAGGTGGACTGTTATCATTGGATGATGTCATTTGCATCACCATAGGGAGATAAACATAATAACAAAGGTGAGGGGGATTTACAGGATAGTAGAGTTGGACCAATGCATCTCATGATAGGTGGAAAATAAGGACCTGACCATAAACATTACATATCATTTAGAGGTAAGAAATGAAATGCACTGTTCATGGAGACGGTCAGCCGTACGTATGCATGAACTCTACTTTCTTTTCTATTTCAAATTTTAATGGAATTAAAACATAATTATACATAAGTATATTATAATTCCATTATAATATCACATATAATATCATTAACTCTATCCTTTATATGTCCCACATATGGCATTAAAGAGTCATATCACTTTGAGGGGGTAGTAGTCCACACTTCCTCAAATTAAATTATCATGTTTACCGATAATGGAAAACATAAAGGTATGATATAAATGAAAAATAAAGAAGCATAAAGAAAACAAAAAAATAATATAAATCATAAATAAATTCAGTTCCATCTTATTTTCGACAATGTTAGGCAATAAGAGATAATCAAATAATCATCTTTTCATGAGGCGTTAGTTTTCCATCCCCAAAAATAGTACGTCCTTTACCCATTGGATGAAGGTGTGTTTAAGTTTAGTTCAAATATTTCTCATAAAAAAATCATGGTATATTGAAGATACTGTTGTTTTTATAAAATAAAGTAAAAAAGAGTTTAGGGGTTGGAGAAGTAAAATAAAAGAAAAGAAGTTAAGAGTAATTGTTACCATTAATTTGGGTAACTCTCGTTGGTTTGAACAGAAAGGACTTCTTGTATTGTATTATGCCTAAGGTAAGGATTTTTGGAGGAGGAGTGGGATATTGAGAGATTATCTGGGCATGGGTTGGATGAGATAAGAGGCTTGAAAGGCGGGAGTAATTGGTTAGAAATGAGTGATTTTTATAAGGGGGGTGAGGGGCTCTTTTGGAAAGTGTGAAAATATTATTTTATTATCTAATGACATTCAGTTTCAAAAGGTCCAAAACTAATTAAAGTCTAAGATAAGATGACTCATGGTTGATATAAAATCATCCAATAATAATTGGGAAGGTTTTGGATAATATTTTAATATTTATATTCTTATTTATTTAAATCATTTATAATTGAGGTAAATACTGCATCATTATAGTTTCATATATAATTAAATTTATTTGATATCTAAAAATTAGAAAACAAATACCATGATGTAGGAAATATATTTAGATTTCAGATGAATATTTATAGTTGAAATGATAATTTATATAACCCCTTGTAAATATTAATCTACAGAAAGATATTTATTTTTTTCATTTTTGACTTTACATTAATTTAATTAATCTAAAGTGTCATTATCGATCCCAAGTGGCTCAACAGGATCCCAAAATCGTTCCAAAGATTCACATGGTCGTAAATGACTCATCCAATAAGGTTAGGGAATGTGTTGATGTAATTTTCTATTATTATAATATTATTTTTACCTTGAAAGACCCTATTAATCAATAATCGTGGTAAATAAAAGTCGAAAGTTACTATTCATAAAAATTATTTTAATCTTATTGAACCACATTTTACTAAATAATAATAACTATATAGGTTTTATTTTCAAAATTTAATCCATAGAAGTGGTAAAATTTCATTAAAATAAAAATGTCAGTTTTTAACTTCTACTTAGTATTTTCACTATTCATCAAAACATTATATTTTTCAAAAAAATACCAAAAATTTAGAATATGCTATATTTGATATTCCGAATTCAAAAATGATGTCTATTTTACCAAATTAAAAACATATAAGTTTCATTAATTAATTTAAAATTAATTCTGGTTGTCAAAACAAATAGTGTGTTTTTAAGAAATTGTAACTATCAATAATTTGACAGTTGTCTATGTCTAATTTGAAAGTAAAATTAATTCCAATGACCAAAATTGGATTAATAGGTAAAAATATAACTTCATTACACTTTAAAACCAAATAAAAAGATAATATATCCATATAAATAAATTATAATAAAAGGCTTATTTGAATTAAAATACTTTATTTTTAAGTATTCATTAAAAATGAATTTTATTACAAAAAATACAAATAAAATACCCAAAAAAAATTTTGTTTCCCTGATTCTAAAGTTGAATTTTATTTGGTCAAAGATAACATATAAATGTTACCAAAACTAGATTTAAATAGGTTTCTCCACTAAAATATGGTAAATCGACCGTTTAATTAATATTAGAGTATTTATGCTTAAAATTAGAATATTTCTTATTATAAGGCTCTAGAATTTGGTGGATAAATGTAAAAACATTTAACAAACATGTTTAATCATATTGTAGTAAATTATGTTCATTACTTCCATTTCAATGTCTTGGTGTTAACTACTATTTAAAATAATAATATTATATTACTATTTTTCAGTATGATTCATCATTGTGTGCAACTTAAGATTACAAAGAAACTCATTGTTACATATCCGTTATGCCATAAAATCATAGAATCCCGTTTAAAGTAAAATTATTATTTCATTCACAATTATTAGTAAATATTAAAATGTCATTTTTATTATTTAACTGATATGTTACATCCTTCCCCCTTTTGGAAATTACGTCCTTGTAATTTTAAAATTTGTCTCAAAATAATCATTTGAGGTCCCACTTCAGAAAAAGAGCCTATAAAACTTTAACACTAAAAGAAAGAAAGAGAAGTACATTGTAACCTGGGATAACCCATACTAGGATTCCATGTATGAGAACCTGGATATGGAAGATAAAACAAAATGTCATGTTCTGATGGAGAGTGATAAAAAAGGATTATGATAAAGATAACCACCAGAAAATCACAAACTAATTATGTGTTAAACGATCCTTGATTAATCTATAAGTAATGTAAACCAACAACATTTGTTTTACGTTCCTTTTCATAATTTTTAGGAATTCATTTACACAATTGAATAAGAACATAAGGAAATCTACTTACCTTCAAGTATTTTTTCATTCATTAGTATGTTTCTATAAAAAACATATCTTTTCTCAAAATAATTATCATTAAAAAAGACTTGGTCACATCAAAATTTCAAGAATCATATTCTAGAAATCACATAATACACAAATGAAAAACTAAATATTTCCCTTGTTTTTATACATAAACTAAAACCAAAATGGTTAGTATGAGATCATATAATCCCCAAAAAGGATAATGATTTACCAAAATAAATACTACTATTAATCTCTAAAATTCATCAAAAATTACCCAATGATCAAGAAAGACTATTAAATACATAATTGTCCTGAAAATTTATCAAAATTATCCATGATAAGATTGAAACACAAAACATATAAGGATTTAATCACATAGTCTTCCACTGTAAATCATAACATTTAACTCCAAAAACATTGACTACTCTTAAATTCTCATACTAAAGAATAATTCTCTCGATAACATATTCTATATGATATGTTAATTATTTCCATAAAAACACCAAATCACCATATGTCCATAATAAAAACATATATTGTCCCAAAATAAAATTCCATCATTAATCATCAAAAGAAAAGACAATTATTCCTTGAATAACATTTTCATATATCAAACATCAGGGTAACACATACTAAAAAAAGACTTCCAAAATAATCCCAATATCAAAAGAGACTTAATAATTTTATGTATTTCATCATCTTAAAATCTACCATAACTCTTGAATCCCTTATATGTTGACTTCTTGCATATTAAACACTCTTCATGATCCATTAAAATTTTTTTACCAACATATTCTGAAATACTTCTTTCCTACAAACAAAATCATGAATCATATCCTAAGAATCAATAATGTCAAAACATATGTTAAGAAATAATCCAAACCTTTCATTGGTCATTGTTAGTTTCCTCATCCTCAATTGGAATGGAATTAGGTATTGGTAATAATATATTGGTACAATCCTGATGATCCCATTCTAGAAACATCATTGTAGGACATCTGTTTTTATAATGACCATGCAGACCACATTTAAAACATTCAACCAATCCCTTATAATGCGCTTCTTTCCCTTTACTAGAGTCAACTGGATGCTTCCTTTTTCCATGACAGGTTCTTTATTTATAACTTTCATTCCCACAACTTTGACATATAGGTTTTTTAACATACATACCTTAATGATTATTACCTGAACATCAGTAGGGATTTGTTTCTGGTATATATGATGCCGTATAAAAATAAACAAGGTTCAGGTTGTCCATCATGACTCCAGATAGTTGGTAGAGAATAACCACAGGATTTCTCATTACAACTCTATTTTCATTCAGTTTCTCATTCAGAAAACTTTCATAGTTTTCATCACATCCACTATTACTTTGGTTCCTACTAGATCCAACTATTTACTAAAACCAAAAAGGCCAATGTAGGTAAATCAGTAAAATCATCATGTAATATCTTATGTGGAGTGTAAATACTTATTCATGTTATCTTAAACTCATTCAAAATAACTACGACTCTTTCTTATATGATAACCATTATGGTTATGTCACTTATGTTTATATAACACCATAACCTCTAAAGTTATCTAAATTGACCTTTGATACCAACTATAAGGACCCATCCTAAAACATTACATATCATTTGGAGTTAAGAAATGAAATGCACCGTTCATGGAGACGGTAAGTCGTTCGTGCACATGAATGCTACTTTCATTTATATTTATTATTTTATTTGAATTAAAACGTAATGATACATAGGTATATTATAATTCCAGTATAATATCATATATAATATCATTAACTCTATCCCTTATACACCAAACGTATGGCATGAATAAGTCATATCACTTTGTGGGGGTGGTAGTCCACACTTCTTGAAATAAAATTATCATGTTTACCCATAATGGAAACCATAATGGTATGATATAAATGAAAAATACTGAAGCATAATGAAAAAATAAACATAATATATATCATATATAAAGTCAGTGACATCTTAATGGCCACCATGATAGGCGGTAGGAGATAATCGAACTATAATCATTTTGTGAGGTGTTAGTTTTCCATACAAAGAAACAATATGTTCTTCACCCATTAGATGGAGGTGTGTGTATTTTTAGCTCAAATACTTCTCATAAAAAGATCCTAGTATATAGAGGATACTATTTTTGTTATAAAATAAAGGAATAAAAAGTGTTTTGGGGTTGAAGAAGTAAAATACAAGTAAAAAAGTGAAGAGGAATCGTTACCATTAATTTGGGTAACTACCCTTGGTTTTAACCAAAAGGGATATTTAATGTGGCTTCTGCCTAAGGTATGGATTCTAAGAGGAGGAGAGGAATCTGGGGAGATTATTTGGGTGTAGGTTGGATGAGACAAGGTGCTTGAGAGGTGTGAGGAATTGGTTAGAATTGAAAGCTTTTTATACGGGGGAGGAAGGGCCCTTTAGGAAAGTGTGAAAATTTTATTTTATTATATAATGATATTCGGTTTCAAAAAGTTCCAAAACAAATTAAATTCAAAGATACGATGACTCATGGTCAAAATAAAATCATCCAATAAGAATTGGACAGGTTATTGATATTGGTTAAATATTTATAATTTTTTTTATTTAAATCTTTTATTAATGGGGTAAATATTGCATTATTATTGTGTCATAAATAATTTACTTTATATGATGTGTAAAAAATATAAAAAAATACCATGATATAGTAAATATTTTTATCTTTTTACTAAATATTTATAGTCAAATGTATAATTTATATTACCCCTTGTAAAATTTAATCTACTAAAATATATTGGTTTTTGTCATTTTTTCTTTACTTTATGTTAATTAATCTAAAGTGTCATTATCACTCCCATGCGGCTCAATGGGATCCAAAAATCGACCTAAAGATTCCCATGGTCGTAAATTACTCAAAAAATAATCTTATGACAACTTTTAAGGTAATTGTTTATTATTATAATATATTTTTAAATTGAATTACCCCATTTTCCATTAATCGTGGTAAATAAAAGTCAAAAGGTACTATTCACCAAAAATTATTTTCATCTTATTAAACCACATTTTACATACTAATAAAAACCATGTATATTGTATTTTTGAAATTTAATCCATAGAAGTGGTAAAATTTCATTTAAATGAAAATGTCAGTTTTTCACTACTACATAGTGGTTTCACTATTAATCAAAATTGAAATTTTTCAGAAAAATATCAAAAATTAGGCCTATGCGGTATATGATATTCTGAATTCAAAAAATATTTCAATTTTACCAAATTCCAAAAATAGAAGTTTCATTAATTAATTTAAAATTAATTCCCGTTTTTAAAACAAATAGTGTGTTGTTATGAAACAATAACTATCAAAATATTGACAATAGTTTATGTCCAATTTCAAAGTGAAATGAATTTCAATTACCAAAGTTGGATTAAATTGTAAAAATTTAACTTATGTACACTTTAAAACCAAATAAAATTATAATCTATAGATATAAATAAATTAGATTAAAATGAGTATTTGAATTAAAATACTGTATTTTTAACAATTCATTAAAAAATATTTTTTTCAGAAAAAATACCCAAAAATTATCCAATTTAAATTTTGGTGCCCCGATTCTAAAGAAAAATTTTATTCGGTCGAATAGAACTTATAAATTTGACCAAAACTAGATTTAAATAGGGTTCTCCATTAAAAGGTGGTAAATCGTCCTTTAAAAGAATCCTAGAGTATTTATGATTAAAATTAGATTCTTTCTTATTTTAAGGCTCTATAATATATAGGATAAATGTTAAAACATTAAACAAACATGTATAATCATATTGCAGTTAGTTATTTTCATTTCCACCATTACAACGGCAAGGCGTTAACTACTATTTAAAATAATAATATTATATTATTATTATTCAGTATGACTCTGCATTTTGTGCAACATTATATTTCGAAGAAACTCATTGTTTCATATCGGTTATGCCATAGAATCATAACATCCCCTTTAAATTAAAATTAATATTTTATTAAAATTATTAGGAAATATGAAAACATCATGTTCTTTATTAACCTGATATGTTACATGGACCGACTGCCCATATTTATTACCATAACATGAATTATCATTTATTAGATTATATTGAGTTCCCTACTACAGTAGATTCATTTAGGGATTTATTCCTTGAATAATGTTCATAACTACCCCATGAGATATTGGTAGAGATTTAAATCGATCTAGTTCTTAGATCCACACTAGTATCTATTCCTACATACATGATTGCTATTGTTGAGATTTCAGAGCTCAAGATTCTGTAAGTGGATTTATATTTAAAGGGTTTTATATAGATAGCACATATACCGGGGTTTTAATATTCTATTTCACCAAAAATGAGGATAAAACCATTAGGATCTGAATGGATTAACAAGAGTTAAATTACCTATCAATGAAAACCCAATATTGTTTACCACTCATGGATGATCTTTTTGAACAACTCATAGGAGTGATGGTATTCTCCTTGATCAAACTAAGATCTGGCTATCATCTTGAAAGATTCAGTCTTCAATACATTCCATGTTTGACTTTCGATAATCAGTATGGATAAATGAGTACATTCAAATGATTTTCAGTCTTATGAATTCAACATTATTTTTCATTGCTTCTATGAATAGGGTTTCCCAACCCTATTTGGATTATTTTTCAGTGTATTCGTATTTGACATCTTGTTTTATTATCAAAATCAAATCAAACATAATAATCATCATTATACCATTTTGAATAAACTAATAATGCACATGATATATGAAAATCTCTATAAATTTTAGTTTTGTTCCAATAAGGTAAACTTCATGGGTCACATTGTCTCAAATGTATGAGTTTTACTCGACCTAGAAAAGGTAAGAGTTGTGGTTTCTGTGGAGACACCCAAATAATGTATTATAAATATGGAGTTCCTTGGGGATAAATGTTTTCTACATGAATTTTGTAGAGGAATTATCATGCGTAGATGCACCTATTACATGTTTTACTAAACGGTTGTGAATTTTTTATTGTATCAATCCTATAGGAGATCCGTTCAAGATTAGAAAGAGATATGGAAATCTGAATCGCTCATGATAGTACCAGATCTAGGAATAATCTAAATAGATTATTATTATGAATCATGTATTAGATAAAGCTCATTTTTTATGTATGAATATATATTCATTATGTATAGGTCATGGAATTTGAGGCCTCGTGAGAATAATTACCTGACATATGATGTCATGTTGGTATATTTTATTCAAGCCTTTCACAGTTGGATTCATTACATGTTGGTAGAGTATTTAGGGGTGTTTAGGGACCAAAATACCCACAACTATATTTTTACATAGCGTGACATAAATGTTAGGAAGTGAAGATGGGTTTAATATCTAATTTAATTTGACTTTGATCTAGCCTATAATCTAGGAAAAGGAAATTTTTTTGTTGATGCTATGAATGGGAGGAGTCAGAAACATGTAGTTCATGAGGATGGAAGTGAATGGAATCTTAATGTTCTATATTCTTAGATGAAGAGAGAGTTATAGTTCCATTATGGATAGTATAAACTTGCATTGATATCGGTTAACTCTTCAATTCTGAATAAGGTGAATATGATATGTCTTTCAGATCCTTTGGGCTTGGTTATATGAGAGAGAATTTTTTGAGAGGACTCGTCTCCAAATTTTACCATCGATGAGGAAGACATCTGATATATACGTGGGACTATCGGACTTTCCATATATATGAGAGATGAGAAGATGTGAAATCACATGTTTCCTAGTGGGATATTCTGTCATGAACCAACCCGGGTCGACCCTGAACCGGTCACCCAAGCTGGTCCACGACATGGCCCGAGAGGCGTTCTCGATCCTCCGGGGCTGGCGACAAGTGCCAGGGCATCCACAAAGGCTATTGGAACGATTTCTCCCAATATAAATAAATAAAAAACAGAAATAATAGAGAGCAATGCAGGATAAATAAACCAAATAATGTGACTAAACAGGAATAGAAGAAAAATAAAACTGACCAAACACGACATCCGAACAAACTCCGTGCGACCTCGCGGGTTGCTCTTCGACTCAATGATCAAGCATCACCCTAGGCGAGCTCACTTAGGCTATAGCCTACACAAACACTAAAAACAGAAAAGAACTATAGGCGTGAGTATTAAAACTCAGTAGGCTAGCCCGATATATATTCCCAATGCACTACCTTTAAAATAAATGAAACAGCATTTCATGTTTGAACTAAAATTTATAAAAGTATGTTTTTCTAAATATTCTACTTAAAAACAAAGTACGAACCATTTCCCTTAACCATCTCCAAATTTGGTATCAATTCATTGGTGTCAATGACATTTTAGGAAAAGAGAATGTGGTGTTTATATTTTCAAATTTGTATAAAGAGGATTAAACACATTCATTTTAAACCCATTTTTATAAACCTAATCAAACGCAATTTACCAATTTCCAAGGAAAACAAAACACGAGAAATTCATGAGGTAAAACACATAGCAAGGGAAATGTACGTGTACATATGGGGATTATAATCACTATTGCAAGCAACAAAATCTGAATAGAAATGGGTGAACCTAGGAGATCGAGAATAAACTAGAAGACACCAATACATGAGAAATCATCCTTATCGACATGTCACAATGAAATAAAAACGCACAATACGATGAACCATCCTCTCTCAGGCAGGTCGAGGGAAAATCCCATAGTAATAAACCAAATATATCCACCTACTATGGGCCACTGTTCAGAACCATAACCTACCAGTGCAGCAATCATTCTTAGAATATTCTCTCAATATGCCAGATTCCCATGTCTCAAGTGTTTAAAAAGGGGGTGAGCCAACCGATGCCACCCGAGCATCCAATCACATATATCCACATATAAATAACAACAGGCATCACCCCGAGCCACTCCATGGGACAACCTCTTTCCTTTAACTACTCAAGTACCCGGGAGTCTCTAAGCACGACCTCCTAAACAATCAATCGCAACCAAGGCATGAGAGTTGTCCTAGGGGGTTTTTTTATCAAAACATTTTCAACACTTTCCATAATGTGCCAAAAGGGCATTAAATACATTTCACAATCACTACTCAAAAAAAGGTACAACTTCCTTATAAGACCAAACCTAGTTAAAAACCATTTAAAGAACCCCCAGAACAATACTTCGAAGGCTGCCAACATTTTTATAAAACCAAACCAACCCATTTTATTTTTTTCCAAATAAACTTTAAGATCCAACCAGGTCATTTCTCAAAAGAACCAAAGTACTTGTTCACGCTTCAAAAGAAATCATTTATCATTAAACCAAAACTCTATTTTACATTCCATGAATTTTGTTTAAAAGAAAAACGGACATTCTTTCATTATTGGGTGTCCGCTCGTCAAAAAAATATTTCAATCATCCTATATAAAATAAACGTGTATTTTTACACTATATAATCATTTAAAGATTAACTATATTATATTAAAAATTAATTATCTTATATTTTCTCACATTATTTATAATTAATAAAATATTTATTTTGAATAATTAGTGTGCGCAATTAGCAGGAAATAATGTAACATAAATTTTAAAAGCAGTGCAAAGGGAACCTACCTCAAGATCAAGTGAAATGACAAAACAACCTCGGAACCAAGTTGTGATGACACAACGTGTGTCCGAAACCACGTGATAAAGTCCAACACTCTGTATAATCAATATCATGGACCTAGACACATACAAAAAACTCACTAGAGCACATGAAAGCAAGTGGCGGGAAGAAACAGTCACCTTGAAACTAAAGCGCGGCGATGACGGAACCTCTGAAACAAGGCGTGGCGATGGCGCTCACTCGGAAATGCCATGCACGGGTCCTAAAAATCCTAAACCTACCAAAAACAAACATAATTTGATAAAAACCCCTTACAAAGAAAAGTAAAAAGCAAGAGTACTAATAATGATAATAATAGTAATAATTATAACAACAACAATAATAATAATAATGAAAATAATAATAATAATAAGAATAGTAGGAATAATAATAATAATAATAATAATAATAACAATAATAATAATAATAATAATAATAATAACACTAATAATAATAAAACTAATAATAATAATAATATCAATAAAAATAAAAAAATAATAATATTAGTAGTAATAATAACAACAACAACAACAATAATAATAATAATAATAATAATAACAACAACAACAATAATAAAAATAATAAAAATAAAATTAAAAATAATAATATTAATAATAACAATAATAATAATAATAATAATAATAATAATAATAATAATTCTAATGATAATCAATGTAAAAATAACAAAAAATAAAAAAAATAAAAGAAACCTTGGGGAGGTGTGCGACTGGCCGTGGAGTAGAGGAAAACCAAGAGGAGCTCGAGCTAAGTCGCGTGGCTACTGGGAGGTCGTGGCCGGGAGGTCCGAGGGATTCGAAGGGGTTGTTGTGGACATAAGAAGTGAGGGAGTAACAGTGGGATGCTAGAGGAATCCGACCGGGGGGGGAGGTGCGCGCCGAACAACAAGGGAGCTGGGTGCGAGGTTCTCCTCTACTGGATAGGAGGATGGAGTAGGAGGGGTTGCTGCAGGTGCCGGGAGTGGGGAGACGGAGAGGAAAGCAAGCTGGTGATGGGATGCTGTTCCAGGGAGTAAGAGAGGGTGGAGGGTGAGTGGCTGAATGGGGGGTTATTGCAGGCAGAGGAATGGAGAGTTGAGGCTGGGGTGTGCTGAAACAGAAAACAGGAGGGGGGTCAAGCGGGTTACGCAGGAAAGAAAAGGTAGGGGGTGTCGCGCGGACCAGCTGGGTGCCTAGGTGGTGCAGGAGAAGAGGGGAGCCGAGGTGCTAGAAAAGGATGCTACCACAGTTGAGGAGGCGGCCAGGGGACCTTGCGTAGAGGGGGTGTGTGCTGGATACGACATGCAGGAGGGGAGAGAGGTGTCGGGGGAGAGGAGGCGAAGTGGACAGAAGGCTGAGGTAGCTTCTGGGTAGCTGGGTAGAAGGCCAAAGTTGATGTGAGGAGAGGGAATGCGACTAGCAGGGAGGGCGATGCAGGGTAGGATGGACGGCGGCTTCACAGGCGGAGGTGAGTCATGTGAGAGAGAGAGAGAAAGGAGGATAGGCGGCTAGCGGGGGAGAAGAAGAAGGGGGTGGAGGTTCCTTTAGGAAAAGAAAAAAGAATAAAAAGGTGACCCGCTAGGGTTAGGGGGAAAAGAGAATATAAGAAAAAAAATAAACATACATGAAAACAAAAGAAAAATAATAATAATGAATAAATAAATAAATAAACCATTAATATATAAATATACCTCCATAAAACCCTCAATAAATTCTAATTGTAATAATAAAAATATAGTACTATTATTAGTAATAATAATCATTATTATAAGCCTCATTAATTTCAATAATACTAATAAAACATATGTAATAAAAATTGGTGTCAAACTTTAATAATAATAATAATAAAAGAAACCACTAATAATAAAATAAAAATACCAAATGAATTTATATAATCTTTAATAATATTAAAATTAATGAAAGGCCAAGCAATTTCATGGTAGAAGCCACGTGGCATCGCGTCCCGCCCGCGCGTCTAAGGTTGTCGAACCCAAAAGTGCTCTTTTTAACGACGGCTCAAAAATCTGATCCGAGACTGAACTCCAACTAGAGAAAAATAATTTAAAACCAAATAAATCATAAAATAAAATAAAAAGCATGGTTTGGGGTGTGACAATTCTCCCCACCATAACGCTTTCCTCCCCCGGAAGTCCACAACACTCTCCAGTAGATCGATCAACACCTAAGGATTCTACATTAACAAGATCCAACCTCTTAACCAAAGGACATTTCATCAACCATCTACGAGACTCAACCTCCTTTCCCAAAACAGACCAACAGTAGAGGGGAGGCCTGAATGGACTCCCCACCATAAGAACTCCACTAGCCCCCAATAACGACTTAAGAGAAAACCCAAAGAGACTCATGGTGGGTCTCCCCACCATAAAGAACTAACCTAATAGCGCCCAACCAGAAAACCCACATAGGCCAGAACCAGGCCTTACTCAAGCTATAGAAATCATAGAAAAATCGCTTAAACCACTTACTCCCATCCAGAAGGGATAAAAGTTCATCCGAAGAGACTTCACTAACCAAAAATCCCTTACCCCATGGGTAGGGAGGGTGGGACCAAGGATTGGATCGCTAAAACTTGGATAGGAAACTACTCATGACTCACCACTTAGGGATGTGCACAAATCAGGTCCACAACTGATTTACATCAGTGGTCCATGAAAGACCACCAATTGACACCTCACATCTAAACAAAAAGACACAATTATCTACATTGTGTGAGGGTTAAGTCCATCGCGTGCTTTGTGACAAGAGAAAAACTACAAAGATAGAGAAACCAGAGCAACAACACCAGAACTATCTCATCACGACGATAGAGGAATGACTTTAACTAGACTCCTTAAAATTCCACAGGGGTTCATGACTATGAGCTGGCTTCACTCTGAGACCTTTTGGCTGGAGCCCTAATGGCTGAAACATCTTCCACCTCACAGTCAGGTTCTGATTATCCCAATGAGAGACATACATCTTTTGATTTGACAAAATAAAGGAGAAGATTTTTTTTAATTTAAAAACATACCAGCATTGAAAGATAAAGTTCATCAAAAGACCCATGACATTCCCATACATTTCAAACCCAAAACACCATTAGTACAACTACAAAGATAAAAGATCCCTTAAACTGAAATGAAACTTACACCATAAACATTGAACAAAGAACCAACAACACATTACTTCTGAGAACCTCCTCTATGACGCTTTATTGCAACGCCCCGACAAAATCATTGAAAGTGACCCAGGAATCCACATTCCTGGCAGGGCTTCGGAGTGCTTGGACATGACGGCCTCTTGTGACCTCGCTTGCCACACTGATAACAAACAAGGACTTCTTGCTCTGAAGAGGTTGATGAAAGATCTCGACGCCTCTTGATTCCACGACCTACTCCATCCACATTCATTTTCTTACTCATCTCTTTTCCAGAATCTTCACCACTGCTCATAGGGATCGAAGGAGGGATAAATACTTTGAGCACTCCTGCCATCGTGGCTTGGACATGAAATGCTTGTCTTGCCACATTGACAAAAGAAGTTAGTTTGGACTCTGACACCTTCGACTGAAGATCAGGATGGAGACCCGCCTCGAAGCGTCGAGCCTTCATGGGGTCATTCGTGGCATACTCTAAATCATAAGGGACTAGCTCCAAAAAGAAATGGAAATATTCAAACACAGATCTGTTGACCTGCTGTAGACAACACGTCTCTATCCCCTTTCTCACCATTTCTTCCTCAGAGAAATACTGACGAATGAACAAAGCCTTGAAAAACTCTCATGTAATCTCTTGACGAGGCTTGTTCTGAGACACCGACTTCCACCACATCCATGGTGATCCTTCAATCATGAAGGGTAAAAACTTGACCTTCAATGACACGGGCAACTCAATGAGGTTAAAGTCCCTTTCAATCTTCCCCATCTACTCCTCTGCCACGGATGTTTCTGCTTGACCATAGAAGAGAGATGTATCTATCTTCTGAAACTCAAGCATAAAATCCTTAGGTTGATCAACCGTACTATGATCACCCATCGAATCTTCAAAGGGATAACCGCTGGACAAGGAAAAGTCAAAAACCCAATCATGGCCAACTCAATAAATAAAAATCCTCAAAAACCAACACCGCATATATGAAAGGCTCTAAACACAAGAAAAAGATCCATCATAAAATCAAAAAATTTATTTTGAAAACATCTTTAATATAAAAAGAGATTGTTGGGTTAAAACATCGCCATTGTTATTCTTTAGAGTCTCACTGACATGCATGTATCCATGCCACCCTGGGCATCCATCCACCATACTATAAATCCATCCACATTTCCAACATACCACAATGCATGTGAGCACTCATCGGAACACCAAGGCCCAAAGTAAGCAACTTCATTTTCCAAAAGACAATTCATTCATACTACCTATTTTAAAACAATCTACAAATTAAACATGTCATTTCAAACAACCATTTTTCTTTCAAAACCAACTTCTCTAATTCAAACCACATTCAGAAATCAAGGGAAAACCAAAAAACTCAAACAAGGGACTAGTGTTAGTGGGTGACTTGACCATATGGTTGGCGGCCATATGCCAAACCCATCACTGACACAGAGAGCCTTCTTGGACCATGCTCCCAGCATTGCATGGCTTGCTAGGCCGTGTGGGTTAGGAGGACTAGTGGACCAAACTCCCTCTGTCGTACCCCAATCACTAAACCTTTCCATAAAATCCCAAATAAAAAAATTAAACTGGATTACCACTGGAAACCTGAGGATCAGTACGGGAAAGAGTTCACGACGCTCTTCTCCCACCTACCCCTCAAGTCCCGACAATCCAACTCCATCTACCTCAACATCCCAAATAACAAAGGACGCTCTGAAAAGTGAGGTCTGCTAAGAGATGACCTCCTATGATACCATTTTTTCACGAACCAACCCTGGTCGACCCTGAACTGGTCACCCGAGCTGGTCCGCAACATGGCCCAAGTGGCGTTCCCGATCCTCTCGGGCTGGCGACGAGCGCCAGGGCATCAACAGAGGTTGCAGGAATGATTTCTCCCAATATAAATAAATAAAACAACAGAAATAATACAGAGGAATGCATGATAAATAAACCTAATAAACTGACTAAACAGGAATTGAAGAAAAATAAAAATGACCAAACACAACGTCTGAACAAACTCTGTGCTACCTTGTGTTTTGCTCTCCGACTCAACAACTAAGCATCGCCCAATGTGAGCGCACTCATTCTATAGCCTACACAAACACTAAAAAGAGAAAAAAAACTATAGGCGTGATTATTAAAACTCAGTAGGCTAGACCGATATCTATTCCCAATGCACTACCTTTAAAATAAAAGAAACATCATTTCAAGTTTGAACTACAATTTATAAAAGTATGTTTTTCTAAATATTCTACTTAAAAACAGAGTACGAACAATTACCCTTAACCATCTCCAAATTTGGGTTCAATTCATTGGTGTCAATGACATTTTAGGAAAAGGGAATGTGGTGTTTATATTTTCAAATTTATATAAATTGGATTAAACACTTTCATTTGAAAACCATTTTTAGAAACCTAATCAAAATAAATTTACCACTTTCCAAGGAAAACAAAACAGCAGAAATGCACAAGGTAAAACACACAGTAAGGGAAATATACATGTACATATGAGCATCATAATCACTACTTCAAGCAACAATAGCTGAATTGACATGGGTGAACCTAGAAGATCGAGAATAAATCAGAAGACACCAATACATGAGAAATCATCCTTATCGACATGTCACGATGAAATCAAAATGCACAATACGCTCAACCATCCTCTCTCAGGAAGGTCGAGGGAAAATCCCATAGTAATAAACCCAATATATCCACATACTATGGGCCAGTGGTCAGAACCATAACCTACCACTACTGCAATCATTCATATAATATTCCCTTAATATGCCTGATTCCCATGTCTCAAGTGTTTAAAAAGGGGGTGAGCCAACCGATTCCAACTGAGCATCTGATCACATATATCCATATATAATGCACAACAGGCATCACTCCGAGCCACTCCATGAGACAACCTCTAGCCTTTAACTACTCAAGTACCCTTAAGCCTCTAAGCACGGCCTCCCAAACAATCAATCACAACCAAGGCATGAGAGTTGTCCTAGGGGGGGTTTTTATCAAAACATTTTCATCGTTTTCCATAATGTTCCAAATGGGAATTAAATACATTTCACAATCACTACTCAAAAAAAGGTACAACTTCCTTAAAAGACCAAACATAGTTAAAAAACCATTTAAAGAACCCCCAAAACAATACTTCGTAAGCCGCCAACATTTTTATAAAACCAAAACAAACCATTTTATTATTTTTTCAAATAAACCTTAAGAGCCAACCGGGTCATTTCTCAAAAAAACCAAAGTACTTGTTCACGCTACAAAAGAAATCATTTCTCATTGAACCAGAACTCTATTTTATATTCCGTGATTTCTGTTTAAAATCCAAACGGGAATTCTTTCATTACTGGGTGTCCTCTCATCAAAAAAATATTTCAAGCGTCCTGTATAAAATAAACGGCTCTTTTTACACTAAATAATCATTTAAATATTAACTATCTTATATTAAAAATTAATTATCTTATATTGTATCACATTATTTAGAATTAATAAAATATTTATTTTGAATAATTAGTGTGCGCAATTATCAGGAAATAATGTAAATTAAATTTTAAAATCAGTGCAAGGGGAACCTACCTCAAGATCAAGCGCGATGACAAAACAACCTCAGAACCAAGGCGCGATGACACAACGTGTGTCTGAAACCATGTGATAAAGTCCAACACTCTGTATAATCAATATCCAGGACTCAAACACATACAAAAAACTCACTAGAGCCCGTGAAACCAAGTGGTGGGAAGAAACACTCACCTTGAGACTAAAGCGCGGTGACGACGGAACCTCGGAAACAAGGTACAGCAATGGCGCTCACATCGAAACGCCCTACACGGGTCCTAAAAATCCTAATCCTACAAAAAACAAACATAATTTGATAAAAACCCCTAACAAAGCAAAGGAGAAATCAAGAGTAGTAATAAAGATAATAATAGTAATAATTATAACAATAATAATAATAATAATAATAACAATAATAATAATAAGAATAGTAAGAATAATAATAATAATAATAATAATAATAATAATAACAACAATAATAGTAATAATAATAATAATAACACTAATAATAATAATAATAATAATAATAATAATATCAATAATAATAAAAATTATAATAATAATAATAGTAGTAATAATTAAAAAATATAATAATAATAATAATAATAATAATAATAATAAGAATAATAAAATTAATAATAATAATAATAATAACAATAATAATAATAACAATAATATTAATAACTAAAATAATAATAATAATAGTAATAGTATTAATAATAATAATAATTCTAATGATAATCAAAGTAAAAATAACAAAAAATAAAAAATAAATAAATGAAACCTTGGGGAGGTGTGCGGCTGGCCGTGGAGCAGCGGCAAACCAAGAGGAGCTCGGGCTGAGTCGTGCGGCTACTGGGAGGCCATGGTAGGGTGGTATGAGGGATTTGAAGGGGTTATTGAGGACATAGGAAGGGATGGAGTAACAGCGGGCTGTTAGAGGAATCTGGCAGGGGGGTGCGCACCGAAAAACAAGGAAGCTGAGTGTGAGGGGCTCCACTACTGTATACGAGGAGAGAGTTAGGGGGTTGCTGCAGGTGCCGGGAGCCGGGAGCTGGAGAGGAAAGCCGGATGGTGATGGGATGCCCTTCCCGGGAGTAAGAGAGGGCGAGGCTGAGTGGCTGGCTGGGGGGTTATTGCAGGCAGAGGAAGGGAGAGCTGAGGCTGGGGTGTGCTGAAACAGAAAACAGGAGGGAGGCCAATCGGGTTACGCAGGAAAGAAAAGGCAGTGGGGTCGCGCGGGCCGGCTGGGTGTGTGGGTCGTGCGGGAGAAGAGGGGAGCCGAGGTGCTAGGGAAGGCTGCTACCACAGTTGAGGAGGCGGCCAGGGGACCTTGTGTAGAGGGGGGTGTGTGCTGGATACGACATGCAGGAGGTGGATAGAGGCATCAAGGGAGAGGAGGTGAAGCATACAGAAGGTTGAGGTGGCTCTTGGGTGGCTGGGGAGAAGGCCAAAGTTGAGGTTAGGGGAGGGAACATAGCCAGTAGGGAGGGAGATGCAGGGAAGGATGTACTATGGCTTCACAGGAGGAGGTGAGTCGCTTGAGAGAGAGAGAGAAAGGAGGTGAGGCGGCTAGTGGGGGAGAAGAAGAAGGGGGTGGCGGCTCCTTCAGGAGAATAAAAAGAATAAAAAGGTTGAGCCACTAGGGTTAGGGGGAAAAGAGAATAGAATAAAAAACAGAAACATAAATGAAAACAGATGAAAAATAATAATAATGAATAAATAAATAAATAAAGCATTAATATATAAATATACCTCCATAAAACACTCAATAAATTCTAATTGTAATAATAAAAATTTAGTAAAATTATTAACAACAATAATCATTATTATAAACCTCATTAATAACAATAATACTAATAAAACTTATGTAATAATAATTTGTGTCAAAAATTAATAATAATAAAAAAAAGTAACCACTAATAATAAAATAAAAATAATAAATGAATTCATATAATATTTAATAATATTAAAATTAAGGATTGGCCAATCAATTGCATGGGTGAAGCCACATGGCATCGCATCTCGCCTGCGCGTCCAATGTTGTCGAACCCAAAAGTGCGCTTTTTTATCGACGACTCAAAAATATGATACGTGACTGAATGCGAACAAGGGAAAAATAATTTAAAACCAATGAAATCATAAAATAAAATAAAAAGCATAGTTTGGGGTGTGACATATTCACTGGGGGATCACCAATAATTATCATTATATGTGCTGAAAGTATTTGTGTCCTAGGATGAAGAATACGGAAACATGATTTATCACTCAGTGTTATACATACCCGCATGTGAAGACCTCACACCACTAACTTTCTAGAATTTTATACTTATTTTTGGTCCCAAAATTGAAATGTGAATATATTTATATGGATTTAATCATCATCTTTTCGAGGTAGCCTAATCTTATTGACATGGTTTGTGTGGTCAATTAAAAATTTATTGAAGCAACCCTCTTTATCCCTATCTAAGAGAATTTATTAATTGATGATCTTGTATGATTATATTTCCATGAGATCATAATAATTTACAAGGTCCTTCTTACAATCATTTTATATAGGGACACTCATTTCTCATTGACATTCTGGAATGTGATACAAAAGAGTATGAGTACACATGTTCTTCTGAGCATATCCCTTCACACTCAAACTGATTTCATGTTGGATCAAATGATTCATGTTATAGGGGAAATTCTATAAGAACGTTTCCTTGATTTAGTGGTTCATTGGAGAATCATATCCCTCTAATAGACATCACATACAATAACATTAATCGGGTGACAATTTATATAGCTCATTATGAGTCCCATTACAGTTGGTCATGTTATTCATTTAAGTGCTGGTTAGAGGTAGGAGAGGCATAATTATAGGGTCCCCATCCTGTTTAGGAGAATTTGTAGTAGGTTTAGATAATCAAGAAGTAGGGGTATACTTCGTATTCCAGAAGGAAATCATACGTCAATCATTTTAAAATTCTAATATATTTCAAGGATAGGTATCATGTATGGTTTTGGGTATTACCCGAATATGTGAATAGACTGATTCAGTGAAAACATAGGTTGTTTTCATGATTTTATGTGCATTATGATTTTTTTAGAGAGAGTTGGTCTGGTATCCTATTAGTTAATATTATCTCAGAGGTACAATTTTTAGTATGATTCCTTCCACATTTAATAGCTTCACCAATATCATGGTGACCTGTCTCATAATTTTTCTCTTTTGGTTGTTTAGTTAGATGTTGATGGTTTATTTAAGGATTATCTTATACGCATAATTTATCCGAGCATGAAGGCTCTATAATTCCATTATATAAATTTAGTACAGACAAAATGGAATCAGTATTGAGTACATGATGGCAATTTGGAGTGGGAGGTAGGAATATGTTATTGGTGGATTGTGTTGTTCTAAGATGATGTTTTTCTACCCTTGGATGGTTTACTTGGGGATGCTTTCCACTACGGGTGAACAATTTAAGAACAAGGTTTCTTTTATATAGTATGAATCCTTATTTAGCTTCATCTAGATAAATATAATGGACAAAATATGAAATCATAATATGGTAATAATGGTTTTGGGGGTATTTGGGGTGTTTTTGGAGCTCGGAACCCTTGATGGTGGAGAAAAACACTAGACCGTAGGGTTATTACACACCATCTGACCCAACCCACACCGTTTCTCCAAACCATGCAAGGAAAGATGGTGGGGTGATATATGGTGAATTATTTTCCAAAACCTACTACTGGTGGTCACATGGACATGAAAATAATACACACTTTTATCATTGGTTTTTCGGAGGTTTGGTGCATGCTTTCTCTAACCAGATAACCTAATTGTGCTGGAGCCCCTTAGCATAGTAGAAGGATCACGATTAGAATACAGGTTTTCCAATAGTGTGTCAAAACCAAGAGGCATGTGATTTTAGGTAAAATGAAAAAACTACACTTAATGATGTGTTAAAACCTATCCACTCATATATTTTATTAGTGTCTAAGATACCCATTTCTTCTTATTTCAATGATTTTCTATCTCCTATCTCAGTTCAATGATAAATTCTTCCACAAGAATAGGATTCATACATCGCCGAACTCGTTGGATAGTCACTAGTATTATCGTAATTAATTTTAGCCATTATTCATTAATCATTCCCTCGACAAAGTTATCAAGGTAAAGGATCACATGCCATATTTTTAGGACTGTTATCTATTCTCCATATATCATCTAATACATGACAAACTAAAGAATGATATTATACATGGAGATTCATATGTGTACAATTTATGTGGTCTATATCTTATTCAACATGTTTTGATGTATTATAATATATGTTGTTATTCCTCACACTAGTTTCACATCGCATTGGTAGTAAATTATATATGTATTAAATTGGATTCAATGTTTTCTACCTAATGGTATTATTATACCCCCCTGATATCGATTATATTATATGGATCCACCCCACTAGTTGTTCCCTCCTTATTCCTAATTACCCCTTCATTCCCTTATTCCCAAAACACCAAATTGTATGTTTTTCCTGAAATGAAATTGTTTATTCCATGTTGATATGGATTGAAAAGTAGTGGCATATCACTTCTAGTGCATTGAAAATTATAATGAATTGAATTGAATTTATTATTGAGACCACATCATATCCTCAAACTAAATGATTCTTACGCCCTCTTTAACATTGATTGTAAAGGTGTCATGAATTAAATTTGGATCTTACTAAAGCCTTCACTGCTTCTAATAGGTATCAAATTTGGGTGTGATGACAGTTGAAAATTATATAAAATGGGCATAAAGACACATTATATTTATAGAAAATTTGAATGAATTCACTTTGTAATGATACAAAATGGGCGTGAGGACCCTTTATAATTAAACTAATTCGGCATTAAGACCCTAATTATACTAAATAGGCATGGAGACCATAACTCTCATTTATGGGCATCAAGGACCTTATGAGACTATTGTGATATTGGGAATGTCATCCTTTTGTGTTGTGATACTAGGAATAGTGTAACTTAATACTATGATATTGGGCATGGCATCCTATTTTTTGATACTGTGCAAGGTGTCTCTATTATAGGATAACGGGAATAGCGTCCCTTAGAAATGATAAACTGGGAAATTAATCCACTATAATATTATAATACTACACATGTAATCCCTTATAAATGTAATACAATGCATTTCATCCCTTGATACATATTCAATGTTATTCTATCACAGTTTGAATAAGGTATTATTAGCACAGCTTCCTTTCAGGAACTAGAGCCGACCCTTTTTCAGTTGTTATTACTACTTTACATAGTGTGTCTGCACACTGCCATATTGAATACATGATTGAATATTTATTGAATTTTCAGTGGTTTATAGCTAGGATTTCATCTCAACCCCACAGTCTGGCCAACCATGGGTACACTAATAGACTACCTACTTTCAAATATAGACAAGGGGAAGAGTACATTAGAGATGCATGACTTTATCCCTCAGCAAAGGATGGTTCATTTATGATCCTAAACATTTATGATGATGTCACATGATTTTTTACAAGTAACCTATTGTATCTTTTTTAGTACATTTTTTTTGGTTTTTCATATTGATTATTTAGGTGAAATCTGAAAATTTTGGTTGATGGAGTGGCAATGCATTACTGGCACATGGTTTTCCCTAACCGTGCGCCCCATTCCAGCAAACTGTTTGATCCTTAAAATATGGTATATACATATATAGTTCCATGTTTGTCAAACCATATTACCTCTTATGTTATACAGTTCCACCCTCCACCTAGATGAGGTGCATGTTTATGTCATATCGTTAGGGCAAACCATGTGCCCCGAGTAGAAACTTCGGTGTACGGGATTTTAGTCCCCATTAAACTAGATTTAAAATTACATAATCATGAAAAACTCAACAAAATCAACCCTAACACATACCATGTTGTTTTATATCATTTTCAAATCCTCTTTGATAGATTCAATTCCTTCCTAACCTCGGTTCTTGCTGAATAAATGGGAGGATTGAAGATATGAACCTCGCACGGTTTGTGGTTTTTTTTTCCGATTATATATCTCTCTATATCATGATCCTATTCCCAGATAAAAGAGAGATGTTTATCAACTTTGGGTTATAGATATTTTCTATTTTGGTAAAATAT
Source organism: Viscum album (assembly GCA_963277665.1). Taxonomy (NCBI): domain Eukaryota; kingdom Viridiplantae; phylum Streptophyta; class Magnoliopsida; order Santalales; family Viscaceae; genus Viscum; species Viscum album. The sequence continues at coordinate 2,053,405,458 of OY728165.1, forward strand.
GCATTCAATTGATGTTGGATATTGATTTTGGATCTAGATTATGTTCTTTGTCATGATTTAGTTTTCTAATTTGAATTGGGTATATCAATTAGAAATCGTTCATCTCCAAACATGAGGATAGTGTTATACAATTATAATCCAAAACTATTAATTTCAATTACATGTATATAATTTTAAAATATCTATTAATTGATTATAAATTGATTTCCTTCAATTAAATTAAGTAATTTGGATGATTAAATAATAAATGATTGTGAAATTTTGGTATTAGATTGATTGGATTGGTATAATTAGTAGTTGAACTAATTATGTGGATACTGAATTGATTGAATTGAAATAATTAATTGTTGAATTAATTATGGGGATATAGGTATTATTTGTTTTGAATAATTAATTTTTTATTTAATTTTGTGAATATTGAGATTATAGAATTTGATGCAAAAATTATGATTAATTAATTATTGAACTAATTAATGAGATTGATTTGATTAATTAATTATATACTGGATTAATTAAATTTTTTACATTATTTAATCATTGAATTAACTAATTATATTGATGTTATTAATTAATTGATGAATTAATTAATAGAATATTTTTTATTAATTATTTTTTAAATTAATTATTGATATAGATGTTATTAATTAATTATTGAATTAATTAATGGACGTATAGTGATTAATTAATTTTTAAATTAATTAATGACATTGACATGATTTATTATTGTTAATTAATTAATGGAATTAATGTGATTAATTAATTTTCATGTTAATTAATAAGATTGACGAGATTAATTAATTATTTAGTTAATTGATGGAATTATTTTTATTTAGTAATTGTTTAATTAATTAATGACATTGATGTGATTAATTAATTGATTAACTAATTAATTTTTGGTGATTAATTTATTATTGAATTAATTAATTAGATTAACATGATTAGTTAATTGATAAATTAACTAATGGAATTGATGAGATTAATAAATTTTTTAATTAATTAATGGATTATTGTGATATATGTGATTGCATGATATATATATATCTCTGTGTGTGTGTGTGTTGAAATGGTTAATGGAAATGATGTCATTCCAATGTGAATTGATATGATGAATGGTGGTAATGGTATTCATATGGTAATTGAAATGATGAAAGTAATGAGTGGAATTCGGATATGAGAATAGATATGATGAATTGTAATAATGGAATTCATTTGTGAATTGAGATAATGAAAGTTAACAGCAGAATTCAAATATTTATTGAAATTATGAAAGGTAACAATGTAATTTATATTTGAATTGAAATGATGAATGATAAAAATAGAATTCAAATGTGAATTGAGATGATGAAAGGTAAAAATGAAATTTAGATCTGATTTGAGTTGAGTAATGGTAATAATATTATTAGGATATATAATATCACATAAAGAAGGTTTAGACTCCAACATGACATGAAACAAGTATTGATGTTTTGGTTTCCTCGATAAATCAGTGGTTATCTTCTTAAATAAAGTGTAATTAAATAAATATAAACTGATTGTATAATTGCTTTAATTTATTCTTTATAAAATTTTTTAAACTATTATAAACTGGATGTTGTTTTAAAATATGGCGGTGGTGTCCTTTTTAGTGGTACTCATACCCTACTCAGGATGCCTAATCGGTAACTAAATATATTTAATGGTTGTGGGATAGGTTATGTGTACGGTCCTATGTTAAATTAGTAATATGGGATAGAGCATGGACCAGGGAGTGGGAATTAAATTTGGGACCCTATTTAGAGTTATCAATGACTTTATTTCTTTTGGGTTTATCATATGGAATCATGATTTGAATTAGCATGACATATCTACTATTTAGTTTTGGATATTGAATTCTCTCCTTTTGTCGTCTTTTGATATCAGTACTTCTCTAGTTATGGTAATATAGTTTAGTGATTATGTTTTATTTCCACTATGTCATTTCTCTCCTAAATAGGATCTAGTCTACCTAACAGATCCTTTTAAATAGATGGATGGCTCTAGCATACGGGGATGCACACTTGAGGTAATGTGACTAATGAGTTTGGGGAACCAGTACACAAATCCGGGGTCAGGAAGTTAAAAAGTTGTATCAAATCACAATTATCTTACTTTTGTTTATTCTTATTTAGTAATGGTAGATAGAAGACAATGAGTAGTCATGCATTTTTCATGGTCCCATGCATGGGAGTATCTGACCCATGTACTTAAGAAAACCCAAGTACCAAGGGTTTGATTGCTGTTGTTGGTATTTTCTATTATAGATGGATGTTATTCCAGAACAGGCAAAACACTTTTTCTGTGAAGTAATTATTCTTGTTGACATTTGTTAATATTTCACCTGTGGCCTAGTATGGCATGAGAGATGAGTATGGATGCATCATTCTAGGCACTCAAGATTTATTGAGACATGCATCATTTTTAGACACACAAGAAAAAGTAGGTTTTTGATAAGCTGTTGAACATGAGAGGATTTTATTTTCATCTGTGAGTTGAAATAAAAATGGTGCCTAATATGAAATTAAAAGTGGTATAATGGTAAAAAATGTTGTAAATGCGTGTCAAAATATAAAATTGATCAATGGTATTAATTTTACAAATGTTAGTTATTACATGGGTGTCGGATGATTAAAAGTACTGATAGTACATCTGTTTTGATTGGGTGGTATTTTTCGGGGGAAATAACCAATTATTTCTTTTGTGGAATCCCATAGGTTAAATGTATTAATGTTGTGAAATGTGTCCTGATACATTTGTTTGAAATTATATATATATTCCTCTTTGAAGACACTTATTGATAAGATGAAAACATTTTATGGCTAGTCATACTCCACCAGTAGTGGAACATGAAGAACCAATTTTTCTAGGTGAGGAATCAAGAGGGAGGGCCCAAGAGAACATTCTCAATTTAGGAAATTTATAGAGACACACATAGCCCATGTTGTGGATAGAATGTCTAATCAAATGAGGGAGTTTCATTTATGTCAAACTCTAACATTTATGAGAAAGTATGGACATGAGGAAACAAAGTTGTGGATTTATTGCATCAATACTCGACTTGACCATTGGGAGAATATTATTTATAATATGTTTAATTTTGCTATGTATTTGTTACAAGAATCCGTGAATTACTAGTGGGATATTTAGGCTCATATAGTATAGGCTGATGGAATTTTATGGAAGAACATTTTGGATAATTTCATAAAGAACTATTATCCAAAGATTCTGAGGAATGATAGATCAACTAATTTCTTGAGGTTGACTCATTAGATTTTATCTGTGACAGACTATGATTGACTCTTTATAAACTTGAAGTGCTTTTCACTTTCATTGATAGGGTATGAGACAGCTACGAGAATGCATTTTTAGGTGATCGTATATGTGAGATTATGTCATAGGTGACCATAATTAGGTTAAATAAGGGTTTTAAGTTAGATGATCAGGCTCTCATAGTTGAGGGGAACCAAAAGAAGGCTTCCATTGCAGTACAATTGGTTGATTCTAGAAAGTCATTACATACATCTTCCATGAGTATGATGAATTACTACGATAATGTTATCTAGGGTGATATTAAGAAGAGTAGTCATAGATAAATGTCTGTCACACATACCATATCTAGATTATTAGTCACCAATGTGGTAATTTTTGTCATTTTCAAAGACACTTCCACAGACAACTAGTAGAGTGTTTTGACAATGAAAATATGGAATACCTAAAATGTTTTTTGAAATAACCCCAGACACATGGGCTGTGATTGAGGGGATAATGATAATAAATGTGTGGGAAAGGGATCTTATGCACCTTATTAGAATAGATTATGGAGTTCATGTATATGTTTTGGTAGATTATGTCAATGAGGTGATACTAGGAAAGTGTGTTTGTATCAACAGATTGGTGCCTCACATGGGACACTAGAAACATCATACGAAATAAGAGAATGATAGTATAATGTAGTTCATCCTACACAGGTGGATAATGTGGTTATACGATTAGTATTGGGAGGTACATTTCTTATTTCTTCTAAAATATCTATTTCTTTATTTGATATTTGTTCCTCTCATTTAATTTGTTTATCACAAATTTTGAATGGATTGAGCCTAGAGGTAAAATTTTTGAGTGGGGTACCAATGATAGATACACTATTGGCTGAACGGACTTGGGGATTATATTTGTGAAAGGGGTGTTCTCCAAGGGTAGAGAGTATCTTTATATTCATTCTCTGTCATAATTTGATATTTTTTTTCATTTTTTAGTAGAATAATGACTCCATATGGATTGCTACCACCAGAGGATGTATTTTTTGTCTTCTAAGGGTGAAAAATAAATTCACCATAGAGAATGTGATATCCTGGGGCTGTGAAGGGCATGTTCATCATCATCTGGGGGAACATCCACCCAGGTTTCTAGTCTATTGTTGGATGATGGGGGGTTGAAATAGGATGTCTTTCGAATAATAGTGGAATTGTTTTAGGATTTATTTCTGGAATGATTCTTGTGAAATCCTCCTGATAGAGATGTGTATTTTATTATTGATCTCATACTAGGGTATGAACCATTTTATTTTACACAATGTTGAATGGAATATATATATCTTCAAAGGATCAAGACATAGCAATAAGAGTAAGTGTTTCTGTGATTTATCCTCCTGAGTGTCGGGCCATTGGTTTCTCATGTATTGATTGCAATAAAGATAGATAAAACATTTTTATTTTTTGTTAATTACCAGAAGTTAAACATGATGAACGTGACGAACTGGTATCTTATTTTATGCATCAATAATTTATTTGACTATATTATGGGATATTGGGTATTCTCAAATATTAAATTCATATTTGGATGTTATTAGTTGAGAGGTAAACCATATGATATACTGAGGACATATTTTAGATGATGGTATGACCTATAAGAGTTAGTTGTAATTTCAGTTGGGTTTTTGAACATACCATCATTATTAATGGCCATGACGAACAGTGTATTTCATCTGTACCTATATCAGTTTAGTGGTGTTGTTGGTGGATGAAAACTTGTTGTACACCAAGATCCCTGATGTTGATGATAAACATATTCACATAATCTTAAGTACAATAATATATAATCGTCTAAACACCAAGCTATATATGTTTCAATTTGTGATCAACATGGTAAACTTCTTTGCTCGCATCATCTCATAGTATGGTATTTCGTTGGACCATGTGATGGTGCGGGTGCTTGTATCTTGGGATAAAACCAAGAATTTTTTTGATTTCCATGTCTTTCTAGGGTATTATAGATATTATCAATGGATTTTCTAGGAATTTATTTGATTGGAAGCACCAAATTCATGATTGATCATGAAAGGGATTACCTTTTAATAGTGGAATAATGTGATAATTACATCCATTAGTTGAAAAAAATTATGTTATCAGCATCAATCAAGATCATACCTGAGTCTGGTGGAGGGTAAATGGTGTATTGTGATGATTCTGGGATAGTTCTTGGTCAATTGTGTGTGTATGGAGATTAAGTTATGGAATATGGATGTCAGTATTTGAGGTCGCATAAATGTAATTAACCTATTCATGAACATCAATTAGTTGTATAGGATTATGATAGATGTGTTGGTGTCATTATCTATTGAGAGAAATTTTTATGGTGTATAAACATCACAAGAGAATGAATTATATCACTATGTAGTTAGATATGAATCTATGAAAGTGGAGGTTGGTTGAGTATATGTATATGTATTCTTTTGATTTTGATCAATAATATGCATATTGCAATGGAAACGATATAGTTTATGATCTATGATTGAAACAGCAGACTCCTAAATTTAAGGAGTCTAGTGCTAAGTTGAAGAAGATGGCCTTACTAGATGAGATACACATAGTAGTTTAAGAGAGTTAGGAGAATATTTCCCTCATGTGAGATTCATTGGATTATACACTCTTGGGTAATATCAGAGACAGATAGTATGAGGATCCATAATGTTTGACCTTGATGGAATGCCTTAAAGGTTGGGAGACACATTTTAACTAGATTATAGATTAGAATTAGATAATCTATTTTAGGAATCGTGTTATTGTGTCTATGTGTATGTGGGAGGAATTAACGGGTGAGTTTCATTCCTCAATGTGGGCTGTGAATCATGGTGTAACCAAAATTTACAGTGACATAGGATGACCGTATAGGGGGTCAGGAATGAAAGAGGAGATAACAGGGTTTGTGACATGATGCTAAACATGTCAATAGGCCATGGCAGAGCATCCAAGACCCAGTGGTTTAATACAGTAATTTACCATTCTAGTATGGAGTTTCGATGAAATTATATTGGACATTGTGGTGGGTCTCATAAGGGATCCTTGTAATAATGATACTATTTGGGTTATTGTGGACAGACTGACAGAATTAACACATTTCTTTTTTAAAATAGAGAATTTTTTAGTGAAGCAGTTAATGTCAGAATGATATTTTGTCTGAACAGGGGGCCACAAACTATAGATTCAGTCTGTGACACACACTTTACATCATAATTCTATTAGAAATTTATTATGGTAATTGGTATACATGTTTTATTGAGTACACAATTACACTCATAATCGGATGGGTAGTTGGAGTGTAGTATTCATGAGATTAAGGATATGCTATAAGAATGTGTCATAGACATTAGTGGATATTGGAAGAAGAACCTATATTTCATGGAGTTCACCTATAATTAAATTTTCTATGAACGTATTTACATGGCTCCATTTGAGGATATTTATGGTTGGTCATCCAGATCACCTTTATACCTAGATGGAGTAATGTGTTTCGGAATTCTTGAGACTGAGTCTCTTACATGAGATATTGGTGTAGGTTTAGCTTATTTGAAAAGTTATAGATACAATAAAGAGTATATATAATTCATATGCTAATATATGTCGATGACCACAACAGTTTATAGAGTGTAATCATTTATTTTTCTAGGTGTCACATAAATTGGTCCACCATAGGATATAGTGGTAGAGAATGTTGGAGCCCAGGTTCATTGGACCCTTTGAGGCTATGTAGATAATTGGGCTGGTGGTGTACGCATTGCCACTTCCACATATATAAAATTCCATGCATGATGTTTTCCATGTGTCGAAATTTCACCGGTATATCGCCAACCCATATCATGTGATCGACATGGATGATGTTGAGCTTAAGATAGATGTGTCATTTGTGGAGATACTAATATGTATGTTGGATCATAGTGAGATGGTGTTGTGGAGAAAAACTATTCCAATAGTTCATGTATTATGGAATCCTAAATGTGCTCATGAGGAAAAACTGTGAAGTAGAAGAAGTTATGAGGGATTAATGGCCGAATCTTCTTGACTTATATTCTTTTACATTATTGGGAGAATAGATTGAGGATGCGCTATTATAAATAATTGGGACTATAAGATCTTAACCTTTTTTGAAGATGTAACATGCTTTTTTATAGGTAATCATTTCTCTCGTTTTGACTACATTTTGATTATGTTATTTATTGGGGTGTATTTTGGTGAAATTTTATAATTTATTTATAAGGCGATGAAATGGACGGTGGTGCATGGTTTTCCCAAAATGTGCACCACATCCTAGTAAACTATATTAATGTTGATAGATGGTATTCTCATAGCCAGTACATAGTTTTCAAAATTGAGTTCCCAATTTGGAGAAACTATGAACCCCCCTATACACCCATAGACGAGGCGCACAATTATGGTGTGCAGTTTTTTGGAAAAAGAAATTTGAGAATAAAACACTGCAATTGATATTTTAATCCACTAAAAGCTTGATTTAAAATTACTAGAACCCCCGAAAATCTCCCAAATTGACCGAAACCTGGCAAAGAAATTTTATATAATTTTTATAGCCTACCAAATTGATTCCAATCCCTCCCAAACACAATTCATGGTGAATCTAATAGAGGATTGAATATAGCCACCTCACTGGGTTAGTGGTGTATTATCTGTAAGATCTCACTCTTTCTCTTACTCCTCTTCACGGAAAAATATGTATCTTTATTAGTTGTGGTTTTTAGATCCAGATTTAGTTTTTTTGTATATTGATTCATTTGATGATGGATCTAGGTATTAGATCTGGATCATGTTATTCATTATGATTTAGTTGTTCCACTTAAAATTTGATATATCTGTTCTTGACTGTCCATTGTCATACTTTAGGTGGGTTGTCTATAATTCAAATCACAATGTCTTGATTTCAATTAAATGTATGTTATTATTGAATTTATATTGAATAATTAAAAATTCACTTCCATGACTAAAAATAATAATTTTTTTAGATTAATTAATCACATGATTGGGAAATTGGGGATATTGTATTGATTGAATTTTAATAATTAACTATTAAATTAATTATGGAGATATTGAATAACCTAAATTAGAATAATTTATTATTGAATTAATTATGGGGGTATTGGGATTTTTGATTTTGAATAATTATTTGTCTAATTAATTAAGTTAATTTTGAGATTATAAAATTGAATGGATTAATTCTGATTAATTAATTATTTAATCAATTAATTAGATTGAGTAGATTAAAAAAAATTTAAAATAATTAATCAAATTATTTTGATTAATTATCTTCTGAATAAATTAATGACATTGAAATGGTTAATTAAAATTTTAATTAATTAATAGATTTTTTGTTAATTGTTTAATTAATTAATGAGATTAACATGATTAATTAATTTATGAATTAATAATTAGATTTTATTGATTGATTAATTAATTTTAGAATTAATTAGTTTAATTATTTAATTTATTCATTGTTCAATTAATTAATGAGGTTGTCATGATAATTTAATTCTTGAATTAATTAATGGAATTTTTGTGATTAATTAATTTTTTAATTAATTAATTATATAGAGGTTTTTAATTTATGTTTTTAAATAATTAATGAAAATGTTTTGATTATTTATTTTTGATTGAAAATTATATTTTTATAAATAAATAACATTTATTTAAAAAGTCTGAAACTAAAAAGGTTGTGACAAAATCATCCCAAAACAAAACAGATAACAAAACCAATAAAAAAATAAAAGCTATTACAATTAGTATCCCTTTATAATTTCTAATGAAGTTAATTTTCCTTGGTTTCCAGATCAATCAAGAAGATGTATTCAAAATGAAAGGACCTCTTGTCCAATGATTGAATAAAATATCCATGTTTATCTTCCATTCATTGAAGCAACATTCAGAATGAGATCATTATTATTGATTTACATGCATTGATACTTTTTTATCCACTAGTATCATCCATTCATTCATCATGTCATCATCTACATGAGATGCAATAATATGGAAGACCTCCTCCTATATTTCTTCATATGAGTGAATGACAAGACCCCGTGTATTAGATTTTTTAAAAAAATTCACTTCATGTTCCCATAGTGAAACAACAATGGGATCCAATATTTGAAAAAATATTTTTAACCTCCTTTCTAGCTTGGAGGTTAGAGAGAGAAATTATGGAGGTGTGGTTAGATCAGAAAAATACTATCTTTTAAAATCATCCTTATCCACTAAAACCCCTGCATTTGAGGTTTTTTCCCCAATGTGTCACCCTCATTTTTTCAACATTAGGCTCATTAATTTCATCCATTGGATTTCCCTAGTTTTTTACCATTATTTTGATATTAGTCATTCATAGGGTGACCAAGATTCATCTCGGTGGTCCTTAACATATTGAAATAACTTGTCTATATTGTTTTAGGAAGATGATATTAATCTTTACACCCCTTAGATATCTTCCACATGGTCACAATAAAACACCTAGAATAATTGTTTTCTTTTGTGACCTTTTTAAGTCCCTATACAAGTATTTCCACTAACATTTCTTCCATCAACACTATTGGTTGAGATATGGAAGGAACTATTATATCTTGATTCATACAATGGGTAAAATTTCCTTACATTGAAATTATTTTCTGATAAAATAGAAAAAAATTGATCAAGAGAAATATTTTTTGCTATAAGACCCTCAAATTAGTTGAACATCATAACAGGTGGAACACTCTTTTATAGACAAGAACTGCTCACAATATTAAATCATTCAGCTTCCCAACTGGGGTGACCTACACTAATGTATTTAATCTAACAAATTCCACTAGACATTCTACACTTGTCTTTTGACTAGCATTTATATTGTTGTTATTATATAATTGTTGAATTACTTATTGGGTTATTGTGATGTATGTGCAATTGGGAAATATATATATTTGTGTGTGTGTGAATTGAAATGATGAATGGTAACAATGGAATCATATGTGAATTGAAATGATGAATTGTAACAGTTGAATTCATATTTTAATTTAGATGATTAATGGTGACTGTGGAATTCAGATATATGAATTGAAATGATGAATTGTAATAATTAAATTAATATGTTAATTGAGATCATGAATGGTTATAGTGGTATCTAGATATAAATATAAATGTTTAATGGTAACAATGGAATTCAAATTTGAATGGTAATGGTGAATAGTAATAAAGAAATTCACATGTGAATTTAGATTATGAATGGTAACATTAACATTTATATGTGATTTGATATGATTAATGGTAAAAATGGAATTCATATATATGACATCCTTTAGTTATAGTTCAAAACGCAACATAGGAAAAATACAGTATTGAGATTCAGGTATCCTTAGTGACCCGTGAGTTATGTTGTTATATAAGGAGTAATTAAATAAACGAAAACATATTACATTAATGTATGTACATTATTCCTTAAACAAAAAACATACACAATTATATACTAGATATTGTTTTACACACCATTGTTGGTGGTGTATTGATTTGTACTCACACCTTTCTCGTCTTGCATTATAGGTACCCAAATAGATTTCAAGGTTGTAGGATAGGTTAAGGGAATGGTTTAAATGTTAAATAGGATAATATGGGATAGAGAATGGATAATGTAACTGTACTTGATGTCAGGACCTTCTTGGGTGTTGTCAGTGTATTTATTTATTTTGGTTTTATCATATTGATACTTTAAATTTTTTGGAATGACAGATCTACTCTTTAGGTTTGGATATTGTATTATCTGTTTTGGCCATCATGTGATATTGGTATCTGACTTGTAATTGTTATTTTATTTGTTTATTCTATTCTATTTATGCTATTGTAATACTCTGATAACAAAGGAATTGTATCACCAAGATTGATATTAATCCCCCGGTATTGGTCTGAATCATATAACATATGGGTAGCCTCACATTATGTCAACTTACCAACAATCTTGAGGCACGTGTGTGTGTAACCCGACTCAAGAGGTTACATAGAATATATCTGATGACCAGGATATAGCACGAGATGCTGGAGTTTACTTTTATCCTTTTTACTTATTTTTGTATATATTTTTTAATATTGATGGATACTAATTTTATTAATGTTATTTTTCATTATAGAAACCTGACATTCATTATTATCTATTTTATATTTTTTAGTTACTGCTTTGGTGTATTGATATCAGTTTCTTGGTTGTTTATATCTTAATGTTTTTGTCCCATTTATTATATTGTTTCTTCTATTTTCTTAATATATAACTTATCCACTATGTTAACTTCTATTAATGAAGGAATAGTCTCCCCATATACACACCCAAGGCCCCTTATTCTAATTGGTTTCCTCTAGTGTTCGAGGAAATTCACTTGAGGCCATGTGGCCCACCGGTTTCGGGGATCCTCTGAGTCGTATCCGAGTACATGACATCATATTGTGGATGGTTCAACTATGCTGTGGATTCCCAATAGGGATATTCTAGGGGTTCTCAAATTTTTTGATGATTATAATATAATCTTCATAACTATATAGTGGGGGATGAAAGTGATTATTTTTATTCTTCCACTACTTTTTTCACTACATGGTTGTGTTTGTGTTGCATCAATATCAGGTTAAGGGGTTTTTTATAATTATATGTGTTTACATTCACAAACATAGTTAGGATTATTGATTCATTGGTTTTATCATATAATTGTCAGTTTTGGGTATTTATAATGTCATGATTATCATCATTCATTTGACCTGGATTAAAATAGGCGTAGCCCTAACCAATTAATCCGATTTTTATTCTTCATGAATGTATATAAATTATGATTCCCCATTTAATTTTATAATCTCAAAATTATTTCCCTAAAACCCTAGGTATACATTTTTTCATATTTGTAGTCCTTTCAACCTCCATTTACATTTATGGATTCTAGGTTTCTGAGGATGATTTTCAATCATCTTTATCAGTTTCTTCTACTATTTGAGTTCTATAAATGTCTCTTAATAATTAAAGGGTTGTGTAGTGTATTAGATTTGGATAATATGGGATATTATTATGGTTTATGTTAATTGATGTCTCAAAAAAAATATTTTAGGTCTTGTGATATACTATTTCTCCTCCATGAAATCATAATAGATGTAAAATATTAGGTTTAGGTAGGGTATTTTTTAGTTCAAATTATATCTACTTAAATTAAATAATTTTTCATTTGTTGGTGGGTAAAATAAATTACATTTGATAACCTATAATTATCTGATTTATTCAACCCTATCATATAATTAATGACATTATAATTATCCATCTTCTATTGCTTCCCTTCCCTAAAATGATTTGAGATTCTAGTATTTTATTTGGAAGATATCCATCAATTAAATCACATGAGATAACTAATATTATTACTTCATACATTGATAATATTACTCAAATAATGTATCATAAAATTGTAATTTATTTCTCTACTCTCAATAGTAGTGTAGATTGTTTCGTCCAAGGGGATGGGTTTCTTTTAATTATTCATTTACTATCTAACCCATATCTTATACTCTTGTTTGGTCCAAGTAATGGGGTTATTGTATTTCATCATTTATTAATTACAATAACCTAATATCTTATGATAATTATTATTTTTTTGTTTATGGGAATGGTAATGAAATATTTTTTTCTTTCTAGGATTTATTGATATTAACAATTCCATTCCTATAATGATCCTCATATTTCTATCTTAAATATCTATAACATTATTTTTTGTCATGATGTTATGTATAATACCACTATGAAAGTTAGTTTATATGATACATGAATGGTAATATGACTTGTAATTGTTGAGGCATGCATAAGGGTTAACTTCTAATTATTTCAAGCATAATATGTTGAACTGGTAATTCAAATCTAAGTATGTTATTTTATATGTTTAGTTAAAAATATCTTGAAATATATGTAGAATACATGTAGAGGGATGACAATGTAACCTAGGTTGTTTCTTATCTACCTATGTTTTTTGTAACATTGTATGTCTTTCTGAACTTTAGGATGATTTAATGAACCACGAGTCAGTGGGAACCGACCTATATATCTCTTAGAGAAGGTGGTAAAATGTTCCCATTATGGTGGGTCTTCTTGTAATAAAGGTTATTGTAAGAGATGTTAAAAATTTTAAAGGGATATTTTTGTTTGTTTTTATAAGAGAGTTGGTGATGGTAATTAAAATTTTTTCGGTAACACATTATTATGGATTGGTATTATTACATGATTTGTTTTAAGAAAATTAAGAGTTTCAATGTTACCTATATGGTTTTTAGTTACCCTAGAAATTTTGAATTTATATTGAAACGTTAATAATTGTCATTTTTAAGTTTATAGGGTCTATAAATAACTAATCATAGTGATCATAGATGTTTATTAACTAAATGAATATGGAAATGGATTAATTATCTAAATTAACTCTTTAATGTTATACAAATGTTAATAATTAAATAGAGTGGTGACTAGAGTATTGTGTGAAATTTTATCACTATATTTATCGGATGAAACATATGATGTTTAAATACACAGTTGTAATAGTAATATCATTAGTGGGTTTAATTTTGAATTTACTAGATGATTTTACTTATTTGATTGATAATGGTTTCAATAAAAAAATATTCAAACGTAGTTTGATCTAAATTATTAATGTTATTGAGGTTGTAATTAATTATTTAATAATGTAAATAATTAGAAAAAGGGAAAATTATAACATAATGTACAATGTGTCTTAAATATTTGATTAATAAATGGTTCGTAAAAGGACATCCCGATTAGTTATGGTATTTTCATTGATATCTATTTTTGTATGTTTTTTGATTTAATCATCTCATTTGGAGATTATTAAAAAAAATTATTCATGTTTATGATATTTATAATGTGTATGAATTTATGTTTTACATGATATTACCTGAATATCTAATATCATATGTCTATTTAATTGAGGGATGTAATGGGTGTGAGGTATATTCCTTGTGGGTGGATGTTGTAGTGATGAGGGTATAGTTATATATATGGTGATGAGTTTGGTAAATGTTGACATGCTGGATTGATAAAAATACAGGATGGTGTGAATATGCTGGTAATTGAATATCAAATCATTTATTAGTTTTTATGGGGTTCTCCAATTATATTTCTACCAGGTTCAATTAGAGTAACCCATGAACAGATGGGGTGGACAAGTGGTGATTTTTTCAAGAAGGTTTTTCTTTTTAATAATATTGATGATATTACCATTTATAATTGAATCCAAAGACAATGCTAACATATGGATATGGTTTCTAGATATATGATTTTTTATTTCTAATATTATAATTTCCTTTATTAATAATTTTTTTAGGTGATGTAATTGTTAGGGTTAAATATTTCTACTTTCTGATATTTTAAAATAGAATAATTATTTCATGTAGGTTCTTATTAGATAGATATTTCCATACCTAACTACCTCAGTAAATTTACTTCATATTTAAGTTGTTATGATTTGAAATTAAATACTAATGATTACTCCCATGTGATCACCTACCGAATGTTTCTTGATGTTTTTTTAGGATATCACTTTGGATATTTGAAATTCTACTAGTTGGGTATTTATAGTTGTTATTTATGAGCACTATATTTTATTATATATGTTTTTAATTTATATAATTAATTTATTAATAATATATAATGATAAATGTATTTTTTTTCTTATTGATATTTTGGGAATTATAGAATTAATTATATTTTCCATGAAATTAAGAGGTTAATGCCTCTCATGTTTTCGATTGATACCATTTAGGAAAGTCTCAATCTTCGGACCTATTGAAGGAAATATTCATGAGTGATGATCATCTTCACTACTAACCTAGATGGGGTTTTAGCGGGGCTATGCCTTAGTAAGAAGGTTCTCACATTGAGCATGAACCTTTTAGATCATAGTAAGTTACATTTATTATAGTAATTATTCTATGAATATGGTGAAAAATGGCGAGTTCACATTCATTTATCAATGAATTGTAACTAGAGAATATGTTCACAATGGGAAAAATCGATAATTGTGATGGGTTATTTGCGACAGGAATAAATCCTGTCGCAATAAATCAGACGAAAAGCATATTTGCGGTGTGAATTTATTTCCGTCGCAAACGGTCAGTTAGTTGCGACGGGAATACAGCACCTGTCACAATAGGTATGGTGCAGTTTCCGCGCCAAAACGCATGAAACCTATTTGCGACGGTGGACTTTGTCCCGTCGCAAGTACCCGGAGGTGGTAAATACTACTTTTGATGGGACAATTACCCGTCACAAAACACTATTCTGCAGGTCTTATTTGCGACGGGGCCCATCGCCAATACTGGCGGTAGTAATTAGGCTTTTGCAATGTGAATACCCACCTGTCGCTAATGGTATGTCGGCCTACAGGTATTTGTGACAGGCCTGTCGGAAATACCTTTTTAACCGCTGCATGTATTTAATGTGGGCGAAGGTATTTGCGATGGGCCCTGTCACAAATACCGACGTCAGTAAATAGCAATCTGTGATGGGGATATCCGCCCATCGCTAATGCTATGTCGATAGGAAGATATTTGCAACGGGCCCATCATAAATACCCTTTTAACCGCTGCCCATAATTAATGCTGGAAAATGTATTTTCGACGGGTTCCCATCTCAAATAAGAGTATTTTTTACGGTAACCCATCGCAAATAAGACCGTCACAAATATTCTAACCTATATATACCCCCATCTGTTTTTTTTTCAAATAATTCCGATATGTCTTCTTATTCTTCCCTTTCTCTCTTTAAAATTATTTTCTAAGTAGAATATTTTTTTATTTTAATTTTTTCGTACGGGAAGAGAAGAGAAGGAGTTAGGAGGTGAAAACTGAGATGGAGTTAGGAGGTGAAAACTGAGAAAGAGTTAGGAGGTGCAAACTGAGAAGGTATTTATAGTTTTTTTCATTATTAAATTATTTCTAACTGTTAATTTTAGTTTTAATTGTTAATTTTAATTTTTTCAATAGAATGTTTATATAGCTATATATTATAATTAGATTAGAGGCGGCTCTGGTACAGATGTACCTAGGAGTGAAAACTCTAACTAGGTGCTTCGAGCTTGACTCGGGGTAACCTGGTACACAACAATGGGCCTTGCTGCACTATTGGTTCGACACTCCCGGAGGATGATTTTATAATAACTAGAAATAAACATATTAAATTAGAAATAATTAGAAAGAGTTATATTTAATTAAGAATAATTATATGATTATTAAATAATTAAGAATTAATTAATTAAGAAACAATTAGAAATAAAATAATTTGGAAACAATTGGAAATAAAATAATTAAGAAACAATTAGAAATAAAATAATTAAGAAACAATTAGAAATATAATAATTAAAAAAAAATTATAAATAAAATAATTAGGAAACAATTAGAAATAAAATAATTAGGAAACAATTTTTCAATAAAATAATTTGGATACAATTAGAAATTAAATAATTAGGAAACAATTAGAAATTAAATAATTAAGAAACAAATAGAAATAAAATAATTAGGAAATGAATAAAATAATTAGGAAACATATAAAATAATTAGGAAACAAATAAATTAATTAGGAAACAAATAAAATAATTAGGAAACAAATAATATAATTAAAAAACAAATAAAATAATTAGGGAAAAAAATAAAATTATTAGGAAACAAATAAAATAAGTAGGAAACAAATAAAATAATTAGGAAACATTTTATAATTATGTGGGTATTATTATGAAATATTATAAAACATTGTTGAATTGGGATATATTGATTTACCCTATCCCATTTTCCCTACAAAATCACATGAAAACATGAAACCAATAATATTTTTGTTCTTTTAAAAAAAATTTGTTTTAATTTAGGATGGCCAATATTTACTAGATGAATAAAGATTATAATTTTAATAAATTTCATAATAAAAATATTATTATTTATTTATTTATTTTTTTAATAAATTTAATGTTGTTAATTATTTTGTTTTTAATCAATTAATAAAAAATATGAAAAGAGTTTATAATAATAATAATAATTATGTTTTATAATATTAAATAAAATTATTTTTATTTTTATAATATAAGATATGTTTTGAAATTAATATTTCAAAATAAAAAATATATGAAAACTATAATGATTATTAATAAGAATTTTCTATAATAGTCACATACATGATGTGTAATATTTTTAGAAATATAAAACAAATAGTTTTTAAATAGAATTTTATTGTCTTGATAAATATTTATTTGATTTTACCATATAATATGAAAGTTGGTATCTAATAATTTTAATGTAATCCTAAAAATTTATGAGAATAAAATCATGATATTTTTTACATAAACATATCATATATTGTTATAAATAAATATTAAATCCAGATGTCATAATTTTCAAAAAATTTAAACTCCCATGTCATAAATCCTAAACATTACCATTGATAATCTAAACAATCACAATAACAAATTTTCATATTTAATACATTTTATTTGACATATACGATAAGTAATAATGTATAACATTGATTGTATATACATGTACCCTATTGATATTGTAAAATTATTATAGAATATAAAAAACAATGTATTTTATTACTATCTCTCATTATTTAGCTATATATATTTCAATTAACTTTACAATGTGATTGTAAATTTACATTTGTTTCTCTATAATCTTCACCATAAACCAACATCTAGATTAATTTATTATTGATAACATGGTTTTGAGTTTAATATTAACTATATTTTGGATAGGTGTTTAATTTTTTTTCATAACATAGTATCTACATGAGTGTTGTTATGCTAAAAATATATATATTAACAACAATTATTAATTTACATGATGTGAATTTATAATTCCAATTAACCATATAAAATCATTGAAAAAATATCATTTCACTTTAATAATATTTATTTTACATATCAAATGTTTCTTGAAACCACATTCAATGATAAATGTGATAATTTTATATAGTTTGAAGAAAAGGATAAAAGGAATACTTGAGTGACAATCCCAAATCATGCCTAAGTGAAGATAAGAGTACAATTAAAAGATGGATCTTCTAAAGTAAAATAAAATTTAAATTATCTAGAATAAATTATTTGTGGATCTCTAATTTGGAGGCACCTCTTAAATTATTAAGCAGCATATACACACATTATTCCAAAGTTTAATGTGAGAAAGATTATCTTCACATATGTTAGAAAAATTGAACATCACCAACAGAAATTATCTTTTCTCCTCTTGAGATAGAATTGATATCTTATAATTAACATGTTAATTATATTTTGGGTTATTTTTATTTAATTTTTCACAGAAATGGAATTACAGCTCTAGTATGATCATTCAAACACACATGACCCAATGAAATGCCCCGAAATTCTAAATGAAGAAATTTTTATTTCATAGTGTTCAAAGAACACCCCACCAAGAGTAGAAGAGAATATATAAACCATAGTATTTACTATATATTAAATAAATTCGATCTGTATCTTTGAATTCATAAAATACTGAGTTTTCTTTTCTTACATGGAGACCTTCTTCGATGGCTTGTGTTACATGAAATACCAATATTTTCTGAACGATAATATTTTTGGAGTAATATATAACCTTAAATTAAAAATCTGGTTATGGATAGTATTAAATAACATATTAAAATATATCATTGATTCAATTGGTTACCAATTAATTAGAAATTAATATAATAACCAATTTAACATAAATATAATGTTTTTATAAAAATTATTTTCGTGCTCAAAACGGATTTTTATCCTAATAAATTAAATTAATTTTTATTATTTGAATTGTATTAATGAAATACAAATATATTTTATATATAAAATCAAATATTTTTTACATTAATCAAATTCATTCGATATACATAACATAAGAACAAATGTAATTTAACCCATAAAAACTATATTTTTTCACTGGCGGTTTTGAGGCCTTTTAATCAAACACATACATTAAAAATAAACATTAACAATTTTATAAAATTTATATGAAAAAATAATATTTTTTAAAATTATAAATGTTCAAAATTATCTTATGGATTTTTATTTGAAATTTTTTTGAGACGTTTCATTTTTTGATAAATAGTGAAAATACTATATTTTAATTGAATAATAATTAATCCTATAAATAATTTATATTGAAAAATTATATTTAAATTATTTATAATGTATTATTTATTAAATTTTAGATCTATTTATACAATTCATTTAATTTTTTTCATTTCTATTTTGAATTTAGATATGAAAAAGTAGTGATTGTTTCAAAATTTTCACATTAAAACCCAATTTTTCTTTCCCATATATAGGTTTGATTTTAAACTATTTTTCCTCTATATGTGATTGGAATTTGTATAAATGTTTTAAATATTTTTAATAGGAATAATTTATAATTTAATATATAGAAAAATTATTTTTTAAACACAAATACTAGTAAATCAAATTAAAAAAATACATCAAATAAGAGGGAAACTATATTAATTGGGTCTAAACATTAAACATAAAAGAAAAAATTACTAATCAAATATTCCCAAATCTGTTGGATAATTATATTCCAAACATGTAATATACTATATTACAATTATTTATAATTTTGGGCACATATTTTATGGGATGCCTCTTAATAGTGTTTCCTTTTTATATTTATAAGAATTCCACTCCTCCTACACTTTAAAATGCACTCACGCCCCTCACTTCTTCTCACTTCTCAAGCCCTTTGGCTGATCAAAAAACTAACCAAATAAGCTCCCAAAATAACTCCACTCATATTATAAACCTAAAGTTGGGAATAAATCCAACCAAGAAATTATTTTGGTATAAACCAAAAGGATTAACTTGAAAAAGAGGTAATGTTTTTTAACAAGTACATTAGTTATATTTCATTATCAACTACTTCATTTCATATTATAACATGATTATATAATAAAATTAGTATCCTATATATAGATATATATTTTTATACTTATTTTAATACCTAATAATACACACACATAAATCAAATGGGATACACAATCACCATTTATGTGTATGGAGGACTACCACCTCACAAACTGATGTCATTCATTTTTCCATTTTCACTATGAATTCTTGGTAGTAATGATATATATACTGTGCATATATTTTATATTTATGAAATTTCTAATTAATTTATTCTTATTAAATTATTATATATCACATACCATGAAGCTTTACATTTTGTGGGAATATGATAACATCATTTGTGGACGTGTGGACTATAGCCTCCTCAAGGAGACGTGATTCGTTCATGCACTACATGGGTTGTATTAAATATCGTGTTAATTAATTAATGTGATATAAATGAAATTAATATGATAATTTATTGATTATATAAATTGATGAAATATTATTTGATTTATTTTAATCCAATAATAAAATTTATTAAGTGTTTGTGATTATGTACAACCAACCATCAAACTGAATAGTGTATTTCATTTGATATTTAAAAATTTTATAGTCGAATTTAAATACAAATATAATAAATATTTATGATATTTAAATTACTTTATCACACTACAGAGATGATTAAAACATGATACGTGTAATAGAAAAAAATAAAAAGTCAAAAAATTATCGAAAAACCAAGTTATTACCTCAAATGATATCAATAAGGAATTATTATTAATGGATGATAATAATATATCAAAAAATAATAATATATGATATCCAAATTATTAATAATTTAATTTTATAATTCATTATCATGATTATAGACATTATATATGACGTTAATTCACATTCGAAAAAAGGAAGTGTTAGGTAAGAGATTCTTGTCTCACTTTTTATTTTGTGAGTCACAAACCATTTTCACGATATATTTTATTCTACGTGGTGTATATATTTCCACAATTATATATAATATAATCAATAATTCATTCTTCATGGAATATTTATTTACAATTTGAGTTTTTCCCTCTAAGGGTACTTCAATTACGAGTTACCAAGTTGGGAATAATTTCATAACTAAATTTATTTTCATTGGGTATTATTACATCCACATTGTTATTAATGTTTTATGATTATTTTTATAAATATTTTTAATATATGATGATTAATTTAAACATTATTTATGTTTATTTATAGTTTTTTGACATAATAAATTCATTGATTAATACAAAATTCAATATTATGTTAATGTTAAGGGTTTATTTAACAATACCATTCTAATGGAGATTGTTTGTTAATTATTTTATTATTGTGGAAATTGTATAATAATTGTTAAATAAAACCATTAATTTCATTCTCTTATGGTTATTCATGATTTTTTTCAAGTAATATTAAAAAATTTATATTATTTTTACTTAAAATGTTATAGAAATTTTTTTTATGAAAATCAGACACAATTTCCCTCTTCTATTGGATATATGTTTTCCCTGAAAACCATGTTTATAAAAAAATTAAAAATGTTTTTAACCTTTTGAAAATTATTTATTTAATAAAATTTTACTCCTTTTATATTTCAAAGATCCTTATTGTTACTTTACAAATAAAAATCTCCTCTAACCATTTTACAATGAAAAAATAATGTTCTTTTTATATTGTATGAAATTACCCATCTTCATTTTTTAGATGATTCAATTACAATATTTTAAAAAAATTAATGAAAATGTTTTTTAATGTAACATAAAATGAAAATTATTTTCTATGAAAACCATAATATAAATGATATTTTCAATAATAATGTTTTAAACTATCATTTTATTATATTTTCATTCATCAATGACAACAATCAAGTATTTTTATTCTACTAGGGAAATTTTGTATTGAGATCTTTCCTATTCTACTTCTCAAAGTTTTATGATTTTTTTGGATAACGATAGTATTGAAATTCACTTCCTTGATTTATTTTTGTATCCCACGTGAACTCTTAACATTCTTTTGGTGATTTAACATTAAATGTTACACAAATATATATATTATTTATCATTGATAAGATTATTAACTAAACCATTAACCAGTTATACATTCAATGTTTACTTTTTAAGTTATTTAAAATTTTTGGGAAATATTAGAAGAACTATATATTTTACTCAAGAAATATATTTGATAAGGAATATATTCATGATTTAAATAGATTATTCAATATATGATGAATTATGTTTGAAACTTATGACCCAGGTTAGACCCAGTTTTTGATAGCCCCTTGATGCAACGATAGTCTAATGGGATGATTCATTTTACTATCCGTAATGGTTTTATAACAAAATATATTTCAAACTATCTTTTGAATGGTCCTGAGGATATAGGTATAATGTACTTTGAAAATATCGAGTTCTAAAAATTACTAATTTCCTTCAGTCAGGTTCAATTTTTATTATCCTCCATATTTTCACTATGACAAAATATATCGATGCATTTAATTCCCAATTTATTGATTAAATGACTTGAATTTTCACTTTTTCACCATCCCATATTGATTATCACTTATCCTTTTATTTTAATTGAGTGTGTTTCTGGTTAATTACATTTTCATATATATTATGCACATCCTTCTTAGTTTATTTATTATATAGAATATGTGATCAGTTATTACCATTCATTGTTGATTATGCTCATTAATTCATTATTACATCATCACTATATAACCCTTACGGTGAATTTGAACTCATCCTTATTTTTTTTCATTCCATAGGATTCCATGAAGTTAAGTAATAAATATATTCAAGGATATTCTATATAAAATAATTTAATTTTCAATAAAAAATATGTTGTAAATTTTTTTTCATATTTAATTCAAGACTAAATTATTTATCTATATTACCATGACTATTAAACTAATCAGTCCGGCAGGATGACTTTCCTTGTATCTTGTTCCAATCAAATGGTAGTATATATTGGCTCTGGGGTTACTCATATCGGGGTGCTACAGTTGGTATTAGAGTAAGTATAATAAAATTTATGGGAACTATATTTATGAAAACATAGATTAGGTAACAAAAAACTATTATTGAATTTGAACATATGTATAAAAGAATAAACAAAAGTTTTAGTTTGAATGATATTATTTGGTTTTCCTTGTAATATATATGAGTTGAGATACTACATGTGGATGTGTTTCTAGCACAGATGTTCCTAGGGGTTCTGACTCTAAATTGGGAACATCAAAATTGACTCTAGCATAACCTATTATATTAAAATGGTCCTTACTAGAAACCAGGTTTGACATTCAAGGGGATATTATTAAGTTAAGTCACATTTCATTTAAAAAAAATATGATGTTTATGAAAATACGAAGAAAAATTACCAAGGTTAAACATTAGACAAAATAAGACTACCTAATATAGTAAAATTATTGAATAATTTATAGGGATTCTTGAATTAAAATATAGATGTATTTTTCAATTTTATTTCAGTTATATGAGTTATGAATTATCTATGGAGTTCATAAAATTTTAAATTCAAATATGTCATAATTAACCTAATAGGAAAGGATACCATCATGACATTTTGAAATAATGGATGACCATAATTCCTAAGTAATAAACATCTCTTTAATGTTTTTATGTGATTAAGGGCATTTTGGATAAAGTTTTGGAAAGGGTGTGATCTAGGGGATATTATTTATGAGGAATAATGAAATTAATTTTTATATACATATGTTTCAGGATATTGATAATGATTATTGTTAATATGGTTAATAATGGCATTATTACAATGGTCAAATAATATTACTATACTTCCAAATAATAATGTTTTATATTGAATCCCAACGAAAAAGGATATTTATTGATTAAATTTGAGTGATTTCCATCACATTTTTTGGGATATTAATTTCAATTATATTAATATAGTTCTAAAAATTGAAAACCCTCATAAAGGGTGATTATCTTCTACATCTAGTGAGGTGGTGGGTCTTGAACCCCTGACTGAAGGATGATTAAGGTTTCACACCTACTACTATCCTACGGGATATCATGGTTAATGTGTCATTATTTTTATTCGAACAATATGAGGAAAAAAATTAATGATGAACTAGTAGTATAACATATTATGATTAATGATTAATGTATTAAAAATATTGGTTTAAGGAAATCATTGAAAATATATATAAACACTTGTTTTATAGATCTTATGATCAATTAAATGTGAATTTTGGATCTTTGTTCATAGAAAACTCAATTATGGGTATTCATTTCTTGAATTAAAATCATAAATTTAGAATTTATTGAATCAAAACTATTGGATAAAATTTTCTATGTGATCTATAAATATATTAAGATAGTATATTTCATATTATTCACAGATATTAAAATAATTAAACACTTATAGAAAAAGGAATTTGAATAGAAATTTTATCCTACTAAATTTATATCTTGTTAATATGATAGTGTTATATGTACGGACCCATCCCCCATGGCATGTTCCGTGACCTATCCCATGCCTGATTTCTGAAGGCCAGGGATTGTTGACTAGCGTTGAAGTCATCAACCTTCATGTTGGAGGCATTTTCTAGAGTACCTATATGAATAGACATACCCAACCACATCCCATAAACAAAAACGGGGAAACAAGTATATTTACTCAATTGTTCAGTACAAGTTCAATTGAAAAAAAGTTAGTCCAAATAAAAACCCAAAAAAAAATAGAAAAAAGAAAAGTTCAAAGGGACTTATGTAGTCATCTGCTAAAAATGTCAGCTGATGGTAAGAGTGGTGTAGCTAATAGAAGATTAAGTTGTGAGTCTTTTCTACCTGATCCTACTTGGCCCTTCTTGCACCTAGGCCACAAATTTATTTGTCGAATTGTATGTCATCATCAAAAGACAAAACAAATTCAAGTCTAGCCCATGCAGGGGTGAGTAACACAACACACATTAGGGGACCCCAGTCCACTATGTATAAATACAACAAGGAAACCACAAAACGAATCCACAATGTAAGGATATCTTACACTGTGTAAAATCTAAAGTATAAAAAATTGTTCAATATCCATAGTGGTTAATGTTTCATGCTGTTGCGGGGATGATCCCTAATTAATTGTTTCTTGTCTTCTAGGCCACTATGGAATCACATGGATGCTGCTAATCTTCTAGGCCACTAAGGATCAACACAGGCACTTCTTGTTTGTCAGAACACTAAGGATCCACAAGGCTCCTGATCATCTGTTCGGACCCTAAGAATCCACATGGGAATTTCTATTATGTCTAGCCACTATGGATACACACGGCTACTGATCGAGCCATCAATCGATCCTAAACCTCTATGAAGTCCCGCGTAGAATAACACATAGGAATATCTCATTGTAAGGGTTCCAATTAATTTATGGAATGTTTAATGGATGCTTGGTCTATAAGATATGGGCATTTTAATAATCAGGGGACCATTTCATCTAGGCCTAGTCTGATCCAGTCGGTCCAACCCGACCAAACTTGCCAGAGAGTACCACATACCCCAATTAAATTCTAGTAGCCCGACTTGACCTAGTTATAGTCTATGTAGGCCTAGTTTTGATTGTCCAGTGTGTCAGGCCCAATGGGCCTTGCTATGCCCAAACCAGTTAGGTCAGATGTACAGCTATCCGGGTCTCCCTAGGACCCATTCTTGTCTGGACCGGCCAGAAGGGAGCATGTCTCGTCTATCGATCTAGGTCAGACCCCCTGGTGCGAGTTTGGCTCGGCTAACTAGTAGGGGGTGTGACCCACCATCTAGAGCCAGATCTTGTAGTGGTGGACCATTGGTGTGTTCCAGGGATGTGGAAGTTATCACACTGTCCCCTCCATATCTGAATATGGCCCACAAGGAGAAGGTTCCGCCTCTCACGCAGTGGCCGCCTGGTGCCACGTCCAGTGGTTGTCTCGACCAATGGGTCACATCATCCCCTCAAAATCAATAGAGAGACCGTGGATCGCCTGGTCATATGCGCAGCTTGGATGTGGGCATCCAGCCCCATGTAGTTCTGGTCGGCACCACTCCTCTATTTTGTAACGGCATGCCGATAGTGACTCTGCATCCTTCCACCCACGACCACTACGGCACACCAACAGTTCCTTCTGCGGGTGACTGGAGTCGCTCATGTGTTCGTTTTCAAGGACGCCTGGACCTAAAGGCCTCTCATGCTTGCCTCCATCACTTCCCTAACCCCAAATTTTTTGTAATACAAATTCGGGGATATGGAAGAAAATAATTAACATACGGAGGGACCAGGGCCTTATTTCTGTCAACACACACCCTCCACTTTAGAAAATTTAAAGACATGGGGAGGCTCAGGGATTGATGTACTATAAAATTTTTTTAATTAAATATAAAATATAGAAATACCCAAGAATGAAACCCTCTCACATGAATGAACGATCCGTAGATTAACATTCTCATGGGATAATCTACATTTGACGTTTAGAAAAAGGACGGGGGAAAATTAAATTATTCAAAACCCATACCTCATTGATGTTCGAAACCATAACACTTTATCCCCAAGTGTTCAAGAGGTAGATTTCATTCAACATTCCTTCAGGTATTTTGAATTCGATGACCACCCCAGTGTTAATCAATCTTCATTTAGGAGGAAATATTTCTTTGGTTTGTCAGAGAGTCCACATAGTTTAATCCTAATTACATCAATGCGTACACTATTAAAAATAAAACACATCATGAAATTTATATTACAAAACTATGTCACATCATTAAATTGCGTGTTAATGAGCCATTAATGAGATCCATTAATGTGTCTCGTCAGTTCTTCGTCATTTCACCTCAGCGCTGACATGTTGCCTCTTGTTAGTGAGAAAAAAAATACCATAACATTTTATTTTAATTTATTATTTTCCTAGAAAATTCAAAATAATAACTTTTTCATTTCCCATTTTTTGTAAAAAGTTATGTCTTGTCTATATGAATCATGACATTATGATTTCAACGGTTCCCTTATATTTTTGACTTCTGTAGTTGTTCAAAAAAGAAAAAAAACATGCTCGTACATTTACTGAACGTACCTTAAAAAAGTTCAAAATTCTTTTTCAGACTCACCTGACCTTCAAATCATGTGACATCAGAGCATGTATTCTTGAAATAATTCCATATAACTTAATAAAATTACACAGAAATTGAATGATGTTACATTCTCCCTACCAAAGGTATTTACATCCGATAAATCTATAACAAGGTCTAATCAATCAAATGGGGGTACTGAGCATTAATATGAGCCTCCTGCTCCCATGTTTTCTCCAGGACATTCTTGTGATTCTATAGAATTTGCACTAGAGGAATCTACCACCCACTTAGGACACTCTCCTATCGATCCTCTATCTCTACTAAGAACTCCACAAACATCACTCCATTGTCAATTACCAGCTTCCCCGTGTCGTTGATGTGAGATTGATCATGCATATATCTTCTCAGCTATAATAAATAGAAAACATCATCCACCCAGCACATCTTAGGGTGAAGATCTAGGTGGTATTCCACCTCGCTAACTCTTGTCTGGATCTGAAACGGTCTAATGAACCTCAGAGATAGCTTTTCGCCCTGACCAAATCACCACTATCAAAGATGGGGTGAGACCTGATAGAACACATGGTCTCCCTCCTCAAACTACAAGGGTCACCATCACTTTTCAACATTATACATATTTCTACACAGTTCAGACATTATACACTCCTAGATTACCTGCACCATCTCAATGGTAGCTCGTACTAGCTCTAGAACTGTGAGTGCTGACTCCCCTAGGTCTGTCCATCATAGAGTTGATCTAAAATTGAGCTCATACATGTGCATACATGGTTCCATAACAATAGTGGTGTGATATCTATTGATGTATGAAAACTCCCCCAGGGGAAGGTGGTACTCCCTACTATGACCAAAATTTAGGATGCAAGCAAGAGGCATCACCTTCATTGTCTATATGGTCTACTCTGTCTGACAATACATCTAGGGTTGAAATGCTATACTCTTGCCTAGCTGAGTCCAAAATGCCTCATGTAATCCCTTTATCAATCGGGATGTAAATCATGTATCGCAGTCTAAGACTATCGTTGAAGGCACCCCGTGAAGCCTCACTATCTATTAGATGTAGAGGCATCACATTCCCTCTACAGATCCCTACTCTAGGATGTAATGGAAGTAAGATAACTTGGTGAGTCGATCAATGATCACCCATATATAATCATGTCCTAGAGATGCATGTGGTAACCCCATTACTATGTATATCAAGTCACCATTCCATTTCCACTCCAATATCTCATGTGGTCGATCCAAGCCTGTATGATCCTAATGCTCAGCCTTCACTTGCTGACAGGTGAGGCATCATGAATCAAACTCTTCCACTGCTTTCTTTATCTCTATCAACAAGTACATATGTCATAGGTCCTTGTACATATATTTCACACCATGATTTACCACCAATGGGGATGTATGTATCTCCCCCTTCACCTCCACTTGTAACATCACTAATACTATGGTACATCCTCTGGAAAGAGTTACGTGCTCACCACAAATTGAAAATCTATAAGGAGCATGTCCTACGGATATCAAAGCATGCCGGTCCTGACATTAAAAATTCATAGGGTCATCCTCAATAACTCACTATAAGATTAGATGAGTGATATTCAACGACTAAAGGTAATATACTTCATCGTTATCCATGAAGGATATCCACAATGTGTCTAGCTTCTCTATCGCCTCAATCAGCAATTGAAAACTGGTCCTCCTACTAAGCACGTCTGCTACCAAGTTCACATTCCCTGGAGTAAAGACTATAACAATGTCATATTCCTGGGGGAACTCTAGAAGTCTCCACTATCTTAGGTTCATGTACTTTTAAGAGAAGATATACCTGATACTCTTGTGACCAGAGTAAACTAAAAAATGGACACCCAATAATTAGTGTAGCCACATCTTCAAGGAAATGGACACTGCTTCTATCTCTAGGTCATGGATCATATAGTTCTTCTCATGCATCATCAAATACCATGATTTGTATGAAATCAATTCTTGATCCTGCACTAGGAGAAAAACTCGACTGGTTATTCTTGCATGGCAGAATACTATGTACTCAACACCCTCCTCTGATAGTCAAAAAATGGGGACACTAGTATATCACCGCATAACTCCTAGAAACTATGCTAGTATTTCTCTATCCACACGATGGGATGTACATTACATGTTAAAACTATTAAGGGTGATGAAACTCTAAAAAAATTAGTCCCAAACCTATGATAGTAAACAACCATCCCCATGAAGCTCCGCACCTCAGGCACGCTCTCGGATAGCTCCCTAGTGAGCACTAGCTCTATATCTTCCGGATACAATATGACTTCATCCTATGAGATGACATGTCATAGAAAGTGGACCTCAAAAATAATGAACTAGATATTTGAGATCATACCATAAAGAGGTTACTCTCGATGTGTATCTAGAACTATCCCTAGGTGTGTAGCATGCTCCTCCTCTTACACTGAGTACCCCATAATGTCCTCAATGATGGCCATGAAAAACTAGTCAAGATAAAGCTAGAAAATCATGTTCATGAGTCCCATGAATACTTTTAGGGTGATGGTCTTGTCAAAAGGCATCACTACGAACTCATAGTTTCCATACTCGCACCTAAAGGATATCTTCAGTACATCCTCATCTTGTACCTAAAGCTGGTGATATCCTGATATGAGGTCAATCATTGAGAACCACATTATTTCGTTCAATTGATTTAAGATTTCATTTATCCATGACATAGGATGGTTATTCTTCATGGCCACATGGTTCAGGTGATGAAATTCAACGCATACCTTCAGGCTCCTGTCAGACTTCTTGGAAAACAACACATGGGATTTCCATGGGAAAAACTAGTCATTATGAACCACTTCTCATATAAGTCTTTTAGTTCTACCCACATCTTGCGAATCTCTATTCAATACATCCAATATACATGTGTGGATATCTGTTCCATACTAGGGTATAGGTCGATGCAAAAATAAACCTCTCTACAAGGAGGAAGTCCAAAAACATCATCAAGAAAAAAGTTCTAATACTTGTCCACTTCAACCGGAATGCTTGGAATCCTTCCATCAGCTGCACCAAGGGTGAGGCTATGCAACTGGTCAGTGATCCGATGAACCCTCCTAATAGAATGTTTGTCTTGTGTTGTAAGGTTTTAATTCTCTCTAGTGAATGAAGAAATTGTCCCATCCTGGCGGACACACTACACATAGAGCCTAAAACAGTCGATATGAGCAATGACTATTGATAACTAGTCCATAACTAAGATGACATCGTAAGGGCTTGACGTAGCTACCAGGATATCCCAGTCAATGCTCTCACCTTCTAGAGTAAGATCACACTATTGGCCCTGTTGTGTAGCCATGACATCCCCAATCGTAGCAGTCTCTAGATGTAAGGATTGAGATTATTTCTCTACCGAAATATCCAAGCTCTGGACAAGAGTCATGGAAAGGAAATAGTGACTGGCCCCTATGTCTATAAAAATTAAAACAAGGTTGGAGATGATATATACTCTACCTCGAATCATCTTTGGAGTGTCGAGGTCATAAAAATCCACTACATAATGATGATGTTGCCCCTATCCACATGCCCCCTGTGGTTGGGATGGAAAACCTGGAGGTGGTGGTGATAGTAACCTGAACCCTCGCACATAGCTTACCACATGAACTTCTCCCCTGCCACATCCGCCGCCTTGTGGACCACCTTCCTCAAACCTCTTCCATTGTCTTGGCGGTCCCTTGACCGTCTTCTGATCATCTGTACAGTGGATTGGGCAGTCATGAACCACGTGTCCCTGCCTGCCGGATGAGTAGCAAACCCTACTCTTCTACTATCTCCCGATGTCCTGGAGGCATCACACCACAGATCTTGATTTCTAGGGTCTTCCACTATATGATCTGGAATTTTTGGACTTATGTCCCATATGTCATCTTCCTACCACGGATGCTTCATCTACCAATCACCCGATGGTGACACCAACTATCTGTGCCTTCTCTACAAAGAATCTATATACTAATAGATCTCTCTCCAGCACTCCAGCCTATGTGGGGATACTTAGAGACACTATCAACTCACAGATCTCTCAATGAAGTCCTTGATCAAATGATCAATCCTTGAAGAATGGTTCTCAAACCATGTCTGTCGAGTATCAAGAAATATTGGTGAACAACTTTTGATTTCTCATTTATCGTCATGATTCCCTTCTGAAGGTGAAGTAGATTTTGAATGCGCCCCAAGCACAATGTTGTTGGGTAGAAATCCTCCCAAATAATATTCTAAAAGACCTTCCAATGGAGTGTTACCTCATTATGCATCAGAATCATCATACTCCACCATCTCCCTATCGAGCCTTGAAGAATTATTGCAGATATGATCACCATCTGGTCAAGAGGTGTCCTCACTAAGCAGAAGACCCTTGTCACCACCTCTAGACAATCCTCACCGTTCTGAGGATCTTGTGTCTCTAATAAAAAAAAGGGTTCTCTATCTCAGAAACTTGTGTAATTAAAAATGTCTACATACATCGTTGTCTGGTAATGCCGATAGTAGATGATGACCAATTGGTGCTGGTAGCACTGGTGCACCACCCGATGGGGCCATCTAAAAAACTGGTCCCTGAACGGATGCCACATAACTAGGTGTGTTGTCCTCCCAGCTACAAATTAGAATCCTAGATGGTCATCCTCATGGAGGAATCCTTGAATAGAGAAATATTGGCCATGGTCTATAGATTATACCTAGTGAGCTGGATCTTATTAAAAAGATCATAAAGAGACACATTTGCAAAAAAAAATTTTCTAATTAACCTAAAATCAGAATTCGAGGTCCATGAGTGTGGATATGTCGGACATCGCACCAACAATAGACTCCCCAAATCTCAATGTTAGACTCACAAAATGTAACACTATTTCCCCAAATCAAAAACAATACACTCTCAGTCTGTATGGTAGAAATCACCACCTCTGACAAAACATTGTCAAGACCCATCCCCCATGGCCCATCCCATGACATACCCCAAGCCCACCTTCAGAAGGCCTAGGGTAGGAGACTAGAACTGAAGGAATCTACCAGCAAGTGGAAGGAATTTCCCTAAGTACCTATATGCAGACACACACCCAACCAAGTCCCACAAAATAAATGGGAAAAATTATACTGAAACAAATGCTAAGTACATGTATAGTTGGAAACATGTGGGAAGGAATAAATACCCAAAAAAAGAACTAAAAAAACAATGTATAAATGGACTTGGGTATCCATCCTTTGAAAACCCCACAGGATGGTAAGAGTAGTATAGATACTGAATGCAGATGTAGTAAGTCATGTTCGCCTGACCCTATTGGGCCCCACCTACTCTTAGGATACCAAGTCCTCTATCGAAACATCTATCGTTTGAACAAGAAAAAACATGTGCTAGTGAAACCCTTGTAGGGGTGAGTAACACAATACTCAGTTGGGGATCCCATTCCACTAAGGACAATTATCACAATAATTCCACAAAGCAAACCCACCAAGAAAGTATAGCTCAAATCAGGTACAATCAAAATCCTAGGATGAAGGTTCATCAGAGATAGTGATGAACGTTTCGTACAATTGATGGACTCATCTCTCATTATTCACTGCTCGTCTGCTGACCACTTAAGATCCACACGTCTATTGCTCATCTTCCAGGCCACTAAGGATCCACATGGTTTCTGCTCATCTATCGGGCCACTATAGATCTACACAACTCCTGCTAGATTGATGGGCCACTATGGATCCACAAGGCTATTAACCGTCTGTTAGGCCATTAAGGATCTGCATTGTTACTACTCGATCCACCACTCGTACCTCAACAGCCACAAAGTCTCACATGGAATTACCTAATACACCTTCTCGTCATAAGGGTTACGACATAACTTACGAATCTTCAAATAGAAGACTTGGTCTATAAGATAGGTCAATTTTTGTAATCAAGGATCCGTTGTGTCTGGGCCTAGTCTGACCTAGTCAGACCAACCAGACCAATCTGACCGAAATTTTCCACATAACACAGTTTAATTTGACTGGCACAGCCTGACATGGTTCGGGTCAAGGTCGGTTTGTTCTATCCTGATCAAAGGAGAGGCGTAATGGGCCTTGGTGTTCACTACCCATGTTGTTTGGGGGTCCAGCATGCCGGGTCTCCTGCTGACCCAATCTTGTTCCACCTGGCCTGAAGGGTGCGGATCCAGCCCACCATCATGGGGTCGGGCCAGCCCACTGTCTAGGGGAAATACCAACCAGGTTGAGCCTAATATGCCAAGGGTGGACCTGTTGTGAGCATCCTGGATGCAGCAACTATCGTTGTATCCCCTACCTATCCAACCACAACCTGCAATGGGTAGACTACTCCTCCCATGATGCACCCACATAGCACCACCTCTAGTTCCTTCCACGCCGGATGGGTTGCGGCCTCACCACCACTATGGTCGAGCAACTGTGGCTTTCCAGGTCCCCCATTATTGCTAGATGTGGGATCCCACCTCCACGTTGCACCATTCCACTATGCCACCGTGGCACACCAATGGGAATGCCACCTCCATCCTCCTGTGGCCATCATGGGACAGTGGTTCATAATATATGGCACTGAGGACACTATGGTGGTCTATTTATCGATCCATCTTATTCTACGAGCCTCTCAGGTCTTATCCACCGTTTCTATGTCCCCAAATTCATCTTTCCACTGATTTTGGTATACATCCATGAAGAACACACATACAGAGGAAGGCGGGTCATGTTCATCTCTTGTCGAGCACTCATTGTTAGAAAATTAAATATATGGTTGGCTCCGAGATTGAGGTTCTCTCACCAAACACATAATTCAATCCTAAATATATAAATACCCAAGAACAACCCCCCTCAATAATGCATGATCTACAGATTATCATGTTCATGGGTTAATCCACATATATAATTTAGAAAAAAAAATGTGTAACCATTAAATAATTCCAAACCCCTACCTTGCTGATGTTCATTGTCATAGTTCTTAATCCCTAAGGGTTTAAGAGGATGATGGAGTTCCTCATTCTTTGAGGAATGTCAAAGTCAAAGAAGTACCACCGAAATTTGACATTCTTCTTTGGGGATGAAATCTGTCGTATTTTCATCATATAATCGTCATATTTTAATCCTAATTCCATCAACATGCTGAACATTAATAAGAAATCATATCACAACATTTCTATTATAATGAGGAATTATATCATTATTCTATTTATTTTATGAATAAAAAATGTTGTTACTCTTCATTAAGGAATCGTTACGTTGTGTGATAATGAACCATTAATGTGCTCTATTAATGTACCTCATAACTTCCTTGTATTTTTAGTATAGTACCACTGTGTCTCAATTCCTCAGTTAGAATAAAAAATCACTTTTTTTTGTTATTTTATTATTTTTCTCAAATAGTCCAAAAATTCAATTTTCTGGTCAGCCATTTTCGGCTGAAGTTCAGTCCTTTATATGAAAATACTAGATCTCTGAGTTCAACAATGCCCTCATATTTTGGAACTGGGCACCGGTTCAAATGATATAAAACTCCAATCACACTTTTAGTAAACATATTATTGGTATGAGCGGATACTCATGAGGGGGTGAATTGAGTTCCAATAAAAATTTCTGTTAAAAAGATTATTATTAAAAAATCCACAAATTGAATAGTTAGCTAAACTGTAGTGAATTTTTAAAGCTTGAAATCTTTCAATTAGTTTCTCAAATTTTCACTATTTATCAGTTAACATAATCTGAAGATTAACTAAATTATGAAACTAACTTACTGAATAACAAAAGTTATAAAAACTTTCTAGTTTAACTACCAGAGTTACATTAAAATATATTTATATTTAATGTACTTAGTAATGGAATATTCAAAGTAGGTTTTATCAAAGATAAAAAGCACAAAAATTTGTAAAATAAGAGGATCAGTCTCAAGCCGAGACTTAGTACTCTCAAACAGTTTATATAAACTATGATCCACACACTGGATCGAGGTTTTACAACAGTACTTAGACTATTCAGGTACTCAGACCTATTCCACAGTTCTTCATGTGAAAGCTAAACAATAGCACACAGGCTATCCAGGTCACACATGACCTCTTCCACAATTCACAGTGGAATAAAATAATTTGTAAAGAGTTTGGTGCGAGGATTTAGTATCCTCCAGTTCAGCTCATGAGTCAGTGTCTGTCTAAATAGAAAAATGTACAAACACTGCTCAAAAAGTTAAACAAAATTTCACTATAGAGAAAATAAATGGATAAGGATTTTAGAATGCTCTGAGGGATTTCAAATGTGATCTGGACTTGTTTGAATGTTGCAGATGATATTCAAGTCCTTTATTGTGAGGATGACACAAAACAGAGTGTCATTGTTCTTCTCATCTACAATTATTTATCCTTGTTCATATGATGTTTAGTTGGAAAAACAAATTTTCTTCTTTTTTTTGTTCTAGGTAAAATAATTTTCATGAAGCTCTCTATCTTTTTTAGGTGTTCTTTGATTTCTTCATTTTGTTTCGTGGTACGTCATACACATGTGTGCCTTAATCTTCTTATGAGTCACTTCCTGTCTATCTTTATTCTTTGTGTCGTCTCATCTCTCTTATCAGTGCAGATTGATATTCCTTTTAACCATTGATATCTAAAAAAAGAATGATTTTTTTTGATTGGTACTAGGTACAGTTCCCTAACATCCAACTATAAACATTAATTAATAGTCGTTGCTTTAAATTAAGAAAATATGACCGTTGGAATTAAATAAGAGTTAAAAGAAATTCAAATAGTTTTTAAGACTATCTGTGAGTCATGAGATCAGTATGCCACTTGAATCTGCATTGGTATCGGTAGGTCGTTTGATCAGCATCAGTATCGGTAGTTCATTTAATTAGCATCGGTAGGACTGTTCTCATCGGTTCAACTGTTGTCATCGGTAAGATCGTTCACATAGGTGCAACCATTCTCATCAGTGTGACCATTCTCATTGGTGAGAATGTTGTCATCGATGCGACCGTTCTCATCGGTGCGACCGTTCTCATCGGTTTGACAGTTCTCATCGGTGCGACATTTCTCATCAGTGCGACCATTCTCATGACTTTAACTAACAGTGACTCACAAAATAACTAACGGTGAGTCAAAAACCTGAAATTCTCACAATGTGTCTGTTCAATCCATAACTCTTCCAGCTCAATATTAAACCATAAATAATCATAGATAAACATCTGTAGACATGATTCAATATATATAAACACAATTTTAACGGAATAAATATTTGATTAAATTGACTTATAAACAAAGATAACAATGATTTGTGATTATTAAAGTAACTGTCTCATAGAGGGTTCAACAATCTCCCCCTTTTTGATAATCACAAATATATGGAATAAATGAAGAGATAAGAGATGATATAACATTCAGTGTGATCCCCCTATATAAAAATAATATAGGACCAAGGATAAATAGGTCATTAGAGAATGTGTCAGATCATAAACAAGGTGAGAGTATATCAACATAGCATCAGATTACAGGGATCTCCCCTTTATATAAAATATTTAATCTATGATTCAATTTATATATGTAGGCATTTCTTCCCCTTTGTATATATATTAATTTATATAAGTAGTCCTTATTTCTCCCCCTTTGGGATTATCAAAAAGAGAATAATTAAAAATAGAGCAGAAAGAGTAAAAATATGAAGGTTCCATTAAAACAACCACTGAATAATGTACGCACAAAAAAATTCCCAATCAAAAATGATAGGCACTACTAATTATTGTGGTGAAGGGGAGATTTCCCTATTGAAGAGGGAAGAATGTATGGTCCAAAGGGTGGTTTGGTGGAAGATTGATCAGGCCGGATGCAGAGTTGAGGTAGCATAGCTCGGGCTGGTAATATAGTGGGTGCTAAGGTCACTTGCGGTTGAGTAGAAAATATTCCACAAGGTGGCTGTTGAATGATTGGTCGAATATTAGAGAGATCCTGAGAAACTGATAACTGAACAGGAGAAACACTCTATGGACTGAGAGGATCTGCAGTAGGAAAAACAATTGCCTTAGCTTGCACGGGAAGATATGGTTTGAGTAGGTTGATAAAATCCTGAATGACTGCACCAGCATATTTCATGGCCCTCTCAAAATAATCTATGTTCTACATAAAACACTCTATAGTGGGAGTAAAATCATTCAACTATTGGACCTAAGCATTAATGTCTTTAGTGACTGGAAGAAGTTGCAAATTATCAGCCAGGACTTTAAACTAATGGTTCAACTCATGCTAGGTATAGATTTTATAAAAATAGTGATCGAATTTTTCTTTTATCTCTTTCTGAGCCTTAGTAGCATCAGCTAAATAAAGAATTACCATCTTGTGAATATGATCACTGTATTATTTCATCTTTTTCAATGATTCTAAATCTAAAATCTATCCAAGAGCTGCTAACTCTAATTTTATAACATCTTTTAAAGCATTTGTCTTATGTCATGCAATCTTGGTCACTTTTGAAGAGGTATCTTGAGAAAAAATCTGAGTTATTATAGCCTTCAACTTTCTAAAATCATATTTCATCCGGTTATCTATCAAATTTCTCAAAACATCCATCATTCCAGTGATGGTTGATCTAAATTCACCTGACAGAGATACTAAGACACTGCTCAAATTCTTGAGCGCTTTATTCGTAGAGGTAATATGTTTTCCAATCATCTCACCAGTATTGCATAGGTCTGGTATAATAATACTTACAAATCTTTGTGATAAATCATCCATAACAGCATCAGATAAATTACCAAGAGCAAGAGCACGATCATTACATAATTCCTCTTTCATTGTCTCTCTAACTACGTGGAGAAACTCATCTTTAAATCTTTCCAACTCAGATCGAGAAACTGAAGGACCTTGTCTTTCTGCTACCACATGCACATTCTCAACAACTGGTCTAGCCTTAACTAGATGGATTACCCTTTAAAAATGCACCTCTTCTTCCTTTTCCTCTTAATAATCTAGTACAAGAACCAAAAAACCTAGGTATTCCTCCAATGCAGCTTTAGAAGATGTATACAGAGGCTTTACAAAATCATATTTTCCATTATTTTCATGTTAGACTTCCTCACCTACCTCAATCTCTATCTGCATTGTCCTTTCAGCCTTAGGAACAGCTTCATGCTAATCTAAATGAGGTTGTGGATCAGCTTGGATTACATTTTGACCATCCACTGGTCCAGTAATTGCATCATCATCATCATCACTATCATCATTATCATCACCATATTTACCATTATCACCATCATCACCATTTCCATGTCCATTATTGTTTACTGATGTTTCATTGGTTCTATATTTGCTACTGGATTCATACTGCTCAGAATATGATACTTCATTATCAGCTTCTTCTTCATCACCTAGAAGGGGTTTTGACTCAGGAAACATAAGAGGTGGACTAGGTGGTCCAAATTACATTCTTCTTTTGTTAGGACTTACTATATCAGGATCACTCCTGTCGTCAAGAGGTGACTCATGTTCCTTTTCAGTATCTTCATCATCATTTGATTTAGCTTCCTCTATGACCTTCTTACTGGACTCTCCAGTTTCCATAGGAACTTTTGTTTCTTCTTCTTCATCAGAGTAGACAACTTCCTCATCAGGTTTTAAACCGGGATCTCTCATCCCCTTTGGTCTCTTGGAGTGATTAGAAGGAATACAGGATTCGTACAACTTGTCTCCATCAGCAACCCATGACTTCGTCCATGGATTCCAATTTATTTTCATTCTTCTGTAGATATCATTGTTTATAAAAAATATACTACATGATGAGATACACTCATCTCCATATTGAAAACACCCAAAAAACATTAGTACAATAGAGATTTTCTTAGAATAGAACATGGATGTAGCCTTCTTGGATGGATTTACCATCTCAGAAATACGAATAGTAATATATCTACATAAGTTGATCACTTCACCATTCAGCAATAAAAATTAAAATAAAACATCTTGATACTTTACAATAGAACAATCACATTTTCTGGGATAGATTTTGTGCAAAATAAACATAAAAAGAATTTTACTTTTTCTATCTAACTCAGCAGCTGTTATTCTCCTGGATTCATACTTTCCAGTTAACATCTCTAGAGAAAGCTCATAAGAGAAATATTCATTGGTCGGAGGAATGTTACCTATGTAATCCTCATATCTACCATTAAGCGGTACCCCCAAACATTGAGTCCATTTCTTCGATGAAAAGGTTATCATTTTATTTTTGATCACTGAAGATAATCTCATAGCTTCTGCTCCATACAATACAATAGTTATGTTCTGCTAAAACTCATGCACAAGCTTTGGGTAGTAGACTTAGTTATTATAACAGAACCAGTCTTTCCATCCTTGCATCTTCAATAATTTTAAAAGTGCATACTTACTGGATAACATCTATTTGGAACTCACGTCCTTTTCTCTGGTGACCGCTCGAGTTTCAATCTTCAGGATCACCGACCATTGAGTCATGCTTCTAGATTCTCCTCATTGGCATTTCATTGGAGAAGTACATTCAGATTCCTTTCTTTGTCTCTTTTTCTTTTCCATTTGGAGATTCTAGAAGTTTAAGAGGTTGGACGGGTTCAAAAAGGTATGAGATTTAGAAAAAGTAGAGTTCGGCGGGAGATGGAAGGAAAAAAGTTTTTAGAGAAAGAAATAGTTGTGTGTCATAAATTCTATCATTTAGGGTTACAATAATAAACATTAAAATCTATTAAGTAAAACAACGCTGTTTTGACAAATACTAACGGTTTCATATACTATAAAATTAAAATGGTAGTAAAGATCGGTTTCACTGATCGGTTTTACTGATCGGTTTCACTAATCAGTTTCACAGATCGGTTTTACTAATCGGTTTCACTGATCAGTTCACTGATCGGTTTCACCGATCAGTTTATTTGATCGGTTTCACTGATCGGTTTCACAGATCGGTATCACCGATCGATCATAACTAACACTTGTTTAAAAAAGTCTAACAGTTCTGAGCCTAAGGTTTTGGTGAAAATATCGGCTAATTGATGTTCATATTCAATGAATTCCAAAGAAATATCACCCTTTTGATAATGCTCTTTCATGAAGTGATGTCTGACGTCATTGTGTTTGGTCCTAGAGTGAGAGACATGATTCTTGGAGATGTAAATCACAATAGTTTTATCATAACTTATATACACATGTCTAAATTGATATCCATAGTCCAAAAAAGTGTGTTTCATCCATAGAATCTGTGCACAACAACTACCAGCAGCAATGTATTCTGCTTCAGCAGTAGACAATGCAACCGAGTTCTATTTCTTACTTCACAATGATACCTAGGACTTTCCCAAAAGATGACATGTTCTAGATGTGCTCTTCCTATATAACTTGCAACCAGCAAAGTCAGCATTTGAATAACTCATTATTCAAAGGATTGTCCTTTTGGATAAAACAATCCTAAATTGGTAGTATGATTAAAATATTTAGAAATCGTTTTAACTGCAAGTAAATGAGATTC
This sequence comes from Viscum album, assembly GCA_963277665.1. Classification (NCBI taxonomy): domain Eukaryota; kingdom Viridiplantae; phylum Streptophyta; class Magnoliopsida; order Santalales; family Viscaceae; genus Viscum; species Viscum album. The sequence goes on from OY728165.1 coordinate 2,053,446,264, forward strand.
TTTAGGATTAGATTGAAATCCTCCACACATGCATACATTTAACATGATATCTGGTCGACTAGTAGTAAGGTAATGTAAAATTCCAATCATACCTTTATAATTGTTATAATCAACTGATTTCCCAGTTTCATCATCATCCAACATACAGGTGGTACTCGTACATGTGTCACTTCCCTAATTCTTATCCAAACCAAAACTTATTAAAAGATCATTTTTATATTTACTTTGATTTAAAATAATACAATTGTTGTTTTAGAAAAAATTAAATCCAATAACATATTTGAGTTCTCCCATTAAACTCATTTTTATGTCATTTTTCATACTCTTGGAAAAATCAATACACAATGCATTTTAGAAGATCCAAAAATAATATCATCAACATAGATTTGTAATATGAAAATATATTTGGAAATTCTTTTAATATAGAGAGTAGGATCAGAAATACCTTTAGAAAAAGATTTTGAAATAAGAAAACTACTAAGTCTATAGTTCCAAGCTTTTGGAGCTTGTTTTAAACCATATAAATCTTTAGATAGCTTAAAAACTCGATTTTGGAAAATGAGGATTAGTAAATCCGGGTTGTTGTTCAACAAAAACATCTTCAATTATAAAACCATTAATAAAAGCACTTTTAACATAAATTTAATATAGTATATAATCAAGATGAGCTACATAGGCATGTAATATCCTAATGGCTTCTAATATAGCTACAAGTGCAATGGTTTCCCTATAGTCTATTCATTCCTCTTGACTATACCCTTGTGCAACTATCCATTACTTGTTTCTAACTATAATTCCAGACTCTTCAACTTTATTTCTAAAAACCCATTTAGTGCCTATGGTCAAGGTGTCCTTAGGTATGTCAACTAATTCACAAATATTGTTTCTTTCAAATTTATTTAATTCTTCTTGCATAGCCATTACCCAAAATTCATCATTTATAGCATCATTGATAATTTTAGGTTCTAGCTATGAGAGAAAGGCTTGATGTTCATACTTATTTCTTAGAGAATCTCTAGTCTTTGTCCCTCTATCATGATTGCCAACAATAGCATCTAAAGGATGATTTTTTAGAATTCTAGTTGATCTAGTAAAGGTAGTACTGTAAATTTCAGGTTCTTCCCTGGGTTTGGGTTTATGAGAAGCAGAATCTGGTGTATTTCCAGAACTAGTTGTCCTTACAGTAGGATCATTGACATTATCATTAAGATCTATAATAGACAGATCTTCTTCAAGATTCTCAGGAGAAGAATTAGTTTCATGCAGATCAGTTTCATTAAATTTGATGTGAATAGATTCTTCCACACATTTGGTTCTTTTATTAAAAACTCTATTGGCCTTGATAGTAATTGAATATCCTAAAAAGACTCCTTCATCAGTCTTGGATGGAAATTTATCAAGATTATTCATAGTTTTTAGAATAAAGACATTGAAACCAAAGACTCTAAAGTAACTCCCTTTAGGCATTCTGTTATTCCATAGTTCATAAGGGGTCTTCTTAAGAGAAGGTCTAATCAAGAAACTATTTATAATATAACAAGCTGTATTTACAGCTTCATCCCAAAAATAAATAGTTAAATCATATTCATTTAGCATAGTTCATGCAATTTTTTGTAGGGTTCTATTCCTTATTTCTACTACACCATTCTATTAAGGTGTCCTATGGGTGAAAAAGTTGTGATTATAACCATTGTGTGAGCAGTATGATCCAAACTCATGATTTTCAAACTCACAACCATGATCACTTCTCACTGTCTTAATATTATGTCCACTTATGTTTTCTACAGACGTGGAGAATTTAATAAAATAGGAACAAGATTCACTTTTGTGAGCAAGAAAATATATCTATGTGTATCTAGAAAAGTCATCTACTGGAACAAAAACATAGTACTTCCCGTTTAAACTAGAAACTCTAGAAGGCCCAAACAAATCCATGTGAACCAACATGAGAGGTTTAGAAGTTGAAACTTCTTTATTTAATTTAAAAGAAACTTTATGTTGCTTTCCCTTTTGACAGGGATTTCAAACTTTATCAGATGGGAATTCAAGTTTTGGTAGGTCTCTAACTAATTTTTTCCAAGTCATTTTTCTACGTGAGTGTGTAATGTATTTTTCTAATATTATGTGCCAAATCCAAGACTCTTTATGATAAATATTTAAATAAGAAACTTTTTTTGGATAAAGAATTCAAATCTACACCATAGACATTTTCATTTCTTAAGGTAGTAAATACCAATGCATTTTTAGGATCAAAAACATTGAAAGCATCATTTTCAAATTTAACATTGAAAACTTCATCAAACAAATAAGAAATACATAACAGGTTGTATTTTAATCCATCAACATGTAAAACATTAGAAATTAAAATTGAATTAGTGTTACCAATCTGGCCTAAGACAAAGATTTTTCCTTTTGAATTATCACCAAAAGTGACATGTCCTACATCAACCTTGATTAAGCTCTTAAAACATGAAATGTATCCAGTAATATTTCTTGAACATCCACTATCCAAGTACCATGTCGTCTTGTAGGAACTCTTCAAGAAAGTCTCCAACAAAATAGGTTTAACCAAAGAATGATTCGGGTACCCAGATTTTCTTGGGTCCAGACAGGTTAGCATGAAAAAGTTTTGGTACCCAGATTTGTCTAATGGGTCTCATACAATCAATAGATTCAAATTATTTTGATTGATAAACTTCATTTCATCTATCTCGAAGTGAATATCTAGTTGAATCTTATGAATTTTTAGAATTGGAACTAACAGTATACTTTCCATATTTATAAATAAATTTATTTTTTTCAATCTGTCTCTATCCAGGTTGGTATCCTAAACCAGTAGTGTACATTGCTGCAATGTGTTTTCCATGAATTTGAGTTAGATTATTCTTTCCATTTGTGAATATTTCAAGATCATTCTTGAGTTTCTCATTAGAAAGTTTGAGTTCTGTACATTCCTTTAACAGTTGAGCATTCTTTTCATTTTCTAATTCTAATGCAGATTGTACAGTACTAGACCAGGCATATTGTTTCTTTAATGACATGTACTTATCCTTTAGCTCATTGCAGGTTTCTTCAAACATGTTACAGTATTCAAATAACTCTTCACTAGATATGTTTTATGAATTAGAGTCATCTCAAGAATATACAAATTTAAAGCAGGAGTATTCAATGTTACCTCAGATGTGTTCGTCATGAATCACATATTAGCTTTTTGTGATTTTTCATCATGAGTTGAATCTGAATCACATGAACTGTCTTCTGATTCCCTCCAAGTTTCTTTCATGTATTTCTTGTATTTTTTGTCCTTATAGTCATATTTCCTTTTGAATTTTATCTTTGGATAGTCAGATTTAACATGTCTTTTCCTTTTTCATTCATAGATGAATACATCATTACCCTTGTCAGTTCTTTTCCAATATTTCTCTTAATGACCTTTATTGTCATATTTTCCCTTGTAGTTTGAGTTTATGAAAAAACTATTCTTCCTATAAAAATTCTTAAATCATCTGGTTATCTGATCCATTTCAGCATCACTGTCTAATGCACTTTCCTCACATCTTGAGATGTCACCTTCACAATGACGTTTCCCTTTGTCCTTAGGTTTTGATGTAGATGTTTTGAAGGCTACTGATTTCTTTCTTGGTTCATTATCTTCTTCCTTGTTTACTTTGAGTTCTTCTTCATACATCATTAGCTTACCAATAAGTTCTTTGACATGAAGAGTACCAATGTCACAAGATTATCTAATTGAAACTGACATGCCTCTCCATCTGTCAGGAAGACATCTTAGTATCCTCAATATTTTCTCTTTTTCAAGAACAAATTTTCCATGTGAGCTCATTCTATTTTCAATTTCGTTGAACTTGAGATACTTGTCAGAAATAGTTTCATTCGGCAACATTTTAATGTTTTCAAATTTTATAGTGTAGGTATTCAATCTCATTTCTTTAACCTTGGTTGTTCCCTCATAAAAAACACTCATGGAATCCCAAATTTCATAAGCAGTTTTACACGGAGATATTCAATTAATTTCCTCATCACCTAAATCACAATACATTCCATTCATTACAATACAATAATTATTGTAAGCAGTTTTAGTAGGTCAAACCCAAGTAGTTATTTTAGTTTTGTGATCTTATACTGAGTCTCTATAGAAGTCCAGATATCAAAACCCATGCAATCTAAATGAATTTTCATTTTCAGTTTCCATTGGGAATAATTAACACCATTATAGAAAGGTGGCTTGTTGATATTATCACCTTCTAGTCTATTATCCATAACTATATTTTAGAACATAAATTTAAAGAGATAATTTTTTTAAATAATAGAAATTTATGATCATTAAGATACAACTAAAATCACAGTAAAAAAACAGAGTTTTTGGAAATCCTTTATAAAAACCACCTCTGATATCAAATGTTGGTCGTAGTGGATACTCAAGGGGGGGTGAATTTTGTTCCAATAAAAATTTCTATTAAAAATATTATTATTAAATAATCCCCCAAATTGAATAGTAAGATAAATTGTAGTGAATTTATAAAGCTTGACAGATTTCAATTAGTTTCTCAATGATTGATTACTTCACAGTTAACTTAATCTGAAGATTAATTATCTTTTGAAACTGACTTACTAGCTAAAAAATGTTATAAACACTTGTTAGTTTATCTTAAAGAGTTACTTTAAAATAGATTTATATTTAAAGTACTTAGCAGTGGAATATTCAAAGTAGGTTTTAACCAAAATAAAAAGCACAACAATTTGTAAAACAAGAGGTTCTGTCTCAAGCTGAGAATTAGTCCTCTCAAAATGTTTATATAAACTATGATCCACACCCTGAATCGCAGTTTTAAAATAGTACTCAGACTATTATGGTACTCGGACGTCATCCACAGTTATTCATGGGAAAGCTAAACAATAGCACACATGCTGTCCAAGTCACATTTGACCTCTTCCATAATTCACAATTAAATGAAATAAGTTGTAAAGAATTTTTGTGAGGATTCAGTATCCTCTAGTTCATCATAGGAGTTGGGGTGTGTCTAAATAGACAGATGTACACACACTTTTCAAAAAGTTAAACAAAATTTCACTACAGAGAAAATAAATAGATAAGGAGTTTAGAATAATTTCAGTGATTGCAGATGTTCCCTGGACTCGATTGAATGTTGCAGATGGTATTCAAGTCCATTATGGTGACGATGACCCAAAACAAAGTGTTGTTTTTCTTCTTAGCTAAATTTATTCATCCTTGTGCATACGATGTTCAGTAGGCACAACAACATGGCTTCTTTTTTTTCCAGGTAAAATGATCTTCTTAAAGCTCTCTATCTTTTTTAGGTGTTCTTTAAGTTATTCCTTTTGTTTCGTGGTACTTCATACACACATGAACCTTCGTCTTCTTATGATTCACTTTATGTTTATCTTTATTCTTTGTGTCATCCCATCTCTCATATCAGTGCAGATATATCGTCCTTTTTATTCCTTGAGATCTGGAAAAAGGAGTGATTTCTTTTTGACTGGTACTAGATATGGTTCCCTGACATCCAACAATAAACATTAATTAATTGCCGGTGTATTAAATTAAGCAAATATGACTATTGGAATTAAATAATAGTTAAAAAATTCAAACAATTTTCATGACTATCTGTGAGTCATGATATCGGTACGTCACTTGATTCTGCATCGGTATCGGTAGGTCATTTGATCAGCATCGATATTGGTTGGTCATTTAATCTGCATCAATACGACCATTCTCATCGGTCTGACCGTTGTCATCGGTGAGACTATTCTCATCGGTGCGATCATTCTCCTCGGTGCGACCGTTTTCATCGGCGTGACCGTTCTCATCGGTGTGACCGTTCTCATCGGTGCGACCGTTCTCATCGGTGCGACCGTTCTCATGACTTTAACTAAAGGTGAATTGTAACATCCCACGTAAATAATGAATAAAACATTTTCGTATTTATTAATATTTACGAATTAAATATTAATTTTAGTTTAAAGGGGTTGCTATGTTCGATAGCGTACCCGATACGCAATGATGAGTTCCTTTGAAAACTTACGTTTCACACTAGTAATATAATAATATTATTTTAAATAGTAGTTAACATGTAGCCGTTGTATTGGCGGGAATGGATAGAAAAAACTAAAATATGATTATATATGTTTTTTAAATGTTTTTACATTTATCCAATAAAAGATAAAGTCTTAAAATACGGAAAGAATTCAATTTTAGGCATTTATACCATAATTTTTACTAAAGGTTCACTTATGACCATTTGATGGCGAACCGTCATTAAATATAGTTTTGATCAATATTACAAATTCTATTAGACCAAATATAACTCTTATTTAGAATCGGAACCTCAAAATTTACTTTGTGTAAATTTTTGGTCTCTTTCCGATAATGTTCATTTGTTAATGAATAGTGTAAAATGTTGTATTTTAATTCAAAACCTCTTTTTAATCTAATTTATTTATATGATTAGAATATCATTTGAAATGGTTTTAAAAAGAAATTAGAAAATATTTTTTCCATTAAATCCAATAGTGGTCGTTGGAATTAAATTCTCTTTGAAAACAGAGTTAAACTAGTGTCAATCATTTGATACTTATTGTTTCATAAAAACACGCTATTTGTCATGACAGCAGGAATTAATGATTAAATTAATTAATGTGACTTATATGTTTTGAATTTTGTAAAATAGACTTCATTTTTAAATTCGGAATATCAAATATAGCTTAGGGTGAATTATTGGTATTTTTTTAAAAATATCATTTTTATGAATAGTGAAACCACTAAGTGGTACTTATAAAAACTGATTTTTCGTTTAAAGGAAATTTTACCACTTCTGTGTTTTGAATTTCCAAAATCCGACATACATGGTTGTCATTAAGAAGTAAAATGTGGTTCAATGAGATTAAAATAATTTTTTGGTGAATAGTAACTCTTAAGTTCTTAATTGCGATTAGAGGTAATTAGTGTAGTTTAAGGTAAGAATAATGTTTTAATAAAATGAAATGACCTAGAAACATATCCTACCCAAATATCATGTATCATGGCCGACCAAGACAATCCATGGGTCAACTTGGGGACCCCATGGAGCCACTTTGGTTGGAAAATGACATAAATACCTTTTATTTAATGTTAAAGTAAAAAATGGCACAAACATGAAATGTTTTACTAAAACAATTTTTACATGGGGTTATACAAGTCATATTTTTTTTACTATAAATAGTAATTGGAAAGATAAAACGATTTTATACATCATAATAATTTTTTTATAATTTTTAGACATTAAATAAATTAAATTATTTATGACATCATGATGATGCAGCGATGACCTCATTATTTAATGATTTAAATAAAATGGAAATATAATGTAAAATCTAAGACCTACACATATCCAAAACCTATTGGATGAGTGGATTTCGAACCCTCATCACCTTATCCTCGAAATACATCAATGTGGGACCTTTAAAATCCGAAACTCTTTTGAAAAAAAGTAACATTTTGTAACTTTACAAGAGTGCCCCTCCTCTCCTCGTATAAAAGGCCCCCACCTCTACCACCTTACCCACACTCCCAAATCCTTTGGATCGGCCATCCTATTCCCATTTTGTATCTCCACATCTCTCTCTAACTCCTTGAAGCCTCACTTTGGGTAGAAGTCTTCCCATGGAAGCCTTTGAGATCAAACCAAAGGGAGTTACCCGATTATAAGGTAATGTCTTCACTTGAGTAATTTTGTTTTATTTTGCATCTCCAACCCCTAAACTCTTTTTATTCATTTCTTTTGTAACAAATACATTATATTCAATATACTAGGATGTTTTTATAAGAATATTTTGAGCTACACTCACACACACCTACATCTAATGGTTAAATAACATACTGTTTCTGTGGATGGTGAATTTCTGCCTCACGAAATGATGATTGTTCAACACTCATATAACACCTTCAAAGGTGGACATTAAGATGTCACTCTATTTATATATTATATATATTATGTTTATGTTTTCTTTATGCTTATGTATTTTATTATTTTTGGTATACCTTTATGGTTTCCATTGTGGGTAAACACGATAATTTCATTTTAGGAAGTGCGGACTACCGCCCCCTCAAAGTGATTTGATTCGTTAATTCCATATGTGGGATGTATAAAGGATGGATTTAAAGTTATTATATATGATGTCTTATTGGAATTATAATATACCTCTATATCATTATTATTTCTTTCCATTAAATTATGAGATAGAAATGAAAGTAGCGTTCATGCGTACGTACGGCTTACCGTCTCCATGAACGGAGCATTTCACTTCTTATCCCCAAATGTAATGTACAAAAATATGTACATGTATATAATCGATATATATGATGAATGAAACATCTAAATGATGAATATAATTCTGGAAATAAAATATACATACCTCTCATTTTGTTTTAATTCCATTAATATGACAAAGAAATGAAAGTAGCGTTCATGCGTACGTACGGCTTACCGTCTCCATGAACGGTGCATTTAATTTCTAACCTCTAAATTATTATGTAATATTATAAATACATGTATATGCTAGATATATATTATATATATTATATCCAAATCAGGAATGTCATTCTGGATATAATGAACCTTTGACCACATGAACAACATGTAATTGTAAGAAGTCCACTTTCGACTTAAGAACCAAATATCGACAAAACAAACATTATTAACTTAAATGATTACATAATGTTTATAACATAGAAATAAGTGATATAAAAGTAATAATGAACTTGAAAAAGGATCTTATGAAAATATAAATTAACTCAAGTTTATTATTCAGGACGTTAAATAACGATCGAGTCATGTCGGACCCGAGGTAAGGGACTTCGTCTCAATCTCCTTTCATTGAGGCATATTTGGTTTTATACAAAACTTTGTTTTATATGGTGTATAAACCACTTTGACTTTTACTTTTATAAAAAAGGAATATTTTTCTATGAAGCGTTTTACTAAACGACAAAAAGGAATGTTTTTTTTAATGTACGCGGTGACTATGACCTTTTCCGCCGCCGCGATTATTATTTAGTCATTGTCTTCCTCATCAAGCCGTAATGTTTTTAAAATGAAATAAATACAATATAATCTTTTATGTATTTTGGTATTGAAAATGGTTTTTATAATGGATTTGTTTTGTCAATATATTTATGTGATATATTTTGATCAAAGTGTGGAAATGTTTTCTTTCCATTATATTTGTTTTATGATTTTATATTGGTACTTGGACATTTGACGGGTGGTTACGTGATAAACCATATGAAGGGTGGTGCTGTGAATACTAGGACGGGTGGTTACGTTATAACCTCCAATGCATTGGGTATGGAAGTCGGCCGTATGGATATTCCATTATGTATGTATGGAAGTTGTCCGTATGGCTATTACATTAAGTGATATGTGTGGAAGTCGATCGTATGGTTATTCCACTTAAGTATGATTATGTCCCAAGTTACCTTTTTATGTTATGTGATGTTTTTATGGGTTTTATGGTAATATTCTGGTTACAAATGGGTAAGTAATGATCTTTTATTAAGTGAAGAGTTTTTACTACTTAATAAAGGTGAAAAGTATTACTTTGATAAGGTATATATGGTTTACTAGTTGTTTTGATAAACTAACAGTTTTTATTCTTTGTGTATCCCTTACTGAGCTCTTTATGCTCACCCCAAGTTTTTTGAAATGTTTTTCACAGGACCTAATGTGGAATAGGGTCAAGGATGATATCAAGGGAAAGTCATGATATGTGACATCCCAAGTAAGTAATTAATAATAGATATTTTTATCTATGCCTATTAATGAATTAGATAGTGTTTTAGAGGCTTAAAATTAAAATAAATCCAATCTTAAGCATGAAATACACTAATATTTTTTAAAGATTGTTTTACTATCTTTTGATGGAAAATTTTTTTTGAATCTATCTTTTGACAATTTTATAAACTATGATTGTCAAAATAAACTTATTATTTATGATTGGGACATCAAAATTTACTTTGTGTTAATTTTTTGTATTTTTCTGACAATGTTCATTTTTTAATGAATAGTGAAAAATACTGCATTTTACATCAAAAATTATTTTTAATCTAATTTATTTATATGATTATATTATATTTTTAATTTGTTTTAATGTGAAGTTAGAATATATTTTTACCATTTAATCCAATAGTGGTCATTGGAATCAATTTCACATTTAAATTGGACTTAAACTGGTGTCAATCTTTTGATACTTATTGTTTCATAAAAACACGCTATTTTTCATGACAGCGGAAATTAATTATTAAATTAATTAATGTAACTTATATGATTTGAATTTTGTAAAATAGACATCATTTTTTAATTCAGAATATCAAATATATCTTAGGGTGAAGTTTTGGTATCTTTCTGAAAAACATCAATTTTTAATGAATAGTGAAACCACTAAGTGGTAGTTAAAGAAACTGATTTTTCGTTTAAATGAAACTTTGCCAATTCGGTAATTTGATTTTAAAAAATCCAATGTACATGGTTTCCATTAAGAAGTAAAATTTGGTTCAATGAGATTAAAATAATTTTTTGGTGAATAGTAACTTTTATGTGTTTAATCGCGATTAGTGGTAATTAGTGTAGTTTAAGGTAAAAATAATGTTTTAATAATATGATATGAGCTTGAAACATATCCTACCCTCATTGGATGTTTCATGGCCGACCAAGACAATCCATGGGTCAACTTAGTGACCCCATGGAGCCACTTTGGTTGGGAAATGACATAAATAACTTTTTATTTAATGTTAAAGTAAAAATGACACAAACATGAAATGTTTTACTAATACAATTTTAACATGGGGTTATACAAGTCAGATTTTTGACTATAAATATTCATTGGAAATCTAAAAAGAGTTACTAAATCATGGTAGTTTTTTTATAATTTTTAGACATTAAATAAATTAAATTATTTATGACATCTGGATGATGCAGCGATGACCTCATTATTTAACGATTTAAATAAAATGGAAGGATAATATAAAATCTAAGACCTAAAAATTTCCAAAACCTATTGGATGGGTGTATTTAGAACCCGTATCACCTTATACACGAGTTATATCAATGTGGGACCATTTAATGCCGAAATGCATTTTCAAATAAAGTAATATTTCTTTACTTTCCAAGAGTGCCCCTCCCCTCCTCTTATAAAAGGCCCCCACCTCTACCTCCTTACCCACACTTCCAAAGCCTTTGTATAGGCCAACCCGTACCCATTTTGTCTCTACACATCTCTCAATTACTCCTTGAATCCTCACTTTTTGCAGAAGTCTTCCCAAGGAAGCCTTTGAGCTCAAACCAAAGGGAGTTACCCGATTTTAAGGTAATGTCTTCACTTGAGTCCTTTTGTTTTATTTTGCTTCTCCAACCCCCTAAACTCTTTTTATTTATTTCTTTTGTAAAAAATACAGTATCTTAAATATACTAGGATTTTTTTATAAGAAGTATTCAAGCTACACTTACACACACCTACATCTAATGGTTAAAGAACATATTGTTTCCGTGGATGGTGAATTTATGCCTCTCGAAATGATGATTGTTCAACATTACTTTAACACCTTCAAAGGTGTCAATTAAGATGTCACTATATTTATATATGACATATAAAATGTCTATGATTTACTTAAGCTTCTGTATTTTTCATTTTGGGCATACCTTTATGGTTTCCATTTTGGGTAAACGCGATATCTTCATTTAAGGAAGTGCGGACTACCACCCCCTCAAAGTGATTTGATTCATTAAATAACATATGTGGGACGTATAAAGGATGGAACTATGATATTATATAAGGTATTATACTAGAATTATAATGTACCTTTATATCATTATGATTCAATTCTATAAAATACGAAATAGAAATGAAAGTAGCGTTCATGCGTACGTACGGCTTACCGTCTCCATGAACGGTGCATTTCATTTCTTCACTCTAAATGATTATGTAATATTATAAATGCATGCATGTACTGGATATATATGAAATATATAATATATATATCATGAATACCATTCTGTATATAATGGATACATGAACAACTTGTAATTATAAGGGGATTATTTTTGACTCAAGTACCAATGATCGTTAAAATGACCATTATTAACTTAAATAACTACATAGTGTTCATGACATGGTAATAAGTGATATAAAAGGAATAATGAACTTGAAAAATGTTCTTAAACAAGTAGAAATTAACTTATGTTTATTATTCAGGAGATTAAAGAACGACCGAGTCAAGTCGGACCCGAGGTATGGGACTTCGTCTCAATCTGCTTTCATTGAGGAATATTTTATTTTATACACAACCTTCTTTTATACGGTGTATAAACCCCTATGAATTTTACGTTTATTCAAAAGGAATATTTTTTTATACGAAGTGTTTACTAAACGACAAAAGGGAATGTTTTTTTCGTACGTATGCGGCGACAATGACTTCTTCGCCGCCGTGACCATTATTTGAGTTTCGGCTTCCTCTACAAGCCATACATTTTTTTTAAAAGAAAAATAAATACCATGTTTTACTTTTCTTTTATTTTGGTATTGAAAATGGTTTTCATAATGTTTTTATATCAATGTGTTGTATTGATATATTGTTATTGAAAGGTGGAAATGTTATGTTTCCGTTATGCATGTTTTATGTGATACGATTATGTTGAGGTTCTTGGGCATTATTATGAAGACGGGTGGTTATGTGATAAACTAAGGGCGGGTGAGCCCGATATAGCTCTCCAATGCATTGGGTAACATGAAGGAGTGAAATGTTAAGGTTTATCCGAAGAGATTTAGGGAATATATTGTGATGGGTATTCCAAACGTAACCAAGAGGGTTACTCCCTACGTAAGAATGTTATGAATGCCTCAAGTTACCTTTATGTCTTATGGTTTCTATGATTTATTCATGATTTGATGAGGTATGTTAAAGTGCTTATGTTTATGGGTAATGTATGATTTCATTATTATGTATATATGTACCCATGCTTCCTTTCCATATTTTTATATCCCTTACTGAGCTTTTTATGCTCATCCCAAGTTTTTTTGAAATGTTTTTCACAGGTCAAGGGAAAGGTACATGATATGATGATAGTGTTGAGGAAGTGTCAAGAAAGAATCCATGTTTTATTTTAAATATGTTTCTATTGATGGGAATGAAGAATACTATCTTTATGTAACCACTTTGTTTATATGTGGAATGTAATGCATGTTATATGATCTAATTCTCTAAAACTCTAAACCCGAAAAGATCCTCAATGTGTAATCTTGTAATAACTCAATATTAAGTAAGGTTTAAGGCTGGGGCCTTATAGTTGGTATCAAAGGTCAGTTTAGATAACATTAGGAGTTAGAATTCTATTAAATGATTATCCAAATATATATATATATATATATATATATATATATATATTTATGGTCAAATTGAAGTGATATAGAATTTGAAGATTACCATGTTGCTTCATCTAAGACATGTTTGTTTAAAATGGTTTTCCGCAGAGGAAATGGGGAAGCAATGCTAGGAAGGCATACAGAAGGAAATAACCTTCCGAATCAGCATCCTGAGATGGTCGGAATTGGAACTGAACAGTTTGTTGCAGTAATGGCGCAGTTGACTCAAGCGATAAATGGTGGGGGTATCCATACACGAGATCTTCCAGATCAACCGCAGAGGAACATGTCAGTGGTGGAACATTTCATGAGGAAACATCCCCCATAATTCAGAGGATCATCTCACCCTGTGCTAGATGAAGGGTGCATTAAAGCACTGGAGAAGATTTTTGATGTCATGGGGTGTTCAGACAATCAAAAGGTTAGTCTTTCTATTTATCGTTTGGAGGGTGAAGCAGATCAGTGGTGGTCTATGGTTAAAAATATCAGGGATGCTGATGAGATTTATGCTCTCGACTGGGATGAATTCAAAGGAATGTTTCATGAGAAGTATTTTCCTAAGGATGTTAGACTTAGGATGGAAAATCAATTCATGGAAATGAGGCAATAAGAAGACTCAGTGGCTGCCTATGAAGAAAGGTTCACTCGATTGGCAAGGTATGCTCCAAATTTTATCCGAGACCTTGATAGTAAAATCAATCGTTTTTACTCAGGATTAAAGCCAAAATATCGAAGGGAATTAGTTTCTTGTGTGTTTAAAAGTTATGAAAATCTTTTTCGATGTGCTGAGAAGGTGGAAATGGAGTTTGCCGATGACCAAGTGTTCTATAACAACCAGCAGAAGAAGAGACCGAGGTGGTGGGAGAAAGGTAATAATTCTTCAAAAAAGTCTGATGGTAAGAAAACTAAGTTTCCAGTTTGTGATAAATGTGGAAAAAGTCATGCAGGGTAATGTCTTCTGAATTCTGGAAAGTGCTACCGATGTGGTAAGATGGGACATATGGCTCGTGATTGCACTGTAAAACATCAGGGTGATGGTAAGACCAAATTTTATTTACAGTTAGTGAAATGTTATAAGTGCAATGTGATGGGTCACTATGAAAATGAGTGTCCTACAAAGAGCTTGAGTGACAGGAAGCAGTTAGAATACAAGTAGAAAGGGGTGGTGAAATCCTTTGCAACTACTTCAGTAGATTTAGAGCCATCAAATGAAGTTATATCAGGTACTTTGTTTGTTTTTTCAGATTATGTCAGTGTGTTGTTTGATTCTGGGTCTACACATTCTTTCATCTCTAAAAACATTTCTAGTAAAATGGGAATAACATCTCAGGAAATGACTCCTGAACTTCTAGTAAAAACACCTGGGGGAAATGTTGAGGAAAAAATAATTTATAAGAATCTTCTTATCCTTATCTGTGGAAAGAACCTACTTTCAAACCTTATTGTTCTACCTCCATCAGAGTTTGATGTTATCCTGGTTATGGATTGGCTCTCTATTTACCATGCTAAGATTGACTATAGAGCTAAAAAAAATTCTTTTCAGAAAGACTTTCAGTTTGTGTACAAGAATGAACCCTTACTGTTGATAACCTATCAAGAGGCCAAGAAACTTGTAAAAGATGGAAATGAATGTTACCTTTCACACATCGTTGAAAATAAAGGAACTGTTCAGATTAATGATGTGCCAGTGGTAAATGAGTATCCTGATGTATTTCCTGATGAGTTGCCTGGAATAATACCAGATCGGGAAGTTGAGTTTACTGTTGACGTAGTTCCTGATGCTAATCCAATTTCAAAACCCCCTTATCGAATGGCTCAAATTGAACTTTTAGAGTTGAAGGATCAATTGAAAGATTTATTAGAGAAAGGTTTCATTCGACCTAGTACATCACCATGGGGTTCTCCTGTTTTATTTGTTAAAAAGAATGATGGTTCTATGAGACTTTTAATTGATTATAGGGCCTTGAATAATATCACTATTAAGAACAAATATCCTTTTCCTCATATCGATGATTTGTTTGATCGGCTCCAGGGAGATCAGTTTTTTTCAAAGATTGACCAGAGATCGGGGTACCATCAGATGAAGGTAAAGGAGGTAGATATTCCGAAGACCATGTTCCATATAAGATATGGACATTATGAATTTGTAGTAATGCATTTTGGGCTAACCAATGCACCTGCTGTATTCATGGACAAAATGAATAGAATTTTCCATGAGTTTATGGATAAGTTTGTGGTGGTTTTCATTGATGATATTTTGGTGTTTTCTAAATGTAAAGAGGAGCATGAAAGACATTTAATGGTTATCTTTCAAACCTTAAAAGAAAAGAAACTGTATGGAAAATTTAGCAAGTGTGAGTTTTGGTTGCAACAAATTTCTTTCCTTGGTAATATTGTTTCTAAAGATGGAATGACTACTGATCCTGAAAAAACAAAAGTTGTGGAAGAATGGCCAAGACCCACAAATGTAACTAAGATTCATAGCTTCCTTGGTTTGGAAGGCTATTACCGAAGGTTTGTTAGAAATTTTTCATGATTATCTAGTCCAATGACTAAGCTAACTCGGAAGGGTGTTATGATTATCTGGACAAAAGAATGCGATGATTGTTTTCAGGAATTGAAAAGAATATTTGTGAATGCTCCAGTTTTGGCACTACCTTCCAGGAATGGTGAGTTTGTTATATACAGTGATGCTTCATTGAAAGGACTTGGTTGCGTCCTAATGCAGAATGATCAGGTAATTGCTTATGCTTCATGACAGTTGAAAACTCATGAGGTAAATTACCCTACACATGATTTGGAATTAGCTGTTGTTGTTTTCGCTTTAAAAATTTGGAGGCATCATTTGTATGGAGTAAAATGGGAAATATATACTGATCACACAAGTTTAAATTATATATTCACTCAGAAAGAGTTAAACATGAGACAAAGGAGATGGCTAGAATTAATCAAGGATTATGATTGTACAATTCATTACCATCTGGGAAAAGAAAATAAAGTGGATGATGCTTTGAGTCGAAAAAGTAATGCTTCATTAGCAATGTTGCATTTGGAACGTGATCCTTTAGTTAAGGATTTGATGAACTTTGGCATAGAAGTTGTTGGTGCAGGAAGTTCTTCTGTTTCATTTCAGGTATCAGTGAAATCTTCTCTATCAGACAGAATCAAGCAAGCATAGAACCAAGACAGTGCGTTGCAGAAAAAGGTAGAGCTGGTTCAGAAAGGTAAGTTGCCTGAATTCAACACTGATAATGATTGTGTTTTGAGAATTGGGAAGAGATTGTGTGTGCCTTGTGATTGACAGTTGAAGAGAGAGTTGTTATGTGAAGCTCATAGTTCTCCATTTTCAGTTAATCCTGGCAGTTCTAAGATGTATAGAGATCTGCGGGAGTATTACTGGTGGGATGGAATGAAAAGAGATATTGCTGATTTTACTGTGAAGTGTTTGACTTGTCAGCAGGTTAAAGCAGAGCGGCAGTTACCGAAAGCGATGCTTCAGCCTTTACCAGTGCCAGAGTGGAAATGGGAGAATATATCCATGGACTTTGTTGTGGGATTACCAAAGACATCTCGAGGTAATAATGAAATCTGGGTTATTATTGATCGCTTGACTAAGTCTGCTCATTTCCTTGCTATACAAGATACTTTTTCCCTAGATCAACTTTCCTGTTTGTATCTTAAAGAGATAGTCAGGTTACATTGTGTTCCTCTCTCCATTGTATCTTACCGTGATCCCAGGTTAACTTCTATCTTTTGGAAAGGCCTTTAGAAGTCTGTGGGTACTGAATTAAATTTTAGCACAACTGTTCATCCTCAATCAGATTGGCAGTCAGAACGAATAATTCAGAACTTGGAGGATATGCTACGAGCTTGTTCGATGGATTATCAGGGAAGTTGGGACCAACATCTTTCTTTGGTTGAATTTTCATATAATAACAGTTTTCATTCTAGTATATAGATGGCACCATTTTAGGAATTATATTGGAAGTGGTGTCGAACTCCAGCTTTCTGGGATGAAGTGGGGGAAAGGAAGTAGATGGGACCATAATTGGTAGAAGAGTTGGCAGAAAAAGTTCACCTGATACAGAAACACATGAGAACATCTCATAGTAGGCAGAAGAGTTATGAGGACAATAGGAGGAAGGATCTCTCTTTTGAGGTAGGTGATCATGTTTTTCTCAAAGTATCACCATGGAAAAGTGTGATGCGATTTGGTAAGAAAGGAAAGCTGAGTCCAAGGTTCATTGGACCATATGAAATTCTAGAGAGAGTTGGATCATTTTCTTACCGAGTGGATTTACCTCCGAGTTTATCTCAGGTACACAATGTTTTTCATGTTTCAATGTTAAGGAATTACATGCCAGATCCATCTCATGTTTTGAGTCCAGAGGTAGTTCAGCTGGAAGAGAACCTATCTTATGAGGAACAACCGATTCAGATTCTTGACCATAGAGAGAAAGTGTTACGGAATAAGGTGATTAATCAGGTAAAGGTTTTGTGGAAAAACCACATGATGGAAGAGGCAACATGGGAATCTGAAAATGCAATGGGGGATAAGTACCCCCATTTATTCGATAAGTAAATAAATTACGGGGACGCAATTTTCTATAGGGGGGAAGGATGTAACATCCCAAGTAAGTAATGAATAATAGATATTTTTATCTATGCCTATTAATTAATTAGATAGTGTTTTAGAGGCTTAAAATGAAAATAAATCCAATCTTAAGCTTGAAATACACTAATATTTTTAAAAGATTTTTTTACTGTCTTTTGATGGAAAACCATTTTTGAATCTATCTTTTGACAATTTTATAAACTATGTTTGTCAAAATAGACTTATTCTTTATGATGGGAACATAAAAATATACTTTGTGTGAATTTTTGGTATTTTTCTAACAATGTTCATTTTTTAATGAATAGTGAAAAATACTGCATTTTACATTAAAACTGCTTTTTAATCTAATTTATTTATTTGATTATATTATCTTTTGAATTGGTTTTAAATTGAAATTAGAATATATTTTTACCATTTAATCCAATATTGGTCATTGGAATCAATTTCACATTGAAATTGGACTTAAACTGGTGTCAATCTTTTGATACTTATTGTTTCATAAAAACACGCTATTTGTCATGACATTGGGAATTAATTATTAAATTAATTAATGTAACGTTTATGATTTGAATTTTATAAAATAGACATCATTTTTGAATTCAGAATATCAAATATAGCTTAGGGTGAAGTTTTGGTATCTTTCTGAAAAACTTCAATTTTTGATGAATAGTGAAACCACTAAGTGGTAGTTAAAGAAACCGATTTTTCGTTTAAATGAATCTTTGTCAATTCTGTGATTTGATTTTCAAAAATCTGGCATACATGGTTGTCATTAAGAAGTAAAATGTGGTTCAATGAGATTAAAATAATTTTTTGGTGAATAGTAACTTTTATGTGTTTAATCGCGATTAGTGGTAATTAGTATAGTTTAAGGTAAAAATAAGGTTTTAATAATATGATATGAGCTTGAAACATGTTCTACCCTCATTGGATATGTCATGGCCGACCAATACAATCCATGGGTCAACTTGGGGACCCCATGGAGACACTTTGGTTTGGAAATGACATAAATAACTTTTTAATTAATGTTAAAGTAAAAATTACACAAACATGAAATGTTTTACTAAAACAATTTTAACATGGGGTTATAAAATTCTGATTTTTGACTATAAATATTAATTGGAAAGATAAAAAGATTTCCTACATCATAGTATTTTTTTATAATTTTTAAACATTAAATAAATAAAATTATTTATTACATCATGATGGTGCAGCGATGACCTCATTATTTAACGATTTAAATAAAATGGAAGGATAATGTAAAATCTAAGACCTACACATGTCCATAACCTATTAGATGGGTGGATTTACAACCCTAATCACCTTATCCACGAATTATATCAATGTCGGACAATTTAAATCCGAAAATCATATTCAAATAAAGTAATATTTCTTTACTTTCCAAGAGTTCCCCTCCACTCCTCCTATAAAAGGCCCCCACCTATACCTCCTTACCCACACATACAACCCCTGCCCATTTTGTCTCTCCAAATCCCTCTCTTACTCCTTGAAGCCTCAATTTGGGCATAAGTCTTTCCATGGAAGCGTTTGAGCTCAATCCAATGGGAGTTACCCGATTTTAAGGTAATGTCTTCACTTGAGTCCTTTTGTTTTATTTTGCTTCTCCAACCCCCTGAAATCTTTTTATTTATTTCTTTTGTAACAACTATAGAATCTTAAATATACTAGGATGTTGATATAATAAGTCTTCAAGCTACACTTACACACACCTACATCTAATGTGTTAGGGCCAATAGGGGCTGATATACCCAGAGAGGGGGGGTGAATTAGGGTATGGATATTCTTTTTCAAAGTTCTTCTTGCACCACTGGATCTTGACATATTTGTTACAAGGGTCACATTGTTTTCACTTGTGTTGTTACTGTGATCACTTGTCTCCTTTACCTGATGATGATGTTTGAATGCAATGCAGGAAAGTAAGCAGGCAGACACAGAGATTTTTACTTGGTTCACCGCTAAGGGCTACGTCCAAGGATCATATGCCGAAAAGTTGCCGGTTTGTACCAAATTCCACTAGACTTCAATAGCTGTGGATTACAATGTTCGGGCTAGATCACTTCTATGCCCAGGCTCACTGCCTATACAAGGTTTAGGGTCAGCTCACTGCTTTCCCTAGGGTCACTCCCTATTTCTCTCTCTCTGGCTCACTGCCGGTGGAGAGGATCACCTTTTTCCTCTTCCTAAGCTCACTGCTCTGTGAAGGGAATCCACTCACAGTTTATAGACCTGTAGGTCTCTATATTTCCATTAAGGAATGCATCTTTCTCTGCATGTAGATGCTCTGCTGAAGTTCAACTTTCTCCCGTAGATGAATACCCCTTTGCCACTATCCACTGGGCAAACTACCTTTGGAAAGACCTTCGCAAAGCACCCTACAATGCGAGGCTCCCAATTTCGCGAAGCTCAAACAAGCCTTCGCGAAGCTCCTGCCTTTTCGCGAAGCTCACTCGCAAAGCTGCCTCGCGAAGCACACTCGCGATGCTCAAGCCGTCGCAAAGCAACGACCCTCGCGAAGCTATGTAAGCCAACGCGGAGCTCACAAGTTTCACAGAGCTACAATAGCTGCCGCGAAGAACCTCTTTTGCAAAGCACACTGACTCCGCGAACCACCTTCGCAAATCGAGAGAAAAGGATTTTCTCTGAAAATTCTCTCTACTTCGCTCGAAGGGGTCGGCCTCTTTTTATAGGCGATTCCACAGACCCTCGTACCTTCCGCGCGAAGTCAACGCCACGTCATCTCAAATCGCAAAGCTCCAAAGTTTCCACCAGAATTCTGTCCAAATCGTGAAGCTCCACGGCAATTTTCCATTCGCGGAGCTTGACGTAATCGCGAAGAATCACCGTCAACTTAACTTTGCGGCTCGCGCCTTCTCCGCGAAGCTCCCTCGCAAAGCCCAACATTCCTTCGCGCCTTCGCCGCAAAGCTCTCTCGCAAAGCCCTTCTCCGCCGCGATGCGCTTCAGCCTCTGCCATTCGAGAAGCTTGACGTAATCGCGAAGCATCACAGCCTCCATTCTTCTGGTCTTCGCGAAATCCAATCCATACATCCTATCTTCGCTAAATTCGTGCCTTTGCCATATTAAATTATGCTCTTCATGGAAATCCACTTTTCGCGATGCTCACCAAACTCCAAATTTTGGACCCCAAAAATTTGGCAAACACTGGGATACGTCGCCACCTTGTACTGCTCTTTTGTACCGCCTCCAGATCGTCCTTTCCTTTGTCATAGTTCTTTGTCAACATGGAATGTCAACAACTTCTCGGGAACTCGGCAATTCTCCATGGAAACCTGCTTTGTCAACAAACACAATCAACCCAAAAATACTGCAATGTTACCTTGAGGGATTTTTTCCCAACATAATGGTTAAAGAACATACTGTTTCTGTGGATGGTGAATTTATGCTTCCCGAAACGATGATTGTTCAACATTCCTTTAACACCTTCAAAGGTGTACATTAAGATGTCACTATATTTATATATGATATATAATATGTATATGTTTTACATAAGCTTCTTTATTTTTCATTTTGGGAATACCTTTATGGTTTCCATTATGGGTAAATGCGATATCTTCATTTAAGGAAGTGCGGACTACCGCCCCCTCAAAGTGATTTGATTCGTTAAATACAATATGTGGGACATATAAAGGATGGAAGTATGATATTATATAAGATATTGTACTGGAATTATAATATACCTTTATATCATTATGATTCTATTCTATAAAATACGAAATAGAAATAAAAGTAGCGTTCATGCGTACGTACGGCTTACCGTCTCCATGAACGGTGCATTTCATTTCTTACCTCTAAATTATTATGTAATATTATAAATGCATGAATTTACTGGATATATATGACATATATAATATCTACATCATTAATACCATTCTGGATATAATGGATACATGAACAACTTGTAATTATAAAGGGCTTATTTTTGACTCAAGTACCAATGATTGTTAAAATGACAGTTATTAACTTAAATAATTACATAGTATTCATGACATGGAAATAAGTGATATAAAAGGAATAATTATCTTGAAAAAGGTTCTTAAACAAGTAGAAATTAACTCAAGTTTATTATTCAGGATATTAAAGAACGACCGAGTCAAGTCGGACCCGAGGTATGGGACTTCGTCTCAATCTCCTTTCATTGAGGCATATTTTATTTTATACACAACCTTCTTTTATACGGTGTATAAACCCCTTTGAATTTTAAGTTTATTCAAAAGGAATGTTCTTTATATGAAGCGTTTACTAAACGAAAAAAGGGAATGTTTTTGTCGTACATATGCGGTGACAACGACTTCTCCGCCATCGTGACCATTATTTGAGTTTCAGCTTCCTCTACAAGCCATACCAATTTTTTAAAAGAAAAATAAATACCATGTTTTACTTTTCTTTTACTTTGGTATTGAAAATGGTTTTCATAATGTTTTTATATCAATGTTTTGTATTGATATATTGTTATTTAAAGGTGTAAATGTTATGTTTCCTTTAAGCATGTTTTGTGTTATACGATTATGTTGAGGTTCTTGGGCATTATTATGAAGATGGGTGGTTCCGTGATAAACTAAGGGTTGGTGAGCCCGATATAGCTCTCCAATGCATTGTGTAACGCGAAGGAGTGAAACGTTAAGGTTTCTCCAAAGAGATTTTGGGAACATACTGTGACGGGTATTCCAAATGTAACTAAGAGAGTTACTCCCTACGTAAGAATGTTATGAATGCCTCAAGTTACCTTTATGTCTTATGATTTCTATGATTTATTCATGATTTGATGAGGTATGTTAAAGTTCTTATGTTTATGGGTAAAGTATGATTTCATTCTTATGTATATATGTACCCATGCTTCCTTTCCATATTTTTATATCCCTTACTGAGATTTTTATGCTCATCCCAAGTTATTTTGAAATGTTTTCCACAGGTCAAGGGAAAGGTACATGATATGATGATAGTGTCAAGGAAGTGTCAAGAAAGAATCCATGTTTTATTTTAAATATGTTTCCATTGATGGGAATGAAAAATACTATCTTAATGTAACCACTTTGTTTATATGTGGAATGTAATGCAAGTTTTATGATCTAATTCTCTAAAACTCTAAACCCGAAAGGATCCTCAATGTGTAATCTTGTAATAACTCAAGATTAAGTAAGGTTTAAGGATGGGGCTTTATATGCTATATAAAACTTGGAACTAGACATGTTTCTTTTTAAATGTTTTTTTTATTTTATGGAAACATAGTAGAAGTGTCTACTTTGTAATCATTTGAGAAGTAATAGTTATGTCCTAATTCTCTAAAACTCTAAACCTAAAAAGATCCTCAATGTGAATTATTCATTTAATTCAATATTAAGTAATGTATAAGGACGGGGCCTTATAGTTGGTATCAAAGGTCGGATTAGACAACTTTAGGAGTTAGAAATTTTTTAAATTATATGTCAATTTATTGTATGACTAAAATGATATGGCATTTAAAGATTACCATGTTGCTTCAACAAAGTTATGATTGTGTTAAGAATTATTTTTCATAAAGGAAATAGAGAAGCTTTTCTGGGAAGGCATACATAGTTGACTGACTTTCTGAATCAGCAACCAGAGATGGTCGGAATCAGAATTGATTAGTTTACTGCAGTGGTGACTCAGTTGAATCAGGTGATAAATGGTGGTTGTGTTTATCGATCATATTTTTGTGTTTTCTAAAATTAAATAGGAGCATGAAAGTCATTTAAGGGTTATCTTGAAAACCTTAAAAGAAAAGAAACTATATAGAGAATTCAGCAAGTGTGAGTTTTGGTTACAACAAATTTCATTCTTGGGTCACATTGTTTCAAAAGATGGCATAACTGTTGATCCTGCCAAAACAAAAGTTGTTGAATAATGGACAAGACCCACAAATGTAACTGAGATCCATAGTTTTCTTGGTTTGGCAGCTTACTACCGAAGATTTGTTGAAAATGTTTCATGGTTACCTAGTCCAATGACTAAGCCAACTCAGAAGGGTGTTAAGTTCATCTGGACAAAAGAATGAGATGATTGTTTTCAGGAGTTGAAAAGAAGATTGGTGAATACTCCAGTTTTGGAACTTCCTTCCAGGAATGGTGAGTTTGTTATATACAGTGATGCTTCATTGAAGGGATTTGGCTGTGTCCTTATATAGAATGATCAGGTAATTGCCTATGCTTCAAGTCAGTTGAAAACTCATGAGGTAAATTACCCTACACATGATTTGGAATTAGCAATTGTTTTTTTTTCTTTAAAAATTCGGAGGCATAATTTGTATGGAGTAATGTGTGAAATATATACTGATCAAAAAATATTAAATTATATTTTCACTTAGAAAGAATTGAACATCAGACAGAGGAGATGGCTGGAATTAATCAAGGATTATGATTGTACAATTCAGTACTATCCAGGAAAAGCAAATAAAGTGGCCGATGCTTTGAGTCGAAAACGTAATGCTTCATTAACCATGATACATTTGGAACGAGATCTTTAGGTTTTTGATTTGATGAACTTTGGTATATAAGTTGTTGGTGCAGGAAGTTCTTCTGTTTTGTTTCAGGTATTAGTGAAATCTTTTATATCAGACAGAATCAAGCAAGCACAGAAGCAAGACAATGAGTTGCAGAAAAAGGTAGAGCTAGTTCAGAAAGGTAACTTGCATGAATTCAACATTGAAATTGATTGTGTTTTGAGATTTGGGAAGAGATTGTGTGTGCCTTGTGATTCACAGTTGAAGAGAGAGTTGTTATGTGAAGCTCATAGTTCTCCGTTTTCAGTTCATCCTGGCAGTACTAAGATGTACAGAGATCTGTGGGAGTAATACTGGTGGGATGGAATGAAAAGAGATATTTCTGATTTTACTGTGAAGTGTTTGACTTGTCAGCAGGTTAAAGAAGAGCGGAAGTTACCGAAAGGGATGCTTCAGCCTCTACCAGTGCCAGACTGGAAATGGGAGAATATATCCATGGACTTTGTTGTGGGATTACCGAAGACATCTCGAGGTAATAATGTAATATGGGTTATTGTTGATCGCTTGATTAAATCTGCTCATTTCCTTCCTATACGAGATAATTTTTCCCTAGATCAACTTTCACATTTTTATCTTAAAGAGATAGTCAGGTTACATGGATTTCCTCTCTCCATTGTATCTGACCGTGATCCCAGGTTTACTTCTACCTTTTGGAAAGGCCTTCAAAAGTAGTTGGGTACTAAATTAAATTTTAGTACATCTTTTCATCCTCAATCAGATGGGCAGTCAAAACAAACAATTCAGACCTTAGAGGATAAGCTACGATCTTGTTCGATGGATTATCAGGGAAGTTGGGACCAACATCTTTCTTTGGTTGAGTTTTCTTATAATAACAGTTTTTATTCCAGTATACAGATGACACCATTTGAGGCATTATATGGGAAGCGGTGTCAAACTCCAGCATTTTGTGATGAAGTGGGTGAAAGGAAGCTGATGGGACTATAATTGGTAGAGGAGATGGCAGAAAAGGTTCAGTTGATTCAGAAACACATGAGAACAGCTTAGAGCAGGCAGAAGAGTTATGCGGATAACCGGAGGAAAGATCTGTCTTTCAAGGTAGGTGATCATGTTTTTCTCAAGGTTTCTCCATGGAAAAGTGTGATGGGATTTGGTAAGAAAGGAAAGGTGAGTCCAAGGTTCATTGGACCATATGAAATTCTGGAGAGAGTTGGACCAGTTGCATACAGAGTGGAATTACCTCCGAGTTTATCTCAGGTACACAATGTTTTTCATGTTTCGATGTTGAGGATGTATATGCCAGATTCATCTCATGTTTTGAGCCCAGAGGTAGTTCAATTGGAAGAGAATCTCTCTTATGAAGAACAACCAGTCTAGATTCTTGACTGAAGAGAGAAAGTGTTGCGAAATAAGGTAATCGACCAGGTAATGGTTTTGTGGAAAAACCATATGGTTGAAGAGGCAACGTGGGAATCTGAAAATTCTATGAGGGATAAATACCCCCACTTATTTTGATAAGAGAATAAAATTTCGAGGAAGCAATTCCAAAAAGGGGGGAAGGATATAACATCCCAGGTAAATAATGAATAAATCATTTTCGTATTTATTAATATTTACGAATTAAATATTAATTTTACTTTAAATGGGTTGCTATGTTCGATAGCGTACCCGATACGCAACGATGTGTTCCTTTGAAAACTTACGTTGCACACTAGTAATATAATAATATTATTTTAAATGGTAGTTAACATGTAGCCGTTGTATTGGAGGGAATGGATAGAAATAACTAAAATATGATTATATATGTTTTTTAAATATTTTTACATTTATCTAATAAAAGATAAAGGCCTAAAATACGGAAAGAAATCAATTTTAGGCATTTATACCCTAATTTTCACTAAAGGTTCACTTATCACCTTTTGATGGGGAACCGTCATTAAATATAGTTTTTATCAATCTTATAAATTCTTTTGGACCAAATATAATTCTTCTTTAGAATCAGGACATCAAAATTTACTTTGTGTAAATTTTTGGTATCTTTCCGATAAAGTTCATTTTTTAATGAATAGTGAAAAATGTTGTATTTTAATTCAAAACTTCTTTTTAATATAATTTATTTATATGATTAGATTATCATTTGAATTGGTTTTATAGTGAAATTTGAAAGTATTTTTACCATTAACTCCAATAGTGGTCGTTGTAATTAAATTCACTTTGAAATCGGACTTAAACTATTATCAATCTATTGATACTTATTGTTTCATAAAAACACGTTATTTGTCATGATAGCGGGAATTAATTGTTAAATTAATTAATGTGGCTTATATGTTTTGAATTTTGTAAAATAGACGTCATTTTTGAATTCGGAATATCAAATATAGCTTAGGGTGAATTTTTGGTATTTTTCTGAAAAACTTCAATTTTTGATGAATAGTGAAACCACCAAGTGATACTTATAAAAACTGATTTTTCGTTTAAATGAAATTTTACCACTTCTGTATTTTGAATTTCAAAAATCTGACATACAGGGTTGTCATTAAGAAGTAAAATTTGGTTCAATGAGATTAAAATAATTTTTTGGTGAATAGTAAATCTTATGTTCTTAATCGCGATTAGAGGTAATTAGTGTATTTTAATATAAGAATAATGTTTTAATAATATGAAATGACCTAGAAACATGTCCTACCCTCATTGGATGTGTCATGGGCGACCAAGAAAATCAATGGGTCAACATGGGGACCCCATGGAGCCACTTTGGTTGGAAAATGACATAAATACCTTTTATTTAATTTTAAAGTAAAAAATGACACAAACATGACATGTTTTACAAAAACAATTTTAACATGGGGTTATTGTAACGCCCCGACCCCAACTACCCAGAGCCGGTGCATTACTTCGTAACATTGGCATGATCACAAAAGATAAAGTCTCGAAAGACCGATTAGTTTAGTAGCCTTGGAAACACTAGATACATTCATAAGTCTTACATTACATCATAAAGTGAAAAACTAAAATCAAAGTCTTCATGGTCTACACTCATATCCACTTCTGACAATCCCTGTAGGTCATACATAAAATACTTCTTCACATCCTGGAAGATATTAAAACATTGAATGGGGTGAGCTCAGATGCTCAGTAAAGATGACAATATAGCGGAAGCTTTCATCAATAAACATAAACATTTAAGGCAATGTATAACTAAAACAAAAGCCTTTTGAACTTGAACTTCAACATAATATGGAAAAAGTAAAATGAGATAATGACATTCACTTCATCACATGGATATTCTACTGGTCGAATAATCACATGCAATATCAATAACCATTTTCATAATGATGGAATGCATAATGCCAGACTATCATAACCACGTAGCCAAGGCCTCGTGCCAAGACCACAAATAAGATTTTGTCAAGGCCTCGTGCCAAGACACTAGTTTGTCTCATGAAACCTGCCGATGCATCGAGGAGCTATAGCGGGCTCCACCCGTCAATTATTAAGTCCAATGCATTCCTCATATGAATAGGTTTAATAATATCATAAACCATAACATAATCGTATCACATAAAACATGCATAAAGGAAACATAAAATTTCCACATTTCAATCACAAGATATCAATACAACACTTTGATATGATAAAAAAACTCTTTCAAAACCATTTTCAATACCAAAATAAAAGAAAGTTAAAACTTTGTATTTATTTTTCATTAAAAAAATAATGTCTTGTAGAGGAAGCTAAAACTCAGATAATGGTCACGGCGGCCGAGAAGTCGTTGTCGCCGCATAAGTACGGAAAGAAAAACATTCCCTTTTTGTCATTTAGTAAAACGCTTCATATAAAAAAGATTCCTTTTGAATAAACATAAAAGTCAATGGGGTTTGTACACCGTAAAAAAGAAAATTGTGTATAAAACCAAATATGCCTCAATGAATGGAGATTGAGACGAAGTCCTTAAATGATCATTTTTAAAATAAAATATATCTATTTTGTGTATTCACTATAGGTACACATAAATAATGTAAAAATACAAAATAGGACATAATAATATCATGACATAATTTGAAAGTAGGAGATTATCCCAAAGAATGGTAATTGGGTTAAGAAGTTCCCTTACCTCATGTCTGACTTGACTCAACCGTTCTTTAACCTCCTAAATAATAAACTAGAGTTAATATATACCTTATTAAGAACCATTTTTAATTTCATTATCCTTATTATATCACTTATTACAATGATATGAACATTATGTAATTATTTAAGTTAATAACGGTCGTTTTGTCGATCTTTGGTATTTGGGTCAACAATAAACCTCTTATAATTACAAGTTGTTTATGTGGTAGAATATCCATTATCTCCAGAATTATATTCATGATTTATATGTCATATATATCTTATATATCCAGTATATACATTCATTTATAATATTACATAACATTTAGAGGTAAGAAATGAAATGCACAGTTCATGGAGACGGTAAGCCGTACGTACGCATGAATGCTACATTCATTTCAATTTCATATTTAATGGAATGAAATAA
Source organism: Viscum album (assembly GCA_963277665.1). Classification (NCBI taxonomy): domain Eukaryota; kingdom Viridiplantae; phylum Streptophyta; class Magnoliopsida; order Santalales; family Viscaceae; genus Viscum; species Viscum album. The sequence goes on from OY728165.1 coordinate 2,053,475,363, forward strand.
TAATTATATAAATTTATAATATAATTCCAGTATAATATAGTGTATAATACCATTTACTCCATCCTTTATACATCCCACATATGGCATTAATGATTCAAATCACTTTGAGGGGGTGGTAGTCCGCACTTCCTAAAATGAAATTATCTCGTTTTACCCATAATGGAAATCATAAAGTATGACATAAATGAGAAATACAGAAGCATAAGTAAAACATAAACATATTATATATCATATATAAAAATAGTGACATCTTAATGGCCACCTTTCAAGGTGTTATATGAGTGTTGAACAATCATCGTTTCGTGAGGCAGAAATTCACCATCCACGGAAACCGTATGTTCTTTAACCATTAGATGTTGGTGTGTGTAAGTGTATCTAGAATCCTTATTATAACAACATCCTAGTATATTTAGGATACTGGTGTTGTTAAAAAAAGAAATGAATAAAAAGAGTTTAGGGGGTTGGAGAAGAAAAATAAAACAAAACAACATTAGAGAAGACATTACCTCAAAATCGGGTAACTCTTTTTGATTTGAGCCAAAGGCTTCCTTGGGAAGAGTTCTGCCCAAAGTGAGATTTCTAGGAGTAAGAGGGGGAATTTGGGAGAGTATTTGGGCAGAGGTTGGCCGAGCCAAATGGCTTGATGGTGTGAATAAGGTGGGAGAGGTGGGGGCCTTTTATAAGTGGAGAGGAGGGGCACTTTTTGAAAGTAATGAAATGTTATTCTATTATACAATGCTTTTCGGATTCTAAAGGTCCCACACTTGTATAATTCTAGGATAAGGTGATAAGGGTTCTAAATATCCTCATCCAATAGCCTTTGGACAAGTCTATGCCTTGGATTTTACATTATCATCTCATTTTATTTAAATCGTTAAATAATGAGGTCATCGCTGCATCACCATGATGTCATTAATAATTTAATTTATTTAATGTCTAAAAATTATAAAAAAAATACTATGATGTAGTAAATCTTTTTATATTTCTAATGAATATTTATAATCAAAATTTGGACTTGTGTAACCCCACTTAAAAACTGTTTTAGTAAAACAACTCATGTTTGTGTCAATTTAATTTTAACATTAAATAAAAGGTATTTATGTCATTTTCCAACTAAAGTGGCTCCATGGGGACCCCAAGTTGACCCATGGATTGTCTTGGTCGGCCATGACTAATCCAATAAGAGTAGGACAACTGTCAAGCCCATCTCATATTATTAAAACATTATTTTTACCTTAAACTACACTAATTACCTCTAATCGCGATTAAGAACTTAAAAGTTACTATTCACCAAAAAAATTATTTTGATCTCATTGAACCACAATTTACTTCTTATTGACAACCATGTATGTCGGATTTTTGAAAATCAAATCACAGAAGTGGTAATAATTTATTTAAATGAAAAATCAGTTATTTAACTACCACTTAGTGGTTTCACTATTCATCAAAAATTGAAGTTTTTCAGAACAATGCCAAAATTTCACCCTAAGCTATAATTGATATTCCGAATTAAAAAATTATGTATATTTTACAAAATTCCAAACATATAAGTTGCATTAATTAATTTTATAATTAATTCCCGCTGTTACAAAAAATAGCATGTTTCTTAGAAACAATTTATATCACAAGATTGGCAATTGTTTATGTCCAATTTCAATGTTAAATTAATTCTAATGACCACCATTGGATAAAATGGTAAAAATATATTCTAATTATACTTTAAAACCACTAAATATTATAATTTATCACTATAAATTATTTTGATTAAAAAAGTTGTTTTTAAGTATTTTTCACTATTCATAAAAAAGTAGAAGTTCTCAGAAAAATACCATAAATTCAACATAGGCTAATTTCGATATTCCGAATCCAAAAATGAAGTCCATTTTAAAATATAAAATTTCTATAATTTTAAAAAGTGGTTATTACTATTCATAATGGCTACTTTGATTAGTCGCGGTGTTTTAGAACTCGAAGTTGCGTACAATGCAAGCTATTGCATTATTGAATGAGAAGCGTATCATGGAAGATAGGGGTGTTACATTCTCCCCTCCTTCAATAAATTCCATCCTCTCAATTTGAAAATTTTCATTGAAAATAAAAGGTTGAAAATAGAAAATACCTTTGTGGAAAACCCACATCGGAAATAAGGTTAATAAATATATAACATTAAAAGAAATCAAGATAAGTACAAAGGTCACCCAATATAGCCCATTCTAGGATTCTATGAAAATATGGATATGGAGGAGAAAAAAACCATCAAGGTCTGATGGAGAGTTATAGAAAACAGAATTAGGAGAAAGGTTAACTACAAGAAAATCACAAACTTGTGATTGGTTAAATGGTCATTGAATCCCCAGTTGGAAAAGTTAACCGACAACATTTTTGTTTTATGTTACCTTATATAATGTTGAGGAATTTATTTAGGAGATTTACTAAGAACGTAAGGGAATATACATACTTGTTATGTATACTTTCATTCGTTAATAAATTTTTACCACAAACCCAACTTTTACTCCAAATGGTAACGGAACTCAAAAATATTCTATTTATCCTAATTGTATAAGGTTACAAATGTTAACACATACCATTTAGATTAGTACAATTATTTTGTAATAACCAGGGAATTCCTTTAGGCTAGTGGTAGGAAATAAAGGCCTATCACACTATGATTGTGGGTTCGATTCCTGCAGCTTTTTCCGACGCGACGAGTTATGCCCCACCCTGCAGGTTGTCCTTTTCCTAAAACTATAGTATCATAATATTCCAAAAATAATCTTCATAAATGCTTTAACCTTAAACAATACTATCCATGGTTCAACTTAATCCATTCCAACCTTAATTGTTATCCAAAATACCTCCGTCCAGACTTTCTCTAAAAGGTCTCTAAATTCCAAAATCAATTGTAACATCAGATTCCCCAAACAGAGAAAAGTTTCTCTTATTGTCACATACTAAAAATATGATTATATTAATCATATTAACTTAATCAAAAAGTACTGTACTACAATATTTATATATATTACATTATTCTTATAACCAGAATATAATCCTTGAGTCCAAAAGCACCAATACATTAATTATCCCTCTTCAACTGTAGTCATAGCATAAGATTGGCCTTGATCCCTTGGCCTTTTCTGAGGTAAGTTTCCTTGACGCTTAGGACATTCATTTTCATAATGCCCCATTTCCCTACAATTGTAGCATTCAACATTGATAGCCTCTTTCTTTCCCTTGCAATCACGAGCCTGGTGACCCTTTTCTCCACATTTATAACAAACTCCCATTCCTTTTAGGCACGTACCAGGGTGATTCTTCCCACAATTATCACATAATGGAAAATCCTTCTTTCCCTTTTTCCATTTATCTGTCTCTTGTTCCCCCGTTCTCTTCTTCTCTTGCTTTACTTTGTTGTCATAAGACTTAGAGAATTCCTTTTCTGTCTTGATAGCACATGAGACAATATCTTCGTATGATGAGAAGGATTGTGATACTAAAGCTCGACGGAGAAATGGTTTTAACCCATCAAAGAAACGATCAATCTTACTCCTTGGGTTACGTATATAATCGGAAGCATGCCTCGCTAACCTTGTAAAGCTAGCCTCATACTTTGCGACATTCTCATCCTCCTTCTGCCTCAGACTCAGAAATTTCCTTTCCATATCTGCTCGATGGTCACGAGGAAATTATTTTTCTAAGAAAATCTCTTTGAACTCCCTCCATTCCATAATCGATACGTCATCATCTTCCTTTGCGTTTTGAATCAGCGACCACCACTGATCGGCATCTCCAGTGAGGCGGTAAACTGCCATGACAACCTTCTTCATTTCACTACTCCCCAAGGCATGGAATATTTTCTCTAAGGAATTTATCCATTGATCAGCTACTATAGGATTTGTACTCCCATTGAAGGTTGGTGGTTGTTTCCTCATGAAACGGTCTAGCATTGATCCTCCACGTTGCGGATCAGGGTGCTCCATATGAGTAAGGTTATTATTCATAACATGAGTGAGTTTTCCCAGTATGGTAACAAGTTGATCAGCACTAGTTGTATCTCCAGATCCACAATAATTATCTTGAGCAGGAGGGAAATCCCTACACGGAGTTCTTACATTGATACAGTTTCCATTCCTTCCACTAGGCTCCATTTATATATAATGGAATAAACTAGATTAGTTTATGAATAAAAATACATAATTCCATACTTATAAAATACTTAACATAAATTGAACTATTTATGGATATATCCATAATCATAAAAAGGTTTTCATTGAGGAAGTATATAGTCATAACTGTTCATAGTGGTTTGTAAAGAAAATGAGAATTATCCTAAGCATATCCCCCGGGAGTGTCTTAACCAAGAGTGCAGCAAGGCCCGTTGTCATGCACCAGTTCCCGTTCGAGTCTAGCTCAAAGCCGTGTTTTCGGGTTTTACCCCTAGGTACATCTGTGCTAGAGCCGCCTCTACCTGCTCGTATCCAGACAGGGATGTATTGCTCGAAAAACTCATAACATCTCTATAATACCAAAATTCTAGGAAGTTCTTCTATACTAATCCTAAAAGTTCATCTTAGGTCTACGTGCTCTAATCAGAGTTTGTCTAAATCTAGTTTCCAAGGTTAGTACTAAACTGCCTCTGATACCAACTGTAACGCCCCGACCCCAGCTACCCAGAGCCGGTGCATTACTTCGTAACATTGGCATGATCACAAAAGATCAAGTCTCGAAAGACCGATTAGTTTAGTAGCCTTGGAAACACTAGATACATTCATAAGTCTTACATTACATCATAAAGTGAAAAACTAAAATCAAAGTCTTCATGGTCTACACTCATATCCTCTTCTGACAATCCCTGCAGGTCATTCATAAAATACTTCTTCACATCCTGGAAAATATTAAAACATTGAAAGGGGTGAGCTCAGATGCTCAGTAAAGATGACAATATAGAAGAAGATTTCATCAATAAACATAAACATTTAAGGCAATGTATAACTAAAACAAAAGCCTTTTGAACTTGAACTTCAACATAATATGGAAAAAGTAAAATGAGATAATGCCATTCACTTCTTCACATGGATATTCTACTGGTCGAATAATCACATGCAATATCAATAACCATTTTCATAATGATGGAATGCATAATGCCGGACTATCATAACCACGTAGCCAAGGCCTCGTGCCAAGACCACAAATAAGATTTTGTCAAGGCCTCGTGCCAAGACACTAGTTTGTCTCATGAGACCTGCCGATGCATCGAGGAGCTATAGCGGGCTCCACCCGTCACTTATTAAGTCCAATGCATTCCTCATATGAATAGGTTTAATAATATCATAAACCATAACATAATCGTATCACATAAAACATGCATAAAGGAAACATAACATTTCCACATTTCAATCACAAGATATCAATACAACACTTTGATATGATAAAAACGCTTTCAAAACCATTTTCAATACCAAAATAAATGAATGTTAAAACTTTGTATTTATTTTTCATTAAAAAAAATGATGGCTTGTAAAGGAAGCCAAAACTCAAATAATGGTCACAGCGGCGGAGAAGTCATTGTCGCCACATAAGTACGGAAAGAAAATCATTCCCTTTTTGTCATTTAGCAAAACGCTTCGTATAAAAAATATTCCTTTTGAATAAACATAAAAGTCAACGGGGTTTATACACCGTATAAAAGAAAATTGTGTATAAAACCAAATATGCCTCAATGAAAGGAGATTGAGACGAAGTCCTTAAAAGATCATTTTTAAAATAAAATATATCTATTATGTGTATTCACTATAGGTACACATAAATAATGTAAAAATACAAAATAGGACATAATAATATCATGACATAATTTGAAAGTAGGAGATTAACCCAAAGAATGGTAATTGGGTTAAGAACTTCCCTTACCTCGTGTCTGACTTGACTCAACCGTTCTTTATCCTCCTGAATAATAAACTAGAGTTAATATATACCTTATTAAGAACCATTTTCAATTTCATTATCCTTATTATATCACTTATTACAATGATATGAACATTATGTAATTATTTAAGTTAATAACGGTCGTTTTGTCGATCTTTGGTATTTGAGTCAACAATAAACTTCTTATAATTACAAGTTGTTTATGTGGTAGAATATCCACTATCTCCAGAATTATATTCATGATTTAGATGTCATATATATCTTATATATCCAGTATATACATTCATTTATAATATTACATAACATTTAGAGGTAAGAAATGAATTGCACCGTTCATGGAGACAATAAGTCGTACGTACGCATGAACGCTACTTTCATTTCAATTTTATATTTAATGGAACGATATCATAATGATATAAATGTATAATATAATTCCAGTATAATATAGTGTATAATACCATTTACTCCATCCTTTATACATCCCACATATGGCATTAACGATTCAAATCACTTTGAGGTGGTGGTAGTCCGCACTTCCTAAAATGAAATTATCTCGTTTTACCCAAAATGGAAATCATAAAGTATGCCATAAATGAGAAATACAGAATCATAAGTAAAACATAAACATATTATATATAATATATAAAAATAGTTACATCTTAATGGCCACCTTTGAAGGTGGTATATGAGTGTTAAACAATCATCGTTTCGTGAGGCAGAAATTCGCCATCCACAGAAACCGTATGTTCATTAACCATTAGATGTAGGTGTGTGTAAGTGTAGCTCGAATCCTTCTTATAAAAACATCCTAGTATATTGAGTATACTGGTGTTGTTACAAAATAAATGAATAAAAAGAGTTTAGGGGGTTGGAGAAGAAAAATAAAACAAAACAACATTATAGAAGACATTACCTCAAAATCGGGTAACTCTTTTTGATTTGAGCCAATGGCTTCCTTGGGAAGAGTTCTGCCCAAAGTGAGGTTTCTAGGAGTAATAGGCGGAATTTGGGAGAGTATTTGGGCAGATTTTGGCCCAGACAAATGGCTTGAAGGTGTGAATAAGGTGGGAGAGGTGGGGGCCTTCTATAAGTGGAGAGGAGGGGCACTTTTAGAAAGTAATGAAATGTTATTCTATTATACAATGATTTTCGGATTCTAATGGTCCCACACTTGTATAATTATAGGATAAGGTGATAAGGGTTTGAAATATCCTCATCCATTAGGCTTTTGACAAGTGTATGCCTTGGATATTACATTATTTTCTCATTTTATTTAAATCGTTAAATAATGAGGTCATCGCTGCATCACCATCATGTCATAAATAATTTAATTTATTTAATGTCTAAACATTATAAAAAAAACACTATAGTGTAGGAAATCTTTTTATCTTTCTAATGAATATTTATAATCAAAATTTGGACTTGTGTAACCCCACTTAAAAACTGTTTTAGTAAAACAACTCATGTTTGTGTCAATTTAATTTTAACATTAAATAAAAGGTATTTATGTCATTTTCCAACTAAAGTGGCTCCATGGGGTCCCCAAGTTGACCCATGGATTGTCTTGGTCGGCCATGACTCATCCAATAGGAGTAGGACAAGTCTCAAGCCCATCTCATATTATTAAAACATTATTTTTACCTTAAACTACACTAATTACCTCTAATCGCGATTAAGAACTTAAAAGTTACTATTCACCAAAAAATTATTTTGATCTCATTGAACCACATTTTACTTCTTAATGACAACCATGTATGTCGGATTTTTTAAAATCAAATCACAGAAGTGGTAATATTTTATTTAAACGAAAAATCAGTTATTTAACTACCACTTAGTGGTTTCACTATTCATCAAAAATTGAAGTTTTTCAGAACAATGCCAAAATTTCACCCTAAGCTATTATTGATATTACGAATTCAAAAATTATTTCTATTTTAAAAAATTCCAAACATATAAGTTGCATTAATTAATTTTATAATTAATTTCCGCTGTTACAAAAAATAGCGTGTTTCTAAGAAACAATTTATATCAAAAGATTGGCAATTGTTTATTCCAATTTCAATGTTAAATTAATTCTAATGACCACCATTGGATAAAATGGTAAAAATATATTATAATTATACTTTAAAACCACTAAATAATATAATTTATCACTATAAATTGTTTTGATTAAAAAAGTTATTTTTAAGTATTTTTCACTATTCATAAAAAAGTAGAAGTTCTCAGAAAAATACCAAAAATTCAACATAGGCTAATTTCGATATTCCGAATCCAAAAATGAAGTCCATTTTGAAATATAAAATTTCTATAATTTTAAAAAGTGGTTATTACTATTCATAACGGCTACTTTGATTAGTCGCGGGGTTTTAGAACTCGAAGTTGCGTACAATGCAAGCTATTGCATTATTGAATGAGGAGCGTATCATGGAAGCTCGGGGTGTTACAGTTATACAAGTCATATTTTTTAATATAAATAGTCATTGGAAAGATAAAAAGATTTCCTAAATCATAGGAATTTTTTTATAATTTTTAGACATTAAATAAATTAAATGATTTATGACATCATGATGATGCAGTGATGAACTCATTATTTAACGATTTAAATAAAATGGAAAGATAATGTAAAATCTAAGACCTACACATTTCAAAAACCTATTGGATGAGTGGATTTCGAACCGTTATCACCTTATCCTCGAAATACATCAATTTGGGACCTTTAAAATCTGAAACTCTTTTGAAAATAAAGTATCATTTTGTAACTTTACAAGAGTGCCCCTCCTATCCTCTTATAAAAGGTTCCGACCTCTACCACCTTACCCACACTCCCAAAGCCTTTGGATCTCCAAAACTCTGCCCATTTTATCTGTCCACATACATCTATAACTCCTTGAATCCCCACTTTGGGTAGAAGTCTTCCCAAGGAAGCCTTTGAGCTCAAACCAAAGGGAGTTACTCGATTATAAGGTAATGTATTCACTTGAGTTGTTTTGTTTTATTTTGCATCTCCAACTCCCTAAACTCTTTTTATTCATTTCTTTTTTAACAAATACAGTATCTTAAATATACTAGGATGTTGTTATAAGAATTTTTTGAGCTACACTCACACACACCTACATCTAATTGTTAAAAAACATACTGTTTCTGTGGATGGTGAATTTCTGCCTCACGAAACGATGATTGTTCAACACTCATATAACACCTTCAAAGGTGGCCATTAAGATGTCACTATATTTATATGTGATATATATTATGTTTATGTTTTCTTTATGCTTCTGTATTTTTCATTTTTGGTATACCTTTATGGTTTCCATTATGGGTAAACACGATAATTTCATTTTAGAATGTACGGACTACCGCCCTCTCAAAGTGATTTGATTCATTAATTCCATATGTGGGATGTATAAAGGATGGATTTAAAGTTATTATATATGATGTTATAATGGAATTATAATATACCTCTATTTCATTATTATTTCTTTTAATTAAATTGTGAGATAGAAATGAATGTAGTGTTCATGCGTACGTATGGCTTACCGTCTCCATGAACGGTGCATTTCATTTCTTATCCCCAAATGTAATGTACAAATATAAGTACATGTATATAGTCGATATATCTGATGAATGAAACATATTAATGATGAATATAATTATGGAATTAAAATATACATACCTCTACTTTAGTTTTAATTCCATTAATAGGACAATGAAATGAAAGTAGCGTTCATGCGTACGTACGGCTTACCGTCTCCATGAACGGTGCATTTCATTTCATACCTCTAAATGATTATGTAATATTATAAATACATGTATATGCTAGATATATATATGATATATATGATATCCAAATCAGGAATGTCATTCTGGATATAAGGATCCTTTGACCACACGAACAACATGTAATTGTAAGAAGTCCACTTTTGACTTAAGAACCAAATATCGACAAAACAAACATTATTAACATAAATGATTACATAATGTTTATAACACGGAAATAAGTGATATAAAAGTAATAATTAACTTCAAAAAGGTTCATAAGAAAATATAAATTAACTCAAGTATATTATTCAGGACGTTAAAGAATGATCGAGTCAAGTCGGACCCGAGGTAAGGGACTTCATCTCAATCTCCTTTCATTGAGGCATATTTAGTTTTATACACAACTTTATTTTATATGGTGTATAAACCCCATTGAATTTTACTTTTATACAAAAGGAATATTTTTCTACGAATAATTTTACTAAACGAAAAAAAGGAATATTTTTTTAACGTACGTGGTGACAATGACCTTTTCCGCTGCCGTGAGTATTATTTGGTCATTGGCTTCCTCAACAAGTCGTAATGTTTTTAAAATGAAATAAATACCATATAATCTTTAATGTATTTTGGTATTGAAAATGGTTTTTATAATTGATTTTTTATGTCCATATATTTATGTGATATATTGTGATCAAAGTGTGGAAATGTTTTCTTTCCATTATATTTGTTTTATGATTTTATATTGGTACTTGGACATTTGACGGGTGGTAACGTGATAAACCATATGACGGGTGGTGCCATGAATACCAGGACGGGTGGTTACTTTATAACCTCCAATGAATTGGGTATGAAAGTTGGTCGTATGACTATTCCATTAAGTATGTATGGAAGTTGGCCGTATGGCTATTCCATTAAGTGATATGTGTGGAAGTCAACCGTATGGTTATTCCACTTAAGTATGTTTATGTCCCAAGTTACCTTTTTATGTTATGTGATCTTTTTATGGGTTTTATGGTAATATTTTTGTTACAAAAGGGTAAGTAATGATCTTTTATTCAATGAAGAGTTTTTACTACTTCATAAAGGTGAAAAGTATTACTTTGATAAAGTATACATGGTTTACTTGTTGTTTTGATAAGCTAACAGTTTTCATTCTTTGTGTTTCCCTTACTGAGCTCTTTATGCTCACCCCAAGTTTTTTGAAATGTTTTTCACAGGACCTAATGTGGAATAGGGTCAAGGATGGGATCAAGGGAAAGTAATGCTATATAAAACTTGGATCTAGACATGTTTCTTTTTAAGAGTTTTTTTTATTTTATGGAAACATAGTAGAAGTGTCTACTTTGTAATTGTTTGAGATGTAATAGTTATGTCTTAATTCTCTAAAAATCTAAACCTGAAAATATCCTCAATGTGAATTATTCATTTAATTAAATATTAAGTATTGTATAAGGTCGGGGCCTTATATGAATCACGAGAATGACTAACAGTGAGTCAAAACCATTAAATTCTCACAATGTTTCTGTTCAATCCAAAACACTTCCAGGTCAATAGTAAACCATAAATAATCATTGATAAACATCTACAGATATGATTAAAAATATATAAACACATTTAGAAAAAAAAATTGACTAAATTGACTTATAAATAATGATTACAGTGATTTTTGATTATTTAAACAACTATCTCACAGAGGGTTCAACACATACCATAAAATGGAAAAAATTAAATTCTGAGCTCACAGGCTTTGTAATCATGTGTCATCTGAGCGTGTCGTCTCGAAATAATTCCATATAATTTAAAAATTAAATGGAAATTTTGAGATGCTACATTTTAAATCATAATAGATTAATTTTTTTGTGTCCTTTAACATTATATTTATAATTCAGTAGTTTATGATCAATAAAATCAATAAATCCACATAAATATTTTTCCCCTCGGTCTATGTTTTCATTCCCCATCCATGTTGTCCTACATGGGAACCTATTTTTCTTACCTCTATATGTCCCTTTCTCTCTTATTAAGAGGATATTTTATCAACCATTCTCATGATGTGGTATTCCAATAACTAAATAAAACCCTTCATTACTTCTATTGATTTAAAATTATGATGATGAAATTTTCCTATGTTGGGGAGAATGTAACAACCCAATATTATAAAAGCCGAACATTTTTTTCAATAGCATATGTGATATATAAAACCAAGCATATAAGGTAATATTACTCAATTATTATTTACAATATATTAAATATATTTGATATATAGTTTTTAATGAATTCAATGTTGAGCTAGTTTGTGATACAAATGATAATGACTACCATTGAATGCTTGTGTTACATGTGAGACTGAGTTTTTTCAAATGATAATAAATTATTAATAAGATATAAAATTTCCATTTAATTGGATGTTATGAATATAATTAACTAAATAATAAATATTTATTATTTAATTCATTGGCTACCTATTAATTTGAAATTAATATAAGATCGAATTGAATATAAATGGGATTTTTTTATTAAACAATTTTCACTCTCACAAAGGTAGTTATCCCAAAAAAATTAATTAAATACTATTAGTGAATGATATTAATTAAATATATATATTATATATTCAATAAAATATTTTTACATTCATATATAAAATATTATATACATAAGATAAAAACAATAGTACTTTTACACATAAAAGATATATTTTTCGAATGATATATTTTATTCTTTTTAATGGAGAAAATATATAAAAAATCACAGTTATTCATTTTATATATCAAAATGAAATTATTTTTTAAAATAATAATTTGGAAGTTATCTTTGTGTTAATTATAGGTATTTTTTGGCAATGTTTTACTTTTTTGATGAATAATGACAAATACTCATTTATAATTGAAAAATTACTTTTTTCTAAATAATATATTATGTTAAATTATATTTTTAATTGGGATTAATGTATTATAAACTATATTTTACATATATTAATACAATTAAGGACATTGGAGTCATTTTTATATTTAATATAGATAAATAACATTGTGAACTTTTGAACATTTTAACATTAATAACCTATTTTCTCATCCCGTCTACGAGATTAATTTTAAATTTATTTAAAACAAATATCATATTTTTAATTGAAAATTTGTTATAATAATTTTTATAAATAATAATTATTTATTTATATTACCTTAAACTTCATTTTTGGCCAAAAATATTAGTGAAATAAATTAAAATTAATTACATCTATTTAGAGAAAAACATGTATAACAAGGGACTAAACATTACAATTAAAGACAAAATTGTTGTACCTCTCGTACCCCTCGTGGTTTAATTTTCATGATCACAATCACTCTCTTTTTTATCTAATCTTTTTTTAAGTGTTTTTGGATGATAGGCATGTTTTCAGGTTGCCAAGGAATTGGGCCAAGAAGGCAAAAGGCCAAAAGTGGACTGATTGCAGACCACCGGTCAACCGGTGTCCCATCACCGGCCAGCCGGTGGAACCCAGGCCGAAGAGATAGCTACTGTCTCCTCACCGGCCAACCGGTGGCCTCATCACCGGCCAACCGGTGGTGCCTGGGCAGAAGGCCCCTCCATTTTTCAAGCATCGGCCAACCGGTGGCTCTGTACCGGTCAGCCGGTGGAGCTAGTCAAACTAGTCGTTGGGCTTTGACTAGCCTGCTCCCAACGGCTCCGAAGACCTTTCCAACGGCTCCGAAGACCCCGAACGGCCATATGAGGGCCCCCCCTCTATAAATAAAGGACTAGAAAGCCCCGGAACAATAATGGAACAATAACCAAGCCTACGGAAGCCCACGGGAACATTTTTGATCATTTGGCGAACCTCCGGCGGATTTCTCCAAGGAACCCCCACTTGCTCCAACCCACTTCCACATCCAAGGAGAACCACCATAGAAGCTTGGGATCGCTCTTCATCAACTTCATCAATCCTTTGGTTCCCAAGGCTTCTCCTCTTACAGTTTTTATTTGTTTATCTTTTTGAGCATCAATTTGGGTTTGTGCCTACAAACCCCTCATTTCTCTCATCCTCTCTTATTTGGGTTTTCACGCCACCTTCAAGGTGTGAAGAGGTTAGTCAAGCCTTCCCTGTAAAAGGCTTTAGTCATAGGTGAGCTAGCCATCACCTGTAAGAAGGCTAGTGGGTTCTTGCTCAACCATTAAAAGCAAGTGGGTTCTTGCTCAACCAATAAAAGCAAGCTGTAATAGGTTCTAGACTACCTTAAAGTCTAGTGGGTTTCTTGCTAAAACCAATAAAAAGCAAGCGGTAGTAAATCTCTCAACGGTTGAGTTGGGAGCGGAGAAGTGATGGAAAGAGGGGGGGGTGAATTTCCTTTTAAAAATAATTAACAATTTAAAATCAAAGTTAAAAGTGCAGCGGAAATAAAAGAGGCAAGACACAAAACTTGATAACGGAGTTCGGCTTAAACCCAAGCCTACGTCTCCGCTCCCAACACAACCGTTGAGAGATTTACTACCGCTTGATTTTTAATGGTTTTAGCAAGAATCCCACTAGACTTTAAGGTAGTCTAGAACCTATTACAGCTTGCTTTTATTGGTTGAGCAAGAACCCACTTGCTTTTAATGGTTGAGCAAGAACCCACTAGCCTTATTACAGGTGATGGCTAGCTCACCTATGACTCAAGACTTTTACAGGGAAGGCTTGACTAACCTCTTAACACCTTGAAGGTGGCGTGAAAACCCAAAGAAGAGAGGATGAGAGAAATGAGGGGTTTGTAGGCACAAACCCAAATTGATGCTCAAAAAGATAAACAAATAAAAACCGTAAGAGGAGAAGCCTTGGGCGCCAAAGGATTTATGAAGTTGATGAAGAGCGCTCCCAAGCTTCTATGGTGGTGCTCCTTGGATGTGGAAGTGGGTTGGAGCAAGTGGGGGTTCCTTGGAGAAATCCGCCGGAGGTTCGTCAAATGATCAAAAATGTTCCCGTGGGCTTCCGTAGGCTTGGTTATTGTTCCATTATTGTTCCGGGGCTTCATAGTCTTTTATTTATAGAGGGGGAACCCTCATATGGCCGTTCGGGGTCTTCTGAGCCGTTGGAAAGGTCTTCGGAGCCGTTGGGAGCAGGCTGGTCAAAGCCCAACGGCTACTTTGACTGGCTCCCCCGGCTGATCGGTACAGAGCCACCGGTTGGCCGGTGCTTGAAAAACGGAGGGGCCTTCTGCCCAGGCACCACCGGCTGACCGGTACAAAAGGATCTTGAATTTGAAACCGGTTAGGGTATTACTCAAATTTTTCCTTTGATACCAAATTACTAGGTTCCCAATGCGTATCTAGAACCACCCAAGGGCTTGGCTATTCCAAGCCAAGCTTCCTCTTCCCATGCTCCAACTATTTTTCTAAGGGGGATCTCCCAATATAAATTTTGCAATTATTGTAAAAAACCCGGGCACTTAATTTATGAGTGCAACTGCAAAAATGCCCGGTATGGAAGGCCCAAAACTATTTTATTTAATGATGAATTTCATAGGAGAAGACCCGCCACTAGACAAGTGTGGATTGAAAAATCCCTTTTAGCGAGTCTCTCCGGGCCAAAATTTATCTCGGTTCTAAAATCCTCTCCCTGGTGATTTATTGTTTTTATTTAGGGGGAGTTAGGATTGTTTAAGCCTTTTTGCGCTTTTATTTCAAAACTTTTATTTCAAAATTTTCTTTCAAAATTTTCAATTCAAAATTTCCAATTTTTTCTATTTCAAAACTTTCAATTTCAAAACCTTCAATTTCAAAACATTCAATTTCAAAACATTCAATTTCAAAACTTTCATTTCAAAACATTCAATTCAAATCTTTCAATTCAAATTTCAAAAATTTCAATTGGTTTCAAATCTCTATCTTGTTTTTCAATATTTTCCCTCAATCAAGTTTTATGCCCCGTGCTATTTTGATAATCACAAAGGGGGAGAAATTCTTGGTTGAAAGGGGGAGAAATCTTTCTTTCATTTCAATCTTTTACATTGCTTGTTTTGGTGATTGTGATCATCAAAATAGGGGAGATTGTTGTATCTCTCGTACCCCTCATGGTTTAATTTTCATGATCACAATCACTCTCTTTTTTATCTAATCTTGTTTTAAGTGTTTTTGGATGATAGGCATGTTTTCAGGTTGCCAAGGAATTGGGCCAAGAAGGCAAAAGGCCAAAAGTGGACTGATTGCAGACCACCGGCCAACCGGTGTCCCATCACCGGCCAGCCGGTGGAACCCAGACCGAAGAGATAGCTACTGTCTCCTCACCGGCCAACCGGTGGCCTCATCACCGGCCAGCCGGTGGTGCCTGGGCAGAAGGCCCCTCCATTTTTCAAGCACCGGCCAACCGGTGGCTCTGTACCGGTCAGCCGGTGGAGCCAGTCAAACTAGCCGTTGGGCTTTGACCAGCCTGCTCCCAACGGCTCCGAAGACCTTTCCAACGGCTCCGAAGACCCCGAACGGCCATATGAGGGTTCCCCCTCTATAAATAAAGGACTAGGAAGCCCCGTAACAATAATGGAACAATAACCAAGCCTACGGATGCCCACGGGAACATTTTTGATCATTTGGCGAACCTCCGGCGGATTTCTCCAAGGAACCCCCACTTGCTCCAACCCACTTCCACATCCAAGGAGCACCACCATAGAAGCTTGGGAGATCTCTTCATCAACTTCATCAATCCCTTGGCGCCCAAGGATTCTCCTCTTACGGTTTTTATTTTTTTATCTTTTTGAGCATCAATTTGGGTTTGTGCCTACAAACCCATCATTTCTCTCATCCTCTCTTCTTTGGGTTTTCAGGCCACCTTCAAGGTGTGAAGAGGTTAGTCAAGCCTTCCCTGTAAAAGGCTTGAGTCATAGGTGAGCTAGCCTTCACCTGTAAGAAGGCTAGTGGGTTCTTCCTCAACCATTAAAAGCAAGTGGGTTCTTGCTCAACCAATAAAAGCAAGTTGTAATAGGTTCTAGACTACCTTAAAGTCTAGTGGGTTTTTGCAAAAACCATTAAAAAGCAAGCGGTAGTAAATCTCTCAACGGTTGAGTTGGGAGTGGATACGTAGGCTTGGGTTTAAGCCGAACTCCGTTATCAAGTTTTGTGTCTTGCCTCTTTTATTTCCGCTGCACTTTTAACTTTGATTTTAAATTGTTAATTATTTTTAAAAGGAAATTCACCCCCCCCTCTTGCCATCACTTCTCCACCCAACAAAAATGACATAGCTATTGTAGGGAAATATTTATACCATATCTTCCCTATAATTGTTTTTTATTTGAGGCACAATATGTAATGTAGACCTCTAAATAGTGTTTTCCATTTTATATTTATAAGTATTCCACTCCTCCTCTAGAAAAATGCTCTCACCCACACACTTATTCAAACATCCCATGGCATTTTTCTATTCCTCAAACATCTCAAGTAATCTACAAAAATCTCTATAAAATTCCAAGAATCCTTATTTATTATATTAAATATAACCAGTTATGTCTTTTTTTATAATCCAAAAGGGGTAATCTAAAAAAGAGGTATCATTCTTCAATGATTAGTTTTATTTTATTATTTTATCATCCCATTATTTTATTTTTATATCCATATTAGATAAAGTTATTAAGGTATTTAATATAATAGTACAATATTTATATATTTTTTGTGAAATAAACCTACACACACTTCCATTAAATCAAAAATGAAATAGTCAATTGTGCGTTCGATGGACAACCACCTCACAAACTGATGTCGTTTGTTCTCCCATTTCCACCATTCAAGGTCAAGAATAATGACAGATTTATGGTTTATATTTGATATATAAAATATTTATATTGAAATTATGATTATCTAATTCTTATATAACACATACATTGATTCTTTATATTTTGTGGGAATACCATAACTCCATTTGTGGATGTTTGGATAACTTCCACCTCAAAGCGATGTGATTCATTCATTCATTACATGGTATGCTTCCAAGATGATTTTAATATAAATATGTTATATTTATGAAATAAATATTATAATTTAATGATAATATAAATATATATCATTTACATTACTTTCTTTTTATACAATAATAAAATGAAAATAACGTTCACGCGTACATAGGACCTACCGTCTCCATGAATAGTGTATTTCATTTCATAAATAAAAATTTTATTAATTACATTAAATACATATATAATAAATATATATCATATTTAAATCATTTATTAAATTATTTAAATCATTAATTCATGATCTATGTAATAGGGAAAAAAAATAACAGGTTGAATCATACTCAAAAAACAATGTTGTTATTACCATAAATGATAAAAATGAATTATTTTTAGTAGATGGATAATAATATATCATTAAAGAGTAATATATTTAATATTAAATAGTAGTTAGATTATTTTATGATTTAATAACTTGTTTTTGATCATTATACTAGAGGTTTCAAATTGTTTTATAAAAGATAGTGTAAGGTAAGATATTATTTTCCACTTTTTCTTCGGTGAGCATACATTATTTCCACAATATATTTCTTTAGTGTGGTGTATATACATACACTTTTTTATTTAATATCATTAATAGTTCATTAATAATTTTATTTCAAGAGTAAATTTGAATTATTTCATCTATGAGAATTCGAATTAATAGTTACCAAGTGGTATGAAATTTCATAACTAAATTCGTTTTCATTGGGTAATATTACATTCACACTGTAAATTATATTATATGATTATTTTTATAATTTAATTAAATATATATTTATGTATTTCATTTTTTTTCTTGGAGTTATTTTTTAAAAAACAATAAATTAATTTATTAATTAATATTTCAATGTTATGTTCATTTTAATGGATTATTTCACAAACTCATTCTAATCAATATTATTTATTCCTGAATGACGTGTAAAGGAAATTATATAATAATTATTTAATAAAAAATTTCATTTTAATATCATTTTCTTATTCCTGGTTTTCAATGTAAAAATACCGTTTTTTCATTCATTGGTAATTAATTTTTTTGGTTTTCATTAAAACTATACTCCATTTATCTCTCCAGCCAGAGATCTATTCTCCCTTAAAACCATGTTTATAAATATGTTTTCAATAATATTTTTAACCTTTTCAAAAATATTTATTGATGAAATTTTTAACCCTTTTCTCTTTGAAATCACTTTAAATGTTTCTATATAAACAAGGAACTTTTGAATCCTTTTTACCGTGCAAAAGGAATTTCTTATTTACCTTGTATGAAATTTCACACCATTATTTCTTGAGAAATTTCATATGAATTTTACAATGTTAATTTAATCTTTTTTTCTAAATGTGAATATCAATAAAAAATTATTTTTTTTTCAAATTAAAAGTATATTTTCCTTAATAACCTTTTTAAAAGATATTTTTATTTTATATTCATTCATCAATGAAATTAACCCTTTATTTATAATCCAATTGGGATATACTGTATTTATATCATACTTATTCTTCTTATGGTTGGATTTTGATTTATTTGGAAAAGTGTATATTTTAAATTTACTTCATTGATTAATCTTGTAGTCTGCTTGAAATATTCAATTTTTAATGATCATTGAACATTAAATTCCCCCCAAACATTCATCCCATTTGTCATGGATTTTATTATTTCCCATACCATATACCCTTTTTCAAATGATGATTACATTGATAGTTAATTTAAAAATGGGGAAATATTAGTAAATTGGTATCTTTTACTCGATATATGTGTTTTATAAGGAACATTATTCCTGAATTAAATCGATTCTTTGATATATGAGGAGTGATTTGGATAGGTACGACATGTGTGCGGCCTAGTTATAGATTTTTATTAGATGAATTAGTACACACAATAGGTGAGTTGTTTAGCTAGCCTTAGTGGTTTCTTTATCCAGTATGTATTAAAATGTATTGTGAATGGTATTGATGTAATAGTAACATATACCTCAGAAACATGACATTCAAAAACTATGAATTACCTTCCTTAATATATAGTTATTATTATACAAATGATTTTCACTATGAAAAAATCTATGGATATAGTTCATTCATAGTGAAATGATTAAATTTCATTCGTTTTCAATTATTTACCAATATATATTGATTATTAGTTATCAAATAATTTTAATGGAATGTGTTTTTAGTTATATACATTTCTGTATGGTTTATGAGTATCCATAATAGTTAATTGATTATATGGCACGTGTGTTCAGTTATTACCTTACCATATTGATTATGATCATATTTCATTATTGATTATATTTTATAGAACATTTACAAATCGATTGAGCTCATCCATATTTTTCCCTATTCCCAAGGATTCCATGAAATGTACTAAAAACTAAAAAGAAGGGCATTGTAGATAATATAATCTTATTTTAAAAAAATCTTATTTTTAATTTGTGTATTAATTTTTAATTAGACATGCATACATGTATCTAGTGTACCAATACTACAATACTGACCAGTACATTGGGTGTGTTTTATTGTTTCTTAGTACAATGAAATGGTTATAGACATAGGCTATGGGCTGTGTCGGGTAAACGTGGTATACACAAACACATATAAATACGCTCAAACCCCATGATTGAAGGGGTTCAATGATTTATTTCCATGTATCCTAGGAAAAATGATATGATTAATCTGAAGTCACCACATTCCCTAGAAATAGACATCCACATCACAAATGTGGATCAAAACTCTAGTATAATTACCCTTCTCATATAGGTTTACATCATATAGAAAAAAAAGGAAAAATATTAACCTAGAATCACCACAGGCTCACATTCATGGTTCGAGTGATAAAAAATGTAATTTCCAATTTTCATTGATTCTGTTGGAGATGTCCCAAACTAAAAATATATATTTAAATAATTTAAAATTTACATCATATAATTATTATAAGTTCCAAATAATATATGGTTTGAGTCATTGAGTATTAGCTATATAAGATGCTTATTTTATGATATCTGAGAACATTTCACCATAATAAAGCCACACTAGATTTAATTAAATACTTCTCATAATTTATATTCATATTAAAAACCTAGGTAATGTAAAGATAATAAATTATGAGCTCACATTATTGGTATATAAAAAACTAATCAACATTTTATACATGTATATATCATAATGATTTGATAAAATATAATAAGGGTAGAAATATCTATTAACAATAAAAAAGGGTAATAGTTTTCAATAATTTGTTATTAAAATACATTTAATATAAAATTAAAAAATATGTACCAAGAAAAAAGTGTTCTGAAAATGAGGTAATAAACATGTTCTATAGAGCATTACATAACCATATAACGTAGTATATTTTAATGGGATAGGAATCCATAACAATTTGAACACAACTTACCTCATTTAGTTCAATCTCAATCTACTGAACATAGCTCCCCACATAGAGTTCATGCTCAATTCTGTGAACATAGCTAACCACATTAAGTTCACTTACAATATTTCAAACACAAATAATATCCTCTAGAACATTTTCAATGTAGTGAATATAACTGATTTCATCAAGTTCACTCTCAATATTGTGATCATACCTAATTAAATCATGTTTTCACCCACAAAATTTTCTTATTAGGTATTACACTCTATCATATGTATTATAGTGTGATATAGGACCACAAATGTCATGTTAAAAACCAATTTGTATTACCTAGTATTCTAATACTCAAGTCAAATATGATGTGGCCAAAAGGTAATTCACGACCCACCTGAGTTGGAGACTCACACCTGCCATTAAAAAGTAGTCAATGAGAATGGTATTTCGGTGATAAATATAAAAATCATAAAACAGTTGGATATAATTCAATACAGAACTCATTTAACAAACACTCCTCAATGAGAAATTTAAAAATATATGATAAATAAGAAATACAATTTGTGTATAATGACAACTAAAATCAAACAACATCCATCATTAAAACTAATCACAATCCCTATGGAATGTGTTTATCACAACCCCACCTGTCACCACTGTCATCAATTGTATAAAATGAAGCACATCTACCTGCTCCACATGGGGATTTCACTTAACCTAGACCTAGAATTATCAAAAAACCCAAAAAAATATGTTGGGAGGGAGATAAACAATATAACAGGATAACAAAAAGTGTTATATAATCAGTTCCAATACAAATAAACCATTTTTGAATTAATTTAAATAAAAATAAGTAATAGTAAAACACATCACATTTTAAATCAAAGTTGTTTTTAAAACCTGAATATGTAAATTATATAAAATAATGATTAAATGAACAATTTTGGAAATAGGAAAGCTTGAGTAAAATTTATCTATAAACAATAAAATATAATAATCAAGTCAAAACCAAAAAAACTTGTTTATTATCCCAAAGTATCATCAGTTATTGTCTTTCAGATCACCACATTACCCTGTCATTCATCTCAACTCAATGTTTGTTTACATATCCCTTAGGTTCATGCCATAGATAAAATAAATCAATATCCGATCTTGAAAAATCATAAGTATGGTGATTTAGTTAGATTCATTAATAAAAATCAATTGATTGAGAGTCAACATCCTAGAATGATATTCTTAATCGCCCACTAACTACTCCAAATTTCATGTTTTTTAAATCAATCAATCAAGGGAAAACAAATTCAAATAAATTTAAATCATTATTCATTTCCCAATTTCAAATTTTCAATCTTCATCATTTTATTCATTTTCCCCAAAAAATCATGTTTTATCATCATATTCATATTTTCAAAAATAATCTTTCATTTAATTTGATTTTTTCATGGATCAACATCAAATAGTTTCATTTAATGATTCTTCATTTTAAGCCTTCACTTCTCTAAATCTACTTAATTTAAAAAAAACCTGGAATTTTATTATTTTAAAAATTATTTCATTTTGAGATCAATCATCTATTTCAATCAATTCCAAGTAAAAAAATTGATATTGAATTTCAAATCAAAAAATGGAAAATTTTCTATTTTATGGAAAAACCTTATAGAACCACATAAAATTAGGTAATATGGTCAAATGATCAATCACCCTAGACAGGAACCTCCATTAGAGAATCTAAAGTAAGGAAGATCGAATAGGAATCATTAGAATAAATATCCATAAAATAATGGTTTATATCCCCCAATAATATGATGATATAATACATCAAAATATATTGAGGGAAGACAAGTGTAATCTATATTAGAGATGTTTTACATACCATAACAAGATAAAATGAATCCACTAAAACATAGATCATTGGAACAGGGTTTTGAGGAGAAAAATAACCTCATTATAGACATAAAATAATAAAATATTGGATTGAGGTTGAATGAGATGTTCTTAAAAGTCAAAAATAGGTTTTTTCATTTTAATTAAAATTTTCCAAGGATTATAAACCCATTTTAATGATTTAATCAGTTAAGAAACATGATTAGTACTAATAGTCCTTGCTCTATAGGATTCAAGAAAGGGTTTATAGTTTTTCTATAGGGTTAGAATAACAATGTTCCAAACAAGAAAACTCCCACTTCCCATGGAATCAATATTTCTTATAATCATACTCCACCATCTAGTTCCACAAAACATGGTACATAGTTCTTTTGGAAAGATTCACATAGTTTTCCCCAACTGTCCACCAACTATTTACAACCCCATGGAGTTGCATGAATCTTTAGAAAACATAGAAAATTTCCCGTAACGATACCCAAAAAAATATACAAATAATTAATTATATGTACCTAAAATAAATTAAATAAATTTTATAATATCCCCACAATAAAAACATTCTTTCCAAAAAATCCATTCAATAATATTAAATGCAATTAAGACGAGGCCACTACTCTATTATTCATGTTTTGTGTTCCCAGGTATCCTGAAAATCATAATCTTTCTTCTAAATCACATGATCCAAAGGTATCGTCCTCCCATGAAGAAGCATTTTCTCAAAATCATAAATCTGAACTAGCTACTTTGTACATGTTAAATCAGGTCCAACATCAAGGTTATCCACCCTCAAAATTTGATATGGGTCAGAGGGTTTCATTCTAAGATGAAATATTTAAAACACAATTTGAATAAATATCTACAGGGGGATATAAATTATTCTAAATTTCAATTCTTCTAAAAAATACTAAACTACCACAATAGTATAAATTAATTATTTCCCTATCTTCCAAGAATTCATTTACCCAAACTAGTTTAAAATATTCAAAACACCTAGTCAAAAACTACAAACGCTAATGAGAATCTATGTTGGATTGTAATGTGTAATTCAAATTCTTATTTATATCCATTTACTAATGAATCAACTGAATCCTTATTCTCATCTCTTAGACCATTCTATGATCAATCATTGAAGATTCACCAATCTCTGACCCACACAATGGGGGTCTACACAAAAAAAACATTAAGTGAATCAAATAGAGAAATACTGATGGATTACCAGTGACTACTTTTAAGGGAAACTTCCACCAGTCTCATGTGGATATCTCAATACACTTTATATTCATGAATATAATTAAAAACCATGTCTTAGTGAATCAATATAAATCATTTTGTCTATATATCCATTTTTTGTTTATATCCAAAATAAATCAATCCTAGGATCCTATCACCTCTGGTAGGCCTCTCCTATAATGAGAAGTGAATTGGGGGTTCAAATCAGAGACTACAGTAAGAATAACTCAATGAAATTTGATGATAACTTTCTAATATAGAATTATAAACTCACAATTCATGGTCATATCTTGAATGGTTAAAAATTTATCAGATCCTATTAGGTAAAAATTTACTACCAATATCGCATTATTTTGACAAGTGGTATAAGGATACCCATCTAGGAAATATATTGAATTATCATCCCACCTCCATGTCATCAATGGAAGGGGTGGAGGAAAACTATAATGTTTCCAGTTTTCATACTGAAACTACACACTAATATAATAATGAGAGACAAAATAAGAAATTTCTCATATAATACCATTTTTTCAGAATCATTGTCCCATTTCATATATCATCTTTCTCATGCTCTTATGTACTACAAACTAAGAAGTATGAAGATCAACCATCAAATTTTTGATCATGCTAAATGGTAAAAAGTACAAGTTCCAAAGAAATTGGATACCCTCAAGGGATATAAAAAATTTCCAATAGTCTCCCTTTAATAAAAATGTTTCACAGTTCAATAAACCACATCATCATGTTTCAGCTCTTGAAAATTCTTCTCAAGAAGAGTGGTGGTCAACTGAACACTTACCAACACAATTTTGGTCTCATCCTCTCAAAATATGAAATTCTTGTCAGTAAGGGGAACCCTTATGTTAAATTCTTCTAAATATTATTTTATATCCTAGGTTGGAATAGTCAATATCAATGCATCAGTAATGACATTCCCCTTTCTAAGGTTGTAAGAGATTTCAAAATAAAATGATTATAGGCACTAAAACCATCATCTCTAATGGTTGTAATAATATTTTTATTAAAAGATATAACTCAAACATTTTTTACAATAAAATAAGGTAAAATGTTCTCCAAAAAGGTAATTATACCATATATTTAGATAATTCATCACAGAAATGAGTTTGAGATCATGAGTATTATTTTTTTCACATGTGTTATATAATTTGGGAAATAAAATACCACTACGTGATAACCATGGATACGAAAATAACCTAAACAATGAACCAATGTGCTTTAAAATAGCACATATCCTTCCCATCATCAAGAATATTCAATAAAACGACATATTTCAATATAAGATTCAATGACTAATCAAATTCTTACCTTTCACATTCCATAAAAACTATACCCTTTTTTACTCAGTGTTGTAATTTATGAAACTAAATTTGAGAAATATTGTAGATGCCGATGATAATACCCTGCTAAGCCTACGAAGCTCCAAGTCATCAAATAAATATACACATTATCAAGGTTTATAATATCATTTAAATTTTCAAAATAACCTAAAATAAAAATTTATAAGAAAACTTGTCCCATGAGCATCACAAAACAAATAAAATTTTCATTTTGTTATATTGTAATAAAGTCAGGCATCTATAAAATTTTCAAAAACTATACCTTGATGACACCCATGATCCTCCTGGATTTTAGTGTAAACCAATATATAATCCACATATTCAAATAAGAACAACTAATGGTACTAATTGAATGTATAACTTATTAGTGACAAAAAACTTTATCCTCATTGGTTAGACAGAAAAAATATAAAAAAAATTCATAATGGCCATACTTACTCCTGAAGGTTGTCAATGGAATGTTAGATTCCATGATAATAAACTATTTATAACCAAGAAAAATATCAATATTAAGGAATCAAATCAATATCCCCTTATGGAAAACAAATATTTATTTTAAGGTAAAATATAAATGTTCTATACAATGTCATTATTGAGTTTTAGTAATAAACACTTATATTAAGCTTTTCGTATTCCTACATCTAAAAAACAATAGGCTCCACCAATGAAGAAAAAACCTTTATCCAATAAATCATCTAAATTAGTATAAAGGTCATTCAATTTATCTCATTACACAATGTAATATGGAATAAAGACAGGTAGAGTACTCAAAACCAAGTTGGTAGGAAATTATACTTCTCTTACTGGTGGTAACATAGAAATGATGTATGGAAACACATTGGAAATCATGATGGAAAAATGATAAATATTTCTCTCAATAGATTTTTTCATTATATAAAAATAAAACGTAGATATAACTAGACCCATATCAATAAAAGGTGGTATTTCTAAGTTTTACCTTGGGTACCCCTATCCCTAGAAGACATGAAACACCCCATCGACCACCATAAATGTGTCCCAATGAAGATAAAATTCAATCCAAGATTTATGTGAAATCATAAAATCCATCATTTGAATGAAATATAATGGTTATATAATGATTCCCATAAAATACTATGTGCTAGAAAACTCCCATAAGGAGATGAAAAATTTATTTCATCGAAGACCTAGTTATCCCTTAATTTATAATGGTGTAGCAATATCCATCACGTAAGACATAATCTCTAATGGAATATTAATTCCACAATATATGTTGATACAATCAATTGAGATGTGCTGGTATGAAACAAGGTATTCACTAAATATAATGTTATAATGATTGTAACTCTTATGATATCTTCTCCCACGTCAGCTTCCACAAGAGATTCGTTCACCATGTGAAGAAGATTTTGAATGGATTTCTAATGTTGTATCCCTATAACCCTTGAAAAATTTGATTAAAATTTAGTACTTTTAGGTGATTATGACTCCATTTCAGAATCCATGGAAAATAAGACATTATTCAAATTTTACATGTGGAAAGAATTAACCATAGATCTTTAGTGCCTCAGTACAAAACCCTATTGAAATTACAGATTTTTCTTCATGGGATGCAAGTCAATGGGATTATACCATAAACTACTGATGTTTTGGTTGATTATTTTTATCTAGATCCACCATGATACTCATCATGATTACTCTTTTAATATATGGAACTCCTCAATCCACTAGGACGAAGAGGAAATCCCATCATCCTTGACTTACTAGAATAGTCAATATTGGACATCAACCCTTTATCAAAAAAATCGACATAAGAATCCGTATTCATTATAAAAACATGAGATCAAATATTTTATTAAAATACTCACATCAAATATTCATTCTTTCACATCATCATTTTTCACTGTCTCATGATAAAATATGAAATTTTTAGAAAAGGAGTTTACATACTGAGTCACAGTTTTTTCACCATGTTAGATATTGAGAGACTCTATACAATTTTCCAAAACCATATAATCAAGATAGAAATGTTCTTCAAAAAGGGATCCACAAACTTTCAACCCCAATTTTTTATTGTTTCTTCTCTATATCCATCAATTCCCACATACGTTTTCTATATCATTTAAGATTTACAGTTGAATATTTCACTTTTATAGATTCATGAGTATCTATGAAATTAAATAAAGCTCAAGATTTTCTCAACCAATCATCTACATATGGATAATTATTTGATCTTTTTAAATATGGTGGATTTTTATATAAAAACTCTTACTCATGATCTCTAGCCCTGTCCCATTGAGGATCCACTACTAGAGAACACTGGGGAGTGGGTATAGGTATCTATCCTAAAATGTGGACCACACAAACCTCTATCTTAATAATGTTATAAATAACTTGAGGGTTCTCTTATCATGGATCATCTAAATCTCAAACCTGGGGTATTTTCAAACATCATCTTATTTGAATGGGTTAACAAAACCTTAACAGGAAACCTGATAACAACCACAAGATACTAGAATCATAAAATAAATTATAAGATAACAGAATATCAATTACAACTGATATAATTAATATATTTCATACATTAACATAATAATATAATATTTAGAAAAATACATGAATTTCACCAATTTATTATACAAGGATGAATATTCCAAACAACAAAGGTTACATAAGGATCATTATGATGAGATCTAGCCTTGAACGTTCTCTTAATTACCCCTTAATTGATGATAATCCTTCTACCTATATAAAGTACCTTCTAGAATACAAACTTATTGTTACCATCCCCCCGTGGCCCAAGATGTTACTACCCCATTACTGCCTTCTATAGGTCAGGGGTTGGTGACTAGCACCAAAAGGCATATCCCTACAATAGGAAGGCATTCCTTTTTAACCGAAACTAACACACATTCCATGAACACATCAAGATGAAACTACGAAGTAAACTGCTCCAGTAAAAAAGGTGTACTGAAATTAAAGGGGACAAAATTCAAGCCCAATTGAAAATTACAAGTACAAATGGAAATAGAAAATAGCTCATGGATCATCCACCGAGTATCCTACCTGATGTGTAGGTATAGATTTTCTCCAAATCACTTCACATTAGCTTGTATCTTCCATGTACCGCCTGGTCCTAACTCTCTTAAGTCTCAACCCACCTGCTCGTCATCTGCACAAGACACAACAAGATGCGGGTGAAGCCCATGTCGGGGTGAGTATAACAATACTCAGTAAGGACCCCGAGATTCATGATGGTCACACAGAGTTCCACAAAGGAAAAACCAAAATGAAATACCTCAGTCTCAATCACGAAGCAATAGTCTGCTTACACTAGGTATACAACTCATAGTGCAAGAATATAGATGAATAGTAATATACTATAACATCTTATTCCATTAGTGTTTCCACATCAGAACCAAAATAACTTGTTCTACTATTAGTCCACTCTTGGACTAAAGTCTCTCTACCTTGACGGGCCACTGTAAGGCGGGTCCTCGATGGGTAACACTGCTACTAATACACACATGGTCGTTGCTTGCAGATCCACACAGGGTCGTTAGAATGTTGATCCACACAGGGTTTCTATGATGTAGATCCTCATAGGGTCACTATGATGATGATCCATATAGGGTTACTAGTAAAGGGGAAGGAATGATTAGTCATACAGCTATATCATCCCACTCTGAAGTTTCTAATGTTTATTCAAAGTGGTTTCTATTCTTTTTCATGTCAAACCCAGCCATAAGATTCCCTCTCGTAACATGATGGATTCTAGGAGAACCACTCATCAAGAAATTATCCATATTTTAGCCAGTACGAAGTCCTGAAAAAGGTATACCCCAGGGACTACCATGTCATAGGGGTCCCAACATGACTGATGACACGTAAATCAAACAATTGGTCTGCGAAATATGGAATCTTTTGTAAAAAGGATTTGATTGGATTATTGTTTGATCCAACCCATGACACACCTCAAACATCATCAAAACTCACATAGTGTATCTAGAAATTACCGCCTCATCACAAGGTTCCTTATGCCATAGATGGTGCATCGATCAGACTTCTGGTCTATTAGTAATATCTATTTCCATGAAATGGGAGGGATCACATATCAGTCTGGTGAATATCGTTCGGGCCCCTGGAATATGACAAAGTGACTGATTCCTAAAAAATGGACCCAATCCCACTGATGGCATGTCAAATGGAAACCAGGTTCATCAGTTACGGGCATTTATTTATTCAGGGGCCTATTAGGTCTGGGCCTGGTCCAACATGGTCTAACCGGCCCGATGCGATAGTTCCTGGGGTCTACCTAACACTGCCAATGTCTAGCCCATCGGGGCGGCCCAGTTTGGTTCGTGGACCAAGGCCACGGTTGACCCGGCCCTTCGGGTGGGGCTAGAACCAACCACACTGGCCTTCTGGGCTGTGGGTCTAGCCCGCATCAGGCTTGGTCATACTGGCCCCGCAATTGAGGGGTCGTTTTTCTAGCCAGTGGGGTGCTACCCCACGGCACAAACAGTCATTCATATGGCTGATCGGGTTCCACCAACACAACACGAAATGGGCCAAAGCCGCTCCTTCCTACGACAACCCACTGATCGCAGCTGTTATGCGTTTCCCCCTTATTCAGTAGCCCTCTAGACACAATCTCTTCGTGTCATCGGTAGAGCCTATGGTTGACTCCCTTATTTCTTATGACCGGCTCACGCCAAACACCTACTACCACTATCGGCCTCTGTCTTCATGGTGCAATAGAGGATTCTTCCGTGGGTAACCAGACGTTCTCTAGTGTCTGTTCTTGGTGTAGTCTGCACCTAACTTTCTCCTGCGTTGCCGCTGCCATATAGTGACCCACTATCTCACAATGTCATTAATCTGAAAAAACCATCCCCACAGAATGAAACATGAGAAATGTAGCTAAGGGTATGGGTCTTGTTCATTTGGAATGCTCACCCCTTGTATTACATTGATAGAATGTTATAAATAATTTAATTCATCAATGAAAACTTCAAAATGAACCCCCCAACCTGAAGAGAGTTTCGCTGACAATGATCAATGAAACCTCCATAGTTTTTGTCGTCAGTTCATGATTCAGTGGTGCTTGTCACTGCTCACTGAAACCAGTATCATCCTCCTAGTGTTTTTCATCTTGGTACCTTTCTAGAGCATCTTCGCTTGATGAAGGCATTCAAACACTTCCCCAAGCTCCATATAAATAGGATAAAGGGAGGGTGAGTAACACAGATGGAATTAATGGGGTATATTTAATTAATGAACCTTAAAAATTCATATCATGTGTTTAAAAGACTAAAGTGGAGTAAATAGATTTAATGGATTAACGTTTCGTTGGTCCTGCCCCCACATCTCATCTGTTAAAGGAAAATAAACATAATAAAATAACATAAAATGATATTTTATTAATCTATCAAATGTATGCAAAATTAACTTTTTCACCCGACCTACTATTGTCGAATTGAATACTCCCATAAGCGAATCCTAGTGTATTGGATTCGACGGTTCCCTTGGATTATTAATCCATGAACTGGTTCAAAAAAATTGAAAATGTCACCCGTGCGTTTACAGAACGTACCATAAAAATAGTTCAATAATTCATTCTAGGCACACCAGGCATCAGAATAATGGGAAATAACATTATTTAGACTCATATTAATCCATATATGATAAAAAATTACAATGAAAATATGGTTCTTTACATTCACCTCACCTTTGGGATATTCATCCTTGAATGTCAAAACATAGACTAAAAAAACTAATGGTGGTACTGAGAAAAAATTTGAGCCTCTTGCTCCCATGTTCTTTCCTATATGTTATCATGCTATCTGTGAAAATGCACCAGAGGTATTGATCTTTCTTCAAGGACTTGATCTTACCAATCCTCAATCTCCACTGAAACGTCAATAAATGTCACACCATCATCGATGTCCAGCTCTCCCCAATCGATAACGTATGATGGAAGATGCATGTACTTACTCAACAATGACACATGTATAATGTCATGCACCTACAACTTCTATGGGGGAATAGCTAGGTGATATTCCCCCTCACTAACTCTACTAAGAAACTGAATGAGTCTGATGATCCTCAGAGATAGCATGTTTCCCGGACCAAATCACTTCAAAGATTATCGAGCTAAGACTCATAAGAAGACATGGTCTCACTTCTCAAACTCCAAAGGTATTTTTCTCCTTTTAGAATAAGATTATTTTTTACTCTATGTTGTATTCATCCTCTCTTGGATGATTTTCACCTTCTCAGTGGTTGACCATACTTACTATTGACCCATAAGATGAAACTCTCCCAGGTTTATCCAGCATATAGAGGTGTTTTGCATGGGCGATCGTACAAGGCCTCAAACGGAGCAATACCAATGTTTGTTTGATTGAATTTTTTGTATGTGTACTTCACCAAGGTTATGTGATCCTCCAAACTACGACCAAAATTTAGGATACACGAATGAAGCATGTACACCAATGTCTGAATGGTCTCCTCTGTCTAACCATCCATATGTGGATAAATTTTGGTGCTCAAACATTGTTGAGTGCTAAACTCCTCCTGTAATCCCTTCCACAACCAGGAAGTATAATGTGTGTAATAGTCAGATAAAATTATCGATGGAACCCCATGAAGCTATACAATCTCTTGTATGTTGACGTGTCTCAAGACCTCTACTGATCACTACCCTCAGATGTGTAGGATGTGGGCTGACATGGTGAGTTGGTCAATGATCACCCAAATGGAATCATGTCCCCTAGACGTCTGTGGTATCCCTATCACAAATCCCATGGAGATATCATCCCACTTCCACTATGGTACCTCTATTTGATGAGATAAACAAGCTATAACCTGATGCTTGGCCTTCACTTGCTGACATGTGAGGTTTCATGAAACAAATTTTGCGACTTCCGTCTTCATCCCTGGCAACCAGTGCTAATGTCGGAGGTCCTAGTACATCTTCTCCACACCAGGATGTACTACTAGAGGGGACAAATGGATCTCCCTCAACACCTCCACCTTATCGCCACTGGGACCATGGTGAGTCCTCAGAAGGGAATTACATGCTCCCTACCTTCATAAAATACATCTGATGTCTGTCCTAAGGATATCTGATCTTGTAAAGCCTTGTAGTCAATGTCCCCAAGTTGTGCCTCCTGAACTCGCTTATGATGTTGGGGGTGAAAGTCATATACTTGAGATATACTACTCAATCCCTATCACCAAAGGATATCTGAAACACGTCTAGAAACTCTGTCACCTCACCCAGAAACTATAAACCAGAACATCTTCGTAGTGCGTATACTACTATGTTCCCCTACCCAGGAGTATAGACTATCTCAAAGTCATATATTTAGAGGAACTCTTTCCATTTTTATATGCCTCAGGTCCAGGTCCTTCTATGAGAATATATAACATAGAATCTATTGATAAGAGTAAATAGTAAACTGTTCACCCCTCAAGTAGTGTTTAACACCCTAAGATCTTATGTGATTTGTTTTAATTTGTTATGTTATACGCAACAGCACAAGAATATTTCACTATACACAACAATGGCTTGGATTGTGTTACATGCAAGAGCAACCTTCCTCGATATCTTGCATTGTACACAATACCAAGTTTCACTAAACAATGATATATTATTATAATATTTTGAACTATCAATTATAAATAGTATTAAATGAATTTTTAATGTTATAAAATTATAATTCATCTTACACATTTTCTATAATGAGATATGATAACAAAATCATTTTTTCGGATAAAAGAAGTATTTTTAAAAAAATGCAGTTTTACCTCCTTTTGATGGCGCACCCATTTTAAATATAATTTATGTAAAGTTTATAAGTTAAATTATAAAAAATAAACTTATTTTTTTGAATTATGATATAAAAATTTACTTTGGATAAACATTCTTTATATTTTTCTGTTAACATTCATATTTTGATGAATAATAAAAATACGCTAAATTTTAATTAAAAATAACTTTTTTGTCAAGATAATTTATATGGTTAAATTATAATATTGAATGGTATTAAACAATAAATATCATATATTTTTACCATTTAATATTATTCATGTCATTATCATTAATTTTACATTTAATTCACAGTTAAAAACATTTCAATCTTTTGCAATGTTTTAACTTTTAAAACCCCTTTTCTCAACAGTGGGATTAATCTTAAATTAAATATAGAAACTTATATGTTTTGAATTTGGAAAAATGGATTCCATATTTGGAATCAGTAAGTCCAAATTATGTTAATAGACTACTTTGTATTTTTAGGCATTATGAATAGTAACTACGGTAAATTTTATTTAGTATAGTTCAAAGAAAATCAAATAATTAATGGTAAAAATAAGATTATAAATTTACACTAACACCTTAAAAAATTCTATTGGATGAATAAAAGTAGACCCATATCACCTAAGGGTTGAAATATATTCATTTTTTTGACTTTTGACCATGAAAAGGATGTAATTATTATTAAAACCAATGAAAGTGACAACATGTCACTCTCTTATATCTTATAAGTGCAATAATTTTATTTTATTGATAAAACTTATAAAACATAGAATATAAAAAATATCCGGAAAGATAATAAAAGTATCAACATCAAGAGAATTTATTTATAAATTTTAGGTATTAAATAATTATCATTAATGATCACACAATAGTGATGTAGAAATTATTTCATTGATTGAAATGTCAAATAAATGGTTTTAGAAATATTAAAATAAATATTATATGAACTAATTAATGTTCTCAAATGATTGTCTAGACTAATATGACATATTAGGAGTCTATTAAATATTTTGTTTGAATATATCCTTTGTTCATATTTTATTTAAATTCAAATAAATGAATTGTGTCAAAATTGACACTTGTTATTTTATAAAAATAACATATTATAATTTTTTTAAAAAATCACATAAATAATTAAAAATTATAAGTTGAAATTTATATGTTCTAAAATTTCATAATGTATCTAATTTTGGATAATTCACAACACATAATTAAATATTTTTAAGAATTTAATATTTAGAAATTTATTACCACAAATAAAATTTATTAGATTAAATAATGATAAATCAAGTTGATAAGGTTTAAAATAAATTACCAACATGTAAAAATATTATTGGTTGATTATATGAAAATCCTATATGATATAATATTTGTATTTGAGTCATTTTTGGAGGTTTTTAAGTGGGTTTTGAGTTTGTTATAAATTAATATTTTAGAGGTTTCCAAAAGTGCCCCTCTCCTCTCTTATAAAAGGGATCCTCCTCCCTCTCCTCCTCACAACACATTGTTCCTTAAATCTCGGCCAAAACCTACCCATTTCTCTTATCCACTAACCTAGAAACATACTATAGGTTTTTTCTTCTCAAAAGACCAACTATAGTTCCTTAAGAGGAT
The DNA here is from genome assembly GCA_963277665.1 of Viscum album. NCBI lineage: Eukaryota > Viridiplantae > Streptophyta > Magnoliopsida > Santalales > Viscaceae > Viscum > Viscum album. Next base: position 2,053,510,235 of record OY728165.1, read on the forward strand.
GTTTAAAGGAGGTGCGTCGAGGAAGATGTAATCTCTTCTATCGATTCTTTCTTGTTTTCTTCTTCTTCAACTTCATCTTAATTAGTTGTTTCATTATAAAATAATAACTTCAGTATCACTCATATACGAATGTGATATTATAAATATGAAACAACCATATTTGACATTATATCCATCCTATGGAAAATGAAATCACCGCGCGTACGTACGTACAGAATACTGTCTCCACGCCGTGGTGTAATCTGTTTACAAACACAACCATAAATGGATGGGTATAATGGTGTAAAGAATAACTATATATGATTATTATAACTTTATTCTAATTATTAGATATTCTATCATCCACTCCAATACAATTCAAAAATTATGAGAACGATATCGTCGCTCGTGCGTACGTACGACTTACTGTCTCCATGGTGCAATGTGATTCCTTCTATATGATCTTCATTAAAACATGATTATATAAACGAATTGAATGAATAAATCTGATATATATTATATATATACCATTATATAAATTATTTATCGATAACCTAAAAAGAGGAATAATAATTTATTCAACAAAACATGCATAAGAACATAAAGTAATGAACAACCGAATAACAAGTAGCAATGAAATATTACTAATATGGAGATATTAATATGACCATATATGATATCATAACAATTTATATTATTATATAATAATTCAATAACATTATTTAAATCATTATATAGGAGGTTTATATATGTACAGAGCATATCAAACCTAAGGTAATAGAAAATCTCGAAATCTCATTTTTATCTAAGATTGTTTATAATTTATAATTTAATGGGGCATATTCATCATCCACATCCATGTTTCCTCAATATGTAATATTATATCTATCCTCGTACAATTGTTTAAATATAATTTTACCTATTCGTTATTTTTTAGTACAAGATATGAAATGAATCTTTTTTCGTTTTCAGTATGAGATACTTTTTGACTTTTCCAGCCAAATTACGAGAAGAATGCTTTTTTAACTTATACGACATGAATGGATTATTTCCATGAAGCTTCCTTTACACGTTTCCAAGTTTATTTTCAATTAACTTATTTTAGTTTAAAATTTTATGACATGTTGAGAAAGGAAAAATGGTTTTGAAATAGAAAGGATATTTTCCCCAAGAATAGAGTTCAAGTGTTTTATCAAAATTATTTTCCATCTATAATAATATAACGTTCTATTTATATCCCTATTATTATATTGATTTGATTATTTTATGATGGAATTATTTTTATGAATTCCTTTTATCTTATATGGATTATGTTATAATGGCATGATGTTTAAGAATCCCATTTTTATTACATGGGTTATGCTATGATGCATGACTTATGATTTTGTGGAACACATAAGAATGGTTTCATTATGAGATGGGTGGGACCTATATCTCCTTCCAATGCATTGGGTAAAGATTTGTATCTAATGAGATAGACATGGCTGGAATGGAAAGTTAATATGGTTCAATGATACAAGACTGGAACAAGGAGTGAACACAGTTCAGTAATGGGCTTTGTCTGCTATGATATTCTTGGAAATGTGTCTTGACTAATATGAAATGATTTTCAAGGATTATATGTGTATTACACAAATATTCATGTCTTATGTTATGAATATTGGGATTTCATTTCACAACTATGATTTATCCCATGTCATGATATTATGATCACTTTTGCAGGATATGATTTTCAAAGTGTTATGTTCTTATGAATATGACATGATTGATATTTACTTTGTTAGTCCTTACTGAGCATTTGAGCTCACTCTTTGTATGTTTTCTTTTCCACAGGTCAGGAAGAAGGGAATTAAGTAGGTTATTCCAAAAAGGGACTCTAATATGATGAAATAAATGGGAGACAATGAAGTTGATTTCTGAACCATTTGTTTATGCTTCCCAGTTTCTAAAGAAACTAGACCTATACAGTCCTATCATGGTTTTTTTATATGTTGATATAAGTATGGTTAAATTATGAAGTAATAAAAATGTATATAATGTATGGGTCATTATAGTTTGTATCAGAGAAATAGTATGGTCAACCTTTGGAATCTAGGATGTGAAAGCCTTAGAAAGAACCCTAAGGATATGTCCAAGCATATAACAGAATATTAGTGTTTTAGAAATGGCCATGAATAACCTATGATAAGACCTAAAGTGTGAAATTTTATTCTTGATTATGTGGTTTTCCTGTTATGATTAATGTTTCTCACACTATTCTTCTTGGTTTTAGTTAATGGCTGGAACCCGAAGGAACCGTGTTAATGTGGAATGCGACGGGAAATGAAATGATTATCCACCTAAGAAACCAAACGTTATGGGATCTGGAATGAAAAATCTAGTATCCATACTCACACAGATTTCTTAAACTATGTATCAGGAAGGACTTCCAAATAAGAAAAAGAGGGAGAAACATTATGTTGAATCCTTCATGATGCAGCGTCCACCTTCATTCAGCGGTTCTTCTAATCCATTAATGGATGAACAGTGGATCAGTACCAATGAAGAGATATTTTCAATCCATCAATGTTCTGAACATGATAAATTCATCTTATTAGTATAGCTTTTCGAATGTGAAGCTGATCAATGGTGTAATCAATTCAAGAATACAAGGAAAAGGGATGAAATTGTGTATATGGAATGGGATGGGTTCAAGAACATATTTTTCAATCAGAACTTCCCTCATATTCTTCGAACAAAGATAGAGAAGGATTTTCTTGAACTGAAGCAAAATGATGATGAATTTGTTGGTACCTACGATGAAAATATTACATGACTTGCAATGTATGCTAATAGGATTATTATCCAACCTAAGAATAATATCGATCGATTCTTTATTGGCTTAAAACCAAGTCTCTGCAGGGAACTAGCTATAAGGGACGTCAGTAGCTAAGATGAAATTTTTCGATGTGCTCTCACTGTTGAGATGGAGATTGGAGTAACCCCTCAGTCATATGGGTTTGATAAGAAGAGGAAAATGGAATTCAAAGGAAAATCTAAATACCACACTGAAAATAATATGAGTTTTCCCTTATGCTCAATGTGTGGAAAGAAACATTGTGGGAATTGTCTAAAAGGTATAAGTAAATGTTTTAAGTGTGGGAAAGAAGGTCATCGGGCAATTGAATGCTGTAGTGATGGGAAAAAGATGTCTAATGATGCGAAAAAAGAAAATGCTACACAGAATGCACCTCCTACACTTCAATGATACAAGTGCATGGAAATGGGGAATTATGCCAATAAATGCCCTAATCCAAGGGTTGTTGACGATGATCGACGTCATCAAACTCTTAAGGCCAATGACAACAGAAAGCAACATGATATTTCTATCGGCGATGTGGAGTATGATAACGAAGTGGTGAAAGGTACACTTACCATCCACTCTAAAGTAGAAAATGTTATATTTGATTCTAGATCCACCCACTCTTTTATTTATGAAGAATTTTTTAATGGTATCGTCATACTACCCCAACAATTAGCTGTTGAGTTAGCTGTGAAAACTCATAATGGAACAATAGTCATATCAAAAGTTTAAAATTATTCACCGATTGAAGTTTGTGGGAAAGTGCTCCCTGTAAATCTTGTGATCCTTCTTATAGTGTAATTTTATGTGATTCTTGTGATGGATTTCATTTCTTTATATGTATCTCATAGCAATTTCTTGATAAGGGAAGTCACATTTCATATTCCTGATCAATCTATGATCATATATTGATGCAAGGATTAACATAACCTTCCAATGGAATTTTCATCCATGTAATGGATTTTTATTCCAATATATGAAGGTTATTTATCTCAAATGGTTGGAGAAAAACTCATGATTAAGAAAATTCCCATTTTATGAGAGTTTGGAGATATATTTCCATAGGAATTTCCATGTCTTCTACTAAATTGTGATGTTGAGTTTTCAATTGTTGTCATACCGGGTGTTATGCCCATTTCAAAAGATACTTTATAGAATATCCCCAATTGAGTTGCAGGAATTGAAGAAGAAAATCCAAGAGAATCTTGATAAGGGATTCATATTCCCTAGTGCATCACCTGGGGGAGAACATGTTCTATTTGTTAAGAAGAAAGATGGATCAATGAGATTGCATTGATTATCGAGAACTTAACAAGATCACTATCAAGAACAAATATCATCTCCCATGCATTGATGACTTATTTGACCAACTACACAGAGCTCAATACTTTTCCAAGATTAATCTTTATTCAGGTTGTCATCAATTATTGGTCAAAAAGGATAATATACCAATGATGGATTTCTATACAAGGAATGGACACTATGAGTTTATAGTGATTCCATTTGGTCCAACTAATTCCCATACTATCTTCATGGATCTAATGAATAGAGTCTTCAGAGACTATCTTGATCAGCTTGTGGTTGCCTTTATAGATGATATTCTTGTCTATTAAAAGAGAGAGGATGAACATGAAGATCACATGAGAATTGTATTGAAGACCCTATGAAAGGATAAGCTTTATGCCAAATTTACCAAGTTTTAATTTTGGATTCAAAAAGATTCATATTTGGGTAACATAATCTCAAAATAGGGGATATCTATGGATCTAGAAAAAATGGAGGTTATTAATAGATGGTCGAGACAAACAACAATAACTAAAATCCAAAGTTTTCATGGTTTATCTGGTTATTATCAATGTTTTGTGAATGAATTTTCAAGATTATCAAACCCACTAACAAAATTTACTCTGAATGGAGTTATGTTTTTTTGGACAGATGAGTGTGAAGAGAATTTAAAAGAGCAAAAAATAAGCTTATTTAGTGCACCAGTTCTCACACTTCCTTGTAGTGGATGAAGATTTGTGATCTACAGTGATGCATCCAAAAAGGGTCTGGGGTGTGTTCTCATGAAAAATGATATGGTGATAGCTTATGCCTCACAATAGTTGAAAATCAATGAGAAAAATTACCCAACTCATAATTTGGAGTTAGCTACTGTAATCTTTGCATTAAATATTTGGAGGAATTATCTTTATTGTGAAAGGTGTGATATTTATACAGATCATAAAAGTTTAATGTATATTTTCACACAAAAGGACCTGAATATGCGCCAAATAATTTGGTTGGAGCTGATTAAGGATTACAACTGCTCAATTCATTATCACCCTGGGAAACGAAACAAGGTGGCAGACACATTAAGTCGAAAAGACCAAGCTAGCATATCGATGATGAGGATCACAAAAGAACCAATATTTATGGATTTACAATGGATGGATCTTGGAATTATAATGGAAGGGGAAAAATATTATCATTCTCAAATTAATGTTCAACCATCTATACATGCAAAGATTAAAAAGGCATAGGTAAAAGATGTATAGTTACAATAGAAGGTGAGAAATGTTCTTGAATTACACATTGATTGTGATGAAATAATAAGGTTAAAGAATCAGGTTTGTGTTCCTCCCATTCCAGAATTAATTAAGGAAATACTAGATGAGGCTCATATATCTTATTTCTTTATTCACCCTAGAAGCACGAATATATATAAGGACCTTAAAGAGAACTTCTTGTGGGATGGCATGAAAAGTGATGTTGCTGAATATGCCTCTCGATGTTTGGTTTGTCAGCAAGTTAAATCAGAGATACAGAAGTCTATGGAGATGCTACAACCATTACCCATAATAGAATGGAAATGGGAAAACATCAGTATAGACTTTGTCACTCGACTTTCTAAAACATCCAAAGGCAATAATGCTATCAGGGTTATAGTTGATCGTCTTATGAATTCAGCACATATCATTGCTATTAGAAAAGATTTCTCTCTTGATCAGAATTCCATGATATATGTAAAGGAATTGGTAAGATTTCAAGGAGTACCACTTTCCATTATATATAATCGGGATTCGAGTTTTAGCTTGATGTTTGGGCGAAGTCTTCAGCAAACTCAAGATACAGAGTTGTGTTTCGGCACTTCTTGTCATCCTCAGATAGATGGTCAGTCTAAGAGGACAATTAAAACTCTAGAAGACATGTTGAGATCTTTCACTATGTATTTAAAAGGTGGTTTGGATCAACACCTACCTATGGTAGAATTTTCATATAATAATAGATTTCACTCCAGTATTCAGATATTTCCTTATGAAGTTCTCTATGGAAAGAAATGCAGAACTCCATCTTTCTGGGGTGAAGTTAGGGAGAGAAAGTTATTAGGTCCTGATATTGTTGATTATATGGAAGAAAAGGTTAGATCTATTCAACAACACATAAGAGTAGCTTAGAGTTGAAAAAAATAATTATGCTGATAATCGAATAAAATACCCAGAGTTTAAAGTGGGAGATAAAGAGTTCTTACGAATTTCTCCTTAGAAGAGATTAATGATATTTTGAATGAAGGGAAAGCTGATCCCATAGGTATATCGGTCATTTTGAAATACCAGATCATGTTGGTAAAGTATATTACCGATTGGAACATCCACCAAATCTCTCTCATGTTCATTATGTGTTCCATGTATCTCTCCTGAGAATGTACATACCTGATCCTTCACATGTACTAAGCTCAGAAGTTGTACCGCTGAAGCAAGATCATTTTTATGAAGAACAACCAATAGAGATTATGGATAGTTGTAAAAATGTTCTATGAAACAAGACCACTTGGTTGGTTAAAGTCTTATAGAGAAACCACCAATTAGAATAAGATACATGGGAACTTGAGGATATGATAAGGGATAGGTATCCTTAGATGTTTGTTAGAATGTGACGAATTTCTAGGGTGAAATTCATTTTAAGGGTGGTATAATGTAACACACTGATATTTTATGGGATTTATTTTTATTTTTTATGTTGTACACAACACCAAATAAATCTTTCACTACACACAACACTGTCTTGACTTGGGTTACACACAAGAGCAACCTTCCTCGACAGCTTGCATTGTACGCAATATCGGGTTTCACTAAATAGTGACATATTATTATAATATTATTAACTAGCCATTATAAATAGTATTAAATGAATTTAGAATTTTATAACTTTATAATTAATCAAACACATTTTCTATAATGTGATATGAAAACATAGTCATTTTTTCAGAAAAAAGAAGTATTTTTTTTTCAAAAATGCAGTTTTCCCGCCTTTTGTTGGCTCTCCAATTTCAAATATCATTTTTGAAAAGTGTGTAAGTTCAATTTTACAAAATAAAATTATTCTTTTGAATCCGGATACAAAAATATACTTTGGATATATTTTTTTATATTTTACTGTTAACTTTCATATTTTGATGAATATTAAAAATTCCCTAAATTTTAATTAAAAATTACTTATTTCATCATGATAATTTATATGGTTAAATTATAATATTGAATGGGTTAAAATTATAAATAGAATATATTTTTACCATTTAATATAATTCAAGTCATTATCATTAATTTTACATTGAATTCAGATGTAAAAACATTACAATCTTTTGTAATGTTTTAACTTTTAAAACTCATTTTCTCAACATCAGGATTAATTTTAATTTAAATACTAAAACATATGTGTTTTGAATTTGTAAAAACTGGATTCCATATTTGGAATTAGTAGGTCCAAATTATGTTAATATTCTACTTTGTTTGTTTAGACATTATGAATAGTAACTACTGTAAATTGTATTTACTACAGTTAAAGATAAATCAGGTAGTTAAGGGTAAAAATATGATTATAAATTTACCCTAAACCCTACCAAAATTCTATTGGATGAATAAAAGTCGACCCATATCTCTTAAGGGTTGGAATATATTCATTTAATGGTCTTTTGACCATGAAAAATATGCAATTATTATTAAAACCAAATAAAGTTACAACATGTCAATCTCTTATATCTTATAAGTGTAATAGTTTTAATTTAGTGAAAACCCATATAAAACAATGAATATAAATAGTCTCCAGAAAGTTAATAAAATTATCTACATCATCAAAATTTATTTATAATTTTTAAGGATTAAATAATCCTCATTAAGGATGACACAATAGTGATGTAGAAATTATTTTATTGAATGAAATATCAAATAAATGGTTTAAAAAATATTAAAATAAATATTATATGATCTAATTAATGTTCTCAACAAATTTTCAAGATTAATATGAAATGTTAGTATTCTATTAAATTTTTTTTTCGAATATATCCTCTCTTTGGATTTTATTTAAATTCAAATAAATGAATAGTGCCAAAAATGACAGTATTGTTGTTTTATAAAAATAACATATAAAACAATTAATTAAAAATCACAAAAATATTAAAAAATTATAAATTTAAATTTATATGGTCTAAAATTTAATAGAGTATCCAATTATTTACATTTCAACAAAATAAGTAATTATTGATAACAATTTATAATTTATAATTTCATTACCACAAATAAAATTGAATATATTAAATAATGATAAATCAAGTTATGAATGTTTAGAATAAATCCCCAAAAAGTCTAAATATTATTGGCTAATGAGATAACAACACTCTATCTATTAATATTCGGATTTGAGTCATTTTTTAAGGTTTGTAAGTTGGGTTAGAGTATATTATAAATTTATATTTTTGAGGTTTCCAAAAGTGCCCCACTCCTCTCTTAAAAAAGGGAACCTCCTCCCTCTCCTCCACACACTAATTTGAGCCTTAAAACTCATCCAAACCCTACCAATTTATCTTATCCAATTCCCTAGAGACTTACTAGAGGTTCTTGTATTCTCATAATTCCAACTCTAGTCCATTAATAGGAAGTTTAAAGTAGGTGCATCGAGGAAGATGTAACGCCCCAAGCTTCTACGGTACGTTTCCCTTTGAATAATGCGATAGCGTGTGTTGTACGCAACCTCGAGTTCTAACACACACCACAACTAATTAAACTAGCCGTTGTGAATAGTAATACCTAATTTTTGAAATTATATATATTTTATATTTGAAAATGGACTTCATTTTTGGACTCGGAATATCGAATTTAGCCTAAGGTGAAATTTTGGTACTTTTCAGATAACTTTCATATTTTGATGAATAGTGAAAATTACTAAATTTTAATTAAAAACAACTTTTTTAATCAAAATAATTAATAGTGATAAATTATGAATTTTAGTAGTTTTAAAGTATATTTAGAATATATTTTTACCATTTAATATAATGTTGGTCATTGGACATAATTTTACAAATAAACCGAACATAAACAAGTGTCAATCTTTTGATAGTTATTATCTCTTAAAAACACGCTTTTTGTTTTGACAGCGGGAATTAATTTTAAATTAATTTCTGCCACTTCTGTGTTTTGAATTTAGGAAAATGGATTCCATATTTGGAATAATGATGTTCAAATTGTGTAAATAGGTAACTTTTATTTTTAGACATTTTGAATAATTACTGCGGTAAATATTTTATTTACCATGGTTAAGGGTAAATCCGGTAAATAAGGGTTAAAAAAAATAATATTATAATAATACTAAATTACCCTAAAAACGTGTCTTAACCCTATTGGTTGATAGATGGTCGACCATGGGCATCTTTGGGTCTATTTTGGGACCCCATGGATCCACTTGTAAGTGATAATGACACATTATAAAGCTAAAATAAAAATAAAAATGGCATAAGCTTACATCTTTTATAAGAACAATTTTTACATAGGGTTATACATGTTGGAATTTAGATTATAAATATTAATTAGAAAGCTAAAAAGATTTCCTACATAATCATATTTTATTTATAATTTGTAGACATTAAATAATTTATTTTATTTATGACACAATGATGATGCAGTAATTACTATAATAGTGAAAAATTAAAATAATTGATATTATAAATACCCAAATAAATATAATATGAAACTTTTAATGAATTAAACTAATTTTCTAGGCTAATATGATATATTAGGATTGATTTAATGGACTTTTTTCGAAGTAATCAATCTGTTATGAGTTTCACAAAAATCAACTATTGAATAGTGTCAAAATTGACATAAAAGAGTTCTTAAAACAAATATTATATTATTAATTGATATTAAATTCCTAAAAATCTAAGGTTCGGCCAAGAGACATATATTATGATAGGTTAATCATTAATGGACCACTTGGGGGTCGCTTGGATGTATATAGTAAGTTTATTAACCATATTATATAAAAATACAAAGAGACATTGTAAAAGTGAAACTAATTAACTTAGAGTTAATACTTAAAGATAAGGTTAATATAAGTACCCAAACCTGTCTAAATTCTATTGGATGAGTTGTTTTCGACCTATCCCCACCTCATCCTTTGAATAGTCAACTTTGGAGCCATTAGAAACCGAATATGAATTTATTATAAATTAATATTTCTAGCTTTTCCAAAGGTGCCCCTCACCCCTCTTATAAAAGGGAACTCCTCCTTCTCATTTCTTCACACCTTCAAAGCCTTTTGGTTCGGCCAAAATCTGCCCAAATAATCTCCCAACATCCCTCACTACAACCTAGAGGCCTTAGTTTGATCAGAAAGCCAACCTAAGGAGCCCTTTTGATCAAATCAAAAGGAAGAACCCGAAGAAGAGGTAATGATTTCACCACCCTTTTCTAAGTTCATTTCTTCTTCCACTTCTTCTTCCTTTGTTCTTACCATTCTAAAATAATAACTCCAGTATCTCACATATACTGTGATGTTATTATAAGTATGGTACAACCATATTCAGTATTCTATCCACCCTTTGAATAACATGTCACCATACGTGCGTACGTACGGCTTACCGTCTCCACGTCGTGGTGTAATTGTTATTCAATATAATATTATTTGGATGGGTATAATAATGATGTGTAACTCATGTAAATAATAAATATAACATGTTAATGATTCTGTATATAATATATACCATTCATTTATATATTATTTTAATATCAAAAGAATGATATTGTCCCTCGTGCGTACGTACGGACTACCGTCTCCACGAACGCGATGAGATTCATTCTCCATCGTAACCATTCAAGTATAATTATCATTTGATAATTTAAAAATGATGTTTAAGGACTAGATATCATTCTGGATATGAATAAGATACAACAACCATGGATTATGTAACAAAACATATAAAAGAAAATGAGTAAGTTAACACCCGAAACGATGAAAATTCTAAGATATTATTAATAAATCAATGTTAAAAGATCATATATGATATCATATTAATATATATGATTCTTGTATAATTTAATAACAATTATTTCACCATTATACAGGAGGTTAACCTACCCCAATCAAGGAAAAGTACAAGGTAAGGGTTATTTCACAATCTCTTCATTATCCGAGGTTGTTTATATGTAATAATCTAATGGGATCTCTTTATCGTCCACATCCATGTTTCTTAAAAATGTATTTCAAAACATTTTTACTATTTACAAGAATATGGGTTAAAGTCATTTATACCTTTTTTGACTTTTTATAAGAGGTTTATAAAGGAATCTTTCCGTCGTTTTCAAAACAAGGTCCTTTTTAACCTTTTCGACAGAATTGAGGTAAGATGTTTTTTTTTAACTTATACGGCGGGTGCGGTTATTTTACGCCGTTATAAAATCTTCAAAGCTTTCCTTACAAGCTTATAAGAATATTTTCAAAGAAAATGTTTTATTTTATATGGATCCTATATGATTTCAAAATAAAAGGAGATATTTCTTTAAAAAGAATTTTGATTTCATCTATGTCAACATCCTTTGATGGATTTTAAGATTATTTGAAGTTGATACAAAACTTCTATATTGTATTGAAGGTTTTGTGATATGTTTGACTGTGGATGTGCTATTTTTATACCATTCAAAGTTTATTGTGAAAGTATTGACATTTCGTATGCTAGTTTTAATACGAATGTTTATGTTATGTTTAAACCTTTTCATATGGGAATGCATTGGACTTAATAAGTGACGGGTGGAGCCCGCTATAGCTCCTCGATGCATCGGTAGGTCTCATGAGACAAACTAGTGTCTTGGCACAAGGCCTTGACAAAATCTTATTTGTAGTCTTGGCACGAGGCCTTGGCTATGTGGTTATGATAGTCTGGCATTATGCATTCCAACATTATGAAAGTGGTTATTGATTTTTGCATGTGATTATTCATTTAGTAGAATATCCATGTGAATAAGTAAATGGCATTATTTCATTTTATTTATGCCATACCATGTTGAAAGTTCGTATTTAAAAGGCTTTTGTTTTAGTTATACATTGCCTTAAATGTTTATTCTTATTTATGAAAGTTTCCACTTTATTGTTATCCTTACTGGGCATTTGAGCTCACCCCTTTTCAATGTTTTATTTTTCCCAGGAAGTGAAGAAGTAGGTTATGAATGACCTGCATGGATATTATGTGGGGATATGAGTGTGGATTATGGAGACATTATGTTATTGTAGTAGTTTTTCATTTTATGATGTAATGTAAAACTTATGAATATATCTAGTGTTTCCAAGGCTACTAAACCAATCGGTCTTTCGGGATTTGATCTTTCTTGTGATCATGCCAATGTTACGAAGTAATGCACCGACTCTGGGTAGCTGGGGTCGGGGCGTTACAGTTGGTATCAGAGGAAGTTTAGTACAAACCTTGGAAGCTAGATTTAGATAAACTCTGATTAGAGCACATAGACCTAAGATGAACTTTGAGGATTAGTATAGAAGAACTTCCTAGAATTTTGGTATTGTAGAGACTTTGTGAGTTTTCCGAGCAATACATCCCTGTCTGGATACGAGCAGGTAGAGGCGGCTCTGGCACAGATGTACCTAGGGGTAAAACCCGAAAACACTGCTTTGAGCTAGACTCGAACGGGAACTGGTGCACGACAACGGGCCTTGCTGCACTCTTGGTTACGACACTCCCGGGGGATATGCTTAGGATAACTCTCACTTTCTTTACAAATCATTATGAAGGGTTTATGAGTATATACTTCCTCAAAGAAAACATATTTATGATTATGGATTATATCCATAGATAGTTCAATTTATGTTTAGTGTTTTACAAGTATGGGATTATGTATTTTGATGCATAAACTGATCTAGTTTATGCCATTTTTTAGAAATGGCGCCTAGTGGAAGAAATGGAAACCGTATCAATGCACGCACTCCATGTAGGGATTGCCCTCCTGCTCAAGATAATTATAGTGGGGCTGGTGATGCAACTGGTGCTGATCAGCTAATCACCGTACAGGGACAACTTACTCAGGTTATGAATAATAACCTTACCCGTATGGAGCACCCTGATCTGCAGCGTGGAGGATCAATGTTAGATCGATTCATGAGACAACAACCACCAACGTTCAATGGGAGTACAAATCCCTTAGTAGCTGAGCAATGGATATTTTCCCTAGAGAAAATATTTCAGGCTTTGGGGAGTAGTGAAAGGGAAAAAGTTACCATGGCAGTTTACCGCCTCACTGAGAGATGCTGATCAATGGTGGTCATTGATTCAAAACATGAAGGAAGATGATGAAGTATCAAACATGGAATGGAGGGAGTTCAAAGATCTGTTTTTAGAAAAATACTTTCCTCGCGACCATCGAGCAGATATGGAAAGACAATTTCTGAGTCTGAGACAAAAGGAGGATGAGAATGTCACAAAGTATGAGGCTAACTTTACAAGGTTAGCGAGGTACGCTGGTGATTATATTCGCAACCCAAGAAGTAAGATTGATCGTTTCTTTGATGGGTTAAAACCATTTCTCCGTCGAGCATTAGTCTCACGATCCTTTTCATCGTACGAAGACATTGTCTCATGTGCTATCAAGACCGAAAAGGAATTCTCTAAGTCTTATGACTTTAAAGAAAAGCAAGAGAAGAAGAGACCTACTGATCAATCTGGGAATGGAAATAAGGGGAAGAAGGGAAAGGTTGAATATCCATCTTGTGGTAAGTGCAGGAAGAAACACCCCGGTGCTTGCCTGAAGGGAATGGGAGTCTGTTACAAGTGTGGTGAAAAAGGCCACCAAGCTCATGATTGCAAGGGGAAGAAGGAAGCTACCAATGTTCAGTGCTACAATTGTAGGGAGATGGGGCATTATGCAAATTCATGTCCTAAGCGTCAGGAGAACTTACCTCAGAAAAGGCCAAGGGATCAAGGCCATGCATATGCTATCATTACTGCTGAGGTAGAAGCTCCTAAAGACGTGGTGGCAGGTAATTTAATGGTTTCCTCAAGTTTAGCAAATGCATTATTTGATTCTGGATCATCGCATTGTTTCATATCTTCCCAGTTTGCTAAGAAAATTAGATATTTCCAATTTGATTTAATAAGGGAGTTGTCAGTTAAAACTCCTAAGGGAAGTATCATTGCAACAAAGTTTTGTGAATCAGTCCCCATTAGAGCACATAAATTTTCTTTATCTGTTGGTCTCATCGTCATACCTATGATTGAGTTTGATATAATCCTCGGTATGGACTGGCTTTCGGACTATGATGCGAAGATTTATTGTAAGAAGAAAGAGGTTACGATTCTTGATGATAATGATAAGGAACACCTTATTTTTAGAGCAGAATCGTCACCACCTAATTCTTATTTAGATCCACCCCCAGTAGCTCAACTTAATTCAATTATTGGGGAGGAAGAGAATGAAATAACTGTCGGTGAGGAAAGGAATGTTCAAATAGAGGATGTACCTGTTGTGAAAGAGTTTGTAGATGTATTTCCGGAAGATTTACCTGGACATCCTCCAGAATGAGAAGTAGAGTTTTCCATTGATTTGATTCCTGGATCAAGGCCTATATCGAAGACCCCTTATAGAATGGCCACTGTAGAGCTAGTCGAACTAAAGAAACAACTAGAGGAATTGAGTAATAAGGGATTTATTCGCCCTAGTGTTTCTCCATGGGGAGCCCCTGTTCTTTTTGTTAAAAAGAAAGATGGATCTATGAGGTTATGTATCGATTACAGGGAGATCAATTCTATAACGATAAAGAACAAGTATCCCCTACCTCGTATTGATGATTTATTTGACCAACTGCATGGAGCTCAATACTTTTCAAAGATTGACCTTCGATCTGGATACCATCAGTTGTGTGTAAAGAAGGAAGACATTCCGAAAACAGCATTTCGAACCAGGTACGGGCATTACGAGTTTACTGTAATGCCGTTTGGATTGACTAATGCACCCTCTGTATTCATGGATCTGATGAATAGAGTTTTCAAGGAGTATCTCGATGAATTTGTGGTGGTATTTATTGATGATATCTTGGTATACTCCAAAACCTACAAAGATCATGAAAATCACTTGCGCATTATCTTGAAGACTCTGAGGAGGCATGAATTATATGGAAAGTTTAGCAAGTGTGAATTCTGGCTTCAGGAGATTTCTTTTCTTGGCCATATTGTCTCTAAAGATGGAATCTCTGTTGATCCTTCTAAGACCAAGGCAATCCAAGAATGGCCAGCACCTACGAGTATAACTGAGGTACGTAGTTTTATTGGTTTGGCAGGTTATTATCGACGTTTCGTCCAGAATTTTGCCCGATTGGCTAACCCATTAACGAAGCTCACACGTAAAGGGGTTAAATTTGTTTGGACAAAAGAGTGTGAAGAATGTTTCGAAGAACTGAAGAGAAGATTAGTCAATGCTCCTATATTGACTCTACCATCGGGGAATGATGGGTTCTTTATTTATAGTGATGCATCAAAGAAAGGACTTGGCTGTGTCCTTATGTAGAATGATAGAGTTATTGCCTATGCATCACGAAAGTTGAAAATTCATGAACAAAACTATCCTACTCATGATCTCGAGTTAGCAGCAGTGATCTTTGCTTTGAAAATATGGAGGCACTACCTCTATGGTGAAAAATGTGAGATTTATACTGATCACAAGAGTTTGAAGTATATTTTCTCACAACAAGAACTCAACATGAGGCAAAGGAGATGGCTTGAATTACTCAAGGATTATGATTGTACGATACACTACCACCCAGGGAAGGCAAACAAGGTGGCAGATGCTTTGAGTAGAAAAGACCATGGAGTTTTGAACAATATGAGAATTGAAAGGGATCCAATTTTCATGGAGTTAGTGAAGATGGACATGGGAATAACCAGGGAAGGTGAAACATCAATGCTTTTTCAAATGGTTGCCAAACCATCTTTACTAGAAAGGATTAAGAGTTCTCAGACTGATGATGAAGAATTACAAAAGAAGATTAAAGCTGTGAATGATGGGAGATTGAGAGACTTTGTGTATGAAGATGGAATTTTGAAATTCGGGAAGAGACTTTGTGTTCCCAATATACCTGATCTAAAAAGGGAATTGCTGGATGACGCTCATAGTTCCAATTTCTCTATACACCCTGGGAGCACCAAAATGTATAGAGATTTGAAGGAACATTTTTGGTGGGACAACATGAAGAGGGAGATTGCTGATTTTGTATCAAGATGTATGGTTTGTCAACAAGTGAAAGCTGGAAGGCAACTGCCTGGAGGAGTCATGCAACCTCTTCCCATACCGGAGTGTAAATGGGACAATATTACGATGGACTTTGTCATGGGGCTACCAAAGACTCCTAGAAGGAACGATGCAATATGGGTTATTGTCGATCGTCTTACCAAGTCAGCACATTTTCTTGCTATAAGAGAAGATCTACCCCTGGAACGTCTAGCAAGACTATATATTAATGAAGTTGTGAGACTTCGTGGAGTACCCTTATCAATTGTTTCTGATCGTGATCCCCGTTTTACTTCAAGATTTTGGAAAAGTCTTCAGAAATCCCTGGATACTGAACTTCATTTGAGCACTGCTTACCACCCTCAGACAAACGGACAATCAGAACGGACTATTCAGACCTTAGAAGACATGTTGAGATCTTGCTCACTTGATTTTCAGGGTATGTGGGATCAATATTTACCACTAGTAGAATTTTCCTATAACAATAGCTTCCATTCAAGTATTCAGATGGCACCATATGAAGCGTTATACGGAAAGAGATGTCGTACACCAACCTGTTGGGATGACGTTGGTGAAAGAAAACTTGTAGGCCCAGAACTGGTGGAGGAAACGGTGGAAAAGGTGAAGGTAATCCAAAATCACATTAAAGCAGCTCAAAGTAGGCAGAAGAGCTATGCTAATAATTGAAGGAAGGATTTGGAATTTCAAGTCGGTGATCATGTTTTCCTGAAGGTATCTCCGTGGAAGGGAGTCATACGTTTTGGTAAGAAAGGTAAATTGAGTCCCAGGTACATCGGACCTTTCGAAATTCTAGAACGAATTGGGGCTGTAGCTTACCGATTGGCAATGCCGCCAAGTCTCTCCAAAGTTCACGATGTGTTCCACGTATCTCTGTTGAGAAAATGCATGCCTGACCCAACGCATGTACTCACCTATGAAGATTTAGAACTGGAACCCGATCTTTCCTATTGCGAAGAGCCCATCAAGATTCTTGATACGAGAGAACAAGTGCTGAGAAACCGGACGACGTGTCTGGTAAAAGTTTTGTGGAGGAATCATAAGATGGAAGAGGCAACGTGGGAACCCGAGGAACTTATGATGAAGAACCACCCGAGTCTTTTTATGCAGTAATACCCTAGAAATTGCGAGGACGCAATTATTTGAAGGAGGGGAGAATGTAACACCCCAAGCTTCTACGGTACGTTTCCCTTTGAATAATGCGATAGCGTGTGTTGTACGCAACCTCGAGTTCTAACACACACCACAACTAATTAAACTAGCCGTTGTGAATAGTAATACCTAATTTTTGAAATTATATATATTTTATATTTGAAAATGGACTTCATTTTTGGACTCGGAATATCGAATTTAGCCTAAGGTGAAATTTTGGTACTTTTCGGATAACTTTCATATTTTGATGAATAGTGAAAATTACTAAATTTTAATTAAAAACAACTTTTTTAATCAAAATAATTAATAGTGATAAATTATGAATTTTAGTAGTTTTAAAGTATATTTAGAATATATTTTTACCATTTAATATAATGTTGGTCATTGGACATAAATTTACAAATAAACCGAACATAAACAAGTGTCAATCTTTTGATAGTTATTATCTCTTAAAAACACGCTTTTTGTTTTGACAGCGGGAATTAATTTTAAATTAATTTCTGCCACTTCTGTGTTTTGAATTTAGGAAAATGGATTCCATATTTGGAATCAGGATGTTCAAATTGTGTAAATAGGTAACTTTTATTTTTAGACATTTTGAATAATTACTGCGGTAAATATTTTATTTACCATGGTTAAGGGTAAATCCGGTAAATAAGGGTTAAAAAAAATAATATTATAATAATACTAAATTACCCTAAAAACGTGTCTTAACCCTATTGGTTGATATATGGTCGACCATGGGCATCTTTGGGTCTATTTTGGGACCCCATGGATCCACTTGTAAGTGATAATGACACATTATAAAGCTAAAATAAAAATAAAAATGGCATAAGCTTACATCGTTTAGAAGAAAAATTTTTACATAGGGTTATACATGTTGGAATTTCGATTATAAATATTCATTAGAAAGATAAAATGATTTCCTACATAATCATATTTTATTTATAATTTTTAGACATTAAATAATTTATTTTATTTATGACACAATGATGATGCAGTAATTACTATAATAGTGAAAAATTAAAATAATTGATATTATAAATACCCAAATAAATATAATATGAAACTTTTAATGAATTAAAATAATTTTCTAGGCTAATATGATATATTAGGATTGATTTAATGGACTTTGTTCGAAGTAATAAATCTGTTATGAGTTTCACAAAAATCAACTATTGAATAGTGTCAAAATTGACATAAAAGAGTTCTTAAAACAAATATTATATTATTAATTGATATTAAATTCCTAAAAATCTAAGGTTCGGCCAAGAGACTTATATTATGATAGGTTAATCATTAATGGACCACTTGGGGGTCTCTTGGATGTATATAGTAAGTTTATTAACCATATTATATAAAAATACAAAGAGACATTGTAAAAGTGAAACTAATTAACTTAGAGTTAATACTTAAAGATAAGGTTAATATAAGTACCCAAACCTGTCTAAATTATATTGGATGAGTTGTTTTCGACCTATCCCCACCTCATCCTTTGAATAGTCAACTTTGGAGCCATTATAAACCGAATATGAATTTATTATAAATTAATATTTCTAGCTTTTCCAAAGGTGCCCCTCACCCCTCTTATAAAAGGGCACTCCTCCTTCTCATTTCTTCACACCTTCAAAGCCTTTTGGTTCGGCCAAACTCTGCCCAAATAATCTCCCAACATCCCTCAATACAACCTAGAGGCCTTAGTTTGATCAGAAAGCCAACCTAAGGAGCCCTTTTGATCAAATCAAAAGGAAGAACCCGAAGAAGAGGTAATGATTTCACCACCCTTTTCTAAGTTCATTTCTTCTTCCACTTCTTCTTCCTTTGTTCTTACCATTCTAAAATAATAACTCCAGTATCTCACATATACTGTGATGTTATTATAAGTATGGTACAACCATATTCAGTATTCTATCCACCCTTTGAATAACATGTCACCATACGTGCGTACGTACGGCTTACCGTCTCCACGTCGTGGTGTAATTGTTATTCAATATAATATTATTTGGATGGGTATAATAATGATGTGTAACTCATGTAAATAATAAATATAACATGTTAATGATTCTGTATATATGATATACCATTCATTTATATATTATTTTAATATCAAAAGAATGATATTGTCGCTCGTGCGTACGTACGGACTACCGTCTCCACGAACGCGATGAGATTCATTCTCCATCGTAACCATTCAAGTATAATTATCATTTGATAATTTAAAAATGATGTTTAAGGACTAGATATCATTCTGGATATGAATAAGATACAACAACCATGGCTTATGTAACAAAACATATAAAAGAAAATGAGTAAGTTAACACCCGAAACGATGATAATTCTAAGATATTATTAATAAATCAATGTTAAATGATCATATATGATATCATATTAATATATATGATTCTTGTATAATTTAATAACAATTATTTCACCATTATACAGGAGGTTAACCTACCCCAACCAAGGAAAAGTACAAGGTAAGGGTTATTTCACAATCTCTTCATTATCCGAGGTTGTTTATATGTAATAATCTACTGGGATCTCTTTATCATCCACATCCATGTTTCTTAAAAATGTATTTCAAATCATTTTTACTATTTACAAGAATATGGGTTAAAGTCATTTATACCTTTTTTTGACTTTTTATAATAGGTTTATAAAGGAATCTTTCCGTCGTTTTCAAAACAAGGTCCTTTTTAACCTTTTCGACAGAATTGAGGTAAGAATGTTTTTTTTAACTTATACGGCGGGTGCGGTTATTTTACGCCGTTATAAAATCTTCAAATCTTTCCTTACAAGCTTATAAGAATATTTTCAAAGAAAATGTTTTATTTTATATGGATCCTAAATGATTTCAAAATAAAAGGAGATATTTCTTTAAAAATAATTTTGATTTCATCTATGTCAACATCCTTTGATGGATTTTAAGATTATTTGAAGTTGATACAAAACTTCTATATTGTATTGAAGGTTTTGTGATATGTTTGAATGTGGATGTGCTATTTTTATACCATTCATAGTTTATTGTGAAAGTATTGACATTTCGTATGCTAGTTTTAATACGAATGTTTATGTTATGTTTAAACCTTTTCATATGGGAATGCATTGGACTTAATAAGTGACGGGTGGAGCCCGCTATAGCTCCTCGATGCATCGGTAGGTCTCATGAGACAAACTAGTGTCTTGGCACAAGGCCTTGACAAAATCTTATTTGTAGTCTTGGCACGAGGCCTTGGCTATGTGGTTATGATAGTCTGGCATTATGCATTCCAACATTATGAAAGTGGTTATTGATTTTTGCATGTGATTATTCATTTAGTAGAATATCCATGTGAATAAGTAAATGGCATTATTTCATTTTATTTATGCCATACCATGTTGAAAGTTTGTATTTAAAAGGCTTTTGTTTTAGTTATACATTGCCTTAAATGTTTATTCTTATTTATGAAAGTTTCCACTTTATTGTTATCCTTACTGGGCATTTGAGCTCACCCCTTTTCAATGTTTTATTTTTCCCAGGAAGTGAAGAAGTAGGTTATGAATGACCTGCAGGGATATTATGTGGGGATATGAGTGTGGATTTTGGAGACATTATGTTATTGTAGTAGTTTTTCATTTTATGACGTAATGTAAAACTTATGAATATATCTAGTGTTTCCAAGGCTACTAAACCAATCGGTCTTTCGGGATTTGATCTTTCTTGTGATCATGCCAATGTTACGAAGTAATCCACCGACTCTGGGTAGCTGGGGTCGGTGCGTTACAGAAGAGGTAATGTCTTCTACCGATTCTTTCAAGTTTGTTTCTTCTTCTACATCCTCTTACATAGTTGTTTTATTTTAAATTAATAAAATAAATATCTATCATATACTGATATTTTTTTATAAATATTAAACAACCCTATTCCACCTTCTATCCATCCTACAGAAAACGAAAGCACTGCACGTGTGTATGTATAGAATAACGACTCCACACCATGGTGGAATATGTTTTCCACCAACACCATACATGGATGGGTATAATGGTGTAAAGAATAATTATATATCATTATTATAACATGAAACTAATTCTGAGGTATTCTATCATCCAATCCAATACCATTCAATAATTATGAGAATGATATTGTCGCCCGTGCGTACGTACGACTTACCATCTCCACGGTGCGATGTGATTTGTTCTACATGATCTTCATTAAACCATGATTATATATATGAATTGAATGAATAAATATGAAATATATTATACTAATACCATTATATAAATGATGTTGCTATAACCTGAAAAATATGAATAATAATTTATTCGACAAAACATCATAAGAACATAAAGCAATAAACACATGAATAACAAGTAGCAATGAAATATTACTAATCAATAGATAAGAATATGATCATATATGATATCATAACAACATATATGATTCTGGAAAAATTCAAGAACAGTATTTAAATAATTATACAGGAGGCTCAGATAAGTATAGAGCATATCGGAGCTAAGGTAAGGGAAAATATCTCAATCTCATTTTCATATGAGATTGTTTATAATTCAAAATTTAATGTGGAATATTTATCATCCACATCCATGTTTCCTCAATATGTAATATTATTTATATCCTCTTACAATTTTTTAAATTTAATATTACCTATTGATAAATTTTTAGTAAAATATATGAAAGGAATCATTTGACGTTTTTAGTACGAGATACTTCCTGACTTTTTCGGCCAAATACGAGAAGAATGTTTTTTTAACTTATACGACATGAATGTATTATTTCCATTATGCTTAATTTAAACGTTTTATGTTTATTTTTAATTAAATTCTTTTAGATTAATCTTTTATTACATGTTGTGAAAGGAAAAATGTTTTTGAAATAGAACGGATATTTTCCACAAGAATTAAGATCAAGTGTTTTATCAAAATTATTTTCCAAATAAGATAATATAGGGTTTCGTTTGTATCTGTATTATTACATTGATTTGATTATGTTATGATGGTATTATTTTTTTGAAGTCCTTTTATCTTATATGGATTATGTTATGATGGCATGATGTTTAAGAATCCCATTTTTATTACATGGTTTATGCTATGACTTATGATTTATGATTTTGTGGCACACATAAGAATGGATTAAATATGAGATGGGTGGGACCTATATCTCCCACCAATTAATTGGGTAAAGATTTATATCTCATGATATAGACATGGCTATAAGGGAATGATAATCTAGTTCAGTGATACAAGACTGGAATGAGGAGTGAACTCTGTTCAGTAATGGACATTGTCTGCTTTGTTGGTCTTGGAAATGAGTCTTCAATAATATGAAATTATTTTCTCTGATTATGTGTATATGCCACAAAGTTTCATGTCTTATGTTATGAATATTAGGATTTCATTTCACAAATATGATTTATCCCATGTCATGATATTATGATCTCCTTTTTAGGATAATATTTTCAAAATCTTATGTTCTTATGAATATGATATGATTGATATTTCCTATGTTTTCCCTTACTAAGCATTTGAGCTCACCAATTGAATGTTTTATTTTCCCTAGGCCAAAAAAATTGGTATTAAGTAGGATATTCTAAAAAGGGACTCCATATATGATGAAATAAATTGGTGATAATGAAGTTGATTTATGAACCAGTTGTTTAATCTTCCTAGTTTCTAAAGACACTATATATATACGGTAATATCATGGTTTTGTTATATGTTGTCATATGTATGATTAAATTCTGAATTAATAAAAAATTATTTAATGTATGGGTTGTTATATAGTGTCTCCACATATTCAGGGTAAATTCCACTACATCTAACTCCAAGTCATGGGTAAAGTAGTTCTTCTCAAGATGTCTTAGCTGTCATGAACCATAAGAGATCACTTCTCATTCATGCAACAAGATGCATCCAAGTCCAGTCCCTAACACATCATAGTATAATATATACACACCACCCTATTCCGGTAGCCTCATGATGGGGTCAATTGTTAGTATTTTCTTTAGCTCCTGAAAAGTCTGATGGCATATCTCCATCAATACGAAGGGTTGTCTCTTAATCATCAAAACTGACAGGGGTTCAACAAATCCAGAAATGTTAGGTTAGAATATTTGATAGTACCCAGCTAACCCTAGGAAACTTCACACCTTTTTCACCCTCCTAGATGGCTCCCAATAAAGCACTACCTCTATCTTCACCAGATCCACTACAACTCCTACCTCTTAGATAACGTGTCCCAGAAAGTGGAACTCCCGTATCTAGAACATGATCTTATAGATTTTACCATAAAATGATACTCTCAGAGTGTATCACGTACTATCTGTAGATGATAGGCATGCTCTGCCTCTATTACTGAGTACGCCAAGATGTCATAGATAAAGACCACCACAAAGCGATCGAGTTATGGCTGGAAGATCTTTTTCATGAGTCCCATGAATACTGTCGTGGTGTTGGTCATGCTGAATGGAATATCCATGAACTCAGAGTGGCCATACAAACATCTTTGGGTCGTCTTCTTCATATCCCCATCACATACCCAAATCTGATGATAGCCTGAACTTAGGTCTATCTTCAAAAAATAACGATCTCCCTTCAGCTGATCGAAAATATCATCAATACTCATAAGTAGATACATATTCATCACAGTCACCTATTTTAGGTGCCAATAATCATCACAGATCCTCAAATTCCCATTTTCTGTCATGGTGAACAAAATTGGGGCTGCCAATGGAGAAACACTGGGCCATATGAAACAATTTCTCTTAAATCCCTCCATCTATACCCATAACTCAAAAAGCTCTATGGGAGCCATATGATATGATGGTGTAGATATCCATTTCTTCCTAGGGTACAATTCAATGTTGAAGTCCACCTCTTTGTGAGGATTTAGTCCCAAAACATCATTAGAGAAGACTTCAACATAATGGTCCACCACTACAAGATGGCCCTAACTCTCAACTTCAACTACTCTATGGGAAGGCTAGCCAACTAATGTGTGATCAGCTACACCCTCCTTCGGGTAAGTACATCATGTGATGAAAATGTTACTTTCAATCTAGTGATGAGAAAACTTTTCCCATCCTCATATACAAACCACACTTTTCTCCTAAAACAACCAATCTGAACATGGATGGTGGATAACCAATCCATGCCCAGGATGACGTCGTAAGGCCTTGATGAAGAAACTAGAAGATCCCAACTGAATCTATCGCCTCCTAGAGTAAGCTCACACTACTGGAACCCGTGTGTAATTGTCAAATATTATCCCTTAGGAGTATTTAATCACAAGGATCGACCCAATGGATCCATTGGAATCTCTAAGCCTGAACAAGAGGCATTGAAATGAAAAAGTGATCGGTAACTATGTCAAGATGTACTACAGTTGAGCTGGAGTAGATGCAGATTTAACCACTAATCAGCTATGGAGCATGGTGGTCATAGGCATTAACTACCTATAGTTATGCTCGTCCATTTCCACCTTCTCCCTATGGTCTGGGTGGACCACTTTGAGGTGTTGATAAGAGAACCTATAACCGTCATCCACCACCTGCTTCATGACCGACTCCTCTACCTCGTCTGCCACCCTACAGTCCTCCTCGCACGAATCTATTCCTCTTCATCAGTAGTCCCTAGACCGTCTGTAGGTCTTTAGGGTGGATTGTCAGGCCTCTTCATCAGTAGTCCCTAGACCGTCTGTAGGTCTTTAGGGTGGATTGTCAGGCAGTCGTGAGCCATGTGACCCTACCCTCTGCACGTTAATCATAGTTCACTCCTCTACTATCCTATTTTCCCTAGTGAGACTCACAACATTGACCATACGCCCCGTGTTCATCCACCAGAAGGTTTTTTTGGCATAGAACTATGTGTCATCTGCCTACTACAAGCCAAATATGACAATTCTACGGGTCGTCTGGTGGGGGTTCTAGATTTTGGTGTCTTCTCAGAAAGGAATCTCTCCACCAAGAGTGTTCTTTCTTGAACTCCAACAAGCGTCAGGATTCTATGAGATACCATCGAAGCTCTAATCTCCCATCAGAGGCCCAACTCAATGGTCCAAAACCTAAATAAAGGTTCTCCAACCATGTTGGTGGAGTAGCGTGAGATGTTGGTTAACCTCATCGAGTACAAGGCCACGGTCAAGCTACACTACTATATATGTAGCAGCTCCTCTATACACAGAAATTATAGAGTCACTACCACAAAATCTGCCTTAAAGAGGCCCTTGAAATCTACCCAGGTGAGGGCCGCCTTGTCATGTGACTAGAGAGTCAGGCTCCAGCATATCCCTAATTCTCTTAGGAAATTAATAGTCGCAAGGATCACCATCTGGTTGACAGGATTCCCAACCAAGAAGAAAAATCTAGAAATACCCTCCAGCCAGTCCTTAACCACCTACAGATCTGTCTCGCCTCAAAACCATAAAGGCCTCTATCACTGGCACTTGTGAAACATGCTCAGTCAGTGTGAACCATCTTCTAATGGGACTTGTTGCAACAGCTTCCCAACGGTTAGTGGTGCTTCTAGTACACCACCTGATGGTGTTATCACTATAAGAGGGTCCTGTAGCAAATCCTCGTCGCTCGGTGGGCTGTCATCATGAACTCTCTCAAGAATCCTGGCTAGCTATCAACGTGGTGACATCCTGAAAATAAATAGGTGTGCCACGGTCAGTAAGATATACATTGTGAGCTGACTCAAAGAGATAAAAAATAAAACACTTCCAAAATAGTTACAATTAGTGTTTTTATGAACTGAGATGGAAATATGAATTTATGGTCCTGGTGTATGGATACGTCGGTCGCCGCGTCAACACAATACTCCCCAAAATGAAAAACATAATAAAAGAACCTATAAGTATTGATCCATTGGAAAGGTCATAGTCATAGTTCTTCGGTAGAACCCAATCCTCTGATACCAGTTTTTCATGACCCATCCTTCGGGGCCCATGTCGTGACTAGCCCATGCCCTCCTTCACTAGGCAAGGGGTTAGTGACTAGAATCGAACAAGCATATCCTTTAACAGGAAGGAATTCCATTTTAACCTACACAAACACATAATCCATGAACACAACAATAAGAAGCTATGAATTAAACTATTGTAGTAAAAAGGTGTACTGAATTTAAAAGGTTTGAAAGACATTCTCAACTATAAAGTACAAGTAAAAATGAAATGAGAAAACAGATCCTAGATTGTTCACCGTGTATCCTACTTGAATGGTTGGTACATATCGTCTCCACAGAACTCCACGTCTTCTAGACTCCCCCGTGTACCGCATGGTCCTGGATCCCTCATGTCTCATCCTAGCTGAACATTTTCTGCACAAGAAACAACAATGAGCAGGTGAAGCCCATGTAGGGGTGAGAATAACAATACTCAGTAGGAACCGCGAGACCCCCGAGGGTATTCCAGAGATAAATAATGGAATAATAGCAATGAAAGACCTCAATCGCAAGCACAAATCAATAGTCAACTCACACCTAGTATACAACTCACAGTTCAAGAATATAGATGATTATTCATAAGCTATATCATCTTCTTCCATTAGAAGTTCCACAATTGATCCAAAATAACTTGTCATACTATCGGTCCACTCTTTGATAAAAGAAATTGTTCCAAAATGGGACACTATAAGGAGGGTTCTCATCGGGTCATGCTACTACTAATTCAAAATGGATGTCTAGATGATAATACTCATAGGGTTGATACAATGGTGATCCACACAGGGTCGTTATGATGCAGATCCACACAGGGGTGCTATGATGCTGATCCACATAGGGTCTCTATGATGATGATGCACATAGTGTCTCTATGATGCTGATCAACATAGGATTTCTAGTGCTGTGGTAGGGATGATAATCCATATATCTAGATCATCCCACTTAGGAGTTTTTGATCTTGACCCGCATTGGTTACTCTTCTTCTTCATGTCACATCCTGCTACATGATTCCCACTCATAACATACCTAATTATATGAGAACCTCTCCTCAATCCAGCAGTCATATGTCAACCAGAATTAAGACCCACAAAAATTATATTGACGGATCTCCCCATCATAGGTGTCCCAACGTGATAGACGACACGTCGTTTGGATGCCCGGTCTGTGAGATATGAGAACTTTGGTAAAAAGTTCCTAGTTGGATTTGAGTCTAATCGAACCCATAATGCACATAAAACTCTATCAAAACTCACATATATTATCTTCAAATGACCTCCTTTTCCCAATGGTCCGTGTACCACAAATGGCGTGTCGATCGGTTGCACAGTCTCATAGTTACATCCATTTCTGTGAAACTTGAGTGATCGCACCTCATTCCATCCTGGCTCGGTCAGCCCCCTCCGGAATAATCCAAACGGTCCGCTTCCAAAAATTGGTACCAACTCCACTAACCGTATGTCCAAAAGACAGTTGGTTCTTCAGTTACGTGTGTTTATTTATTCAGGGACTGGTAGGGTTGGGGCATGGTCTGACTTTGTCTGACCAACCTGACACAATGGTTCCCAAGGTCAACCTGACACTGCCCATGTCTAGCCCATTCTAGGTTAGCCCGAATTACTTGGGCCAACCCATCAAAGTCGGACCAGTTTGATTCACGGGCAGGGGTCGTGGTTGGCTAAGCCTGTCGGGTGTGGCTCAGCCCTCCCATCATGGCCCGCTGGGCCACAGGTCTAGCCCGACCTATTGGGTGGGTCTGGCCTGCTAGGCGGGTCCGTCCTGCTAGTTCGGACTACTTCTGACTCGAACCCACGGGCCTCGTGATTACATGTTCATTTTGCCAGCTAGTTGGGTGTTGCACCACCACATGAATGGTTTGATGTTTGGCCGACCTGGTTCCACCAATGCGGCGTGGCATGGGGTCATGTCACTCAATCCTGTCATGGCCTGCAGTCCATAACTGCTCCATGATTCCCCCCTACCATGGATCGCTGGCTGTTGCTGGTTCCCACTGCCTGCTACGGCCAAACATGTCCCGCCCATCTGAGTCAAGTCGGCCGCATTTGGCCACCGTGGCACACCGTCGTGTGCCTAATTTCACCACTGGTGGCTGGTTTCGGTGGGTCTCCGCCAACCACCACCGACCACCACAGATATAGGGGGATGGAGATTTCAACTATGGGACAACAGATGTGCTTCGGTGTCCGTTCTTTGTGTCTTATGCACCAAGGGCTCTCCTATAATGTCCCTTTTAAAGAGTTACCTACTATTTTGCGGAGCAATTAATCTATGGAAAATGTCCCCGAATAACAGAGCCTGATTGAAGAGTCATAGGGTCTGGGCCTTGATCATTTAGAACACACACTACTTGTTAATTTGATAGAAAGTGGAATAGAATTTAATTCATCAATGACAACTTCAAAATAAATCCCCTACCTGGATGAGACATTCACTGGTGATAGTCGACGAATCCTTCATCGTCTTTATCGTCAGTTCTTGATTTGGTGGCACTCATCACCAATCGCTGATATAGGTCTCGTCCTCCAAGCGGTTGGCGTCATGGTACTTTTCCACAGTTTTGTCTCTTGATGAAGTCATGCCAACACTCCACCACAAGCTCCATATAAATAGTATAGGGGGAGGTTGAGTAACACACGTTGAATTAATGGTTTTAATTTAATTAATGAAACATGAAAATTTAAATGGTGTAGTTACATGAATAAATGAGAGTCAAGACCTTTAACGACTTGACGAGTCTTTGGTCATTCCACCCACCCTTATCCGCTGGAGAAAATGATATAAAATAACATAACAAAACATGTTCATTTATTAACCTTTCAAATGTCTATAAAATTAATTTTTCACTCGACCTACTATGGTCAATGTAAAACCTCCTGTAAGAGAATCCTGGTGGTTTAGATTTTAATGGTGCCTTCGGAATTTTAATTTGATCAATAGTTTAAAAGATAGAAAACACCACATATGTGTTTACTGAATGTACCTTAAAAATGTGCCAAAATTCATTCCGGGCACACTGGGCCTTGGTATCACACGCTGTCAAATTTTATAGACTCGTAATAATCCATATAACATTAAAAAACCATAAATGGAAAATAAAGGTCTTTATAGTAATATCATGTAAATATAAAAAACTCATATATTTGATACTATTGTTTCGTGAACCAACTCAAATTTCATGGTAAATTAATACATGATTATACTTTGACTTGGCCCATAGGAAATTCTCAATCACCATGGGATTGAAAGTAGCACCTAACATAAATAAAAAGTAATAGGGGACACTTTTTAGATGAGGAAAAACATACAAGATAGAATAGATTATGAAAAATCAATACACATCCAGTGCTGGAAGTATTCAAATGATTAATCGCCTGAACATTGATCCACCAATAGATAATTGAGGGCGAGGAAGATCATAGAGAAATATCTAGAATAACAATAGGTCAAATTGAGGTTTATATCCACAATAAACAAGATGATTAATAACTATATATGATAGTGATAGAATAAGGAATATGTTATTATAAATGAGATAATTTTATATTCTCAAAGGTAGATCAAACACATGCATGGGTATATTGATATATGAAGAGAAGAATTGGATTTTTGACATCCACTTTTCGGTGACTCGAAATGAAAATTGAAATTATTATATTATAATTTGTATTTTTATAAGTTAAAACTATGTTTTCATGATTTTATATTAAATATTTTGGAGGTTGAAAATTTTATTCATGTGGTTTTCTAGGTTAGGGAACATGGATTGTATTAATCATATCTCTAACCGTGTACCCTCACTAGGCTTATGGAACATCTTTATGGTGTTTATATACAGTCTGAAAAACCATACTCAAATCATGTATAGAACCACTTTCTCTAGCCACCTGATTGGGAGGAAAGGCTACATAGGTTTCTCTAATTGTGTGCCACCCTCGAGTGCCTCATAACAGAGAAATGTTTTTGTGGGTTTAACAACCAAATTTAACCAAACCGTGCACCAACTATGCATAGCCCCACTGCCTTAATTTTATTCAAAAAAAATTAAAATATCCCAACACACTTGATTAAAAATAATGATAATAATGGATTATAAGAACATGAAATATGGTTGTTGGGTTCAATACATCATCATCCATGCATATGTGTTCCATAATACATCCTTCTTCATATCATAAAAACCAATTGGATAAAATATGTGTTTCATACCATTTTCATATGGTATTAGATAAAATGATACCAAAAGTGGATTACTTGATACCAAAAGTTTAGTCACCAAAAATAATATTATATTAAAAACATTAAATGTTCAATCATGAAACAAAACTATATATGAGGAAAAATATATTAGAGTTAATGTGTAAAAAATCCAAGTGAATCTAACAAGTGTCTTTTGAAAATAAAATTATATATTTGAGGAAATAATAAGATATGTATCCTTCTATAAAAATAAATTTTGAGAAATAATAATAAATCATTTTGAAAATAATTATTTTGAATAAAATAAAAATAATCAATATTTTAAAAAGGAATATTATTTTCAAAAAATTAATTGATTTTTTTTAATACATGTATTTTTTAAAAAAAACTTTTTCAATACTAGATACTATAAATTAACACAATGTAGTGTGGGTGATAAAATACACAATCGTGAGAGGAAAACCAAGGTTTTTGTTGTAAAATATGTATATTGAAACACACATTATTAAAAATAGTGAAAAATATTCTATTCATAAATAATTAATGATAAATTTGAATGTAATTGAAAATACAAAATAAATGGATTCAAAATAATAAATGGAAAAATTGGTGGGAATATTAAATGTTTATTTGGAATACAAGATCTCACTTGGAGAGAATGATATTTTATATTAATATCATAATTTTCATTAAAAAATAAATACAAAAATTTTATTTAATATAAATAAATGAATAAATGAATTATAATTTATTCATATAATAAAAAAAATTATAAAACCAATATATAAAATAATTATTATAAAACAATAAAATAATTATAGCCGATAAGAAAACACATATTAGTAACCCAATATTTGAATTTGAAGATAGGGTTAGGAAATATAATTGTAAATTGCCATAAAATAAAGATTATGTAAATAATAATTCAATCATAGTGAGTAATATTCCCTACAAATAATGATAACATTTATTAGAAATATAACATAGGGAATGAGATATTGAGTGATACAAATCTATTAAACTCACTCTCATCATCATAGTAAGTGCATTAATTTGAGGAATCATTAATATTAACATCTTAATATCCTTATTAATAACATTATTAAAAAAAATTCCATTTATAACATCAATTATAACCAATATTAGAAATTACCTTTTATATTTAATGTTTTATTTTAATATCATATGTTTCAATTGTAATGAATCTATTTTACAACAGTTATATTAGACAACTTTTATTGATAATAATTTCAACATTATTATATAAGAAAATATATTTCAAACATTTTTTATAATTATATATGATTCCCCATGTTCATTTGATTGGAATAATTGTCATTTTTTGTGATAATGTAATTCATGAGGAGCTAGATACTTGTAATATTTTACAAAAAAATGATTTTATGTTAGTAAAATATTTAATATTATTATAAAAAATACCAATAAAAACATTATTTACATATTAATTCCATATTTAGTATTTAATTACATTCTTTAAATAATCTGAGTAGTGTGATGGTGAAAAACAAATTACATAATTCTATAGAGGTAGTATTCATCATGTACACACAAACAAAGTTTGGGTTTTTCATAAAAAAGAAATTATAAAATGGTTTATCTTTACAGAATAATAAAAAAAATTTAATTAAACTCTTTTTATTAACTTCCCAAATTATCTCGATATGAGAGGCTGAGAAGATAAATGAATCATGTCACTCTTTGTAAATTGTTGTTCAAAAATACACACAGATGGTGTTTTTATTTTTTTTATTGGGAAAAGGAAAAGGTGGATGCGGATTATTTCAACAACATAATATAATTCAGAAAAAAAAATATGGATTTAATTATATATTAATGTAAATATTGTTTATAAATTATATATAGAATTTTAAATAGGTTTTATATCGATAATTACCCACATTTAATGATTAAGTCTTCTCTTAGAGGACTTCTTGGAAATGTGTGAACCAAACCCAATTACGTGCGACTAGAGGAATATAGTTATTTGAAGAGTATTATAAAGAATATCAATGTATATAATTTCATGATAAAATAGAATGTTTAGAGTTTCTTTGAATGGGTGGTGTAAGGTCCCTTTTATATGTTTGGGGAATGTCATTTTTTTAAATATATCTTCTTAATATAAACAGAACACATTCTTTACATGGAAACTAGATTCAAAAGAATATTATAATGTATAATAGGTATGGGTTAATCAAGATAAAATATGAAAATTATTTATAACCAATTAATATTAATTAAAATTTAATTATTTAATTGTAAGACCCTGAAATTTTGGTTGAATAACATTATGTTCTATAGTGCATATAACACACAACACTGATATTAAAAAAATCATGAAATATATTTAATTAAATATGGCCATTATATCCATACTGTTAAAATAGTGGGTATGAATAAGAAATTTTATTTAATATATATATATATATATATATATATAATGGTTATACTCTATAAATATTAATTGGTTAATTTTTAGGGAAAAATCAATTTTTGGAGAAGTTATAATATATTTTAAATATAGATTTCATTCAAAAATAATTTTTATTTCATTCTTTGAGAACATTTTATAATAAATTTTTATCCCTTAAAGAAAATTAATATTATAAAATGAAATTCATTTTTTAAATCACTATGTAAAATTTATCTTATTGTTAATTTTCATTGTTTTTTTTGAAAAGAATGATTTTTCGAGGAAAAAAAATATGGATTTTTATTGAAAACTGTATTTTTATTTCAATAATTCAAAATTTGAATTCTTTTATAATGATTTTAAAAGTAAAATTACCTCCTTTAGCATATTTATAATACAATTATTTCATTTTAGTAAATTGTATGGTTGAAATTTACATAAAAATAATATTGGACATTATAATGAATTATTCATAAAAAATATCGTTAGTTCATCATTTTTATATTAAAATAATTTACACAAAATTCATGAAATTTAATCATTAAAAATAGATTAAATATTTGGAAAAAATATTTCCAAATTTTTTGCATATGTACCTTTTATTTTTATTCAATAGAAATATTAACCGTAGTAAATTCTCATTTCCACAATAAAGGTGGAATGGGATAATTAGGGTTAAAACATATGTGATATGGGAAAATAATCAATACAAAAAATTATATTTATTTAATTTTAAGTTATATATTCAACTCAAGTCATACCAAATTCTAATATATTCTATTTATGTTCCATTTTCCTTTGATAATGACGTTTATATAACTTTCAGTAATGAAAATTCCCAAATTTCATTCTATTCATTATCCAAATCTATTTTTTTTATTTTACAATAAAACCACTTTATTGATGAGTGGGACCACAAAAAATGGACCATATATAACATACATAATAACTTTTCTGATAATATACCACTAGTAACAACACACTTTTCAACACCACTACTAATAAAAAATTTAAATAACAAAATCAGAACCTCCAAAAACATCTGTTCCACACCCCCAATAGTGATAGAGTTCCATGTTCAAAATTCAAATTAAATAATTGGTTTAAAATCTCCAAAACAATCATTAATTAATCCATTTTATCCATCATAATCCATGAAACATGTTACACATTTTTCCATCGACATTTGAAATGACAGGCAACCATGCCTTCATCGATGACGACCCAAACCAGAGCTAAAAGAGAGAAAATAATCATTGACCAGATGAAACCACCTAATAATTTTCTTACAAATGGTCACCCCTCAAAAAAATCGGTGTCTAAAATAATAAATTGGTCGGTCATAAATAGGACATTCCTACATGAACCCACCAACAACTTGAATATAACATCCCAAAGCTTCCTTGCATACAACCACATGTGGACGACTAGAAAATGGAGTAGTGGTTTTTAAATAAGATGTATAGTGGCAAGCAGTAGGGGCATAGTTGGGAGAATACCCTTTAAAGTAATTGTTTCATTCAAGATATTAAAAAAAATCTGATCTTCTAAACCAAAACTACATCATTAGAAATCTCTCTTTTGAATAGTTCCATCCATTGAAAACAGTCCAACTTCATAGAGAACCAGTGTATCCACCATAAACCAAATAAACCAAAATCCACAAAAATCTATCAATAGAAATATTAAGTACTGAAATCTTGATACAATGTTACTACAACTAGGAATAAACTACATATAAAATACTCATTGTAAATAATTAAATCAAAATAAAAATAACATTCGAAGGAGGAACTCCACCTAACTAAGAAGCTCATCTTTCCATAACTCTCACCACCACAGTCCAACCAGAAAAACCAATGGACCCCACCTATATAGGTTCCTTTTTATTTGATCATGAATTCATATTTGGGGCGAGATAGAGTATGAAAGAGGAAAACTCCATTGATATATAACCAAATAGATCTAAATGGATGATTACCAGACCAAGAGACTTGAATGCCCTCCCTCTATTTCCTACCACCATGAAAACTCAAGTGGTACGTATAATAATAATTCTTAGAAAATAATGGTGTCAAACATGGTATTATATACTAAAATATCAGAGGACATTGTCCCATGATATCAGGCACCAGAACAAGGGAAAACCTAGAGATTCCAAAAAAAATGAACAACAGGGTTGGAGGCTAACATAGAAATAGAGAATAAAAACAGAAAAAAGTAAAAATGGATAACTAGGATAAGAAGAGGTTACCAATCATGAAAAATAAGTTCCTCTAAAATCCTAGTAGGTAAGAATATTTTTTCTGATAGTAAAAGGAAGATTTATGTGAATGTGGTCCAATTGGCCACCAAAATGTCATTATCTTGAATTTGATATCAATAATATTTTATCAGAGGGTCAAACATTGGTCATGTTCATTAATTAATATTTATTTTAATGAAAATTAATTAAAATTATTATAGTAATTTATTTTTAATTATTTGTGAATTAATAATTACTCTAAATATTTACACAATGGGGACACCATATTTATTCAATTAATAGAAAAAAAGTAATAAATGATTTTAAAAATATTATAATTATTTTAATTTGAAAAACTTATTATGGACCACAAATTTCATATATAGTTATTACATATAATGAATTTTCATAGGCTTTTCTTCAAATTGTATATTTTTTTTATTTCAATAAAAATAAAATAAAATGAATAGTTTCAATGTTTTCATTATTAATATTCTATAGAAAAAATATATTACTAAATTATTTAAAAATATGAAAATTATTTCATGTGGAAAATTAGGATAATATATATATATATTTTCTATTTATCCATTTATGAATCAATAGATATATTATAAGTAAAATTATAACCCATTATGGGAGAAAAAATTGTTACTGTGGGTAGGGTTGGAATTGCTTAACTGATAAGCACCAATCACATATTAACACATTTTCTGCAATCTAGATCAATTAAAACATAATCAAAATCCCTCCAAGTCATCATTATTCACATTATTTACATTTTTGTATTCCCAAAAGATGAATCCTAGGACCCATATATGGATATCTAAAGGGTTCTTCTAAAGAAGAAGTATCCATCTTAATTGATCAGCATCACTTTACTTATTAATTTATTTCATCTCATTTTGTGGAATGTACCATTAGTAAATATCATCAGTATCATAAATATAGTGAAATTTTATTATAAATATGAATCCTTTATTAACTATCCTCATTCCCATCAAATGGGAAGTGAATATATTACTTGGGTGTATGTAAATATTACCATATCCACAAAGTGATACAATTAATTTTTACATCACCATATTTTATGGATGGGTGTGATGATGGGAATTATATTTATATGTAATATTTATAATATAATTTTTCATATAATATAGTAATAAAATATCTTCCTTAATCCTTTCTAATATGTTGGAAAACAACAATACGTATCGTAAATATAGGTTTTTTAACACCTCTACATTGTGATGTGATTGGGTTTTCATTTTCTATTTATTTGGATAGTTATAAGGATAGATTTAGTTAGTATTTTAACATTTAATTATAAAATAATAATTCTATAATGGGTAAATATTATTTACCTTTTTTATTTCATTCTTTCTGATAATAAAAATAATGGCATTGTGTATATATGCCTTACTCTCCTTAAACAGTGAAATACACACACACACAAACACACACACACACAAACACACACACACACAAATATATATATATATATATATTATTGATGAACATATATAACAATTTTTATCTATAAATAATTAATTAAAGTATGGAAATTAAGGAAATGTGGTCAAAATAAAAATATTGGAACAGGTGAACTGGAATACTCCTGATGAACGAAATAGTTAACTCCTCAAAAGTGTGATTTTAATAGAGTTTTTGATAAATTTGTATTGAAATGTTATAAAGGGATGGTATATGATATAATAATTTTTGAAAATGTTATTTTATATAGAATATTAAATATTATATTTATTAAACTAAATTTTAGAGTAAATTCCATGCATGAAAAACCAAAGGTAACGATTTATCATCTAAATTTTTTGTCTTTTAGATATAAGTTATTTCATACACATATCATATTATACATGTGGTATATACATAACTTTAAATTTTTATATAATTTTTATACATATTAAAATGATATATAATGTTTTAATTTGATTTATTCACTAATTTATCTTATAATTCAATTTTACCAAGTCAGTTAGTGTTTTTTTACAATCTTATTATTCTTCAATATTATTTATGATTAATTGTTTAATAAAAATAAATTGTATAATAAATTTATGAATATCATTAAATTTTAATCTCTTCTAGTCATTTCATGATAATACATATTTTCCTTTAATTTTCCTCTCTCTCTATGTACACATGATACTGAAAGAATATTTTTACAGAAAACCCCATTTTCTTTCTCTCTTTGGTCGAAGATCATTTTTCATCAATATTCATGTTTTGAGAAAAAAAGTATAGATTGTTTATAATATATTAATATTATTCTCTAAAGTCATTTTTACCCATGAATAATTTTTTATATAATAGTTTAAAATGAATCTTCTTCTAATTTTTTGATAGAGGTACTTTTTAACTTTTACGAATGTGTGAAAGTAATTTTTTTTATTTTAATATATATTTATTGAATGGAATTATTTATCATCATTAATGCCTACTTTTTTGAATCTTTCCATATATGTTTTCATTATTTTATAATATAAATTTTTTTCTGAATTATTTGGGATTTGATTTTGGTTTTTAATATGTTATTTCATGTTAAAAAATATATTATTATCCGGAAATGTTCCATGTTTTATTTAAAAAAGTTTCAATATAAAATGATAACATTTTTACTTTCTAACTTTTAATGCGGATATATAACAATTATGTTACCATTATTATGTTTTTGGTGGGCTTTAATTATGAGGAAAAAAGTTTATAAAAATTGATCTTTTACATGTGTTATTAAATAATGAAACGATGGATTGTTTATGAAACTTGTTTCCTTTCCATGGGTTATGTTATAATGAAATGTTTATGAAAACCATTTACCTTTAATGGGTTATGTTATGATGAAATTGAAATGTTCTTTTGGCACAATTTTTTATGATATTTATTCTGTGATGTATTTTTATGAATTATAAAACCCTTCAATAAATTGAGTAAAGATAGATATATCATAAGATAAACATGACTGGTATTGGGAGTGAAACCAGTTCAGTATAAAAATTTGTCAAATTTGATAGTTTTTGGAGTTATACATGATTACAATGATGATTTTTGGAGTGAACCCAATACATTATTATTATCAGGGAACTGATCATGGACAACTATATAAATTATTTTTTATGTTGCTGTGTATGCCAAAAAATTATGTCTTATCCGAATTTTCTATTATCATGGCTAATGTTCATAAATTCGTTAATTATTCTTGTCTGATAATCTGCCATGATTTTTTCGATGAGCAATTATTACCATTAATCATAAATAGTTTATATTTACTTAATGTATTCGTATTTTCTAATACCCTTATTCTCCTAATACTATTATGTGATCATTTATATCTATTTTTTTAATACTAATAATATGATATCACATAATCTTATATTTCACTTATAGAGGTTATAGAGAATTATTTTGTGTATGATATTTCTAATAAGGGTATTTGTTATGAAAAAAATAATAACATATTCTTTTGAATCTTTATTTATGTTTCTAAGCTTCCAAATATATTAGTCTTATACAATTCTGGGGTGGATCATTATTTTAGGTATTGAATATAAATCTAAAATAATTAAACATGTATATAAGAGAAGTATTTATCTCTATAGTTTATATTTATTTAATATTTATCTAATCATTATAGATTAGGATGATATAAAAATTATGAAAACATAGATTATTAGTCCATGAATATGACAACATCATAATGATTTAGTATGTAAAAGATTATGTGATTTTTCTAGAAAAACATCTTTATACTACATGTGTATTTTGCTTTGGAAAGAAAGCATTTTTTGTAATAACCCCAACAAAGAGTTGGTTATTTATATCTCAACCATCATTCAACTACACAGTGAGTGTCCCCTTACTATGCACCTATTTTTACATTCGTGAATTAAATTCTTGGGATAATAAACATTTTATTTTTGAACCATTATAACAAATTTGAATATATAATGGCCATTGATGACCTAAATTAAGCCAAGATATCATAGGTTAAAAAATAAATGTAATTATTTTGAAAACATTGAAATAATTTTAAATTATTCAATAATATGATTATAATTTCATACACTATATGGTTTGATTTTAGTCAATGTAATAACTTGGAGGATTACTATTAATACTGTTGGATAATATAATTATTGATCCAATGATAAACCAAATGAAACAAGAACAAAAATTAAAAACCTTGTGATTCATCCTAATCAGTTATCCAAATATATTATTGATATTCTATAATTGATTGATTTTATTACCACACATAATAATAGAATGAAAAGTTTCAAGAAGACTATAGAGTATATAAGATAAAGAAATCCAATATTTCTAGAATTTGGGTAAAAACACTCATGTGAATATGTCTCAATGGTGTGGAAAGTGTATTTCACTATGTAAATTAATTGTATAGAGAAATTAATTTCCACAAAAAATTAATAGTTCAATGGAGTAAATTTATGTCAATCCTAATGTACCATTTGTAGTTCGATGTATTATGTGTGGTGAATATTGTATAATATTAGCTAACTAATGGATAACCCCTAGACTGAGGAAGTAAATATTAAATTCCAATTAATGAAGTGTGATTATATAAGAGTTTATGAATGTGGATATGAGAATTATGTCATATAAGTGTAATATAAATGTTATTCTGGATGTAGTAATTAAGAATCATGTATGAATTGAACCAAAGTAGATCTTCTAAAAGGATTTGAAAATATATGTTAAATGGAATCAACAACCAAGAAAAAGTGATTTAGGTATATGGTGATAATGATTAATTGGGATAAATAGATGAATGTTATTTATGATAGAAATATAATAGTTTTGGTGACCTTGATATTTGATAGTTATTTGATTAAAAATTGATGATGTATATTGAATTTTTATTCTCATATAATATTATGTAAAAAATGATTTTTAAATAATTTATTTATTCATTCCGTGTTAAATTAATACATATGGATAAAATTATAGGTTTATTGGATTGATGTACTTAATATTCATTTTATGTTTTTAAGTGAAGGAATTTTATAGGGATTTAAAACATTTATCAAGTTATAATAAGTATTATAAATTATTGAATAAATAATATTTTTAGTTGTTATATTATTTTATGTTATGTTAATTATGGTATTATAGAAGGTGTTAAATGGAAAATTTTTATGTTTGAATAATAATTCATTGGATAAAATATTTTTATAAATTTTTATGGACAATCTATGGATTACCTTCCAAGTTAGAAATTATATTTGATTCATAATATTTTGTTTCATTTCACTAAAATATAAGATTTATCATGGTTATTAATGATAGTTTTGAAGATATATCATTGGGCTGAGTTATTGATAATAATTTTGTTTAAT
Source organism: Viscum album (assembly GCA_963277665.1). Classification (NCBI taxonomy): domain Eukaryota; kingdom Viridiplantae; phylum Streptophyta; class Magnoliopsida; order Santalales; family Viscaceae; genus Viscum; species Viscum album. The sequence goes on from OY728165.1 coordinate 2,053,550,964, forward strand.
GTGTTATTTATCATGAAATATTGTCTTGGAAGAAGGAAATTAATTTTTTTTGTATGTAAGATAAAAGGTAAGATATCATCATTCAGTTCAAAAAATATTTAATATTTTGTTTTTTGAGGTTATTATGATATGTAGTAGTTTTTATAAAAAATTATTACTAAATCCTTTCCGATCATTGTATAAATATTTGGTATAATGAGATGTTTTATACACTTTAGATATAATATATAATTTTTAACCATTCATTTCTTATTAATATTTAAATATAGAATGAATATATTAATATCCATTTTTTGTTTTGTGATGATGATTTTATTACTTGAATAAGGAAAAATTAATAATTAATACTAATCATTTGGAGAAATGTATCAGTCTTTTAAAACATTTATTAATGGATAAAGTAATACTTATCAATTAGATATATTTAAATATGATTTTTGTATAAATGGTGATGTAATTCCTTAAATCAGGAAATTTAATCCTGAATGAAAAAAATATCTCCTTAATTTTTCAAAATTCAAAGGTCTTTTCACCTATCACAATGTTATGGATTTGTGGTCATTAACTTTATCTTAATGATGTTTGTTATCACTATATATCAGTCCTTAGGTGTTAGTTTTATGTTTCATGTCTATATTATCATTTATCACAAATGATAACATATTTGGAAACCTAGTTTTGAGTAATTCGTTATGAACTTCATATCTCCCTTTCTTTATTTTTAAGAGGAATATTTAGCAATCCTTTTGACTACATGTTTTTTCCACAAAGTAATATTCAATATCAAACCCTTGATTACTTTTAAAAGAATAATTTTAGAGGAAAATGTATATTAATATGGGATAATGTAACACCACACTATTTTATAATAATGACATTATATTTCATAGTTCAACGGACAGACAACACTGATCTTCAAAGAAGCATGAAATATTATTATTTAACATTGATTGGTAAAACTTACCAACTAATTTTCGAATGTATGAATATTAATTAACCACATTATGATATATATATATATATATATATATTTCCTACTCAATAATAATTCATTTATTAATTCTCTAAAAATTAAAATTAAAATTATTTAATTTTGATATTATGTTTACAAATATATTTTCTTCAATAATGAAGTTTTATTTATTTTTTTGGGAAAATAATTTATTTAAATTTTGAATTTTTTAAAAAATATTATTTGAAAAAAAATAAATTAATTTTTAAATTTAAATTTCAATTCATTTATATGGATTTTCTTAAAATACTTATTTTTGAGTAATATTAACAAAATACTTATTTTTATTTTAAACTATATTTTTATTTCAAGCACATACAAAGATCCATTTTGACAAAAAGAAAATATAAAAGTAAAATTAGATATATTATATTTTTTATAATCCTAATAAGTTCATTTTAATAAATTATATTTTGAGATTTTATATAGAAAAATTTTTATACTGAAAAATTTATTTTTCAAAAAAACTACATTTTAATTGTCTTCAACGCTTTTATCCTAATTTAATTTACACTTCAACATTAAACAGATTCATTAATAATATATTTCACATTTTTATTTAATATTTAAAAATTAGTAAAATTTGTGCCTTTTTATTTTGTTCAATATGAATAGAATAGTTAAATTTTATTACCATAGAAAATGTAAATTGGGTTATTTATTGTTAAAAATAATTATATAAGGCCTAAAAAATAACCCAAAACATTAATTTAGTTTCTTTTATGATATAAATTAGTCCCTTGTAATCCAAAATTAGAATACATGGAATTTGGCGGTCATTTACCCTTTATTGTGGAATTTACATATCATTGGGCAATAGAATTCCTGAAATTCCATTCTCTTGAGTTAAATATTTCTAATTTTTTTTATAAGTGTAAAAAGATTATATGTTTGGTTATAAATATTTTTTTAGAAATGAAAATTATTTATATTCCTTGTATTTATGTATTTATAATTTATATTAATTTAATACCTAAAATAAAATATTACACAATGCTCACATGATATTAATTCAATTTAAAAAATAAATTATTTCAAAACTATTAAAAGTAATGTAATTTTTTAAAAATATACATACACTAGATTGTTTTAAATAATTGTTAAATATTATAAATTTTTTAATGGCTTATTTTCAAATTCCATTTTTATATTTATTTGATTACATGTTATACTTTTTATGTAGTGTAAAAAATAACATTTATAATATTTTATGGAAATAATATTTAATTAAATAATTTAAAAACTAAAAAAATAATGTTATAATTAGGATAATATATGGGAAAATATTTTTCCTTCTTCTATTTGTGATTAAATGGTTACCATATAAATAAAATTATAACCCATTAAGGGTGAATATGTTATTCCTATTGTTAAGGTAAAATGGAATAACTAATGGGATAAATCAATATATAAGATTTAAAACACCATATAAAGCTATAAAAATTATATGGGTTGATTTTATTGGGACCATATACAAAAATTAATTTGAATCTATTAAAATTACAAGGGGGAACCTCCTATGGTCACTTCATCACACCATTTGATCAATATATCTTGACAAGAACTTACCAATTTCCCTCCATAGTTTTCTAGGATCCTTGAGAAGAGATGCAAAAATGTTATTTCAAGGAAGAGGTAATCCCTTTAAACAATCACATATATATTACTACTACATTTTCCTCCTAAAAATCTATGTTATTTTTCTTAATATATAAAATTATATACCCTAAATATAAATTTAATTTATTATGATTATTAAACCACCATTATATATACTCTTTATTATCGAATTGGATGTCAATGTATCACACATTAATACATACAGATTGTCAACCCCGCGTAGTGATAAAATTAATTTCTCATCACGATATTTTCTAGATGGGTGTTATAATGTTCTATGTGTTTATATGTGAAATTTTGGAATTAATTAAGATTATGGAATGAAAATTTCAAACCTAACTTCTTACTATCCATTCTATTGGAAATTTTAATATGGCTCATGAGTATGTGAGGAATACAACTTCCACAAAGTAAAGTGATTTGTTTTTAATTACCATGTTATGTGGATGGTAATATTGACATATTTAATAAATATAAATAATTAATATTATGTAATAATTATTTTATAACAATAAATTATTATTTTGAATTATTTTTCACAACATTTCAAAAAATGAAAACAACGGTCATGAGTACGTAAAACTTATTGTCCCCATAAATGGTGTAATTATTTTTCAATTGGTAACTTTTATGGGAATGTATATATATATATATAAATATATATATAATGAAAATATATTATATTTAAAAAATATTATAATTATAGAGCTATCAGACCCCAGATCAATGTTTTAGGATAGTAACTACTTACCTAGGATAGTCATGATAAATGAAATAGTAAACACCCATAAAAGAAATTTATAAGAGATTATTGATTAATGGATGTTTAAAAGTTATCAATAGATCACATATCATATTATAATTATGTAAATTATTTTTTATACAATTATAATAAATTTTACATTTCATATATTGGTGTTTAGAGTTCTTTTGAAGTAAGTGGAAATCATGGAAAGGGTGTGTCGCGACAAGTTTTCATCGTTGGAAAATTTGTTAAGTCAAGATCATATATATTTTGGTAAGGAATATATAATTATCATTTAAATGATATCTCATGATTAAGATGATGGTCATTAGATATAAATTAACATTTGAAAATACTATTTCTTTGGGATTATAATTCAAATGTTACTAAAGTGGTAATGGTTTTAGGTTAGCATCCTGTTGTTTATCTGGATTGTTTATGACTATGACTCTGATAATGATATATTATGACCTAACAATAAAGAAAACCATTAAAATTTAATTTAATCCATTTATTTAATTATATTACATGTTTTCATTTAATTTTTATCTCCCATGGTACCCAAGTAATCGAAGGAATTTTTTTAATGAAAACCTGATTTTATTTCTGTCTTCAGCCAAAATTATTTTTAATTATATATCCATGTTTTAATGATATGCTTTATATAATTTTTATAATAATTTTATATGATTATTTAACTTAATTAATTCCATTTATTTAATTTTCAAAAAAATGTTTTAAAAGGAATCGTAATGTAATTTTCTGAATAAAGAATTTTTTTTTATTTCTAGAAAACTGTGAAAGAAATGTTTTCCTTTAACATATACAAATTTAATGGAATTTTTTGCTATCATGAATGCTCAATTATTTGAATAATTTATTAAAAAATTTCATACTATTAATATTTGGGAATTTGTTTATTTAAAATATTTTATTTCTATGTAAAATATATATTCTCACTAATAAATTTCCAATTGAACTTTAAAATAATTTTCTATATGAAATAAAATCTGTTGATATTTCTAAATATTTATAAGGGATATCACCCAATTGTACCATCATTATTATTTCAAGGGTTATTTTGTGATTATGATGAATAAAAATTTGTGGAACCTCCTCCTCTAACATGTGATATTCTATGATGAACTTGTGAAGTGTTTATAAAGCACATTTCTTTTCAACTATTAATCTATAAAGAATTCTTCATTAATCCCATTTATTTTTCACAATTTATGATATGTTGTATGATTTTTGGTCTTCTATAAATCTACTATATCATCTTCATTATGTGATTTTTGGACCTTAAATTATATATACCTCCAACTACTTAGGTAATGATATATATCTCATAAGATAAATATTACTAGATTAGGGAGTGAACATAGTTTAGTAAGGGACTTTTTCAACTATGATATTATTTAGTGTAAACCATTATTAATTAGATGGTTTTGGTAGTCAAACTCACCGACTATGATAATCTTGTTAGAGATCCTTCACTACTTGAATATTATTTTCCACTTTTATGTGTTTGGAAAAAAATTATTCCAATGTGATTTTTTTATGGTTCATGTTATTCAATTATTTTGTTATTAATTTATTCTTAAACACTATGATTTATTCCATTAGTAAATATTATGATCTATTAAATGCAGGCTCTTTTTTAAATGATAAGTTCATGTTCCCATTCCCTTATTCTCATATTATAATTGTGCGATCATAAATATATCTACTGTTTACCCTTATTGAGCATCTAATCTCACCCATTCTTGTGTTTTTTCCTCGCTATATAATTATTGATTTTTTGTCTCGTATGAATAAAAATGGATCTACTTATGAATAAATTTTTAGGATACACTTACGAATATGTTATTTATATTCCCATGTTTTCATAGATACTAGATTGTTATGATTTTTACATGGATCATTATGTTATATATTGTATATTCATTTAAATATATTCAATAACATGGTATCAAAATTTTGAATCGCTATATTTACCTTTATATTATACACTTATTCTATTTTTACCGTGGTTATTAGTTTTTACATAAGTAGTTTCATTTTTATGGAATAAAAAAATAGATCTGAGAATATAATTAAGACCCATTGATTACAAATATTAAATCTATTTCAAAAAATTCACTTTATTTGGGTGATAGAAATTAATTTTAATACTATAAATCATAAGGGTAAAAAAATTAGAAAAAACTATATTTTTATGAAAAAATATTATTTTTCGGATACCAAATCAATGTTTTCAATGTCTATTAAGTTAATTTTATTATTATTTTAAAATGTTGTAGTTATTTATTTATATGATTTAAAAAATCCAATCCCAACATGTGAATACTTTATAAATAGAAACAATAAAAAATCAATTTTCATTAAAATAAATATTGTATAAGAATAAAAATGGTAAATATGAGTTTTATAAATTCAACATAGTTTTTAACTGAATAATTTTTCTTTGTAAATATATTTTCAATAATAGAAAACATTTTATATGTTTTGAATTCATACATAGTTTATGATAATATCATAATATCAACTATATTATTCAAAAATGTATTTTTGTAATATTAACCTAAAATGAATCTTTAAGAAAACACCCAGAAATTAATCCTCAAATAATATTGTTATCATATTCTAGAAATGTGCTTCATTTCTTAAAATTTATATTTTAAAATTTATCAGCTATCTATTAAATGATAATAAAAAATATAAAGGAAAATCATTAATATAGTAAATAAATTTTAATATATTAAGTTTATTAATATTATTACATATTGATTTTTAATTAAATGAGTGATACAATATTATTTTGAAATAATAAATAAATTTAGAATCATTTTTTAAAAGTGATCAATTTAATTTATTAGGTAAAGTATTCATCACATAAATAATTGTTCCTTTAAAAGTATCCCTTTTTTACATTTTATATTTTCAATAACATATCAATAATTATTTATCTTATCACCATTACATTTAATCAAAAAAATATTTTAAAATAAAACAATCGTTATTTAAATATGATAATATGTAAAGAATTTAAATATATGTTCTCTTAATAAATTATTTTATCAACTTTTTATTTACATGAAGAATTATGGTTATTGTACGTTTTTATGACTTTTATATGATATTACACAATTTTATTAAGTAATTACAAAAAAAATTTAGTTTTATGTTTCATTCCAAATAATATATTTAATATAATATTTATTTAAATAGAAATTAATATTAAAATCTCAAGGTGTTACATTCTCATTATAACAACCCTAGTCTTTGTGATATATTTAAACAAGATTTGTTACATAAAAATTCACTTTACACAACCAAGAAGTTCAATAGGACTAGTGAATTTTGTGTATAAAAATATAACATAAAAATATAGGACACAAATTACAAAACTTTATTGAAAACATCTTTTACATGACCACAACATTCCTTTTCTACATAGCATTTTAGGGGATAAACTAAGGGCATACATAAGAAAAGGATGCGCTATAAATCCTAATAAGGTAGTTAACAATGAATAACATGATAAAGATAATACATGTTAGTAAATAGAAATATCAATGGATCAATAAATAAACATGATCATAAAGGAATGATAGAGCATGATATTCATAACATGGACATAAGAGAACAACATAAAACACTGAACCATTAACATAAGTGTACCAGGTAAACCCCTGTCCCAACAAGATAGACAATATTCTAATAATGGAATCAGGTAAACCCCCCTCCCAATAAAAATAATCATGATACTAAACACTACTTAATGCATTGGATCACTGTTAGGATGCTCTATTCATGTTCATTTCAATATTATGCTTAAGTGTTCCACATAGATCATATAACATAGATTCATTAAACATCATCATTTGTTACACAATCATGGAATGTAGAATTCATACAAGAATGAATCAATTTTATATGTATGTGTGTATATAGGTGAATACCCTTGATAAAGGAATGGTCATAGTATTCACTACATGACGATATTTCCGTGGAAAATGGTGGTGTTGTTTTGGCAACATAACAACGTCATATAGAAATTCATAAATTGGGAATATAAGAGAGAAAGGGGTCTCTAATAATTTTTAAATGGGGTGCAATGTAAGGGTATCATGAAACATAATATCCCAACATGTTAAATAGAATTTAGATGCATAAAATAGAATAAATTCTCGAATGAAAATGAGAAGAGATAAATCTCTTTCGGAATTTTGAAATAATAATGGGTGGGATTAAAGGATCATAGTGAGGTTTAATGGAATTAAAATTAACATAAGATAATTTATATATCAATTGGGTCGTAAAAAGGTATGTAAGAACATATCCAAAATCAAGAAACTATATACTACAAGGCTTGACATAAAAGAAGATGATGAAGAAAAATTATAGGGGAGATCCCTTATGTAATTTTTGTATAGTAACAGGTGAACATAAAGGACCATATGGGAATTTATGGGAGTGAAAGGTATATATCATAATGTATACATAATTTTAAATGTATGGGTATCATGGAACATCATAACCCAACAAGTTAAAATGTAACATAAGAGGCATAATATAAAAGAGTAGCTTGAATGGAAATGAGATGAGAGAAATCTCAAATGGATTTTCAAAATAGTAATGGCATTGGTATGGGTCCAAATTTGGTTGGATAAATGATACCTCATGTAAATAAAATCATATTAATAGTAATAGAATGATTATATATTAATTAAATTTTAAACATTTTATATTACTATAACAACTTTCAAATAAGATTCTTTAATTTGAAAGGAGGAGAGGAATGTGGGGATCACTTACCTAGATATGTGATCTAAAAGGATTAGAATATGATTCTTGGGAGATTACGGGAACCATGGGAGGACACTATGGAGTTGGGGGAAGTGGTTGGTCGAGCATTAAAGATATTTATTCATGAGGAATGAGTTCTTGTGTATGTTTATATAGGAATGGTGGAAAAGTTCTTTTTCATTTTGGTTTCGGACACAACAAACTAAAATATTGGAAACCATAAATCATCATATTTATTTTTCCCATGGGATCAAGTAAAGTGGAGTGGTACAAATTATTTTATAATATTAAGGATCAAAGATATTAAAATATGTCCCCTTCACATGTGGAGGTTGCTCACACTTTCAAAAGAATTATTTTTAAATCATAAATTATTTTATATGTCTTGGAGGATTCACTAAGGTTTTATAAAATAAATCTAATAAACCTTAAATTTTATTATTATAAATGAAAACATATTTTTTACATTTATAGCAATTATATCATTTTATTACATCACTATTGGGTCATTATTCTATCTTATAAACATTATATATTTATATGGTATTTAATTTCTACGCAAAAAATGTGTCTATCTCAGAAAATTATAAATAATTTATCTTTAGATAATTTTGAAATAATTATTCCAAAAATAATATTCATTTTGTCTATATAATTTTGGAAATATGTTAATTTTAACTTTTAAAATAAAAATGACATCATTTGAAAATATACAAGTTTGATAATAATTGTTTTCAAACCATAATAAAAATTATATTTTACTTTATAAAAATTAAATGATGATTTATATTTTATAAAATTATTTTAATTAATGATATTTTGTTAAAATATTATTAAAATCAAAAATCCATTAATTCTTCTATATATATATATCTTAATTGAATTTGAATATTAACCAAAAATACTATTTGTTCTTTATAATTCATGTGAAAATTAAAAAATAGAATGAAATTATATTCATTATTATCTTAAAAAATAATGCACATAATCATAATGATTGGGTATTTTTATATATTACTTTATTAAACTAGAATACACCATAAGAGTAAGGTATGTGATGGTGGGGCTATCATGGGGTCATTCGGTGAACATAGATTGTGTCGTGATCTCGATGATCTTGAACTTCTCAAATAAACAGTTTCTCTCTTATGTACGTTATTAGATCTCAACTCTAGATTAGTCTAGCTAAAATCCCTGAAATTATCTATTCCTCGAATGTAATGATAAATGGTTTTAATAGGGTATGATCCTTCTAGTTGAGGTCATCAATTCATTTTCATGTGTCAAAAAGAATTTTTTTAAAACCCTATATTAATACAAGTAATGTGATCACTGCTCAATGGAAATGTTATCAAAGATAAGGATACTTTACTATAATTAAAATACAATTGTATATAATAAAACAAAATTAGTTCAAGTGTTTTCAGATTCATAATACATTTAATTGAAATAATTTGAAGTTTATTTATAAATCTTCGGTTCATTACAACCATCCCTCCTTAAAAAAATTTACCCTCAAGATTTTCATTTCACACATTAGAACAAATAAGGGTATCTCTGCCTCATCTCTTCCTCTCATTCTAAGAATTCCTCTTAAAACATGTGGTTTTTCCATAACACTATAATGAGGGGAATTTATTTATTTCATAGAAATTTTTCTCTATGGTCTAGGATTTTCACTGACTTATTTTCACAAGAGAGTTCATTCTCCAATGGTATAACCTATAGATTGAGTATATTTTATTGGTCTTGTATTTACTTCTTCTAGAGTGATATATGGAATACATCATTGAATTAATACATATTCTATTGGATTTCTAATCAATTTTCTACTTCTCTAATGTGATCAAGGATCTAAAAAGGGTTGATGTACCGTAGACTAAGCTTTACCTTATTCCCAAATATCATCAATTTATTCCGTGGAGATATCTGGAGGAATACCATGTCTCCAAAAAAATATCTATGTCTTGTTTGAAATTGTCAGCATATATCCTTGGATGACTTTGAGTAGCTTTGAAGTGTTGTTGGATAGTCTTATACTTCTCCACCATTTCATCTAACATTTTTAGATTGAAAAGTTTTCATTACCTAATGTCATCACTACATTTTTGTGCTCTACACCTCTTCTAATAAAGGGTTCCATAAGTATTCATTTTGATGCTTGAGAGAAAACATTTTTTTGTAATATAAATCCACCAATGGAAGATACAAGTCCCATTCTCTTTTCAACTCCATTGTGTAAGCTTTTTATATGTCCTACAATTTATGGATATTCTCATCAGATTGCCCATCAGTTTGAGGTTCATAGGTGGTGATGAAGTTCTACTAATTGTTCACAGCATATTGGAACCTCCTCCATAACATAGAGGTGATGTTTGGATCTCAATTATAAAAAATCAATAGTGTTACTCCATGAATACATACCACTTCTTTGATGAATATCTATTACAATTGATCTAATGAGAAAAACTCTTTAATTGCAATGTTAAGTGAAGTATTTGTAAGATGATACACAAAAACCTAGGGAGTAATTTTTCCTCTGGTTTTCTTCAGAATTCTTGTGAAAATTTCCATGGTTATGTTTTCTCATTTCCAAGTTGGTATGGTTAATAGTTGCATCATCCCTTTAGACATTTTCCTCTCAGCCATTAGATGATTATATACCAAGCATTTTTATTTGAATTTAGATATATTCTTCTTCATTTTATTCCACCAATAGTGATCACAGAGATCTAAACGCATCTTCATGTTTCCTAGGTTACTGGAGAAATTGAAACTATGTGCATCATAAAAAATTTCTTACTTTATCATTGGATTTGATTGAACACATTGCATTGACCAAAATCTCATAATTCCTTCTTCATTAAAATTGATGTCCATTTATTTACCTTTTTTTTATATTTTCCACTTTCATCTAAATTCCCACATCATATTTTTTAGCATCCTTTGCCATTTACAAAAGATATTGTAAAGTAATATTTTGAGAAAAAGTTGATTATTTTCCCTTCATTATGATTCCCATGTCAATATTCATCAAATCTAAGAATATTGTATCCTTTCTATTAAACTAAATGATAGAATTTATAGGTCATTCTACTTAGAGAATCTTACCCCTTATTCTCTTTCCCTTGATGGCAATGGATTGATTAGTCCTAATCATTGATGATATCTGACCATATTCATTGGTGAATATTCATCTCATTCTATGTGAATATATATTTGAGACTTTATGTATATGTATATATTTCTAACTTTTCCCCAAATAGATTATGTTTCCATATTTTCAATGCCCAGACCACCATTGGAAATAGTATATCATGTGTGGGATAGTTTTTCTCATGAATTTTTAACTACCTTAAAGACAATAGAATGACTTTTTCATTCTGCATCAACAAAAATCACAGGACCTATTTCGAAGCATCACTAAAGATTACAAAAATCTCCCCACTTGTGTGTAGTATGAGAATATGGGAAGTGATAAGACTCTTCATCATCTCCATAAAAATTTCATCACATTCATTATTGCAAGAAAACTTGAATCCCTTTAGATTTATCTTGGAATTATTGTTTGTAAATCAGGATAAATTTATCACAAATCGACAATAATTTCCAGCTACCCCCTGGATGCTATGGATATAATTAATGGATTTCAGTCTAAATAATCTATTAATTACTTGTTTGGGAATGATACTCAAATATCCCATTGCTATTGATGATATTCCCAATGAATGATACTTCTTTAACTATAACTCACACTGTATACACTTTTCATAGAGCTTCTCCTTTCGAAAAAACAATAGTACAGTGCATAGTTCATCCTCATGTTCCTCCTTGGTTTTGGTGTATATTAGAATATTGTCTATAAAGACTACTAATTTTTTTGAGGTAATCTATAATGAATTCATTCATCAAGTCCATGATGATTTCAAGGGAATTCGTGATTTCAGAATGCATTATTATTGATTCAAAGTGCTCGTACCACGTATGAGAAGCGGTTTTGGAGATATCCACCATATTCACACTTACTTGGTAATATCCTGACTGCAGATCCACCAAGCAGATGTATAGTTCTCTACATAATAAATCAAACAAGTCATCAATTCATGGTAAATGATACTTGTTCTTTATCTTGATTTTGTTAAGCTCGTGATAATTAATACAAAGGAACATTGACTAATCCTTCTTCTTGACGAGGAGGACTGGTGCACCCCTTAGTGAAGCACTTGGGCATAGTAACCCTTTATCCATATTCTCTTGTATTTGTTTTTTAGCTCCTATAACTACACAACATCTATTTTATATAGATTCTGGGATATTAGAAACACCCTAGGTATACAGTCAATCAATAATCCAACATCTCTTCTAAGAGTAATACTTGGGAATTATTTTGGAAAAACATCAACAAATTCCCCCACAATATGCATGTTGTTGAGGATGGTATATTCCATAGACTAAGTAATTTGAGAATGATATGAATTCTCATAGAGTACTAATATCCAAGAATGTGGTTATGGTGATGAATAAGATTCATTCCCCTCCATTCACTTTTATATAATCGGGGGTCGATTCACCAAATGGAGTTTGATTTCCCCCTCAGAGAAATTTATGTTGGCTCTATATAGGGAAATCCAATCTAGTCCAATAATTGGATAAAAGTACACCAGAGGATTTATGATGGAGATCGATTGAAAGTTAAATCCACAAATTATGACATGAGAGGAGTTACATACATATGATACAATTGTTTCTACATTTTTAATTTTCACTAACATCTCTACTTATATTCTTTATAGTGGTGTTTGGATTATTATACAATAATTTTGGTATATAAATGAACATGTTGATCTATGGATGATAACCCTAGCTTTCAGTTTTTTATTTTGGTTCTACATTATCAACTATAGACGTAGGGTTGAGTATATTAAAAAATTAAACACATAAAATGAAATATTAATGAAATTAAATGGATAACTTATAAATTAAAGTTATCTCTTTAACTTATGAATTTCTTGGCTTCTATTAATTTTATCAATGATATATTTCTTAAAAATATTCTTATGGTATTTCTTGTTCCTTTAATAGTTCTTTACACTATGCTTATGAATTTACCAAATCATATCCCCCTAGAGTGTCAATCCAAGAGTGTATAAAGTCATATTTTCATGCACCATTTTCTATTCGAGTCCATATCAATGTATTGTTTTCTGGTTTTACCCCTTGATACATCTATTACAGAGCTTCTGCTACTTGATTTTATCCAGATAGGTATGTATATTCATAATAAATTATTTATTCTATACTCACCAAAATTTAGGTTTTATTTCATTTACTTAGTAATATCGGTAAGGCATTAACTTGAGTTTTTTAATTAAAACACCATTAGTAAATAAACCTATCCTCTGATTCGAACTATGAAGACCCTTGTCATAAATAAAAATTTAAACACAACTTATTACATAAACTTGATCTTAATACAACTTGGAATATTTATAATTATACTATTTTAGGGATTAGAAACATTACATAGCAAAATAGAACGTGAAATAAATTCCTTCATTGGTAACTTATTTTACATGACAAAAACATTCATTCATATATATAATTTCATGGGATAACCTGAGGATGTACTTAAGAACAAGGCGAGATATAAATCCCAATAAGGGGGTAAAAATAAATATCAAGAATAATAAAATCCAGCTTATTAAATAGGAATATAAATGGATCAAAAAATAAAAATTATCATAAAGGAATGATATAACATGATATTCATAAAATGGAAATGTGGAAACAACTTAAAAAATTGAATCATTGACATATAAGAATCAAGTAAACTCCAATCCAAAAAAGATAGAAAAAAGTCCTATAAATGAATAACGTAATCCTTTATCCCTACATGACTTATCCTAATAAAAAATATTTCCTAAATCCATGGGGCTCTATCAGGGCGCACCCTTCATAAACATTTCAATCTTATGCTTATGTGTGCCACATAGATCATATAACATGGATTCATTCAACATCAAAATGTCTTCCATGATCAAGAAATGGTAATTCATAAATGTAAGTCACCATTCTATAAGTGTGTTTTCATAATTTTAAATACCCTTGACCAAGTAATGGGTATGGTATACACTACAAGATAATTTGGGTATAGAAAGTCGTGATAATATATTGGCAGCATAACAACATCATACAAGAAATTTATAAATAGTGTTGATGAGAGAGAAAGGGTTATCCCATCATATATAAATAGAGTTTAAAATATGTTTATCATGGAACATTATATCCCCCCATGTGAAATAAAATTTATATTCATAAAATAAAATAAATACTTGAATGATAATGATAAGAGACAAATCGCTTAAAGAATATAGGCATAGTAATCGAAGGGTTTTAAGGATCACATGGGGATTAATGGGATTGAAAGGAATATCACATCATGTAATCATCAAATGGAAATTATGTATATATTTAATAAAATATCCCAAATCAAGATAATTGGATTTAAGTGTCATGACATAAAAGAGTTTCTTGAAGAAAAATGAGAGTGGAAGACCCCTTACGGAATTTTGACATGTTAATTAGTATACATAAAGGATCATAAGATTTTAAGGAGAGTGAAAGGAAGATATCAACACATAAAAACAATTTACAGTATGGTGATCAAGGAACATCATAACCCATTAGATAAAATACTATGTTTGAAATCATAATATAAAAGAGTATCTTTAATGGAATTGAGAAGAGAGAAATCCCTTTCGAAATTTGAGCATAGTAACGGTATAGGTATGGATCAAAATGGGGGTGTAAAAAAGGTATCTCATTGAAATAACTTAAAATGGATAGAAATTGAATGATTATAAATTAATTATATCATAACCATTTGAAATTACACGATGTAATTTCAAATTAAATGCTTGAATTTGGACGGATGAGAGGATTGTGAGGATCTTTTACTTGGATCTGACATCCCAATGGTTTGGGAGGGGATTCATGAGAGCATGTGGCATCCATGAGAGGAATATATTAAGTATGGAAAAGATAGTATTCAAGCATAATATATATTTAGCGAAGATTAATTTGTTCATGGTGGGTTTCTATAGGAAATGTGGGTAATTGTTTATTATTTTGGTTGTTCACAGTACACACAATAATATTCTAAAAAAACAATCACACTATATTTTTCTATTGCTTCCAGAAATGAGGAGTGATATAAAATATTTTCGAAGGATATAGACTGAAGATATTAAAATATTTCCATTACTTATGTATACGTTAGTCACACTTTCGATTAAATTGTTTTATAATATTAAAATATTGTATTTGTCTTGGAGGATTCTCTAAAACATTATAAAATTTGTAAAATAAAATTAAAATTATATTATTTTAATTAAAAAATTATTTTATTCCTTAGATACAATTTATAGTATTTTAATACCTCACTATTAGATATTTTTGACGCCATAAAACGCATTATATATTTATACGGTATTTAATTTTTACACAAAAATTCGACTCACTCAGAAAATTTTTTAAAATTCACCATCAGATGATTTTAATGCCCTAATTATAAAGAAAATATTAATTTAATCTAAATATATTTATAAATATCTTATTTTCACCTTTAAAATAAAAAATGACAATTATTGAAAATTGGCAGGTTTTGACAAAAACAGTTTTTAAACTATAATTAAAATTACAATTGGCCTCATAAAAATTGTATGATCATTATATTTAATAAAAGTAAATAAATAATAATATTTTAAGAAAAAATTATTTAATTAAAATATGCCTTAATTCATCGAAATATATTTATTAATTGATTTTGAATGATAACCAAAAATAATATTTGTGATTTAAAATTCATTTACTACGGAAAATAATAGAATGAAATTATATTCATTATTATATAAAAAAATAATGGACATAATAATAATTCTATGTCTCATTACATATAGCTTTATTATACTAGGATATACCGTAATATTAAGGTGTGCTATGGTGGGGCTTTCATGGGGTTGTTCGGTGTACATGGTTTGGGTCATGCCTCAGTGAGATTGACTTAACCTATAAATTGTTTTGGAAATGATTAAGTTGTTGGATATCATCTTGGTATTAGTCTGGGGAAAATCCCAAAACTGTTATCTTTCTCTAAATATCTTATAAATGAACATCATAGGGTGTGAACCTATGGGAAACGGTTATCACAACATTTGTTTAGGTCAAAAGGATTTTTAAAATCATATATTTATACTAGTAATGTGATCACCCTTCAATGACTATATTATCAATGGTAAGGATACATAATGGTCATTTAAATCCAGTTGTATATAATAAAAAAAAGAGTTCATGAGTTTTCTATATGTAGAATACATTTAATTAAATGAAAGGTGATTTTATTCATAAATGGTCATGTCATTACACTCAGCACTTTAATAAATTGAATTCTCAAAATTTTAGTTACTAAATTAAATGGGGAGGAAATAAAGGGTATCAAAAAGGTAGAATAAAATAAAAATATAATTTATAGAGAGATACTGACTATTAAATATTATAAAAAATTTATTTCCCTTAGAAAAAAATTATCCCTAAAATTTAGTTTTTAATAAGTTATTTGATTCATATGCCCATCTTAATTTAGTTCAAAACCAATGATATGTAATTTTATTCTAAAGGTTATTCATATTTATCAAAAAATTCATCCACAAGTCTGGAGTGGGGAATATATTTACATTAATAATCAAGATTCAATTTTTTATCATAACATACATCATCAATTATTATTGAGTAGTATTTTTCATATTACCATGGTTTAAGGTGTCACTAATGACCACTATAGTTGTTAACCCTTGTTTTAGTGCATCAATTTTTATAAGGATGAATTTCATGCCATTTGAAGAATTGATGTGTGGGTATAAGAATAGTTGAGATCGTTATACAATAACTATATTGGAACGACTATTTGTATATCATTAACAATATTGAGATCAACATCCAATCCTTTAACATATGAAAAAAAATTATTTATTCCTTTGTTAAATCCCTTCTGTACTATTTCCCACATTCTTGACTCATATTTATCTAGATCTTCATTACCCTTGGTATTTCTCCATAATAAATTAATGAAAGGTAAAACAGTTATTCTCTAGTGAGTTTTATATGTTATTATAGGTTCAGTTGTTAATTATAACTCATGATTGCATAGTAATCATCTCCACCATATTTTGAACACTTGATTTTATCCCATTAGGTTGATCATATGTATAATCAACTCATTTTTAATTGTATCATCATTATAATTTTTCTTAAAGTATTTTTCAATTACATAAGTGATATTTATGATATGATAATACATAAATTAACATATCTTAATTGAAAGGCTATATGTGTTCTGACCTGACCCTAGAAACCCAGAGTTAGTTCCTTACATTATTGCGTAGGCCTAATTATAAGAAAAATTGTCCAAAAGGAATCATTAGTTTAGAATAATTAAAGACAATGTTACATAAATGGAATCAATTTTACATTGAGAGAGAAAAGATAATACCTACCAAAATAAAATGATCTACATCCTTCAAACTCATTCCAATAATTTATATTTATTCACAAGTGAAATGGAATCTAAATAATAGAGATCTAAAATGACTAGCATGGGTAAATTAAAATAGATTAAACAATTATTCAATGATATTAATCAATAATGAAAAGTAAATTAAGCTAAATAGAAATTTCATTTAACTGATAAAATGAAAATTTAATTCAAGTTTATATTTTTTCATTTAGAAAATCCTCTCAGTAATAAGAAACATAAAGGAGGTATCAGACTAATATTTGGATTACATGATTGACTAGTTCACTAATCATTTACCATAAATACCATTCAAAAGATGTTTTAAAACATACTGGGAATAAGCATATTTCTTTTGACAACCCATAACTCTATTTTCATAACCTTTCCCATGACAGTTTAAAACATACTAGTCAAAAACACAAAGGGTTTAGGAAAGTGAATTGGTCATATGAGACTACTAATGCATCAAGGGACTTAAATTAACCAGTCCCTACCCCATTTTTTGAATTCCAAAATTATTACCCATATTTAAAATTATCTATATACATTAGTGAACATATTTCCTTGTCAAATATTTTTATTGAGTAAATGATACAAATTTATCATTATTTCCCAAGTAAATAAATTATCTTTCAAATTAAAATCCATACATAAATATGGGAAAAGTTTTAATAAATAATAATATTCAAAATATAATTATATTTATATCATAAATTAATATAATTTTAAATGAAAATTTATTATGAAAATTTGATTGGTTTAAAAGAATTTATATAATCAGAAATGAATGTGTGATTGCAATATAACTTTTACGAGTATGTAATATTCATGCTAAAAAATATTTAATGAAAAACATCAAATTAATAATATTAAATACAATGAAGATTAAGGTATTAATTATATAATATATCAAAATTTATTGTTTATACACCATAGGAAATATGTAAGTGTTGATTATGATTATTATCTCTAATATGTAAAAATTGAGATGAAAATATCCTACCTTGAGTCTGATATGTCACATGTGTATCTATATTCATTAATAATAAATTTAAGATAATTATTTAATTGTTTTAGAACCATTTTAATGTTTATTATTAATTTTATATCACTTATTACAATGTTTTTACAACTACTTATACAATTTAATTTACATCATGGGATTTGACCAAATTTTGATCATGTGCCAGAAAAGTGTTCGGTAGTTTGAATATTGAAAATGGGGGAATTATATAAAAATACCCAGAATAATAATCATAAAATAATTATAATACTTATACATCAATTTTTATTTCATATCCAATCATTAATTATGGTTATAAACACTGAAATAGTGTTACAATCACAGAGATAGTAGTTCGTACGTAATCATGAGTAACATTCCCATTATTCAATGATCTGCATGGAGATAAGGTAAATAAAATTTTATCCTTTTAGAATGATAATTATATCATAAATACCATGTAACATAATCATATATACTTATATATATAATTCTTTTGATGTAAAATGAATCGTATCATGTTGACGAGGCGGTAGTCCACACGTCAACAAACGACATTATCACATTTTTTTGTGTGACTAGGGTAATATAGATAATCATATATTATATTTAAAAAAGTATTTTATTTAATTAATATTATAAATATTTTATAAATAACATTTATTTTTAATTAAATTAATCACAAATATATTCTTTGTAATGTATGAAGGTATCACATTGCATTGAGGTGCCGGTAGTTCACACGTCCACAAACAACGTTATCATATTCTTCAAAAATGGAATTTACGTAGTTATGGGTTATAGAATAGTTAATGATGGATGAAGGAAAAATTATTATAAGATATATTATAAAAAAGAAGTTTTTCCATAATAATTCTTAACCGTGAGAGGTGTTACATGAAAAACAAAATACATTGTTTCGCAAGGTGGTAGTCTATTGTACCCATGAATGGAAGTTTTGTAACCCAATCAATGAAAGTGTGTTTAGGTATAGATCAAAACCACAACACAACGTCATATATGTATATTTAGGATAATTATGTTTTTTAATGAAAGGAACATTTCCCCTTTCGTCAAATAAAAAAGACGATACATAGAGGAGCATACCAAAACAGAAGTCCAACAAAAAAAATTTATGTTGCACATGACCAGGTACACGTGATATATTCAGAGGACCTCTCACCCCTATCATGTTGTTTTATTTTTATTCTCCATGTATTCACCTGCACCCAAGGTCCTCCACTATCCTCCAAGTACACAACATCAATAACCCCTTTCATATCCACTTATAATATAGCTAACTTGTCTCCATGCATGTCTTCTTTTCCACATCCATATGCAAGAAAATCAAAAGTATTATGTGGGGTTATTATATAATTTTTACATTTTTTATGTCATCTTTTAGAATGACTGGAGCTACGAACAAAAGTCGATTGAAGCTACTCCACATTGGAGGTTTTAATCCCACTGTACCTCGATCCACAGCTGGTTCCTATATTAATTTCTTTCCATTTCTGGGGATCGGTACTAAGATGTCTTGTACTGATGATTTTGGGACATGAAAATACAATTTTCCAGTTATAGTTGATATCAAAATTTAAAAATCTACATTAATTTTAAACCTTCCATTCAAGTGTCTTACTATAAGCCCGCTTCATAAGATGATCGAAGGATCAAATCTCCAGCTCTATGTCAGTTTTCACAGGTTCATAATTTATCTTACTTATAGATCCCTGCACAAAACATGACTTATTGTGTTTAGATTTTAGATATATAGTAGCTTTTATTTTCTCTCTACAAATGCGACACTTATAGTCCATTGATGTCTATTGATTCCAATTTTCCATCTCCACATATGCTGGAATGGATAGTTCCTGAACATACTGGTTATCATCAAATTCTTCTTCAGATTAGTCATAATTTGCACCAAATTGAGAGTTATTGTGATGGGATTCTCTAACCAAATAACTGAAGACCATTTCAGTTTATTAGTCTACTTAAGTTCATGAGACACTGACTTTTTATTAACACAAAGATATATGTGGGTAGCCTTAGAAGTACACCCATAAAACATTGTGCAACATTCAGATCCAAAGATTTAATGAGTCTTCAAAATAAAAGAAGCCTTTCCATCGTTCTGATGTGCATTAATAGGTAGGGAAAAAATCTTAGAGGTGTGTTTGGCATCATTAGTTTGTCATTTGACATGACTATGAATTCATCATGCTTCTTTTTTCGACACAAAATAGAGTCATTCCCTTTTAAAATACTATTTGAATCACTTATTGTTGGATCTGAATCTCCGGATTACACACAAGAGGGGGGTGAATTGTGTCTTTTAAAAATTATTACAATCTCTTCAATTTAGACAAATTCTGTCCACTATTCTTTAGCACGATTAAATATGCAGCGGAAAAAGTAAAAGCATGAACACACGGATGTATAGTGGTTCGGGGAACAGAAGGCCCCTAGTCCACTCCACCAACGCTCAAATCCACGAGCTTGGCGATTTTCACTATCTGGTCCTCGTTTCCACAGACCTGTCCACAACTGAGTACAGGCAGTTGACACCTTTACAAGTTTCAGGAAAACACAGCCTTCCTGGTTCAAACACGAACCCACACAGCTTAGAACGAGAAGTTGATCACTCAAAAATAAAAAGGATTTCGATAAAGAAAACACTTCTCCAGTTGTTCTTCACAATTGCAACAGAATGTAATTGACAGTAGATAGATCGTCGTCTTCAGAAAATAAAGATCTGTAATCAAAACAGTTCTGAGTCGATCCAGTTGCAATAGATATTACAAGAAACTTCACAACTTCAGCAGCAGTAGATTCACAACAGATAGTCGATGTAGAACACGTGAATCTGCTATCAAGATCTTCCTTTGGTAAAATAAGGTTTTTCACTTCTTCTCGATCACCAGAAAAGAACGCCTTTACACAGTCTCTGTTTCTTGCTCGTTAAAAGATCAATCTGTATATTTCATACACTTTCCTGTGTATATATATATCTGAAGTTTCCAAGATAGAACATATATTCAAATCTGAGAAAATCTTCCGCATAAATAGATCCATGAAAATCTCCTTTAGATTCGCGATATTAAAAAGAAATAACAGAGCCGTTGTAACTCCCCTGAAGAATCGGCATAAAAAGATCCGTTTTAAATCAATCATTAATCCATTGAAAATCGTCTTTGATTCCGTCAAAGTCGTACTTAAGAATCGGCTCGAAATCCGCTTAATAATCCGCCTGTTTGACCAATGCAAAAGGAAATACCGTCTGTCACAAATATCCCGACGCCAAACGTAGGGTTGATGACGTGGCTCCAAACGTAGGGTTCACAAACGTAAGGTTTACAAACGTAAGGTTCACAAACGTAAGGTTCACAAACATATATTCTCTTCAGCATTCAAACGTAGGGTTGATCATCCATACTTTGTCTTGCTTCAACACTCTAAAGAACGTACGGTTGATTATAAAAGTAAGGTAGATGATCCCTACTTTTGAGAAACAAACTCAACACTGAAAACTAACGTACGGTTTCTCTTCCATACTTGTCCAACAACAAAAACCTAAGGTTCCTTCCAAACGTAATGTTCTTCTTCCATACTTTTCAACAACGTAAGGTTCATTAACCATACGTTTCAAAATAACGTAAGGTTCCTTAACCATACGTTTCTTTTAACATAAAAAGAAAACTTTTCATCCATACGTTACGTTCATCAACGTAGGGTATGAACAGTGATTCCAGTACGCGCTAAAATTGATCTCGCGCTACAGTGATTTCAGAACACGCTAAAATTGATCTCGCGCTACAGTGATTCCAGAACACGCTAAAATTGATCTCGGAATAAATGAAGTATGAAATCTCGTTATATGAAATAAATAAATAAAATAAATTCCTGCAAAATACTCAACGAAATGATTAGTAAATAATTAAGGGTATTTGTGAGCATCAAAATCATCATAAAGAGACAGAGTATTATTTAAAATAATCTCCCCCTTTAAAAAACATTATTTTGAATTGTTTGAAAACAATACATTCCTCAACAATCTCCCCCTTTTTGATGATCACAAAACCCATAAAAATAATAGAACTAATTTAATTGCAATCTTCATTGAAAAATTAGTTTTATAAAATTTTAGAATTTTGAAAGGATTAAAACAATATTTAACTAAAATAAAATTTCTCCCCCATAAAAATAAATTTTCAGCTAAAAATAGATAAATGATAAATATCGTATATATCCAAATTCTCCCATATATCCAAATTTATTCATAGGAAACAAATGAATTTAAATGTTGTTTTTATCCAAATTCTCCCCCTTTTTGTGATATCAAAAAGAATGAAAAAATTACGGATTTGAACACATTCAATATTGCACTGAATTATAAGTAAATGCTATAATTAACTGTGTATGAATAAGTGAATTTGTTATATTGGCTAACTCAATCATAAATCAATAAACAACAAAACAAAAAAAAAAGAAAGAAAAGAATTTCATTCATAAGCTGTTATATATAAACGATTGTGATATACAGAGGAATCAAGGTTCATAGATAAGACAGGGAAAAAAAGGTGTCTATCTCCTTTGAATCGCGGTCTTGATCTCGGTAAACTGTTCTCTGAGCCTCTTCATCATCCCATCTCCTAACTTGATGATAAGATCTCTGTTCTCTTGAGTCATATGAATATCTTCAATCAAATTAACTCTGAAAAACTCATGCATTCTTTCTTCTTTTTCAACAAAAGAGCCAGTTTTTCTGATAACTGATTCAAAAGAATCCTAATCGGTTGCTCTCCAGATGTCAACTGATCCACTAAAAATTTCTGATTATCTAGCAAAACTGACAAAGGGGCACTATTACACTGAAGATCGTGTAATCTGTCACTCATATTGCTCATTGCTCCAGTAATTGCTTGAAATATTCGAATCAAATCAGGTGAAGAGCCTGATCCACTCACAGCACTGTTTGCAACAGACTCAAATTTATTCTCCATGTAAATCTTCAACTCAGATAAATCATCTTTCTTTACCATCTCTGATTTTAACTGATCAACAGCATGCAGCATATCCGTCTTAAACAGATCTACTTCCTGTCTTGAAACAGTACATTCTTTCAGCTTTTGAAACTTCAACTGCTCTAAATTCAGAGAATTTCTGAGACTAACATTCTCAGATTCTAACTGAGAGATACGCTTGTACAACTCAAAAACTTCTTCTTTTCTTGAATCAGGGGCACCCTGCGCTCGATTCTCATGTTCAGAATTAGGATGATGAAGCAGGGCAAGTGGTAAAGAATCTGCATCTGACTGTTCTTTGTCCTTGTCCTGACAAGGTTGATCCACTGAACTATCTTTTGAAGCCTGTAACTCTTCCACTGAAAAATATTCATGAAGTACCTCTGTATGAGCTTCAGAAGTATGTTAATCACGAACAGTAGTCTCTCTGACTTCTACTGATTGGTCAAGAACAATATTTTCATGTAAATCTTGAGGTCCGGCCACTTCTTCACCAGGCACTGCCTCCATAAGTTGTTCTTGTTGAATTACTTTTTCAACAGCCACAGCAGCAGATTGAGGTTCTTCTTGAGTTTCTGTTTGAGCTGCTGGTTCCTCTATCGGTGCAGTCTGCTCCACAACAGCTTCTCTCACAAATGAATAATAAATTACCGGTTCAAAGGATTTCAAGGCAGGAGAGATAACTTCTTCATCAATTGACCTCTTCCTTCTAGATTTAATTCCTTCTTGACTTCTCTATTCCTCAACTTCCTCCATCTCAAAACGAATTCTCCTTGCCACAGTACTAACTCTTGATTCTGCTTGTCCCTCCTTGGACTTAGCCGGTTGAGCCTGAGCACTCTCCGAGTTTTCCTCAGCTCCAACAGGTAAGAGTTTACCTTTAATTGTGCTCCAGAAGTATCCTACTTTCCTTAATGTTCCAGAATTGAAAACATTACTGTGGTGACATTTCACCCCAGCATCTACCAATCTGATCATTCCTCTTTTAAACAAAAACAAAGAAATGAACCTTCCATAAGGGAAAAAGGTCATTCTTGCTTCACTCTGACAGCAGTAACTCAGATATCTTATCATAAACCGAGGAAAATTAAACTTAATATCACACATCAGAAGATACATTATGTACATGTCAGGGTATAGAATTTTCTCCATCTCAACCATTCTTGGTGCTAAACCAGTCTGAACAAATTTTACCAAAATCTTCTGATCGGGCTCCAAATCCTTAATAAACATCTTCTTTATCACTCTGGTTCCAAACAGAAAAGACATAATGTCTTCAGACTTATGTACAGAATATCCAATATTCCGTAAATCGAAATGAAAAACTCCTTCATGAGGGCAGTTAAGAATTTGACTTATCTCTACAGATGATATTGAAAAGTCCTTATCCTCTATTTGAGCCAATAAACTATCCTCCGTATCTCCAAGGCTAAACTGAACAGTTCTAATGAAATGTCTCATTTCTGCCTCATATAGAAACTCATAATTTGCACTATTAAAAGCTTGCTCAAGGCTTTGAAACGACAACGCTTGCTTCAACAGTAAATTAGTTTCAAACAGACACTCTAAATCTATGACTTTACCTTGCAGTATTTTCCGACCTACTACCTTAGGTTTCATTGCAGCACTGCTCTCGGCTTCATCTGGACGCTTAGTCTTTGCCATTCCAACAACGATTTCTGAAGGTTCGTAAGCATAGGGTTTGAAGATTCAAAAAAGGGTTTTGGAGCAGATGTGCGGTTTTAGGTTTTCAAAAGGGTTTCTAAAAAAGGTGAAGCAGTTTAGAAGGTGAAACGGTTCTGACAGCCTTGATTCCCGTGTAATCACTAATCATTACTTTTATTTAAAACCAAATTACTTATAGCGAGAAACAGAAATTAAGCAGAATTCGAAAACAGAATAAGATTTAAAAAAAACCTATTCAAAATTAAATAAACCTAACTCCCCCTTAATAAATTCAAACCTTGCCGTGGGAAGTGGTTTTGTAAAAATATCTTCTAATTTATTTTCTGTATTTATAACTTCTAAAAATATATCCTTTTTAAACACATGATCTCTTAAAAAGTGATGTCTTATATCAATGTGCTTAGTTCTAGAATGACTAATAGGATTTTTTGAAATATTAATTGCACTAGTATTATCACATAAAATAGGTGTATTATTGAAATTTAATCCAAAGTCCATAAGAGTGTTTTTCATCCACAATACCTGTGCACAGCAACTACCTGCAGACACATATTCTGCCTCGGCTGTTGACAGGGCAACTGAGTGTTGTTTCTTACTAGACCATGATACTAAAGACTTCCCTAAAAAGTGACATGTTCCTGAAGTACTCTTCCTATCTAATCTACAGCTTCCAAAGTCAGCATCTGAATATGAAATTAAATTAAAATCAGAGGTTTTTGGATAAAGCAGAGATTGATAAATAGTACCTTTTAAATATCTAAAAATTCTTTTAACAGCAGTTAAATGGGATTCTTTGGGATTTGATTGAAATCGAGCACAAAGACATACTGAATACATTATATCTGGTCTACTAGCAGTAAGATATAAAAAACTACCAATCGTACCTCTATATAACTTGTTGTCCACTGATTTTCCAGTTTCATCCAAATCAAGTTTTATATTAGTACACATAGGAGTTGTAAATGGCTTGCTGTTTTCAAGTCCAAATTTCTTAAGTAAATCAGTAATGTATTTGCATTGATTTAAAACATTTCCAAAATCATTTTGAAATATTTGAAGACCCAAAAAGAAATTTAATTCTCCCATCATACTCATTTCAAATTATTTTTGCATTAATTCTGAAAATTCATGACAAAGAATTTTATTGGTTGATCCAAAAATTACATCATCAACATAAATTTGTACCAATAAAACATTATTTTTCACAGTTTTCTTAAAGAGTGTTGGATATGCCAGTCCAACAGTAAAATCATTTTTCAAAAGAAAAGAACTTAGTCTTTCATACCAAGCTCTAGGTGCTTGTTTAAGGCCATAAAGAGCTTTAGTAAGTTTGAAAACAGAATCTGGTTTTTGAGAATTTTCAAAACCAGGAGGTTGCTCAACATAAACTTCCTCCATTAAATAACCATTTAAAAAGGCAGATTTAACATCCATCTGAAATAATTTAAAATTCATATAAGATGCATAGGCTAAAAGGATTCTAATGGCTTCTAACCTGGCTACAGGTGAAAAGGTCTCATCATAATCTATTCCTTCTTCTTGATTATATCCATTAGCTACTAATCTTGCTTTATTTCTAGTTATTATCCCTTGATCATCCTGTTTATTCCTAAAGACCCATTTAGTTCCTATTACTGGATAATCATGTGGTCTTTCAACTAATTCCCAAACCATATTTCTCTTGAACTGGTTCAATTCATCCTGCATTGTTATTACCCAGCTCTCATCATCTAAGGCTTCTTCTATGGTCTTAGGTTCTTGTTGGGATAGGAAAGCAGAGAATTCAACTATGTTTCCAAGGTTTCTTCTAGTTTGAATACCAGTCTCTAAGTCATCTATCACAGATTCTAAAGGGTGATTCTTTAAGGTTCTAGACTGTCTAGGCATTACATTCAAGGGTTCTTCAGTTTCATGTTCTTCTGAACTGGACTGAATTTCTTTTATATCATTTTCAAAATCATTCTTTAAATTCTCAAGTCTCATGTTTTCATTAGAATCAGGTTCATCTATTTGTTCTATCCTTTTCTCAAAAGGATCAGATTCATCAAATTTCACATGAACTGATTCTTCAACAATCCTTGACTTTTTATTATAGACTCTATAAGCTTTGGAGGTTGCAGAATATCCTAAGAAAATACCTTTATCAGATTTTGGATCAAATTTACCAAGATTATCTTTGGTATTCAAGATGTAAACCTTGCATCCAAAAACTTTAAAGTAATTTACTTTAGGTTTTCTGTTATTCCATAGTTCATAGGGTGTCTTTTTCAAAATAGGTCTTATTAAAATTCTATTTATTATAAAACAAGCTGTATTAACATCTTCTGCCCAGAAATATATAGGTAGGCTATATTCATTTAACATAGTTCTAGCCATTTCTTGAATAGTTCTATTTCTTCTTTCTATAATCCCATTCTGTTGAGGTGTTCTTGGAGCAGAGAAGGTGTTTTTAATACCCATGTTTGAGAAAAAGGAATTAAATTCCTGGTTCTCAAATTCTCCACCATGATCACTTCTCAATGAGATTATATTAAAACCTTTTTCATTTTGAATAGATTTACAAAAACCTTCAAATAAACTAAAAGCTTCACTTTTAAATTTCAAAAAGAAAATCAAAGTAAATCTAGAATAATCATCAACTAATACATAAACATATAATTTACCAGTTAAACTTGCTACTCATGAAGGTCCAAACAAATCCATATGGATAAGTTCTAGAGGTTTAGTTGTAGAAACTTTATTAACAGATTTGAATGATGATTTGTGTTGCTTGCCAAGCTGACATGCATCACAGAATCTGTCATTTTCAAATTTGAGACTAGGGAAATCAGAAACTAGATGTTTCATAGATAATTTATGTAAAGCATATATATTGCAATGACCAAGTCTTCTATGCCAGATCCAGGATTCACTTATATTAGCAGTTAAGCAGTTTACTTGTTGTTTACACAAGGAATACAAATCCAAAGTATAAACATTATCAGTTCTGGGTGCTCTAAACTTAAACAGTTTATCTTTAGAAACAGTACAACTATTTTTAATAAAATCAACAGTGTATCCATCATCACAGAGTTGAGAGATACTTATCAGATTGTGTTTTAACCCTTGTAAATAAAGTACTTTGTTGATTGAGACTGTCTCTGGATCTCCAACTGTTCCAATACCAATAATCTTTCCTTTGGCATTGTCACCAAAGGTGACAAGTCCTCCTTCCTTTCGAGTAAGAGAAGAGAAATTAGCTGAAGTTCCACTCATGTGTCTTGAGCAGCCACTGTCCATATACCATATTTCTTTCTTTCTTTGGTGACCTGATACCTGCAAAGACATTCAAACAAATTGCTTTGGTACCCATATTTTGTTGGGTCCAGAAGTGTTAGCAAGCAGTGATCTAGGTATCCAGATTTGCTTTGTTTTCTTAAAATTGATTGAATCATATAGATCATTGGAAATATAAGCTTTCTTAATTCCACATATTTGAGGTTGTCTTAGAAAACAGTTTTTAGCTATATGACCTTTTGTTCCACAGAAGTTACAAATAACCTGTTTAATGCTAGGAAAAAAATAATTTTTGTATAACTTAGGTTTTTCTCCTTTACTTCCAATTCCAAACCTTTCCTTTTTAATTACAGTTTTTCCAAGTATCTTATTTAAGGTGTTTTCTCCTTTTGTAAAAACTAATGCAGCATTTTTATAAGATTCTACTTCATCCTGTAGAGTTTTTATTTTTGATTCAAAATTAATTTTATTTGAGTCAGCAGAGTTGTATTTGTCAATTAATTCCTTATGTTGTTTTAGCAAAGTATTTCTCTCATCTGAAATAGCTTTATGCAAGTTCTTTATAGATTTATATTTTTTAAATAATGAGTCATACCTTTCTTCAAGCATATTGCAGTAAGTTGCAAGTTTTTTATTTGAGAAACCTTTTTCAGAGTTTGATTCATTATTTGAGTCAGAGGAGTAGTATGAGTGTACCTCATCAGTTTCAGCCATGAAACACATATTTTCTTTTAAATTTGCTTCCTCCTTCTCTGAGCTTGATTCAGAAGAATTACTTGAGTCTTCAGAAACACTCCAAGTAGCTTTCATAGCTTTCTTGTCTTTCTGCTCATAATCATCTCTTTTGAAGAATTTCTTCTTCTTTGTATCTTTCAATTTTGGGCAATCCGGTCTGATATGTCCCATCTTTTTGCATTCATAACATCTCACTTCCTTGCTATCTTTCTTGAAGGATTTCTTGAAGTCTTTCTTCTTACTGTAGAACTTTCTGAATTTTCTGGGTAGCTGAGCCAGTTCTTCATCCGAATTTGAAGAATCAGAGCTTTCTGATTTAGCACTTACTTCTCTGTTCTTCATCTTTCTATCCTTTTGTTGAGAAGTCACTTTCAAAGCAGTATTTTCCCTTTTTATGTAGACTTTATGCTCGTTTACCTCATCTTGCATTTCAGCCTCGTACATCATCAATGTACCAATCGGCTCTCTCATAGTTAGATCTTTAGCAGAAGTTGATTGTCTGATTGCTGCAGAGATTCCATTCCATCGAGTAGGAAGTACTCTCAGTACCTTTAACGCTTGATCAGCCTGCTTGATTGGTTCTCCTAGAGCTGTTATATTATTGACAATTTCTGTCAATCTTCCATTCATTTGAGTGATTCTCTCTCCTTCAATCATTCTGAAAGAATCGAATTTTAATTTAGCAGTTGCATATCTCATCTGTCTTACATTATCTGTTCCTTCATAAGCAACAACTATTGTTTGCCACATTTCATATGCAGTCGTGCATTGAGATACTCTTTTAAATTCATCCGGTCCTAAACCACAGATGATTGCATTCATAGCTTTTGAATTCATGTCATACTCAACCTCTGTAGCAGCACTCCATGTATCGGGATTTTCAGGAATTTCATAGGGAGTCAGAATCTTTGAATAGACTCTGTAACCAAGTTTTTTCAGATAAATAATCATACGTGATTTCCAGCAGCCATAATTATCTCCATTAAAGTAAGTTGCTCTGACCATTGACATTCCCTCTCTTGTATCAGCCATGATACACTATGTATAATCTTTAAATACTTCTAGCTTGACAAGACTTTAAAAAATAAGAAGCTCCTCCTTTGATACCAATTGTTGGATCTGAATCTCCGGATTACACACAAGAGGGGGGGTGAATTGTGTCTTTTCAAAATTATTACAATCTCTTCAATTTAGACAAATTCTGTCCACTATTCTTTAGCACGATTAAATATGCAGCAGAAAAAGTAAAAGCATGAACACACAGATGTATAGTGGTTCAGGGAACAGAAGGCCCCTAGTCCACTCCACCAACGCTCAAATCCACGAGCTTGGCGATTTTCACTATCTGGTCCTCGTTTCCACAGACCTGTCCACAACTGAGTACAGGCAGTTGACACCTTTACAAGTTTCAGGCAAACACAGCCTTCCTGGTTCAAACACGAACCCACACAGCTTAGAATGAGAAGCTGATCACTCAAAAATAAAAAGGATTTCGATAAAGAAAACACTTCTCCAGTTGTTATTCATAATTGCAACAGAATGCAATTGACAGTAGATAGATCGTCGTCTTCAGAAAATAAAGATCTGTAATCAAAACAGTTCTGAGTCGATCCAGTTGCAATAGATATTACAAGAAACTTCACAACTTCAGCAGCAGTAGATTCACAACAGATAGTCGATGTAGAACACGTGAATCTGCTATCAAGATCTTCCTTTGGTAAAAAAAGGTTTTTCACTTCTTCTCAATCACCAGAAAAGAATGCCTTTACACAGTCTCTGTTTCTTGCTCGTTAAAAGATCAATCTGTATATTTCATACACTTTCCTGTGTATATATATATCTGAAGTTTCCAAGATAGAACATATATTCAAATCTGAGAAAATCTTCCGCCTAAATAGATCTATGAAAATCTCCTTTAGATTCGCGATATTAAAAAGAAATAACAGAGCCGTTGTAACTCCCCTGAAGAATCGGCATAAAAAGCTCCGTTTTAAATCAATCATTAATCCGTTGAAAATCGTCTTTGATTCCGTCAAAGTCGTACTTAAGAATCGGCTCGAAATCCACTTAATAATCCGCCTGTTTGACCAATGCAAAAGGAAATATCGTCTGTCACAAATATCCCGACGCCAAACGTAGGGTTGATGACGTGGCTCCAAACGTAGGGTTCACAAACGTAAGGTTTACAAACGTAAGGTTCACAAACGTAAGGTTCACAAACATATATTCTCTTCAGCATTCAAACGTAGGGTTGATCATCCATACTTTGTCTTGCTTCAACTCTCCAAAGAACGTACGGTTGATTATAAAAGTAAGGTTGATGATCCATACTTTTGAGAAACAAACTCAACACTGAAAACTAACGTACGGTTTCTCTTCCATACTTGTCCAACAACAAAAACCTAAGGTTCCTTCCAAACGTAATGTTCTTCTTCCATACTTTTCAACAACGTAAGGTTCATTAACCATACGTTTCAAAATAACGTAAGGTTCCTTAACCATACGTTTCTTTTAACATAAAAAGAAAACTTTTCATCCATACGTTACGTTCATCAACGTAGGGTATGAACAGTGATTCCAGTACGCGCTAAAATTGATCTTGCGCTACAGTGATTCCAGAACACGCTAAAAATGATCTCGCGCTACAGTGATTCCAGAACACGCTAAAATTGATCTCGGAATAAATGAAGTATGAAATCTCGTTATATGAAATAAATAAATAAAATAAATTCCTGCAAAATACTCAACGAAATGATTAGTAAATAATTAAGGGTTTTTGTGAGCATCAAAATCATCATAAAGAGACAGAGTATTATTTAAAATAATCTCCCCCTTTAAAAAACATTATTTTGAATTGTTTGAAAACAATACATTGCTCAACACTTATGTTCCCCCTAAAGTTAGATATAAGATGTCCAATAATTCAAAAACAAGTACAAGGGGGGTTCTTTCGTATTCAATTCAATAAAAAACATCATTATGCCAGGTTGAAAGAACAATGTGATCAATTGAGACAATGCTAAGATCAACCTCTTTTAGCATCCTTTGAAAGTGACCATATATGGTAGTTTCAGTTCTATTATTTATTCTGATTAAAATTATGATAGATGAAGCTATATCAGAGAGATTGTTTGGGTGCCAATGAACCTAGTTCAACCCAATGAAATTGACCCAGATCTATGCACTGGTTTCTCTAAAATAATTATGGTTAAAATTCAGGATCCAGGAATAAATTCTAAGAACACTCGACCTATGGTTATTATTTCCTAAAACCCAAGAAATCCCTTTTATTTCTGCATAGGTAAAGTGAATATGGAAGAATCTGTGGCCTAAAGAGACACATTTGAAGTCAGCAACACCCCAAATTGAAGCAAAACAAGATACAAAATCAGAGACTTTCAATGGTTTCACTCCTTTTGGCAATGTGATACGAGCAATGAAGGATAACTTACAATGTTTGATTCTCTATAAAATAGCACCTTCAGAGGTTGAAACATGGGCAATCAAAACTTTTATGAGGATCCGCTACTCAACCATATACTGGAGAAAAGTGAAGGATCCACCAGAGTAGACTACAATTGATGATCCATTATCAAACATTCTGGATTTCAGATCATGGTATATAAAAAGATGGCTTAGAACACAGAAGTTCAAATTGAGGGTTCGAGGGTTACTACCGCTAGTATGATTTCAATGGAGTGTTGTGGGACCCTGATCCCACTTCGTAGGTTTCTACTCCCACTCCTCCATTATGGAAAAAAAACAAAGTATTGTAGAAAGAAATAAATTTATTATGGTCATTGTAGAATGTTACCTATATTTTGATTAATTCCATTTGGTTTATAACAAAAGACATCATTGGTTACCTTTATTATAAAATTCTGACTTCTATGATGATGATAAATAAATTGAGCTGTTTTTAGTTATTATTATACAGATGGTTTTTAAATTTAATGAAGTGTAGGGAGTTAATGCTTTATTATAGTGGAGGGGAAGTGGAATTATTGTAAATTTAAAGAGGTAAACACTATTTGGTGGTCTCTCTTACATCTTGTTTGAGAAAAAATAACAGATATTATATTTATGTAAAATTACAATTGATCCAAACATCCAGAAAACAAAAATAAGTGAATTTATATAATACATTCCTTAACTTCTATGCATCCCCACTTTTTACATTTTTGTTTTTATTAAGGTTACTAGTATTATAACAAAAGTAATTAAAAAATAAGACTAAAAAAATGTGAGATTTATTATAATATATAAACCCCCTAAATTCTAAATATGATATATAATTTAAAAAATATAAGTAACTGGTTTTTTTTGAAATTCATTTTAAAACAAGCACATATAACTTTCAAAAACATTGGATTAACCCAAACCATGATATGGGTTTTTTACTATTTAGGGTTTATTATGCTAATTATAATATATATATTGGAATATTAATAGACCATATTTAATATTTATTAACATTTGAAAATCGATTGGAAAAATATATTATTTTTAATAAATTATACATCAATAACTAAAATAACATTTATCATAAAATAACATTATTGTCACTTTTACGTTATTTAATTAATTAAAATTTAAAAATGTCAGTTCATTGATGGAATTAAAATATATTTTTATCAATGATATGTATCATGAAATTTTCTTCTATAAAAATAAGTTAACACAAGAATTCATTGAACTCTTATAAACATTAATATTTTTAGTATAATTTGTTTTATTTATTTTTTATCTAAATAATCACAGTGTTAGGGTTTATTAAAAATTTCAATTAAACAATTCAACTCTAAAATATATTGATAAAATATTGAGATAAACATTAATTATTTATATTTTAAAAGGATCTGTATAACAAAAAATATGATTTTTTTTAAATCTCATGGATTTAAATATGTTGAAGTTATAGATTGTTCCTTTTTTTTCATTACATAACCTGTTATATGGGTCAATTTCATAGAATATTATCCCAAAAACACATAAAATTATTATTCATATAGGATATAGTCGAAATATGGGCATCTAATGTGTTATTTACATGTCTCTAGGTCCTTATATCCTTTAAGAATAAAATTTAACAAAAAAATAAACTAATTATACATTAATCTCTATTATTAATATTATTGAAATTCACTATTCATTTTGGTAAAAATAATATTTTTATTATTTGAGTATAAATATTTTTTTGATTAAAACTATATATATAAAATTTTCGAATACAATTAACAGAATTAGAAAAATTATATTTAATTATAATCATGCAACATTAATGAGAAATAAGAATTTTAAAGTAAAAAAAAATAAAAGTTAATTAAATTTTTTGTCTAAATAAAATATAACACTTATTCCAATTACCTACATTTGATTCATATATGAATAATAGAATTAATATAACATTAAGGTAAATTTAGAATAAAATTTCACAATTAAAATTATTTAAACAAAAATTATGCTTCTAACTAAAATGAATTATTTTTACCTATTTATCAAATAATGAAACTTATTATAAACTTACTAAAAAATAACCCTAATTAAATTTTGATATTATGAATTCATAAACGATTTTTAAACAAAATAAATTTATAATTTTTTTTAAAATATATTTTTAAATTAATTGTAGTATGAAATGTTGGTAAAAATAGATCTTTAATGTAATGAAAGCTAACTTAATATTGTGTTATGTGTAAGATTAACAGGGTGTTGAGTATAAATAGTTAATTAAAAGAGTTAATTTTATTCTAAAATGAAAATAGTTAAATTCTTAGTGTGTTACATTCTGCCCACCGTAAATAAATTGCATCATCCCAATTCAAAAATGATATCGTTAATTGGGGTATTTATAACTCAAAATACTATTATTGAAAACCCCACATCAAAAATAATGTTAATAAGATATATTCTAAATAATAAGGAAAATTTAATGTGAAGGTCACCACAAAACTATATATTCATATAAGATAACATTAGTGAAAACATTAACATGGAATAGAAATATAAAAATTATGTTATGATGGATAGTGAGAGAGAAAAAGTTCATAATAATGTTTTTGACCAAAAACCATAAACCATATGTGTGAATAAAGGTCATTGATATAAAAAAAATGATGATAATATGAAATCTATTTTTTCAAAACCCCTTTAATAATTTTTTGGAATTCCTTCACTCTAATATAATGTATGGAAATATAATTACTTGATATGTTTTTATTATATTAACACAATATTTTCATTTGGTTTTGCCTTGAACTATATATACTTAACCTATTTGCACAAGTAGCAGCATAGGCTAAAGTAATACATCAATCTCTAAAACATCAGTGAAAGTTAAAGGTTAACCATTTCATAAATGGTTAACCATATGACCCTTACTAGTATTATGATCTATAACATTTGAATCTATTGGAATGTAGTTAGTAGTATACAATTTACTTTATACATATCATCTTGGAGTTGGGTCCCTATAACAAACTTCTATGTACTTTTTGATAATGTATTCATAGTTTGGAATATAAATAGACTAATAATCACATCATGATTCTTCTTCTATAATGCATTGTATGTTATAATGAACTAAAAGTAGTTATTTCACATAAAGGTTATACCAGTTCCTCAATATGATGAGTACCCAGATGTGTTGTGACACAATTTTTAAATATTTTTTCTAAAGGCAGATGATATCAAATACTGGACAAATATTATATAGGATATTATGTTTAGTGACTCATAAGACATTGGGGATCCTTATTATGGTCTAGGAACATGTTAATATCAGTAAGATATTATGAAAATGATACTCGCTAGAAATAAATCATCATATAATTGTGTAATTGAATGTTCCTTTCTATAGATGTGTGTATTGATACATATACTTTAATATTATTATTTGTGAGAATAATGATTTATATAATTTTATGTGTTGATGAATATTTTAATGATAGATGTTCCTAGATTTGTATGATATGATCTGTGCGTCAAGAGTAAAATAGAATTTATTAACAATTTGAGATAATATGTGTCCCTTATGTTCCTTAATAAAAGTTGATATCTCATTCCCCTTGATGGAAATGATTTAGACTATTGAAATCAATGTCTATGGTGTTCAATAGACATGTTTAATTTTCAGGTTGTCAATGAATGGCTCATCCAGCTCATAGGTTGATGGCACCATCATGCAACCTACTTGATTTGAGATATCATGGTAAAGGGATTATATCACACATTTTGAATTTGAATATAAAATCATGTTTTTATGACATCAATATATTTATCTATGTGTTCCATGACATGTTTCTAGAGACTAACATTGTACATCAGGCACATTCCCCTAATTCCACTAAGAATGATGCATATGGCCTCACACACTAAGTGTTTCCAAAAAATCAATTAAATAATATATTATTAATTATTATTTAACATTTTGAATAAATATAATATCTAGGAGTGTTTTTATAATTTCCCATGTATGATTAATCTCATATATTTCAGCACCATTTATTCAAGATATTATAATGTATGTTGAAAATTTAATAATTTTTTGATATTTAGTAATATTATATTTTTTACAAATAATGATGTGATATTTATTTTAATAATAAATTTTTATTAGTCAAGGCCCGATGAATATTTTGGATTAATGGAAGAATAATTTGGAGTAATGGAATAACTATATTATTGATCTCGGGAGAAATAATAAATAATATATATTATTAGATTAAATAATATTTAATTTAATTACCATTTTAAGATCATGTCGTGAAATAATAATATTACTATTATTTGACAAGGTGTTCCATGGGGATTAAATAAACTATAAAGGGAACTTGTACAATTTTTTAACATCAATTGTATATATACTCAATTATATTATTTTTCGGAGAGCCAATTCATTTTTTTTGTTGAGCACAATTTTTTTTTGAATCATCTCATGTCATAGAGTGCTCTCTCCCCCAAAATTTCTCCCACAAATGGAGGGAATTCATCCTCCACCATTCACTATTAGGTCTATAGAGATCACATAGAACAGATAGGAAGAAATTATCAAGATAATCAAAGGTGGGTGATGCAAGGAATAAGATCATCCATGCTAAAAAAAAGAGATTCTTATGGTGATATTCAGAGATGTGTGGAACATCTGTGGATTACTGATAATGGGAACTTATTCTAATTACGACAATTCAATTACCATACAACAAAGATTTTTTGATTGATTCATCAATGAAGAAATAATTCCAACCATGTAATTCTTTAATTAAATAAATTATTTATAAATAATATTTGATTATCCACCATCTGGTTCCGGCGTGACTTCTATTTCCTTTTTTATTTGATCCAATTCCGTTGAAATTGAATTTTTTCATCATTTAGATCTTTAATTGATCATTGATCATGACCAAATTAAAATTTTGGCATAACCAATCGCACACTTCCACAATGCCTGTAACCTACAAGTGGTATCAATGTGTTCTCATAATTATTTAAATATATTTAAGTCATTTATTATCATACAAAATTTTAATTTAATTTTCAATTCATGGTTAATCATTCTTTTAAATTTAATAGAAATTTATGTTGAGAAATTGGTGTTTTCAACAATACATAATATTACTATTAATAAAGGGAAGATTGTTGAGAACAATACTCTATCTCTTTATGATGATTTTGATGCGAACACATACACTTATTTTTTATTCTAATGATTTTAAATTAGGTGTATTTTAGGAATTTAATATTCATTATATTCATATTTCTGGATAAAATTTTTAAGTATTTGAACTGTGATAATTAATTTTTAATGTATTCAGAATTCATTTTCAGCATGTTTGGGAAACACTATTCATACCCTACATTTGGAAGCATAGTTTAAGGATGGAATGTGGAATTTATCTTAAAAGTAATCAAAAGAATTTGGTTAAAAAAATGTATGCTAACAGAAATGTATGGAATAAGAACCCTACGTTTGGAAGGAACCATACGTTTGGTATATCAGCAATGTATGGAAGAGGATCATCGTGAAAGTATGGATCTTTGAGATTATTTCTCAAAAGTATGGTTCATAAACCTTAATTTTCACCTGAAAATTACATTTTATCAAAATGTATGGTTCATCAACATTACTTTTGTAAACAACCTTACATTTAAGAGCTAAAGATACAAGTATGAATGATCAACCTTATGTTTGGAAGAAGCGAAAAGTATGGATCATATATTGTATGTTGAAGAGTTTAAAAAAGAGTATGGATTATCAACCCTACATTTGAATAAGGTTTTATCTATCTTACATTCTTGATAATATTTATGTTGAAGATAATACAATGCAAATCAACCCTATGTTTGGTGTCGTAAATTTAAATAAGGATTGAATGTGCAACGACTATAACTGAATGATCAGGCTGAATTCAAGCCAGAATAAAAGCTGAATATAAAGAGAGTATTTGAAGAATTAAAAGTCATTTATTCATCATTCAAAGGGCTAAAATAAAAGGAGGATTTCATGGACGATTTAATGAGAATTAAGGAATGCTCTATTAATTCAAATGTTTGAATATCACAAGTCAGTAGGGGTCTTTTGTTGATCTAAATTTTTAGAATAATTGCCTGTCACTATTCTATATATTTTATGGTATATTGAATTTCAAACCACATATGTGATCCATAGAGAAACAATATACACGAAATTCTGAACGATGATGACTTTCATATAGAAGAGAAAAATAGAGACAGTTGAGATCTACAGATCTATTGTTATAAAGAGCAAAAAAGCTCTGTTTTCTAAAAAAGAAGAAACACGACTGAAGATTTACTAATCTACATAAAATATCTTTTTGTGAATCAACTAATGATAAAGTTGCGAATGATATTTTAAGATCTATTATAACAGGATCACCTCAGAACTACTTTTACCCAAAGATAATAATTTTGGAAGATGTTGATCCATATACTTTTAAATGCATTCGGTTGCAATTGTGAAGAACAACTAGGAATGTAATTTTAATGAAAAAAATAATCTTTCATCTTGAGTGATCAGCTACTCGTACTAAGATGTGTATGACCTGTGGTTTCAAACATAGGGATTTTTTTATCCTTATGATTGCAAAGGTGTCAACTACCTATACTATGTTATGGAACAGTCTGCAGATAAGAGGACCATATAGTGAAAATCACCATTCATGTGGAGTATAGCGTTGGTGGAGTAGACGAGGGGCCTTATTTTCCCCGAACCACTATACATTGTGTTTCCTATTCTATTTATTTTCCTCTTCTTATTCCTTGATATAAAGATAAACCGAAAGATCAAGATCATTCAATGAAATTTAAAAAGGCATAATTCACCCCCCCTCTTGTGCATATCTAGTATAACTCGATCGAAAAGCTGGTATTAGAGGTGGATAATATGTTAAATCTATAAAATGCTAAAATTTTTAAACTATTCTACTGAGATCAAGATGGATGATACATAAGAAAAAATGTCTTTGGTCAGAGCTCCATACTTCAATGGTGAGAGTTATGGATACAGGAAATCAAGAATGATAATATATTTGAGAAACCTTGGATAAGATTCTACTCAATGATACCGACTCAATATGAAATACCAAAGAAACATGAAACATGGAGTAAAACTATAGAAGCAGAGTATGACATGAATTCAATGTCTATGAATGCAATCATATGTGGTCTAGGACCAGACGAGTTTAGCAGAGTATCTCAGTTCCCAACAGTGTATAAAATGCAGCAGACAATTGTAATTTCTTATCAAGGAAATGAAAATGTATGATAGATGAGGTGTCCTACTACCAAAATGAAATTAGATACAATCATGATGTTAGAAGGGGAATGTATCTCCCAAATTAATGGAATATTGACAGATATTTTCAACAATATAACTACTTTGGGAGATCCAATCAAACAAGCTGGTCAAGACTTGAAAGTACTATGAGTGGTGCCAGCTTAATGGAGTCGAATTTCTGCTACTATCGTATAATCAACACCTGCCAATGATTTAAGAAGGAGAGATTAAATTAGTCCTCTCATGATGTATGAAGCTGATATGTAGGATGAATAAGATGAGCATAAGATTCTAATCAAGAGATAAGACAATTTCTTGAAAGTGTCATCATAATGTAAAAGCATAAATCTGAAGAAAATGGAAGAAATTGTGAAATCAGAAAGATTGGATTGATCAAATTCAAATGGGGAACTTGCACATATAGCTAGAAAATTTAGTAATTTTTATAGAAATAAGGAAGGTTTCTGAAAGTGTTTTAAAATGGATGAAAAGGAAGTTAGATGCTATGAGTGCAAGAAACAAGGTCATATCAGACCTAACTATCCACATTTAAAGGAAGACAATAAGAATAAATTCCGTAAGAGAAATGATTTTGAGGAAAAAAAAGAAAGCAATGAAGGCTACATAGAGTGTATCTGAAGACTTAAGAATCTCTTCAAAGTGTGATTCAGAATAGGAGGAATCAAATTTTAAAGACAATATGTTCTTTATGGAAGAAACAGACAAGGTAGAATCATATTACTCTTCTGACTCTAGTTCTGACTCATGCTATTCAACTGAAAAACATGCAGCCTAATACAACATGCATGAAGAAAAATATGGTTCTCTATTTAAGAAACAATAGACTTTAAAAAATATTCACAATGGTATTTTGAATGATAGAGATAAAATGATGAAACAATATAAAGAGTTATTTGAATAGAATAACAATGCTAACCCTAACTATACAAATTATTAATCATAAATATAAAATCTTCAAACTGAGGTAGAAACATATAAGAGTGATGATATAGTTTTTACCAAAGGAGAAAAATCCTTAAATGAAATTAATGGAATGAATGTAATTAAGATAGAAATATATAATGTTGGAAGAAAAGGTGAAAAACCTAAACATTACAAAAATTACATTGTTCCTAGTACAAAAAGATTAAATTGTAACTACTGTGGAAAATGATGGAATATATCTATGAATTGTTACTTAGTAAAACCACAGATAAGTGGAATAAATAAGGACTTTGTTACAAACAATTTATATGATTCTATTGATATTAGAAAAATAAAGAATGTCTAGATTCTCAAATCTCAGCTGGCTAACAAACCTGGACCCAACTAAATATGGGTACCGAAATAATTTTTCTAAATGCCTCTAAAGGAAGCGAGTCACATGAGAAAAAGGCCATATGGTATATGAATAGTGGCTGCTCAAGGAATATGACTGGAAAATTATCAAATTTCAAATATTTAATAGAGAAAGATGGAGGATTAGTCATATTTGGTGACCATGCCAAAGGTAAGATTATTGGTATTGGAATAGTTGGAGATCCAAAAATTGTCTCAATTAACAAAGTAATATATGTACAAGGATTGAATCACAATCTGATAAATATATCTCTACTATGCAATGGTAGTTATAGTGTTGATTTTTCAAACAACTTTTGTTCAATTTTCAATGATAAATTTCATAAATTTAGAGCACCAAGAACTAGTAATGTGTATACCATTGATTTAAATTTTTTGTTTAAACAACAAGTAAACTGCTTATATGCTAAGATTAATTAATAATTGATTAGGAATAGGAGACTTGGAAATTGTAATATAAATGTTTTACATATGTTATCTAAGAAACAATTAGGGTTGGATTATCCTTGTCAGAAATTTCAAAGTGATAGAATTTTTTATGCAAGTCAAATTGGAAAGAAACACAAATCATCCTTCAAATTTGATATCAAAATGGCTACAACTAATCCTCTATAACATATCTGTATGTACTTATTTGGACCTTCAAGGGTATAATGATTGGATGGTAAATTATATGTATATGTTTTATTTGATGACTATTCTTCATTTTCATGTATTATCTTTATAAAATATAAAAATGAATCTTTTTCATTATTTGAATGTCTTTGCAAATCTATTCCAAATGGAAAAATATTTAATACAATTTCATAAATAATTGATCATGGTGGAGAATTTGAGAATCTATAATTTAATTCATTTTTCTCAAATATGGGTATTAAACACACCTTTTATACACCAAGAACACCTCCAAAAAATGGAATTGATAA
Source organism: Viscum album (assembly GCA_963277665.1). Classification (NCBI taxonomy): domain Eukaryota; kingdom Viridiplantae; phylum Streptophyta; class Magnoliopsida; order Santalales; family Viscaceae; genus Viscum; species Viscum album. The sequence continues at coordinate 2,053,593,531 of OY728165.1, forward strand.
AAGAAGAAATATGACTATTCATGAAATGGCTAGAACTATGTTAAATGAATATAGTTTACCTACATATTTATGGGATAATGATGTAAGCACATCTGGTTATATAATAAATATATTTTTAATTAGACCTATTTTGATAAAGTCAACCTACAAACTCTGGAATAACATAAAACCTAATGTAAATTATATTAATGTTTTTGGATGTAGAGTTTGCACTAAGAACACTATGGAACATCTTGGTACGTTCAATCAAAAATTTGATGTAGGAATCTTCTTAGGATATTCTACAACTTCCAAGGCTTATAGAGTTTTTAATAGGAAGTCCAAAATTGATGAAGATTCAGTTCATGTGAAATTTGATAAATCTATTCCCTTTGATAAAAGTACATATCAAATATATGAACTTTATTCTAATGATAACATGAGACTTAAGAATCTGAAAGATGATTTTGAAATACATATAAATGAAATTTAGTCCAGTGTAGAAAAACACGATACTAAAGAACCTATAAGTGTACTACCTAGACAATCATGAACTCTAAATAATCACCCTTTAAAAACTGTAATATGAGACTTAGACACAGTAGTAAAAACTAGAAGAAATATAAGAAATATTGTTGAATTTTCTACATTTTTATCTCAATTATATCTTATGTCTATAGAAAAATCCTTAATTGATGAATGTTTGATGATATCAATGTAAGATGAATTAAACCAGTTTAAAATAAATGATGTTTTTAAATTGGTTGAAAGACCATATAATTATCTAGTAATACGAACCAAATTGGTCTTTAAGAATAAACAATATGATCAAGAAATAATAACTATAAATATAGCAAGACGTGTAGCTAAATATTATAATCATGAAGAAGGTATAGATTATGATGAGACCTTCACACCTGTAGCAAGATTAGAATCCATTAGAATCCTATCAGAAAATGAATCTCATAGGAATTTTAAATTATTTCAAATTGATGTTATTTCTACCTTTTTAAATGGTTATTTAATTGAGGAAAATTATTTTGAGCAACCTCTTGGTTTTGAAAATTCACAAAAACCAAATTTTGTTTTTAAACTTACTAAAACTATTTATGGACTCAAACAAGCACCTAGAGTTTGGTATGAATGTTTATGTTGTTTTCTACTGAAAAATGATTTTACTATTGGAATGGTAGATCCAAAACATTTTAAGAAAATAGTATAATATTATATTTTATTGGTTCAAATTTATGTTGATGATGTAATTTTTATATCAACAAATAAAACTCGTTGTCATGAGTTTTCAAATTTATTTCAAAAAGAATTTGAAAGGAGTACGATGAGAGAATTAAATTTTTTTTAGGACGTAAATTTTTTCAAAAAGAATTTGGAAATGTTTTAAATCAAGGAAAATACATTACAGATTTACTAATGAAATATGGACTTGAAATCAAAAATACATATACTACTCCTTTGTGTACAAATATAAATCATGATTTTGATGAAACTGGAAAATCGGTTGACAACAAGTTATATAGAGGTATGATTTGTAGTATATTATGTCTAAATGCTAGAAGGCCAAATATAATGTATTCAGTGTGTCTTTGTGCTAGATTTAAATCAAATCATAATGAATCTCATTTAACTACTGTTAAAAGAATTTTTAGGTAATTAAAAGAAACTATATTTCAATCTCTACTTTATCCCAAAACATCTGAATTTAATTTAATTTCATATTCAGATGCTGAAATTGGATGTTTTTTATTGGATAGATAAAGAACCCCATGAACTTGTCAATTTTTTGGAAAATCCTTAGTATCATGGACAAGTATGAAATAATACTCAGTTTCCCTATCAACAGCCATGGCAGAATATGTATATGTTGGTAGTTGCTGTGCACATGTCTTGTGGATGAAAAACACTCTTACGAATTTTTGACTAAATTGTAATAATATGCCTATTTTATTTGATAATACAAGTGAAATCAATATTTCAAAGAATACAATTAATCATTATAGGACTAAACATATTGATATTATACATCACTTTTTAAGTGACCATCTTCTTAAAAATATATTTTTAAAATTTTTGACTACAGAAATTAAAACAGCTGATATTTTTACTAAACCACTTCCCAAATGATGGTTTGATTTTATTAAGGGGGAGTTATTTTTATTAAATTTTATGTAATTTTTATTTAATTTATTGTTTAAAATATTTTAGTTATTTGTTTTTCAAATAGCACAATTTTATTTATTTATTTATTTATATTTTTCGTTCCTGCATGCGATTTTAAATTTCTCTAAAATTTATGCAATGATTAGTATGTGCGTAATGACAAAAAAATGTAGGTTGTAAGATCATATTAAAATTCTAAACAACTTCTCAAACCAAAACCCCTTCGAAATCACAAAACATTACTGCTCTTCTCCAACCCTAAACCTTCAAAACCCTGTGCATCACACCTTTAGATCCGAGAAAAAAATGGCCAAAACTAGGAGATCCGATGAACCAGAGACTAGTACCTCCAAGAGGCAGCGCTCGTATGGAAGAAGGTTTTTAAGAGGATAAATCATAGATCTAGAATGGCTCTATTAGACGAACCTGATGCTGTGGTAGGCCCTAGCATTTCAAAACATGGAAAAAATGTTCATTGGAGATTGTACAATGATTATATATGATTTTGAACATCATTATTTCTTTATTTAAATACAGTTTAGTCTAGGAAATGATGAGTATTCTATAATCTCTAAGCTTGCGGATCATGATTTTTTAATCTCATCTGTGGAAATAAATAAAATTATAAACTACCCTCATGAGGGATTTTATCATTTTGATATGAAAAATATTGGTGATAGTGTACATAAATATGAGGATATTATGTTATATTTATTTGGATAAACTAATATCGGGAAGAAGCTTGCAAAGACTTGGAATTAGACTTGAATATATTGGTTATGTTTGTTAAATCTGGTATTGCACCTAGGTTGTCTGAAATATAAAATATTCTTTATCCATATATGTATTTAATTTTTTTGATTATTGATACCAAATTGACTCTTTCGAGATATATAGTATGGTATCTCAATTACTATTGACAACTAGAGGGAAGAATGGATTTTTATCCTTATGGAAGGTCCATCTCCAGGATTTTGTTTCAGAAAGATATAATAAGACTGGTGGATGCTCAGGAGAGATGACACCATAGTAATATCATTAATACTGGTACATTGAGAATGATTGGATATTTCTGGAGCACAATCAATGGTAATCTCCTGCATGTAGGAGCATAAGAAGATGAAGAAAGTGCTCAGGCCCAACCAACAAAATCAAAGGAAGGACTAGATGAATTAAGAGTAAGTGTTGTATCAGGAAGATTTAGGATAGAGGCTATGGATGCACCTAGACAAAGAAGTTAGGAAGTAAATGAATTCAAAAGGACCATAGTTCCTAATCATATTGAAGAGACTATGGTAACATCAAATGTTTTAACATCAAGTGATATCATAGGCTATAAGATTGTGACAGAAGTTTCAGATGAGGAGATGCTATAAGGAGTCGTTTCTCTAGATAAGGTGACTCCTCTAGTGGAGTAAGAAATTTTGACTCATGATGTGACAAAAATAGAGGCTCAATCAAAAAATATAACAGAGACAGTAGTGGATACGAAAACATATCCAATAATTGAAAAAAAGATGAGACAGTTCCTGGTGAATGTGAAGCAGTGGACCAAACTCAAATTGATCAAATAGAAGTTTATAAATAAGAAATTATTTCAGAGAATCTAGTAACAGAGGAAGAACATGAAAATTATGATCATTAGGATCAACCTCCAAAACATCTTGAAACACAAGAATAAAATGATTTAGAAGTTCATACTGTGATATTGAATGTAAATTTTTCTATGGATGAGTCTGGGAAGGGCTCATATGAGAAATATTTTGAGAAACCAGTACAAGGAAGGGATGATGAGAAATTATATGAAAAATTATTTCCCATTTTATTGTTACATCAAGATCAAACTGAAAATTAAGCCCAAGGTGCCTTTGATCTAGTTAATGAAGATGTTGAGAAGCTGTACAGGAAGTTGAAAATAGCTGAATATGAGAATCCTGCTCTAAGGAGAGAATTAGGAAAGGAACATTGGTAATTTCAATGAATAAAAACTAGTATTGCTCCCAAATAGGAAGTTGAAAATTTTAAGAGATATATGCTCAATGAAGATGAAAATTTGAAATCAGAAATCATTTTAAAGACTGATTTGATGGAGTTTAAATATTTCATGGAGACATAATTTGCATCTATCAGAACAAGTGAGGCTAGTACATAACATACTTCATTTAATTTAATGAGGATATTTCAGTCCATTACTGCAGTAATGATGAATATTAATGAAAGACTTCTGGACTTACAATGCTACATTGCCCTTTTGTCAGAGTTATTAGATAATCAGGTGTTTCTAGTTGATCAGTTAACCTCTAGTGATCTAGGGATTCGAGATGTGATGTATCAGTTCATAGAAAAGTTTACTCTTTTTATAGAGAAGGAAGAAAGGATTCTAGAGTTTTTCAGGGTGAATTTGATTGAATATATTCAGTTGAATCAGGAAAGAAGATATCTAATTATCTAGTAGGGTGATGGATTTAACAGAAGATTGAGGGAACAATTTCCACAGGTCAAGGAAATAGTTCAAACTAGATGAACCCAATCTCATACCCATACCCAACATTGATTCTTGTTGTTATTCATTACTGTACTTGTAATTCTATTCTTAATGAAATATTTTTACATCTCAATTTCATTATTTTTAAATTGTTTTATTGTACAGTCTATGATAGAAATTCCCATTACCCAGATTCACATATTGATAAATTGTTTACAGCATAATTTAATTATGTTTAATGCTACATTAAAATGTGTTATCTTCCTTCTTCTATCATTATTTTTCACATCAAAAAAATGGTGATAAAAAGGATAAACACATCATTTTATTTTAATATATTTTAATTTATTTCAAATTTTACATTAATATTTTTTGGGGGATATTTTTTTTACTTTTTATGACCTTAGATAATACAATGAATATTTTTATTAAAATAATTTTGTTCAAATTAAATTATTTATTTATCATTGAAAAATTCAAAACTATATGTAATTAATTTTGTATGTTAATTTTACTGGTTATTTTATGGGTTTTGTGATCATAAAAAAGGGGGAGATTGTTGATCAAGTATTGTTTTCAGCAATACATAATTTTTTTTAATAGGGAGGATTGTTGAGAACAGTACTCTATCACTTTATAATGATTTTGATGCTCACAAATACCATTACTTGTTATTCTAATGATTTACTTTAAGTGTATTTCAGTAATTTAATATCCATTAAATTATTATTTCCAGATGATATATTTATGTATTTGAACAGCTATTAATAATTGATAATGTATTTGGAATTCATTTTGAGCATGTTCTCGAAACACTATTCATACCCTACGTTAGGAAGCGTAGAGTAAGTATGGAATGTGTCATTTATCTTACAAGTAATCGTATAAGTATGGCTAAACAACCATACACTCTCTGGAATGTATGAGAGAAGAACCCTATGTTTGGAAGGAACCTTACGTTTGGGATATCAGCAAAGTATGGAAGAGGATCATTGTGTAAGTATTGAAAATTGAGTTTATTTCTCAAAAATATGGTTCCTTATCATTAATTTTGGATTAAACCCTATGTTTTATCCAAACTTATGGTTCAACAACCTTACTTTTGTAAACAACATACGTTTAAGAGCTGAATATAGAATTATAAATGATCAACCGTACATTTGGAAGAAGACAAAAGTATGGATCATATACTATTTGTTGAAGGTTTTAAAATAAGATTATGTATGATCAACCCAATGTTTTAATAAGTTATCATCAATATTACATTCATGATCAACCTTATATTGAATAGAATACCATGCATATCAACCCTATGTTTGGCATCGAAAATTTAAATATTGATAGAATGTGAAATGACTATAAGCGAATGATTAGGCTGATTTCAGGCCCGAATAAAATCATAATCTAAAGCACGTATTTGTCAAATTCAAAGCCATTTATTCATGACCTAAATGATTTAAATTGAATTAGCTTTTCATGGTGGATTTAAGGCGAAGTTGCAACTACTCTGTTAAATCAGATGTTTGAATATCGCTGGTCCGATGGAGTCTTTTATGGATCTCAATTTTAGAATAACTGATCATCATTATTCTATATATTTTAGGACATTTTGAATTTCAAACCACATATCTGATCCACCTAGATACAATATAGAATAACTGTTGAATGACCATGATGTTCATGCAGAATATAAAAATATGGACAATCGAGATCTGTAGATCTACTGTTAAAAAGAGTGACAAAGCTCAGTTTTCTAAAGAAGAAGAAACACTACTGAAGATTTACTGATCTACGTCGAATATCTTTTTTTCAAAAAACTACTCTTAAAGTTGTGAAAAAAATTTAAAGATCTATTACAACCATATCAGCTCAGAACTTCTTTTTCGGATGTTCATTATTTTTGAAGACGTCGATCCATCTACAGTTAATTGCGTTCAGTTGCAATAGTGAAGAACAACCGGGAATGTATTTTCGATGAACAAAATTACATTTTATCATGAGTGATCCAGTTATCATACTACATTGTGAATGTTCTATGTTTCAAACTTGAAGGCTCTATATATCCTTAAGATTGAAAAGGTTTCAGATGCCTATACTTAGTTGTGGAATGGTCTATTGATAAGAGAACTAGATAGTGAAAATCACCATGCTCGTGATGTAGAGCATTGGTGGATTGGACTTGGGGCATTCTGTTCCCCAAACCACTATACATCGTGTGTCTTGTGCTACTTATTATTTACTACTTAATACTTTATATAAAGATAAATGGACAGGTCATGGTCAATCAAAGAAATTGAAAAACACAAAATTCACACCCCCTCTTGTGCCTATCTTATATAACCCAATCCAACAATATATTTTTCTTCCTCATTCATATATTATATATATAATAAATACAATTAATATTATGAATGAAATAATATAAAGGATATCAGATAATGTTCACTCTGATTCTAGCCAGATAATGTACAAGTAAAAGTATTGTATCTAAAGTAACATGTTTTGAACATATGTTCAATTCACCAAGAATTAATTCAGAAATTACATCAATGCGTGTACATTAATGAAACATAATGAATTTAATTATTATATCCCACATTGAATGGTCCATGGTGGTGAATAACCTACTAAAGTACATGTTGTGTAGCCTTTGTACATGGAGTGTAGTCCCATTGAGTCACATATAGTCTGTGTATCACCATACACAACCTTCATGAATTTTTAGTGTGTAAATCGGAGACCACACACCGTGTAGTCACTTACACATGTCGTGTACTCCAATTTCCTGATTCATGGTTTAGATTGTAATTACCATGACATGTGCATCAGATAAATAGTGAGAAATGTACATGTTGTGTAACTCACTTATACATGTCGTGTACCTTAACCAAACTTTGAATATTTAAATTTTATTATTATCATATTTAAACATTAGAGACATTTTCTTGTGTGTGGTCTTCATGTTGGTAGTACATTACATGTGTTGGGTTTTAATATATATATATGTGTGTGTGTGTGTGTGTGTGTGTAAATGTTTAAATTATATATACATAATTTTCTGATCTATATTCCTTGTATGATTTATATTACATTTGTTACTCAACATGCATTGAATCCTAACATGTTATCTAAAAATCATGTAATTCATGTAATCGTTAATTTGATATTACCCATAATAAAGTTTGGTGATAATTATTGTATTCCATATAACCAAATAGTAAAAATTATATGAGTATAATAAATACTAATGATAATTATATGGGTTTTCACCATGTTACTGCCAATGTAAATTTATGTTCACAGTTGAATTAAAATAAATTTAATTAATTTTTTTAAAATTATGATGGGTGAGAATAACAAGGAAATTCAGAAATGAATTTATATAACAGAATTGATTAATTAATATACATAATTAATTGGATCAACTGTGATTTATCATAACCAATAATGATTAATAGTTTAAGTTTATTTATATTTAATGTTTAATATGTTTCATGCATGTGTATGATCATGATCACAGACCAGACCTTTTTATGAGATTGGTTTAATTTAATTTATTATTAAACTAAATTGTAGGCATCATTGACCTCTCAACTCATATTTTGTAAGGTTCTACATTCCAATGGTTTCATTTATGTATACCTTTTTTCCCTCACCTGCAAGTGAGTAAAATAATATTTAATGGATGGAGGTCCCAATCTGGTATAAGTGGTTCAAATATGGTGTCACGATAAAATCAATCCCAGATAGATACATAGGTGGATATATATAAAGTTATAATAGGAACCTTAATTGGTTCAAGGTGCTTTTACCTTAGAAAAATGATTATATTATCAATATCTAAATAATTTTTTCTTTTATATTATTTAAAATAGTTAGTGACTCAGATAAAATCTAAGACACAATTTACATAAAATAAGAGGAACAAGGAAACTACATAAGCCTAATGAAAGGAATATTATTGCAATCATTATCATAAAAGGGGATTAGGTCATCGGGTAGGATATCCATCCATGTTAATGCCTGGTTGATTCCCTTGTTCGCAAGACCATAAAAAACCATGTTCACTTCACGAAAAGCATGAGTGACAATGTGGTTGGTTTCATGAAGCAAAGAAAGGTAGCTCATCCAATGGGTAGTCAAAGGCCATGCACGATGAACCACCCCTACCAAAGAGAATGGACTACAGAGGTGGAGTCACATTCAATCCAAACATTTCACCAGCCATTTTTCTTGGAAAAATTAATGGCATGAATCACCCCCATAATTTTATCCTCTAAAGATGAGGCGGCGCTAGATCTTCCAAAGAAGCATCCATGATACTGACCAAGATGGTCTCTAAAAATAGCTCTGCACCTGCGGGACTTGTGTTTCCAACAGAGGAACTGTCAACATTCACTGTGATCCATCCTAGAAGCGTAGCTTGCCAGAAGACCTCAAAAGTACGCCGTGGTTATTTATAAATCCCATCAATCCGAAGTTGACGATGGATCTCAAGATCTCCAACTGAGTTATCACAATTAGATTTTTGAGTCATTGCAGAATCATTAATATCAATGAGGATACACATTCGACCTGCATTCAGATTAAAAGTGCAATTGTTGTGGATAATAGCATTTATATAAAACCAGATCACACGAAGGAGCTCAACAACAACATGTAGGAAAAGGTTTTTGATCTGTTGAGAGGTATCAAGAGTCGCACACAATTTAAATTGAGTGCTAATAGTATCATGGTGTAACCATCTGCAGTCAAAAATGTCAGAAATAAAATTCCAAAGGGCAGAAGTTATAGAACAAGGAAAAAATATATGGTTAGTATCTTCTATGTGATGGAGAAAAAAAGGACACATGGAACAATGTTGGACTCCAAAAGTTTGAAGAAAAACCTCCGTGGGAACACGATTGTGAGCAATGCACCAAACTGGAGTACATGTAGATGGTTTAATCCAGAGTTTATCAAAAGATTTCAGCCTGCAAAAATTTGTTTTAGAGTTGGATATATTGTGATTGTAAAAGCATTTGGAGTCAAGAATACCATTGTGGGATGGTTCCCAAATAAAGAAAATCTTCGGATCTTGAGAATGGGTAATTATCAATGACATGAATGATGTTATCAAGGATATTAGAAGTACAATATTTCATAACATCATTTATAGAGAAGTTGTTATTTTTTAGAAGATAATTAGGAGACACCATAGAGATAAGGGGGAACTAGTCTAATAATCGATCCACAAATTCAATGAAAAATTTCTGCTTACCATTCATCCAGAATTGGACATAATATTGGTAAAGTATTTCCTTATGGAAGGCCAAATCAAAGAATAAATGTGATTCCAATTTATTTTCTTTATCTTCACAAGGAATATTTTGTTAATAAAATTAATGGAGTTAGAATTTCTATGAATCAACCTCCATGTGAGTCTTCCATGAAGTGAATCATTAAAAATTTAATGATTTTTTATGCCAATACCACTTTTCTATAAAGGTTTGCAACAAGTGGCTCAGGGAATAGTCACAAGCCTACTTTCAAGAATACTACCGGTCCAAAGAAAATTCATTATGTAAACACCAATTTTCTTTAGAGGACTAGCAGGCCATTTATAGACCATCATAAAGTAGAACGTTTTGGAGATAATGGTAGATTTCACCAGAAAAATTCATCCAGCCATGGATATGGATTTGCCTTTCTAGGAGAACATGTGCTTAACGACTTGATCAACAATGTTGGAAAAATTCATAGATTTAGGTCTTTTCTAAATAATAGGCATGCCAAGATAGGTGAAGGGGAAAGTTCCTTCCTTGGTGCCTAAATTGTTTTTAATACTAGTCTTTCTTGGGGAAGAGAAATGTTTTCTAAAGAAGACATAATATTTGTTCTGACATATAGATTGAACAGAGACTTATTCATAGTGTGACAAAGAATTTTTTAATTTTTCAATTTTTTTACTATATCCTTGTAAGAATAGGATAATGTCATCGGCATAAAGAAGGTGTGAAGGAACATTTAAGTTCATAGCAGACTGAATGGGTTTAATCTTATTTTGATCCATGAGATGAGTCAGTAATCTACTTAGGTAATCCTCCGCAATAGCAAAGAGAATTGCAGATAATGGGTCACCATGTTTGGCCCTCCTAGTGAATTTCATGTAGCCCTTCGGTGTAGCCCTTTGGGGAACCATTGGAAAGAATATATATGGAATCTAATTTGAATAAGGAGTTTATCATATTTCTGAAGATGTCATTAAAACCAAAATCCTGAAGAACATTGAAGATGAAACCCCAATAAATGGTGTCAAAGGCCTTCCTAATATCATGATTGATGGAAATATTTCCTCCTCTGATAGAAATTTTTATGGTGTTGGTACGTTCAGAGGCAACACAAATGCAGTCTTGTATTGTTCTACCCTTGATGAATCCAAATTAATTCCAAGAAACAATTTTACTTCACAATGTCGAAAGTCAATTTGAAAGGATTTTGGTAATGACTTTGTAAATAGAGTTAATAAGAGCAATGGGCTGGAAGAGATGAATTTTTGAGGTTTTTCCACTTTAGGGATTAAGGTGAGAAATTGATCATTAATGCCTTGAGGAAGGAAACTATTAGAAAAGAATGAACTAACAAGATTTCAAACATCAGAATGCAAGTTTTCCCAATAATGTTGGAAAAATCCATTTTTAAAACCATCAGGTCCAAGGTAACTATCATGATTAATGCTAAAAACGGTGTCTTTGATTTCATGATCGAGAGGCACACTAAGAAGGGAAACATTGTCTTCCTCATTTAAAAAAACCGGAATGATCCCAGGAAGAAAATTTTTATTGAAATTAGGTCCATTAAAGTGATTATCAAAGTAGGATAACACATGATTGGAAATTACCTCCTCAGAGACAATGAGGGTATCAATAACTCTAAGTAGTGAAAGAGGCCTACAAGCATTCATAATTATTTGGAGAGAATTGTAGAACTTCGTGTATCAGTCACCATAAGATAACCATTTTGTTTTGAAATTATGTTTATGCATGTTGTCTTTAAGTGAAAGGAGAGAATTAATATTTATGGAAGTATTGGTTTCAAGATGGGGGTCCAAGGAGAAATTAGAGGTAGTGTTGGTAGTTTGAATTTGGATAAGATCATTTTCATGTGTAGAGATGTCTTTATCTATTTGATTATAATTAGTACAACACCACCCTTTGAGACATTATTTGAGATGTTTTAATTTAATGATTCACAAAAAAGAATCTTTGTGTTGGTTCATAGAATCCCACCACTTGTTAGTGATATTCATAAAGTCCATGTTTTCAGACCAAGCATTATTAAATATAAAAGGGAAAATAGGTTTTATTTTTTTTAGAGCAGACTTACCAAAATGGGATTGTGGTCTAAATTCATTTTGGGTAAGGTGATGCTGGAGATTGTGTCCCAAAAATCCAGAGAAGATATGCTCGTGAAGGCCCTATCCAACTTACTGGAAATGATCCTATTATAGTTTATTCTATAACAAGTGAATTTGGAACAAGGGAGATTGATCTCTATGAGGTGACAATCCTCAATTGAGATTCTAAATTTTCTAGAGGAGATGGTGGATTGGGATGGACCAAGTATATCACTAGAGGAATCGATGGCATTAAATTCACCAATCACAAACCAAGGATCCAAAATGCTTCTAGCTAACCCATAATGACCATTCCATATAAATAATAGTTATTGATATCTTTTTTATCATAAAACATGGTACAAAAGATAGGAATTCCATCTAGGGTGAAGTCATAAGTCAACATTTGTGCAGAAATTTTCATGGCACTAATGTTCTGTAAGGAACTGTGATAATAAAACCAAAGATATTCTGTATCATTACCTTCATTGAAAGCACCTAAATAATTATATCCATAATTGAAAATGTGTCTATGTTAAAACAAAAATTTACTTTTGGCTCAGCAATTTCAAACAGTATATGATGATGAGTTAAAAGAAAATTTTTAAGGGCATTAAAAGTAGCAGGATTTTCCATTCCTTGACAATTCCAATTTAATATATTCATTGAAACATGTTTTTAGAGGAAGAACCTCCATTTTTCCTCATTGAGCCATCCGAGCCTTTCTTCCTTTTAGATCTCTTGACATTTTGGGATGGGGTAGTGGCTTTTTTCTTATCCTACTTACTCATGGGGGAAACAGAAGATCTGATAGGAATACCTGTATTGTCAATGGTTATATCTGCATTACCTTCTAGAAAAATCTCATTATCATACCACTTTATTGATTTATTTATTTCTAGTTACATGGTTATTTCCTTAAGGATGTTTTATCACAATCACATGAATTAATGAATTTATTGAGCAAGCAAGATAGTACTATAATAAATTGGATTGTCAGTAAATATTATCTAATAAATGTTTAGTAACATATGTAAATCGAATAAATATTAACAATCCTATGATAATAGTAATAATTTTAAATTTATCAAAAAAAAGAATAAAATCACTCAATTATATATATTATGTCGGTATAGCCTTCCACAACTTCATTTAAAACTAATCAATAGTTCATAGTCCCTAACCAGCCAAATGTGGAGGAGATTTCAATTTTTTAGAGGAATAACATGAATTTTTTGGATGACTTAACTTAGTTCACATCAAGGGTTGACTGCGAAATCCCAAAATAGTCTAAATTAAGGACAAAGGTTTAGGAAATACAATTTCTGGATTTCTAGACTAGGTAGTCCACTCAACATATTAATGAACATTGAGTTAATGCAGTTGGCATTTTGAATGCCTCACTAAAACCATCCATGTTTCATAATAAACCAATTTTGCAATAACGAGAAGAAGAATATGGATCCTTTCAACTTGATTATTCATGAAACAAAATATTTTGAAGCTAGTGGTGAGGTATATTGGGATTCAATAAAATATAGGAAGACTATTAAATATAATAATTATTTACTTATTTAAATTTATAAAATAATTTACTAAAATCACTACCCATATTATTTATATAAAAATATATAATGACATCAAAAATATCCTTGTGATCCATATATGAGATAGATAAACATCATAGTGGAATAAATTTCCAAGAGTGTGAAAGTTACCTTTGTTTTATCCTTCACCATGAAATAAAATTGAATGTGCTGGAAGAACCAATTCCCAATGCTTCTTATAATAATACAGGTGATGAACAATTAAAACTCCAAGAGAATTATTTGAAAAAATCCATATATGTTCAATGTTTCATTATTTCATTCCTGTTCAATGAGATTTTAATGTAATAAGAGGACATGGATGTGTATAGCATGATGTCCCACATTCAAGATCTCTATGAAGAGGAGTAATGACAGAACATGTACAAGATATCCAATGCATTTTTTACAAATAATCATGCAGAGATTGTGACAACCGGGCATCATGTAGTCACACTTATTTGATACATTGAATGCTTAGACATATTAGGGAAAAAATTTAGAGATGTGTTGCTTTGGTATCTCATATATTCATCACTAATAATGTTCTTATATAGTTTTATTGTTAATTAAAATTTGATATATAATGACAGGAGTCCTTAAAAACATATTACATTGAATCTATAAATGGATAAGGATATGGGCCATGATAAACCAATGGTCCCTATGGTGAACAAGAAAAGGAAGAACAAGTCAAATGGACCCAAGACTCGAAATAATTCTAATATTATTTAGCACTATCCTTTTATGAAAATATAGTGGAAGGGTATGGAAAAAAGGGTAGTATACTATTCATGTGGAAAACTATTCCAATAGAAGAGGAACTACACCTAGAAGTGATGGTGATCTAAATCTTTATTCATTATCAAGTTTAATCGTCCATATTGGAGTTAGATACTGCTTTTGGGGCTTACATCAGTATCCAATTGCTGGAACCAATTAGAATTCGAAATATTTCTAGAGGATATGTGGATTTGAGATATTCTAACAGTACAAGGATAGATTTTCTATCTATTGGTGACTACACCATTTTATTTCCAATAGGAATTAATTTATTTTAAAAATGTTTTTATTATTTACCAATGGTAATGAAAAACATAATTTCCTTATGTCGCCAAAATTTAGATGGGTTTATTTTCATGCTTTGAAATAATTTTTTTCCATTATGAGAAAAACATATGTTATAGTATGGATAAATTAAATAATATTATGTATTTATTAAATTGTGAAAAACAAGTATTGTAAATGGATAATGAATCATGTTCTCATGACACATATGAAAAAAAAGATATGGAATCAATATCTTGTTCATGTAAACGATAAGTTCTTGACAAAGGCTATGTTAATATGGTACTTTACACATGTTTATGTTGAAAAAAATAGAATATTTCATTCATTTTACAAGTAAAAATGATCAAACCACCATATGGTGGAAAGGGTGAAAGAGTCAAAGGGTTTCTATGATTGTTACACACTAATGTGTGTGGACCATTTCTAGTAGAAGCTATGGGTTTATATTCTTACTTTCAAATTATTACTAATTACTTACGTAGATATGTCCATATATACTTTATGTGCTATATGTCCATGACCTTTGAGAAATTCAAGGAATTAATTACTTTTGTAGAGAATCAAGATGGGAATAAAATAACGAAACATAGGTTAGATCGATCTAGTGAAGATCATATCCAATAGTTCAATGACATTTTATAGATGTTTCAGATTCTATCTCACCTCAATCCACCTTATACATCATAGTAGAATGGTTTATGTGAAATTATAAGCCATATCTTTTTATATATCGTAAGGTCGATGATGTGTCATGAAAATATTCTATTTACATTTTGTGGATATTCATTAAAACAGAGGCATGAACATTAAAATATGTGCCAACTAGAGCATATAATGGAATTACATTTGAGTTATGGATTGAAAAGAAACCCATTACATAATATACAAATGTATGGGTCCATTTTTCATTTTTTAATGCCTTCTTAAGAAAAACAATCAGTACCCTGGGGCATAATTTCAATATGTATATTGTATCCAATGTAAATAAAGGGATGATACCAGTACAACCACATAGACATGAATGTGATTTTCACAATTAATGACATATTTATTGGTAGGGAGATCATCCTAAACAAGTTTAGTGGGAGGAAGATTAAATATGATGAATTTGATACACAATATACACAAAATATTGTACAAAAAAAGTTTTCAAAGCTCCCCTTGGATGAAGTAGATACTTCAACACAAGTTCTGCATAAAGTAAATACTGGTAAACCAAGTCAAATAGCTAAAAGCATAAAACAACATCAATTAATTGACTATGAATAACCATTTTCACTTGTTTCCTTATTTAAATTCATTATAACTATATATTCTATATAATCACATAATGAAAATGAGATTTGGATGATGGATTCCAAAACTATATTCTTTAATGGGAACCATTCAGAAGATCCCTATATGACACAAACATGAGGATTTTCTGACACTAGGTGATACCAATGATATTTTCATGATTTAGAGATCCATTTATGGTTGGAATCTAGCTTCTAGGTCATTGGACATTCAATTCAATGAATCCATAAATTAATTTTATTTCATTAAGAACAAATTTGATCCATCTGTTTATAGGAGGTTTAGTGGAACTTTTTTCATATTACATGAGTATATGTTGAAATATTTCTTATTTGAAATGTCATATTAGTCATACAATCTATTAAGGACTAGTTAAAAAGGTGTTTAATTGGGAAGTACATAGGTGAAACACCGTATATTCTAGGGATCAATATCATTAGTGATAATTCCAAGAGGCATCATGGACTACATCAAAGTACATATGTTGACTATATAATAAAGAGAATTTAAATATAATAATACAATAGGGGATTGGTTATAGTTTCATATGGTTTGAATCTTTTAACTAAAATTTGTCTACATACAAAATAATATAATGAAATAATAAGTAATATCTCAAAAAATTTGGTGATGTGATCATTCATGTATTACATGTTCTGTACTGTACTCGATGTTTCCTATGCATTAAAAATGATAGGAACATTTTAAAAATATACCTGAGAACAACATTGGACTTTTGTTAAGGATATCTTTATGTATCTAAGAATAACTAAGGATATTTAAAGGGATTATTGAGGAGATGTGGAGCTTCTCATCTAAGCTAATAATAATGATAGCTTTCATAAATATCAAAATGATATGAAGGCACAATCAAGATATGTTTTCTATCCCAAAAGATTATCTATGAGCTCTATGAGTTATAATTATCATGCTGTCGTTATTTCTATAGTGGAGTCTGAGTATATTGTGGCTTATGATGCATCCAAAGAATCCATTTGGATTTAAAAATATTCCTACAATCATATTGTTGTACCTAGTATTAATGTACATATCTCATAGTTCCATTATATAACTATAGATGTTTCTCTTGAAAAAGATCCATGGTCACACCAATGGAAAAAAAAATTTCACTCAATGTATCACCTCTTGAGATATTTCTATCATAAGGGTGAAGTTGTAGTAAGAAAGGTATCCATGTAATATAAGGTGGTGGAACCATAGACTAAAAGACTATCTAAAAATATACATGAGTATCATATGAGAAATAGTAGATAGAAGGTTATCTGTAGTTGGATCTAGTGAATGTGGTAGTCTGTTAGAGATGGTTCCCAATAACCAACTTCTATATACATTATGAAAACTGGTATTCATAGTTTTTAATAATAATAAATTTATTATCACAATATGATTGTTCTACTGCATAACGTAGTATGTGTTAATTTTTTTAAATTAGCGGTAGAACTTAAAAGACATAGTAGTTCCCCGCAATGATGAGAACCTAGAAGTGCTACATGACTATTCATAAATATATATTTTCTATATCTGAATGATATCATTTTAAGGACCCAAATGATGTAGTATATTAATGGAGGAGACTCATAAGACCTTGAGGAACTTTCTCATATTGGATTCCCTTTGTAATATCCAGTGGGATATTATGATAACAAGACCCAACAATTAGAAATACTCATTTATTTGTTTCATTAGATGTTCCCTTACGAGGATATGTGTATTTGTCCTTATACATTAATATAATTATCAATGATTATTTTGGGCATTTTACAGTGATGTATTGATGAAAAATATGATGACTAATGTTCTTAGAGAGGTAGGTTATATTGGGTACATCATGATTAATATTGAATTATTGAATAATGTGATCAAGTATTCTTACCTCATGTTCTTTAACATAATATAATATCTCAAGACCTTTAATAGAAATGATATAGCCTAAATAAATCTATTATCAAGGTGTTTTATAGGTGAGTTCATTTTTTGGGAAGTCAAAGAAATAGGAATCAAACACATACTTTGACGGAACCCGTATGAAACTTGATTGATTTGTGATATCATTATTAAGGGATTATATTACACAATAAGCATTCTTATGAGGTATCTTGTCATTTTGATATTAACATCTTTCTATATGCGTTCCATGGAATGTTTCTAGACGTGATCTTTTGGATTTATGTGGCTTTAGCAAATGCCACTAAGTTAGAGGCCAAAAGGTTCCCACAGTATGTATAATCAGAATCTCAGTTAAATAATTATTTATTATTTATTATTTAACATGTTTAATAAATTTTATTCCCAAAGGTGGTTTCATAAATATTCATATATAATTTATCACATATTTTCTATCACTAGTT
Organism: Viscum album; assembly: GCA_963277665.1. NCBI lineage: Eukaryota > Viridiplantae > Streptophyta > Magnoliopsida > Santalales > Viscaceae > Viscum > Viscum album. The sequence continues at coordinate 2,053,611,867 of OY728165.1, forward strand.
ATTTGAGAGAATATAATGTTGGTGGAATATTTAAAAACTAATTTTTGATATTTAATAAACATAAAATTTATTATTTATTATAGAATGATGAAGTGATATTTATTTGATAAATAAATAGAAATTATTTAGGGACTGATAAATATTTTGTAGGAATGGAAAACTGAGTACAATGGTTGATGGAGAAATAAAAAATATATAATATTATTTGATGAAATAATATTTAATTTAATTCTCAAGTTTTGTGCATATTGATAAATAATAATATTATAATTATTTAAAAAGGACTTCTAAATGGTTTAAATAAATAATAATGGTCAATTTTGAAATTAATTTTTTGTAACCCTATATATATCTAAGCACGGTTATATTATTTTCTTTGATATCCAATTCATTTTTTTGGTTGTTCACAAATAATTCGATGAATCCTATAAATACCTAGAGGGATACCTTCTCCAAGAATGGTTTCATTTATAAATAGTGATATTCATCCACTGTCCACTATCAAAATAATAGATATCAGTGAGAACACTTTGGAAATTGTTTTTTATATGATCAAAGGTGGATGATGTACGAGATATGATTTTTTGTGCTAGAAATAGGGGATTCATATAGTTATGTTCAATGATTTTTGGATTGAATGTGGATCACCTATAGGATAAATATTCTTTGATTTATAAAACATAACAAAAATACAACACATAATTGTTTTCATATTCACCAATGAATTAAAAATTCCAACTGGAAAATTAAATAATAAATTAAATTAATTATAAATAATACATGTAAAGTCTTGAAAAAACTCTTCTAGGTGAAAGAAATATAAATGTGATGTATTTATTTATAAAAGATAATTGATCAAATAAAAAATATTTAATACATTACAAGAACATTTACTACTCTAGTTTTGGGAGGATTAGACAAACCATACATTACTTTTACAAAATAAAATATAAAAATTTATTTAATTCTTTATCCTCTTGTTTCTTATTTGATCTTGAATACTCCTTAGTACAAGTAGTTTTCTGAGAATATGGAAAAAAGGAGTGAGGTAAAATCCCAGTAAGATGATATATAAGAACATGAAATAATGTAACCTGGGGTGGGCAGACATAATCATCATAACTATGAGAATATACAATAGATAATAAAAAGGAATGTGGAAGTGCATAAAAATGAAACATCATGTCTTAGTGGTCAACTAGAATACATAGTTTAATGAAATCTAGAATCATGTGCACACATCATTTCACTTTCACAAATGATTTTAATCACTTTATCAAATGAATTTCAGTTCTATATAATTCCAAATGCACTCATCACATTCAATCATTCATTTTGTGCTATATAATTCTGGGCGCACCCATCACATCAAAACATTTTTAGTATCATGAAGTGTACATAGAACATATATCAATAATGAACAGAAATAACCCATGGAAATGAATGGTTTTCATCTCAAAAGAAAACATTCATAATAATTTGGCCCCCAAAAGAGGGCAGGAATGACATAATTGATACAAGAACCATCATCATTGATTGAGAATTAAAATCTCTATTTTTGAAAGAAGAGATCTTTTGGAAAACATTTTGTTTTGACCTAAACTCTATAGTAAAAGATTTGTATCCTATAAAATTTAAGATAATGATGAAAAAATTATTTTTAATGAGTAACCATATCGAAAATGTAGTGAAAGTGGGAGAAACCGAAGAAAGAATGTTGGGTTTGAGAATTTCCCCTTACCTTGTATATAAACTCTATCATCACATTATTGTCTTCTTGAGCCCTCCTCTTGATGTCATCCAAAAAAAATTGAGGAATGTGTTTTGGTGATACCATGATCTACCAGACATGTGGGAGGGGATAGTGATGATCATTGTTTGGAATTTAGGCAAGGCATGATTCTTGAGAGTTGTGAATAAATGAGGGTGTGAGGGGTGGTATTTATATTGGATGGGAGAGGGGTTTTCTCAATATTATATTCATTAATTTTTTATTTCTCCACCAAACACAAAATAGTGATGATTTCATGACCAAGAATAGAAATAAGTGCATTTGATTTTGAAAAAATTCAGATTTCAACAGCAAAACATCATTTATGACTCTATAATTTATGTATTTAGATTATCTTGTAAATTATAGAATTTCACTATTCATATAAATTTCAAGTATTTCAAAAAAATTCCAAAAATTCACCCTAACCATTTTTCTATGTGTAGAATCAAAAAATTAACATAATTTTTCAAATATAAATTTCTAAATATGATTAATTTATTTTTTTATTTAAAATCAAAAATTACATGGAAATACTTATTTTAAAATGAAAACTGATTTTTATAATTCATTAAAAAATTACATAAGGTCTTATGAAATTATATTAAAAACAGAATTCAAAGAATTTATAATTTATTAACAATTTTCAGAAAAATAAATTTTATTTTGAATTAATTAATTTATTTAAAAATACAAACACTTTTTAAAAAATTTATTTACTTACACTATGATCATATTTTAACATACCAATTATATTTATGCTTTCGTTGGTAAGGATTCTAATAAAATGGACTATTTATTATTCCTAATGGTCCTATTACTATTCAGAAAGTTAGGTTACTATTCAAAAGGGTATGTTACTATTAATAAGGGCAGGTAACTATTCACCAAAAATATGTTTGTCCTATAAGACTCCAAACATCCAACTGATTGTTATCATGTATGTCAAATTTTTGAAGTTCAAAAACCTGAAGTGGAAAATTTATGTTTAAAGAATACGTTATAATATTCAAATAGAAATTAATAGTTCCTATGAGAATGATGTGGCATTCTTTCTTTTAAAAAATTCATGGTGTTGCATTATCCCCCCTTAAAATGAATTGGTCCCTACCAATGCATTCATGTACTTTTAATTTTGAATTTATATATTTATAATTTTGAAAACTATTTTTATGTGTACAAACATAACTAGATATTCTAAATCATATTCTATTGATTTTAAAAAAAATAAATGATAGTGACTAATCACCAAAGTTATCTAGATCATTGCTTTGATACCAATTGTAAATTCCCAAACTCACTCTTCTAGGATAAATGCATTAAAATTTTGATAATATTATTATAAAAGACAACTGAAGAAACGAAAAAAATTTAATACATTCCATGAAATTTTATTGGTCTCGGTTTTGGATGATTAGGCAATCCAGACATAAATTTTACATAATAAAACATAAAAATTTATTTAATTCCTTCTTCTCTAGCTTCTTATGGTCTTTTGACTTCTCTTTAGAACCAATAGTTAGTTGAGGATTTAATAAAAAATGTGTGAGCCAAAAGCCCAGTAAGAGGATATGTATAAACATGAAAAAATGTAACATTGGATGATCATAACATCGTTCTCATAACCAAGAAAAAATGAATAATATAATAGAAAGGAATGTGGAAATGCGTAAAAATGAAACCTCACATCTTAGTGGAAAAATTCCCCACATAGATGTGAAAAAAGATAGAATCATGTTCACACATAATTTCACATTAAATCATGAGATTCATCACATTACCCAATGTATTGGAGTGCTAAATAATTTTAAGTGTACCCATCACATTCAATAATTAATATTGTCCTATATAATTCTAGGCGCACCCAAAACATCATAATATTTTAATTCGCATGCATGGGACAAGGAACATATATCAATAATTATGGTAAATAAATCATGGAAATGACTGGTTTTTGTCTCATAAGAACACATTAAAAAACATTGGGTTCCCAAAATAATGATGGAATGACATACATTATACAAGAACCATCAACCTTTAGTGAGAAGTAAAATGTGTGTTTTTGAAAGAAGAGTTCTTTTTAAAAACATTTTGGTGGACATAATCTCTTATAGAAAACATTCATATCCCCAAAAATGTAATATGATGGTGAAAAAATGATTTTTAAAGAGTAATGATTCCAAAAAAGGATTGAAAGAGAGATAAATCAAAGAAAGAATATTGGGTTTGAGAATTTCCCCTTACCTTCAATCTGAAAGCATTCTTTATGTTATTTCCCTCTTGAATCCAACTCTTGAGATCCTCCTTAATGGGCCTAGGAATGGTATTTTGTTAAGGCCTAGATCTCTAGGACATGGGTTGATGGCATAGGGATTAACTTTGGATAGAATTTGGGAAAGTCATTAATCTTGGGAGGTGTGAATAAATGAAGGTGTGAGATGTGGTTTTTATAGTGGTGGGGAGAGGGGTTTTCTCAATATTATTTTCATTAATTTTAGGTTTCTCAACAAGACATGAAATAGTCATGATTTCTTGACAAAGAATAGTAATAAGGTCATTTGAATTCAAACCAATTGGGATTACATAATAAAAACATCACCCATGATTCTAATTAATGTATTTAGCTTATTTTGTAAATTATATTATTTCACTAGTCAAAAAAAATTCATGTATTTCAGAATTAACAACAAAAATTTACCTAACCCATTTTTGGATGGGTAGAATAAAAAAATAAACTCTATTTTTCAAAAATAATTTTTTATATATGATTAATTTAAATTTTAATTAAAATAAAAAAATACATGAAAATATAGTTTCAAAAATGAATATTGATTCTACAGTGTTTTCAAAAATTAAATAATGTCTTATAAAATTATCTTATAAATAGAAGACATAGAACTACTAATTTATGAACACATTTTAGGAAAATAAAATTTCTTATAAATTAATTAATAAATTATAAAATACCAACACATTTAAAAAATATCTATTTACTGACAGTATGATCATATTATTACATATAAATTAGATTTATACATTCTTTGGTAAGGATATTATTCACATGTCTGATTTACTATTCTAATGGGTAATATTACTTTTCATATGATTAGGTTACTATTAATAAGTGTATGTTTCAATTCTTAAAGGCTGGTTACTATTCACCAAAAATTATGTTTATCCCAATGAACTACAAACATCTTATTAATCACAACCGTATATGTTAGAATTTCTAAATTCAAAACACATAAGTAGAAATTTTATGTTTAATGGATAGGTTATAAATATCACATAGTATTTAGTAGTTCATTTTCTCATGGCGTGGAATTTTTTGTCCTTTTAAAAAAATCATTATGATGTTACATTATCCCACCTCCCTTAAAATGAACTATGTCATCACAATTCTTTCATTGTAATTTTAATTTTGAATTTATATTTTCATAATTTAGAAAAATATTCTCTTATGTGTAACTAATTAAATATATGTTAAAAATAAAATTCAATTGTTAGTTTTTTACAAAATGAAAATTTCTAGTCACCAAAGTTGTCTACACCATTTCTCTAATACCAATTTTAGAGCTCTGAACCTTCTCTTCTAGGATTAACACATTTAAATGTTGTGTTTTTATTTATAAAATATAATTGAATAAAAAACAAAATTTTATAAATTTCAAGAATTTCTCATGGTCTAGGTTTTGGGGGATTAATCAAAATATACAAAACTTATAAAAAATAAAACATAAGCATTTATTTAATTCCTTCTTCTCTAGCTTCTTATTGTCTCTTGACATCTCTTTAGTACAAGTAGTAACCTGAGGATATACATAAAAAGGTGTGAACTAAAATCCTATTAAAAGGATAGATAAGAACATGAAACAATGTGCAATGGGTTTAGCATAACTTCATCACCATAACCATGATAAAAAAATTATATAATACCATATAATGTGAAAATTCATGAAAATGAAATATCATGTCTTATTGGTCAACTACCACACATAATTCTGAATAAATATGGAATCATGTCCACAAATAATTTCACGTTAAATCATGAGATTCATCCCATTAACCAATTAATTGGAGAACTGTATAATTTTGGGTGCACCTTTCACATTCAAACATTCATATTGTGCTATATAATTTCATGTGCACCCGTCACATGATAACATTTTCTTTTTCATGCATTTCGCATAGAGAAAATATCAATAATGAAAAGAAATAACCCATGGAAGGAAATGGTTTTCATCTCATAGGAACACATTCATAATCATTGGGTTCTTAAAAAATTATGGAATGACATACTTGATACAAGATCCATCAACATTGAGTGAGAAGTAAAATGTGTGTTTTTGAAAGAAGAGTTATTTTGGAAAACATTTAATTTTACAAAAACTCAAGTAGAAAGATTTATATCAATGAAAAGGTAATATAATGTGTAAAAATTATTTTAAAGGAGTAATTGTACTGAAAATGGAGTGACATATGGATAACCCATTGAAATAAAAGTTGGGTTCATAAATTTCCCCTTGCCTTGTATCTAAATGCTTTCTTCACTTTATTGTCTTCTTGAATCATTTTTTTAGATCCTCCTTAATGAACCTAGGATTGTTATTTTTATGAGACCAATCTCTCATCAATTTTGGGGAGGTTCTAAAAAATATCATTGTTATGAATTTGGGAAAGTATTGAAGCTTGAGATGTGTGATGAAATGAGGACATGAGGGGTTGTATTCAAAGTGGAGGGGAGTGGGGTTCTCTCAATATTATATTCATTAATTTATTATTTCACCAAAAGATAAAAAATGAGGATGATTTCATGACCATGAATAGTAATAAATTGCATGTGATTTCTAATCAATTGGGATTAAATCATCAATATATCATCCATGAATATACAATTAATTTATTAACCTAATTTTGTAAATTATAGTATTTTACTATTAATAAAAAATTCATGTATTTGTGAAAAATTCCAAAAATTCAACCTAAAATTTTTTCGATGAGTTGAATCAAAAAATGAACACTATTTTACAAACATAATTTACTGTTTTAAATTAATTTAATTTTTAATTAAAATCATAAATTACATGAAAATACATATTTTAAAATGAAAACTGATTTAATAATGATTTCAAAAATTACATATGGTCTTATCAAATTATCATAAAACCAGAAGACATATAATTTTTAATTTATGAAAAAAAATTTGGATGATAAATTTTCATTTACATTAATTAATTATTTATAAAATGCCTACACACTTAAAAACAGTAATTTACTAACACTATGATCATATTGTGACTTATAAATTATAATTACACTTTCATTGGAATGAATACTATTCACATGGACAATTTACTATTACTAAGGGTTATATTACTATTCATAATTGTATGATACTATTCCAAAGGGTAGGTAACTATTGATAAGGGCATGTTACTATTCACAAAAAAAATATGTTTTCACAATTGAACTCCAAACACCATAACGATCATAATTGTGTTTTTCAAATTTTTAAAATTCTAACCATTGATGTGGAAAATTTATGGTTAATGGATTTGTTATAAAGTTCACATAGATTCTAGTAGTTCATTTGAGCATGACGTTTTAGTTTTTCTTTTTATAAAAATATTTAGATGTGACATTATCCCCCTAATTTAAATTGAACCCTCACATTTCATTAATTGTACGTGTAATTATGAATTTATATATATATATATAATTAACAAATTTATATTCTATGTGTACTTAAATAACATGTAATTCATAACAAAATTTTTTCACTAATGGTTTAAAAAAATTACAATGCCTATTCTCCAACGTTGTCTTGACCATTGCTCTGATATCCAATGTATTACCTGGAACCAGCTCTAACAGGTTCAGCACATATAAATGTTGTGTATTAATTTATAAAATAAAATTTAACAAATACACCACCTTTAATAAAATCTAGGAACTTTTACCAGTCTAGTATTTCGTGGATTAGACAAACCATACATAACTTTTACATATTAAAACATAAATATTCATGTAATTTCTTCTTCTCTAGCTTCTTATTGGATATTGAGATCTCCTTAGTACAAGTAGGTACCTGAGGATATACATTATAAAGGCTCAAGAGAAAATCCCAAAAAGAGGATTAATAAGATCATAGAACAATGTACCATGGGGTGAGAATAACATAATCATCATAAACCTGAAAAGAAGTAATAGATAATAGCGTGGAATGTGGAAATGCATAAAATAAAATATCATTTCATAGTTGTCAATTACCACACATAGTTGTGAAAAAACTAGAATCTGGTTATCACATAATTTCACCATAACTCAAGTGATTCATCAAACTATCCAATTCATTGTAGTGCTGTATAATTCCAAGAACACTCATCGCATTCAAACATTCATATTATTCTATATAATTGTAGATGGACCTACCACATAATAACATTTTCATTATCATGAATTCCACATAGAACATATATAAATAATTAACATAAATATCCCATGGAAGGGAATTTTTTTCATCTTATAATAACACATTCATAATCATTAGGTTCCCAATCAAAAGAGGGAATGTAATACTTTATACAAGAACCGTCAACTATTAGTAAGAAGTAAGAGGTTTGTTTTTGAAAAAATAGTTGTTTTGGAAACAATTTTTTTTGATATAAACATTAGTGGAAAACATGTATACCCAAAAAAGGTAATATAATGATAAAAAATGATTTTTGAGGATGAAACAAAACATAAATGGAGTGAAAGAATGAGAACATAAATAAAGAAACGTGGTATTGGGAATTTCCCCTTACCTTGTATCATAACACTATCATCACTTTATTGTCCTCTTGAATCCACCTCTTGAGATTCTCCATAAGAAATAATTGCTTGGTCTTTTGAGGATACCAAGATATATTAGACATGTGGGATGAGCTGGGGAAGATCCTTGGGTAGAACTTGGATAGTCCATGAATCTTGAGAGGTGTGAAGAAATGAGGGTGTGAGTGGTAGTATTTATAGTGGTGGGGATAGGGGTTTTCTCAATATTATATTCATTAATTTAATATTTCTCCACAAGACACAAAATAGTGATGATTCTAGGACCACGAATAGTAATAAGATCATGTGTGTTCAAACCAATTGGACTTAAATCAGAAAAACATCATTGATTACTCAATAATAAATATATTTATCTTTGGTAAATTATAGTATTTCAATATTCATAAAAAATTAATGTATTAAAAAAATACCAAAAATTCTCTATAACTATTTATCGAATGATAGAACCAAAAAACTGAACACAATTTTTCTAAAATAAGTTACTAAATATGATTAATTTAATTTTTAATTAAAATCATAATTTACAAGAAAATAATGATTTTAAAATGAAAACAAATTTTATAATCCTTTCAAATATTACATAAATAATTAAAAAAATTTATTAAAACTATAAGTCATAAAATAGTTAATTTATGAAAAAAAATTAGAAAAATAAATGTTATTTTCAATTAATTAATTAGTTCTACAATACCAACACTATTAAAAAAAGTTATTTACATATACTATGACCATATAGTATCTTATAAATTATATTTATAATTTTTTTGGTAATTATATTATTCACATAACCAATTTACTGTTCCTAAAAGTCATATTACTATTCATAATGGTACATTACTATTCATAATGGTTGGATACTATCTATAAGGACATGATACTATTCAACCAAAAATTATATTTGTCCTATCGGACTCCGAACATCTTACCTATTACAACCATGTATGAATGATTTTTGTAACTCAAAATATAGAAGTGGAAAATTAATTTTTAAAAGCTACGTTATAATTTTCAAATTGTATTGTGTAGATCATTTGATCCTGAATTGGTAACAGGTTTCCATTTTAAAAATTATCAGTATTTTATAATAAATGATAATCTCCCCTTTTGTTTCATCATGATTTCCATTAACTTTTTTAATTAATCTCATTATTTTAATCACAACCTTTATCCTCATCTAGATTATGGATGAATCATCAACCATGAAAAAAATTAAAAGTTGGATATAACCCATCACACACGTCTAAATTGATTAGAACATATATATCAATCATATAATTATCCAATCATCATTGTATCGTCATTAGAACAACATTAAGCAAGTTATTTACCTCGACTATGTGTTTTCCCTAAAAATAAACATAGTATGTGATATTATAAAAATAATAAACATGTTCCATTAGACCTTTTGGAAGTATATTCCTCTAAAACATGAGTCATTGGTTTTTAAGTGTGTCATTTCCTTGTAGGTGAATAATTTTACATTAGAAATGATTTTCTTATCCTTTTAATCACATGCACGGTGGTCTTTCTCTTTAAACATTTAGCAAACTCCCATTCGTTTTCAGCAAATAACATGGTGATTAGTTCCATAATTATTTCATATGGGAAATAATTATTTCTTGTTATCCCTTACCTAACTTTTTCATAGTTAACCTATTCTTCTCCAACTTCCCCAAATCTATTCGATTTAAGGAATTCATTCTCTATATCTTTAGAACATTATACTTTGTACTCATATGATGGGATTGTTTGGAAGAGTGGTTCCCTTTGAAATATTCGACTAAAACCATAATATATAGTATCATTATTAGTATTTGGATCATGTGAATTTGTGAGCATTACATTCCTTCTTATGAAAACAATTTCTAACCAATTACATATACATGATAATATATTTTCATGTTTAATCCCAAAACTAGTGAAATACATAACATAAATTTAAAAAACAAATTGCGTATCTTACCATATAATTATAAACATGGTTAATTTGGTATGTTCTTCTATATATATCCTCAAATTAAATGATATTATTATTTTATATAATATATTTTTCCTAAAATCATGTTTCCAAGGTTTCTGTTAATCTTCCATCGATACCAACTGTAGTGCCTCGACCCTAGAATCCCAGAGTCGGTTTCATACATTATTCTATTATAATGATTACAAGGATACTCATACCAATGTAATAATCATTTTTTCTTTCTTTGAAAACAAATTAACTACTTTGAAATGATTTCTCATTTAGATTAAGAAACAATAACATAATACATAACAAAATAAAATTTATTTATCCTTAAAACTCCTTCCAATTATTTATAATTTTACCATGGGGAAAGGAAACAAAAAAAGGGTTAGATCAAATATTCAATAAGGGTAATGTATTGGGGAATTAAAAATTAATAAATTATCATAATAAATATTGAAAAGTAATAGGAACTAAATAAACAATATATTTAATCAATAATCAGAGAATAAAATGCATCCTTTGATTTTTTTCGAAAGGAATATCCTCTAGATAATAACAGATGAAATAAAGGAAATGTTTAATTATTGGATTATGTGTATTCCTAGTGCATAAAAAATTATCAAAATTTCCTTTAAAAAGAATGTTTATAATATACTAGGAAAAATTTATTTGGTTTGGATAAAATTAATTATACATTCACGACCTTTCAGATGAATGTTTAGAACATACTGGTTATAACGTGAAGTGGGTTTCAACTAAATTCATCATGTGATACAACTAATGCCTTGAGGGGAATAAATTAACTAATCCCAAACCCAAGTCATTTATTTCAAAATAATTCCTCATATATCAAATAATCAATTTTAATTCATAGACAATGGGCCTTATCAAATATCCGTTTAGAGTAAGGGATATAGATTTATCAATATATCCTAACTAAATCAAATAAAATTGAAAGTAAAAACCATATATAAATATAGTATAATGTTTTGGGAAGAATAATTTCCATCATACAAGAATATGGATATAATAAATAACTATAATGTTAAATAAAAACTTATTAAAATAATGTGATTGTTTTAAGATAATGTTACCAATCAGAAATGAAAATGACATTGCATGATAATGGTTACAAGTTTGTAATTTTCATTTCAACACCCCTTGGTTGAAATTATTCAATGTAAAACATAAAATACCATTAATATTAAATTATTTATTATATTATATATCTAAATTTTCAATAAATATAGCATAAAAAATATATAGGACGTGAATATGACATTTATCTCGAAGATGAAAAAAAGCGAGATAAAAATCCATTTCCCTGAGTCCGACTGGCCAGGTGTGTCTTTATATTTCCTAGTAACCAACATATGATTATTATTTAAATGACTGAAAAAAAATTTAGTCTTTATTATTAATTTTATTTCACTTGTTACAATTTTTTATACAACTTCATAAATAATTATGTTTACATCATGAGTTTTTTCAAAATTAGGATAATGTCCCAAAAACAGATTTAGTAGGCCGACTATGGTCAATGTTGTCATTACATAAACATATCCATAATAAAAATTATGAAATATTTATCATATTTATAAATAAATTGTTATTATAAAACTAATAATGGTTTATGTTTATAAAAACTGGACCAATGTTATAATCATGTAGATGGTGGGTCCTATGTGGGCCTGAGTAACATTCCCATTTTGTCAATGATCATTACAGAAATGAGGTAAGTAAAAATTATTTCTCCCTGAATTAAAATTATATTATAAATAATATTGAATTTAATCATATATACTTATATATATAATTAAGTTAATGTAAAATATATAATTGTATCGAGGAGGCAGTAGTCCACAAATCGACAAATGCCGTTATAACCTTTTTTAGTATGGGTAATGGTAATATATAAAATTATATGTTATATTTTTAAAATTTAAATTATTTAATGAATATAATATAGATTTGTTTTATGCATTGTAATTTCAATTAAACTCATACATAATAAATTCAATATATTGTGTGAATGTATCACAACGCTTTGAGAAGGCAGTAGTCCACTTGTCCACAAACAATGTTATCAAATTTACAAAAAATGGAAGGCCTTAAGGAATGGGTCTTATACAAATTAAAGAATATTAATATAAAATATATATAATATTAAAACATTATGCTCATAATAATTACCATCCATGAGAGGTGGTAAAGAAATAATGAGTGGCCTCATTTTTTCAGGCAGTAGTCTTCCATATACACAAGGGGGGATTTCATTAACCATTTGAAAATAGTTTATGAAGGTGCTAGTTTAAATCATAACATAACACATCTAATATTATTCAGGATACTGATTATATTATATAGTATATATATAAGAATAATTGGAGAAGTGGAGAAATAAATAAAACTAAAGTGATCCTTCAATTATGTTACATCTTTTTCAAGTAATTTTATTCAGTATAGGCCCAATGTCCTATTTTCATTTATTTCATCACAATTTTATTCCTAAATTAATATTTTAGGGATTTTTTGTCATTATTTTGGGATATTTTAGATGATTAGTATTGTATTTGAGATATGATGAAGTGGGGTGATTTAATTATTTTTTATAGTGAAGGGTGACTGGTATTTTTTGTAAATTTAAAATTGTACACACTATTAGAAGTTATGACATACCTCATCACCAAAAAATTTAAAACTAATAAAATAAGGAAAATAATGGTAAAAAACATCCAAAAAATATAAATATGTACATGTTTATAATTTTATTCCTTATCTTCCATGTTTTCCCACTTTTATCATTTTGGTTTTTATTAAGTTAATTAATTTTATAACCTATGTAATTTGAAAATTAATACGAAATTAAAGTGATATTTTCTATGAAATATTGTCCCACCAAATTATAAATATTATATATAATTTAAAAAGTAAAAATCACATGACTTTTGAAAATTAATTTTAAAAAAAGTTCATCTAACATGAAAAAACACTAATTTAACCCAAAACATGATAATTTTTTTTACTTTTTAGGGGTCAATATGTTAATTATAAAAAGATAATTACTCTATTAATATAAAATATTTTATATTTATTAACATTCAAAAATAAATTAGATAAGATATTTTTTATTTGTAAATTTTAAATTTGGAATAAAATATCAATTATTATAAAAAAACATTAATGTCAATTTTGGCATTATTTATTTAGTTTAAATGAACAAATATAAATAAAACAATTAAAAAATAATATATAATGTTCAAATATATGTAACAGTTCATATTATTGTAAAAAAATATGACTTCATAATAATTCATTCACTTTTATTCACTTTTGGTATTCTTAGTATTATGTGTTTTATTTTATTATTAAATAAATATTCATTGAATTGGAGTTTATAGGAATTTTAATTAACTAATTCCTGTATAAAATTTAATGATAAATTATAATAAAATACATGACTCATTTATTTCCCAAAAGGATATGTGTTACCAAATAATTTAATTTTTTGAAAATCATAATTTTTTATAAATGTTAATGTTAAGAATGGTTCATTTTTTTGTCATTTTACTTATATAACATTCTATATAAGTCAATTTCATATAATATTATCCTACTAACTCATAAAATCGTACAAATAGGTTATGTGGTCAATATATGATCATCCAATGGCTATTCGAAAAGTTTCTTGGTCATTTATCCCCTTAATAATAAATATTAACCTCAATGTAATCTAATTTCAACCAAAAGTGATGTAATTATTTTTATTACCATCACTAATATTATTGGTCAAAAATAATGTATATATTAATAGACTATAAATATTTTAATTATTCTTACTAATTATATCCAATTTTCCACATTCAATTGAATAAAGTGGTGATAATAAAATTAAATCTAATCCTATAGACATGGTGAGAAAGTGGGTTTTGGAGGTAAATATTTTTATAATTTGATTTGTAGTTTATCTATAAATTGATTAATAAAATTGTTAAAATATACTAAATAGAATTAATTTATGTATAATTTATCTAACGTGACTTTAAAACCATTTTAAATTATAATTTAACATTAATAAATATTTAATATAAAATGTAGTTTTTAAATAAAATGTAAAATTTTTCTATATTAGTAAAAAAATAAAACTTATTAGAAAAATTCAAAAAACCATCCTTAGGATAATTTTTAAATTTTAAAATATAAATTGAAGATTATTTTAGCAAATAAAATTTATATAACATATCACAATTTAGTTTTAAAATTTTTTCTCCCTTAAAAGATCGTAAATCATTATCTTAGATGTAACACCAGTTAACTCGGAGTTGTGTGTAGAGTAAGTTTAAAAATGTTTTACATAAAAATAAATATTGAAAAAAATAAAAATATTATATAAGGAAAATTTTGTTAGATATATGGGTGTTACCATATGTTTTGATGGAATAACTAATAAAATCATTTCATGTCTAATCATAAGAAACAATAGTTTCAATATTGGTTATCAAAACTCATTTCATATTAGGTTATCTAACCAAAATATATTCATATCCCTCATAGTGATTCATACATAGTATATAAATTATTAAATAACATCTATCATGATTTACAAATGAGGTTAAAAGATGGGTCTCTTTTCCATGCACAAATTCAATTTCCAGATAACACCCAACCAACACTTTTAGTATTAATATCCCTAGGTATATTTTTTATGGAGACTACGTATATAAATGTTTACATCTATTTGTGGATGCAATTTCTGAAAAACACACAATATCTACTTTACTAAAATATCATGATGTTATCTTATACATAGACTTATCCCTAAGGTCTTATATATACTTGCACATCTTAATCCCCAAAAAAATTCACCAAATCCACAAAAATAAATAAATCCTATTTTGATACTAACTTAGTAACCCCAGACACACACTCCTATGCACAATACTAAAAAAAGTATAATTTAAAATAGGATTCAATACCTACTGTGATTTACAATAATGAACATACATATATTTGAATAATTGAATCATTACATATCGCAATAATCACAAAATCCCATAAAAGGGAGATTTAGGGTTTTTGAATATTAGATACATAAGAGACTTATTTGAGGATACTTGGTTTAATTTTTCAAAATTTTAAGACACTATATTTCATTCTAGAATTCTCATAAGTTATATTCATCTTAATCCGATAGGTAATTCAAACATAATAATATTATTAGCTCAAATGCACTAATATAGAAAAACATATCAATAAAATTTTCATCAAGGTTCATATAATATGCATACAAGAAAACGTAAGTAGGGTACAAATATATTATTAAAAATAATTAATAATAATGAGATTATTATAAAATTAATGATTATGGGATCTGTAATATAAAATTATATAAATTATTCCATTTCATAAATATGTGAAAAGGATGAGATAATAAAAATAACTCATGTGGACTAAAAAATAATATAACATAGAATTATAACATATATATTATTATAGAAAATTCATAACATATTGAAAGTATATTACTACATCATGTTCATTCTTAGTCTTGTAAACTTATCTAAAATCATCAAGTTCATGATAAATGTTGTGAAAATATATAAATTAATCTATAATTACTCCATTTTTTCGTTAAATAAATAAGAATATTGATATGTATAAATTTAGAACCAGATGCAAAGTTAGTGTGGTATTTCGATTCTAAGAGAGACTTAGTATTGATGTATTAAAAATATTAAATTTATTAAATAAAATGTTGTATGTTTTTATTAAATAATATAATAAATCTCAAACTAAGACATGGATAAGAAATCTACGACCATATTTGACTTTAGATCATAGAGTGTAAACAATGCATGATATAGATTTGTTCGGGGTTATGAATTTGATTTAAGATAACTATTAGAGGGTGTGTTAAGTAATTAAATTATAAATTTATTTAATTATTTTACACAATTAAAAAAACCCTAACACTTATATATAAATATGTTGTTTTTGAAAATCTCCAAAGTTATCTAAATAATACTTGGTGATTAAATTCAAGGAGCAAAGATTTTTTGGTAGTGAAAAATTGGCCCTGTGGATCGATGATGATAATCAAGAAAAATATAAAGATATATGATGAATGTAATGAAATATTCAATGAAATATCTAGGGAGTTATTTCATCACCAATTCTTTATTTTTTATCATGGAAGGATGTTTTAATTTTTTTTGTATAATACCTATTTAAAATTTTAGATGAAATTGAATTTATTTCTTTTAAATAAATTCATAAATTTCTCTTCATTGGTTGGATAATAAATTTTTATACTCCACATATGTAGGAATTTTATATTTATTTATGATTATTATTGATTTGATTACCCAACATCATCATAATCCATCAACGTCGGGCAAATGAACATTGTAATTCATAGATGATCACTTTCAGACATGTTCGTATCTCGTGTTGTTCTTGCAATTCATCATCTGTAATCGATTAGATGATGATTCAAAGACATCGGGGAATATAAATTTTTGTATGTTCATTATTTAGCCTAATGGATTGTGGTAAGGAGTTTGGTTTTTGATTTTGGAGATGTGAATGAGCTATGAAGGTGCCAATGAGATCCTAGATTTGGGTCTGGAATCAATGGTTTTTCAGCCAGATAAAGTGGATATTATGATTTTTTTAGCTAAAAACATTTGGAAAATATCATACACTAGGTTAAACTAATCATCACTAAAACTAATTTTTTGTAAGAGATTATGTGCATACCATTGACCAATATATAGGTGGTAGAGGCATGTTGCATTAATCCCTCATGGTTTGTGGCATGTTGGGTTGAATACCCCCCCCCCCCCCCCGGTGTAATTGGGGGTAATTATTTTGGTCTTAAACTAATTATATTTAAAATTTTATGAAAAATGTGTGGTGAGTCAAATTTCTAGCTTGGGATTTAATTCCTCTTAGGTTCATGTATGAGCTTATATATTATCAAATAATAAATTGGATGGTGACAATAATTAAATAGGGAAATTGATAATTTAGGAGGGACAAGTTATTCATAATTCCATGAATGATTGACGGTGGAAGAGAAAGCTTCTACGATCCTCATTATATTGTATATTATATATATATACATATATATTATTACTTCTACTAAAATTATTGTTTGATAATGTTGTCTTTATTATTATGTTGGAATATTTTTTACATATTATCATATTCACATGATTTTACATTGAAAATATTTTTATAGAATTGTGGTCCTATCATTGAGATAAATGACACAAAATCAATTCTATATATTTTATTTTAACTTCTGGATCATGCCCATGAAAAGAAACTTTTACATGTTATGATAAACAGATATTTTTTCATAGGGTGTATATTTAGGTAAATAAAAATCCTATCGTGGTTGTTTTCACATGAGGATCATAGAAAAGTGATCTATTTGACCATTCATTTCTGTTTTGATTTCCATTTAAGTGGATTTATGTTTTATATAGACAGAAAAAAGACAATGCAAATGAATTCACCATTATTTTCCCAATCAATTATTATGGCCAATGAGGAGCTTATCATCAATAGTTTTCCACATATATTTTTATGATTTCAATCCATTAGGGATCATAGGTATATTTTGAGGTGTAATGAGAATGATTATTTATTCCATCATACTTGATAGATGGTTGTGCTTGCTAGTTATCAAAGAGATGATAGGGTAAGTACTCCCCCATCACACTAGGGAGTGGGTTCCCCAAGATCTATACACTGGTATAGTTGATACTCCCTAATTCAATAGAAGTGTGTGGTAATATATCTATATTGTGAAACTACTATATCTTTCACCATGTTAAGGAGTTGTTCTTCCTTTTTAGTTGTGTCTACCTCAACTATGGAATGTAGTGGTGAGTTGCTATCCCTCTAGAAAACCTTTTATGATGTTGTATGATAAATTTGACTACTGTAGTGTCTCCAATGAATGTGGAGAACAATGTAAAGTTATAATACTATTTATAACTATTATTGTTTGGCAATGCATGATTCTAGGAATTAGAGATAAACATTTGGATGTCCAGGAAAACTCATCATTCATGTCAGGGGTGTGGATATGGAGATCACCTTTAACTCTCTCCTATTACAGATTTTGGTTGATTATTTATTGGATGTTTTTATTCTTATTATATAATATTATGCTTAACAAACACTTGTGATGATGAATTTAGTTCTCTCATAGGATAATTTTTGTTTCTTTATTTTGGGGTTTCTTACTATGTATGTTTTTACTCCTAACTACATTAGAAATGCCTGCATTTTTCATTTCCTATATAGAATACTTCTAGTTAGAAGTGACTATGGAGTACTTGGTGTAAATGGATCTTAGTAGTGTATGGTAGAAATAATCATTTTTGGTGGTATGAATATGGGGTCTCCCCCACTAAACTCTTTACAGTTAATTCTAGTTTGTCTTTTCTCCTTGTATTTCTGTTTGGGAAGGTATTTTTCTCATTTTACCAATTGTATTATTCTTCTATACTCTATTTTATGTATTCCATAGAGGTTTTTATGTCCATAGATATACTATATATATGTATATCTCCTAATATTTTATTATTCATAATAAATTTTTTAGGGAGATGGTTTTTTACATGCATAAATGTATTTTAGGTTATAGATTCCCAATTCAATTTATTCTCACTCATTACATGTTGAAAAAACCTGACTGATTGGAGTGAGATCTAGGTTTTTGCACTCAAATTACCACTATACAGGTGTGTCTTGTTAGGTCTTTTTATGATAGAGTGGTATCAGAGTAGTTTTTCCTCAGGTTAGTTATAGAGTGGGACCCCTGACATTTATTGGTTGGGAATAAAGGGAAACAGTGTGAGGGTGTCTTCATTATGGACTTAAAGCCATCGAACCTACATTTTGTGTGGAATAAAATGTATCCATTCCCCAATACTCTGACTAACTTCTTTACAACATGGAAGACTGAGTCATCAGTTATAGAGAACCATTGGTATATGCATTCTATTTATTTGACTTCGTTGAAATTTCTCCTTTTATCAACTCTCTATATATTCTATTTGTATTTTATACATATTAGAAATTTTGTATATTTTTCAATGATGATATAATTCTTTTATTTTGAGAGAGTCTTAAAGATGAAAATTTAAGAGATGAAACCTCTATTAATGCTTTCATATATGAAGAGTATCTACAAAGAATTCACCAAACAGTGAAACCACATGATGAGTAGTGCATGGGCCCACCTATAGTGTTCCCGAAAGATGATTTTATACTTGTTAAGAAAAGGATTACTCCTTCTAAATAAGATTATGGAACACATAAATTTATAATGTTATGTGAGTTATTGAGATAGAGACTACTGAGGTTTCATGGTGATTAAAACCCTTAGGCCATATAGGATTAGGTCTAGGTAGCAGTATAGGATTTAAATATTGTGTGGAACCCAATAAATCTAATAGTTACTATCAAAAAAATTATTCCACATGGTGTTTTATTTAGTTTTGGTGGTACAAGAATATGAAAAACTATGTTGATTGTGCATCATAGGATATATAGTTATAGATCACCTAGGAATCAGGGTGAGACAGGCCCCATATATTATTATAGTGAACGAATGTGATCTTATGGTGTGTCTGCCCCTCTTAGTTTGGACCACTCTCGATGATAGTCCTAGTGGCGAGACATATAATATTTATGTGGGGTGTTAGTAGATCCAGGTGTTGAAATTTATTAAATAGAATTCAGGAATGAATTTATGAAGGGAAATTCACCTACCAATATTTTTTATTGTAAAATGACTTAATATTTTTCAGAAGATTCAATACCTCCAAAATTATATATTGTTTCAGTGTGGTGGATATGTTCCTTAAAAAGTTTGAAGTGTTTTCAAGTGATAAGTTGTTCGAGTGGCCCACAGTTACGGTAGAAAGGGCGAAAGAGGATGTGTGGCTTCGGGAAGTAGGGGATTGTAACCCCAAAACGTCTGGTGTGATGGAGGTGCAACATCTGTCAAATCTGATATAGGTATAGTTTTGGTATGTGGTCATAATCCAATTTTCTTGGTATCTATCCCTTGTTCAAGGCGTATATATTTTCATAATTTATTTCCTCTAATATTATGTTTGGAGGATCCTGGAAATTGGATCAGTGAAAACACACTTTTGACATTGTGACTTTACTATGGGAGGATACAAACACTAATGTGGAAAATTTTCCTAGTAGGTGGTGAGGAACTTTGATATTTTCCTTATTATAAACTGCTTAGCTACATTATATGAACATATGACTATAACCAGTGGGGGTTATAGTTTATCTAAAGTGGTAGAAAGATATTTTCCTTCATGGGTGGGAATAGATCTTAGGCGAAGTTGGATGAGATCATGTACAGGGGTGTAAAAACTATTTTAAAAATTTTATAGTATTACCCTTAGAGTAGTATACTCCATGAGATTCTAGTTTCATACTATGGTTCAGGATTATGAGGAAATATTTCTTGGAGGATATTCTTGATGAACACCATTTATGATTTCTTTTCTAAATTGACCTAAACCAGGGGAAGACCCAATATGTTCTCCATAATATTGGATAGCCCCATTGAGTTTCTAGATATAAAGGTACATATAGAGAATATTATGAGAGGGGATTTATAAACTCAAATTTTTTTCCTGCTCATCCATGTGTTTTTATTCTAGTTGGTAGAATAGTGATATATTTTTGGTTCATATTGAAATAACGTGAACCATGTGACTATCTAGAAGAAGTATTCACCAATAAGAAACAATTTCTTCTTTTCATAGTGGTTGGAGGTGTACTGGTCTGTATATATGATCTCAACATGGTTTAATAAGAGCCCTGGTTTTGTGATTAGGTAATAAAAATATATTATTTATAATTATTCAATTTTTTATTAGAGAATGTGGTAATTATTTTTGGCATGTTGGGTTCCACTATGGTGTTTGTGAGACTTATGAACCCGATCATTAACCCTTCTCAGTTCGGTTTGTGATATTCTTCATCTTGAATTCATATTGTTTAAAGAATCGCATGATGAAGAAAAGAGAAATATAAAATCAGATCTTGACATTCTTAAAGTGAATTTTTTTGTATATTCTTATCATGCTTGGTGAAAGAGTAGTTAACCTCTTTGCAGTTGGCGCATATTGGTGAGGACAGTGAAGTGTATCCATAATTGATAGTTGTTACCCCACTGCCTCTTCTGAATTTTAAAAAGGATCATCTTGGAGTTACGTACTATGATATTTCTTTATTAGAAATATACTGGAGAAGATAATGATGGAATATTTGAATGTGATGAGTTTATTTTATTTGTATGAGGACAAATGATGGCACCGACTATGTTGCGATAGGATAGGTTGTTTTCCATTTGATGTATGACATGAATCTATTGTGGGTTGGAATGAAAATTATTTCAAAAATTATAAATGTCATAAATTTGTTAACATAGGTTTTCCCTAGAGATGAGTGCACCACAAACAAGATGCCACCATTATATAAAGTGGAAAATGGTTTTTTTGAATTGATTGATATTGAAAAAAATTTAAACAAACAAAATAAAAAAGAAATCATGAAAAATATTTTTTTTTTGAAAAAATATTGATTTAAAATAGTGATATGAATTGGTTGATCCTGTCATGTTCAGTTTTCCAATTTCAAATTTATCCTACTTCCAATTTATCCATTCCTCCACTGCTAGACCCATTAAAGTGAGATCTGATGATTGTTTCCCATAAAAACCTGGTCCAAATGGTGTTGATGTGATTAAACCTTGAAAAGACCTCTGATGGTTCTACTCTCTATCCTATGTGATATACTGTTTCATTAAATATCCTCAATTGACATAGGAAATACACAATTAGGTATTTTTTATCCCAAAAAACAAACAATATCAACCACCCCTCCCACACATTCTGACGATCGTTGAGAACATAACCACATATCCTTAGTCTATTGAATCATTCAAAAAAAAATCAAAAAGGGGGAGATAATAATAATTGAACAAATGAAATTTTAATATAGAACCTAAAACTAAATAAAAATTTACTTGATATTAAAATCCTCTATTAGAAATTGAAATTTACTTCCAATAAGAGATTAAATATTTTATTCCATTATGTTTTTGAACCCAATATTTATAAAAGGGAAAACATAGCCTTCAATAATAACTAATAATATTACCCTTCCATGTTAATGGTATCTATGAATAAGTTGTAAGAATAAGGAATTAAATAAAAAAATAACGAAAAAGTGAAATTGAAGAACATAAAATCTCCCCTCTAGAATGTTTCTCCTATTCTTCCCACCATCAAGATTACAATTTAAAATATGATTTCTGAATGGTTTTTAAAAATCATGTTTTCTGTTGAACAAAAAAATTTCAATGAATTTTTTGATATTTTCAAATAATTATTTCTTAATGACTCAAGAATATTTTTTATAAATGACGAAACCCTTCATCAGTGCCCACATTATCACATTCAATGGATAACTTAATGAGAAATGTTTCACATGAAATTTAATTTTAACATGATGCATCAAGTAATACTTGTAATAAAACTAAAAAATTCTCATTGGGATTTTTTTAGATGATATATAACTAATTTACTATGGTTTGGTTAGTTATGTGGGCCAGAAAATTTTTCGAAATTTATTGATTTGTTTGGGATTATTAAATTTTGAGTAAGCATTGGTTTCATTTGAAGACCTTGGAGCCAGAAAAATTAATCCTAAAAAATAATTCCATTTTAAATAACATTAAAAATGTAATGATCAAAATAAATAACAGATAGAAAACTATTAAATTTTTAGAATTGTAAAATTTTAACTGTTTATCTTAAAACACACAAAAAAATCCAAAAATGACACAATTCATCAAAATATGCTAATTTCGAAGGGATTAAATCATTGAAACACAAATGGAAAATGATGAAAATATTAGATATAAAAATTTTCTCACACATATAACATGGACTCCTAGACAAGTAAGTATCGAAATTAATTAAAAGATATTGCAGAACACAAACCCATGGATCCACAAATTTGAAAAGAATAAATTAATGATATCATGCATCATCAAAACCCATTATTTAATGGTCACTATTCATATCATACATACCATTTCCATATCATGGATCCTACAATGATCAAAAAACACTCACATAACATGAATTTTCTTTCATCTGACCATTGTTAATTTTTAACAAATATTTTCTCATGCACATCCATGAAAGACTCAACATAGGTGTCAAGGCCTGACCCAAGCCTGGAATAGAGCCACAAAACATCGGTCCCACATCTATAATATTGGGTATTGGGAACAACATCAAAATCATAACTAACTTGTGGATCCATTTTCTGAAATGTATGTGTGCACAGACAGTCCCATCTCGCTGAGGCATTATAGAAGAAGTAAAAGTTAGGAAAGAAAAAATGAACTGAATATAACCATTCATATAAAACTTCTATAAAGTATAAAATTTTGGTAGTGTAAACTAAAAATGAAAAAAGGGTTAAAATTAATGACCGACTAGAATGATGTCTCTGTATGACAATACTACAATGTAATGAAAAAGTGCTAAGAGATACCAAAACCTAAATCCCACGCAATGACCACCATTTTTGGCCCATAGTACCATGAATATGTAACTCCTCTAAAATCAACATCAACCATACATTATTCATCATAAGTATTGTCACATGTGGGAAAAGGCCATGTTGGGGTGAGAATAGGCATACCTAGTAGGACACCCCAAATGTTGAAGGGAGAGTAGTAAGAGATATGAATAGAATAGAAATACAGTAGATGCAAGATATAGAGACCCAAACCAATAAGGAGTAACATTATCTAAGCACAATGGGATTGATACAATGAGTAATGGAACTGAATTTTGAGTCTTCGTTGTTAGTATAAGAGAAGTAGACTTATCCAACCTTGAAAAGCTAAACACAAAAATCATGTGGCATACCCTTCACATATTAAACTCTCTGGGAAGAAGAGTAACCAAATCGAAATATTTGAATAAAGAAAAATATATATATTCTCAGTCAAAATATAATTAAATTAGTGATTAATGATATCTCCATCTCACAACTCATCCTAAAAATAATAGTATCCAATAGTTTAGAACGACCATAAACGATGACAAGTATCTCATGCATCAGGCCCGAAGTAACCATCCATGTCAAACCATTACTCATGAAGGTGTCGCACAGTCGAGGGGCCAAAAAATCGAAGAAGAGGAAAAATGACCCTTCACAACAGGAAGGGTCCCACTCTGATAGTCGTCGAGGAACGCCACTTCCCAGATCTATTATAGTGTACCACTTGAAAATTATTCAAATATGACTTGTTCCCTAGACTATGGGGAGTCCCACTCTCATAATCATTAAGTACACCACTTACCAACTCTATTGTAGGGAGAAATCATTAATCATAAAGTAACTACACTACCCTTCCATGATATATGGTACCACTCAGAATTCATTGAGGAACTCCATTGTCAAGCTCTACCGAAGGGTACCAATATGAAACTATCCACAGAGGACGCACACCCTTTCTAATGAGGGGTCACACTCGACAAATCATTTAGGAATCAACAAACCAGTTATACTAGATGGTATACTAGATAATCATAGAGGACCTTCACAATGCATCCCTAATAGAGGGTAAAACTCAAAAATCATCAAGGAACTCCACTTCACATCCCTACTGAAGGGTACAACTCAAAAATCATCAAGTAACACCACCTCAAAACCCAACCATGTTGGATGGAACCACTTGGAAAGCATTGAGGAACTTCACTACCCTATCCAGCAAGAGGGTACCAATAAATAGCCAAAGAGCAACACCACTACCCATCCCTTATCGAGGGTACCTTTTTGAGAGGTCTTGGATATCCCATGTGATCACTATAATCAATGATCATTTCCTTGCTAAGAAGCATTACCAGTATATTTCTAGTTCACATCTTGATAGTCACAACTGATTGAACCATAAAATTATATGTGAAAATAAACTCATGATATGATATATGTGGGAAAAAATATGATTTCAAACAAAATATATATGAAACATTAATGTTACCCTATTGTAACCAAGAGGGAACATAGTGTGTGATGGGAACCACAATACATGTGGTCCAACTAATATCCTTGGATTCATATATGTATATTATATATCTCGGTATCCATGTAGGACTACATGGCATGTAAGGGTACTACGTAAAATGTCTTGCACAAAATCCTGACGAACACATGATAATCCATTCTTGTTTGATGGAAAAAATGTAATTCAACTGACATTCCTCTTCAATTGGCACCATATATCCAAACAGATCACACCATTGCAATTCTAATGGGAAACCCATCTGGATAAGCTATACACTTAGCCAAATTTGAACATATGTGTAAAATAAAAAAATCACCTAATGTAAGAACTGTGTTTTGTGGTCATGATCCACAAACATCATTTAAATACCCTTTATTGGTCTTGGAATAAAGACCAATATTTTTGGGTTGTGATCCTGCTTACGATTCATCATTATGACACCATATGAAGAAGATCCAAGATATATAATATTCCGTAATAATAATAATTTCATTATTATTGGGTGTTTCATGGACCCATGACATGATTTAGAAATATATATCTGTCAATCATTGTAAATTAGTTATATCAAAACATGGATCATGATATAGTTGATGGGATGAAAATAAGATTCTATATGGAAATGTTTTGTCGAAAACTATATTTTGATAACAAAAATATTAATATTATTATTATAATATTTGTACCATTTTAAACCATTTTTAAGGAAACAGTCCATGTTATTATGTGTCACTAAGGAGAACCACCTCCTTTATATATCCTTCTTTTAATTAATTATTTTTATTATATTTAAATAATAGATCCAAACATAAGGGGACATCCATTCCATGCCCCATGATATTTTACGCATGCATGTCCACTAAAGGTGGTGCCTCCATTCCTTCAATAAATAATAAATGTTATGATATAATTTTATAATCATAATATCATAATAGTTATTAAAATATATATTGAACCTAAAATGGATTCAAATTCCATCTCACCATTCTTCACCTATTTAATTAAAATTAAAACACATTAATATTTATTTACTAATCTCCTTTATTATCATTAATAAAAATATTAGTGCTCGCTTAATTGAACATGTCTAACCAAATCATCAAATATTTTAGTCCTGCTACCATCACCTCCATGTTGAGTAACCTCTATCATGACACACACCATGTGGTCTCTACATGGAACTGATCTCATCACAATGTTTATCATCAACACATGAAAAAATGGAAATAATGGTTCACTAATCTAATCTCAACCCCCTTTGGACACAATTATCACAATTGTTTTACCAATTTTATCCATTCATTAGACATTATTTTTCCCATTTGACAATCTTACCACAAAACATGTATTCACATGTCATTCATTTTACCTCCAAATTTCCAGAGGATTCAAAAGTGCTCAAATTCACCTAAAAATTTCAAATCATGACCCCATGGTCCAATGATGATGTTCAAGATGAATGATGGGTAATAATCACTAATAAAAAAGATGATAAACATCATTGAACAATTTTTTTTGGTTAAAAAATAATATAAGGGAGACAGGGGTGAGAAACATGACCTTGGAAAGAAATAAATTGAATGAATAATTTGTTTTGATACACTTTCTCATGTGATGTTTCATTTAAATGGATATCTAGGTAACAACTTTGATCATGCTCAACATATTAATGAGAAGGGTTAGAAACCACAAATGTTGATTCATACATAGATTATGGACTGATCGTTGGTGATGAACATATCCACTACTGATGGGGATAATCTAGTGTTTCTGCTCTCTATCTATTCTCCTTGATTAGATCACTGCTTTTCATCAAGTACCAATTGCACCATGGATGAAGATGTAGATTCTTCTCGCAATGATCCCAAGGTTATTTGGAAAACAATAGAAATTTTTACAGGAATATTACATATAAAGTAAAATGTTTTAGGTCATTTAATTTAAAATAAATAAATTATATATATTTTTTAATTAAACGCATACACCAGTATTTGTCTTTACATGACATCACACATTGACCAGCCTTAGGTCACACCAATGTTAAACACTACATTGCAAACTCAAAACCGGTCTCAATATTTTCATCTGATTTCCATCATGGAGTTATTTGGGTTATGATTATATAATAAATTTTTAATATAAATTAATTAATCTAAT
The DNA here is from genome assembly GCA_963277665.1 of Viscum album. Classification (NCBI taxonomy): domain Eukaryota; kingdom Viridiplantae; phylum Streptophyta; class Magnoliopsida; order Santalales; family Viscaceae; genus Viscum; species Viscum album. The sequence continues at coordinate 2,053,639,737 of OY728165.1, forward strand.
TCACACACCAATGACTACCCCATATAAACATGCCATATTTACCCACATTAGGTCAGTCCAAGGGTAAAATCCATGATCCAGATTTAACTATGATCTCGGATTTTTAATAGAGATTATGTTTATGAGATATTAATATTTTTCTATAAATCTTAGCATGCACAATAAAAATATATTTAATATTATTCTAAATTAATTCGTATAACTATAAGAATCAATATAATTCACTATCATTTCACCTATTTCTGTAAAATACTCCTAGGAATATTAAAAAGGCTTACATAAAATAAATGTGTCTCTGAATTATTCCTTTCAATAAAAAGTTACTCCCCAAAAGAAAAAACAAAGTAAAATGATCATAATATTGATCCCACAACCTTTTATTCAATAAATCTTCTCAAAATTTGGATTCGTAACAAATGCAGAAGTGAGAAACTCCCTCATCACCTCCTCTCATAACATGGCTAAAACCATCAACCAATTCGAATGAAGGATAACATGATACCCTATCCATAAAATCCATCTGATTTTGTCTCCCAGGGATGTCTCATCTTAAAAATTATCTCAGTCAAAATCCCCATGTTGTACCTCCCTAAAATTATGAGGAAGTGTAGGGGAAACAACTATCGACTGGGTGTATACTGCAATATCATCACTCATAAGAGTCAATTCCATAGAGGTCTACCACACTATCACTTTTTTAAAGAATAGCTGATAGAAAGCCTCATTATGGGAATCTGCTTCCATGACCACTCCCTAGGTGGACCTCAAGCTTATCGAACCACAAACATTGCAATATCCATAATCAATAACTTGTCTAATAATACATTTCATTATAATTGAACCTTCAATTCTTGAACTGGATCCATAAGAACTACCTCATGACTAATAGTTATAAAGAATATATGGCCTCTTCCTCATAATTAATTCATTCCCCAACTCTAACTTTGAGGACATTAGGGTTTCACCCAATAATAGTTCACATTCCGATCATAGAATGTTTTAGGATATGGATAATAATTTAGGGGAACTATGTTTTGGAATTCCAATTTACAAAGGATATCATCATGATCTCAATACAATCTTAGTGACCCTAGGAAGCCATGCATGTATCATCCTCCTCTCGAACCAGGAGTATTTGATAACCCATATAGAGGTCAAACTCTATGATCCTTATTTACTGTATACATTGGGTGAAGTGTTCATCGATTCTAGGTGTGGATACCCCTCCTAGATATTCACCATGTTCTGGTGATGTTAATCCACAATTGACCTCAGGCTCTCACCCACCTCTTCGGGAAAAAACATAAGGGTGCCTAGGTGAACACATAGGGTCTTACAAATCCCTACCTATGTATACCCTACAACTACCCCAATATCACATGAAGACCCATGTGGTCATATGATGTTATTTTGGAAACATTAGTTCATCCATGGTGTATCCATATACATATTTTAATCTCATAATTGAGTAGTAAGCTCAAAACATCATCATATTCTACTATAATGTGGTGCATGAGAAATCTAATAATCTGATACTATAGGGGTAGTACTATCCATAATATAAATTGGATGTAACCTCATGATAATGAGCTCATTCTGTGCTACATGGGGATCACTTATCATCAAGAAGGAAAAATCTATCCCAAATCCATGAAGCACTACCATAGTAACTAGTATCAATCATATGAGTATGTATGGTAAATGTACATTCGATATTGAGGAAAACATCGTAGGGTCATACTTCTACTATGAGATGATTTAATGATAGGTTGTCACTCACTCTCCCACATTGCATATTTATTTCATAGTATCGGAAAAAATGTGTTATCACTGGTTGTCTCTGCTGGAGATTCTATCATAAGGGTCGATAAAAATGGCCACCACTGATATTGCTTTGTCTAAAAAAGGGGATACTTCCCCAGAAATGTGGCTTGTGACTATGTGTTACAAATACAAATATAGTAGTGAAGAAACATGCCATTCCCCAAACTACATTAAAGCCACTGATCCACATGATGCTACCTCTGGAACCTATTTGTTCCCTTTCCCACCTATTCACCTCAATCATGGCCTGCACTAACTGTACATGCATCTCATCTCAGTTGGTAAAGACTCTCTAATTGTATCCAAGAGGGTAAAGTTCAATATTGGGAGGATTCATATTTCTATGTTACTATTTAAGTACTATAGTAGGAATTATTTGGTATTGTAGATGTTGGAAATATTAATTGGTTTCACCATCGAGCCACCGATTTAGTCGCCAAGTCCTGCAAGGCCTTTAGGTCACCTAAGGCCTTTGATCTAGTAAGGCTTTTGGGCTACCTCAGGACCTTTGAGCCACCGCATGTCCTTCTAGACACATGTATAGAAGATGAAACAAGAGAAACATCATGGAATATGGGTCCATATGAGGATTCATGAGCATGAAAATTCACTACAGTCAAGCTAACTAGAATTGAAATAATAAGAGGCAATAGAATAGTCATCGATACTACCCTTGTGTGTCTATACTTAGGATAGAAAGCTGACTATCCTTGTGATGGTGGAGAGGTGACATCCTTATATTTTCTCGAGAGGGGTTGTTTCAAGTAGTCTATTTATGATGAATTCTCCATTGGCATCTAGGTCATTTAATGTGTCTCTAAGACTACAGGGCATGTAAGGTTTCCCCCTCAACCATTAAAATGGTTATTATCATCAATAAATAAAACTTTAAGGCCTTTGGTCTATTGAAGAAGGTAGAGACTGATTTGGAACCATAGAAAACTATAATAAACTCAATCAGATAAGATTCTAGAACTCATCCGCCACCCTTTAATACTATTCAAATTATGGATACACTAATTTGTCCCCACATTTTTAGATTGAATCGCAAGAATGTGTCTAGGTGAGGGAAGTTTCCATCTTTCTTGCATGTCTAAAGCTACATCAAACATCAATCGCATAAGGATCTACAAAAAACCCATGTCACACTACATATGTCTCATATTGAAGACTAAAATTGAATGGGGTCCCATCCGAGTGGGATATCTCAACCCTAATATCAGGGATGACCTCAAACACATTATAAGAGAGTATGGATCAAAAAAACCTTGGAAATATCATTATTTGGGACCTTTTATTCTTACTCATAATAGGTATGTCATGGTTCGGTACCACCCGAAATGACATATTCTCTACAAAGAGCACTGGTTGCAAGTGCCACCATCCAATTGATATATATCTAAAAACGTCTGGGAACTCATATCACCGACTCTACTAAAAACTCCACTACATGGGGAACATGACAATTATCCAATTTCAATGGCCTATAGTGCAGGAACACATGGTGTACACTAATACAACACACACCCTCAACCTACTATGCTGGTACCAATTATTGGTTCATAGATGGCGGTGCAGCTACCTACCCAACTAGAGGAAAGATCTCACTGGATGGACCCTAAACTAAGGCCTCAATTTTCATTGGATCATATTCACGATCTAAATGTTGATAACCAAGATTTTTTTCACTGTGAATTCATCTCAATGTGATCAATAAACCCCATGGTAAAAAGAGAATATATATAACAATGGATATATATCTTAATATGGAATGTAAAATAATATTTCCTATATGATACATGTACTATTGATCTCTAAAACAAATGTATTGGTTTGTCGAGTCGAAAAGCTGGTAGTCATGGTCCTAGTGAACGAATACATTGGACGCCCACATGATCACTGGAATCTCAAGCCTGAGAGACTCACTCGATACACTTTTTCATTGTTTCCCTAATCCCAACAAAATAATCATAAACTGACTACTCCAAACATCATACCATGTAATGAACAACCTTTGATACCAATTTGTAACAACCATACTAAATCTGGGTCTCATGCAGAAACTACCCCAATCCAACCTCTTTGGGCCTGGGGTTGGAGACCAATTTCGAAATCATAACTAACACATACATGCCTTTGATAAAGTACCTGTAGGTACACACACACACAATCATATCATTGAAAATGTGTATAGGACATAGAAGTAAAATAGTAAAATGATAAAGGATACAACCATGCCTATAAAACCTCTAGATAGTACAAAATAATGGTTGTGTAAATTGAAATCTAATGAAGGGGGAAATACACCCCAAACAAGAATAATTCCTCAACCTAATAAATATTGAATATAATCTAAGTGTGATGAGAGATCCCAGAACCTGAATCCCATGTTGCGACTTCCATAAATAGCTTAGAGTATTAGGATTCCTTAAGCTCCTATGATGTCAATGACATATTGTCTATTTTCTACATAAGACATGACACATGTGGGAAAATAAAATTTAGGTTTGAGTTTATACAAAACCAATTGGACATTAGTAAAGGTGTAGATGGATAAGTAAGAGATATATCAGGAATAGAAAGGTATTAGATGCATGTTATAGTCGAAGATAACAGCTCAACCAAAACAAATAGAGAGTAACATCATCCAAGAAATTGGGGATCAACACAATGATTTGAGTAACTAAAAATTGATTTTTCACCACCTATATCATGAGTGTAGACTCATCACATCATGGGAAACTATACATGGAAATAAGGTGGCATACCCCATGCTTCTTCACCTCTCCTGGAATGAGAGTAACTAAATCAAATTGTGCATATATATAATAAAATATATATTATAATTCAAATGAATCCCTAAATAACGTATATGGGTATTTCCATATCAGAGATCATCCCAAGAATAAGAGTATCCAACAGTTCCAAAATTCTATCAATGATGTTCAAAATCTCAGGTGTCTACCCTGAAGTAACCATCCATGTTAAACAACACTTCATCACTATGCCACATAGTCGAGTGGCCACAAACTCAATGTTGAGTATGCATGCCCTGGAACAATAGGAAGGGTCCCACTCTGATAGTCTTTGAGGAATTCCACATCCTAGATATAATGGTGGTCCCCACTCAAAATGTATTTATAAGGGACCCACAACCATGCTAATGGGATCACAATATTATAATCATCGAGGACCCCACTACTCAACTCTACTGAAGGTTCAACTCTGTAATCATCTCGAAACTCCACTACCCCACCCTAATATAATCTTCCACTCCAAAATTATCCATACATGACCCACTCCAATACCAATGGGGGTACCACTCTTACAATCATTGAGGGATATTCTACCCGGCTCTAATAGAGAGTCAACTTAGATTTCATTAAGGAACTCTAATTCCCAACCCAGATAGAGGGTACTACTCGAAAAGTGTTGATTAACTCCACTTCCTAGACCAACTAGAGGGTACAACTCTGAAGGAATCAAATAACTCCACTGACTAGCCCTAATATAGTTTACCACTTGAAAATATTTGATAAACTCTATATCCCAACCCTACTATAGAGTATCACCTGATTGTTTTTGAAGAACTATAGTTCCCATCCATGTTGGATGGTACCACTTAGAACAGTCCTGGTGATCCTGCACGATCACTGCCATCATCGAGAAAATTCTATCCAATATTCATGTCATTTATATTCCAACAACATATTTCAAAAGTCACAATTGTGGGAACTGTTGCATTCTACCTGGAAAAAACCTAGGATAGGCTTCTTGAGGTCCAAAATATGAGTTCAAACAAAAAATATTTCATGCTAAGATGTTTACTAAAAGGAAGAAAGGGGGTATGTGGTCTATGAGGGGACCAACACATCATGCCTTCCCACACCTCTTCTTGGTCATGTCCTTGGATGGTACATATCTCACTGGAAATGTAGTACTACACAGTGTGTAAGGGTACTACATGACATCTCATGGATAGAAGTATAAACAACGTATTAAGAACGTTGTTAGTCCAGGGGAAAAAGAATAATTCTAATAATATATCTCTGAAAATGGCCCAAGATTTCCAATAATATCACACTATTTTTATTCTAATGTAAAAAATATATCGATTGGCTATTCACATTCCAAATTTGGACACTTGGTGAAAAAGACACATTTAACTATATAATTTATGAATGGTGTTTTGTGGGATCAATCCAAGAACCGAAATTAAATAATCTATATTTGAATTGAAATCTCTACCACAACTTGAGGGTCAATATCCACTAATGATTCATCATTCTACCACCATATGAAGAACATACAAGAGATTAATGATTCAAAATAATATTATTTTTTTATTATTGGGCCTCTGAGGGACATGTGCCACATGTTGGAAAAAGGTATACATAACTTGGTTTGAATTGGCCATCTCCAAATCTGGATCAAGCGGTCATTAATTGTTCTCTAATCAGATACCGTATGGAGGTTTTACAGCCAAAAATATGTTCTGATAATAACGATAATAATTTTATAATTATTTTATTATTATCTTTCTTTAATATCTTTTTCTATAAAGGGAACACTCAATGTTGTTGTGAACCACCATGGGGAACCTCCTGTATATTTTCTTTTTATTTTAATTCAATACTACTATTTTATTTAATAATATACCCAAACATAAGGGGACCTCCATTACACACCCTTGGATTATGTACTCACACTTCTCCACCAAAGGTGGAACCTCCATTATATATTTCAAACAAAAGAATTATGGTATAATTTTATTATTATAATATAATAAAAATTATTACATGATTAACTAATGCTTGAAAAGACTCATATTCTAGAACCCCATTCTTTACCCATTTAAGTAAAATTAAATCTCATTTAATTTTCATTAACTCATCACCTTTCTTATAATTTATAATAATTTTAATTTTAAGATTCTATATATTATTAAGGTATTTTTTATTGTTTATGTTTTATTGGCCAATTATTTTGGCTAAATAAGTGTTTTCAAAGTTCATGTGGGAGATCTTGGGTGTCTCAACGGGTCAGGGTGAAAAAAGAAGAGCAATCATGCCAAGTAGTGCTAGGCTCATGGTCTGCTCACGGTTAGTGGTAACTATGTGGGTAAACCGTGTGGACTAGCCATCCTCAAACAGTAGCCAGAGAACGGTCTCCCCATAGTTAGGGAAAATAGGGCAGGATTCCCAGGAAGATGTGTGGGTGGTCCTATCATGGATAGTAGCCCCTACACGGTTTGTGCATAGTTTGGAAAATCTTGAGGGTAAACCATACAACCTAGAAAAGTTGAGAAAATTACAAAAAATGACACCCTGTGATATTACGACCCAACTCGGGGTTTTCCTCCTCATTATCCCTTGAAACCCTAGGAATGAACCAAAGGGACCCCATGCTCTCAAGGATCAATAACCTTCGATTTCATACTGTTGGGAGTGCCATTGGAATTGAATCAATGATCCAGGTGAGTCTAATCTCATCCTCCTCTCTCTTTTCCAGTTTAGGTCTTGTCTTTTGAGTGATCTTCATCCAAATCTTCGAACCCATTCTTCTTTAGTGATATCTAGGTTGAGGCATCATTGGTGTGTTGGAATGGGATCTATGGCCTGGATTGGGAGTATGATCATCCAAGGATCTGAGGTAGGTGGTCAAAAAGTAATGTCCCTTTAGTCTTATAGAGATTTTTGAATGATGTGTTTTGATTCTTACCCTCTTATGAAGCGTTCCTCGTGACATTATGGTGATGTGATGTTTAGGGAGTAAAAACAACCTAATAGAACACTCATGATCCCTACGGGATGCATTGAGGACGATGTGACCTATGTGATATCCATTGATGGGGTGTTCTCACATTCACATGCATAGTGTTTAACTAGGTAAATATAGTCCCATTATGCGAGAACATAGAGCCCAGGGTGATTATGATATTAATGTTAAAGTATGTGATTGGAAGTCCTAGTAAAACCGATGGGTGGGGTGCTGACCTGTGTGGGTGTTGGTTGGCATAAAAAGAGGTCAAGTCAGATAAAGATAATATATATGGGGTTAGCTTTATAAAAGATTATGCCTAATGATATGATCATGGGAAATGATAATTGAGGATGAATTTTGGAATGGGATAATAAATGAGAATTATGTGTTGCACCAAAATGATTGAATGCAATGATGTTATTGTGTTATGTGATATGAGAAAAGTGTTTGGAGTGCATCAATTGGCGAATGATTTTGAAAGAATAAATTGGATAAATGAGTTAATGAATGGTAAATGATGAATTTGACTATGACAAAGGGGATGTAGAATAATCCTTATGGTTTAAGGCATAGGTTTGGGAATTTGGTTGAATGGACATGAATTGTAATTGGAAAATGTGTTAATGGGTTATGGAATAGCATTAATTTCCATGTTTCTTGTTATTATTTTTGACTGTTTATTCCCAAAGTAATTGGTTATTATAGGTTGTGTTATGTATTTTGATATCCAATGGAATTGAATATGCATATTTTTGTTATGTTATGGTTTTGGTGACCTGATAAAAAGCCTGTGCACATGGCTTGGTTTTTGGGGTATTGACTTTGGTTCTACAGCCGCGGGTCGAGTTGTACTTATTCTCTAAACTCCACCCATAATGCACATGTTAGGGAAGAGGACCGATGCTCTATTCCCATAACTATTTCATCCACCAAGACTGAGGCTTCACAGTGAGGACATGGTAGATATGAGGAAGTAATTGGACTGATGCTCTAAAATCCACTCATAATTCACGATTTAGTGATGAATACTGATGCAAAATTCCATTAATGGTTGCATGCGTCATGGATTTATGCTTTGAGGTATGGATCATGGTATTTCTATAACGTGAAGCATTCCACCCGGGCTGATGCTTTGAGTTGGGAATATGAGTGGATGTCTTATGTGTATCAATAGTGTGATAGGGACTTGTTTTATTTCCCCTATACACTATGATTTATTTACTTGGAACCTTGTGTAGATGTCATTTGTGCCTAACACATGGAACATGTGATTAATTTATATTATGTAATGAATATTGTAAAAGAAAAAGAATTGGAATAATTTCTAGCCATGAATTAAATGAATCTGGTTAAATAATGTTATCTGAATTTTCCCTTTCTTACTTATCCATTATTTAGTACTAGAATGCACTATATATTATGTTGGATATTTTTTGACATCGTTGGTGGTGGCCTACAACATTTTGTACTCACCCCATGATCAGGATTCCATTGGGTACCCGAAAATATCTATTGGGTAAAAGTATGCACAAGTGCTAAGGCCCTACTATAAGATGTTGTTTTGGGCTAGGGATATACCAGGAGAAGGACACAGACTCAGATTCAGGACTCATTTGGAGTTTTTTATAATTGTTTTAATTTTGTAATCTTTATATTTTCACTACTAGTATGAAATTAAATGGTTGTATTTCATTTGTGGTTTGTACCTGATAAGTGAAATTCTTGGTTATGCTCATTTACGGGTAGTTCATATTATTTCTGCAATTAATATTGTGTTATGATGTTGATTAATCTTGTAATGGAGGTATAGTCTCTCCAGAAAACTCATTAGACACCCACTTCTAGTTGTAAACCTCTGGCTTAAGAGGAGGTGTGCATGAGGTCATGTGAGGACCTGACTCAGAGAACAAGATTAGTGGCTTCTAGGTCAGGGATGTTACAAAGTTCTACCAGATGAATTCTTCTTTATTTCATAATATTTGTGGATAGTGGAATGGATATTAGGATATTTTCAGGCCATGGTAATGATCTAAAGCTTGAGAGTATCAAACCCATGTACAAGGTAAAACTAAAGTCACCCTAGGTTCGAATTGTTGTTCTTGATGTGTGTTGTTATAGTTGAATGATATTTCACCATTTGGTGGTTCATATGTTGTGTGGTTTGATTGATTTATGGTATTTTTCCCATTTCTGGAATTTCATGTGGATGTGCATCCTTGCATCATTTTATCCACCAATGTATAGGTGGCATGCATCAATATAGACACACACACAGGCTAGGTGTGTGAGGCATGGAGAGTGGAATACATTTTACATTCATGAAAAATATGAAAGAAATGATGCTTAAAAATATTAATGAATGTAGAAGAATTAAAATACTGAAAATAAAGAGTTAAGTAATATCATTTATAAAGAAATTTTTTTCATTGGGATAATTTTTTGGGTTATGATAAATTGTAGGGGTTGATTCAGTGTCCAAAAGAAAAAGGGGATTCATAATTATGTTAAAATTGATAATTAATTTGGACATATTTATGCAATAAATGTGTTAAAAATTATGATTTAATATGTTGTGAGAAAATAAATGTTCCTAAGAGTAAAGGGTTGTGTTGTGAAAGAACATGAAGGTTCGATGAGGATGATGAAGGACTTGTGAATAATCAAGTTGGTTACACCATGTTGACTATGAACACGGTTGGTATGGTGAAGGTAGTGTTTTAAGTGTGATGATAACTATGGGGATAGAGTATGAAGATTTTTTTGTTTAAAATTGATAGTGTGAGATCTTTTCCAACTATTGTTAAATTCTATCGATCATTCTTATATGTGTAAAGTGAATGGAATGTTTAGAATGAGAATGTTTAGGTTCAATGATGGTTATCCTTGGTTTTGTAGTTTTGACCCTTGTAAGCATGGTTTGGGGAAATGAGAGTGCCCTACATGAGACATTGTCTTTGGATTGTGAGGCCTGTCAATTTATGATATGGCCTTGGTGGTGTATTTAGGGAACCCTTATTTGGGTTATGGCCTTTGAGTTGTGAGTCAAAGTTTTGTAATTTATGTGACCAACCTCCCTTGGTTCATGACTCCTCGGAGTGCATGTTAGACCTGAATGATAGTTCCTAGGTCATGGCGACATTGACAGTAGAGACCATGTAATTTGTGTCTCGACTTTCAGGATTATGAATTTGCATAGTGATGATGAATGTGTACTACATTGGTGTGGAACCTATAAAATATGGTTTTATGGTACACAATTCATGGAGCGCGTTGGAACAAGAGTGAGATTTCTAGTCATGCGCTTTTCTTAATTCATGTCATGATAAGTGTTGTCTGGAGAGAGGGCCAATTCCTTGTCCTGGTTGTGAATCTAGTCATGGGAGTTGGTTTTGTTCAACCATCAAGATTTAATATGAGAGAGGTCTGGAAGTTGTTTTCAACAGAAATGATAAGGGTGGCTAATATGTGGTTATATACTTTTGCTCGATAGTGGCACTTAAGGTATGGGTGGTCATGTGGATGAACATTTTTTTAATGGTTTACATTTGGAGAAATGGATCAACTTTGTTTAAAATAACACCTGATCGGTGATGGTTAAGTATTTATGTGGAACGTTTGTCATGGATTTCCATGATTCCTAGAAGATCATGGTTCCCATAGCTTGACATCTGAAAGGTATAAGAATGTGGTGGTGTTCTTTGATGGTTTCTTTATGTACCTTATCTAGTGATGAGAATGAAAAACATCTTAACATTATTTATTTTATGTTGAGAATCTCATTCTCTCTCCACGAGATATGGAGGTGTTTGGTTGGATGAGGGACATCATAGAGTTTACGTGCAAGGAAGTGGTATGGGTTGAGTTTGATGATGATATTTACTCCCTCAAAGGCATAGGCTGAGGAACACATGATGGGCCTAATGTCGAAAAATTATGTGGGTTCCATTCACGAAAGCTGAGAACAGGAACTAGTGGATGTTCATTATCTTGTTTTTGGAAAAGGATGGGTGACAATATCTAATCTTGTCGTTCAGTTTTTTATTAGATTTAAGATGCGGTGGTTGGAATCTCTCACGGTAGGAAAATGTAATGACACCACTAAGGAGGATGTGGTAAATGCAATTTTGTTGTGGGAATGAGAACATCGAGATGACATAGTGGCACCGGGGAATCAAGGAGGAACAAGTGAGGTTCGTTTCAGGTTCCTTTGAGAGGAATGTAGTACATGATGTGGTGAAAAATGTGACAAGTGTTGGCTTGATCTTAGGTTGGTTCCATGTGAAGCTTGTGATGTTTTTTCTGAGTCATAGGAGCATTTGGTTGGTTATGAGAACAAGTTGTGGTCGGAGAAGTTGGGGTCTTATAACTCTAACACAGATTGGGGTTAGACTTGGGTCAATTTTCCCTTTGTTGTTTTATGACATTGTGATGTTTGGTGAACCATGGCCATGTGATTTTTTTCCATGCCAAGGATGAAGACGATGATGGTCTTGAGGTAAGTAATGATGGGAGGGTGGAATTTTATGGGAATTTTGGGAACAAACTCAGTGGATGTGTGGGGTGTTAATGATAAGCTTCAAGCTGATGAGAACATAGGGAATGATAGAACAAGGGGTAGTGTTCCATCGGTGGAAGGTGGGTGTTCTAGGGTAAGCCAGTCGAAGGTAGTCTGACCTGAGATGGTAAACATGAAAGGTGAGGTTAGAGTGACCCACCTCTGGGTTAATGTTGTAGAAGAATGAACCTTTCATAATGAATATGAACCTGAGTGAGGTCAGGATTGTCTTAGTCATTGAATGGATTGTGTAGGGATGTCATCCCAATGGATGTGATGGTACGACTAGATGCCATACCATGGTAATGCTCTTACGAATTCTTGGGCCCAGTAAGTTGGAATGTGCTAGGAAATGGGAAGGTTGGATTTATTTATGGTGGTCCTTAGTCAATGAAGGAGATTCCAAGTAATAAGAAATTGTAGAGAAAACCATAAAAGATAAATGGTTGGTTGATGAAATGATCAGATTTTCAGGTTAGAAGGATTGGAGTGGTCACTGTTTGGGTGAGTTATTCCTGGTAGAGGAATTTTTCATGGTTTAATTGGTTGAAAAGAAGATAGTTTTGAGTTGTGTTTGGATGTATAGTTGTGGACTGAGATCATCAGAAAATGTGGTTGGAAGGGTCATGTTTTTTTCTCTGGGTGATACTGGGTCGGGTCACCATTAATGTTGGGTGAATAGAAAATGACCCCAAGTTATTTGGGTCATGAGTTGTGTAGAGGATCGGTCTGATGAGGTTTTGATTGGTTCCCCCATAATGATGGGATGGTGAGTGTTTTGTTTCTGAGAGTTTTGTGTTTGTTATTATAACCTATAATTTACCCATAAATACCTCGTGGTGAGAACAGTTGAGGATGATGAATCCTTGAGGATGTTTTAGCTCATGTTGTGGTTTTGGTGAGGAATCCATGAGGGGAAAGTCTGTGCCCTTGAAAAATTTTTGGTGGCCCTGTGATGTACATCCAGAATATTGGAAAGCGTTAGTGGATAGGTAGACCTTGTTTCATGATCCCTTGACATGGAAGTTAGCAGTGGTCGGGAGACCAGCTCAAGGATGAGTTGATATAAGATGAGGATTTTGTAATATCCCAGATCCTTTTAAGGTATGTTTTTTTGTTTATGTTTTGGTTTGGCCTATTCTTTTGGATGGATAAGTGTTTTCCATGTTCAGTTGGAGGATAGGGGTGCCCCGGGGGCCAGGGGTGAAAAGAGTATAGAAATCATGCCAAGCAGTTCTAGGCGTACAGTCTGGACACTGTTAGGGGTAACTGTGCTAGTATACTATGCATACCTACCATCCTCATACTGTATCCTGAGCACAGTCTTCTCATGGTTAGGAAAAACCTTGATTGAGTCTTAAGAAGTCGTCCGGACTGGCCTCTCATGGATAGTTTCTCCCACACGGTTTGTAAAGGGTTGGAATACCATGCGGGTAAAACGTGCTGCCTAGAAATTTTGGAAACATTACAAAAAATTCCACCCCATGATTTTAAGACCCAACTCATGGTTTTCCTCCTCATTCTTCCTTGAAACACTAGTAATGATCCAAAGAGGCCAAGAGCTCCCCATGATCAATTTACTTCGATTCTTGACTATTTGGTGTGTCGTTGGAAGTGAATTAATGATCGTGGTGAGTCTAATATCCTCCTCCTCTATCTATTCTAGTTTATGTCTTGTCTTTTATTTGATCTCCCTCCGAATATCCCAACCCTTTCTATTTTGGTGAGATCTTGGATGAGGCTTCAATGGTGTGTTTCATTGGGATCTAAGGCCTGGATTGGGAGTATGATCATCAATGGATCTGAGGACGGTGGTCTACAAGTTATATCCCTTTAGTTTTATATATTTTTGTGCCTGATGTATTTTTATTCTTACCCACTTATAAAGATTTCTTCATGGCATTATGGTGATGCGATGTTTTGGGAGCCTAAAAAACCTAATGGAACACTCGTGATCCCAGCGGGATTCATGGAGGATGATGTGACCTATGTTATAGCCACCCATGGGGTGTTCCCACATTCCTAGATATAGTTTTTAGATATTTAAATGTATGGTCATTTTGTGAGAACATAGAGCCCATGGTGATTATAATATTTAGCTTGAGGGATGTGAATGTGAGATTTAGTAGCCAACATGGGTTGGGTATTGACCGATGAGGGTGTTGGGGGGATTAAAAAGGTCTTAAAGGCTCTAAATGGATAAGATATGGGGTAATATTTAAACATTATTATTCTTAGTGAGATATTAATGCGAAGTGATAATTGAAGATAAATTTTGGAATTAGTTAATACATGAGAACTATGCAGTGCACCTAAATGATTGAATATAATGAAGGGATTGTGTTATTTGATATGAGAATTGTGTTTGGAGTTCATAAGTGGGAGAATGATTTTGAAGTGATAAATGGGGAAAATGGGTAAATGATTGTTCAACTAGGAATAAAGATAAGGAAACGGTGTTTTTGAATACAATTAATGGCTTATGGAACGTGAATGGGAATTTCAATGAATGGAAATTAATTGTAAATAGAAAATGTCCTAATATGTTATGTCATAGTATTAACTCCCATATTTATTGTTATGCATTGTGAATGTTGACTCCCAATGTCATTGGTTATTTTATGTTGTTTTATGTATTGTTATATCTGATGGAATTGAATATTTGTTGTTCTGTAATGGTATGGTTGTGCTTACATGATAAATAAGAATGTGAACATGGCTTAATAGTGTGTGGTATTAACTAATGTTCTACACACGTAGGTCAAATTTGAATGATTCCCTAAACTCCACCCCCTAATGCACATGTTGGTGATGAGGACTGACACTACATTCCCCTAGCAATTGCATCCACCCGGACCATGGCTTCGAGGTGAGGACATGGTTCAAATGAGGAAGGGGTTGGACTGATTCTCTGAACTCCACCCCTAATGAACATGTTATGTAAGAGGACTGATACTATATTCCGATAATGGTTGAGTTCCACCCAGACTGATGCTTCGAGGAGAGGATTAGAACATTTTTACAAAATGATGCATTCCACCAAGATTGAAGCCTCGTGGTGAGAATATGAGTTGATGTGATACATTTATCCCTATAGAGATAGGGACTTGTTCTATTTTCCCATATGCACTATGATTGATTACCATGTACCCTTGTGTAGATGAAATTTGGGCCTAACCCATGTAACAAATGATAAATGTATCTTATGTAATGATGATGGTTTAAGAAATAGAATAGGGATAATTACTAGTCATAGATTAAATGAATCTTGTTAAATAATGGAATCTGAAATGTCAATTTCCTAAATAGAATTTATTTAGTAATTTCATGCACTTTCTATTGGGCATGATATTTTGTAGACACTGTTGGTGGTGGCCTACTGAGTTTTTTACTCACACCATGCTTGGGACTTTGTTGGGTACCCGGGAAGATCTATTGGTTGAAGATTAGGACAATGGAAGAGGCCCTACGTTGAGATGTTGAGTTGGGCTTGATATGTTCATGGAGAATGACCCAGACTCAAAGTCGGGGCCCATTTAGAGATTGGTCTATTTTTTTATTTTGGGAATCTTCCACTTTTAACTAAAATTATGGCATGACATGGTTATATTTGATTTTTGGTTTGTACCCTGTTTGGGAAATGCATGGCTATACTCATTTATGGGTTGTTCGTATTGTTCTCTCTATTTATATTGTGTTCTATCATAGATTACTATAGTAAAAAGGGTATAGTCTCCTAATGTGACTCATTAGACTATCGCTGCTAGTCGGAACCACTGGCGTACGAGGAGGCGCACTTGAGGTCATGTGACAAACCGGCTCAGAGATCTAGTTTAGTGGAATCTGGGTTGGGAACGTTATATTAATTCTCATAGAAATGAGTATGTTTGACCCCTTCATTAGAGTTATGAGTCCAGATACCAACACTTCCACATAGAGTAGTCTCTTTCATGAGACCCCAAGCAGAGGATGTGCTAGGAACAAATCATGTCAAACTGTAGGTCATCACCATGTGTTACCCAAGAAAACTTGTATCACCGATCTGATCCCAAAACACCTCCAATACAAAAATCTCACCCAAGTGGCACCAAAAATATCTATTCAAAAAACACCATTCCATCCATTTATCAATATTCACAAAAACCATCGGTTCACGTGTTCTTCATGCTACCACCACAATTCTGTGGTTTCGAATTTTCTCAAACCCGCACCAGAAATAATGAATCATGACCCCATGGTCCATTGATGTAGAACACAAAAAATAGTGGGGGTAAATCACCAATAAAAATGGTGATAAACATAGTTTTCCAAGAGTAATGGGTCAAAATTTTCAGAGTTCGGTAATAGTGGTGAGAGACATGACATGGACATGAAATAAATTGCAAGTATAATTAATTTTGATACACAAGATTATTATATGATTATTTTAAATAAAAATCAAGGAATAAAACATTACACTATTCTATATTTTAATAAAAGGGGATTAAATAGATAATGATGAGTATATCCTCATGTTTTTATTGATCGTTGGTGAATAAAAAATCTTATATTGATGATGATAATCTATTTCATCTGATATCTATGGATTCACCTTGATCCAATCACCGGTTGTTGTCCGGACTCAATTCTACCAAGGAATAATACTTTAAAGCTCCTCAAAATGATCCCATGTTTATGAGGCGTTCCCTGGAAATTTTCCATAGAATCTTACTTATATGTAAAAAGATATTAGGTAATTAGATTTAAACAAAATAATTTATTTATAAATTTTATTTAAATTCACCCACCAGTATATTCATTTACCATATGTCCCATTCCAACCAAAAATAAGTTGTTCCAAGGTTATAAAATTCATTAAAAAGTCAATTATCATCTCATATTTTATTGCCAGATATGATTCATTGAGTTATTTTGTATAAATGTACTAAATAATTATATTAAATTTATTAATTTATCCAATGAACATGACAACAAATGCCCCATTTGAACATCTATTGTTGACCAATATTAGGTCATGCAAAGGGTAAACTTCTTGTTTTGAATTCTACCATAGTCTTATATTTCTTATCGAATACACTGTTTAGGTTATATTCCACTTTTTTTGGGAAAATTGTGTGTAAACAAAAAAAATATTTAATATTTCTATATAAAAAGGGTCACTAGACCTCAGAATAACATGTCGTATCAGCACATGGTTCTAAATAAATTCCATGGAATATTACAAAGTCTTAGATGAAAATGTAAAGTGTCTCTAAATTATTACCTTCATCAAACATTTCATTCTCAAAATGTAAAACCAATGGGATAATATGGGGATACTAATCTCATATCCATCTCTTCCATACATCATACCTACATCATGATGTACAACAAAAGTAGATGTGTGAAACTCCTGTGTCACCTCCTCTAATAACATGACCATAACCACCATCCTTCTTCGAAAAAGGATGGCATGATTCAATTATTTAAAAAATTCATCTGGTGAATCTCTTATGGATGTCTGTTAACACAAAATCTCTAAGTAAACATCCCTATGTCATGCCTCCCTAACTCATTGAGTAAGTGTGCATGTAATAACCATCAACTATAATTATGCTACAATATTATCACCCATAGGGGCCAAATAAAAAGTGGTCAACTACTCCATCACCATTCTAGACAACAATAGATGAAAATCCATATTTTGAGAATCTAATACCAAGGACACACCCTTTATTTCTCCCAATATCACTCTATGTTAACCTCTATAGAATACACTATCACTCAAATGTCTGAGAATACATGTCATAATAAGTGAACCTTTGATTCTTAAACTGGCTCCACTAGAGCTACCACACAACTAACCCTCTCGAGGCATGTCTACAATCCACCTCATGTATCTTGAGTTCTCAAACTCTAATTCTGGGTACCCATGTGATCCATCATATAATACATAGACATGCCATTCTAATAAAGGTTAAGGATATGGATCATAATTCTTGATAAATATTTTATGGAATCCAAAATGAAAAAGGTTATCACTAAGTACTCAGAGGAACTACAACAGCTCCAGGAATAAATGATCGGTACATCCACCTATGGAACCAGGATATTTTGTTAACACGTCCATATGTCAAAATCTAAGATCCACTTCATGTAACACCCCGAGCTTTCACGATACGCCTCTCTTTCAATAATGCAATAGCCTGCATTGTACGCAACTTCGAGTTCTAAAACACTACGACTAATCAAAGAAGCTGTTATGAATAGTAATAACCAATTTTTAAAATTATAGAAATTCTATATTTCAAAATGGACTTCATTTTTCGATTCGGAATATCGAAATTATCCTATGTTGAATTTTTGGTATTTTTCTGAGAACATCTACTTTTTTATGAATAATGAAAAATACTTAAAAACAACTCTTTTAATGAAAATAATTTATAGTGATAAATTATAATATTTAGTGGTTTTAAAGTATAATTAGAATATATTTTTACCATTTTATCCAATGGTGGTCATTAGAATTAATTTAACATTGAAATTGGACATAAACAATTGCCAATCTTTTGATATAAATTGTTTCTTAAAAACACGCTATTTGTTGTGACAGCGGGAATTAATTATAAAATTAATTAATGCAACTTATATGTTTGGAATTTTGTAAAATAGACATCATTTTTGAATTCGGAATATCAATTATAGCTTAGGGTGAAATTTTGGCATTGTTCTGAAAAACTTCAATTTTTGATGAATAGTGAAACCACTAAGTGGTAGTTAAATAACTGATTTTTCGTTTAAATTAATTATTACCACTTCTGTGATTTGATTTTTAAAAATACTACATACATGGTTGTCATTAATAAGTAAAATTTGGTTCAATGGGATCAAAATAATTTTTTGCTGAATAGTAACTTTTAAGTTCTTAATCGCGATTAGAGGTAATTAGTGTAGTTTAAGGGAAAAATAATGTTTTAATAATATGAGATGGGCTTGACACTTGTCCTAATCCTATTGGATGAGTCATTTCCGACCAAGACAACCCATGGGTTAACTTGGAGACCCCATGGAGCCACATTAGTTGGAAAATGACATTAATATATATTTATTTAATGTTAAAATTAAATTGACACAAACATGAGTTGTTTTACTAAAAAAGTTTTTAAGCGGGGTTACACAAGTCAAAATTTTGATTATAAATATTCATTAGAAATCTAAAAATATTTCCTAAATCATAGTATTTTTTTTATAATTTTTTGACATTATATAAATTAAATTATTTATGACATCATGATAATGCAGCGATGACCTCATTATTTAACGATTTAAATAAACTGAGAAGATAATGTAAAATACAAGTCTTACACTTGTACAAAGCCTATTATATGAGGGTATTTCGAACCCTTATCACCGTAGCCTCGAAGTATACAAGTTTGGGACCTTTAGAATCCGAAAATCATTGTATAATAGAATAACATTTCATTACTTTCCAAAAGTGCCCCTCCTCTCCACTTATAAAAGGCCCCCACCTCTCCCACCTTATTCACACCTTCAAGCCATTTGGCTCGGCCAAACTTTGCCCAAATACTCTCCCAACTTCCCCCTATTCCTCCTAGAAGCCTCACTTTGGGCAGAACTCTTCCCAAGGAATCCTTTGGCTCAAATCCAAAAGAGTTACCCGATTTTGAGGTAATGTCTTCTCTAATGTTGTTTTGTTTTATTTTTCTTTTCCAACCCCCTAAACTCTTTTTATTCATTTCTTTTGTAACAAAACCAGTATCCTCAATATACTAGGATGTTGTTATAATAATTATTCGAGCTACACTTACACACACCTACATCTAATGGTTAAAGAACATACGGTTTCTGTGGATGGCGAATTTCTGCCTCACGAAACGACGATTGTTCAACACTCATATAAAACCTTCAAAGGTGGCCATTAAGATGTCACTATTTTTATATATGATATATAATATGTTTATGTTTTACATATGCTTCTGTATTTTTCATTTATGGCATACTTTATGATTTCCATTATGGGTAAAACGCGATAATTTCATTTTAGGAAGTGCGGACTACCGCCCCCTCAAAGTGATGTGAATCGTTAATGCCATATGTGGGATGTATAAAGGATGGAGTAAATGATATTATACACTATATTACACTGGAATTATATTATACCTTTATATAATTATGATTTCATTCCATTAAATACGAAATATAAATGAAAGTAGTGTTCATGCGTACGTACGGCTTACCGTCTCCATGAACGGTGCGTTTCATTTCTTACCTCTAAATGTTACGTAATATTATGAATGAATGTATATACTGGATATATATGATATATATGACATATAAATCATGAATATAATTCTGGAGATAATGGATATTCTACCACATAAACAACATGTAATTATAAGAAGTTTATTGTTGACTCAAGTACCAAAGATTGACAAAACGACCGTTGTTAACTTAAATAATTACATAATGTTCATATCATTGTAATAAGTGATATAAAAAGGATAATGAAATTGAAAATGGTTCTTAATAAGGTATATATTAACTCTAGTTTATTATTCAGGAGTTTAAGGAACGGTTGAGTCAAGTCAGACATGAGGTAAGGGAATTTCTTAACCCAACTTCCACTATTTGGGTTAATCTCCTACATTCAAATTATGTCATGATATTATTATTTCTTATTTTGTATTATTTATGTGTACCTGTAGTGAATACACATAATAGATCTATTTTATTTTAAAAATGATCTTTTTACGGACTTCTACTCAATCTCCTTTCATTGAGGCATATTTGGTTTTATACACAACTTTATTTTATATGGTGTATAAACCCCTTTGACTTTTACGTTTATTCAAAAGGAATCTTTTTTATATGAAGCGTTTTACTAAACGACAAAAAGGGAATGTTTTTCTTTATGTACTTATGCGGCGACAATGACTTCTCCGCCACCATGACCATTATTTGAGTTTCGGATTCCTCTACAAGCCATTATTTTTATAATGAAAGATAAATAAAAAGTTTTAACTTTCTTTGATTTTGGTATTGAAAATGGTTTTGAAAGAGTTTTTATTATATCAATGTGTTGTAGTGATATCTTGTGATTGAAATGTGGAAATGTTATGTTTCCTTTATGCATGTTTTATGTGATACGATTATGTTATGGTTTATGATATGTTTAAACCTATTCATATGAGGAATGCATTTGACTTAATAAGTGACGGGTGGAGCCCGCTATAGCTCCTCGATGCATCAGTAGGTCACATGAGACAACTAGACGTGGAATTGGCCGAGGCCCTTTCCCCATTTGATTTGTGATTTTGGCCAAGGCCTTAATCATTTTAGACATCTTGGCCGAGGCCTTGACAAAATGTTTCAGAATGTCTGGCATTATGCATTCCATCATTATGAAAGTGGTTATTGATATTGCATGTGATTATTTGACCAGTAGAATATCCATGTGAAGAAGTAAATGGAATTATCTCATTTTACTTTTTCCATATTATGTTGATGTTCATGTTTAAAAGGATTTTGTTTTAGTTATACATTGCCTTAAATGTTTATGTTTATTTATGAAAGCTTCCGTAGTATTTTTATCCTTACTGAGCATCTGATCTCACCCCTTTCAATGTTTTAATATTTTCCAGGATGTGAAGAAGTATTTTATGAATGACCTGCAGGGATAGTCCGAAAAGGATAGAAGTGTGGACTATGGAGACCATGTTATTATAGTTTTTCACTTTGTGATGTAATGTAACATTTATGAATGTATCTAGTGTTTCCAAGGCTACTAAACTAATTGGTCTTTCGAGACTTGATCTTTTGTGATCATGCCAATGTTACGAAGTAATGCACCGACTCTGGGTAGCTGGGCTCGTGGCGTTATAGTTGGTATCAGAGGAAGTTTAGTACAAACCTTGAAAGCTAGATTTAGACAAACTCTGATTAGAGCACGTAGACCTAAGATGAACGTTGAGGATTAGTATAGAAGAACTTCCTAGAATTTTGGTATTATAGAGATGTTATGAGTTTTCCGAGCAATATAACCCTGTCTGGATACGAGCAGGTAGAGGCGGCTCGGGCACAGATGTACCTAGGGGTAAAACCCGAAACACCGCTTTGAGCTAGACTCGAATGGGAACTGGTGCATGACAACTGTCCTTGATGCACTCTTGGTTATGACACTCCTGGGGGATATGCTTAGGATAATTCTCATTTTCTTTACAAACCACTATGAATGGTTATGAGTATATACTTCCTCAATTAAAACCTTTTTATGATTATGGATTATATCCATAAATAGTTCAATTTATGTTATGTATTTTATAAGTATAGAATTATGTATTTTGATTCATAAACTAATCTAGTTTATGCCATTGTATAGAAATGGCGCCTAGTGGAAGGAATGGAAACCGTATCAATGCACGAACTCCATGTAGGGATTTCCCTCCTGCTCAAGATAATTATTGTGGATCTGGAGATACAACTGGTGCTGATCAACTTATTACTATACTGGGACAACTCACTCAGGTTATGAATAATAACCTTACTCGTATGGAGCACCCTGATCCGCAACGTAGAGGATCAATGTTAGACCGCTTCATGAGGCAACAACCCCCAACATTTAATGGGGGTACAAATCCATTAGTAGCTGAGCAATGGATAAAATCCTTAGAAAAAATATTCCATGCCTTGGGGAGTAGCGAAAGGGAGAAGGTTGTCATGGCATTTTACCACCTCACTGGAGAAGCCGATCAGTGGTTGTCCCTGATTCAAAACATAAAGGAAGATGATGACGTGTCGAATATAGAATGGAGGGAGTTCAAAGAGATTTTCATAGAAAAATACTTTCCTCGTGACCATCGAGCAGATATGGAAAGGCAATTTCTGAGTTTGAGGCAGAAGGAGGATGAGAATGTCGCAAAGTATGAGGCTAACTTTACAAGGTTAGCGAGGCATGCTGTCGATAATATACGTAACCCAAGGAGTAAGATTGATCGTTTATTTGATGGGTTAAAACCATTTCTCCATCGAGCTTTAGTATCACAATCCTTCTCATCATACGAAGATATTGTCTCGTGTGCTATCAAGACAGAAAAGGAATTCTCTAAGTCTTATGACAACAAAGTAAAGCAAGAGAAGAAGAGAACGGGGGAACAAGAGACAGATAAAGGGAAAAAGGGAAAGAAGGATTTTCCATTATGTGATAATTGTGGGAAGAATCACCCTTGTACGTGCCTAAAAGGAATGGGAGTTTGTTATAAATGTGGAGAAAAGGGTCACCAGGCTCGTGATTGCAAGGGAAAGAAAGAGGCTGTCAAAGTTGAATGCTACAATTGTAGGGAAATGGGGCATTATGCAAATGAATGTCCTAAGCGTCAAACAAACTTACCTCAGAAAAGGCCAAGGGATCAAGGCCAATCTTATGTTGTGACTACAGTTGAAGCGGAATAATTAATGTATTGGTGCTTTTGGACTCAAGGATTATATTCTGTTTATAAGAATAATGAGATATATATAAAGATTGTACTGCAGTACTTTTTGATTAAGGTAATATGATTAAGGTAATCATATTTTTAGTATGTGACAATAAGAGAAACTTTACTTTATTTGGGGAATCTGATAAATTGATTTTGGAATTAAGAGGCCTTTTAGAGAAAGTCTGGACAGACGTATTTTGGATAACTATAATGGTTGGAGTGGATTAAGTTGATCTTTGGATAGTATTGTTTAAGGTTAAAAAATTTATGAACATTATTTTTGAATATTATAATACTATAGTTTTAGGAACAGGACAACCTGCAGGGTGGGGCATAACTCGTCGCGTCGGACAAAGCTGCAGGAATCAAACCCACAATCATAGTGTGACAGGCCTTTATTTCCTACCACTAGCCTACAGGAAGTCCCTGGTTTCTACAAAATAATTTTACTAATCTAAATGGTATGTGTTAACCTTTGGAACCTTATACAATTAGGATAAGTATAATATTTTTGAGTTCTATTATCTTTTGAGTGAAGGATGAGTTGAAGGTTGAAACTCTAATTGTCAAGCATAAATATATATATACCTATCTCTTATTCAATGAATTAATTAATTCTTAAACTTTAGTAAAGGGATATTAAAACAAAAAATGTGTTATCCTAATACCTTATGTCTTGTTGAACTGATGATATTTTAAATCAACATAGATTGAAGGCTTTGAGGCTCTGAATTTGACAGTTGATTGTGATTGATGACCTCAATCACTCCCTACAAATATTTACGTTTTTCCTCCAATTATATGTCTCTAATTGCCACCAATGTTCTCCTAATCTAGATCATAATTGGGTGGTGACTTTTTCATTTCCTTTTCCCTCTTATAAAGGCTAAATTTTATTAACCTTATTTCCGATGTGGGTTTTCCACAAAAGTAATTTCAATTTTCAACCATTTATTTTCAAAGAAAAAGTTTAAATTGTGAGGACGCAATTTATTGAAGGAGGGGAGAATGTAACACCTCGAGCTTTCACGATACACATCTCTTTCAATAATGAAATAGCTTGCATTGTATGCAACTTCGAGTTCTAAAACACCGCGACTAATCAATGTAGCCGTTATGAATAGTAATAACCACTTTTTAAAATTATAGAAATTTTATATTTCAAAATGGACTTCATTTTTGGATTCGGAATATCTAAATTATCCTATGTTGAATTTTTGGTATTTTTCTGAGAACTTCTATTTTTTTATGAATAGTGAAAAATACTTAAAAACAACTCTTTTAATGAAAATAATTTATAGTGATAAATTATAATATTTAGTGGTTTTCAAGTATAATTAGAATATATTTTTACCATTTTATCCAATGGTGGTCATTAGAATTAATTTAACATTGAAATTCGACATAAACAATTGCCAATCTTTTGATATAAATTGTTTCTTAAAAACACGCTATTTGTTGTGACAGTGGGAATTAATTATAAAATTAATTAATTCAACTTATATGTTTGTAATTTTGTAAAATAGACATCATTTTTGAATTTGGAATATCAATTATAGCTTAGGGTGAAATTTTGGCATTGTTCTGAAAAACATCAATTTTTGATGAATAGTGAAACCACTAAGTGGTAGTTAAATAACTGATTTTTCGTTTAAATGAATTATTACCACTTCTGTGAATTGATTTTCAAAAATCCGACATACATGGTTTTCATTAAGAAGTAAAATGTGGTTCAATGAGATCAAAATAATTTTTTGGTGAATAGTAACTTTTAAGTTCTTAATCGCGATTAGAGGTAATTAGTGTAGTTTAAGGTAAAAATAATGTTTTAATAATATGAGATGGGCTTGACACTTGTCCTACTACTATTGGATGAGTCATGTCCGACCAAGACAACCCATGGGTCAACTTGGGGACCCCATGGAGCCACTTTAGTTGGAAAATGACATTAATATATATTTATTTAATGTTAAAATTAAATTGACACAGACATGAGTTGTTTTACTAAAACAGTTTTTAAGTGGGGTTACAAAAGTCCAAATTTTGATTATAAATATTCATTAGAAATATAAAAATATTTCCTACATCATAGTATATTTTTATAATTTTTATACATTATATAAATTAAATTATTTATGACATCATGATGATGCAGCGATGACCTCATTATTTAACGATTTAAATAAAATGAGAAGATAATGTAAAATACAAGGCTTACACTTGTCCAAAGCCTATTGGATGAGGATATTTCGAACCCTTATCACCTTATCCTCGATTTATACAAGTGTGGGACCTTTAGAATCCGAAAATCATTGTATAATAGAATAACATTTCATTACTTTCCAAAAGTGCCCCTCCTCTCCACTTATAAAAGGCCCCCACCTCTCCCACCTTATTTACACCTTCAAGCCATTTGGCTCGGCCAACCCCTTCCCAAATACTCTCCCAACTTCCCCCTATTACTCCTAGAATCCTCAATTTGGGCATAACTCTTCCCAAGGAAGCCTTTGGCTCAAATCAAAAAGAGTTACCTGATTTTGAGGTAATGTCTTCTCTAATGTTGTTTTGTTTTATTTTTCTTCTCCAACCCCATAAACTCTTTTTATTCATTTCTTTTGTAACAACACCAGTATCCTGAATATACTAGGATGTTTTTATAAGAAGTATTCGAGCTACTCTTACACACACCTACATCTAATGGTTAAAGAACAAACGGCTTCTGTGGATGGCGAATTTCTGCCTCACGAAACGATGATTGTTCAACACTCATATAACACCTTCAAAGGTGGCCATTAAGATGTCACTATTTTAATATATGATATATAATATGTTTATGTTTTACGTATGGTTCTGTATTTCTCATTTATGGCATACTTTATGATTTCCATTATGGGTAAAACGCGATAATTTCATTTTAGGAAGTGCGGACTACGACCCCCTCAAAGTGATGTGAATCGTTAATGCCATATGTGGGATGTATAAAGGATGGAGTGAATGGTATTATACACTATATTATACTCTAATTATATTATACATTTATATAATTATGATTTCATTCCATTAAATACGAAATAGAAATGAAAGTAGCGTTCATGCGTACGTACGGCTTACCGTCTCCATGAACGGTGCATTTCATTTCTTACCTCTAAATGTTACGTAATATTATGAATGAATGTATATACTGGATATATATGATATATATGACATCTAAATCATGAATATAATTCTGGAGATAATAGATATTCTACCACATAAACAACTTGTAATTATAAGAAGTTTATTGTTGACTCAAGTACCAAAGATCGACAAAACGACCGTTATTAACTTAAATAATTATATAATGTTCATATCATTGTAATAAGTGATATAAAAAGGATAATGAAATTGAAAATGGTTTTTAATAAGGTATATATTAACTCTAGTTTATTATTCAGGAGGTTAAGGAACGGTTGAGTCATGTCAGACATGAGGTAAGGGAATTTCTTAACCCAACTTCCATTATTTGGGTTAATCTCCTACTTTCAAATTATGTCATGATATTATTATTTCTTATTTTGTATTATTTATGTGTACCTATAGTGAATACACATAATAGATCTATTTTATTTTAAAAATGATCTTATTAAGGACTTCGTCTCAGTCTCCTTTCATTGAGGCATATTTGGTTTTATACACAACTTTCTTTTATACGGTGTATAAACCCCTTTGACTTTTACGTTTATTCAAAAGGAATCTTTTTTATACAAAGAGTTTTACTAAACGACAAAAAGGGAATTTTTTTCTTTCTGTACTTATGCGGCGACAACAACTTCTCCGCCGCCGTGACCATTATTTGAGTTTCGGCTTCCTTTACAAGCCTTCATTTTTTTAATGAAAGATAAATACAAAGTTTTAAATTTCTTTTATTTTGGTATTGAAAATGGTTTTGAAAGCGTTTTTATTATATCAATGTGTTGTATTGATATCTTGTGATTGAAATGTGGAAATGTTATGTTTCTTTTATGCATGTTTTATGTGATACGAATATGTTATGGTTTATAATATGTTTAAACCTATTCATATGAGGAATGAATTGGACTTATTAAGTGACGGGTGGAGCCCGCTATAGCTCCTCGATGCATCGGTAGGTCTCATGAGACAACTAGACGTGGAATTGGCCGAGGCCCTTTCCCCATTTGATTTGTGATTTTGGCCGATGCCTTAATCATTTTAAACGTCTTGACCGAGGCCTTGACAAAATGTTTCAGAATGTCTGGCATTATGCATTCCATCATTATGAAAGTGGTTATTGATATTGCATGTGATTATTTGACCTGTAGAATATCCATGTGAAGAAGTAAATGACATTATCTCATTTTACTTTTGCCATATTATGTTGATGTTCATGTTAAAAAGGCTTTTATTTTAGTTATACATTGCCTTAAATGATTATGTTTATTTATGAAAGCTTCCGCAATATTGTTATCCTTACTGAGCATCTGAGCTCACCCCTTTCAATGTTTTAATATTTTCCAGGATGTGAAGAAGTATTTTATGAATGACCTACAGGGATAGTCCGAAAAGTATAGAAGTGTGGACTATGGTGACCATGTTATTATAGTTTTTCACTTTGTGATGTAATGTAACATTTATGAATGTATCTAGTGTTTCCAAGGCTACTAAACTAATCGGTCTTTCGAGACTTGATCTTTTGTGATCATGCCAATGTTACGAAGTAATGCACCGACTCTGGGCAGCTGGGCTCGGGGCGTTACACTTCACCTCTATCATGTAGGAGAATAAGTAATCGATCCATGAGGGTGGATAATCCTCCCATATAGTAACATTGTTCCAGTGATGTAAAACCACACTTGAACTTATCCTCTCATCCACCTCTTATGAAACAACAATAGGGTGGTAAAGGGAAAACTATTTTCTGTAAAATTCCTACCATTTTAGACTCTTTAACCACAAATATTTATCTTGTATCCCCATAGGTTCATCTGATGTGTTATTGCACACTTTAGGTCATCCCTAGTGAAAGTCTATACATAGGACCATCTCATGATGTGGATGTAAGCCTAACATTTTATCATACCCCACCATCATTGGAGAGTGACTAGAGTTCATTGAATCCAATTCATGAAGGGAAATAATAACTGTATGATAAACTGTATGTAACCCCCTTCAAATGAGCTCAACTTACTCTTCTGAGGGATAACAAATCATCACAGAGTAAAACACCATCCCACAACCTAGATTCACTACCATAACAATTGGTAGAAATAATAAGTATACTAATTTTAAATGAACATTAAATTACGAGGAAAACATTGTAGGGTCTTACTGAAATAGGGAATTATTTCATTTGAGGATCTATCTCTCCCCCTGAAGACTCAAGTCACACCATCGACAGAAATGTGTGATCACATATCATCTATGTAAAAGCATCCATCACAATGATTTATATAAAAGGCCACCATTTTTGTCACTACGTCTTGATGATGGACTTTATCTATGAAAATTTTTCCTACAACAATTTTCTATAACAATAGATCGCGATGTGAAGTCAATTTTCATGCCCCAAACCACACTTAAAACCACTAGACCACAAGATTCTTCCACAAAAAGTTATATATTCCCTTTCCCACCTATTCACCTCAACCATGTCTAGAATAAAAACCTAATAACCCTAGAATGACCTCAATCACATAAGACAAATTAAATCCTCTACCAAACATCGATACTATAAACATTGGTAAAACCCTATCTCACTCGCACACTTTTATATCATGTTGTAAGAATATGTATTAATTGGGGATGTGCCCTAATTTCTATCATTTTTGAATCCACATAAATTATTAATAAAACATGGATAAATTAATAACCCATGTCACCGTATAGAAGTATCACCCTGAGGGACACTATCAAAAGGGTTCTCATTCTAGGGGGATATCAAAACCACTATGTCGGGAATGACCTATACCACCTAAGAAGGGTTTCTATCTTAACAAAAAACCTGGGTGATATATTTTTCTGGAATGTGGAATGCACACTCAGTTTATATTCATCATATACTTGTACGAATAGAACCAATGGAAACAATTTGATGAGTACTGGATGAGTGTTAAACCATTCGATTGTTTGAGATCTACAGACATATTTGAACTCAGATTAAAAAATCAAGTCTAACCTCCACTGCCTGGGGAACTGGATAATCCAGGAACCACTATAGCCTCTACCTCTATAAGTCATGGGGTGTTATAAGACATCCAACATTCTTATCCCACTATTCTTGTACAAAATGATGTCTGATAAACTAGAGTGTTTATACATTCTAGACTGAAGGAATGAACTCATGGGATTAACCCCAAACTGAGGCCTCATCACTCATTTGATCTTCATCATGATACAGAATTCAATAACCGGGTTGGATCCCTTCACTATGTCATATTAAAGTGATCAATCCTTACCACTATATATAAGGACCCGGACTTAAAACCATACATAATCATGAATTAATATAATAATTCACAATGAGGATCTTTTATGGTTTAGAGTTTTAGAGAATTAGTACATAACTATTATATTACATCTCAAAAAGTTACAAGGTAGACACTTCTACTCAGTTTCCATTATTTTAATAAAATGAAAGATATTGAAAAAAAGTCATGTCTAGTTACATTATTTAGACATCATGACATTTCCTTGATCCCATCCTTGACCCTATTCAACTTTATGTCCTATGAAAAACATTACAAAAACATTGAATGAGCATAAAAAGCTCAGTGAGGGATACACTAAGAAACAAAACTTTTAGTTTTTCAAAACAACTAAACCATGAATAAATTATCATAAGTAATAATTTTTACCATTATGAAGTAGTAAATACTCTTCATTGAATTAAATATCAATAAATACCATTTTGTAACCAAAATATTACAATAAAACCAATATAAAGAACACATAACATATAATGGTTACTTTGGACACAAACATACATAAATGGAATAACCACACGGTCGACTTCCACACATATCTCTAAATGGAATAGCCATACTTCCGAATTCCATACCCAATTCATTGGAGGTTATAACATAACCACCCGTCCTGGTTTATCACGGCACCACCCGTCATTTGGTTTATCACATAACCACCCTTCAGATGTCCAAGTATCATTATAAAATCATAACACATAAAATTTTGAAAATATAACCATTTCACTAATAACATGTAATTTGAAATCATAATAAATAATTTAAAGATATTGAAATGATAAATCACTTTAAAAAACATTTTCAATACCAAAAAACCCAAAAACAGAATAAGGAATTTCCTTTTAATTTTAGAAAACATTAAGTCTTATAGAGGAAGCCAAATAAGGATTACAGTGGCGGAGAGGTCATTATCACCGTAAACGTTAAAAACATTCCTTTTTTCATTTAGTAAAACAATTCGTATAAAAAATATTCCCTTTTAATGAAATTAAAAATCCAAGGGTTTTATTATACACCGTGTAAAAGAAGAAGGTACATATTATCGAAATGTGCCTCAATGAAAGGATATTGAGATGAAGTCCCTTACCTCTTATCCAACTTGACCCGTTCATTCTTTAATTTCCTAAATAAAAAAACTAAAGTTATTTTCTAAATGTTTAATAACCTTTCCAAGTTCATTATTCATTTTATATCACTAATTACCATGTTAGAAACATTATGTAATCATTTATGTTAATAACAGTCATTTTGTCGATATTTGGTACCTGAGTCAAAAATGAACTTCTTATATTTACAAGTTCTATGTGTTCTAACGTTCATTATATCCAGAGTGATATCAATGATTTAGATATCATATATATAATATATATTCAGTATATATTTGTATTTAGAATAGTACATAACATTTGGAGATAAAAATTTAAATGCATCGTTCATGTAGACGGTAAGTCGTACGTATGCATGAACGCTACTTTCATTTATATTTCATATTTAATGGAATAAAACACAGTGATACATTGTTATATTAAAATTTAAAGATATTATCACATATAATATCATTAGTTACTCCCTTTATACGTACCACATATGGTATGAATGAATCATATCACTTTGAGGGGGCGGTAGTCCGCACTTCCTCAAATGAAATTATCGCGTTTACCCATAATGGAAACCATAGAGGTATGATAAAAATGTGAAATATAGAATCATAAAGAAAACCTAAACATAATATATATCATATATAAATATAGTTCCATCTTAATTCCCACCATGAGAGGTGGTAGGTGATAATTGAACAATCATCGTTACGTGAGGCGTTTGTTTTCCATCCAAAGAAAAAATATGTTCTTCACCCATTATATTGATTTGTGTGTAAGTGGAGTTAGAATCCTTCTCATAACAACATACTAGTATTCTAATGATAGTGTCGTTGTTATAAAAGAAAGTAATAAAAAGAGTTTAGGGTTGGAGAAGTAAAATAAATGAAAATAATTTAAGAGAAACAATTACCTTTAATTTGGGTAACTACGATTGGTTTGAACCAAAAGGACTTCTTGAAGAGACTTCTACCTATGTTAAGGCTTCTAGGAGGATGATATGGATTTAGGGATCTTAGTTGGTCCGAGTGTGGACTATCAAATGAGCTTGAGAGGTGTGATTAATGTGTTAGAAGTGGTGTTCTTTTATAAGGTGGGGAGGGGCTCTTTAAAAATGTTTGAAACAATTATTTTATTATAAACTTATCTTCATTTTAAAAAGGTCAAAAATCATTAAATTCAACGATAAGATGACTCATGGTCGAAATAAAATCGTCCAACAATAATTGGATTGGTTTTGGATATTATTTTAATATTTATAATCTTATTTATTTTAGTAATTTATTAATGATGTAAATAGTTCATCACTATTGTGTCATAAATAATTTTATTTATTGGATGCCTAAATTTTTTTAAAAAATTTCAATGATATAGGAAATCTCGTTATATTTCTAATTAATTTTAATATTTGAAATTATAACTTATATAACAACAAGTAAAAATTTATTTACTAAAAGATTTTTGTTTGTGTCATTTTTTACTTTACTTTTAATTAATTAAAATAAATGTCATTATCACTCCTAAGTGGCTGCATGGGGTCCCAAAATCGACCCAAGAATGCCCATGTTCTTCCATGAATAATTTAATAAGGTTATGATACGTGTTAACGTAAAATTTGTATTATTATAATATTCTTTTTACCTTGAATAACCCAATTTACCTTTAACCTATGTAAATAAAAGTAAAAAGCTACTATTCAGCAAAAATTATTTTCATCTTATTGAAGAAAATTTTACATATTAATAACAACCATGTATGTTGTATTTTTTAAATTCAATTCATAGAAGCGGTAAAATTTCATTTAAATGAAAAAGTCTGTTTTTTAACTACTACTTAGTGGTTTCAATATTCATCAAAAATTATTGTTTTACAGAAAAATACCAAAAATTCATCCTAAGTTATATTTGATATTCTGAGTTTAAAAATTATATATATTTTATGAAATTCAAAACATAGTGGATGGATTAATTTATTTGAAATTAATTTATATTTTCAAAATAAAAAGCGTGTTTTTAAGAAATAATATCAATCAAAAGATTAACAGTTGACTGTATCCAATTTCAAAGTGAAATTGATTTCAATGACCAACATTGGATTAAATGGAATAAATATAATATAATTACAATTTTAAACCAATTTAATAGATAATATAACCATATTAATAAATTATATTTAAAGGCAGTTTTGAATTAAAATACAACATTTTTCATTTTTCATTAAAAATTTAATTTTATCAGAAAAATAAAAAAAATATCCTAAGTAAACCTTGAGGTTGCAATTATAAAGAAGAATTTTATTTTGTCAAATATAACATATCAAAGTGACCAAAACTATATTAAAAGAGGGTTCCCCATTAAAAGTCAGTAAATCAACCTTTTATAGTAAATTATGCTTAAAATTTGATTCATTCACATTTTAAACCTCTAAATTTTATTGGATAAATGTAAATACTTTAACCAACATTTATAATAATATTGTAGTTTGTTTTATTCATTCCCTCCAATAAAATGGCTTGTAGTTAACTATAATTTAAAATAATAATATTATATTATTCGTGTGCAACATAAGATTTCCTATAAACTCATTGTTGCATATCATGTATGCCATTTAACATATGAACCACTTTAATGTAAAATTAATTTTTAGATTACAAAAAGTTAATAAAAAAGAATTTATTATTTCTTCATTTACCTGGGATGTTACATCCTTCCCCCCTTTTGGAAATTGCATCCTTGAAATTTTATTAACTTATCAAATAAATAGTGGTTTTTATCCCTCATAGCATTTTCAGATTCCCATATTGCCTCTTCAACAATATGGTTTTTCCACAAAACCATTACCTGGTGAATTACCTTATTCCTCTACACTTCCTCTTAATGGTTAAGAATCAGGACTGGTTGTTCCTCATAAGATAGATTCTCTTCCAACAGAACAACCTCTAGACTTAAAAACATTAGATGAATCTAAAATATACTTTCTCAACATTGAAACATGAAAAACATTAAGTACTTGGGATAAAAATGGAGGTAAAGACACTCTGTAATAAAATAATCCAAATTTATCTAGGATTTCATAAGGCCCAATGAACCTCAAACTCTGGTTTCCCTTCTTGAAAAAACACATCACACTTTTCCATGGGGAAACATTGAGAAACAACATCACCTACCTAAAAAAATATCTTTTCTGATTATCTGCATAAATTTTCTTCTTTCTTTGAGATGTTCTCATGTTCTTCTGAATCAACAGAACTTTTTCTACCATCTCTACTACCAATTATTGTCCCATCAGTTTCATTTCACCTACTTCATCCCAAATAGATGGAGTTAGGCACCGATTCCCTTATAATTCTTCAAATGGTGCCATCTGTATACTAGAATGAAAACTTTTATTATATAAAAATTCAACCAAAAAATGATGTTGGTCCCAAATTCCCCGGTAATCTAGTGAACAAGAACATAGAATATCCTCCAAGGAATGAATTTTTCATTATGATTTCCCATTAGAATGAGGATGAAAAGATGTACTAAATTAAATTCAGTGCCCAACAACTTCTAAAGGACTTTCAGAAATTTAGAAGTAAAATTGGGACCACGATCAGATACAATAGAGAGAGGAACACTAGGTAGCCTGACTATTATCTTAACATAAAAATGAGAAAGTTCATCTAGAGACAAAGTATCATGAATAGGAAGAAAATTAGAAGATCTAGTCAATAGAACAACAAAACCCCATATTGCATTATTACCTCGAGGTGTCTTCGGTAATCCCATAATGAATTCCATGGATATAGTTTCCCATTTCCACTCTAGCACTGGAAATGACTGAATGATACCTTTTGTTAATTTCTGCTTTGCTTTAACCTACTAAGAAGTCAAACGCTTCATAGTAAAATCAACAATATCTCTTTTCATTCCATACCACCAGTAATACAATTGAAGATCTCTGTATTTCATAGTACTGCTAGGATGAACTGAAAACAGAGAACTATGAGCTTCACATAACAGATCATTCTTTAACTATGGATCACAAGGAACACATAATCTCTTCCAAAACCTCAAAACACAATAATTATAAATGTTAAATTAAGGCAACTTACCCTTCTTAAACAACTATACCTTTTTCTATAACTCAATGTCTTCCTTCTGCACTTGCTAAATTTTGTCTGATAGAGATGATTTCACTAACACCTAAAACAAAATAGATGAATTCCTAGCACCAACAACTACTATGCCAAATATCATCAAATAAAAAACCAAAGGATCTCATTCCAAATGTATCATGGTTAATGATGCATTACTTTTTTTACTCAAAGCATCATCCACCTTATTTTCTTTTCCCGGATGGTAATGGATCGTGCAATCACAATCCTTGATTAGTTCCAGCCATTTCCTCCACCTCAAGTTCAATTCTTTCTGAGTGATTATATATATAAATTTTTTTAGTATATATTTCACATTTTAAACCATAAAAATTATGCCTCCAAATTTTCAAAGCAAAAACTACAACAGATAACTCTGAATCATGTGTAGTGTAATTTAAATCATGAGGTTTCAACAGAC
Source organism: Viscum album (assembly GCA_963277665.1). NCBI lineage: Eukaryota > Viridiplantae > Streptophyta > Magnoliopsida > Santalales > Viscaceae > Viscum > Viscum album. The sequence goes on from OY728165.1 coordinate 2,053,675,485, forward strand.
GTGAAGAATACATAATTACCTGATTATTAGTCACAAGGACACATCCACGTTATTTCAATAAAGAAACACTATAAATAACAAATTCACCATCTCTAGAATTAAATTCCAAAACTAAAGCATTCAGCAATCTTCTTTTCAATTCCTGAAAACAATCATCAAATTCTTTTGTCCAGATATAATTAAAACCTTTTTGAGTTAACATAGTCATTAGACTAGATAAACATGAAAAATTATCAACAAAAATCCGATAATAACCTTCCAATCCAAGAAAACATTGAATCTTATTTATATTTATGGGTCTTGGGCATTCATGAACAACTTTGTTTTCACAAAATAAATAGTTATGCCATTTTTGGAAACAATGTGACCAAGGAATGAGATTTGTTGTAACCAAAAATCACACTTGATGAATTTCAAATACAATTTCTTTTCTCTTATGGTTTTCAAGACAACCCATAAATTAAATTCATGCTCCTCTTTACTTTTATAATAAACCAAAATATCATCAATGATCTCAGCCACAAACTTATCCAAGAACTCACAGAAAATAATATTCATAAGATCCATGAATACAGCATGTGCATTGGTTAATCCAAAAGGAATAACTGCAAATTCATAATGGCCCTATCGAGTAAGAAACACGGTCATCAGAATGCCTTCTTTATTTACATTCAATTTATTGTACCTCAACCTCAAATCAATCATTGCAAAATACTGAGAACCCTAGAACTGATGAAAAAAATCATAGATATGAGGCAATGGATACTTGTTCTTAACAATGATGTTATTCAATGATCTATAATGCATACAAAGTCTCATTGAATCATCTTTATTTATAAAAAATAATACATGATCACCCAATGGTGGTGTGCTAGGTTAAATAAAACTTTTATCTAATAACACCTGCAATTGCATCTTTAACACTAAAAGTTCAATTTGAGCCATTTGATAAGGGGGTTTTGAAATTGTCTTAGCATGAGGAACTATGTTTGATAATAAATTCAACTTCTCGATTCGGTATAATACTTGGAAGTTAATCAGGAAAAACATCAAGGTACTCATTTACCACTGGCACATCTTTAATCTGAACAGTTCCTTTTCTTACAACAATATGTGCAATGTGACATTCATTTCTATATTTTACTAGTTTCATAGTTTCTTGATATGTTATAAAAAGTAAGTGTTTATTCATCTATACAAACTAAAAATTATTCTGAAAAGAAACCTCTTTATCTCTGTAGTCATTCATAGAATCATAAACAGACAACCAATCCATGCCCTAAATAACATAAAAATCTAATATTCTCAAAACAATATGGTTTGTAGGTATATTCTTTCTGCACCCAAGGATAAGAAGGCTATTATTATTATTTTTGTCTCAACATTTCTTCCAGGTGTTTTTACCATAAGTTCAACATTCATATTATGAGATAGAATTCTGAATTTTCTAGAAAACTTCTAAAAATGAAATGTTGTGTAGACCCTGAATCAAACAACACATTGACATAATCTAAACAAACAAAAAGTGTGCCTGATAATACATTATTCAATGGCCCAACATCTGCTGAAGTAGTTGTAAAGGATTTCACCACCCCTTTCCACTTGTAGCCCGGTTGCTTTACCTCATTTGAGTCCTTTGCTGGACACTCATTTGAATAAAGACCCATTAAATTGCACATAAAAAATCTTACTATTAGAATTTCATTGTCTCCTTGATCATCTTCCTTACACTTACAAGAAATATGACTAGACTTACCCCACCGCAAGCACTTCCCAGATATTTATAAACATTCTACAGGTTTATTTTTACCACACTTCTCAAAAGATGGATATTTATTTTTCTTACCCCCAGGATTCATTGATGAATTATTTCCCATTAGCTGCCAACTGGACCTCTTATTCTGTTGTTTGTCAAAGAACACCTGATCTCTGGCACACTCTATTTCCACCTTCTATGAACATCATACATGTTTTTCTTAAAATTTGATCTCATGAGAGGATATTTATTTTCTTTGTCGTGGATTCAGTCGTAAGAAAAATTAATTTATCTTACTAACAAGATCTATGATGAAATTTAGAGCATACCTTGTCAATAATGTGAACTTTCATTCACAATAATCCACTGAGTCATCCTCCTGCCTCATTTCTAATAATTTTTTTCTCCATCATATGTATAACCACTATATGAAAAAATTCCTCATGAAACATACCATTGAATTCATCCCAAACATGTGCATAAATCTCCTCGCTATCCATGATATTTTTCACCATATACCACCACTAATCGACTTCACCATCAAAATTGTAAATAACAAGACTAACCTTTTGATGTTCTGAACACCCTCTGACATCAAAAAATTTATCCAGTGCTTTAATCCACCCTTCAAGTAGCACTGGATCAGATGATCCTCTGAATGATGGGGGATGCGGTCTCATGAAATGCTCCACTACTGACATGTTTCTTTGTGGTTGATTTGGAAGATCTCGTGCAAGGATAACACCACCATTTATATCCAGATTCAATTGTTCCATCAATGAAAAAAACTATTCAGGTCTGATTTCGACCATCTTAGGTTTCTGATTTGGAAGGTTATCATCCTCCTGATGTCATCCCAATGTAGTTTCCCTGTTTCCTCTTTGGAAAAACATTCTGAACACAGAAATGTCATAGGCAAAAAAATGGTAATTTTTAAATGTTATATCATTTGAATATTTCCATAAATTAATTTTTGGATGTTAATTTAACAAAACCCTAACTCGTAAAGTTGTCTAAACCGACCTCTAATACCAACTATAAGGACACAGCCATAAAACAATACATAATCATGAATTAATTTTATAATTCACATTGAGGATCTTTTCAGGTTTATAGTTTTAGAGAATTAGGACATAAATATTACATTACACCTCAAAAAATTACAAGGTTGAATCTTATACTCAGATTCCATTTTTTTCATAACATAAAAACTCTTGAAAAATAGAAATTCATGTATAGTTACATGTCTTAGACAACATGTCATTTCCCGGATCCCATCCATGAACCTATTCCACTTTATGTCTTGTAAAAAACATTTCAAAAACATGGGAAGAGAAAATAAAGATCGGTAAAGGAAACACAAAGATTGAAAACTGTTAGTTTTTCAAAAAAACAAAGAAACCATGAATACTTTATCACAAGTAATACTTTTCACCTTTATAATGTATTCAATAATTTTCATTGAATAAAAGATCAATACATTCCATTTTGTAACCAAATTATAACCATAAAACCCATATAAATAACACATAACTTATAAAGGTAACTTGGTACAAAAATATACATAATTGGAATAACCATACGGTCGACTTCCACACATATCACTAAACAAAATAGCCATACGGCTGACTTCCATACCCAATGCATTGGTGGTAATAATGTAACCACCCATCCTGGTTTATCATTTAACCACTTGTTATTTATTTTATCACGTAACTACTTTTAAAATTTCCATGTACTATTATAAAATCATAACACATAAAATATTGAAAATGTAATCTTTTCCCTAATAAGCTTTAATTTAATATCACAAGAAATAATTTCAAGATATTCATATAATAAATCCATTTAAAAAACAATTTTAAATACCAAAACACCCAAAAATAGAATAATGGATTTCCATTCCATTTTATAAAACATTAGGGCATATAGAGAGAGCCAAATAATAATTACAGTGGCCAAATGGTCATTGTCCAAACAAAAGTTAAAAACATTATGTTTGTCATTTAGTAAAATTTTTTGAAGAAAAAATATTCCCTTTAAATGAAGTTAAATTTCAAAGGTTTTATTATACACTGTGTAAAAGAAGATGGTATATATTATCAAATTATGCCTCAATGAAATGAGATTGAGACAATATCCCTTACCTCGTGTCTGACATGACTCATTCGTTCCTTAATTTCCAAAATAATAAACTAAAGATGATTTCTACATTCTTAAGAACATTTTTCAAGTTCATTATTCCATTTATATCACTTATTACCTTGTTATAAACATTATGTAATCATTTCAGTTAATAACAGTCATTTTGTCGATATTTGGTACTTTGAGTTGAAATGATCTTATTATATTTACAAGTTGTTCATGTTGTAAAGAGTTCATTATATCCCGAGTTATATTCATGATTTAGATATCATTTATATAATATATATTAATTATATATATGTATTAATAATAGTATATAACAATTGGAAATAAGAAATGAAATTCACCATTCATGGAGATGGTAAGTCGTACGTACGCAAGAATGCTACTTTCATTTCTATTTAATATTTAATGGAATGAAAACATAATAATACATAGGTAAATTAGAATTACAGTATAGTATCATATAAAATATCATTAACTACATCTTTTATACGTACCACATATGGTATGAATGAGTCACATCACATTGAGGGGGCGGTAGTCCGCACTTCCTCAAATGAAATTATCAGATTTACCCATAATGGAAACCATAATGGTTTCATATAAATGGAAAATACATAAGAATTAAGAAAACAGAAACATAATATATATAATATATAAATATAGTTCCATCTTAATTGCCACCATGAGAGGAGGTAGGAGATAATTTGACAATCATTATTTCATGAGGCATTACTTTTCCATCCAGAGAAACAGTATGTTCATCACCCATTAGATGGATGTGTGTGTAAGATTAGTTTGAATCCTTATAATAAAAACATCCTATTATTTTGAGGATACTGGTGTTTTTATATAAGAAAGTACTAAAAAATTAGGGGATGGAAAAGTAATAGAAAAGAAAAGAATTTAAGAGAAACTATTACAATTAATTTGGGTAACTTCCTATGGTTTGAACCAAAAGGACATCATGAAGTGTCTTCTGCCTAAGGTGAGGCTTCTAGGAGGAGGATAGGGATGTAGGGAGATTAATTGGACAGATTTTGGATGAGCCAAGGGGCTTGGGAGGTGTGAGGAACTGGTTATAAAATGTATCCTTTTATAGGGGGGAGGAGGGGCTCTTTTGGAATGTTTGAAACAATTATTTTATTATAAACATATATTGTATTTAAAAAGGATAAAAAATCATTAAAGTATATTATTATATGACTCATGGTCTCTATAAAATCATCCAATAAGAATTGGATAGTTTATGGATATTATTTTAATATTTATAACCTTATTTATTTAATTTGTTTATTAATGATGTAAATACTGCATCATTATTGTGTCATAGATAATTTAATTTATTTGATGTCTCAAAAAAGTAAACAAAATATGAGGTAGGAAATCGTTTTATCTTTCCAATTAATATTTATAGTCTAAAATATTACTTATATAACATCATGTAATAATTTATTTACTAAAATATATTTTTATGTCATTTTTTGTATTTACCTTAAATAAATTAAAATATAGTGTCATTATCACCCTTAAGTGGCTCCATTGGGTTCCAAAATCTACCCTAGGATGACCATGGTCAGACACGACAAATACAATAAGTTTAGGACATGTTTTAAGGTAAATGTTGTATAATTATAACATTATTTTTACCTTGAATTACACTATTTACCTTTAACCGCGGTAAATAAAAGTCAAAAGTTACTATTCAACAAAAAAATTATCTTATTGAAACAAATTTTATTTATTAAAAACTAAAATTTTTGTCAAATTTTCTAAATTAAATTTATAGAAGAAGTAAAATTTCATTTAAATGAAAAAGTCAGTTTTTTAACTACTACTTAGTGGTTTCACCATTCATCAAAAAATGATGTTTTTCAGAAGAATACCAAAAATTCAGCCTAAGCTATATTTGATATTCTGAATTTAAAAATGATGTCTATTTTAAAAAATTAAAAACATTATAGTTTGATTAATTAATTTAAAATTAATTCCCTTTGTCAGAACAAAAATCATGATTTTAGAAATAATAACTATCAAAAGATTGACATTTGATTATGTTCAATTTCAAAGTGAAAGTGCTTCTAATGATAAACATTTAATTAAATGGTAAAAATATAATTTAATCAAACATTTAATCAAATTTAATAGGTAACATAACCATGTAAATAAATTAGATTAAAATGCAGTTTTGAATTAAAATACAACATTTTTCATTTTTCATTAAAAATTTAATTTTATCAGAAAAATACCAAAAATTTTCCCGAAGTAAATGTTGATGTCTTTATAATAAATAATAATTTTTTTTGGTAAAATGGAACATATAAAAGTGACCAAAACTAGATTTAAATAGGGTTCTCTATTAAAAGGCGGTAAATCGACCTTTTAACGTAAATTATCCTTAAAATTAGATTCATTCATATTTTAAGCCTCTGAAATTTTTTCAATAAATTTAAATACTTTAACAAACATGTATAATCATATTGTAGTTTGTTTTTTTCATTCCCGCCAATATTAAGTCTAGGAGCTATCTACCATTTAAAATAATAAAATTATATTTTTACTGTGCAATGTAAGATTTCAAAGTAACCCGTTGTTGTGTATCAGGTTCGACATAGAACATAACAACCACTTTAAAGTAAAATTAATATTTAATTCACAAAATATTAATAAAAAGAGAGTGTATTATTTCTTTATTTACCCTGGATGCTACACTATAAACTTAGAATACAAAAATATATACAAATGAGAAGATGACTCATGAAGGATAGTAAAATACTCAATACAATATGTTGCATATACCATTGATCCTAGAAACCAATGTGTCAATGTGTTGAGTCGGAAAGAAGTAAGTCAATCTCCTAGTGAACAAATACGTTGGATTGATGCACTAACATTGGAATCTCTAGCATCAGATCAACATTCAAGTAACTTTTACATTGTTCCCCTTATTCTATCCAAATCCTTGTAAGGGGAATACTCTACACGTCTTCCCAGTGAGTGAACCACCAATGATACTAATATGTCACATCCCAACCAAATTCTGGGCTCCATCCACAACTACCCCAGTCCTAATTCCATGGGTCTGGGGCTAGTGATTAGAACCAGAGGAAGAACCACCATGGAGAGACCTTTTCCAATGAACATGTATACACAAACACATCCATCTAAATGAAAAAGTGAGGAGGAATAAAAAGTAAATGATTAAAAATTATAAGAGATAAAACCATGCATATAAAACATCTATAAAATAAAAATGTATGATAGTGTAAATTCAAATGTAAAAATGGTAAAAATACATGCTCAACTAGAAGGATGTGTAAACATGACAAAACTAGAACATAAAGTAAAAGTATTGAGAGATCCCAGCTCCAGAATCTCCAGATTCGAACAATGCACATAGTACCCAGTACAAGGTATCTCTAAGATCCTCTCAGGTAAAAAAAGACACGTATTTAATCTTCATAAGATATGACACATATGGGAAAATCCCATGGATGGGTGAGTATCTAAATACCTTGTAATACATCCCTAAATATTATAGGGTAGTAGTAAAACTAGACTATAAAGGTTGTAGATCCATGATATAGGCAAAGAGAACCGCTCAACACAATCGAAGAGAGGGTGACATCATTCAATAAACCGAGGATAGACATGAATATTATATGAACTACATGTCTTGTATTATCCACGTATAGAAGGAAATTATACTCATTAAATCATGAGAAACTATGAACAGAAAGAACGTGGCATACCCCACACTACTTTGCCTCTTCTGGAAGTAGAGTAACAAAATCCCAATATGTGGATATATAAGAATATATATACATTATCAATAAAAATAATCCCAAATGATATAATAAGGGGGCCACTATCTCACATCTAATCCTAATAAGAAGAGTATATTGTAGTTCCCAAATTCCATTAGTGTTGCCCACCATCTCATATGTCTGCCCCAAAGTAGCCATTTATTTCAAAAAAACATCGTCCCTGTGACGAATTGTCGAGGGGATAAAAAATAGAGATAGAGGACTCATTACCTAGTACCACATGAAGGGTCCCACTATTATAGAAATCAAGGAATGCCACTTCCCATCTCTACTAGAGGGTTCCACATGAAATGTGTTCATAGAGGACTTGCACCCATTTCGATGTGGGCCCACAGTAGTAATTGTTGAAAACTCCACATCCCAGTTTTTTTAGAGGTCCAACATGGTAATAATAATGGTACTCCAAATCCCTTCCCTACTAGATGGTACCACTAAGAAAGAATCAATGAACTCCATTTCCTATATCTGCTTGAGAGTACCACTCAGAATGTATCTATAGAGGACCTAAACCCTAGAAAATGGGCGGGGGGGTCACATGCTAGTAAACATCGAAGAATCCACTTACCAAAACTAATTGAGATTCAAATCAATAATCATTGAGGAACTCTACTTCCCTAGCATAATTGAGGGTACCACTCTAAAATCACCAAGGAACTCAACTATGTTTCCCTATTGAAGGGTACCACTCAGAAAGTGTCAAGGAACTCCACTTCCCAGCATTGATAGAGGGTACCAAATGAAAATCATTGAATAACACTACATCCCATCATTGATAGAGTGTAAAACTTGATATTTATTAAGGAACTCCACTGCCCAACCCTGCTACAGGGTAACACTAAGAGGGTTCCTAATGAACCTATGTGATCATTTCCATTATCGAGTTATATACTTCCATGATTCATGCCTATCATATTTCAAAATAATATCTTTAAATTAAAATCCAAGAGAACCATAAAATTATTTATAAAAAACAGTCATGATAGACTTCTCACTTGGTAAAATATGAGTTCATAAAATGGGAAAATGATGCCTTAAAGTTTATATAAATGAGATAAGAGATTATAGGGCGAGTACGGGGTCCAACATGGCTTGTGGCCCCACTCCTACTCTTGGAAATATCCCTAGCCGGTACATAGATCCTTCACCATGTAGTATTATGTAGAGTGTAAGTTACCTACATGACATGCCTCAGCAAAAATCATCAACGAAGGAACATGGCTCATTACAGGTTCGAGGTCAAAATGAAATTCCATTAATATGCCTCTATAGGTAGCCCCATATGTTCCAACAGATCTCACAATTGAAATTCTATTTGGACAACTCTCTGGATAGGCTATTCATTGAACCAAATTGGTCACTTAGTGAAAAAGTCACCAATTCAACATATAATCTATAAACTATGCTTCATGAGGTTGAGCCACTAACACAAAATAAATTCATGAACATGTTCTTAAATCATCTTCCACTATTAGAGGGTTGTGATGCTGCTTATGGTTCATCATTCTGACACATTATGAAGAAGATACAGCAGATACCTGATTCCAAAATAATAATTATTTTTTGGTTATTATGATTTTTTTACCCAAAACATGAGTTGAAAATATGTATTCATCACCCATCTTGAAATTACTATCTCAGCATAAGGATCACACTGTTGTTGAATGTTTTTCAATCATACCCCACATAGAGATGTTATGGAAAAACTATATTTTGACAACAAAAATAACAATAATTTTATTAATTAATTATTATCTTTTATTTAACCCATTTTATCATTAAATGTCATAGTCAGAGTTTCTATGCTCTATCAAAGAGAACATGTTCCTTCAAATTTCTTTTTTTTAATTCAGTGTTTTTATTATAATATAATAATTGATCCAAACATAATAGGGACCTCCCTTAGATGCACAAGGATAGTGATGTGTGCCTCTCTACCATAAAAGGAATCTCCATTCATTCATTCAATAATAACAATTATAAAATAATTTTATTATCATAATATCATATTAATTATTACATTATGAACTCAAATAAATGAGGATTAAATTTTAGCACACCATTTTTCTCTTATTTAAATAAAATTTAACCTCATTTAATTTTTACTAACTCATTTACATTATTATCAGTAATAATAATATTATTTCCCATAGAATTGACCAGATCACACTACCATGTTGGAGATATTATTTCTACAACCAACACATCTATGCGGAGTAGCCTCCACCATGAGGCCCTGTGCACAACCTCCACATGCAACCAATATTGTCACACCTTGCATCTATACCATGTTCCAACAGGGAAAATGTGGATAACTGATCTGATCACAAACCACATCTGATCAAAAATCTCACAGAATTTATACCAAAATGATCCATTCACCAATTATTATTCTCCTCATATATCAATCCGCACAAAAAACCATCGATTCATGAGTCATTTGTGCTACCACTGTAGATATGGTCAGTTCAAATCTGCTTGAACCCACACCAACAACATTATATCATATCCCCATGGTCCAATGATTAATAACATGAAGAATAGTTTGTTAAAATTATCTACAACAAGGGTGATAAATACATTTGGCCAAGAGTTCAGGGGCTACGATTTTATATTGAAAAACAGGGTGAGAAACATGACAAGGAAAATAAATAAATTGAAATAATAATTTATTTTGACACATGGGATCAGGATAATGTACATTTAAATTTAGATCAACGAAAAAAAATTTATAATTATAATTAATTTAATCAATAGGTAAAGAAACCACTAATGACACACCATAACTCTGTTATGGATTGATTGTTGCTAAAGAATAGTTCTGCTAGTGATGATGATAATTTGTTGCATCTATTTTCTATTGATTCACAGTGATTTAATCACTGGTCATCATCCTATCACAATTCCACCAATGATGAAAAGGTAAAATATCCAATCAATATTCCTAGTGTTTTGTGACTAACCATGGGAAGTCACCATAGCAGCTTACATACATAGAAAAATAGTTTATTTCATTATTTTAAAATAAAAAAAATAAAAAACTTATTTTAACAAAACCCAACCACCAACAACATCCTTTACTGAATGTCCCAGACTGACCAACCATAGGACGTTCTTAGATTAAACACAGCATTCCTAACTCAATGGTGATATCATATTTCACATGCGATTATCCATCTGTGGGTTTTTTTATTTGGGTTAATAAATAAATAAATAAATTTAATTAATTTATCTAATGTGGAATCCAATGACTACCCCATCTAAACATCCTTTGCTGACATAAATTAATTCTTAAATAGGGTAAACATTAATTTAAGGATTCAACTGTTGTCTTAATGTTCCAATATAAGAAATCATTTATAAATTATTCCCTTTTTTGATGAATTTGTTTTTCACATAATAAAATACATTTATGATTTTTTTAAAGATTATTTTTTTTCTCATAGGGCCTCGGAATCATGCAATATATTATCGCTTGGATCCAAAAATATTCTATATAATATTCTAATTTATTTCATTAAAAAACAATATTTTCTACAATTGGATTGAAAAATTTCTACATATGTACTTAATGTGACTCAAGAACATGTGTTTTTCATGAAACAATATCAGTTTTGTTTGGTGTATTTTGTGTGGTGGGAATTTTTTGTGATAAATTTTGAGGAAGAATAAGTAGGATTTGAAACTTTTTGAGGAAAAAATAAATGATTTTATTTTTTACTCATTTATATTCTCCTCCTCACTCCCATTAGCATCAAATCACCTCCAATAATATTTTAAAATCTCATTGACATCCAACACCATCATCATTTTAGTTGAAAAAAATATATCTCTTCCCCATATATTTCTCAAAAACTCTAAATGGGAACCACTTTCTTTCTTGTTTTGATACTCTAGGAAGGAATAAATTTTCACCATTAAAATATCTAGAAATGTGTTTCAATTGTCTAGATTGATTATTTGTTTATTTAAAATAACTTCTCTAAATCATTTTATTTCCCACTTAATGTATCAACAACTGAGGTAGAAAAACACAACACAGCTTCTCCCAACAGTTAAGTTTCAGTAGATTATTAAATACCACCTCAAAAGTAGGCTTGATAAATAAAATTGAGTTATAAAATGGCTAACCTAAATTTTTTTTTCATGGATTATATGGGATAAAAGGATTAAATGTTCAGGTAAGTATGGATTAAAAATGATTCTCTAGAAGAGGGGATAAAATTTAAATAAATGCATCAATAATTAAAAACAAATTACCTCAAAACCCTGATGTTTGAAAAGAAATAAATCATATTAATGTTAAAGAATGAAATTGCTGGTTCTCTCAATATGTGGGTTGAATTAAATTAATATGATAATAATAGTTCTGAATCCTCATGGGAATGTGATTTCAATGAAAAATACAATTCTATACGTCATGGGATTCAATAATCAGAGCACTTTTTGGGAAACTACAATATATTTAAACTCAATACAAATTCATTATAAGTATTTATTTTGGCTCGGTTTCATGGGACATAAGGTATAAATAATTTATATGTGTTTAAAAATATAAAATATAACCCACTGATCTCACAAGTTTCAAAGAAAAAACAAAAAATGAAAAAGAAAGATGAAAAATTTAAATAACAACATTTTTTTGATATAAAATATATAGACACAAAATTTTGAAAATACAAAAAACTACAAAGGTTCCATACCAAACACTTAAATAATTTTTTTCCACCAATTAATTCAAGTTGATTATAACATATAAGAATATTTTTAATTTAATCACAACAATAAAGAATGTGTTAAGGAGAGGTACGACTTGACATATTGGTAGTTCAATGTTGAGAAAATATTTTATGTGACTCACACTAAAAACAATATAAAATCCTACAAAATAAAAAACAATTTATTAAATGAATATAAAATATAATTGTAGTTATAATAGAAGGATTGATATAAATTTAAATCCCCATTGGGACCCCATGTTTTGACTGCACCTGTTTGGGAAATTCTAGTGGGTTAACTTAATTTGATAGCGGTTGTGGTTTTTTTTGACATGAACCAATAATAGTTTTTATGTATATCATGCACTTCAATTATTTTTTCTGTATTACTTATATAATTTATGAAAAATATACCCCAATGACAATGATATACAACATGCATGGGGGTCCGAATAAATGAGTCCTCTTCATTTTTGGTAGCCACTTAAGCATCATCTGCTTCATTCTCCAGTTCCTTCTCAATGTATTCTGTGTAAACATATTAATAAAAAAATGTTAGTGTAATTTTATTTTGAAAGAAAATATATCATGTGGAATAAATATCATATTAATCCATTTAAATGTGAGAAACATGTGTCTCAATTCACTCTATCAAGTACACTTTGATATCCTCTTCCACTCCCAAATATAAATGTTTAGTATGTTTGGGGATCTTCATATGATCCTAAATTTGAGTATATTACTCTCCATCGTAACCCACATAGGCAATCCATGTTTTTTACAAAACATAAAATTTTTAAAAAAATGATGTGATAGTCAATTCCTTTAAATATAATTATAACGTAATGAGTTCAAGAAAATATCATCTCCTTGAGTTTGTTCAACTTCAATTTATTCATTATTGTAATGTTACTCTTGAGTTTGAATTTTACTGGGTAGAGGATGGTAGTTAGGCTCCCCTATTTCAATGATGAGTGGGGAAATCACTTAAACTACTATTTTGGATTCTCATTCAGGTTTGGGTCACCCATCTAATGGAACTTCTGATATACCCTTTAGTATTTGATAATTAATTTTTACCTGATTAAACATGTCCCAATGTTCATGAATTTTAATACCAGATAAATGGTCATTCCACATTTGTTTTGCAACAACCCATTATTTCATAGTACATTATCAGTTCAATGTAATTCAATAACTTGCACTACATGCAACACTGAGTTGGAGTGCACCACAACTTACAAAACTAGCCCTTCAAAAGGAGGTTATAAGTAGTATTAACAGAATTTTGAATTTTACATACACCATATAATTTTAGTACCCAAATTATTTTATTCCTAGTCCAAATATAAGAACAAATTCATTTTTTAGATAAATGAATTATTTTTCAAAAAATGCAATTTTACAGCCTTTTAATGGCGAACCCTTTTTAAAACCAATATTTGAAACTTTTATATATTCAATTTAATGAAATTAATTTACTATTTATAAGCGATACATAAAAATTTAATTTGGATAAATTTTTGGTACTTTTCGGATAACATTCATATTTTGATAAACAGTGAAAAATACTAAATTTTTAAATGAAACAAGTTTTATTAATCAAAATAATTTATTGAGTTAAATTATGAATTTTCATGGTTTTGAAAAATAATTAGATTATATTTTTATCATTTAATACAATGTTGGTCATTATAATTAATTTCAAATTTAAATTTATCATAAAAACATGTCAATATTTTGATAGTTTTAAATTTTTAAAACCCAACTTTTTGGTTTTGACAACTACAATTAATTTTATTAAAATTATTTAAACATTTATGTTATTAATTTTTTAAAATGTAATTCTTTTTTGAATTCAGAATATAAAAATTAGCTTAGGGTGAATTTTTGGTAATATTATAAAAACATTCAGTTTTATATGAATAATGAAAAACAATGTGTTATTGTTTAAAACCAAATTTTTTATTATAATAATTAATTATTTTATTTAAATTTATTTTAAGTCATAATAGATATATAATACCTATATAATTACAATTTAAGTAATTGTAGTCATTTTATAATAAAATTACATGTATAAAACTTTAATGAACAGTTCAATTTCTTTTACCCACCTACTAGGGACATTAACAAATTTGCATAAAACAAAATTTTAATGCTTCTATGAATTGAAATTATAAAATATGGGAGGCACTTTTAACATCTGTAAGTTAAATTTTCATCAATAAGATGAATTTTTTTGTAAATAGTGACTTCGGACTTTTATTTACCATGGTTGAAAGATAATAGGGTAATTAATGTTAAAAATTGTATTATAATTACCCTAACACATGTTCTAATTATAATGGATAAGTGTATTTCAACTAAAATTATCCTTAAGAATAAAATATTATTCATTTGGTCATGTGTATTATATTAGGGTATTTATTATTATTTTATTTAAACAAAGTTTAAAAGTGTTAAATTCTATGTTTATTTACTAAACCATTTTTAATATAGGGTTAAACATAAGATAAATTCCACTTTTAATATTAATTAGAAAACTTAAAATAGTTCCTTCATAATGATATTTTATTTATAATTTACTGTTATTAAATGATTAATCTTATTTATAACACAATGATGATGTTGTTTTTACATTATCAGTGATAGATTAAAATAAATTATATTATAAATATGAAAATAAATGTCAATTGAGAATTTTGATGCCATCCAAAAAAAATTTAGGTGAATATGACATTTTAAGGTTGATTTAATATATATTATTTATTTAATCAACTTTCTAGGACATTCAGAAAAATCGAATACTAAATAGTGTCAAAATTGGCATAATTGAATTTTTAAAACAAATACTATATTATTAATTGATATAATATTCTTAAATATATAATATTCAGAAAAAATATTTATATATTGATATTTTTATTAATGATCCACTTGTGGTTATGTTGTATTTTTATATTATGTTCATTATCCATTTATTATAATAATATATGGGGACATGGAAAAAGTTAAACAATTTGACAAACAGTTAAATCTGAAATATAGGGTTAATATGGTGGCCTAAAAATGTATAAAACATTTTGGATGAGCGTATAATGACTCATCTGCACCTTATATTACAAATAAATAAATTTGGACCCATTAGAAACCGAAAATTATTTTATACTAAAATAATAATTCAATCTTGTTTTAAAGTGTCAATCACCCCGCTTAAAAAAGCTACTTCCACTTCTCACAAAATTACACATTCAAAGCCATTTGGGTCGGCCAAACCCTGCCCAAATATCCTGCCAAAATCCCTCACATAAACATAGAGGCCTTAACTTTAGCATAAATATAACCTATGGAGCCCTTTTATTTGAATGAAAAGGAAACACCCAAAGAAGAGATAATTATTTTATCACCTCTTTCAATGTTCGTTTCTTCTTCCACTTTATCTTTCTTTGTTATTTCAAAAACAAAATATTAACTCTAGTACCTTATATATATTGTGATGTTATTATAAATATGATACAACCATACTCATTATTTTATCCATCTTATGAATGATAATGTCCCAATGTTTGCATACATACCGCTTATCGTCTCCACACATTGATGTAATTTGTTATTCAACAATATGTTATTTGGAAGGATATAATGATGAGTAATATGTATATTAATAAAGAAAATAACATGCTAATTTATCTTTAGATTTTATATACAATCCAATTCCACACCTTTTAATCCTCAAGGAAATGATATCGTCTCTCATGTGTACGTATGACATACCGTCTCCACGACGAGATGAGATTCATTTCCAAGTTCACCATTCAACAATTACTATAAAAATATATATTGTTAATAAATATGTAATTTATGACATAATAATTCTACTTTATATATATATATATCTATTTGTCTGTGTTTGTGTTTGAGTTTGTGTGTCTATCTGTATGTATTCACATATATCTCAATCACTTACTTTTATTCAATACGATAAAAAACAGAAAGAATGTCCCTGCGTATGAATGAACTATCATCTCCATGAATGGTGTTTACATATCATATATCTATCAGTTATACATATTTAAAATCTAATTTTATATTATATATAAAAAATGTTCTATATTCTGGAAGTATTAAATTCATGATCTAAATGATATGATCACGAATAACAAGTTAAAACGTGTACGATAAAGAAAACAAGTATTACCCAAAATGATAATTTAAAATAGAAATAATTATCAAATGGGTATTATAAAGACATAAATGAACCATGAATGATATAATAAATATAAATATGGTTCTGTTATAATTTAATAATACACTGTGGTCATTATACAATAATATTAAACATTCCCTCAACCAAAGGAAAGTGCAAGGTAAGGGTTAATTCCTCAATCTCATTATTATACAAGAAAATTTATGTGTAAGTATTTTGTGGGAAATATTTATTATCCGTGTCCAAGTTTCCTAAATGTCTTTTAAAATTGATTCTTTTAAGGTTCTATTTAACTAAAACATCATTTTATATGTTATTAATATTTATTTCTCTATATCTCTATCTTTAATCTTCGAGTTTTCTAAATGGTTTTATGGATTTTTTTTTTATAGACATGAATGTTGTAAAATGTTAATTCCATTAAAAATTTTCAAATTGGTATAGGAAATTTTGATTCAAAAATATCTTTTAAATGTATTCCTTTATAAATTGTGAGACTTTAAAATGATTTCATGAAAAACAATATATTTCTCTCAATGTTTTTTCCTGATTATTTTCAACTATGTCAACAACCTTTTTAAATATTATTATAGATTGAGGTTGATTTATTATAAATATTGTATTCAATATTGTATTTAATGAGTTATGATATTTATTACTATGAATGTGATATTTATATACCATTCATTTTATATTTTTGTTGTATTTACTATTCTTATGCATGTTTTAATATGAATGTATGTGTTATGATTCAACATTTACATATGATTTATGACATGGACTTATTTTGTGATGGGTGGGTCCAGATATATCCCCATGGTGCATCGGTATGTCTCAGGAGACAAATTAGTGGTTTGGAACAAGGCCTTGACAAAAATTTTATGTGTAGTCTTCGAACAAGGCCTTGAATATGTGGTAATGATGTCTTGTGTTAGGCATTCCCCCATTATGAAATTAATTGTTACATGTGATTATTCGACTAATAGAATATCCTTATGCATGTTTATATGGTAATTTTGGATTATTTTTTATATATTATATTAATTTTTATGATTAAAATGATTTTGTTTTTATTACCCATCTTGCCATAAAATATTATAGCTTCTCCTAATTATTTACCCTTACTGAGCATATAAGCTCACCCCTATCATATGTTTTTTTTCATAGGATTCCAAGAAGTGTATTATGTTTGATATGCATGGTTATGATAGGGGAATAATTATGTTCACAATAAATTATTCATGTTGTGTTTTATGTTTTTTGGTGTAATATAACATTAATGTATATAAACTATTTTAGAAGACTGCTAAACTGATCGGTCCTTCAAGACACGATTCCTTGTAATCATGCAAATGTATTAAAATAATGCACCTACTCTAGGTAACTAGGTTCGGGGTGTTACATGTTTGGTGAAAATAGATAATTAATCAACATTTTGTAAGGGGTACGCCTCATCATTTTCCATCATTTAACAATTCACCCAACATTTACTAGTAAACATATAAAAATTAGAATATTATTAAATCATGGAAAAATAGTGTTTTATTTTATTTAAAAGAATTAATATTTTAAAAATTATTTGTTAAATGTGAGAGTCATATTTTTGTCATTGTGTCTTCAGAAATGGATCCATGTTTTTACATGATCCCATTATGGGGATTGAAAAAAATATATTCCCTCAGAAAAATTTATATTAATATAGTTATCCTAGGTTATCATTGGATTTTATTTCACAAAAATCAACCTCACTCTATTTATTATAGGGAATATTTTGATTTTTTTCAATTTGATTTATTTTAAAAAAACTAATACAACAAAATAAAAGAATGAAAATAATAAAAATATTTAAAAATATTTCTAAATATAGTGATTCAAAACAATGATATAAATTTTTTTATTTGGTCAGGGTTAGTTTTCTAATTTTAATTATATCCTCGTTATAATTTATCCAATAATATATTGTTAATCTGACTAAAGTGATATTTCTTGATTTCTTCCTCTTAATCCCTTGGTCCAATGGTGAAGGTGAGAGTAATCAATTTTAATATTTCATTTTGGTCTAATACCCATCTTATGTGCAAGATAGTTGCAATGAATAGACTCAATTGACATATACAATACTAGGTCATGTCTTGTTTACCCTATATGATCAAAAATATCTACTACCCATCTTGCATATACTGACGACCGTTGAGTAATTCCCCACTTAGTCATGGTATATTTCATCATTTGAAAAATAGAACATGGTAGAGGGTGGAAATGATGATTGACCAAAGAAAAATAAATAATTGAATATATCACCAAATAACAACGTACATGATAATAAGCCCCACTATAAGAATTTGAAACAACTTCAATGAAGAGATAAAATATTATATAACATAATGTGTCTGAAGAGAATAATTAGAAAAGTAAAAACCTCCCATTCCTCAATCCATTAGAATATAACCACTAAGTGTGGAGGGTATTCATGAATAAGGGGGAAGAATAATGAATTATGAAAATAAAAAGAAGAAAAAATTGAAAATTACTAATAGAAAATTTCCCTTCAGGGATACTTTTTCTAAAACTTTTCACTTATTCTTCCAAAAATCCATCAAAAAATGGATAAATAGTCTTCTAATAGAAGTTATAAATAATTTATTCTATCGACCATAAAAATTTCAATGAATTTGGATATGTTTACAAAATTTTATTCCCTAATTACTCCAACACACATTTTCTGGAAGAGGACATTCATCTGCCACCAGGTTTTCAAATTCAATCACTAACTTAATGAAAGAAAATACCTATTAAATTTAATATGAACATGGATATATGATTACACATTCAAATAATGGTGGAACAATATCAATTTTAGGTATTGAAGACTATATATGTCTCATTTACCAATTTTTTTCCATTCTATCATCCATAACTGCTTTTCAAATTCATTGATTATTTTGGATTTTTAAATTTCAAATGGGATAATGGTCTAGTTGAAGAAGATGAATCACAGAAACAAAGGAATCCAAAAAAGATCTCCATTTATAACAATATTAAAAAAAATTATTCCCAAAATACCTTAGTGATAATAAAGTGTTAAATTTCTAGAATTAATAATATTTCACTTATTAAGAATTAATATACTAGAAATCCAAAAATGATTAATCTTATCTCAAATTATTAAATTGGTAGAGATTAAATTATTGAACCATATATGATGAATAATGAAAATATTAAATATAAAAATTACCCGAGAGTTAATAGTGAGTCTCTTGAACAAGTAAGCATCAAAATAAAATCAAAAAAATTCAAAACACATATCCATGTAATCCAATTTTCATAATATAATGAAAAAAAGATATCATGCCTCCTCAAAAATATTATTATATATTATCCATTAAACTCATTAAATCTATTTACATTTCATTTATCCTCTCATTCATAAAAAAAACATACCTTAAATTAATGGTATCTAATCTTATATATGTTAATTTTCAACAATTATTTTATTTTACAAATTCATGAAAGAGTCACTATAGGTTTGAAAATTTTATATGTCTCCACCTAATTCGTGTTATAGAAATGTGTTTTTTAGGAGGGTTTTCAGGTATTTAAGTGTCTTTTGGTTGGTTATATTTCTATATGAAAATGTAGGAGGTAGAATAAACAGGGTTTGAATATTTTTAACGAAAAAAATCTATGAAAATAATTTTCACTCAAGGATGGTCTCCTTCTCATTTTGGAATTCACTCTTAATATCCATTTAATTTAGTTTTAAATTCAAATGTGTAGCATAAGAAATTAGAATTCTTGTGGCTGCATGTCTAGTTATAGGTTAAAATGTCTCTTCATATTCATTTCCTTCTTCTAGAATATTGCCTTGTGCAACCAATATAATCATGTTATTGACTATGTTTTAAACTTTAAATACTTTATTTTTAAATATCCACATAGTGCTTATGGGAAATGTGTCTTCGGTTCTGTCAATAGGTTTCAAAAAATTATTCTTTTCAAACTGATTAAGCTCTACATGCATAGTCGTCACCCAAAATTCATCATTAATATCATAATTAATATTTTTAGGTTAATGTTGTGAGAAGAATACATGATGTTCATAATGATTTCTTTGAGAATATATAGTTTTATTTCCTTTATCTAAATCTCCTACAACAAAATCTAAAGGATGGTTCTTAAGTCTTCTAACAGCTCATGAAAAAGGACTGGTGATTTTATGTTCTTCAATAGGTTTGGGTTAATTGTGACTTAAATATAATGAACTTCCAGAACTGGATGTTTTCATATATTACTTCATAGGATGGTCAGAGGATTTTTTTATTGGTGTCCATATTTGACACATCATCCTCTAGATTCTCTAGAGTGGTATTAGGCTCATGTGGATCTATTTCATCAAATTTTACATGGACAGATTCTTCCACATATTTATTTCTTTTGTTAAAAACTCAATAGGATTTACTAGAGATTGAATATCCTAGAATGATACCTTCATTACTCTTGGATGCTAATTTTTCAAGATTTCCCTTGGTATTAAGGATATAGACATTGCATATAAAAACACTGAAGTAGCTATCTTTGGGATTTCTATTGTTCTATCACTCATATGGATTTCTATTTAGAATGGCTATAATCGACACTCTATTGATAATATAGCATGCTATATTTATATATTCAGCCCAAAAATAAATAGGTATGTTATATTCATTACGAATGGTGCTACAAATCTCTAGTAAGGTTCTATTTCTTCATTCTAAAAATCCATTTTGTCGAGGTGTTATAGCAGTATCGAAATTATGAGTATAGCCTTTTTTGAGAAAATGATTCAAACTCTTGATTTTAAAACTCTTGACCATGATCTCTTATTATGGATTTAATTCTAAGTCTTCTATGATTCTCTTTAGTTTCAGAATATTTGGTAAAATGAGTGTAGCCTTCAATTTTGTGATCCAAAAATAAAGTCCATGAATATCTAGTGAATTCATCTACAATAACATAAACATAGAGCCTCCCATTTAAACTAGAAACTATAGGTAGTGTAAAAAATCTATATAAACCAGTTATAGAGGTTGAGAAGTTCACACTTCTTCCTCTGGTTTAAATGATATTTTTTTTCTTTCCATTTTGACAAGTATTACAAACTTTATCATTTGGAAAGTCAATTTTTAGACGGAATTTGATTAATCTTATTCTGTATAATTTTCTAAGAGAGTTAATATTAAAGTGTCCAATTCTATTATGACAGATCCAAGAATATTTGTGAAATACACTTAAATATGAAGCATTATGAGAGTATAAAGAATCTATGTTAAAAGTTTACACATTTTCATTTCCTAGTGCAGAAAAAAAATTATTTTATAATTGAAAACATTACAATATTCATTTTCAAATTTAACATGAAATCCATCATCACATAATTGTAAAATACTAAGCCGATTATATATCAATAAATGAACAAAAAGTACGTTGGAAATTTAAAATGAGTAAGAGTTACCGATTTGTCCAAGTCTAATGACCTTCCCTTTTTATTGTCACCAATGGTGACATGTCCACCATTAATATTTATTAAATTCTTGAATCCTGAATAGTCTCATGTCATGTTTCTTGAACACCCAATGTCCAAGTACCATAATCTTTTAAAGGATATCTTTTAGAATTTTTTTTACAAAATAGTAAAATATAAACACACTTTGGTACACATATTTTTTTGGGTCCAGTAATATTAATAGCTGGTTCATTATGAACCCACAACTGCATTATAGGTTTCCTATAAATATTATGTAAATTTCATGAAAAATAAACTCTATTTTGTACAGAAAATATTGAAACACTAGAGAGTGAATAATAACATTGACTAGCTAAATTTTTTCTCAATCTAAGACTAATGTTGAATGTCTTAGATTTAAAAAAAATATTAGTTCCTTCAAAATAACTTTTACAAGGTTTATATCCATTACAAGGTGTATATTTAGGAGAAATATTTTTACCTAGAATTTGTACCAGTGTATCTTTAACATTAGTAATCTTTTTCAAGTTCCTTTTTAAATTTCTCATTAGATTGATTTTGTGAATTTTTTCATTGAGTAATTGAACATTTTCCCCCCATTATATAGTAAGTTCAGTTTTAAAAGTTGAGATAAGATCATGTTGTAATGTTAAATATATGTATTTATGTTTTAGTTCATTACATGTCTCTTCAAGAATATTACAGTACTGAAACATTTCGTCATTAGACGTATTTTTAGAGTCACTCTCATATCCATAAAAATTTGAATTTTGTACGTGAGATTCAAGTGTAACCTCAGATGTTTTTGACATAAAACACATATTAGCTTTGTTGGTCTATTCATAATGTTAAGATTCAGAGTCACTTGAACTGTCCACAGAAGCACTCCATGTTGCTTAATAGCCTTTTTATACTTTCATATTTGTCCTCATATTTCATTTTGTACTTGAGGTTAGGACAATCAGCCTTTACATGTCCCTTTATCTTACACTCATTGCATATTATCTCATCAGAATTTTCACATTTTTTCCAATCTTTCTTCCAACATATTTTTTGATCATATATTTGTTTGAATTTAGGCTTTCAGAAAAAATTCTTCTTATTTTAAAATCTATTAAGACTTATAGCTAATTGATCCATCTACTCATCACTATCAGGTGACGATTCTTCAATTCCCGAACATTCTACAGAGACATCCAGTTTCCCATTATAATTGTGTTATAGGTGGTGTTCTTAAATGAAATTTATTTTATTTTGGGTTCATCCTCCTCTTATTTGTTAACTTTATGATCCTCTTCTTACATGATTTGTTTCCCAATGAGTTCTTTTACAGGAAACTTGTTGATGTCTCATGATTCTCAAATAGACACAGAGGTTCCACTACATATTTCAGGTAGGCATCTAAGGATCCCTATAATTTTTTCATTGGTAGTATCTTCTCTTCCATGATAAATCATTGTGTTGACTATTTGGTGAACCTGAAATATATGCCAGTAATTCGATAATTATCTTTCATTTTAATGTGATCATATATAAGAGTATAAATAATAAGTCTCGTTTCTTTCACACTATAAGTTCATTCATGTGAAATAGAAAAAGTAACCCAAATTTCATTGGAATTTTTACAAACAGAAATTATATTAAATAACTCATCTCATAAAGATCAATATAAAGGATTCATGGATTTTTAATTTCTATTATTGGTTGTCTTGTTTGGGTCTTCCCAAGTTATTCTATTGGTAGTGGGAATCTTATCTTTATTTATAATTGAAGACCAAATTTCAAAACCCATACTTTTTAAATGCATTTTCATTTTGATTTTCCATTGGGAATAATTGGTTCCATTAAATAATGGTGGTTTGTTGGTTGAAACACCATCCAATCTATTATCCATAATAATGAAATTCTTTTAAAGATATAGAAATATTGAATTATAAAAAATTTACATATTTGTAAATTTTAACTAAAATCATAGTGGAATAGTGTCCAAAACAGAGTCTTAATAGGAATTAGAAACACCTATGATACTAAATTTTGGTCGGAGTAGATTATTCAAGAGGGGGTGAATTGAGTATCTATTAATAATTTCTATTTGAAAATTATACTTAAAAGGATCCCTATTAAATATATCCAAGTTAATCAATGAAATACGATTATAAAAGTTTGTCTATTTTAGAAACTTCACAGATGATTGATTAATTCCCAGTAATGTAAATATCAGTTATTAATATTACATTTGAAGCTAATATAATAAGGAAAACAATTATAACTTATTTCCATGATTAACTATCAATGTAAATTTAATGATTTTTAAATTATAAATTAAATAGATAAAACTAAATTAAACAACATGGAGGATATAAAACAAGTGGTTCAGTCTCAAACTAATACCTAATAAACTCTACATTGTGATAACATGTCACCAAGATGTTTATATTAATTAACATGATCCACACCCTTGATCAGGGTACTCAATAGTACACCAGACTGTCCAGGTCGCATGACCTCTTCCACATTTCTTCAAGGGTATAAACTAACAGTTCACACAGGGACATCGTCCACACTTATCTGTGGGGATAAAAAAGTGTCAAAACTATATGAGAGTAAGTATATATTATATACTCCAGTTTAATACATAATAAAGTTTGTGTTTTTATATAGATACACACATAGTGCTCGAAAGATAAAAAAATTACACAACGAAGGTAAAATGATAAGATAGTGTTAGAAGTGCTCTGAGTGTTAGTCTATGCAGATTTGGACTTCTAGGATGAAGAAAATGTCAGAATCGAGTCCTCTTATGAGAAACAGAGTATCAAAAGTCTGCTGCTCTGGTATCTAGTTAGATATCGATCATAATATTCATGGAGTTGGTATTGTGAAAATGTTCATGACTCCGATCCGTGGTATCCTAGATATTTGGATTCAATAATTCATAATGTGTTCTTCAGATGTATTGAGTTTCATATGTTTTTTTTCTTTTCTTGTTAATTATTGTGCTTCTTCATTATTGAGATTAACATTGTTTCTTGGACAAACTTATCTTTTAATTCTTGGAGTCCTTGTGTTGGGGAAGACAGGATTCAAGTATTATGCACATCAAACCTCTTACATTAAGGTGACATGTATACAAAAAAATATTAATTATGTCAGTGCATTTAAAATACTCAAATATGACTGTTTTAAATTAAATTGAGAAATGAAGAAAAATTAAAAAATAGTTGCGCAATCTATCTGGAAACAGTGACACTTGGAAGTGGTGTCTCCATGAAATGGTATATCCTTCATTCCCCTTAAGTGGTGAGATAGTTATGATGAATATTTTTATAGAGATCAGAAACTAGTGGCACTGATGCGAGGTTAGGATCATTATGTCTAGTCCTTTTCCAAACATCAAACAGTGTCTTAGTATATAACTTGTTTCATAGACTTCGACAGATATGAAGTGGGTTTCAGTGTCCTGTCATGGTGTCTGGGTCACCGTTTCTAATCACAGTGTCTGGGTCACCGTTTCTTGTCATCGTGTCTGGGTCACGGTGTTTGGGTCATGGTGTCTGGAGATGGTTGATGGTGACAGTGTCCGGGCACAGTGTCGGGGCATGGTGTCTAGTAATGGTGTCTAGTCACAGTGTTTGGGCACGGTGTCTAGTCACGATGTCTGGCTATGGTGTCTGTGTCCTTTTCCAGAAAAACATAAATGGTTTTAGACTCACGGTTTCCCAGACATAGCCAAAAATCTCTATATAGACATAAACATTGATATTCATAGATTGGGTTAGACATAATCCTTTATCAAGGAAATCCATTAAAACAGAAATAAAAAATTTATTACAATAATAAAACATAGATCTTAATATCATGGATATGTTTATTCAAAGTATAAATAAACCAACCATCTGTAAGCATGATATGGGATAGATTAAACAAGATTAACAAGATTTGAAGAATGTATCAGATTTTTTATCATTAAAACATGATGAACACATGAGAAGTCTAACACTCCCCTTCGCTAATCACTCGGATAAATACACCTCCATGTAAAGTTAATCACGAAGAAGGTGGAATTAGATGGAATTAGGAAACTAAAGAGAAGAAAAGAGTGAAAAGTAAGAACCAAAAATTTCTCCTCTAGAATATGTCTTCCGAAAATATTATTTTGTTATACCCACTATCTTCCATCAATCAACAATGTGTACTATTTAAAGTTGTTTGAAATTATGTTTTCTATTTACCATTAAAATTTCAATTTATTTTGTCTTGTGTACAAATATTTATTAATGAAGTACTCAAACGTAATTATTTGTCTGAGGATACCATTAATATACCTCTACTATGTTGTATTATGTGGAAACCATATTGTGAGAATATGGCCATAAAATTTAATTTAAACATGATTCATTGATATATAATTCAAAGAGCACTATAACATCCTATTTTTAGTTCCTTAGTAAGATATATTACTCATTTATTGGTAATCCATTCTGTTAGCCAAAAAAATTAATGTTAAATGATTTGTTTAGGATTGATAAATTTAGAATGAAAAATAGGTGTAGTTGTATAATTTGGGGAACAAAAAAATAATAATAAATTATTCACACTATCTAGATTAATACTAAAATGCTAATCCCTAAAACGTTATGTGACATAAAACTGTTAAATTTTTATAGCTATTCAATTTTCAATTTTTAGCCTAAATTTCCCCAAAAATCCAAAAATGAATGAATTAAACTCATATTGTAAAATTTAAATTGATAAAATAATAAAAACACACTTGATAAATAATTATAATATTATATCTATATATTTACCCACACTTATCAATTGGGGTCCTGGACATGTAACCATCAAAATCTAATCTATCAAAATTCAGAACATATACCAATGATGTCCCTCAATTTATCCACAAGAAACAAAAGATATCATGCATCCTAAAAACACAATTACTTAAAGTTCTCTATTAATCTCATTCAATCCATACATAATTCATTTCTCCCCCAAACACACAAAACACCAACGTCACATAAATATTTTCTCTTCTTAAAAATTTCAATTCTCTAAAAGGTCTTTATCTTACAAACACTTGAAAGGGCCACCATAGGTTTGATAAATTACTAAATATCCAGCCTATGTACGTCAATTAATTGTTTTTATAATGAGGAATTTTTAGTGTTTTTTGGTACTTTTGTTGTTACAATTTTCGTGTGAAAAACTGTAAGGCATAATGAGGACAGTTCAGCTATTTTGAAGAAAAATTACATGATTCCTATTTTCACACATTTATGGAACCCAAATCACTCCCCTTAGTATTGAATCCTCTTTAAAAATATTTAAAATTAATAAAAAAATCCCTCACCATTTACATTTTTCATAAAAAATATCATTTATTGTCTTTTTTTCTCAAAATCTCAAAATTTGAGAAACTTTCTTACACTATGGAATCTCTAGAAAGGAACAACTAATATTCCATGAATTATTAATAATGTAACAACATTAAAAAAATGTTTTCTTTTTCATTAGTATACTCATCTATTTGAAATTTTATGTTCCTCCTAACATATCATGAAATGATGTGGAAAAACAAAATATAGCTTCCCCACATCGTTAATTTATACTATATTGTGCAATTTTAGTTCAAAATCAGGTTGGATGAATAAAGTTATATTGTAATGAGACTAACCAAATAGGTTGTCAATTACATCTAAGGGATACCATGATTATATTTAAAAATAATTATAGATTAAAAATATTCTCATGAAATAGGGATTAAAAGACAAATAAATTCCTCAATCATTTAAAACACAAGTATCTGAAACCATCACGTTTTATACAAATAAATAAAAGTATGGTTAAGGAATGATTGTATTAGAATATTAATTAATTTAAGTGAATTTAAATAATACTATTAGAATGGTTTATAGTCTAGACAGTAAATTGATATAAAGGATAAAGATAGTGAGATGTGGAATCAGATATAAAAAGAAGAGTATTTTTCATGATATTCTCATACATTTGAAGTTGAAAAAAGTCATTTTAAGTATTTATTTTTTCTTATTTTATTGGGATAATTTTTTTAACTCATTTAAATGGGTTTAAATAATTTCAAACATAATCCTTTGAGATCATAAGTTTCAAAAACACAATATTAAATAAAAAACTACAAAAATATTTAGAAAACATAATTTTTTAAAAAATAAATAAAAATATATATTTGTAAAATCCAATAAAATAAATATTTCCTCCAAAAATATTAAGTGAAATAGTTTTCTCAATGAATTATTCTATATTATAACCTATAAAAATATTTTTAATTGAATCACAACAATAAAGAATGTATAAAGGATAACTGGAACATTACTTATTGGTAGTCCAATGTTTTGTTAGAATCCTAAGTACAGCACACTAAAAAAATATAAAAATGAAAAAAATGAACCATTAAAATTTTATTAAAATAAAATATAATATAAATAGTTTGAGAAATAATGATATCTCTTGGTTTAATCCCCTATGTCGGTCATGGGTTTTGATTTCCCCTGGTTCGGCCAATCCAATTTTTTATCCACAATCTAATGTTGGGTTGTATATATAATCCAACAACATTTATTCTTTCTATCATTGAATTATTTCATTTTTTTTGGGACTACATTGATATAGTACAAAAAATAAACTATCATGAAAATGAGATATAACTTGTGTGGCGGTGGTTGGAAAAATAATGAGTCATACTCTTTATTAGATACAAGTTGTAGAGTCTCCTCTAAATTCCCCAATTCTCGCACAAGGTATAATACATAAATGGAATAGTAAAAGTAAAATTCAAATTGTATTACTATTTGAAAAAAATTAAAACATAATGAATCCATATCAAATAATTCCCCTTCAATGTAAGAATCTTGTGTCTCATTTCCATCAAGTAAAGACACTTTAATCTTCGTATACACTCCCTCTAATAAATATTTATCATATTTGGGGAGCTACATATTTTCCTCAATATTATTATTTTCCTTTTATTACTCATCCACCAATGAAATATGTGTGTCGTAGAAATATAAAATTTTAAAACAAGTCGACCTGATACACAATTTTGTTTCAATAAATGTAATAAATTTATTTAAAAAAAAGATTACCCCTCTGAATTTGTTAGGATTGAATTCATTAATTAGTGGAAAGTGACTCTTGGGGTTGAATTTAATTGTGTAGATTTTGTTATTTAGGATCTACTATTTTAATAATGAGTAGGAAAACCTCTTGCGCCCCATGTATGGATTCAGGTTTAGGTTTTAGTCCCTCATCCAACGAAACATGAATGTTCACCATTAGTCATTAATAATATATTTTTACATGATTAAATATGTACAAAGATTATTGAAATGAGAGACATGGAAAACGTCCATTCATCATTTTATTCATCAAAATAGTGATTTGATCAGCCTTTTTTAATAGGTACATCACACAATTATATACCATTTTACTTTACACCAATGGGTTACTAACCCATGCATAATAATCATAATTAAAATAAATTTGGGATAGGAATTTTTTTTTGTTTTCTTAATTGAAATTTAATTTAATATTTTTTTTTAATTTGTGAATTAGTTTATTGGTTCGTCATCCCCACTAATGGTTCCACATTTGAGAACATTCCTATCATAGGGTATGACAAAAACAATTATTCACAATGTAAAAGTTTTACTAAATTGGTTAACCTAGGTTGCCTCTAGTGTGGATTACACAAAAATAAAGAAATCACCATTAATTATAGGGAAAGTTGGTTGTTTTTTAAATTGGTTGATTTTGAAAATAAACTAATGAAATGAAACAAATGAATGAAATAATGTAATATATTAAAAATATTACCATGAATATTTATTAAAATTTTTTTATAAATTGGGTGATAAATTCATGTTATGTTTTCCCATTTCAATCCTATCAAAGATCCAATTTATGCTCTTGACTACTGCTAAGATGATTACAGTGAGATTACATGACTGATTCCTCTCACTTACTTATTCAAATAGTGATAGTGAGAATAAAAATTTCCATTGTCTTATCTCGTATAACTCTGATTTCTGTGTGTGAGATAGTTGTATGAAATACCATCAATTGACTTAGGAAATACATGATCAAGTCTTGATTATCCCAAACAAATTAAAATATATAGTACCCCTCCCAAACATACTGAACATCACTAATAACTTCACCTCTTACCCAAGGTTTATTCCAGTGTTTAAAAAAAGAAACTAGCTTATTGATTTAATGATAATTGACTCAAGAAAAATCAAAAAATAGAATCTAAAACAAAATATGATCATCCTAAATTATTAAATCCATCATTTGAAATTGAAACCAACATCATATAATAGATAAGATATTTTTATTAAATTACGCAAATCAACTCAATATTTACAAAATGAAAAACATATCCTTTCCAAATCAGTTAGAATATTACCCCTCAATGTGAAGGGTATCCAGGAATAATGGGAAATAAGAAGGCATTACAAAACTAAAAATCATAAAATTGTGAAAAGGGAAAACAAAACATTTATCCTCTATATTTAGTCCCCCATAACATTTCCCATGTTATACACACCATGTACCGGAAAATCACAAATGTGTCATTTTAAATGTTTTTATAATTAAATTTTTTTACCTAAAAATCACTATTAATCTGAACACATGTTCAAACAGTTCTTCTTAAATTACTCAAGTACGTTTTTTTAGCTGAGGAGATCCTTTATCATCATCTAATATGTCACATTCAATGAATTCCCTAATGGGAAAAATTCTCCATGAAATTTAATTTTAACTAGATTATTTTTATAATATTGTTAGAACCACATCATTTTTAAGTCTTTAGTGTGAGATAAGATTCATTTACTATGATGTGGTTCACTATGTCATCTATAATTTTTTTTCAAATTTATGCATTTAATTGGGATTATTAAAATTTAAATTAGATATGGGTCAAGTTGAAGATGTTGGAGCTGAAAATTATAAGCGTATAGTATAATAATAACTATATTTGGATATATATTAAAATTTTATTCTTGATATACATAAGAAATATAAAACTATTAAATGTTCATAATTCATAAGTTTTTATATTTTGGAGTAAAATTCCCCAAAAAAACCAAAAATGATACAATGTATCAAAAATTAAAAAAATTTTAAAAATTAAAAATTTTAAACACCTAATAAAAATAATGAAAGGAATAGAAATTTAAATTCCCAAAACATCTCACTTGAACTCAGGGATGAGTAAGAATTGAAATAAAATAAATAACAATTCAAAACATATAACCATGTGATCCAATAATTTTATAAAAGAAACATAATGATATCTTGCCTCCCCAAATAAATTTATTTTGTTCCCAATTAATCTCACTCAATCCATCTATACTTCATTTATCCTCCCACAAATACAAAACACCAACCTCATAATGATTTTCTCTTATCTCACCAATTTTAATTTTCAAGAAGGATTTAAACATCCAAAACCATGAAAGAGTCACCATAGGTTTCAAAAAAACCCTATATATCTACTCAGTGTGAGTCAAATAAATTTGTTTATCAAGGATAATTTTCAAGTGTATTGACTGTAAAATTTTTGATAGGGGTTTAGGTGAAAACATTTGTTGAAAAATAAAGAGGTTATAACTCTTTTTAAAGAATAATTACATTATTCCAATTTTACTCAAGTATGGTCTCCTATAATCTCTCCTTAGTATCATATAAATTCCAATTATATTTAAAAATATCATGGAAATACCACAACTTAAAAATTTTAATAGGAAAAATAAAACTTCTCTTCTCATTTTTTTCAGAAGCTCAACATTTTCCCAACTTCTTTTCTCCATTAGATGGTCTGGAAAGGCATGATTTCTTTCAATTGAATCCACCAGAAAGGAAGGAATTTCAAAAGAATTGATTTTAGTAAGAAAAATTTCCTAAAAATTTATTTTCTTATCAAATTGTTGCAAAATGTGGTATCAGAACACCACATAGATTCCTCCCAATCATAACACCAACTAGATCATATAATTTCACTTCAATATTAGGCTAGATAAGGAAAATTGCCATGATTTTTTATAACTTAATAGGACATTCATGTATTTTAATTTATTAATTGATTAAATTTATAATTAGTGATATAATAAAAATTATTTTCTTAAAAAGCTTCTTAAAACCCCAAAAAATATCCCAATCATTAAAAACACAAGTACCACAAACCCTCATGTTCTGACAGGAATAAATGAAATTATTGTTAAATAAAGTAAGGATTGGTTATCTGAATTAGTGTGGTGAATGTAATTAATGTGATAAATTGGGATAATAATAGTCATTAGACTGTGACTTCATGGATTATTTCCCTAATACGTGGCATGAGATTCAAAAAATAGAGCACTTTTCATGAAATTCTCAACTATTTGAACATGAAAAAAAAATACTTTTTTCGAATTTCTTCAAACTCAGTTTCATTGGATAAATTTGTTTAATCATATATATAGGTTTAATAAATTTCTAAGATAATCTATTGATCATTCTTATTTCAAAAACACAGAAAAAATGAAATATAAAATCACATAAATTTAAAATTCAAAAATTTTGTTTTTTGTGAAAAATAGAAAATCAAAAATTTAAAAATCCTATACTAAAAAGGGCCAATCCACATAATTAAATCATATAGTATATTCAATAAATTCATGTTAAATTTAACATGTAAAAAGATATTTAACTGAATCAAAATAATAAAAAATGTAATAAGTGGAGGTATGACATGAATTATTTTCACTACTTTAGTGAGTTATCATCCTATGTTTTATATAATGAAAACCAATAAAAAGTAGATATGAAGCTATAAGAAATTTATAAAAATAAATTTAAATATTAATTAATTGGGAAGATAAGGATATATGTTGGTTCAATCTTCTAAGTGGGATATAGGTTTTGACAGCCTCGATATGGGATGTTCTAGTGGGTTATCACCAATTTGATTTTAGGTGTTATTTTTTTTACCTGAACCATCATCACATATTATTTATATCTTGAGAATATTATTTTTTTTGAGAATTACATGGATAAAAAACACCAAATCGAACCCCAATTACAATGATATACAATATCTATGGATGGTGTATGACAAATAATGTGTTTCCCAGTTTCATAGAATCCTCTTACATAAACTCTTCTTCATTTTATAATTTTTGATCATGGTATTCTACATCAAAGGAATAATAAAAGTGAATTTTAGTGTAATAAAATTTTAAAAAATTAAAAACATGTGCAATCGATATGAAATTATTCCCTTTTAATTTGACCATCTTGTGTGACATTCTGTTCTAATAATTACATTTAAATATCCCGTATAACACCCTCCATTAAATATTCGACATGTATGGGGGAGAACTATATAAAACTCAATTACTGTATCTTCCTTTTCTTCCTCATCCTCCATGTCAACACATGTTTTATATGAATATGTAATTTTAAAATAATTTGACATTAAAATCAATTCTAATATAAAACAATTATTAGAAAACAGGTTAAAAAAAGATAATATCCATGAGTTTGTTTGGATTCAATTTATTCTTCAGTAGAAGTTGACTCATGGAGTTGAATTTCATTAGGTATAGGTCAATATTCAGGTTCCAATATTTGAAATATGATTGTGGAAATCACATCCACAACTAGATAGGATTATGCATCATGTTTTGGTCCATCATCCAAGGAATCATCTGACTTATCATTTATTTATTGATAATATGTTTTCTAAGGATTAACCATGTCTAAAATATCTAGTAAAGAGATAAATGATTCAGGGAAATTCGACATTATATTTTTCAAATTGTGATTTCATCAATCATTTTTAATTGGGACACCACATCATTATCAACCATTTCTCCCTGCACTGCGGTGTTATAAATCCATCAATTATAATTATAATTTAAATAAATCATTGCGAGAAAGAGTGTTTTTTCAGTTTTATAAAATGGAATTAAATGAAATTATTTATGAAAAATGAGTATTAGTTTTTTTTCAATGCCTCCCATGTAATAAAGTCATGTTTTGATGCATTTTTCTAAGGGGGTGTGACAAAAACCACTATTTACTCTGTTAAAATTTCATTAATGTTGTTATAGAAGGTTGTCCACATAGAGGAGCACAAATAAATCAATATGACACATTTAATTAAAGGGAAAATGTTTCCCTTTAAAAAAAATAATTCTTAACAAACTCAAGGAACGAAAAAATTATGAAAAATTATGCAAAATATTTTAAAAAAATTTTGTCAAAGAAACTGATTGAAAATAGTTTTATGAATTCAGTTATCTAGTCAATTTCGGTTTTTCTATTGCAATTCTATCATAGTTATAATTGATTCAATCCTCCCTTGCTATACTAATTAATGTCAGATTCCATAATTGATACCTCCCCCTCCCTAGGTCAAATGGTGATGGTGAACATAAGCCATTCTAATATATCAGCTTTTAATAACATCTTTTTTATGTGTGAGATAGTTTTTGTGAATAACTTCAATTGACATAGTTAATACTCTAACGGTGGTTGTTTAACCCAAACAACCCGAAATAACCACTTTACTTCCTACATATACTAATGGTTGTCAAGTAATTTGAAACATACCCCTTTCTATTCAATAGTTTATAATCCATAACCTAGTATGGTAAGATATTTATCAGTTAATAAATAAAATCCACCAATATAATATAAAACCAAATATGAACGTACTTTATAATAAAAATATCTTTTCAAAATTTTAACCATCTTAACATAAGAGATATATTAATTTATACCATTTGGTTCATAAACTCGATAACTACAAATGAGAAAACCATCTTACCCCAATACCGGAAAATATTTCCAATATTTTTATCATATTATTCCCAACATATAGAATAAATTCTACAATGTGTCTTATTTTTTTCAAAATAAATTATTATTTCAATCCCAATAACATTTATCAATTTATACATTTTTAAAAACATTTTTCTCTAATAACTCAAAAAAAATCTAACTTATGATAACCATCATCTTCTTCCCCTATATTGCATTCAATGGATTCTTAAATCAGTAAAATTTTCCATGAAATATAATTTGAACATGAATCTTCATTTCCCCTTCCAAATAAACATGGAACTACTTCATTTTAGAACTTATTATGAGATATG
The DNA here is from genome assembly GCA_963277665.1 of Viscum album. Taxonomy (NCBI): domain Eukaryota; kingdom Viridiplantae; phylum Streptophyta; class Magnoliopsida; order Santalales; family Viscaceae; genus Viscum; species Viscum album. Next base: position 2,053,710,828 of record OY728165.1, read on the forward strand.
ACTCGTTTAATAGGTTTTTGTCCAATCTATTAGCTCGAAATATTTTTCAAATTGATCAATTTTTTTATGATTTCTAATTTTTGAATGAAATCATGGTTTGGATGATAAATTTGGATCCCAAAATGAAATGAAGACAAAAAAATCTTATTATTGGATAAATATTAAAAACATTATGCCAAAAATGAAGTTAGAAAAAAAATTAATTTTATAGAATTATTCAATTTTCATATTTTTCCACAAAATTCACCATAAATCAAAAATTGATTCAATTTATGTCAAATTTATAAGTTCCATGGTATTAACTTATTGAATCACACATGAAAAATAATGAAAATATTTTATCTATCATAATATTTCTAGAATATGAATATATGTTCTTGGATCCTTTGGATTCAGATTGATGGTTAGAGATGATTTAGCTTATTAGAGAGTTTAACACATTATGCATAACCTAAATATATGAGGAGGCCAAGGTTCCCATATAAAGTTTCAAATGAGATTGTTTTTTTATGGTTTCTATAATGGGGATTTCTATGAAAATTAATAGGTCACAACACTATATAATTCATCATTGATTAGCTTTTTATGTTGTTCCACTTCATAACTATATGAGAGTATAAATTTGTGGAGAGTTTTGGATTCATGTTCTTATGTTATATGGTATGAATTAATCAAATTCTATGAATGATCATTTTGTTCTTGCATGATCACTTTACATCAATATTATTGATATAATACAAGAGGCTTTAAGGACTCACATGTGGTTCAATGTAGAGCTTCTTCCCTATAAAAATGGCCAACTAAAATAGTGAATTTAGGATTTGGTTTGTATGATTCATTTTTTCATGTTGGTTCTAGGATATATATGGATGGATCATCTACCATCATTGTATTTTATGTAAAATTGTTGTTACAACTCTAACATCAGTACATCTCCATTTTATGTAATGTGTGGGAGACATTCTGGGCCACTGATGTAGTAGTTAATGCTCGGGGAGACAGTTATTGTGAGCCAATCATTTGTTATAGTGATTCATGTAGAAGGATAAGTTCATCCATGTGTGGATAAATAAATTCTAGAGACTTGAAGGTCCTAAATTGAGAGATGATGGTGGAATTTGAAAAATAGAAGAGAGATCATATGTTTTGTTAGATCTCTCCTCATCAAGGGTAATATAGATTAAATCATGATGTAAGGATATATCTAGAAATCATAGGCCATTTTTTGTATATATGATTGGTACGTGGGGTGTCATAACCTATGACCCTGTAACCTCAGTTATTCCTGGTTCATCACATTTCTATGTGTCATAGATTTATCGATATGTTCATTAATAATTCAATGATGTCGAATTTGTGAGCCAAACCTCGATGGTGGAATTATAGTCAATATGTTTTAGGAGCTTGGTGGAATTTGGGAACCAACTGGAGAAGGAAGGTCATGGTAAAGTGTTTCCCTGGGATGATGTTTTTTACAAAATAAGAAACTTCACGATAGAACATGATAATGGGATACCCAATTGAGAGCTCAGTATCTTCACATGTCTTATAGTTTATACACATTTATGAATCAAAATCATCAAGGGTGGTAGAATTTGGTGACACCATTTTTGTGAAGTTAGACTTGGAAATATTTTGAGTAATATTTTTGGAGCTGTTTACCAAGTATTCATGAGATTTCGGGGCCCAATTATCCTATTTATTGATATATTAAAAATATTAGATTTATTATATCATGTTATGAAAATTAGGAAACAATGGTGTAACTATCCAATGGATACATAGATGAGATATCTTATTCCACAGTTGATTTCGTAATATTTGTTTTACCTATTTTATGATATAATGTTTTTCATCAATGGGTATTATATTGATGAAAGCCATTCTCAAGTTCATTAAGTAATTAAATAATTTATTTATACATTTATTTTATTAATTTCAAAATCATTTCCCTACTCTGTAAGTATTTTATTTTATAAAATATCTTGGGAAATAAAAATAACATTGGGATATTATTAGGGATGAGGAGGATATCTATATTGTTAGGGAAAACCAATATGGTTGATTGATGGTGTAAATGGAGGAAAATCATAGGATTTATGATGAACACAATGGGATATTCAACAATATTGGTAGTGATATTTTTCTTTACTGATTATCAATATGTTTCTTAGGTGGGATATTATTATTTTATTAATAATAATTTTTATTTCGAGACTAATGGGAATCAATTTTAGCTAAATTAATTCATGAATCAATATTCTTTGGATGACAAAATGTATTTTTATCTTCATAGAACTATATATTTTATATTTATTTGTCCAAAATTATTCTTATTGGTTTGATATGCATTGTTCATTAGATTCTAATAACAATTGAAAATTAACAGGACCATTGATCAAGTATTACTTTATGTTATGTACATATATACCTCCATTCTTTTCATCTATCATCGGTAATCGATTGGGTGGTGATTTGATGATATTGTTAAATATCGATTTTTTTGTTCATTATATGGAACAATGGGTCAAAATCATGAGTTCATTTTTTTGTTTTTTTAGAGACATAGGTGTAGTGGAGATGACATGAACTGGAATTTGGATTGAGTATCACTGAATAGTGAGATGAAATAATTGGATATACTGACTATTCTAGAACATAAACATGATTAATGTAGGATAGAATAGGTTATAGAAGTCATAACTATGAATAGTTTTGTTTTAGAGAATCCAGTCTTGACTGCAACCACCGTAGAGGTAATATAGGCATATATCAGGAATCCTCTCATGTGTAATAGCCTATAGATTTGACCCCCCACCCCCATGCATGATTGGGTGTCATTGTTTTGTTTTTAATTTAATAAAATTTAATATTTAATGAACTATGTGATGGTGAATCATATTTCTAACATTAACATGCTTTCTTACTAAGTATATGTATGTGGTTATATTAATATTGATAATAATAATAATAATTAATTGGGGAAATTTATAATCTAGGAGAACGGTTATATTCCTTGTGACATGCATGATTGAGGGTGGATGTGGAACAGTTCATGATCAATCATGAATTTTATATATTATATATTATTATTTTGTTTTTTTTGTTTTTTTTTGTTATGATCTCTTATTCCAAAATAAAATCTTTATTATGTGTTGAATTGATGAACCATCTAAGGCATCATGACCCTAACATCATGATAAATGGTTCAAGATATATTTTGGATATTTTATTCTAACTCATGGATTAGTCCCATGAAATGATGTACATGCATGTTAGGAAAAAAAGAACTCTTTCATAGGGTGTCTATTTTTTGGGAAATTAAATTGCCTATTAGGATTTTTTCTGAGTTGTATCATAATGATGTGATCCATATAAAAATTCGTGGTCATTTATTGAGATATAATAGTATATCTATTTTTTATCTCAAAAGACAAAAAATGAGCTTCATGTGATAATTAATAACTATGTAGCCATAAATTTTGATCCCTAAATATCCTATAATGAGAATTTTTTCACATAATATGTTATGGTGTTATATTATAAGAATCATCGGTATGTTGTGAGGTGTTATGAGTGTGATAAATCTTTTTGTGATTTCATTCCAGTGGAAGATATCAAGTGTTATCAAAAATTTAGGTGTTGGTACACCCCTGTCACACTAGGGAACATATCCCCCATGATCTTTAAATAGGTACTGTCATTACTCCTCCATAGTATATCTAGGTGCATGATCTCGATCTTATAATTATGGTATTTTAAAATTTATATCATTATTGATATTAATATACATGAATGAAATTCCACTAATCAACATCATTCTTTTAATTAAAATAATTATTCTTAGTGGAAGATTAAAATGAAGATTCATATTGAAATCACGAGATTTGAAATTTGGACATTGATTCATGATAACAATGAACTAGTTAAAACTGAGGGAGGCACTTGGATTGATCCTACTAAAACATCTTATAAAAATAATTTTGAAGAAATGAATGATTCATAATATGTATTAGGATATGAATATCTTATCGGAGTATCTCCTTGCAAGACCGCTTCTTAATGTTGGGATGCCATGGTTGTTTATCATGAAGAATGTTCCAATGATAATGAAATGATCTTAAATACAAATATTATTCAATATGATAATTTCATGATGAAATATATTGAACTAATTTATGATATCTGTCATATGATCAATGAAACTATAAACACAATTCATTCTTTTAGGAAAGAAATTATTGATGGGGAACCAGAGAGGTGTCTACTGAGATGTTAGCCCGAGAGGTGGATAGGAACTTCAGTTTCAATAAGTGAATTTGATGACATAATTTCATAACATGTAAAATAGTTTATTGGTATGATCATTATGTATGATGATGAAATTTAAGTGAATGGGGAAGATGATGATGAACCAATAAAAAGTTATTGTCTTTCAAGACTTATAACTGTATTAAAATAAATAGATTATTAAGGCTCCCATGAGCATGTACCTAAGTGTTAAAGGTGCCTATATGGAATCCAAAATTCCTAGGATCGAATCTGCGTAGAGACAAATTTATGGGTACTGTAGCACAACTGTATAATTATTATAGTACAACTGTAGCATCATCAATACAGCTGCAGTGGATACACTGAAGCGGCAGAGGAACTGTAGGAGGAACTGTAGCAATGAAGGTAATGTAGTAGTTACTATAGAAGGTATTGTTGCATCCAAGGTACTATAGATATAATATTTACCTAAGGGACCTTTTGGCCAAAAATGGCCTTCCAAGCCTTGTATTAAGGCCACTTAGCCTTAGGCCTTCAGGATATGTAATATTTCTCCCCCTACCCAGACAAAAAATGTGGTCTTTGCATTAATAATAAAATGAGGCTCCAACCCCAATCTTAAAAAATATATGTTAAGGCTGAATGTTCCAACAAATATGACTAATATGAAATTGACAATGAGATGGGCAATTTACCCTAAATGTAAATTTCCTTACAAGAAGTTGTATTTTATAATGAAACCCAATTACCGATGTAAGTATGCTATGGAAAATTGGAGAAAAATTTTACAGACGGATGATTCTTCAACTTAAATATTCTATTATAAATTCAAAATGAAATGACACATAAAAGAAGATTGTCCTAAGTTGAATTAAAATAACAATTAATATTATAAGATTAAAATATATAAAAAGACTATAAAATCCACTTGGATTTCATCAGAGGAAGTTTCCAGTGATTATGATTCTATCATTGAAAGAAAAATTGATAAAGCATATATGTTTGTTATGGAAAAAACGTCAGATATATCAAATGTTTTTCATAAGTCCCCTGAAAATATTTCTATTCCATAAGAAAATGAAAATGATTAAAAAAATATGTAAAATACTGAATTATTAGAACATTTTAACATATTGGAATTAACATTTAATTAATTAAAAGACAAATAAAAATATTTAAAGAGTCATCATGCTATGTCTTCCCACATTAAAAACAATCATACAGTTGAGAAGGATAAAAATGATCAACTGATTCAAAAATAATGAGCAGAACTTATCAAAAGAAAAAATAATTGAAGATCTTGAGAGGTTCAGTGATTAAAGGGAATCATTAAGATGTATAAGTTGTAGAAAAGTACACTTAAACACACCATAGGAATTGGATAACAACCTAAAGAGAATAAATTTAATCTAAATAAATGTGTTACCAGTTCTAGTTCTACCAAATATGTATGAACATATTATTCAACAAAATCTTATAATAATTTTATATGTAAAATTTAAATATCTACTTATTAAAACCCATTAAAATAATTAGTAATTTCTAAATATCTTATTAGTATCATATCTAGATTCAAAAAAATTTGTGTTTAAAAATAATTTTCATTTTAAATCACATTTATAGTAATCTTATATGAAATGATCCCAGAAAAAATATAGTACATATATAGTATATGCTCGAGAAACATGACTATGGAATATTGAAGCTTCAAAAAAAGTTATTAAATTTGATGGTGGACGTTGCACCATTTAATAAAATTCCAATGTGAAAATAATTTTTCGTGGTCAAATCAACAAATCTTATAATATTTAAATTTCTCATGTTTAATTTCTCTGGGTATTGAAATATAACCTTCTAAGATAATCAAAATTATATGATGATTTTTTAAATGTTAATGTTGAAAACTATTCATTTGATGTATTTTTTCAAACATTTCTATGTTTTTAATTCATAGAGATATGGAAATGTTAATACTATATATTTAAACTCATTGCTTTCTTGGAATGTTTATTATTTGGGTTCGTTTTATAAATAATATTAGAATTGGAATTGGACTCTAGTCTATTGAAATGTTAACTAACAATAAAATAAAACTAGGAATGTTTTAGATTAGTATTTACCAAAGCTAGGGTTGCAAATAGTCAATGTTTATAATAACTGTCCCAAGAGAAATTAGTACAAAATATTATTCCAACAAAATATTGATGATCTAACTTCTAAACCTTTAGAGATTGTTCTTAGGGACTTTTTGGACCCACTAGAGTTACTTGTTTACCTAAAAAATCTTATCTCAATGATATAGTGGATGTTTATTCAATATATACATGGGTGTTTTTCATTTATCAAAAATATGAAGCTCCGAACTATTTTTTCCAAAATATGTTACATCTGTAGAGAATCTTAGTAGACATAGTATTACTAAATTTATAACTGATCACATCAGGGATTTTGAAAATAAAGAGATTGAATCAGTGTTCTTACAACATGGATATAATCATAACATATCTTCTCTTAGGAAACTACATCAAAATGGTTTACTATAGAGAAGAAACGGAACCCTTAAATATATTTCATGGACTATGATCAATTAGTATTATTTTTTATTATTGGGTAGAAACTATTCATATAGATTACTATATAGGTAGTAGTGTTTTAATTATACTAATTTCAAATAATTTCCCTCATGGATTATGAAATGGTAGAAAACCAATGGTTAGTTACAATAACTTTTTTGATGTAGAGTCTTTATACTCAACACAAAATAAAATTAGAAAAAAAATCCACATGTGATGATATAATTTTGCATTGATATTCGATATAATGTTAATCATATAGGGTGTTTATGAAAATAACTATTTTTGTGGAAGAATATATATATGTAAAATTTTAGAAAATAGATCCACATGATCCAAATACCTCTTTAGAAATTCATAACGATAACCTTTCTAGTATATAAATAAATACTAAACCTGGCGGAATTGTTTCCTAACAACCTGTAAAGTACGCCACAAATTCAGATGAATAGTTTCACCCTGAACTCGTATAATATAATAATTTTCCATGTACTTATATCCTAGGAGATTTTAGGGTTCATATATATCATACCATATAAACTATTATATGTGACCTAGGTAATAGAATTCAGACTATGGATTTTCTAAAAATTAGGTTTAATTTCAATCTTTTGTATCAGAGAATAAACCTAAGAATATCATATATGAAATTGATAATGAGTTTTGGGTAATTTAAATACAATGAAAACATTATTAGTTTGAATAAAATTTATTTTGAGAAAATTTTGAATGACCAAAAGACTAATATCTATTAGTATTAAATTAGTGTTTAGAAACAAGGTTGATCAGTCAGGCGCAATAGTAATAAAATAAGCTATAATAGTATCACAAGGATATAGTCAAAAAGAAGTTACTGACTATTGTCCAATCATTTTCACTATTATCTATACTTAAATATTTTATATTTTTTCCTATGCATCACTTTTGGATTTCAAACTATAACAAATGGAAGTCAAGAGTTCATCTTATATGGTAATGTTATTGAGTATGATTTTTTTTACAACCCCAAGGATTTAAAAACCCACACTTCCCAAATAATGTTTTTTAATTAAAATAATGATTTATATGGTTTAAAATAAGCTCCTTCAACTTAGTATGACAGGATTATCTATATTTTTATGACTAACGATTTTAATAAATAAATAACATGCACTAATTTATTTATAAAAGTAATTTGAAAAATTATAAGTTTAATTGTGTTTTTATGATATCATTTTTGGTTCTTAAAGAAATTTTTTTTTCCAATGAGCTTTAAAAAATGATGAAAAGTGAATTTGAAATGAGTTTGATGGGTGATTTTATATTCATTCTTGGTTTTTTATTTTTTTCAAAATAGAGAATCAATTTTTATAAATCAAAGTACACTAAATATATTTGAAAACATTTTTTATTGATAATACTAAAGTTACTGATAATCAAATTAGTAATAAATACCAATTTGATCTGAATAAACCTGGAAATCAATAAATAAAACCACTTATAAAGGTATGATTAGAATATTACAACACATAAGTACTAGTTTTTTTATATAATATATGGTGTGTGAATGTGTAATCATTTATGGGAAACTCCAAAAGATTCACATTTACATTTTCCTAAATTAGATTTCAAATAAATTAAAATAGAATACATTTATAAAAATTTTTTCTTGAGTGTGAGAATTCTATTTTGTAAGTTATTTAGACGGACAATGTTTTTGTTGTATGTTACATTGAAAAAAACTTATACATCATTATATTTTTCAGAAAGTCAATAGTATTATGATGTAGTAAGAAAAATAATTTCATGGAATTATCTACTGATGAAGTTGAGTGCCTAACTAACAAAATTTTTTCTGGATAGATTATATAGATGAAACATAAATTAAAAGACCATGGATATCAATTATGACATTACCTTTAAAATGATATTTTACAAGTGAAGTAAATGTTTGTGAGAAACCTATATCACATTCTATAACAAATAATATTAATGTGAGACATCAATTTTTAATAGATTATTTCTATACATGTGATATAAAATTACAATTCATTTGCACTAAATGTCAGTTTGCTGATATATTTATAAAGTATTCAAAAAATTAAAGAATCATTTATATCATATATAAATTTGGAATGATAAATTATTTCTAATTATTTAAATTTATTTTTAGTTATTAATTTAGGTATTTCAACGTTTTCCATTTGTTCTATATGATTTTCTAGATGAAATCGTGATATATTCTTCACAAGGTCAGTAGATCATCCATGAGGTTTTTCCCATATTCACATCATTCCCATTTGGAAAACATACTCATTCAGTCACCATAAATACCATATGTATTTAATCACATGGTCACTATAATAACCATGATTATCTATTCATATGGTTAGTACTTACAAATTTTGAATATCTTGGTCATATTGTCGGCTTTCCTATCATAAATATGTTATATATGGATACAAGTTCAGCAAATATTCACTTTAAATTTAGTTTTAATTTTTCATGATTTTTTTTGTTGGGTGTCATTAAGTATATTATGATTTTAATACCAAAATTATTTAATTTTAAATTTTAACTATAATTTAAACTTTTTTTATTATTTCCATTAGAGTTCCTCCATCATTTTAATATCATTTCAGTGAATCAATTTATCTCATCGCAATCCTTTTTCTCTCTCCAAGTAATAACACTCTATTTTACCACCCATTTATAAACCTTAAAAAAATCTTGAATCTAACCATAATAATGGTTATCATGATAATTTTCATATATAATTTTTCTTGATCAGTAACCTCTTTCAATGAATTTGAAGTAGTTAAAAGCCATCTCAAATGATTCAGTGAATCCATGAATCTGTGTAACATCCCAGGTAAATAGAGAATATGAAATTTTCATATTTATTAATATTTGTGAATAAAATTTTAATATTACTTTAAATGGAATGTTGTGTTTGATGGAGTACCCAATACACAACAATGAGTTTCTTTGATATCTTATGTTGCACACTAATAATATAATAATTTTATTTTAAATGGTAGTTAACACCTAGCCTTTGTAATGGCGGAAATGAATAGAACTAACTTCAAAATGATTATATATGTTTTTCAAATATTTTAACAATCATCCAATAATGGATAGAGGCTTAAAATGAAAATGAATCAAATTTTAAGCATAAATATTATAATATTTTTTAAACTGTCGATTAACCGCCTTTTAATGGAAAACCCTTTTTAAATTGACTTTTTGAAAATTTTATATATTATATTTGACAAAATAAAATCATTCTTTATAATCGGGGCATCAAAATTTACTTTGTGTAAATTTTTGTTATTTTTCTGACAAAGTTCATTTTTGTTAATGAATAGTAAAAATGATGTTTTTTAATTCAAAACCTCCTTTTAATATAATTTATTTATATGGTTATATTATATTTTTAATTGGTTTTAAATTATAGTTAAAATTCATTTTTACCGTTTAATTCAATAGTGGTTATTGGAAATAATTTCACTTTTAAATTGGACATTAACAAGTGTCAATATTTTGATCGATATTGTTTCTAAAAAACACATTATTTATTTTGACAGTGGGAATTAATTATAATATTATATAATTAAACTTCTATATTTTTAATTTGGTAAAATGGACATCATTTTTGAATTTGGAATATCAAATTTACTTTGGATAAATTTTTGGTATTTTTCTGACAAATGTTCATTTTTAATGAATAGTGAAAAATACTACATTTTACTTCATAAATTATTTTTCATCTAATTTAATTTTATAGTTATATTTTCCTTTTAATTGGTTTAAAAGTGTAATTGAATTATTTATTTTTCACTTAATACAATTTTTTTTCATTAGAAGTAATTTCACTTTTCAATTGGATGTAAAAACAAGTCAATCTTTTGATAAATTTTAATTCTTAAAACCCCGTCTTTGGTTGTGACAATGAGAATTATTTTTATATTAATTACTGAAATTTATTTGTTTAAAATTTGGTAAAATGGATTCCATATTGGTTATCAGAAATTCCAAATTATTTAATTAAGACTCTTTTGTTTTTGGGAATTATGAATAGTAATGACGGTAATAATCTATAATTATCGTGATTAATTAGTAATCAGGTTGCTAATTGTAATAAAATAATATAATAAGATGACACTGAAATGTGTCCAAATCCTCTTTTTTGAGTCATGTCCAACCATGGGAATCTTTTTTCCAAACATAAGGGCCCATAGAGTCACATCGGTGTGATAGTGACATTTATGACATTATTTTTTTAAAGAAGAGAAATTTTACAAAGGTTTGTATATCCTAAGTAAAACAATTTTAATTTTGTTTACATAAATTATTGATTAGAATATAAATAGTTATTGTAAATCTGAATATATTTCCTACATCGTGGTATTTTTTTATAATTTTTAGACATTAAATAAATAAATTTATTTATGACACCATGATGATGCAGTGATTACCTCATTAATGAACGATTTAGATAAAATGAAAATATAAGGAAACATCTAAGACTTAAACATTCCTAAAACTTATTAGATGGGTTGATTTAGAACCCTAATTACCTTATCCTTTATATATATCATTGTGGGACCTTTAAAATCTGAAAATAATTTTATAATAAAGTAACATTTCAAGACATCCCAAAACTGACCATCCTCCATCTTATAAAATTCCCCCACCTCTACCCCCTTTCCCACACCTCTCAAGCCCTTAGATCGTATAAACTCTTATCATTTTATATCTCCACATCCCTCCATTACTCCTAGAAGCCTCACTTTGGGAAGAAGTCTATCCAAGGAATCCATTGGCTCAAATCAAAAAGAGTTACCTGATTTAGAGGTAATGTCTTCTCTTGAGTTTCTTTCTTTTATTTTCCTTCTTAACTCACCACTATTTTCTTATTATTTGAACCCCAAATAACACTAGTATCCTCAATATACTAGGATTTTGTTGTCATATGTCTTCTACCTACACTTACACACACCTCCGTCTAATGGTTAAAGAACGTATTGTTTCTGTGGGTGCTGAATTACTGCCTCACAAAACGGTGATTATTCAATATTTTTTTAACACCTCTCATGGGGGCCATTATGAAGGAAATATATTTATATATGATATATATTATATTTATTTCCTTTCAATTCTTCATTATTTTATATTTAAAACATACCTATATGCTTTACATGTTGTGCTAATGCGATAATTTCATCTGAGGAAGAGTGGACTACCGCCCCTTCAAGTGATGTGACTCGTTCATGCCAAACATGGAATTTAACAAGAATGTAAATAATGAACTTATGTTAACTATATAAAATATATATTATACTGGAATTATAAAATATATATTTATCATTTAGTTTTAATTCCTTTAATATGACAAGGAAATGAAAGTAGCGTTCTTGCGTACGTACGACCTACCATCTCCATGAACGATGCATTTCATTTTTTACCTCCAACTATTTTGTAATAGTATAAAATGAATATATAATGGATATATATGATATTTGAATCATTAATACCACTCTGTAGATGATGTACTTATAACTACAAGGGCAATTCTCTTCAAACAAGTTCATTGTTGACTCATGAAAAGAACAGCAGCAAAACATTTGATATGAACTCAAATAATTAACTACTTATTATAACATGATAATATGTGATATGAATTGAAAAATTAACATTAAAGGAATTAATTAGGAAATTATAAATTTACCAAAGATTATTATTCAGGAATATAAAGAAATGAACAAGACAAGTTGGACATGAGGTAAGGGTATTTCTTATCTCACTTTTAATTTAGTGAGAGTTCCATTGTTTTCCAATTATTTATTTAATGTGGTGTATTTTGTACATACATTTTATATATATTATTATGATTCTATTTATATTCAAGGTATTCTATTATTCATTTGTTTCTTATTATCTTTTGGTCATACGACTTGATTGATTACAATGAGGTAAGGGGTTTTAATCTCAGTTTTATTCCCGTGAGAGTCATTCTATATTTGCCACTGTCTCCTTTGAGTGTTTTATGTAATGACCATTATTCTAGACTTTGATTAATACACATACATTTATGGGTATTTACATCAAAATTTTATGGTCCTTCATTCATGGGGTGTATGTTTCTTAGGTTACCCGATCGGTAAAGGAACATTTCACCCTCCTCTTTTTAAAAGACTTATTGTTGTTAGGTATTTTAATTTAGGTCTTCTTATGTTTGGATATGTCCTTATACATCCTTATTGCTGTAAATTTTATATCCAAGTAATGAGATAACGTTTTTATCTCTCATCAAATCATTTTCTGAATTTTAATGTGATGACGTTAGGTTGTCGAATTTCTGTAAGGGGACTTCTTAACTCGATTTCAATTCTTTTTGTTAAACCTCTTCTTCTTGATTATGTCGTACTATGACTATATGTGGATTACCCTTGATTATTTTACACTTAATATCCAATTATATTGGGTGTATTTATATTTTTCACACATTATTATGTAATTGATTTATCTTTAATCTAATGATACCGTCTTCGTACGGGACTTCATCTCAATCTCATTTCGTTGAGGTATACTACAATTTATATACGACCTTCTTTTATTAGTTGTTTAATAAAACCTTTTGACTTTTAATTTCATTCAATGGTAATCTTTTTAGACGAAGAATTTTACAAAACAACAAAATGAATGTTTTTGTCTTACACATTCGACGACAAAGACTTCTCCACCGCCGTGACCATTATTTGAGTTTCAGATTCCTCTACAAGCCATAACATTTTTAATTGAAAAATAAATACCATGTTTTACTATTATTTTATTTTGGTATAGAAAATGTTTTTGATAATGTTTTGATTATATCAATGTGTTGTATTGATATCTTGTTATTGAAATGTGGAAATTTTATGTTTCCTTTATGCATGTTTTATGTGATATGATTATGTTATGGTTCATGGGTATTGTTTATGAAGTCGGGTGGTTCTATGATTAACTAAGTGCGGGTGATCAAAGATAGCTCTCCAATGAATTGGGTAACGGTAAGGAGTTAAACTCTAAGGTTTCTCTGAAGAGATTTATGGAATATACTGTGATGGGTATTCCAAACGTAACCATGAGGGTTACTCCCTACATAAGAATGTTATAAATGCCCCAAGATACCTTTATGTCTTATGATTTATATGAGTTATTCATATATATTATGATTCCATGAGGTATGTTAATGTGCTTATGTTTTATGAGTAAAGTATTATTTCACTGATTCTTATGTATACATGGACTAATGGTTTCTTTCTATATTTTTATAACCCTTACTGAACATTTTATGCTCATCCCAGGTTTTTGAAATGTTTTCCATCGGACTTAAAGATGAATAGGGTCAACGATGTGATCAAGGAAAGGCATTATGCCTAAAACATAGAACTTGTCATGTTTTTTAAGAGTTTTTATTTTATGAAAAAATGGAAACTGAGTAGACTTGTCTACATTGTAATCATTGAGATGTAATAGTTATGTCCTAATTCTCTAAAACTCTAAACCTGAAAAGATCCTCAATGTGAATTATTCATTTAATTCATGATTACGTAATGTTTTATGGTCGGGTCCTTATAGTTGGTATCAGAGGTCGGTTTAATTAACTTTATAGGTTAGGGTATTCTTTAAGAACAAGTGACATTACCATAATGGTTAGGATTTTAGAAAGAGTCATAGTTATTTTTATAAAGTGAATGAGTTTAAGATATCATAAATAAGTATATCTTAGTTTATACTCTCCTCATACAATATTATATTATTATTTTACTAATATACTCACACTGGCCTTTTTGGTTTTAGTAAGTGGATGGATCTAGTAGGCACTAATGTAATAGTGGATGTGAAGAAAATTGTGACGTTTTCCAAATGAGAAGCTGAATGATATGGGAACTACAATCATAACACTTTTGGTTATTCTCAACCAACTATCTGGAGTCATTATTGAACACCTGAATCTTTTTTATCTTTATAAGGCATCATATATGTAAGAAGAAAATCCCTACAGAAGTTCTGGTAATTATTATAAAGGTACGAGTGTTCAAAAACTTATGTGTCAAAGATGTGGAAATAAACACATAGGAAAATGTTTCAAAGGGACAGAAAGATGCTATAGATGAGGAATTGAAGGTCATAAATCAAGAACCTTCCATGGAAAAAGAAAGAATCTAGTTGACTCTAGGAAATGGAAAGAAGTTCTTTCTGAAGGATCAATTGAATGTTTTAAATGTGGTGTGCATGGCCATTCTGCAAACACATTTCCTACGAAGAAGTTTTAGGAATGGGATCACTAGGATTATACAAATATTTTTTTACAAATACCTAATTCCATTCCGATTAAGGATGATGAAACCGAAAATGAACAATGAATGGTATAGATTATTTCTTAACATAGGTTTTACTGTTATTGAATCTTAGTATATGATTCATTATTTTGTTTAAAAGAAAGAATTATTTCAGAATAAGATGGAAAGGAATGGATAATGGATCATGAATAATGTTTAATGAGTAAGAAGTCAACATATAATCGATTCGAGAGTTATGGTAGATTTTAGGATTGTGAAATTCATAAAAGTATTAAGGCTCTTATGATGATGGGATAACATTAGAGGAATTTTTATAATATGTGTAACCCTGATGCTTGAAATATGAAAATTATATTCAAGTAATAATTATCTTTTTTTTTGAGGATATAGTTATAAAGAACCATTTTGGTTTATATGATCCCTGAATTTGAGGAAATTACTAGTTAATACATTTTTGGATGCAAAATGAAAGTTATTAGATAATCTTTGTGGTTAAAATATGTTATGGTTATTTTGATGAAGTTATCTCTTTTTTGGAAATGTTATAAAATTATGTATTTTTTGAAATGGGACAACACGCAAACAGTGTGACAACCCGTCGTGTTGGACGAAGCTGTGGGAATCGTACCCACAACCAAAGTGCGACTGGTATTTATCGCCTACCACTGGACTACGTGAAGTCCCTAGTTAGTATGACTAATTCTTTTTAGTTAGATGATATTATGAATCAGGAGTAAATTTATTTCGGGTTATCTATGGAAATTATTAACATATCATGGAGGATATGTTATTAGGTTAATTACATTTTAGTATGGGACTTTAAGAGTAACTGATGTTATTTGGAGATAAATGTTATGATTTACCTTGGAAGACTATGTGATTAAATCCTTCATAGATTTGGGTTTCAATCTTAGTTTGGATTAATTTGAATAATTTTATAGATAACTATTTATTTAATTGCCTTTCTTGAACCTTGGGTTCTATTTATTGAATTTTGGAGATTAAGAGTAGTATTTCTTTTTATAAAGGATTATCCTTTTGGGGATTATCTGATCTTGTACTAAAAATTTTGGTTTTGGTTATTATCTAGAGACATGGGAAATATATAGTTTCATCTTTTGTGGATTAGGTGATTCACAAGAAGATGATTATTGTGCTCTTAATGTGAACAAGTCATCCTAAATACTCATTTTTTGGAGAAAATATGAGTTTGTGTGAGAAATCTAGTAAGATATGAAAGTATACATGACAAGAAAGTATGTTTCCTTATGATTTTGTTAAGATCAAAAATAAATCCCTAAATGGAAAGTAACTTAAAACAAAAAAATTGTCTGTTAATGTTACCTACTTCAGAATCAAATACCATTTAACCCTTAACAATTTTGTGATTTTCTTGTGGTTAACTTTCTCCTTATCATGTTTTCTATCACTCTCCATTAGAACTTGAACCTTTGTTTTCTCCTCCATATCCATGTTTTCGTGGAATCCTATAATGGGTTTACTTGGGTGACCTTTGACTTTTGTTTCTTTATTTTAAAGTGATAGTTTAATTTACTACTTTTCCAATGTGGGGTTTTCAATGAAGTTTCTGAGGCCAATTTTAAAATTGTGAGGACGCAATTCCCAAAAGGGGGGAAGGATGTAACATCCCAGGTAAATAAAGAATATGACATTTTCATATATATTAATATTTGTGAATAAAATGTTAATATTACTTTAATGGTATTTCTATGTTCGATGGCGTAACCAATATGAAACAATGAGTTTATTTGAAATCTTACATTGCAAACTAATAATGTAATAATATTATTTTAAATGGTAGCTAACGCCTAACCATTGTAATGGAGAGAATGAATAAAACTAATTAAAAATTGATTATATATGTTTGTTAAGTATTTTAACAATTACATAATAAATTATAGGCTTAAAATGCGAATGAATCTAATTTTAAGCATAAATATTCTAATATTATTAAAAGGTCAATTAACCGCCTTTTGATGGAGAACCATTTTTAAATTCACTTTTTGAAAATTTTATATATTATATTTGAAAAAACAAAATCCTTCTTTAGAATCAGGACATCAAAATTTACTTTGTGTAAATTTTTGTTATTTTTTTGATAAAGTTCATTTTTTTAATTAATAGTGAAAATGCTGTATTTTAATTCAAAACCTCCTTTTAATCTAATATATTTGTATCATTTTATTATATTTTTAATTGGGTTTAATGTGTAGTTAAAATATACTTTTACCATTTAATTCGGTGGTGGTCATTGGAATTTATTTCACTTTGAAATTGGACGTCAACAAGTGTCAATCTTTTGATAGATATTCTTTCTTAAAAACACGCTATTTGTTTTGACAGTGGGAATTAATTATAAAATTAATTTATTCATCTTATATGTATTGAATTTGGTAAAATGAATATCATTTTATAATTTGGAATATCAAATTTACTTTGGATAAATTTTTGGTATTTTTATGACAAATGTTCATTTTTAATGAATAGTGAAAAATACATCATTTTACTTCAAAACTGATTTTTCATCTAATTTAATTATATAGTTAGATTTTCATTTTAATTAGTTTTAAAGTTTAATTTAATTATGTTTTTATCACTTAATACAATGTTTTTCATTAAAAGTAATTTCACTTTTCGATTGGATGTAAAAACAAGTCAATATTTTGATAAATTTTACTTCATAAAAATCGGTCATTGGTTGTGACAACGAGAATTATTTTTAAATTAATTACTGAAATTATTGTGTTTGGAATTTTTTAAAATGGAATCCATATTTGGAATAATATGGTCCAAATTATGTAATTAAAACTCTTTTTTGGACATTATGAATTGTAAAGATGGTAATTATCATTAATTATCGTGATTAATTAGTAATCAGTTAGTTAAGCGTAATAAAATAATATCATAAAATGATCCCAAAATGTGTGAAAATCCTCTTTTTTGAGTCATTTCCAACTATGGGAATATTTTTACCAAACATACGGGCCCATGGAGTCACATGGGTGTGATAGTGACATTTATGACATTATTTTTTTAAAGAAAAGAAATATAACAGTGGTTTGTATATCCTAAGTAAAAAAAATTAATTTTGTTCACATAAATGATCTCTTAGAATATAAATAGTAATTGTAAATCTAAAACTATTACATAAATATTGGTATTTTTTATAATTTTTAGATATTAAATAAATAAATTTTTTTATGACACCATGATGGTGTAGTGATTACCTCATTAATGAATGATTTAAATAAAATGAAACGTTATGGTAAAATCTAAGAATTACACTTTTCTAAAACTTATTATATGGGTGAATTTCAAACCCTTACAACCTTATCCTATAGATATATCATTTTGGGACCTTTAAAATTCGAAAATTATTTTATAATAAAGTAACATTCCAAGACTTTCCAAAAGTGACATGCCTTCCCACCTCTACCCCCATACCCACACCTCTCAAGCCCTTGGCTCATCCAACCTCTACTCATATTATCTATCAAAAACCCTCTCTTACTCCTAGAATCCTCACTTTGGGTAGATGTCTTTCCAAGGAATCCATTGGCTCAAATCAAAAAGAGTTACCCAATTTAGAGGTAATGTATTCTCTCGAGTTTCTTTCTTTTATTTTCCTTCTTAACTCACCAATATATTCTTATTATTTGATCCCATAATAACTACAATATCCTAAATATACTAGGATTTTTTTATGATAAGTATTGTACATATACTTACACACACCTATGTCTAATGGTTAAAGAACATATTGTTTTGTGGGTGGTGAATTACTGCCTCACAAAATGATGATTGTTCATTCTTCTTTTAACACCTATCATGGTGGCCATTATGATAGAACTACATTTATATATGATATATATAATATTTATGTACTCTCAATGATTCATTATTTTTTATTTAAAACATACCTTTATGCTTTTCATGTTTTGCAAATGCGATAATTTCATCTGAGGAAGTGTGGACTACCGGCCCCTCAAGTGATGTGACTTGTTTATGGAAAACCTGGAATTTATAAATAATTTAATTATAGAAAATATTTTACCTATATAACATATATATTATACTGTAATTATAATATATATATGTCCCATTTTGGTTTAATTCCTTTAATATGACAAAGAAATGAAACTAGTGTTCATGCGTACGTACGACCTACAATCTCCATGAATGGAGAATACCATTTTTTATTTCCAAATGTTATGGAATAGTATAAAATGAATATATAATTGATATATATGACATTTAAATCATTGATAACATTATGGAGATTTTTTATTTATAACTACAAGTGAAATTATCTTCAAACAAGTTCATTGTTGACTCAAGTACCGAACATCTACAAAACGTATGATATGAACTCACATAATTAACTAATTATTATAACATGATAATATGTGATATAAATTGAATAATAAAATTTAATTGAATTATTTAAGAAAATATAAACTGACCAATGTTTATTATTTAGGATTATAAAGAAATGAACAAGACAAGTCGGACTTGAGGTAAGGGGACTTCTTATCCCACTTTTGATTCTGTGAGAGTTCTATTGTTTGCCAATTATTTATTTCATGTGGTGTATTGTGTACATAAATTTTATATATATTATCATGATTATATTTATATTCATTGTAATCTGTAATTCATTTTATTCTTATTATCGTTTTTGTATACGACTTGATTGATTACAACGAGGTAATGGGTTTTAATGTCACTTTTTATTCCCATGAGATTCATGCTATATTTTCCACTATCTACTTTGAGTGGTGTATGTACTACCCATTATTCTAATATTTGAGTAATATACATCCATTTATGGTTATTTACATCAAAATTGTATGGCCCTTCTTTCATGGGGTGTATGTTTCGTAGGTTACCTAATCGGTAAGGGAACCTTTCAACCTCTTCTTTTTAAAATACTTTTTGCTGTTAGGTATTTTAATTTACATATTATTATGTTGGGATATGTTATTATATATCCTTATATATTTATATTTGATGTCCAAGTGATGAGATACCCTTTTTATCTCTCATAATCTCATTTTATGAATTTTAATGTGACATCGTTAGGCTGTCGAATTTATATACAGGACTACTTAACTCAATTACAATTCTTTGGGTTAAACCTCTACTTCTTGATTATTTCATACTATGAATATGTGTGGATGACCCCTGATTGTTTTACACTTAATATCCACTTATATTGGGTGTCTTTATATTTGTCACATATAATTATGTAATTTATTTATCCTTAATCTAAGGATAAGGTCTTCGTATGGGGCATTGTCTCAATCTCTTTTCATTGAGGAATACTTCAATTTATATACGACCTTCTTTTATTAGTTGTATAATAAAACCTTTGGACTTTTAATTTCATTCAAAAGGAATATTTTTACACGAATCATTTTAATAAATGAAAAAAGGAATGTTTTTGTCTTACGTATATGGTGACAATGACTTCTCCGCCACCGTGACCACTATTTGAGTTTCGGCTTCCTCTACAAGCCATAAATTTTTTAAATGAAAAATAAATACCATTTTTTACATTTATTTTACTTTGGTATCGAAAATGGTTGTGATAATGTTTTGTTTATATCAATGTCTTATATTGATATCTTGTGATTGAAATGTGGAAATGTTATGTTTCCTTTATGAATGATTTATGTGATACGATTATGTTATGGTTCATGGGAATTGTTTATGAAGTTGGGTGGTTCTGTGATAAACTAATAGAGGGTGAGCTAGAGATAGCTCTCCAATGCATTGGATAATGCAAAGGAGTTAAACTCTATGGTTTCTCTGAATATATTTAGGGAATATACTGCGATGTGTATTCCAAACGTAACCATCAGGGTTACTCTCTACATAAGAATTTTATGCATGACCCAAGTTACCTTTATGCCTTATGATTTCTATGAGTTATTCATAAGTCTTATGATTCCATGAGGTATGTTAAAGTGCTTATGTTTTATGAGTAAATTATGAATCCACTGAGTCTTATGTATACATGGAATAATGTTTTCTTTCTGTATTGTTATAACCATTATTGAGATTTTTATGCTCATACCAAGTTTTTGAAATGTTTTCCACACGACTTAAAGATGAATTGGGTCAAGGATGGGATCATAGAAAGACTTGATATCTAAAACATAGAACTAGTCATGTTTCTTTTCTAAGAGTTTTTATTTTATGAAAAAAATGTGAACGGAGTAGATGTGTCTACTTTTTAATCATTGAGATGTAATAGTAATGTCTTAATTCTCTAAAACTCTAAACCTAAAAAGATCCTCAATGTGAATTATTCATTTAATTCATGATTATGTAATATTTTAAGGTCGGTGCCTTATAATCTATATATCTTTTATCGTACGATTTCATTGTAAAAATATATCTATGAATAGTGTTTGATATATTGAAGTACATTGGAATGAAACCCGAGTTAGGAACAATGATTTGATGGTTGGTTTAAGGAAAATGGTAGACACATATATCTGAATCTCACCAATGTGTTTTATGAGAACATTGAGTTATTAATTAGAGAGAATAGATATATGGTAAAAACAAGGATAAATTGTGGTGTTTTTTATTTCTCCTCAAAGTAGTGAGAAAATTTATTAAGAATTCCTCATAATGGAGAATAATAGGATTATCAAATTTCATGTCATACTAATCATCCACCCGTTTAATTTCCGAAATCATTGGATCAGATCACGAGAAATAGAAAACCAGGGTGATTGTTAGTTGTTCTATTGAGGGGATAATGTAGGTTCTTGGTTAAATTTATTTGGCTAGTAATATTCCCAAGGAAAGGATACATTATAGTCATGTGGAATCAAGACCTATTATTATTGTTTTTGATGAATAGTTAAGTTAATATAATTCTTAGAAAATAAGTAATGAGAAATATGGTTGAATTGTTCAAGATATAATCTATGTCTGTTTCCAAAACTATTATAAAGACCATTTCAACAATTCTATATTAAATATGATTAGTTTATCAATGGGGGATAAGATAACATCATCTTATGGATAATTTCTTCCCCGAAACATTTTTTCAAAAGATAGTCAATTCAAATCCATGTTAATTGGAATTGGCGGAAAATCCAGAGAAACAATGTAATCAAATTAATAGCGTATGGTATCCTTTTAAACCATGGGATCTAGTGGATATAGGTCTTAAACCTGATAATGTGGTACAATATTTAGATGATTATGTTTCTCTTCATAATGATGATGAAGAGGAATTAGTTGTGCAGGAATAGAGTATTGTAGAATAATCATAAGCTATAGACCTTAATGAATAATCTAGAATAGCATATGAAGATGAACCATAATTGGATCAGTTAATTGGTTCTGATGAAGATTAATTTAGTGTCAAAGGATCATCCATTATTGATATTAATCTTAGAAATCCTATGTGAGATATACTTTATTAGTGGTTGAAGTCCCATAGATATCTTGTATTCAACATAAAATATCATGATTCAGATTATGAATATCATTGTGAAAGTCCATGTAGACATGATGGATCTACCATTCTCTCCATTCAAATTATTTTTAAAAGATATTTTGTTTTATATTTCTAAACTGAAGGTAGAATTAAGTATTCATAGATTTTTTTTGTGATTAAATGGTTGAGGTTTCTGATAAAGATGATGTTGAATCTATTAAAATTATTGAGGAACATACTATGACAGATATGTTGGTAGAGGATTATACTAATGTAGATGGTAGGCATCTAGATAGTGTTCCATCTCCCTCCACTAATGAACATACTATTCCATCTACTTATTATGTCACTAAGGATGAAATGGAAACCTTTATATCATAAATGATGGATATGTTAAATAAAGTGTTTTCTAACCATGAATCTCTCATCAACAAGTGAGACCAACATATATAACCAACGAATCAGCATTGGTAATCAATAATTTCTAGAATATAATTAATTTACAAATAGAGATAATGCAAAATGAGAATGAAGTTTTATAGGTTTTGGTTGGGGCTCTTAAATATAATCTATCTGACATGATGATTTTGTTAGACTAGGGGTTTATGAATTTTTTGTTTCGTCCTACTCATTTTTTTCGGATCCTATTATTCCATCAGTTGTTGATGAATTCTATATCAATTAGTTAATTTATGATGAGAGTATTTTTTTTTTTTGAAAAGATCATCAAGTCCTGTGAAGCTCGGTATTATGGGTTTCATACCCATGCTGATAAGACCCTAGATTTAGTATATGGGGATTTCAAAGAAGTTATTCAGTGATGAGAAACAATCAATATGGTTATTGATTATTATTTGGGGAAGATATTAAAAAGGTCATTTACAAATGGGATGTTTATAAATATTGGATTCGAATTATTTAATCCCCCTCTAACTCAAGATTATATGTCCCATGTTGATAATAATATAGATATGAATCTAATTTTATAGTCTTTAATAATGAATTGAGAAGATTTATTTAAGGATTTAGATCATGGTTATTAGGCTGTATGTGATGTCACTAAGTTGATAAAAAATTATTTATGCACCTCTTAGATAGTTCTTCAGGATCCTTCATCCATTCCATTATCATATCCCCCAACAACCAGTTCTATTAATAGTATTGGATAAATTCCCAAAAAAAATGCTTCAATGTCGTAGAACAGTTTCTATGTGTGTAGTTATTGGAGACCATGTATTCAAATCTACTCTGATGACAACCTGTGCTCCTACCTATACATCAACAATAAAAGATCACATACATCCAATATATTTTAGTGATGTCCCTCATATATATTTAAATGAGTATTTTTAATTGATATTTATTGTAATCTGTTTTTTTGTAACTTGTTTATATATATTTTAAAGTATATTTTGATTTATTAATTAAATACTCTCTTTAATTATCCCATTTATTTGATCTATTTCTTTATTATATTTGGTAAAGGTTAATTTATGATGAATGTGTATTAACTATTGAGTATTTAAAAATTAAAAAAATTTATTTCAGTGAGAAATTATGCATGATTTCTAGAACATCACTAAAATTTATTTCCACAAATTCAATATATACATTTTTTTAATTGAATTCATTTAAATTTTAAATTTTAGGATTTTTTATTATAATAATGGAGGGTATTAATTTATTATAATAGAACAACATTATTTTGATGATCCAAAATCATGTTTATTTTTTTATAAATGATTTTCATATTTTCTATTAAAAATACGGTTACTAGAAAAAAAATGAAAAAAACTAAGTCTGTAGTTACTATGCCACCATACCATGTGATGGTCAAGTGACCATATCACCTTACCACATATTATACTCCACCTTAATGAATCTCCAATATGATTACTATTAGTCAAATAAAGAAAACATTACGAAGTCATTAACTGAACACACATTAGAGATTAATCTAAAGTTATGTGGAGAATCACCATAAATTATGTGTATTCAACCTAGAAATATATAGAGTTATACCTAACACAATAAGAGATCATGTACCCATTAAATGGTATGTATTGTTTTATATAAATTAATATACTATCTATATATTTTAATTTAGTGACCACATGAAAAAAGGATTACCATATGAAGTCAAAATTGTACCATAGAATTTGTTAATGCTAGTGATCTACCTTTAGAAAGATCTATTACTATATTTTTCACGAATTTATAGATCTCATATTTGAGGTATTCTCCAATGTAAAAATTCTATTTTGTATATTAACATATGTGAAAATCATTCACATTGATGATATCACATACAAAATAATTAGCTATGTGAATAAACAAATTTGGTGGGCTGACTCAACAACAACACATATGTACCAATCACCTACATGGATATGGATACTTGGTCGATCATATATGCAATTATAATAGATTATTTTAATTCAAAAAAACAATTTTGACATAATAAATGAAGCTTAAAAATAATCATTATTCTATAAAATTTAATTCTGATGAAGACCTCTTTATGAAGAATATCTAATAATCTGAAAAACTGATGTTTTGTAATAAAAGATATAGTATTTCTCAAAAAACTTATCTAAAATAGATAGTAACAAAGGATTATATAAACATCTGTTTCTGATTAATAAAGGGCCTTAGGATGCTATCTATTCCAATTTTTTTGGAGAAACATGTCCAACAAGTTTTCTAAGTCAAATTCAAGGACTCTAGAAAAGAAAAGCTATTATGATAATGTTGTTTCAAATTTCTCAAATTTTAATTCTCTTTATCTTTTTTTTACATAACTTTCATGATATTTTTTATATTTTTAGTTTATCTATATAATCATAGTATTCATTTTATAACAAGGGAATTAACAATAATTACTCAAAACTAATAACTTATTTTCCTGATAATAAATTTTGATGAAGTCCTACATGTCCTGATTTCTTTTTCATCCCACAAATTAAAATTTATGAGGATTTAAACTAGGATATATCTATTTAATATGGTTTTAAAGCCTATCAAGGATTTGTATTAGTTTATTTATTAATTTATTTCATGGTAGCATATGATTTAAAATTGGAGGGTATTAAGTATCATCTTGAGACCGAAATACATTTTAAAATTACCCAATGTGATTTCCTAGTTTTTTTAATAGTCAAATTAGTTTTTGATTTCTAAATTTTAACAAAACAATAAATTGATAATTATTATTATTTTCTGGTTAAATAAATTGATTGATATAATAATTTAGTTTCAAAGGATAAAATATTTAAAAACATATTTTAACTTATCATTGATCCCACTTTTGATATATTATTTGAAATCTAAAATTAATATATTTATATTGTTTGTAATAAATTTTGGGATTAAGTGTGTAATATTTTTGATCATATTTTTTTTTGTAAGAAAAGAAATTCACCCCCATTGATTGTTCCACTAAGAAAAACTTATATATTAATTTTATTATTTATTAATAAAATTTTTGGTTTTTACTTTATTAATAATCAATTACATTAATTTATTTCTATTATTTTGATAGTTATTAAATAAGTTATTTTCATGTAAATTTTTTTGAAGATATTCAATTTATTATCTCAAAAAACATTGAAAGGATGTCCATGGTCAAAATGGACATTGTTCTATCATCTCTTGAATATTAAAAATAAAATAATTAATTTTTTCCAATTAAATATTATATTATAACCATTCATGAATGTTTCATATGAAAAATAAATCACAACACTTTGTGGAGGTGGTAATATCCACGTACTCACAAACAACATTATCATTTTCCATTAGAATTAAGGGTAACAAAATAAATGATATAATATCATCAAATAATGGTAATTATTTCACAAATATTCTATATATATAAAACCCTTAAATTAATCATTATAAATAGTCATGAGAGTCTATGATGGAAAACTAAACACATTGCCTTGTAGAGGTGGTCATCCACACATGCACTCAAATGATGTTTTTCTTCCAGATAATATGGAAACAGAGATAAAAAATTGGTTGAAACATAATCATAATATCATTTTAGTACATTTAAAATACAAATTTTATTATTTTAACATAGTTAAAAAATATTTATTTGATGCAGAATATAAAATAAACTAATAATTCTTATCTAAGAGTTATTCCACTTTGATAAAAACCCACATTTTTATTAAAGAATAATACTTATAGATTGGTATTTTTATGAAACAAGAGTCGTAGGGTGGAATGATGGAAATATATTTGGGTAGGTGTAGGTTCAGATCAATGGATCAAGATATTTTAAGAAGATTGGATAATTGGTTCCCTTTTATAAGTGGGGAAAATGGCATTCTTGGAATTAATTAAAATATTAAAATAAAATATATATATTAATAATTTAATGTTAATCAAAATCATCTCAAATTCATATATAATATATAAAAGGGTTAAAATAATATGAAATGTTTTCATTTATACAATTTATGGAGACATTTTAAACCTTATCACCTTGTTAAACAACATTAATCCCATTTTAACCATAACTAAGGTAAAAAAATTTGTTACCATGATGACATAATTATTTAAAAAAAAGTAAATGGACCATATAAAAAAGGTTTGAAAATTATGATTCCAAATTTGGAATCCATTTTTTCAAATTCATAATCAATGTGTGGCATAAATTATATTAAATATAAGTTAACAAAATTCATGAAAAATAGTATTCAGGAAGATACCTGCTTTATGTATAAAAAATCATTTCACCTTGAAAGTGGGTAAGATGATGTTTTATGAAAAAAATGGTTAAATAATAATAAAATAATTTTCTTTAAAACTTTTTATAATACAAAGCTAAATGGTACCATCTAACTATACTATTAAATGAAAAGTCCTGAATATAGTTTTTAATTTGAATAAATTGTTAGTTATGACTGAAAAAGATATTAATTGATTCCCAAATTTAAATAAATGTTTTAAAATGAATTAATTAACTACATTAACATATATTTGGTTTATACAAAGGTTTCAAAACAATTTCGGTAATTCTAACATAAATATAATTTCATAAAAGTGATAGTACCTAAGAAATTGGAATTTTCACTATTCACTGAAAAATCTAACTTTTCTAAAAAGTCAAAAAAAATACCACAATAAGATAAATTTTATATGGTGATTCCATAATTGGATTATATTTTATCAAATTAAATTCCATAAATTGTAATATATTAATTATATTTTCTAAATATAAAATGCAATTAAAACCATTTTTGAACCAAATATATTTTTGAAGAATAAAATGACATTATCCTCATCGTATTTCTAATAAACAAAATTAAATGAAGGTTAATTCATAAAATGGATATATAATAGAATTGTCTCATTATAATCATTTATCAATAGTAATAATATTAATCTATATTATCAAAATAAATTTTACAGATAAATAAAATTATATAAAAAGATTTCTTTTACCTTTAAAGGGTTTAATATTAAATTATAACCAATTAGTAATCAATGTATGATTTTATTTTAATTTAATTTTGGAAAAACAATATATGTATATTTCATAGTATATTTATTCTTATCCATACCATAAAACCAAAAGACTAGGTTATTATAGTCTAAAATAAATAATAAAATTTCTATAGTATGTAGTTGTTATTAGGGTTTCATATACCATACACTATCGAACATGATATTATATACATAAAATAGAATATAAAATATTGGTTTTTGACAATATGAAATATTATTATTTTTTAATCTATACCATTTTATCTTTTTTAGTCAATATGCATTGATATATTTTAAGACTATTTTAGGTGAAATCATATTTTTGAGATGAGTTCTATAGTATTTGGAAAATTTTATTCACTTTGAAACCCTTATGTTTTATAAAAATCCATATATTTTTTAATTGGATTACAAATACTAAAAAATACATGAATATATTTTTCTCATGTTCAATGATATAAATGAAAAAAAAATCAACTTTTGTTTCTCAATGTTAGAGAAAAACGACATAAAGGTTGTTTAAAATGGTTATTCTAATTCCTCATTTATATAAGACCATGGGATATTCATCCTTGTAATTGAGAAAATATAACAATTTTGATGGGGCCTTTTTTTATTCCAATAAAAATTAAAATTATATGGTTAGGATTAGAATCCTAGAAAAATAGAGCATTGTAAGATGTTGAATTTATGTCAGGCTCAATTGATGTCTATGTCATGGTCATTCTCCACCACAAGAACAAAAATGGATTAGTGAATTTGAATCATCCATTTTTTTTAAAAATATGAATCTTTAAACTACTCCCAATACATTAGTCCCTCGTTCATTGATATGACATGATTAAATATTTTCCACTTAAAAAGATGTTGGTTTTGCAAAAATAAACTAATACCTAAAAATTCGTCTAAGATGGGTAATTTTTATGGTATTATAATGTGTCATTTTTAACATACATTGATATTAAATAATTGCAAATTAATATTAATCTCATTATAAAAGTACAGGCTCGAGGACCACTGTAACACCCCATGTAAATAAAGAATATTACATTTTTATATTTATCCATATTTTTGAATAAAATATTAATATTACTTTAAAGGGGATTCTATGCTCAATGGCGTACCCAATACACAACAACGAGTTTCTTGGGAATCTTACGTTGCACTCTAATAATAAAATAATATTATTTTAAAGGGTAGTTAACGCCTAGCTATTGTGATGGCAGCAATTAATAGAACTAACTACAAAATGATTATATATGTTTGTAAAATATTTTTACTTTTTACAATAAATGTTAGAGGATTAAAAATGTGAATGAATCCAATTTTAAGCGTAAACATTCTAATATTCTTTAAAAGGTTGATTAACCGCCTTTTGATGACGAACCTCTTTTAAATCCACTTTTTGACAATTGTATGTGTTATATTTGACAAAATAAAATTCTTCTTTAGAATCGGGACATCAATATTTACTTTGTGTAAATTTTCGGTATTTTTCATAAAAAGTTCAATTTTTAATGAATAGTGAAAAATGTTGTATTTTAATTCAAAGCCTATTTTTAATCTGATTTATTTATATGATTATATTATCTTTTTAATTGGTTTTAAAGTGTAATTATAATATATTTTTACCATTTAATACAATAGTGGTCGTTGGAATTAATTTCACTTTGAAATTGGACTTAATCTAGTGTCCATCTTTTGATAAATTTTGTTTCATAAAAATATGCTATTTGTTTTGACAGAGGGAATTAATTATTAAATTAATTAATGCAACTTATATGTTTTGAATTTTGTAAAATAGACATCATTTTTGAATTCGGAATATCAAATATAGCTTAGTGTGAATTTTTGGTAATTTTCTGAAAAACTTCAATTTTTGATGAATAGTGAAACCACTAAGTGGTACTTATAAAAACTGATTTTTCCATTTAAATAAATTTTGTCAATATTTTTGTTTTGAATTTCAAAAATCCAACATACATTTTTTCATTAAGAAGTAAAATTTGGTTCAATGGGATTAAAATAATTTATTGGTGAATAGTAACTTATTATGTTTTTAATCACAATTAGAGGTGATTAGTGTAGTTTAAGGTAAAAATAATGTTTTAATAATATGAAGTGACCTAGACACATGTCCTAACTTCATTGTATGAGTCATGGACGACCAAGAAAATCCATGGGTCAACTTGGGGACCCCATGGAGCCACTTTGGTTGGAAAATGACATAAATACCATTTTATTTAATGTTAAAATTAAAATGACACAAACATGAGTTGTTTTACTAAAACAATTTTTAAATAGGGTTATACAAGTCAGATTTTTAACTATAAAGAGTCATTAGAAAGATAAAGTGATTTCCTACATCATAGTATTTGTTTTGAAATTTTTAGACATTAAATAAATTAAATTATTTATGGCATCATGATGATGTAATAATGACTTCATTATTTAACGATTTAAATAAAATGAAATGATAATGTAAATTATAAGACCTAAACATGTCCAAAACCTATTGTATGGGTGTATTTTTAACCTTTATCACCTTATCCTGGTAAAAAATCAATTTGGAACCATTAAAATCCGAAACTCATTCTAAAATAAAGTAACATTTCCTTACTTTCAAGAGTGCCCCTCCCCTCCTCTTATAAAAGGCCCCCAACTCTACCTCCGTACCCACACTTCCAAAGCCTTTTTCTCGGCCAAAAACTACCCATTTTCTCTCTCCACATCCCTATATAACTCCTTGAAGCCTCACTTTTGGCAGAAGTCTTCCCAAGAAAGCCTTTTAGCTCCAACCAAAGGGAGTTACCCGATTTTAAGGTAATGTCTTCACTTGAGTCCTTTTGTTTTATTTTGCTCCTCCAACCCAATAAAATATTTTTATTAATTTATTTGTAACAAATAATGTATCTTAAATATACAAGGATGTTTTTATAAGAAGGATTCTAGGTACACTTACACACACCTACATCTAAAGGTTAAAGAACATACTGTTTCTGTGGATGGTGAATTTCTGCCTCACGAAACGATGATTGTTCAACACTCATATATCACATTCAAAAGTGGCCATTAAGATGTCACTATATTTATATATTATATATAATATGTTTATGTTTTACTTAAGCTTCTGTATTTATCATTTTTTTCATATCCTTTATGCTTACCATTATGAGTAAACGTGATATCTTCATTTTTGGAAGTGCGGAATACCGCCCCCTCAAAGTGATTTGATTCGTTAATGCCATATATGGGACGTATAAAGGATGTAATTAATTGTATTATATATGATATTATACTGGAATTATAATATACCATTATATAATTATGATTCAATTGTATAAAATATGAAATAGAAATGAAAGTAGCATTCATGCGTACGTAAGGCTTACCGTCTCCATGAATGGTGCATTTCATTTCTTACCTCTAAATGATTATGTAATGTTATAAATTCATGTATATACTGGATATATATGATATATATGATATATACATCATGATTATAACTTTTTATATAATGGATACATAAAAAAATTGTAATTATAAAGAGCATATTTTGACTCAAGTACCAATGAGCGTTTAAACGACCGTTATTAACTAAAATAATTACATAGTGTTCATGGCATGGTAATAAGTGATATAAAAGGAATAATGAACATGAAAAAGGTTTTTAAGGAAGTAGAAATTAAATCAAGTTTATTATTCAGGAGATTAAAGAACGATCGAGTGAATTCGGACCCGAGGTAAGGGATCCTACTCCTCTCTTTCTTTTTAAGTACACTCTTTTATGTCATTCCTTTTAAGCTCATATTTATTGTGATTGGGATGTTCTTTTATATTACTCTTACTGTAATTTTTATGATCATATTATTAGAGACCCTATTCTCTCTCATCAATCCATTTTGGAAGTTTTCAGTGGCGCCGTTAGGCTGCCGAATTTTCGTAAGAGATCTAACCTCTATCTTTCTTTTTAAGTACTCACTTTAATGTCACTTCTTTTAAACTCTTCTTTGTTATGTTGGGGGATGTTCTTTTATATTCATCTTGCTGTAAGAATTTTGTTAATATGATGAGAGACCCTATTTGATCTCATCAACTCATTTTTTTATGTTTTAAGTGGCGTTGTTAGGCTGCCGAGTTATCGTAAGGGATTTTTCATCTCACTTTTATTCCCGTGAGATTTATGCTACATTTGCCACAATTTCCTTTGAGTGGTGTATGTACTACCAATTATTTTAATCATTGTGTAATATAATTTCATTTATTAGTATTTACATAAATTTTTTATTGTCCTTCTTTCACGGGGTGTATGTTTCGAAAGATACCCATGTCAGTAAGGGAACCTTTCACCCACCTCTTTTTTAAAAGACATCTTTTGTTATGTCTTTTAATTCACATAATATTATGTTGGGATATGTTCTTATATATCCTTATTGATTTAAATTTTATGTACAAGTGATGAGATACCCTTTTTATCTCTCATCAACTCATTTTCTGAATTTCGTAGTGACGCCGTTAGGATGTCAAATTTTTGCAAGGGAACTTCTTAACACAATTTTGATTCTTTGGGATAAGCTTGTACTCCTTGAATATGTCGTTCTATGAATATGTGTGAGTAACCTCTGATTTTTTTACACTTAAAATCCACTTATATTTGGTGTATTAGTTTGTCACATATAATTATGTAATTGATTTATCCTTAATCCCAGGATACCGTCTTTGTATGGGACTTCGTCTCAATCTCCATTCATTGAGGCATATTTTGTTTTATACACAACCTTCTTTTATACGGTGTATAAACCCATTTGACTTTTACGTTTATCCAAAAGGAATATTTTTTTATACGAAGCGTTTTACTAAACGACAAAAGGGAATGTTTTTGTCGAACGTATGTGGTGACAACGACTTCTCTGCCGTCGTGACCATTATTTGAGTTTCGGCTTCCACTACAAGCCATACCTTTTTTTAAAGAAAAAAAATACCAAGTTTTAATTTTCTTTTATTTTGGTATTGAAAATGGTTTTCATAATATTTTTATATCAATGTGTTGTATTGATATCTTGTGATTGAAAGGTGGAAATGTTATGTTTCCTTTAAGCATGTTTTATGTGATACGATTATGTTATGGTTCTTGGGCATTATTATGCAGACGGGTGGTTCCGTGAAAAGCTATGTGTGGGTGAACCTGATATAGCTCTCTAATGCATTGGTAAATGCGAAGGAGTGAAATGTTAAGGTTTCTCCGAAGAGATTTAGGGAATATATTGTGGTGGGTATTCCAAATGTAACCAAGAGGGTTACTCCCTACGTAAGAATGTTATGAATGCCTCAATTTACCTTTTATGTCTTATGATTTCTATGATTTATTCATGATTTGATGAGGTATGTTAAAGTGCCTATGTTTTATGGTTAAAGTATGATTTAATTATTATGTATATATGAACTCATGTTTCCTTTCCATATTTTCTATAACCCTTACTGAGATTTTTATGCTCATCCCAAGTTTTTTGAAATGTTTTTCACAGGTCAAGGGAAAGGTACATGATATGATGATAGTGTCAAGGAAGGGTAAAGAAAGAATCCATGCTTTATTTTTAAATATGTTTCCTTTTATGGGAAAAAAATGAATACTATCTTTTATGAAACCACTTTGATTAAATGTGGAATGTAATGCATGTTTTATGATCTAATTCTCTAAAACTCTAAACCTGAAAATATCCTCAATGTGTAATCTTGTAATAACTCTAGATTAATTAATGTTTAAGGATGGGGCCTTATAGTTGGTATCAAAGGTCGGTTAAGATAACATTAGAGGTTAGGGTATTCTTTAAGCATAAGTGAAATTACCATAATTGTTAGGAATTTAGAAAGAGACCTAGTTTTAGATAAAGTGAATGAGTATGTATATATTAGTGTTTATCTTCCTCATTAGTACATGATGGTTTTTTTTATATACTCACATTGACCTTTTTGGTTTTATTAAATGGATGGATCTAGCATGCAACAATGTAACAGTGGATGTGAAGGAAACTGTGACAGTTTTTTTGAGCAAGCAACTGAATGATATGGGAGCTGCAATGAGAACACGTGTGTTTATCCTCAACCAACTATATGGAGTCATGATTTCCCACCTAAACCTTGGTGATTTCTATAAGGCATCTTATATGCGAGAAACAAATCCCTACGGAACTACGGGTAATAATCATAAACGTAAGTATGTTCAAAAACCTATGTGTCAAATATGTGGAAAGAAACACCTAGGAAAATGTTTCAACGGGATAGACATATGCTATAGATGTGGAAATGAAGGTCATAAAGCAAGAACATGCCATGGAAAAAGGAAGCATCCAGTTGACTCGAGGAAAGGGAAAGGAGTTCTTTCTGAGGGATCAATTGAATGTTTTAAATGCGGTGTGCATGTTCATTATGCAAACACATGTCTTGTGAAGAAGTTTCATGAATAGGATTACCAAGATCGTACAAATATTTGTTTACCAGTACCTAATGCCATTCCGATTGAGGATGAAGAAACTGGAAATGACCAATTAAAGGTATGGATTATTTCATAACTTTTGTTTTCCTATTTTGGAATCTTAGGATATGATTCATGATTTTGTTTGTAGGAAAGAAGTATTTCAAAATAAGTTGGAAAGGAATGGTTAATGGATCATGAAGAATGTTGAATGAGTAATAAGTCAACATATAAGGGCTTCAAGAGTTATGGTGAAAATCTTAAGAGTATTAAGTCTCTTTTGATGATGGGGTTACATTAGAAGATTTTTTATTGTATGTTTAACACTGATGTTTAATATATGGAAATTTTATTCAAGGAATAGTTATATGATCTTTTGTGGACATAGTTATAAAGAACCATTTGGGTTTATATGATGCTTACTTTTGAGGTAATTATGGGTTACTATATGTTATGATGGATGTGAAAGGAATGAGATTAAATTGAGGTTAAATTATGTTATGGTTATTTTTGATGATTTTATCTCTTTTTGGGAATGATTTTAGAATTATATAGTTTTGTAAAAAGAACAACACGCAGACCGTGTGACAACCCGTTGTGTCGGACAAAGCTGCGGGAATCGAACCCACAACCAAAGTGCAAATGGTATTTACCGCCTACCACTGAACTACGTGAAGTCCCTGGTTAGTTTGACTGATTATTTTTAGTTAGATGATTTTATGAATTAAGAGTAAGTTGATTTTGGGTTATCTATGGAAATTTATTAACGTATCATAGAGGATATGTGATTAGGTTAAATACTTTTCAATGCGAGACATTAAGAGTAACTGATGTTGTTTGGAGATAAATGTTACGATTTTACTTGGAAGACTATGTGACTAAATCCCTCAAATATTTGGCTTTCAATCTTAGTTTGGTTTACTTTGAAGAATTTTATGGACAAATTGTTTATCGAATGGTCCTCATTGAACTTTGGGTTTTGTTGGACAAATTTTGAAGATTTAGAATAGATTTTCTTTTTATAAAGGGTTATCCTTTTCTGGATTATCTGATCTTGAACTAACATTTTTGGTTTTGGTTTTGGTTAATGCTTAAAGACATGGGAAGTATATAGTTCTCTTTTGTGGATTAGGTGATTCTCTATAAGTTGATTATAGTGCTCTTAATGTGTACAAGTCTTCATAAATACTCATATTTTGGATAAAATATGAGTTTGTGTAAGGAATCTAATAAAAGATGAAAGTCAACATGATAAGTGATTATGTTTCCTTATGAATAAATTCCTCTATAAAAAGTAACTTAAAACAAAAATTTTGTCTATTAACTTTTCCTACTGTGGAATCGAATACCATTAAACCCATCACAAGTTTGTGATTTTCTTGTGGTTAACTTTCTCCTAAACTTGTTTTCTATCACTCTCCATCAGAACATGACCTTATGTTTACTCCTCCATGTCCATGTTTTCCTACACGGAATCCTAGTATGGGTTATCTTGGGTGACCTCATTACTTATCATTCTTTATTTTAATGTGATTGTTTTACTGACTCTTGTTCCAATGTGGGACTTTTATGGATGTTTCCAAGCTCAATTTTAAAATTGTGAGGACGTAATTCCAAAAAGGGGGGAAGGATGTAACACCCCAAGTAAATAATGAATATGAAATTTTTATATTAATCCATATTTGTGAATAAAATATTAATATTACTTTAAAGGTGATGCTATGCTCGATGGCGTACCCAATACATAACAATGAGATTCTTGGGAATCTTACGTTGCACTCTAATAATAAAATAATATTATTTTAAATGGTAGTTAACGCCTAGCTATTGTGATGGCAGGAATGAATAGAACTAACTACAAAATGATTATATATGTTTGTCAAATATTTTTACTTTTTACAATAAAGGTTAAATGATTAAAAATGCGAATTAATCCAATTTTAAGCGTAAACATTCTAATATTTTTTAAAAGGTTGATTAACCGCCTTTTGATGCCGAACCTATTTTAAATCCACTTTTTGACAATTTTATATATTATATTTTACAATATAAAATACTTCTTTATAATCGGGACATCAAAATTTACTTTGTGTAATGTTTTGGTATTTTTCCAAAAAAGTTCAATTTTTAATGAATAGTGAAAACTGTTGTATTTTAATTCAAAACCTCTTTTTAATCTGATTTATTTATGTGATTATATTATCTTTTGAATTGTTTTTAAAGTTAAAATAGAATATATTTTTACCATTTAATCCAACAGTGGTCATTGTAATTAATTTCACATTGAAATCAGACTTAAACTAGTGGCAATCTTTTGATACATTTTGTTTCATAAAAACACGCTATTTGTTTTGACAGAGGGAATTAATTATTAAATTAATTAATGAAACTTATATGTTTTGAATTTTTTAAAATAGAAATCATTTTTGAATTCGGAATATCAAATATATCTTTGGGTGAATTTTTGGTAATTTTCTGAAAAACATCAATTTTTGATGAATAGTGAAACCACTATGTGGTACTTATAAAAACTGATTTTTCCATTTAAATAAAAATTTTCAATATTTTTGTTTTGAATTTCAAAAATCCAACATACATGTTTGTCATTAAGAAGTAAAATGTGGTTCAATGGGATTAAAATAATTTTTTGGTGAATAGTAACTTATTAAGTTTTTAATCGCAATTAGAGGTGATTAGTGTAGTTTAAGGTAAAAATAATGTTTTAATAATATGAAATGGCCTAGACACATGCCTTAACATCATTGTATGAGTCATTTACGACCAACAAAATCCATGGGTCAACTTGGGGACCCCATGGAGCCACTTTGGTTGGAAAATGACATAAATACCTTTTTATTTAATGTTAAAATTAAAATGACACAAACATGAGTTGTTTTAATAAAACAATTTTTAAATAGGGTTATACAAGTCATATTTTTGACTATAAATAGTCATTAGAAATCTAAAGCGATTTCCTACATCATAGTATTTGTTTTATAATTTTTAGACATTAAATAAATTAAATTATTTATGGAATCATGATGATGCAATAATGACCTCATTATTTAACGATTTAAATAAAATGGAATGATATTGTAAAATCTAAGACCTACACATGTCAAAAACGTATTATATGGGTATATTTTGAACCCTTATCACCTTATCCTAGAAACAAATCAAAGTGGGACCATTAAAATCCGAAACTCATTCTAAAATAAAGTAACATTTCCTTACATTCCAAGAGTGCCCCTCCCCTCCACTTATAAAAGGCCCCCACCTCTACCTCCTTACCCACACTTCCAAAGCCTTTGTCTCGGCCAACCCCTATCCATTTTGTCTCTCCACATCCCTATATAACTCCTTGAACCTCACTTTTGGTAGAAGTCTTCACAAGAAAGCCTTTTAGCTCAAACCAAAGGGAGTTACCTGATTTTAAGGTAATGTCTTCACTTGAGTCCTTTTGTTTTATTTTGCACCTACAACCCACTAAAATCATTTTATTAATTTCTTTTGTAACAACTAAAGTATCTTCAATATACTATAATGTTTTTATAAGAAGGATTCGAAGTACACTTACACACAGCTACATCTAATGGTTAAAGAACATACTGTTTCCGTGGATGGTGAATTTCTGCCTCACGAAACGATGATTGTTCAACACTCATATATCACCTTCAAAAGTGTCCATTAATATGTCACTATATTTATATATTATATATAATATGTTTATGTTTTACTTAAGAATCTGTATTTATCATTTTTTTCATATCCTTTATGCTTACCATTATGAGTAAACGTGATATCTTCATTTTTGGAAGTGTGGAATACCGCCCCTCAAAGTGATTTGATTCATTAATGCCATATTTGGGACGTATAAAGGATGTAATTAATTGTATTATATATGATATTATACTTTAATTATAATATACCTTTATATAATTATGATTCCATTCTATAAAATATGAAATATAAATGAAAGTAGCATTCATGTGTACGTAAGGCTTACCGTCTCCATGAACGGTGCATTTCATTTCTTACCTCTAAATGATTATGTAATGTTACAAATTCATGTATATACTAGATATATATGATATATATGATATATAAATCATGATTATAACTTTTGATATAATGGATACATAAACAAATTGTAATTATAAAGAGCATATTTTGACTTAAGTACCAATGAACGTTTAAACGACCGTTATTAACTAAAATAATTACATAGTGTTCATGACATGGTAATAAGTGACATAAAAGGAATAATGAACTTCAAAAAGGTTTTTAAGGAAGTAAAAATTAACTCAAGTATATTATTCAGGAGATTAATGAATGATCGAGTGAATTCGGACCCGAGGTAAGGGATCCTACTCCTCTCTTTCTTTTTAAGTACACTCTTTTATGTCATTCCTTTTAAGCTCATATTTCTTGTGATTGGGATGTTATTTTTTATTACTCCTACTATAATTTTTATGTTCATATTATGAGAGAACCTATTCACTCTCATCAATCCATTTTGGAAGTTTTGAGTGGCGCCGTTAGGCTGCCGAATTTTCGTAAGAGATCTAACCTCTGTCTTTCTTTTTAAGTACTCTCTTTAATGTCACTTCTTTTAAGCTCATCTTTGTTATGTTGGGGGATGCTCTTTTATATTCATCTTGCTGTAATAATTTTTTTAATATGATGTGAGACCCTATTTGATCTCATCAACTCATTTTTTTATGTTTTAAGTGGCGCCGTTAGGCTGCCGAGTTTTCGTAAGGGATTTCTCATCTCACTTTTATTCCCGTGAGATTTATGCTACATTTTCCACAATTTCATTTGAGTGGTGTATGTACTGCCCATTATTTTAATCATTGTGTAATATAATTTCATTTATTAGTATTTACATAAAAAAATTTATTGTCCTTCTTTCACGGGGTGTATGTTTCGAAAGATACCCATGTCGGTAAGGGAACCTTTCACCCACCTCTTTTTTAAAAGACACCTTTTGTTATGTCTTTTAATTCACATAATATTATGTTAGGATATGTTCTTCTATATCCTTATTGATTTAAATTTTATGTCCAAGTGATGAGATACCCTTTTTATCTCTCATCAACTCATTTTCTGAATTTCGTAGTGACGTCGTTAGGCTGTCAATTTTTTGCAAGGGAACTTCTTAACACAATTTTGATTCTTTGGGATAAGCTTGTACTCCTTGAATATGTCGTTCTATGAAAATGTGTGAGTAACCTCTGATTTTTTGACACTTAAAATCCACTTATATTTGGTGTATTAGTTTGTCACACATAATTATGTAATTGTTTTATCCTTAATCCAAGGATACCGTCTTTGTATGGGACTTCATCTCAATCTCCATTCATTGAGGCATATTTTGTTTTCTACACAACCTTATTTTATATGGTGTATAAACCCCTTTGACTTTTACGTTTATCCAAAAGGAATATTTTTTTATACGAAGCGTTTTACTAAATTCCAAAAGGGAATGTTTTTGCCATACGTATGCGGCGACAACGACTTCTCCGCCACCGTGACCATTATATGAGTTTCGGCTTCCTCTACAAGCCATACATTTTTTAAAGAAAAACAAACACCATGTTTTACTTTTCTTTTATTTTGGTATTGAAAATGGTTTTCATAATGTTTTTATATCAATGTGTTCTATTGATATCTTGTGATTGAAAATTGGAAATGTTATGTTTCCTTTATAAATTTTTTATGTGATACGATTAGGTTATGGTTCTTGGGAATTATTATGCAGACGGGTGGTTCCGTGAAAAACTAAGTGTGGGTGAGATCGATATAGATCTCTAATGCATTGGGTAATGCGAAGGAGTGAAACGTTAAGGTTTCTCTGAAGAGATTTAGGGAATATACTATGGTGGGTATTCCAAATGTAACCAAGAGGGTTACTCCCTACGTAAGAATGTTATGAATGCCTCAAGTTACCTTTTATGTCTTATTATATCTATGAATTATTCATGATTTGATGAGGTATGTTAATGTTCCTATGTTTTATGGGTAAAGTATGATTTTATTCTTATGTATATATGAACTCATGTTTCCTTTCAATATTTTCTATAACCCTTACTGAGCTTTTTATGCTCATCACAAGTTTTTTTAAATGTTTTTCACAAGTCAAGGGAAAGGTACATGATATGATGACAGTGTCAAGGAAGGGTAAAGAAAGAATCCATGATTTATTTTTAAATATGTTTCCTTTGATGGGAAAAAATGAATACTATCTTTTATGTAACCACTTTGTTTAAATGTGGAATGTAATGAAAGTTTTATGATCTAATTCTCTAAAACTCTAAACCTGAAAAGATCCTCAATTTGTAATCTTGTAATAACTCAAGATTAAGTAAGGTTTAATGCTTGGGCCATATAGTTGGTATCAAAGGTCAATTTAGATAACTTTAGAGGTTAGGGTATTCTTTAAGCATAAGTGAAATTACCAAAATGGTTAGGAATTCAGAAAGAGTCCTAGTTTTAGATAAAGTGAATGAGTAAGTATATATTAGTGTTTATCTTCCTCATTAGTACATGATGGTTTTGTTGATATACTCACATTTACCTTTTTGGTTTTAGTAAATGTATGGATCTAGCAGGAAACAAAGTAACAGTGGATGTGAAGGAAACTGTGACAGTTTTTTTCAGCAAGAAACTGAATGATATGGGAGCTGCAATGAGAACTCTTGTGTTTATCCTCAACCAACTATATGGAGTCATGATTGCCCACCTAAACCTTGGTGATTTCTATAAGGCATCATATATGCGAGAAACAAATCCCTATGGAACTACGGGTAATAATCATAAACGTAAGTATGTTCAAAAACCTATGTGTCAAAGATGTGGAAAGAAACACCTAGAAAAATGTTTCAACGGGATAGACATATG
This sequence comes from Viscum album, assembly GCA_963277665.1. Classification (NCBI taxonomy): domain Eukaryota; kingdom Viridiplantae; phylum Streptophyta; class Magnoliopsida; order Santalales; family Viscaceae; genus Viscum; species Viscum album. The sequence continues at coordinate 2,053,752,354 of OY728165.1, forward strand.
CTATAGATGTGGAAATTAAGGTCATAAAGCAAGAACCTGCCATGGAAAAAGGAAGCATCCAGTTGACTCGAGGAAAGGGAAAAGAGTTCTTTCTGAGAGATCAATTGAATGTTTTAAATGTGGTGTGCATGTTCATTATGCAAACACATGTCCTATTAATAAGTTTCATGAATAGGATCACCAAGATCGTACAAATAATTTTTTACCAATACCTATTGCCATTCCGATTGAGGATGAAGAAATTGAAAATGATCAATCAAAGGTATAGATTATTTTATAACTTTTGTTTTCCTATTTTGGAATCTTAGGATATGATTCATGATTTTTTTTGTAGGAAAGACGTATTTCAGAATAAGTTGGAAAGGAATGGTTAATGGATCATGAAGAATGTTGAATGAGTAATAAGTCAACATATAAGGGCTTCAAGAGTTATGGTGAAATTCTTAAGAGTATTAAGTCTCTTTTGATGATGGGGTTACATTAGAAGACTTTTTATTGTATGTTTAAACCTGATGTTTGATATATGAAAATTTTATTCAATGAATAGTTATATGTTCTTTTGTGGACATAGTTATAAATAACCATTTGGTTTTATATGATCCTTACTTTTGAGGTAATTATGGGTTACTATATGTTATGATGGAAGTGAAAGGCATGAGATTAAATTGAGGTTAAATTATGTTATGGTTATTTTTGATGATTTTATCTCTTTTTGGGAATGATTTGAGAATTATATAGTTTTGGAAAAAGGAAAACACGCAGACCGTGTGACAACCCGTTGCGTCAGACAAAGCTGCGGGTATCGAACCCACAACCAAAGTGCAATTGGTATTTATCGCCTACCACTGGACTACGTGAAGTCCCTGGTTAGTTTGACTGATTCTTTTTAGTTAGATGATTTTATGAATTAAGAGTAAGTTGATTCTGGGTTATCTATGGAAATTTATTACCCTATCATAGATGATATGTGATTAGGTTAATTACTTTTCAATGCGAGACATTAAGAGTAATTGGTGATGTTTGGAGATAAATGTTACGATTTTACTTGGAAGACTATGTGACTAAATCCTTCAAATATTTGGCTTTCAATCATAGTGTGGTTTACTTTGAAGAATTTTATGGACAAATTTTTTATCGAATGGTCCTCATTGAACTTTGGGTTTTGTTGGACAAATTTTGAAGATTAAGAATAGCTTTTCTTTTTATAAAGGGTTATCCTTTTCTAGATTATCTGATCTTGAACTAACCTTTTTGGTTTTGGTTTTGGTTAAAGTCTAAAGACATTGGAAGTATATAGTTCTCTTTTGTGGATTAGGTGATTCTCTATAAGTTTATTATAGTGCTCTTAATGTGAACAAGTCTTCCTAAATACTTGTCTTTTGGAGAAAATATGAGTTTGTGTAAAGAATCTAATAAAAGTTGAAAGTCAACATGATAAGTGATTATGTTTAAATTCCTCTATAAAAAGTAACTTAAAACAAAAAATGTTGTCTATTAACTTTTCCTACTGGGGAATCGAATACCATTTAACCCATCACAATTTTGTGATTTTCTTGTGGTTAACTTTCTCCTAAACTTGTTTTCTATCAATCTCCATTAGAACATGACCCTATGTTTTCTCCTCCATGTCCATGTTTTCCTACACGGAATCCTAGTATGGGTTAACTTGGGTGACCTCTTTACTTATCTTTCTTTATTTTAAAGTGATTGTTTTACCGACTCTTGTTCCGATGTGGGACTTTCATGCATGTTTCCAAGCTCCATTTTAAAATTGCGAGGACGCAATTTCCAAAAGGGGGGAAGGATGTAACACCCCAGGTAAATAAAGAATATGAAATTTTTATATTAATCCATATTTGTGAATAAAATATTAATATTACTTTAAATGAGATACTATGCTCAATGGCGTACCCAATACACAACAACGAGTTTCTTGGGAATCTTACGTTGCACTCTAATAATAAAATAATATTATTTTAAATGGTAGTTAATGCCTAGCTATTGTGATGGCAGGAATGAATATAACTTAATAAAAAATTATTATATATGTTTGTAAAATATTTTTACTTTTTACAATAAATGTTAAAGGATTAAAAATGCGAATGAATCCAATTTTAAGCGTAAACATTCTAATATTTTTTAAAAGGTCGATTAACCGTCTTTTGATGGAGAACCTCTTTTAAATCCACTTTTGGACAATTTTATATGTTATATTTGACAAAATAAAATTCTTCTTTATAATCGGGACATCAAAATTTACTTTCTGTAATTTTTTGGTATTTTTCCGAAAAAGTTCAATTTTTAATGAATAGTGAAAAATGTTGTATTTTAATTCAAAACCTCTTTTTAATCTGATTCATTTATGTGATTATATTATCTTTTGAATTGTTTTTAAAGTGAAATTAGAATATATTTTTACCATTTAATCCAATAGTGGCCTTTGTAATTAATTTCACTTTGAAATCAGGCTTAAACTAGTGTCAATCTTTTGATACATTTTGTTTCATAAAAACACGCTATTTGTTTTGACAGCGGGAATTAATTATTAAAATAATTAATGAAACTTATATGTTTTGAATTTTGTAAAATAGACATCATTTTTTAATTCGGAATATCAAATATAGCATAGTGTGAATTTTTTCTAATTTTCTGAAAAACTTCAATTTTTGATGAATAGTGAAACCACAAAGTGGTACTTATGAAAACTGATTTTTCCGTTTAAATAAAATTTTGCCATCTTTCTGTTTTGAATTTCAAAAATCCGACATAAATTTTTGTCATTAAGAAGTAAAATGTGGTTCAATGGGATTAAAATAATTTTTCTGTGAATAGTAACTTATTAAGTTTTTAATCGCAATTAGAGGTGATTAGTGTTGTTTAAGGTAAAAATAATGTTTTAATAATATGGAATGACCTAGAAACATGTCTTACTCTCATTGTATGATTCATGTCCGACCAATAAAATCCATGGGTCAACTTGGGGACCCCATGGAGCCACTTCGGTTGGAAAATTATATAAATACATTTTTATTTAATGTTTAAATTAAAATGACACAAAGATGACTTGTTTTACTAAAAAAAAATTAAATGGGGTTATACAAGTCGTATGTTTTACTATAAATAGTCATTAAAAAGCTAAAACTATTTCCTACATCATAGTATTTTTATAATAATTTTTAGACATTAAATAAATTAAATTATTTTTGACATCATGATGATGCAGTGATGACCTCATTATTTAACGAATTAAATAAAATGGAAGGATAATGTAAACTCTAAGACATAAACATGTACAAAACCTATTGTAAGGATGTATTTCTAACCCTTATCACCTTATCCTCAAAACACATCAATGTGGGACCATTAAAATCTAAAACTCATTCTAAAATAAAGTAACATTTCCTTACTTTCCAAGAGTGCCCCTCCCCTCCTCGTATAAAAGCCCCCCACCTCTACCTCCTTACTCACACTTCCAAAGCCTTTGGAATAGCCAACCCATGCCTATTTTGTCTCTAGACATCCCTCTCTAACTCCTTGAAGCCTCACTTCGGGCAGATGTCCTCCCAAGGAAGACTTTTAGCTCAAACCAATGGGAGTTACCCGATTTTAAGGTAATGTCTTCACTTGAGTCCTTTTGTTTTATTTTGATTCTCCAACCCCTTAAACTCTTTTTATTCATTTATTTTGTAACAAATCCAGTATATAAAATATAATAGGATGTTTTTTTAAGATGTATTCTAGCTACACTTACACACACCTACATCTAATGGTTAAAGAACATACTGTTTCCGTGGATGTCGAATTTCTGCCTCACGAAATGATGATTGTTCAACACTCATATATCACCTTCAAAGGAGGCCATTAAGATGTCACTATATTTATATATTATATTTTATATTTTTATGTTTCACTTAAGATTCTGTATTTTTCATTTATTTCATATCCTTTATGGTTACCATTATGAGTAAATGTGATATCTTCATTTTAGGAAGTGCGGACTACCACCCCCTCAAAGTGATTTGATTCATTAATTCCCTATGTATGACGTATAATGGATGTAATTAATGGTATTATATATGATATTATACTGGAATTATAATATACCTTTATATAATTATGATTCCATTCTACAAAATATGAAATAGAAATGAAAGTAGCGTTCATGCGTATATACCGCTTACTATCTCCATGAATAGTGCATTTAATTTCTTACCTCTAAATGATTATGTAATATTATAAATGCATGTATATAATGGATATATATGGCATATATGATATATAAATCATGATTATAACTCTTGATATAATGGATACATGAACAACTTGTAATTATAAAGCCCATATTTTCAGTCAAGTACCAATGATCGTTTAAACGACTATTATTAACTAAAATAATTACATAGTGTTCATGACATGGTATTAAGTGATATAAAAGGAATAAAGAACATGAATAAGGTTCTTAAGGAAGTATAAATTAACTCAGGTTTATTATTCAGGAGAATAAAGAACGATCGAGTCAACTCGGACCCGAGGTAAGGGATCCTACTACTCTCTTTCTTCTTAAGTACACTCTTTTATGTTATTCCTTTTAAGCTCATATTTCTTGTGATTAGGATGTTCTTTTATAATACTCTTACTGTGATTTTAATGTTCATATGATGAGAGACCATATTCTCTCTCATCAATCCATTTTGGAAGTTTTGAGTTGTGCTATTAGGCTGCCGAATTTTCGTAAGAGATCTAAACTCTCTCTTTCTTTTTAAGTACTCTCCTTTATGTCACTTCTCTTAAGCTCCTCTTTGTTATGTTGGGGGATGTTCTTTTATATTCCTCTTGCTGTAAAATTTATGTTAATATGATGAGATACCCTATTTTATCTCATCAATCCATTTTTGTATGTTTTATGTGGTGACGTTAGGCAGCCGAATTTTCGTAAGGGGTTTTTCATCTCCCTTTTATTCCTGTGAGATTTATGCTACATTTGCCACAATTTCCATTGAGTGGTGTATGCACTGCCCATTATTTTACTCATTGTGTAATATACATTCATTTATGAGTATTTACATCAATTTTGTATTTTCCTTCTTTCACAGGGTGTATGTTTCAAAAGATACCCATGTCGGTAAGGGATCCTTTCACCCACCACTTTTTTAAAAGAATTCTTTTGTTATGTATTTTAATTCATATAATATTATGTTGGGATATGTTCTTCTATATCCTTATTGATATAAATTTTATGTCCAAGTGATTTGATACCCTTTTTATCTGTCATCAATTCATTTTATGAATTTCGTAGTGACGCCGTTAGGCTGTCAAATTTTTGCAAGGGAACTTCTTAACCCAATTTTGATTCTTTGGGATAAGCTTGTACTCCTTGAATATGTCGTTCTATGAATATGTGTGAGTATCCTATAATTGTTTTACACTTAATATCCACTTATATTCGGTGTATTATATTGTCACACATAATTATGTAATTGATTTATACTTAATCCAAGGATACTGTCTTTGTAAGGGACTTCGTCTCAATCTCTATTCATTGAGGCATATATTGTTTTATACACAACATTATTTTATACGGTGTATAAACCACTTTGACTTTTACGTTTATCCAAAAAGAATCTTTTTTTATATGAATCTTTTTACTAAACGACAAAGGGAATGTTTTTTGTCGTACGTATGAGGCAACAACGACTTCTCCGCCGCCGTGACCATTATGTGAGTTTCGGCTTCCTCTACAAGCCATACCTTTTTTTAAAGAAAAATAAATACAATGTTTTACTTTTATTTTATTTTGGAATTGAAAGAGGTTTTCATAATGTTTTTATATCAATGCGTTGTATTGATATCTTGTGATTGAAATTTGGAAGTGTTATGTTTCCTTTATGCATGTTTTATGTGATACGATAATGTTATGGTTATTGGGCAATATTATGAAGACGGGTGGTTCTGTGAAAAACTAAGGGCGGGTTAGCCCGATATAGATCTCCAATGCATTGGGTAACATGAAGGAGTGAAACGTTAAGGTTTCTCTGAAGAGATTTAGGGAATATACTATGGTGGGTATTCCAAACGTAACCAAGAGGGTTACTCCCTACGTAAGAATGTTATGAATGCCTCAAGTTACCTTTTATGTCTTATGATTTCTATGATTTATTCATGATTTGATGAGGTTTGTTAAAGTGCCTATGTTTTATGGGTAAAGTATGATTTAATTATTATGTATATATGAACTCATGTTTCCTTTATATATTTTTTATAACCCTTACTGAGCTTTTTATGATCATCCAATGTTTTTTGAAATTTATTTTTACAGTTCAAGGGAAAGGTACATGATATGATGATAGTGTCAAGGAAGTTTCAAGAAAGAATCCATGCTTTATTTTTAAATATGTTTCCGTTGATGGGAAAAAATGAATACTATCTTTTATATAACCACTTTATTTAAATGTGGAATGTAATGCATGTTTTATGATCTAATTCTCTAAAACTCTAAACCTGAAAAGATCCTCAATGTGTAATCTTGTAATAACTCAAGATTAAGTAAGGTTTAAGGCTGGGGCCTTTTATCCACAATATTTTACTGTCTTGAAAAACTGAGAAACATAATCTTCTAACATTTTGAATGATCTAAAATATTTCTTATAAGGGTCTTCCACTTTAGTTATCCAAATTCGAAACATTTCTTCCTATCCTAGGGAAACAAAACCAAATAATGTGTGATCTCATATTCATTATAATGTTAAGAAAAGTAGATATATAAGAATAAGATGAACATAGTGGTATGTGAACACTAGTATAGAATTATAAGTTCATAAAATGCATATCAATGATCATAAACATGAATCATGAAATAAAGATTGGAAGTTCATGGGATATAAATCATAAGGAAATAAAGTAGCATAATTCATACCAACATAATATAGGTATAATATATGAAATTATAGTAGATACGTAAACATAAGAATAAATTTTCATTGTATTCAAGGCTCACTAGTGAGGTTATATTAGTAGAATGGGTTCACCCTCCACCAAACATCATATTAGTCATGGTTCACTCCTAATCCCATCATAATAGTACGGTTTCACCCCCTAAACAATTTTTATAGTCAAGGTTCTCTCCCAATACCATCTTAATTATATGGTTTCATCACCCAAACCATTTTAATAGTTAAATTTCACTCTCAATACTATCTGAGTAGTACAGTTTTAGTCCATAAAAAATCATATCAGTCAATTTTCACACCAAATACAAAATTAGTTGTATGTGTTCAATCTCCAAACCATATTAGTTGTCAAGGTTTCCTCCCAAGATCATCTTAGAAGACAAATTCCTTTACTAAACAATGTTTACAAAAAATACCATCAATGTATATCTCTTGAGATATAAATATTTAACCAACGCATTAGAGAGAGATATAGGATCTAACCATCACATAATCAATTAATACATATGTTTTCCATAAGCTAATAAAACATTCACCTTATCCAGAAGGACAAAAAAAGATGGGTTTCAGAAGCATTATATCATAGACATTAAAATGAAATGGGTATGAAAGAACATTTAATCCTAACACAACCTATCTAAAAGATAGAGGTTTCCTAACCATTTCATGAGAGAATAATATGTGAAAGGATATGGGTTTGACATGTATTTTATCATAGTATAATCCATGGAAGAGAAACAGGATTCATAAACAACTTGTCAATTTAAACAATAAACATTTAAAATAAATAAGAATGGTATACTTGGATAATAACCAAAGAAAATATATCAAATGATGACATATTATATGGACAATTATTTGGAAAGAAAACATGGATAATTTCTTAAATGAAAAATAACCTTTCTTTAAAAATATTTTATTTTAGAAATAAAATATGTTCAAAATAATTTTCATTAGAACCCAGTCTGATAAATAATGAAGTAAGATTTCAAAATCATTTAAAAAGTTTCTTGAGTAAAATATCCTTTCTTATTAGAAAAAAAATCTTTTAAATATATTAAAAAGTTTGGATAAAAAAATTATTGAAAATCACTTTTTAACATATGACAGTATCCTAAAAATACTATTAAAATCATTTCCATGAATATATCATTGAAAAATAATTAATAGATATTGAAAATATTTTAAAAAACATTATATAACATAAAACACAATTAAAATAATTTACCTTGAAATTGAATTTAAAATATTGTTAAAAACATTTTTAAAAACATTTTTAGGAAACATGGTTTTTTCATTAAATCAACTTCTAACCGAAAAGTGAAATAATGTTTTACTTTCTTAAAAATGTATTCTTAAAGATGATAAGTACAAAAGAGTTTAAAATGGTATTATAACATTATGATATAATTAATAAAAATATAATAAAAATAAAATGAGAATTATTCAGTTATGGATAATAATATTTCATCTAATAGATCTATAATCATAAAAAATCATGACAAACGATGTTATAATAGAAAAAAATCCTACCACCTATGAAACATTGAATCTTGATCCACATGAAATAATAAAATTAAAAGAATCTAAAAATATAATATAAGAAGTTATATTATTGATATAAAATCTAAAATTGCAATATATAAACTATTTATAATAATATAGGTATATAAAATAAGATATGTCTCAAAGAAGGAAAAATAAGACAAAATTACCTTATGAATTAGGAAAAAAATTATTGTAAACCCCATGAAAAAGATGTAATAAAATGTATATGTAAATACCCATAAATTTTTGGACAATTAATATATAATAAATTAATAGTCATTATATACACCACACAAAATAGACAAGTGGTGAATAAGGCATAAGTCTCAAAAAAATAGATGTGAGACTAGAAATCTCAATATTAATTTAGTAAATTTTGAATCATTATATTCATGAAAGAATAACATAAATTGAGATATTAAATATAATTAAATTAATTTAATTCATTATATAAAATTTATTTTGTAATTATTTACATCACACAAAAAAGTAAAAGTGTTGAATATAGAATATATTGCAATGAAATAGAAATGAAACGATAAAGCCCTTACATAATGTCTTTACATTCATCGTACACATTAAAACCTCCTTTATAATACATATATTTTTATTTTAAATAGAACAAAAGACCATATTATTATATATAAAACAATATTATATTTTTTATGACTTTATATTACCCATATATTAATAATTCCATGTAAAAGGTATACTTCGGGTAATATCCATGTTGTTTTGTTATATATGTTCTAACATGTTAATTCTAATGCATTTTTATATGATCATGATTTACATATATCTATAATTTAAAACATGATATAAATATAATATATATTCTTTATATATATTTATATAAATCAATAAATGATATAAATATAAAATGAGATTCACCATTTATTGAGATGGTAGGTCGTAAGTACGCATGAACGTTGCTTCCATTTTCATCACATGTTTTTAATGAATATAAAAAATTATATATATATATATATTATCTTTTCAATATAACACAAATTTAATTTATATAACATATTTTTATTAGACTCATCTTTATTACATTCCATGTAACATGTGAACGAATCACTTCACTTTGAGGATGTGGTATCCCACACATCCACAAATAATGTTATCATATTCCCAATGAAAAGGAAATCATGAAGGTACATGTTATATAATAATAAAATATGAATAAAGAAATAATAAATATCGTATATATAATAATAATAATATAAAAATAGTATTTCTTTCATTATTACCATCAGATGTGGTAATGGATGAATAAATGACATCAGTGTGCAATAAGCCTTTGCCCAGTTGGTGAGGACTCTGTAAGTGCATCCAAGAGACCTGGGATCAAATCATGGTGGAGGTATAATTTCTGGTACTGTAGAAATATTGTAGTATTATTATAAAAGACACTGTATTTGGTACTATAGCAGCACAATAGCGTTTCATGTAGATGGTACTATTCAAAACTGTAGCAGTCAGGAATATTCTTTTATTTGGGCCTGGGTGCCACTGATTTGGTTCCCAAGTCCTTTAATGCCTTAGGGCCACACAGGAATTTGGGTCAGTAAAGCCTTCATTCCACCTTATGGCCATTGGGCCACCTTTTGGCCTTCGGGACACCTTAAGTGAAAATGAAAACAAGACAACATACAAAGATCATTCTCTTAAAGGATGATGGACAAGGAGTGTTCAACATAGGAGAAGCTATACAGATTGCAATAATGAGAGGGTATGGAAACATCAATTGGGACAAGACTGTGCATGCATGATAAATCGTAGCAGAACATCCATGTGACGGTGGAGAGCTGATTTCACGGTGAAGATGCTGGGGAGGAGCAGTTCCATATAGTTTGTCTAGGTTGTATTTAATGTTTGAAACATATAGGTAATGAATTCCTCTATGTCCTACGGTCCGTGAAATACATATGCCTTTGGGCCTTGTAAGGGTTCCAACTCACCCCTTGAATGGTGGATTATCAAAATCAATAAAAATGAAATCCTTTGATCCATTGGATGAAATGAAATCAGTGTTCAGGGAGGTGGTCAACTTTACAAATGAATAGTGATTGTGTAACACATTTGATAGAAGTGAGTATGAGTTTAGGTCATAAAAATAAAATAAAACATCTCAGTATATTTAAAATATTGAGGTTATTATATAATCATGGAATAAGAATAATTGTGGTGGTGAAGAATGAAATAAAACAAAACTTCTTATTGAATGACGTTACCTCTTATTTAAGAAACTCCTTTTGATTATTATAAATTCCTTGTTTTGATTTAAAAAAATTTAGGCCTCTAATATGAAGTATGGTAACTTGGTTTATTTTTTGGGCAGGATTTGGATCATCCAAATAGAATTATATGTTTCATGAAGTTATGGGTTTGAGTGACATTTTATATTGGAATAGGAGTAGAATTCTTGTAAATACAAAAGGGAAAAATCTATTGAGAGGTCTCTCTTAAATCAAGTGTAATAAAAATGTTCTATTTTCATATAAAATGTAGGATATAGTCGAAATATATCCTTAAAATTTATTTTGGTCTTGTTTCCATCTTATGTGGTCCCTTAAGTAAATTTTTGGCAACTAAGTAAATTCGTTTTTACATTAATCACTATAATTAATTTTAATTACATCCAAAATTATTTTTATTTATAGACGGGACAAGACAATGAGGATTTAATGTGAAAATGTACTAAATATTGAAATTTTTATATATCCCAGTTCAATTTTAAGTTGATTAAAATGACCTAAATTATATTAATAAATTTAGATATATTTTGAATATAATTTTTAATAAATTTAAATAAAAATATAACTATAAAAATAAATTAAATGAAAATGAATTTGTCAATAATAATTTAGGGTTTTCCAATATTTATAAAAATGAATCATCTAATAAAAAAATTAAAAATATCAACAAAACACAAATTTTTATATTTTTATTTAAAAATTTATGGTTATTTTATCAAATATAAATTATTAAAATGCCATGAAATAAATTTACACTATATGATCATTTAAAAGAGGAAAATTTACCTTTTAGAAAAATAAATATATATTATTATAGGTAAATGTTAGTTTATTTTTATCACATGTCATGAAAACTACCATTGTGAAAGTTAAATAGTTAAATAAATATAATATATATATAATTATTTATTAAAATTGGTTTAATTAATTAATTGAGAAAAAATGTGCTTGATTGCATAAATATGGTTTTGAAGATAAATATTTTCTATATTTTAAAAATGGATTCATTTTAATAACAAGTTAATTGGTCACTAAATAATTCTTCTCATATACATGTGTAAAATATATTTTCATAGTTTTATTAATCTTATTCCTAACCACCATTCCATCTTCTAGCTGACAACTATAATAATTTTTAGAAAATATAATTAATAGTATAAGGACTTAGCCTTACTACATTACATAGTCTTGGATTTTAGAAAAGAACATACATTATTACACTATGTGTGTCTTTTTGGGTTTAGAGTTTTAAAGAATTATGATATCTTGCATTCATAACATACCACATTCAGAAAAAGAAAATACTACTAAATAATTATCCATTTTTTCAAAATACAAAACATTAAAACTTAAGACATGATTTCTTCTTCAACACTCTATATCAAAACATTATGGATCCCTTATTTTTCTTACCCATCCATACATAATATGAAAAATATTTTTAATACTGGGGATGAGTATAAAACTGAGTAAGGGATATAAGGAATGATATCGTTAGTCACGTGATAACAAAAAAACAATAAAACAGATCAACATAAAAACTTATATTCATAGAGCACATCATGTAGTTTCTATAGGAAATTTTTACCATATCACACATACAATCACCCTTACACATGGAATAACCATTTGGTCAAATTCCACCTTTAGAGATCCCAATGCATTAGAGAGCTATAATGGGGATAACTCCTCATATCCTGAGCTATAATGGGCTAAACCCAATATATATTGAGATATAATGGGATTAACCAAACCTAAATACTATATAAAGAACATATCATGGTAATGAAGTATCATGAAATCTAGATAAACAACTCATTTCATATATATATAAATAATATAATCCCTTTTAAATTTATTAATGTGAATTTTAAACATATTTTAAAAGGAAAGACCGTTAAAAATATAATCATAGGGAGAATTAATATAATTGAATGGAAATATGTATAAAAATTAAATAAAAATAATAAAAAAAAATAAAAAACTAATCACTCCGATAATTTTAATTTCATATAGTGGATAAAGTAGAAAGTCCACCCAATGAAAGGAAATTGGGTCATGAATTCCCTTATATTGGGTTCTTCTTACATCAAATGTATTTAATCCTACTGAATAACGGTTAAAAGTGTGTTATTAATATATTAATAAAACATATTAATGATTTGTAACACCATATAAGATCATTTTACAACATTATTCGACACATTTATTAGTAATATTTTGTTACAGACATAGTTTCGTGTATGTTCCTTACATAGTTTCCATGATCGGTTCATGGTAGATATTCTTGTCGACTGGAAGTGAAACTCTAGAATTTTCAACAGACTGTTATTTATGTATTTCCATAACCATAAATTATACCATTTATCATTATGAATTCTTACATTACAATGACTTATATGTTAAAAAATTATTTATATTTGTTTTGGTCATTTAATATATTCTTCGATCATAAAGATCTCATTTTGTATTATAAATTAATAACATGTGTACAAAAATATTCTAAAACCTTATATAAGATATAATAAAAAATTATAATCTGATTCAAACATAAAAAACGTTTCATGACATGTCTTCATGGTAGTAAAATAAATTGAAATTACATCATCCACGATGTTGGTAAATTGAAAAATCAGAGTTGGTGTTTTAATTTCATGAATAAGTGGGAGAGGAGAAGAAGTATTATGTTGAATCATCCATAAACATGAATAAATACATAATATAGAAGATACTGTATAATTTATTCTTATTGTATAATGGGATATAATAAATTAATAAAAAAATAAGGGAACTCAAAATAAAATAAAAGTTGAGAAATCCTATATGAAAATTTGGCAGCCTAACGGCTATGCAACATCGTTTTAGAAAAAATTAATCAGAGAGGGGAAAGGGTTGAACCATCCATAAATGAATTATAATATAATATAGATATATAAAAAAATGGAAATAATAACATTTTATGGACACTTAAAAGTTATACCACATAAAACATAACGTGAATGGAAAAAGAAAGAAGATAAGATTTATCTTACCTTGAAGAGTAACTCCTATGATTTGAAGGTTATTACCTTGGGGGCTTGTGGAAAACATGGAAAAACTACTAGGGATGTAATAAAACCGTATATTCATTTAGTTAGAATTTGGAATTAACATAATTAAGGAACTAGATGATATTTATAGACAAGTGGGAAATATTTTATTAATTTCCAAGGGACTCCTCATTTGTTGTATTTTAAAAACCATGGGATATCTCACAGTATTTGAAAACCATTGGCTTTCCCATGGTATTAGACCTTGGTATTAGCCACATGGGACACCTCATATCTTATTTTAATTTACAAAAGTATACCAACATTATTACATCATTAATGCTGTCATCAAACACACCAAAACACAAAACTATATTTTTACTATTCACCTAAAATTCAACTGTATTAGAAAAATACCCAAAAATTAAACAAACCATTTATCGATGTGTAAAATTCAAAAATGAATTAAATTTTTTGAAAATAATTTTCTGAATATTATTAATTTAATATTTAATTAAAATCATAATTTATTCGAAAATAAAAAATTTAAATCTATAAATCATTTTTAACACCTTGAAAAATTAATAAACATCTCATTATATTATAACCTTAAGAAAATAAAATAATAATATAATTTACTATTAATTATTGTCATATTACTATTCATATTAATATTAATAAGTACAGGTTATTATTCACTATAAAAATCAAGTTGGTTCCATTAGAGTCCAAAATAATATACTGATCACAATTATAGATGACCATTTTTTGAAATTCAAAACATAGAAGCCTCAAAATTATGTTTAAAGGATAGTTGTAAAATCTAATTAAAACAATTTTTCATTCATTTAAATTTATTATTTTAAAACATGGGGTGTTACATTATCCCCACCATTTGGAAATTGTGTCCTCGCAATTTTATTTACTTATTATACAAGTGAGCATACCTTTACCTCATAGCAATTCTTGATTCCTAGGTTGCTTCGTCAACCATGTTGTTTCTCCACTAAAACATTACTAGGTGGATTTCTGTAATCTACAATTCATATTGCCTTTGATCAAAAAATGGAACTATTTTGTCTTTATAATAAAATTTATCTTCCAAAAAAACTACATCTGGGCTCGAGACATGAGATGAATCTGGCACATACTTTCTCAATATCAAAACATGAAAGACACTGTTTACCATAGATAATATCATAGCTAAAGCTACTCAGTAGGTGATTGTGCCAACCATTTTCAGGATTTCATAAGGTCTAATGTACTATAGAATTATCTTTCCTTTATAATCAAAAAGCATAAAACTTTTCAATGGTGAGATTCTAGGAAAATAGGATCACATACCTTAAAAGACATGTCTTTCCTCATATTGTCTACATAAGTTTTCTACCTGATCTATGTTATCCACATGTGTTGTTGGATCATCTTCACTCTATCAGCCACTTCCTTTGCTAATTAGGGTCCATTCAACTTCATTTCCCCTACTACACCAAAAAACCTGGTGTTAGACACCAATTCCCATAAAATTCCTCAAAATGTTCTATTTGTATACTGGAGTGAAATTGTTATTATAAGAAAACTCAAAAAAAGAAATTTGATTATCCCAATTTCGCTGGTAGTCCATCAAAAATGATCAAAGAATATCCACAAAAGTATTAATCATTAATTATGACTACCTATAGGATTGAAAAAGAAAATCTATTCTAAAATTTTATTTTTTTTAAAACAACTTCTGAAGGAACTTCAAATGATTAAAGTGAATCTGGGATCCCAATAATATAAAATGGAATGAGGAACTCCATGAACCTAACAATATATTTGAGGTAAATTTGATAAATCTAATCCAACTACATTCTAACTCAAATTGAAATAAAATGTGATGATTTGGGCATCCGATCAAGGATATCCTAAATTCCATTGTAACCTCAAGAAGTCTTAGGTATTACAACCATGAAGTCCAGGGATATATTATCCAATTTCCACTATAGAAATAGAAAAGGATCAATCATTAACTTCGGTAAATTCGACTATGCTTTATGCTATTTTCATGAAAAACATATAACAGTAAATTCTACAGTATCCCTTTTCATTGCATCCCACAATTAATACTACAAAAGGTCTCTGTACATATGATTACTTTCATTTGAACTGAAATTAGAGATCTATGATCTTCAAAAAACAAATATTTATTTAACTGGGAAACACAAGGCACACATATCCTTTTTTAAATAGTAAAACACAATCTTTATCAAGGTTAAATTCTTACAACATACTAATTTTAACTAATTCTCCCTTTTTCTGTAGCTCGCGATCTTTATTATCCACATTCTTATTTCTGTCTGATAAAGATGACTGCACAAAAACCTAAAACAAAATAGATGTTTTTCCTACACCAATAACTTCTAATACAAATTCATCATATCATTAATCAATGGATCATGTTCCAAATGTAACAGGGTTAATGATGCATCATGTTTTCCACTCAAGGCATCTACCAAATTATTTTCTTTTCTTATAGGGTAATTCATTTTGCAATCATATTCCTTTATCATTGACATCCATCTTCCCTACCTCATTTTTAATTCATTATGAGTGAATATATACTTTATACTTTTATGGCCATTATATATTTGACATTTAGATCTATATAAATGGTTCACACAAATTTTAAAAGAAAAAACCACCTCTACCAATTCCAAATCATGTATGGGAAAATTTAACTAAGGAGGTTTTATTTGTCCTGAAAAATAAGCAATTTCATGATCATTATGTATTATAACACAACCTTGTCCCTTCAATGTAGTGTAATTCTAGAAGACAAACTCGCCATTTCAATAAGGTAATTCCAAAACAGAATCATTCACTAATCTCTTCGTTAGTTCTAAAAAACATCACATTCTTCTATCTAAAAAAATTTGATGCCATTTCATGTTAACTTATTTAGCGGGATATAAAACTATGAAATGATTTTAACAAAATTTCAGTAATAACTTTTTAATCCAAAAACCAACAAAAAAAAAATTTAACATTATTAGGCCTTTTCAATTTATCAGCCATTTTTTTGCAGGATAAATTGTTACTCAATACTTATTTAAAATGTTCCCAAGAAAAGAAATATGTTGTGACTGGAAATCAAACTTTTTAAATTTTACATACAATTTCTTCTCTTTAAAGGTTTGAAAAACAACCCTTAGAAGTTTTCCAGTCTCCTCCTTACTTATTGTATATACCATAATGTCTTAAATATACACAACCACAAACTTTTATAATAACTTATGATATATTCTATTCAAAACATCCATGAATAAATTAGGAGAATTTTTTATCCCAAAAAGAAACAACTAAAAATTCATAATGAAGTTATCTAGAATGGAATGCAGTCATATGGATGTCATCATCATTTACTTTCATCTGATGGTACCTCGAACTCAGGTTAACCATCAAAAAAAATTTCTCCCAATAGATGACCAATACAATCATTGATATGAGGCAATGGATACTTTTTATAATTGTAATGTTATTCAAGGATAAATAATCAATTAAAAGTCTCATTGAACCATATTTCTTCATAACAAACAAGTTAAAAGAACCCCATGATGATGTTCTAGGTCAGACGAATCCTTTATCCAGTAATTCCTGCAACTGATTTTTTTAATTACAAAAGTTCCATTAGGTCCACTCGATAAGGGGGTTTATAAACTGGATAGCATTAGGAACTAATTCAACAGTAACCCCGACTATTTTATTAGGAATACCACTAGGAAAATCATCATAAAAACATGCAGGTATGAATTTACATCTGGTACATCATTAATCTAGATAGTTATATTTTCATCAAAAATACGAGCAAGGTAAAATTCATTTCCATCCATTATTAGTTTTCTAGCTTCCTGATATGTTATGAATGTTATGGGTTCATTCTTGTGCACAAACTAAAATTATTTCTAAAAAAATTTATTTTTCTCTGTAATCTATCATAGCATGATAAAAATATAGCATGTCCAAACCTAGGAAAACATCAAAGTGTACAACTGTCCAAACCACAATGTTTTAAGGTAAAATATTTCATTTTTCAAGGATAGGTAAATTGTTATAATTTCTTTTTCCAAAAAACCAAATCCAGTTATTTTTTCCATGAGATCTAGTTTCATTTCATGAGGTTGAATTCTTAATTTCTTTGAAAGTTTCTCAGACTTGAAGGATTGTGTAGACCCTGAATAAAACAACATATTTTTTAAATCCATAGAAACAAGAAATGTACTTGATACCACCTCATTTCAAAGATCAACAATTACTTAAGTGGTTTCAAATATATTCCCACACCCTCCTACTTCAAATCATGTTGATTTATTACTTGAGAGACAGGCTTCAGACAAAAATTAGCAATATTACCCAATTCCTTACAGTTAAAAATCTCACCATTGACTACAAATTAATTTTTTGATCATTTTACTTACACTCATGATACATGTTTCCAAACCTTCCACATTGTTAGAATTTCCCTAAATTTACAACACATTCCCCAGGATGCCTTTTACCACACTTTTCACAAAAAGGGAAATTGATTTTCCTACCTCCACATTTCATTGAAGAATTATTACCCAAATATTACCCACTTGAACTCTTATTATTCTTGTCATCACGAGGAACATACGTGTTATCTAACACTATATACACCTTTTCAACATAATGAAAAAGTTTCTCATTGCTATTAAACACTCATGAAGACAAATCTATTCTCAAAAATAGTTTCAAACCATAGTAAAATCGATTAATTTTACTATCAAAATGTCACGTAACATCCAATATTTACATGGACAGTCTTGTAAAATTGGATTCATATTCTGTCATAGAATAATAATAATTTTGCATCTGTTCTAAGAATTTCTTCTCCATCCTGAGTCAAACAGTTTTGGGAAAATATTTTTCCATAAATATACCCTTAAAATCATACCATTCCATATGGTCAGGGTCATATCTTTCTCTCGTATTCTTAACCAGATAACCCTATTGAGCAGCTTCACCTTACAAAAGATAAATGGATAGTATTATATTTTTACGTTTGAAACATCCCCTGACATCAAAAATATATTCTATAGCATTGATCAATCCTTAGGATATTACTGAATCTGTGGTTCCACTGAATTCTAGAGGATCTTGCCTCATAAAATGCTCCACAAAAGAAATTTTTCATTAGGGTATATAATGTTCATCTCTAGCATGGATACCACCCCCATTTACTGTTTTATTAAAATGAACCATTTCTATCACAAACTACACAATTTCTATTCCCACCAATCTGGGAGGTAGATTTGTAGAGACATCAGCCTCTTGGTGCTTTCTAACTTTAGCTTCCATGTTTCTTCTATGAAAAACCATTCTAAACAGACATAACATAGATGAAGAAACATGGTAATCCCTAAATTCTATAACATTTCAAATTTTCAAAGAGTATAAATAATTTATGGTATTATTTTAACATCATCATAACCTATCATGTTATTCAAACCATCCTATGATTCCAAATATAAAAACACTATATTATTAAATTACACAATCATGAATTTTATACAAGAATATTCATTATTAAATAGTGATGATATTTTGGGATTAGAATTTTAAGGAATTAATATATCTTACATACATGTCATATGATATTCTGAAAAATAGGATTATACTAAAAATAGTATCCATTTTTATTGAAATATAAAACATTAAAACATAAAACATTAGTTCATTGAAAACACTTCATATAAAACATCACAACTACCGTCTTTCTCTTACCCTTACATACATCCTATTATAAATATTTTTAAACTGTGGTATGAGTATAAATCTCAGTAATGGAGATAAATAATGAAATTGTTAGTCAAGTGGTTACATAAAAACAGATAAAACTCATAATAATAAAAACCCATATGAATAGAAACGTGATTTTTTTCCTTGGGAAATATTTACCATTTCACTCTTATAATCACCTTTACCCATGGAATAACCATTTGGTAAAATTCCACATTTGGAATACCCAATGCATTAGAGAGCTATAATTGGGCTCACACATCATATCTTGAGCTATAATGGGCTCAAACAAACATAAATAATGTCAATGGAACATATCATGGTAATTATATATCTTGAAGCTAGGATAAACCACTCATTCCACATATACATATATATCACATTGAAATTTATTAAAGATTTTTTTAATATGATTATAAAAGGAAAGGCCCATAAAAAAAATAATCGGATAGAGAATTAAAAAAAATTAATGGAAATATGTATCAACTGTAAATACACATAATAAATATTAATATAAACAAAAAATCATCACACACATAATCTTAATACCACATAATGGATAAAGTAGATTTTAACTAAAACAATGGAAACTGGGTTAAGAATACCCTTACCTCCGGTTCTTTTTACTTAAAAAGAAGTCAAGCATCCAGTATAATTGTTAAAATAGTTTTAATAATACATTAATGAAACATATTCATGTTTATAATACCTTATATTATCATTTTAAAACATCGTTCATCACATTTATTCATAATATTTTTTTTCATTACATTGTTTCGGGTGTGTTCTTTATATGGATTCCATGATCGATTTAGGATGGATATTCTTGTCGATTGGAAGAGAAGTTCCAGAATGTGGAATGGAATGGTATTTAAATTTTCCCCAAACCATACATTATACAATTTATCATTTTTAATTCTTACAAGTGGAAGATTCATAAGTTAAAATATTATTGATATTTGTTTAGGTCATTTTTTTCGATTCTTCGATCATAAAGAACCCATTTTGTTTTATAAATTAATAAAATGAGTAAAAAATCCAGAACCTATTATAAGATATAATACATAAATTATTTTATTTTTAGACCATAAAAATGGTTTAATGGCCAGAATTGATGGATTTATAAGAAATCGAAATCACATGGACCAAAATGTCAGAAAATTGACACATCATAGATGGTGTTTTAATTTCTTGAATGAGTGGGAGAGGAGAATAATTATAATAATTAATATTCCATAAACATTATGAAATAGAGAATAAATAATTTAAAGAATATTCATTCCTCATAGATATGGTGAGATGAGTAATGAATAATAAAATGGTATAACTCAAAATAAAAGAAATGTTGAGAAATCTCTTAAGAAAATTTGGCAGAATAACGGCTATGCAACACGGTTTTAGAAATCATTAAAAAAATAGAGGCTAGGGATAATACATTCATAAATTTATCATAAAAAATTATAGAGATATAATAAATATAAAATAAGAACGTGGTTTGGAAACTTGAATGTTATACCACATAATTGATAACATGAATGGAAAAAAGAATGAAGTGGAGAATTCTCTTACCCTGTATAGTAACTCCTATGACTAGAAGGTTGGGACCATGTGGGCTTAAGGACACCTTTGGGGACACTAATAGGGAGGAAATAAGACCATATCATATTTTAGGTGTAATTTTTAAAGAATGTAAGGAAGTAATGGGTTGGTATGTAGAGAAAATGTGAGGGAATATTTTATTAATTTCCAAGGTAACCTCATTAGTGGTATTTGAAAAACCATGGGTTTTCCCATGGTATTTTTCCATGGTATTCTCCACATGGGAAAACTCATATATTATTTTACATTACACAAGTCATTGATAATGATTACATCGTAATTATATCAGTAATGATGTCATTAAACAAAACAAAACTTAAATCTTTATATTTACTATTCCTGGAAAATTCAGTTATTTCAGAAAAATCTCAAAAAAACAACCTAAACATTTTTTGTTGCGTAGAATAATAAAATGAATTCCATTTTTTTGGAAATAATTTTCTAAATATATTTAATTTAATTTTTAAATAAATTCATAATTTATTCAAAAATAACAATTTTAAATCTATAACACATTTTTTTACACTTTGAAAAATTATTCAACATCTCATTATGCTATAACTGTAATAAAATAAAATATTATTAAAATTTACTATTCATTAGTGTCGTATGAATATTCAAAAGGGTGGGTTAATATTCACCAAAAAAATCATGTTGGTTCCATTAGAATTTAAATAACTTTCAAATGAAAATTGAAGATTATCATTTTTTGAAATTCAAAACATTGAAGTTGCAAATTTATGTTTAAAGGCAGGTCATAAATATATAATTAAAACAAAGTTTCTTTCATTTGAATTTATCTTTTAAAACCCAGTGGTGTTAAGAATGGATCAATTTTGTTTGGTAAAATTAGGTCTAACATGTAATGAAAGGAATTGAACGTACTTAGAAATATGTGTAAAAATTTCCAAACATAGTGTTGTGTATACCGAAACCTAATCATTGTGTTATGTAAAGAATAATATTTACATGGTAATTATTATAAATAATATTTACCTTGGTGTATCATGAAATGTATGAAATCAAATGATTTAAATTTATCTGAGAAAAATTAATTCATTGAAACATGGGGCTTTATATTATACCACCCTTAACATTAATTTATCACTCAAATGTTTTTTATGTTATGAAAGGATAAATAATTTCAATCTCTTTTCATTGAAATACAGATTATAAAAATTAATACTAAAAAATAATTTAAAAAAGAATGTTGGAAATATATTGGTTAACCAATGTATCTCATTATTAGGCATTCACATATGAGAACATAGGTGGAATATGAAAATATGGAAATGGAAGAGGAATATAACTATGATGTTATAATGGAGATTGATAGAGATCATAGTTAAGAGAATGTTAACAAACACAAATCCATAAAGCAATTAGGCTTGAAAAGGTTCATTAATAACATCATAAATGATTACATTAGGAAAATATTATACTTTATGATAATTTCTTTATTGGTGAAGTATATTTCACAACAATAAATACTTACTTGGTTTCATTCCATTTCATATCAACAAAATCACCTTTTTTCTTCCTTAACAAATTTACACTTCATTTCATACTCCTGGAGCTGATTCTGATTTTTTCATTTCTCGAGATCTTAAATATCAAGATATCCATAAAAGGAATAATAATTAATTCTATCAATCTTTAGTTATCAACACAGAAAAAGTTTATCCGGGTGATATCAAATATTCATAAATTCTCAAATGGTGATATAATACATTAATCTCAAAAATGTCATCCAATGTTTAACTTAAATCATTCCCTAAGTGGTTAACCTTCTAACCGCTCCACAATATGATAATAAATAACTTTATATAAAAGGCCTCTAAATTTCTCAAAATCAGTATAACATTAATCACCCATACATCATAAAGAAACTCTTGGTTGTAACATACCAAACATGTGAATAGATTTATCATTTATTCTCTTAAAAAATTATAATAACATAAATTACCAAAAGTCATTATCGAAAACATTCATGCTTTCTAATTCCAAAATTTGTTGGATATACTATTTAAATTTAAAAATTTTTGTAAAAAAAATCATGATTACACAGATCTATTTTTAAAAAAATCAATAATAAATTCCATGGTAATTAGTACTATCCAATTTAATTTATACATACCAATCATTTCTTTATCCAAGATAAAAACAATTTTCTCAACCTATATAACAAATTACATTTTACCTTCCATTAATTGAAATATCAAATTTCCATTGAATCACCATTTTTGTTCATCAACACCCTTAAATATATTATTTGAAATAACTAATGGAAATAATATACTTCAGGATTCATATATAGTAATTCTTGAATTTATATACATATAAATATCAATCATCTATCTTTATTATTAAACCATAAAATAGGATTCAAACTCTTATTCCATAATACCCCTATCCTAGATTTTTAAATATGAATTGCATATCAAGGATCCTTAACTACAATTTAATCATTCATATTATGTTTAATTTATAGAATACTATTATACAAACACATACCATTCACATGTCATCAACGGTATCCTTATACTCATTACTATAACCAATACTCATTCCACCCTCCTAATTCTCTACATGGTATTTCAAATTAGGACAATGATTTTTAAAATGCCAAAACATTCTATTCCTAAAACATTCAATTTTAATACAGTTCCTTCTAGTTCCCTATATTGATAAAGACTAGAAATAACTCTGACATACACACTTATCATAACACAAAACAACCTAATCACTAAAAATTAATCATTGGATATCTAAATCTCGATGCCTTATTTTATGTCAATGACACCTTAGGATTATATTTAGAGATATCTTTAGAAATATCCTAATAAAAAATTCAAGGGGTATCACTAATGATTTCTCATCCTTGTATCTAATGATGTATTAAACCTTTCCATCTATAAAAACTATTGAAACTAAGGCATAGAATGCATGTTTATTACATCATTATAGATAAATATTCAACACATTATAAAACTACCCTCTTGGGGGCCGTAATAGTTTAGTTTATTTTTATACTAGGAAACACAATATTCTAACATGGTGAAATATATTCCCCATATCCTGTAAAATCCCCCCTTTAAGTACATATACATAAAACCCATTCTTTATAACCAAGGTAAATGAAATGTAATAAAGGGTGATCTCAGGTTCTCATAGAGTATAATAAAAGGAGATGCATATGGAAAACATGAATAGAAGGGTATGACAACATGAACATAACATTATAAGATCTAAACTTACAAATCAATGATTATAAAAATGAATCATGGAATAAATATTTGATTTTTATAAGACATGAATCATAAGTAAATAAACTATCATAATTCATGACATTATAACATAGGCATAATATATAAAATTTGGTAAGACACATTAATATATGAAATAAATTCCATAATAGTCAAGGATCACATACAAGGAAATACTAGATGGATTAGTTGACACACAAAACCATATTAGTTGCCATGATTTACTCCCAATACCATCTTAGTTGTATGGGTCCACACCCAAAACTATCAAAATGTGGAAGGTTGACTCCCAATACAATTCTAGTAGTATGGGTTCACTCCCAACACCATTTTAGTAGTAATGTTTCACTCCCAAAACCATTTAAGTGGTATGGGTTTAAAATTAAAACATTATTAGTTGAATTGTTTTACTCCCAACACCATCTTAGTAGTATGGTTTCACTCCCTAAACCATCATTGTATTCAAGGATCACTCCTAAGGCCATCTTAGAGGAAAAAGTACTTTACTGAACTCGGTTCACTCCTCGTTACATACATGTCTGTATGATAAGATGTAAATCATTAATCAATGAATTGGCGGGATTATTGGTCCTATATATCACCTAATAAAATAACCCATAAATATTCCATAAGATAATAAATCATTTATGATATCATGACCCATAAAATGATATGGGTTTTATATGCATAATTTCATAACCCATTAAATTAAATGGGTACCAAAAACATTTAATTATGTAATAATCAATCGAAAAGAAAAAGCAATTATAATCCTTTTATAATAGAATAAAAAATTAAAAGAAGTGGTTTTCACAAGCATTTTATCATCGTAAAACATATTCAAGAGAAACAGGTTTCATAAAAATCTTCTCAATTTAAACATATTACATTCAGATAAAAATAAAGATTAGTATACTTGGATAATATCCAAATAAAAAATATAAAGGGACTTAATCGTTTATGGATTGTTATTTTGAAATATAATTTCTTTAATTTCTTAAGTGAAACAATCATTCATTGAAAATAATATTTTAGGCCATATATAGTATTCAAAATCCATTCTTTTACAAACGAATTTCTAAAATTATGATGTAAATAATAAAAAAAATTAAAATTTATTTAATAACCCATAAATTATTCTATTAAAATATTTTTTAAAACATAAAACATTTTTTAAAATTTTTCCAATGAAAATATCCCTCAAAACAAATAATGGATGCTAGAAAACATTTGGAAACCCTTTTAATTGAAAAATTCTATGAGAACTTATAAGAAATGTTGAAAACCTTTTGAAAACCTTTTAAAAAATAACACACCATTCAAATTATATACCAATAGAATTATCATAAAATACCATTTAAAAACATTATTGAAAACCATTCTAGGAAACATGGTTTTTTAATAAAAACGTTTTCTGACCGAAGAGTGAAATAAATTCATATTTTCTTATAAACATTTTTTACTTATATAATGTGAAAAACGTTGTGAAAATTATACCATTTTTTGATGATATCATGAATTATAAAAGGAGAATAAAATTGATGAGAATAATTGAGATATGTATCATAATATTTCATCATGTAACATAATCATAAACAATATTGATAATCGATGAGATTATATCAATAGACTCTTACCCCATTGGAAACATTAAATCCCAATCCTCGTGAAATAATAATACTAAATGAAGCATAAAATATCATTAATATAATGAGATTAATGGTATAACATTTCAATTATAATAATATACATCTTGTAAAAAAATATGTGAATAACATATCATGTGTCTCAAAGAAAAAAAGTGAGATAAAATTTTCTTACATATTTGGAATATTTTGAACCATAAACCCCATAAAAAGAGGTCATAAAATGTAAATTTAAATACTAGAAAATTTATGGATACATATCATATAATATATTCTTCATATGTATATACACCACACAAAATAATTTATTTGAGAAAAAGGTATATCCCACCTAGAAATAAAAGTGATACTATATATCCACTTACTACTTGTGTAATTTTGGAATCAAGAAATCCATGAATGAATAACATAAATTGAAACTATTAATATCATTAACTAAACTAAATTATTTATATAAAATTTCATAGGGTATTATACACACCATAAAACAATAATAAGTGTTCAATGTTGAATATATATCATGGAAATAAAAGTGATACGAGAAAACCCCAACATTAAGTCTTGACTTTCTTTTTAAACATTAAAACCATCTATCTAATAAAAATATGATTGGTATAAAACTACCATTGGACCATATTAGTGTATATAATACCATATATTATTTTCTTATGATATTATATTACCCATTTATTAACAATTCAACATCAGTGATACAATTTAGATAATATCTTCTTTGTTTTTAGAATATGTTTGGACTTGTTATTTTATAGTATTTTTTATATATCATGATTTACTTATCTCTAGAATGTAAAACATTAAATAAATATAATATATATTTAATTATAAAAATATATAATATATATAAATACAAAATTAGATACATCACTCATTGAGAAGGTTGTCCATACGTACACTTGAATGTTGATTCCATTTTCTTATCATGTTTTTAAAGAATATTAAGTAATATATAAATATATCCATATATTCCATATTTCATATATATATAATATTTTTATTTTACCCATAAATAATACATCCAATGTAATTCTTGACTTAATCACGTCACTTTGAGGCGGCGATAGTCCACGCATCTAAAAACGAGGATATCGTATTACTGAAAAAAGGGAAATCAGGAAGTTATGTGCTATATAAAAATTAAAAAATTATATATAAATCATATAAATCATAAAAAATATTAATTAAATAATTACTTTTATCTTTTAGAGGTTTTAATTGAATATAGGATATTATCATTTTGTGTGATGGTAGTCAGCAGTACACACGAATGATGCTTGTGTGTCCAATTTGAAGGAAGTA
This sequence comes from Viscum album, assembly GCA_963277665.1. Classification (NCBI taxonomy): domain Eukaryota; kingdom Viridiplantae; phylum Streptophyta; class Magnoliopsida; order Santalales; family Viscaceae; genus Viscum; species Viscum album. Next base: position 2,053,779,766 of record OY728165.1, read on the forward strand.
TGTGTAAGTGTAGGTCATACCCTTAACATAAAACATCGTAATATATTTATGATACAATGTTTATTACATAAACATGTAATTATTATATTTTATAGTGGATAAATAATTAAAAAAAACCTTTTTGAAGGATGTTAACTCATTGTTGGGTAACTCTTTTATATTTTCACAAAAGGGAACATTTGTTGGATTTATACCTAATGTGATAAAAATATGATAATATTAGAGAATTTTTTAGATTATATAGGTTAGTTATGGATTACCCTGAGGGATTTAGTGGTGAATTGGTGAGTGGGTTCATTCCCTTTTATAGAGAAGGAGAAAAATAATTCATATAAATACAAAAAGAAAAACACTATTGAGAGTCCTCCATTGGATATTGTGCTTCCAATAAATTTCTATTTTAATTATATTGAAAAATATTTTATGGTTAATTTTTTTGACCTTAACAGAAATTATAAATTATTCCTAATAAATATATGGAATACATTTTAAAAAATTACAAACATAGAACTATTCTAAATTAATTTAAAATTAATCTCACAGACAGGATGAGACAAAACGTTTTCAAAGTGAAAATGTTCAAAAGATTGAAATGTTTTTATATACAATTTCAATGTTTAATTGACTAAAATGACTAAACTTTTATTAATATATTTTTAATTATCTAAATATAAGTTAAATCCAATTTAAAATATAATTTTACTATATAACTAAATTAAGTGAACAAATAGTTTTCAATATTAATTCAGTGTTTAAAATTTTCATCAAAAACTGATCACTTCAGAAAAAGAAAATCAACCAAACTAAATTTTGATATTTTTATTATAAAAATGAATTTTATTTTGTATCATTAAAAATATAAAATTTCAAAAAAAAATCATTTATAATTGAAATGCCACTAAAATTTGGTAAAATTTTCTTTTAAAAATATATATCTCTATGTGTAAAATTGGATTTATTTTTCTCCTGTCTTGAAAAACCATAATATGGATGTTAATAGTTGAATAAATAAAATACACACACATATATATATATTATTAAAATCATTTTTAAATAGCGGTTTAATTAATTTAATAAAGTAAATTGTGTTTTACTTTCTAAATATATTTTCCCATCAAAAGAATTCCAATATTTTCATAAGGGTTTTATTTTCATATCTAATTAATTAGCCACCGAATAATTTTACATATATAAATTTTTAAACCATGTATTTATAATCTAATTAATCTTATTCACAACAAAAATTCCATCATCTAGGTTATAAATATAAAAATATTTTAAAAATATTATTATTAATCCATTGTAGATTGTTAAAACTAGGTCATGCGTGTAACACAAGCTATCGAATGAACTCATCATTGTGTGTAACATAGGAAAAAAATTAGTGTTGATTGTAACATATGTCAATCTAAGGGGTTTTTTACTACATCATATTAACATGGTATTGGGTATAAATAAAGCCTAACTTTGTGTATCATGAAATTCAATCATTAAGATAATTTTAATTTATCTAAAAAAAGTTCATTCATAAAACTCATGGTGTTACTGGTATAAGAATAAATGTTGTAAGGGAATGGGCCTTCGGAAATTGGTAATAGTTTTTTCAGTTACAGGATATGACCCCATGGAAAAAAATTCCATATTATAAGTAATTTTAAGGAGAATTATCATTAAAATTATATTTTCCTAAAAAATTCAAAATAATGAATAATCCAGACAAACCCTCCAGGCCAACACCAAATCTGAAGGGGTCATTAAAATGATCCCAAAATATATTAGTAGATGTGATGTATGGTTATAGTTTATTTATATGGTGAATAATTTATAAATGGTCTATAAATATAAAATAATGATAAATATGGTATATTTATATTAATTAATGAATTGTTCATTAATAAAAAATGTTTGTTTTTAATATCCTTCTTTAGTAATTATTTAAAGAAATATGAAAGGTGTTTTTTTAATATTTTATTATTTGTTCAAATAAACTAAGATTTAACCTATATATATTTTGTTAATTTTTTTCATAAAAGGTTATTTTTTTATTATTTTATAATTAAAGTGATCATAAAACATCAAATATTATGAAATATAAGGGAGATCATTTTGAAACCATGTAAATATAAATATAAAAATATAATATTGGATAATAGGATATAATTGATATTTCTCTATGCTTATGTTACATTTTTTAAAAAAATATATTGTTTATAAATATTAATCTCATGTATAAACATATTATTTATTTATTTATTTATTTTAATCCTTACATTCCATATAAATAAAATTTATATAAGGAATTAATGTATTCTCCACATTAAATTTCATAAATTTTTTTGTATTGTCATATATATATTTGAGAAGTTACATGATAGGTATTCTCAGTGATTTAGTTTTATTTTTCATTTAATTTGTATTTTATTAGGTTATAAACACGATTTAAGAAGTTAATTATAGTTAATAAATATTAAGGGTTATAATTGTGATACAAATGATGCCTTTATTGAGTAGAAAACTAAGGGTTAAGTGGATTTTGGACGAACATCCCTTTCCTTGTAGACATTTACCTTGTCTAGAAAATGATCATTTTCAATACCAAGGGAAACATAAAAGATTGTGAAAAATGGGAACTGAAAACACTCAGTATTTGGTAAAATTTAAAAGATTTTTCCCCCCTATCCTATTACTTATTAATTTTTGGTTGTTAGAGGTGTTTGGGGGAGGTTGCAAGAGATCTCTATGGTAGCAGAAGGTGTGACAGAAGTACTTAGGGAAAGTCTCATCGTGTTAATGTGTTACATGATGAGAAAGTTGGTTTAATGGATTCTCTAGGGAAGGTTCACGCTGTATATATTATATGAGTTAAATAATAAAAAGGTGATGTGTTTTTAGTGAAACTGAGAATCATGTTGTTAAACAATGTGAAATTGGATTACACGCCCTATAAGTCCTTAGTTTTTTAAAGTTGTAATGGTTTCACCCGCTCATGTTTTATCCAAACCCTACGACCAGAGTATTTTCTCTCAATCTTGGTATCTGGAGACCTTATCCATTATAGCTTGGAAATTATTTTTGATGTTTATCGATACATGGGTTCCTTCATCGATCTGTCGTGATTTATCCTTTTGTTCTCATCTGTTATCTTCATTTCTTCTTCTTGGGATGCATTTCAACCATGTTTTATTTGGATTGTGGTGTGTGTTGGGTTTCATTTTAATGATCCTTTTGTGTATTTTTGGTTAATTTTTAGTTTTATATAGTCTGGTGGTGGTTTCTAGGTGTTCTTCTCCAAGTGGTTCAGAACATGTTAAAAAATATTCTTTCTAGTAAAATTTCCTTCATTTCACTTTATTATGTTTCATGTAGGATGGGTTTAATTTTTTTATCTATTATTTATGGTTGTTCCGACTAAATAAATAATCAGGAATCGGATAATTAAATATAATGGGTGAAATGGGGTGTGATTCACATGATTTTATATCTTTGATATTATTTATGATATTGTGAATACTACGACATTGATACCCTGATGAAAATTGTAGTCGTTGGTGGATTTTTTTTGCACTAGATATATCTATTGTGATTACTTCATTAGTATTGATCGTTTTGATATCACCCTGAATGGAAATTAGTTAACTAATTATAATTAGATTATAAAATTTTTGCCCCAGGATTTTGGATGGTGTGATAAAGCCGTTGAAATAAAGTTGTATGGGATACAGTCCCATTTGTTAATCTATAAATTTCTCGTGATTTTTTGTAATGATTGGTCTTGCATGTTTGATAGCAATGTGTTTTTTGGGGTGTAGGGAGATATGTGGTTTGTGTTTTCATGCATTTGGGGTGGCGAGGAGGTGGTTTTTTTGGACATAATTTTGGGAGGGAAGGTTGTATGTTGATCTATTTTGGGAATTTGGTTTCCTTTTTCTTGATTCATGGGTTGTTGTGGAATTAATGAATATTTGATTAATAATGTTTGAAATGTCCTAGGATGGTTTGGTTAAGGGTATTAAATTTTTTAATAAATAATTTAATGATGGGTTGTGTGATTAAATGTGGTTCATGAAAAATAATAAAATTAATGGGTGTTAAACTGGAGGAAAATGAAGCATCAATAAATTAGTAGGGATTTATTCCTTGTAAAATGAATGTTTCATATATTAATAAATTCATTTAGATTTGGCAGCACCGGTGATAGTGTTGTGACATGCTTGTTTTTTTAGAACACATAGGTGCGAATTGACTGTTTGATACTGTATATATACATTTATGTTTTTGTTTTATTTATATATGAACCCCAATGTCATTGGCCACTATATTCAAAATAATCATATAGTCACACGAGGGGTGTATATCCCAACATCCTGGTGAGAGGATGGTTCCCGGGCACCCACTCCTCCAAGATCCCTCTTCTCGGTGAGGTAGATATTTCATAGGAAATGATGGTTGAAATATTTTTAGTGAATTAGATGGTGGTTGTGATGTACTAATTGTCTTTGGGATGAGTATTTATGTGGTTTCCCAGTTATCTTTGGGATTAGTTTTGATGTTCTTTCCTAGGTGTCTTCAGGATGAAATGTGATGAGATGTGATGTGATTTGTTTTGGTGTGTATACCTAGTGTGGGGGGGATGGATGTGTTCTCAGGTCTAAGTGTTTGTGAGTGAGCCAGATGTTTTGTGAGGCCTAGGTGTATTTGGTACGGATGTGATCTGATATATTCAAAAGAGGATGGAGCACCAACACATCTTTCATTAGGGTGTGAGAGTGGATAATCTGTGGGAAAGTTGTGTGGGTTACCTTGTCATGAATTCACATTAATTTATTTCATATAACATGGATGGAATTATTTATATTTCATACCATGGTGATAAAGGGATGGTCAGTATACCTGTTTAGGTGTTTTTTGGTTCGGCTACATTCTCACAGAATCATTAGTGTGCATCTTTCACATGTGCATGAGTTACTTTGGGTTTTTAACTCTGTATACTTTTATGATAACCCAATATTTATAAAAATATTTTCTTGATCATAGGAATATTTCATGGACTTTTTTCACCTTACTATCTTGGATCCATGATATTTTTTCTTTCAAGTTTTTTCTTTACTTTTAGGTATTTTCTTTGGAGACGTTATTTTATTTGTATCAGTTTTATTTTATACATGAATGTGCTTTGTTTTGGGATTATCTTTTATACCATGTATTTATTTTGTTTGTAGAATATTTATTATACCTCAATATCTTCTTTCTTATAAAGGTAAAAACCTTCCATATAGTGATGCTTTTATACCCTTGGTTCTAGTCCCCAACCATGGCCCTACTAGAGGTGGGACCCTAGGGTAATTAACTCCTTTTATCAATTTCTAGCCAAGTATGGGTATCTTTTGGAGGGAGGGGGTTCTGACAGAGTTTAATCAAAGTAATGATTGATATATTAGATAGAGTTTACAGTTTTTTACATTGAGGGTTTCATGGGGTGGTATATAAACATTTCAAGTTGACCATAGTGTGTGACATAGTATACGTTGACTAGTTCGGACATGTGATTTTAGGGCCCCCATGATCCATTTCATAGACTCTGAATAAATTTAACGACCATATAAAATTGGACGTTTGAAGATTAGAAACCTATGAAAGGTACATCCATCATAATTAATTGTGTTTTTGATTGAATTTAAATCGTTTGGGAATGTTTAAGTGGATAAAAATTAGTATAATGATGTAGATGTATCATAATGAAATTAAAAAATAGTTGTTCTCAGGAAATCCTTTTTTCCATTCATTTAGGGATCTTATTCAATTTACACATGTGTCTTAAAAAATTGAGGTTCAACATGTTGATCTGGTTGATCACCGAATGGTTGATCTGGTGGGTGATTATGGTAAATGGTAGAGAACATTGTTTTCTTTCTAGCAGAATTATTTGGGTAAGTATGAGGGAAGTGTTTCAAACAGTGAGAAAAGAAGATTTCTAGAAGAGATTAAAACCAATTTTAGTTTGATATGGGCCCTAATATAGTATAGGGTCTCTTTGGCAGTGAGTTAGGTGTGGGGAGCCACACGTCTACTATAGACTTTTTTTTCTAGAAGAGTGAACAGAGATAGTTGTTTTGTGGGTCGAATTCTAGTAGGAGTTCTGGGAAGAGTTCCATTCATCGACTATGAATGTAGGAAAGGGGATGGATCATCTTTCTATTTAGTAGAAGAGCATGTCAGTATGGGTTCTTGGAATCAAGTTCAAAGACCAATTTCATTTTTTACTTGATCTTTTTCTAGATGAAGAGTCCTTTGTGAGACATCATTAGGATTCACATTATTTATCTATCTAGTATGTAGCTTTTTCATCTAGGTTTTGAATGTATCTGGAGGATCAAAATATTGTAGAGATGATCAAAAATTTGCACTCATGGGAGGTATACCATGATAGGTGAACTACTGGGGTTCGGTAAGGAGCTAGGTTTTCAATGGATGGTCTCATAAGTTAGTGACTTTGATGTTTTAATCTGTAGGTATTTGACCTCATCACCTAACTTTTCTACCTTTGGGTACTAGTGGTTTCCATGATTTCACTAAGAACATTATGCTTGTGTGCTTTGGATGTGGGGCTTGTGGCCATCACCATAACCAGTTCCCAATGGTCCCCTATGGTCATTTTGGTGGAAGTGGATGTGTTCAACACCAGTCTAAATAGTATTTTTTAGTCAAACCGCTTTAGTAGAAGGGGTACAATTTTTTTTCTCTATCGATGGGAGATGGAGTAGGTATAGGCCAACCACAAGATGTTCCTAGAGTTCAGGGACTGCGATCCGAGTATGGCCATGAAGGTTTTCGTCAGTAGAGAGGCACATGATCTGGGTGAGATCAATTCCATGCAATGGTGGATGTAGTTCTAGAGGGTCTGGTGCTCATCAAAGGTATGATTATTTTTTTATTACTCTTTCTTATGCCTAGTATAATTATAGTGCTTCACAATTCATTTTTTATCCCAATCTTTCCAATACTATAAAACTAAACATAGAGAGGATTTTAATTCCCCTGGTGTTGAGTATTCCAGTCGTAGTCTGAACCATCATGTTTGATGTGTTATGAGTTTTAGACTGCTGATGGCGCCACATCAGTCCCATGGGGATCTTTTACTACAATAGATATAGTTATGTGATTCGATCCTCATTATTGACTAGTTGTGTTCCATATGTTCTATTATTTTCTATGTTCAATGGGTTGTCTTATTTTTGGATGTGGATGGTTAGTTTGTGGTTTTCACTGGTGAGTGGAGCTGTTAGGTTGGAAATAGGCATGCAGAGCCCCTTATTTCGTTGTTGACTAAGTCGTTGGAGGAATATGTGGATGATTTAATATTATAAGTTCTAAGGGATTTTAGGGAGTTCTTGGATATTTTCTAACAACAATGTTGTGGTGATCCCCCTTGATGTGATGTGGATTCCAAGATAGAATATCATCCCAATGATTCTCCTATTTTGATGAATACTTATCGAATTTCACCTTCTATGTTATGGTATTTGAAGATTAAAAAAGATTATCTAACGGATAATGGATTTATCCATCCTAGTGTGTCATCATGGGGTACCCTAGTGTTGTTCACTGAGTAGGCAGGTAGTAGTCTACGTTTGTGTATAGACTACTAGAGATGGAACAAGGTGACCGTCAAAAACTGTTACCCTCTTCCATTGATAGATGATCTTTTCGACCTGATATGATGGGATAGTGGGGTTTCATGATCAAAAAGTGATATGGATATTACTAGTTGAGGGTGAATTAGGGATATATACTTAATACTAAATTCATATTAATGTATTAGAACATTTATTTTGTATTCAATCCATTCGGTACTACAAATTCAATAGCCCTGTTCATAGGGCTTATGAACTCTATGTACAATGAGTTCATAGATCATTTTTTCATCATATTAAACAAATATATATTTAACTACTCAAATTAAAAAATGTATCATGATAATCATCTGATAACAATCTTCCATGTTCTTCAATTCCACCATCTCAATGGAAATATAACCAAGTATTAGTTCTGGACAAAGAGGAGTAACACCCTGAGATTTTATTTTGTTTTCCAAATTAATAAATATTTTTGATATTTTTCATTTCACAGAAAACTATAAATAAATATATATATATATATTAAAACACAAACTCAAACATTTATTTCACACGACACTGACTTGGCATATGTTACACAAAACAGTGAGTTTCTGTAAAGAAACATTTTAATATAATTTTTTTTAAATGATATAATTTCAACATAGTCCTTAGAAGTAATGAAATTAATATTAATAACTAATTTTAAATTATATTTTGTATTGGTATTATATAAATAAAACATATTGATACTAAAATAAATATCTTTTTAGTAAATTAATTATATATTTAAAAATACAATGAACTAAACATTATTTCCACCTATAAAAAATGTAAATTTTAGAGAAATATATAAATTTAAATTTATAAAATAAAATTGATTTATGAATTTGGAATTATGAAATTAGATTTGGGTGATTATTTTAGGATTTATTTGAGAAAAATGATTTTTTTGATGAATAGTGGAAATTACAGCAATTTAGTTAAATACATCCCTTTCGTTTAAATAATTAATAGTGATAAATTAGTTTTTAAATAAGTTTTTATATTAAAAATATAACAATTATTCACATATTACTCTATTTTAGGTCATTTTAATCAACTTTATATTTAATTACATATAAAAATGTAGTGAACATTTAAAAAAAATTAAAAAAAGTTCATTCTCGTCAGGTCTAATGGATTATCGTTAATCGTTATTTTCCCACTTATGTGATTTTAAATTTGAAATAAGGACATAAAATGTTGTAATCAATGAAATATATTTTTTTTCTAATATGATCAAATTAAATTTTTAACTACAAAAATATTAGCAAATGTGATTAAAATTAATTCTGGTTATTATAGTATCATTAAGATTAAGAAGGGACAATACCTTAATATTAAGGACCAAAATGACTTGAGAAATTCACCAAATGCAATTTAATGCCAATAATTATGCCATATACCCACTTTTTTTAAATATATTGGTTATTGGGATATTATTAAATGAAAATTCCCTTTATAAAATGTTAAGTAAGAAAAAAAGTGAAAAAGTGACCTTTCCTTAAGTTAAACATTTATAAAACATTGAAATATGTAAAAAAAAACTTCACATTTCGGTTATAAATATCATTTTCAAAGATAAATGGGTTTTTATCGTTATTAATAATCAATAATTTTTAGAGGAGAATTAGTTACTTAAAATGTTTGAGAAATGATAATGTAGTGATTATTTAGTAAACAATTAACTAAAATAAATGATTGTATAAATATTAAAAGTAATGTTAATTGATTGATATATTTTATTTATTTATTTAGTGAATATTCCATGTTACACATATGTAAAATTAATATATTTTAATTCCAATATTATATTGATAATTTAAATATTAACATTAAATAAAAAATTTCAAAATTTACATTATTGTTAATTTACAATGAATGAATTTTTATTAATTGATTTAGAATTAATAAAAATACTATACTCTCTCATTTGACATTGAATTGTTAATTAATAATAAATATGGTATATTAATGGAACAATTTATCTTGTATAGTTAACATACCCACCCATATACTATGAAAGCACTGTTAACACAATCTGAGTTTAAGAAGTGTTTTAGCACGTCACATGTACTTGTTTTAAAATAAATATCCAAAAAACATGGTAATTTTATTTTATAAATTATATATAATATTAATAATTAAGTGGATATATTTTTTTTAATAAATCTCAATTTATTTTAATCTAAATGGATAAATTAAATAGATTAGAAAACTAGATTATTTAAAAAAATAAAAATAATTTAATAAGATAATTTTTAATGTTAAGTAACCAAATTATTAAAATGAACATATTTTTTGTGATGAAGGTTTTAATAAACCATTATCTCACTTTATTCTATTATTTTTATTTTTTTAGTAACTTTATCTAAGGTATACCACCCATTAATAAATATCTTCTTGTATTTATAAGAGTGCCACTACCCCTCCACTATAAAAAGAAATAAATAACCACTTAGTCACACCTCTCAAACCACATTGGATCTTCCAGAATCTTCTAAATAGTCTCACAACATACATATCCTTGATGTAGAAGCACATATTTTTTCTTTATGTAATCTATGAAATATTTTCGTTATAAACCAAAAGGAGTTACCCTATAAAGAGGTAACATCTTTTCTCAAGATATCTAGTTTCATTTTAAATATCCACCCTATAACGTCCCTGACCTGGAAGCCACAAAACTGGTGCTCCGAGCCGGGTGGTTATATGACCTTAAGCGCGCCTCTCCGTACACCAAAGGCTACCGACTAGCAGCGGGGGTCTATGTGGCCAAGTGGGGAGAATATACCCCCTTTTTATCAGAGTAATCCACAATAGAGTTAAACCAGTAGAGAACACAATAATAAAAATACAAGGAATTTGTCTAAAAACCATTTCTAATAATTAATTATTTCACGTCATACTACAATTGAAAATGTGGAGAAAACCCCAAAATAAAAACAATGGACAAAATCCCAGAAATAGTCTAGACTCCATGTACGTATCCTCCACCAAATGCTACCCATGTCCACTCAACTATCTAGCATAGAACCATGCCCTTCTCCTGAACTGCAGACATGAAGTCCGCTCGGGTACCCAATCATGGCCCGAGAAGGGTGTCAGTACAACATAGTAGGCCACCACCAACGGTGTCTACAAAATATCCAGTCTAAATAGATAGTGAATGCAAGGGAATTTGAATGATAATTGCCAAGTAAATATCTAATGTAACATTATCCAGTTTAGAGCCAAGCCATTTCCACTTCCATTACCAATCATTACACACCCATTGTCAACATTTTCCATTTCATCACATTTCAATGGGTTAATCACATACACTATGTTACATGGCTCTGTGGACAACAATCACATGCAAGAGGGTAAACACATCATTATCCTATCTCACTAGGACTAACCCCTCATAGAATCCATAACCTCACCTCAAAGCCTCAGTCTGGGTGGATGCAACCATTAAGAAAATAGACCCTCAGTCCCCTTTCCTAACCCGTGCATTTAGGGTGGATTTTATCACCTCAGTCTTCACTCAACCTGTGGGCATAGATCCTCAAGTCACACCCCACTCTACAAAGCCATGTTCACATGCTTATATATAAGTAAACATCAACCATCCAAACCATTGCCCTTCGGAAAACACTATTCACCACAACCCACATAGGAAACCACATCATGCCTTAACCCATTAACACATTACCATTTCACATCATTTAATCATTCACCCAATTCATATGTTTTATGCCTATCTCACTAAGTATTCAACATTAATCCCATAATCTATAGCATTATGGTCCTTAATCTGTTTACGTATTAACCCATTTAACTCATTCATCGTTCCCATGTATCAATCATCTAACCCATTCCACATTAACCCATAGGTTATTACCATGTCTAGGTGCATCACCTAACTTCTATTCGAAGTTCAACCAATCATACCAACACATTTATCAAAGGATCTACAATTCATTACGACAAGGTTACTTGTTTAATATCAATCCCTAAATCCAAGAAATGCGGGCACATCCCATGGATGGCCCTAATTAGGTAACGTCTATCCCAACACATCCCACGGGGATCGTGAGGGTTCCCATTTTCCATTTTAAACACCATTAGTACCAAACATTCCAAGGGTATCCAAAACATGACCAAAGGAAAGCAAGAACACAACTAAACATGCACAACTACCCAAATTACCATGGGATATCACTTGTAGACCACCTACCTCGAAACCGCGGTTGAACGCACTCTCAATCAAGTCCTTAGATCTCCATCCAACCAACCATTGGAGCTTCAACCAAAAACTCACCCAAAAGTTAGGGTTTTAGAGCTTCGTAATGAGAGGGAGAGAAGATACAAACCCTAAACCAAAAAGATAAGCAAAGTTGGGATTAGCCGTACCCGAAGCTTCGATCTACAACCAACGGCACCAAACACACCATATAATCGAAGGATATCAGTCTCATGGAGCCTTTGGGAATTTTGGTTCGTGCCTATGGTAGAGAGGGAGGAAAAGAGAGGAAATCCCGAGTGGGGTTTTAAATCCCAGAGTGGAAAACTGGTAATTTTTCCCAACATTAAGTGGCCGCACGGTTTGTATGCACGGTTTGGAAAACTGTGAAAAAACTGTGTGCATGCCACTATCTGGAAGAGGAGGGGTCAAACGATTTAGCCACGTGGTTTGGAAAACCGTGCGCAAACCGTGTGCATGCTTATGTCCGGAGGGGGAAGGGTCGCACAACTTAACCTGGGCAGGCCGCACGGTTTGCCTGGCTATGTGCAGGTCATGGGCCTTGGCCTGTCTTGTCTAGATTTCCTTTCTTCTTTGCCCCGAGCCCCCAAAACACCCCCATGGCCTCTCGCACTTTCAATAAACATCCCTTGATGCCTGAAACAAGGGATTCAACCAAAACATAACAAAAACATACCTTTCCAAAAACTGGGATGTTACAACTTCCCCACCATATAACGGATCGTCCTCGAGCCGAGTTTCCAATCCTCATTGATCCACCAAAGTAAAGAGTTCGAGCCACTGAGCCCGCATATCTGATTCCCGCTCCCAAGTTTCTTCCTGAACTTTCCCAAGCTGCCATAGTACTCGCACTAATGGAATAACCTTGCCTCACAAGACCTTTTCATTACGATCCACCACATGAACCAGATGCTCCTAAAAGGATGCATCAGCCTCAAGCTCCACATCCTCAATATCAACAACGTGAGATGGGTCAGGGTGATACCGACGAAGTTGTGACACATGAAACACATCATGCATCCCACCATACAGCTGTAGAAGAGCCAATCGGTATGCCACTGGTATGATCCTCTCCACAATCTCAAAAGGTCCCACATACATGGGCGCCAACTTACCCTGCATTCGAATCTGTTGGTGACCCAACCTTGGAGACACCCGAAGGAACACATTATCACCCACACCAAACTCAAGAGGGTTACGCCTCCGATCTACATACGACGTATCCCTACTCTGAGCTATATCTATCTGCTTCCTGATCATATTAACTCGCTCTGAAGTCTCCTGCAAGAGACTTGGCCCCAACAACTCGGATTCACCGGCCTCTAGCCAACACAATGGGGATCTACATGGTCTCTCGTAGAGTGCCTCAAATAGTTTCATCTGAATCTTAGCCTGAAAACTATTGTTGTATTCAAACTCAACTAACGATAGGTGTCTCTTCCAAGAACCACGAAAGTACAAGACACAAGCTCTTAACATGTCTTCCAACACATGGATTGTATGCTCCGACTGCCCGTCCGTTTGCGGGTGGAAAGCTGTACTCAAAATCACTTGTGTACCAATTCCACTCTGAAACCTTTTCCAGAAACATGATGTGAAATGTGGATCTCGGTCCGAAACTATGGTTTGTAACCCACCATGCAACTGCACTATTTCCCGAACATACAGCTCACCCAACTGCTCGACTGTAAGGGTCTCCTGAATCGGTAAGAAATGAGCTTATTTCTTTAACCGATCCACAACCACCCATATTGAATAATTCTTTCGTGGCATCCTCAGAAGACCCATGAAAAAATCCATTGTCACATCATCCCACTTCCATTCTATAATGGGTAATGGATGCAAAAAACCACCCAGGCGTTGATGCTTGTATTTCACCTGCTAATAGGTAAGGCACCGTGCCACAAATCCCACAAATTCCTTCTTCGTCCTAGGCCACAAAAACTGCCTTCATAGATCACAGTACATCTTGGTAAAACTAGGATGCACTGACCACTTTGATGCATGGAACTCACGCATAAATTCTTCTTGCATACACTCTGGCACAACCACACGATCACGAACACAAACAACTCCATCCACACCGACGGCCCAACCAGTAGGTAGCTCCCCACCTTTAAGATTTTCCTTCATGATAAACTACTAAATATCATCAAGCTAACCATACTTAACTGGAATTAAAAGAGTCGACTCGATTGTTAAGGAAGAAAGAGTGACCTGACCATTCTCCTCTTGCACCTCATGGTGCATATTTGTAAACAAAGCCATCACATTTTACTTGGTACTGGATTCCTGAACCACCTAATTCTGAACCTTCCTGCTCAGAGCATAAGCAGTACTATTTCCCTTTCTAGACGTGTACAACAACTCAAAGTCAAAAGACTTGAGGTATTCAACCCATCTTCATTGCCTATGATTCAGATCCCACTATGAGAAGATTTACTTTAAACTCTTATGGTCTGTAAACATGGTAAATCATTCTCCAAACAGATAGTGCCTCCATCACTTCAAGGTATACACTACTACAGTCAACTCAAGGTCATGAGTGGGATAATTCTGCTCATGGGGTCTCAACTTCCTTGACCCGTAAGCCACCACCTGCTCATCTTACATCAACACAGCCCCAAGTCTGATTCTGGATGCATCACAAAACACGATGTACTTCTTACTCAGCTCAAGTAAGATCAAGATAGGTGCGGTTGTCAGCCGCTTCATCAACTCCTAGAAGGAATTCTCACAATCCTCAGACCATTCGAACCAGATTCCTTTCTTGTTCAAGCCCGAGAGTGGTGCTTCCAAGTGAGAGAAATCATGAATGAACCTTCCGTAATACCAGGCCAAACCCAAAAAACTCCGATCATCAGAAACACTATTGGGATGCTCCCAAGACACAACTACCTAAACTTTCTCTAGATCCCTTGACACACCTTCCTCTAAGATGATGTCACCCAGAAAATGCACATCACCTATACAGAATTGGCACTTTTATAGTTGGTTCTCTCTTAGCATACCCAAGATGATGTCAAGATGTTGGGCATGATCGTCAAGACTTTTTGAGTGCACTCAGATATCATCTAAAAAGACAACCACAAACCAATCTAGATTTGGATGAAATATCTGGATCATCAAAGCCATAAACACTACCAGTGAATTGGTCAAGACGAAAGGCATTACCACAAACTCAAACAACCCGTACCGACTTTGGAAAGTTTTCTGTGGTATTTTGGAAGACCTCACCCTCCACTATTGATAACCCGACCTCAGATCAATCTTAAAAAACACCGATTCACCCCTCAAATGATCAAACATTCCATAAATTCTAGGAAATGGGTACTGATTTTGCACCGTCATCGGATTGAACTTTCGATAGTCAACACACAGCCTTAACGACCCATCGGCCTTCTTTGCAAAAAGAACGGGAGATCCCAAAGGAGACGTACTAGGACAAATAAGCCCCTTACGCTCCAACTCCTCATGATGAACCTTCAGTTCCTGGAGTTATGCCGGTGCCATTCGATATGGAGGAATAGAAACTGGCTTCACTCCCGGTAGAAACTCGATCGTGAACTCAACATTCCTCTCAGTGGGTAACACCGAGAAATCCTCAGGAAACCCATCCTGAAATTGATCCACCACAGGAGGGAAATTATTTTGTTCCCCTTCCTCATCATCATCAAGCATGAGACATGCCACTTGAACCGCGAGTCTACTCATCTGATGACAAAACGAAACTCCACACCCTGCTCGAATATCCCATTCACCACGGTGGGCATAAGAGTTGCCCTCAGGTGACCTGAACATTGCTCTGTGATGATAACTGTCTATGTGCACCTGATATAACACCAACCAATCTATTCCCAATATTAGGTCAAGCCATGACATATGAAGAATTAAAAAGACCCACAGAAAACGATACCCACCAACTTCCAAGGCACATCCCTTGTAATGTTTGATATCCTCATCCCGCACCCCAATGGAGTGTCAATTGACATCACCCCACACACCCGCTCTACAGGTAAACCCAGTGCTACCAAAATTTGAGCAGAGATAAAAGAGTGTGGTACCTATGTCAAACAACACACTAGAGAAATTAGAATCTACAAGGATCGAACCATGAACAGTCAACGGTCCAGCCTCACCATCACCAGGCACAAACTAAACTGCCTGAAGCTGACTTTCCCCTCTTCCCTGGGCTCCAGCATGAACGCCCTGTGCTTCACTGCCCTTCTGGCATGAGAGATCCTTCCCTGGAGTTCCACGTCCACCGCCTCTTCCATTAAGTCTCGTGGAGCTCCAACTTCCTGCCTGATATAGGGCAACTTATCCCCTTACAATATCTGGTACCTGAATTCCCCAATCATACTCACCCACCTGTTGAGGTTTCCTGCAGAACTTCTGCACATGTCCCATCCGAACGCACAAACGACACTCGACTGAAGGTCAAGGACACTGACCACACATATTCCCTATCCTACCACACTGATAGCAGAACACCTGATTTACAATCTGATAGGATGACCCTCTATTCTAGCCACATTACACACATCTGCCATGCTGTGAGCTCTCATTGCGTCTCTTCGGACCATCGGTAGCTGCACCGCTCGTCTGCCTTGCTGGCACCACAAGCCCACAACCCGAAGTTCCCTTCACGTTTCCTTCAGAGAGCAGTTCCTGATCCACTACCTCTATGAACCTATTCAAGCAGAAGATGTTTACTTGAGACCTGATCTCAACTATCATCCCATCATTGAAACTCCTTGCTACTGTTGCCTCATCCCCTGGTAACACTGGGACAAAGATTATCAAATAAGTGAAGTGACTAGCATTGTCCATCACCGATAGCGATCCCTGAGTTAGGCTCATAAACTCTATAGCCCGCTTCTGTCTCAATGTCTCTGTGTAGAAATGCTCCAGAAACTTTTCCTGAAAACCCTTCCATGACATTCCCTCAGCCTACTCAATTTGAGCCTGAATATCCCACCAACGCCTAGCCTGGCCTCACAACATATAAGCGTCGAGATTTACTTGCTTTTCAATGGGGGTCTCTAGATGATCCAGTATCGTCAGGGCAGACTCTAACTAAAAATTCTTTTCCTCTGGCCCACCATCTCCGGTGAATGTCGGAGGGTGCTGCATGTGGAACTCCCTGGTCAGCTCAAACATACTCAGTGCAACACGCCATGGGTCCCAATCCATCATCTACATAAGGCAAGTCATGTTCTCTAGGAACGGGTCTTCTCTAACTTCATTGATCGCCACATTTTCTTTCTCCTCTCTTGGAAGAGTGTTCTCAACAACACCCTCCTATTGCCAAGCTGGTAATAGATGTCATGGTGGAATTTCTGTACAATGCAAAGCAAGATATTTAGAACGAATTCCATAAACTTTCATGACTCCACCAAAAGCTATTTACTAGCTACCACAACCCACTATTCATATGCTAACCCAATAACATTTTCCAACTTGTTTCAAACCCTATTACTCTATTAAACATCATTTACCCACTTGTTTTTATTTCATTCTTCTCAATATTTATTGGTTTCATGAAATGCATGATGCGCCCCACTTTCCTGCCTCACACACCCACCCCGTGTGTGTGCATAACACAATGCATGTCACCTATCTCCTTAGGTGCCTAAAATTATGCATGAATGCAAATACTCATGCCCTTAAGGCCACGATCCAAACGTCATAAAACAATCACATCAAACCAAATGTGCATCACCCAATGGTGAAATATCATCAACTGTAACATCACACAACCAAGAACATCATTTCCCACCCATAGTGACTTGGGTTTCCCACGTACCTGGGTTATCTACTCCCAAGAACAATCTCATTACCAAGCCACGAAACATCTTAACCCTTGGCTACAAATCCCAAATAACAAGACCTCAGAGAAGGAGAAGAAAGACCTCCCCTGATACCACTTTGTAATGCCCCTGACCCAAAAGCCACTAAACTGGTGCTCCGAGTCAGGTGGTTACATGACCTTAAGCACGCCTCCATGTATTCCAAATGATGCTGACTAGTAGTAAGGGTCTATGTGGTCAAGTGGGGAGACTATACCCCCTTTTTATCAGAGTAAGCCCCAACAGAATTAAACCAAATTGCGGAAACAATAATCAAGAAACAAGGAACATGTATAACAACCATTTCCAACAATCAAATATGTCATGTCATACTAAAAGTGAAAAAGTGGACATAACCCCAAAATAAATACATAGGACAACATCCCCAAAATAGTCCTGACTCCTTGTCTGGATCCTCTACCAAGTGCTACCCAAGTCCACTAAACTATCTAGCAAGGACCCTTGCCCTTCTGCTAACATGCAAACAAGAAGTCAGCTCGGGTACCCAACGATGGCCCGAGCAGGGTGTGAGTACAACTCAGTAGGCCACTACCAATGTTGTCTACTAAATATCCAGTCTAAATAGATACTGCATGAAAGGGAATTTGAAAGATAATTGCCAAGTAATTATCTAGGGTACCATTATCCAGTTTAGAGCGAATCTATTTTTACTTCCATTACCATTCATTACACACCCATTATTAGTATTTACCATTTCATCACATTTCTGTGGGTTAATCCCATAAACTATGTAACATCGGACTAAGACCAACAATAACATGCAAGAGGGTAAACACATTGTTATCCTATCTCACTTGTACTAACCCCCTCATAGCAACCATAACATCAACTCGAAGCCTCAGTCTGTGTGGATGAAACCATTAGGAGAATATACCCTCATACCCATTTCCTAACCCATGCATTTAGGGTAGAGTTTAGAACCTCAGTCTTCACTCGACCCATGTCCATAGATCCCCATGTCATACCCCACTCTACGAATCCATGTGCACATGCTTATATATAAGTAACAATCAACCATCCAAACCATTTCCCTTCGGCAAAAACTATTCACCACAACCCACATTGGAAAACACTTCATGCCTTAACCCATTAACACATTACCATTTCACATCATTTATCCAATCACCCAATTCCCATGTGTTATGCCTATCTCACTATGAATTCAACATTAATCACATAATCTATCCCATTATGGTCATTAATCTGTTTATGAATTAACCAATTTAACCTGTTAATCATTCCCATGAATCAATCATTTAACCCATTCCACATTAACCCATAGGTTATTAACAAGTCTAGGTGAATCAACTAACTTCTATTCCAATTTTATCCAATCATTCCAACACATTTATCAAGGGCTCTACAATTCATTACAACAAGGTCACTTGATTAATATCAATCCATAAATCCAGGAAATGTCGAAACATCCCATGGATGGCGCCAATTAGGTCAAGTATATCCAAACACATCCCACAGGGATTTTGAGGGATCCCATTTTCCATTTTAAACACCATTAGTACCAAACAAGCCAATGTTATCTAAAACATAACCAAAGGAAGGCAAGAACACAACTAAAAATGCACAAATACCCAAATAACTATGGGATATCACTTGTAGGCCACCTACATCGAAACTGTCGTTGAACGTACTCTCAATCGAGTCCTTAGACCTCTATCTGACCAACCTTTGGAGTTTCAACCTAAAACTCAACAAAAAGATAGGTTTTTAGAGCTTGGAAATGAGAGGGAGAGAAGATACAAACCCTAAACCAAAAAAAGAATCTAGGATGGAATTATCCTTACCCAGAGCTTTGATCCGCAACCAACGGCACCAAAAACACCTTAGAATCGAAGGATATTAGACTCTTGGAGCGTTTGGTCATTTTGGTTCGTGCCTAGGGTGGAGAGGGAGGAAAAGAGAGAAAATACCAAGTGGGGTTTTAATGCCCGGAGTGGCAAACTTGTAATTTTTACCATCTTTAAGTGGCCCCACGGTTTGTCCACATGGTTTGGAAAACCGTGCACAAACCATTTGCATTCCACTATCTGGAAGAGGAGGGGTTGCACAATTTATCCATACGGTTTGGAAAACCATGCACAAACTATGCGCATGCTTCTATCCGGAGGGGGAAGGATCACACGGCTTAGCCTGGGCAGGCTGCACGGTTAGCCTAGCCTTGCGCAGGCCGTGCGATTTGGCCTGTCTTGCCCACATTTATTTTCTTCCATGCCCCGAGCCCCTAGAACACCCCCAAGGCCTCTCACACTTTCAGGAAACATCCCTTGAAGCCCGAAACAAGGGATTCAACCAAAATATAATGAAAACATGCCTTTCAAAAAAAGGGATCTTACACACCCCCTAAAATTTCCATATTATACTATTATTTAAAAAACACTATAATAAATATACTAGTATTTTTATATGAAATTTTAATAGCCTACACATACACACACCTCAATCTAATGGGTAATGAACATACTATTTCTGTGTATGGTGTACTATTTCATCCCAAAATTCTGATTGTTAATTTTTCCATTACCACGTGTAATGGTGGAAATTAAGATAGAAACTATGTTTATATATGATATATATTATATTTATATTTTCTTTATGTTTTGTTAATTTTTATTTATAACATACAATTTTTCTTTCCATCTTATGTAATTATGATAATTTCGATTGAGGAAATGTGGACTTGCGCCCCCTCAAAGTGATATGATTCGTTCATACACTACATGGATTATATTGAGGATATTTTTAGTAAATATATATAATATATCTGAAATTATAAATTTACTTTATTAATGATATATTTATACATAATTTGTTTTTTATTTTTTCTTTCAACATGAAAATTTAACAGAAATTGTGTTAATGTATACGTATTGTCTACCATCTTCATGAACGGTGTATTATGTTTCAAACATATGTATTATATAGATTATTATTATATAAATATACTTAATATAAATTATTTTAATATCATTGTGTAAATTATGTAAATCACTATATAATTATAAGCACTAAATATATAACAAATTAAAACACACGTGACAAATAATGCAAATATTAACTGAAGTGAAACCATAACATAAGATTGTTAACAAGAGGGTTAATATAAGGTTGTAATTAATCCATAAATGGTATTAAAAATAATAATATGTTCCTTCAGATTATTTATAATAAATTTATATTATACAGGTGGTTTGAATGTGTATTATGAGAATCAAGACAAAGGGGGGAATTACATCTCACTTTTATTTCCATGTGATACACAACTTAATCACCACTCACTTATTTTGTGTGGTGTATGTACTATCCAAGAAAGTATTAAATTTGTATTATACCTAAATAAATGGTTATTAACATATCCATTTTGTTATATTTCTTTCATGGTTGTTATGTTTCAAAATTTTTCAATTTTGTAAAATAGTGGTGTCTTAA
Source organism: Viscum album (assembly GCA_963277665.1). Taxonomy (NCBI): domain Eukaryota; kingdom Viridiplantae; phylum Streptophyta; class Magnoliopsida; order Santalales; family Viscaceae; genus Viscum; species Viscum album. The sequence goes on from OY728165.1 coordinate 2,053,800,987, forward strand.
TTTTACAACTTTGAGACTTAGTTTTTGTTATAGTGATAAATTATTATTTTGAGTACTATAATATCATAGATCTATTTATTTTAATGATATTTTATTCCTCATGTTATCTCCCTTTATAACATGCATAGTACGATACAAATTTTCCAAGTTATAAAAGTTTATTTAAACAATCTCATTACTTTTTGTGTTTGTTTTTGATTGGTCTTTAATTAATACAATATCATTATTGATGAATGAAGAACACTAATGAAATTTATTATACTCTGGTAATTCAATATATCCTCATGTACTAGTACCATTTTCAGATTCTTTGGTACTTAATATAATTTTTTTAATTAAAATATGACAATCACTCTCTTCGGTCATAAATCTATTGTATTTAAAAAAATGTTCTCAAAAATGTTTCTAAAAATTATTTCACTTTATATTTGAAGACCGTTTTAATGGAAAATGAATTTTTAAAAACACTTCTTAGTTTCCAATGATATATTTAAAATTTTCATGGAATTTTTCAAGGAAACTTATTTTCAAAATATTTTCAAACCTCTTTTATATGTTTTCAAGGGAAATACGTTTGAAAACATTTTTATGCTTCATTTATAAATTTTCATGTAAATTGGTTTCCAAAAAGTATTCAATATTTATTTATAAGTTTTCAATGTTATTTTAAATTAAAAGGTTTTCAATACATTTTTCAAGAATTTTTTTAATATTTTGAAATTTTTTTCAAATAAAACAATTTATGCAATGTTTTTAAACTTAATCTATATGTTTCCATAAAAATGGTTTCCAAAATGAATTCATGACATATTTATATGTTTTAAACATATTTTCCAATAAAAAAATTTTCCAATGGTTTTATGTATTGAAAATCCATTTTCAAGGATGAAGTGATATTTTCAAAAATAATTGTTTTAAATGATATTTAATATAAAATCCATCTTAGATGACATATTTTGATATTACCATTTATCTTTTAAGAAAAAATCTAAAGCTTACAATAATATTTATTATATGAATGGGTTATGCTTAATGTAATGGTATTTATGAAACCATTTTCTCTTTCATGGGTTATATTTTAATGAAATCCATTTCTCATTTAGGAGTTATATGTTTTTGAAATCCATTAATCTTTCTTTGGTTATGCTTTTAATTAAATGGTTATGAAACCTAGCTTATTCTAGAGTTTATAAAATGACTACTTTTTTATAATACCCATTTTATTTCATGGGTTACGATATGATTATTTTTGATCTTGTGGAACATGTATGTATTGTTTCACAATGAGATGGGTGGGACCTATATCTCCACCAATGCATTTATTAAATATTTATATATCACGAGATATACATTGATGGTCTTGGGAATGAACCTTAACTACTTAGATGGCCATTAGAGTTATCGATGAATTACAATATTGTATAAGGATTGAAATCATTCTATAATGATAGTAATAGGATTGACACATGACTACCAATATTTTATGGTGAGTGAGCCCATACTACCAAGATGGTCTTTGTACTAATTCATGGGATACTATGGAAATCATATTATATGCTTATGTGTTAACCACAATTCCATGTTCTATTCATATGTTTAACTTTCAAGGATTATATTATTTATTTAATTTTTATTCATGTCATTGAACTAGCAATATTTATTATGATTTCTAATATGTTATTTATTATATCCAAATGTTGTTCTTAACTTTCATACCCTTTTGTTCTTTTTATGCTTAAGTATTTCCTTAATTTTCTTTTATAAGCATCAGAGTTCACCCATTTCTTATGTTTCCTTTCTGTAGGTTATGAAAAAAAAATTGGTAGATGTAATAATGGTGGAGATATCTATGGGATATGTTGAAGATATTTCACCATGATTGAATATTTTTTTCTATGACAACAAAGGCACTAAACTATTATTTTCCTCAGGTATGTATTTTGTGATGTATAGAATATTCATATGAAATGATTTAATATCCATGTACGATAATCCTAGGACGATATAAATGTTATCATTGGAATATTTTAGAAATTCTTTAGAAACTATGATGATAAATCATTAATTATATCCCTAGTTAAATTTATAAGGATATGTCTAGCGATGACTCTAATGATAAATATAGGGATTAGTTAACAATTAGGAAAATGTATTCTTATTTTGGTAAAGGATATTGTGTGTTTTTTTATAGTATTACATTCATGTTGGGATAATACAAGTGAATTTGGATTTGGAGAATATGTAAATAGGGGTAACAACTATGACAATATGGTCCAGGCATGACTCAGGGTAATCGGGTACACAACAACGGGCCTTACTACACACCAGGTTAACAATCTCGAGGGGATATATTTTGGGAATTCAAAAATTATTGATGAAACATTATGAAATATTAAAATATAAGTGGGATATTTATAACATAGTATGAACCTTGGGTTTCATAGAATAAGGAAGGTACCTTGATGTATACATACTTTATGTAATCCATTTTCAGACTATGTGGGTTTCAGATATGATAAGTAATGCTCACTCTATGATTATATATTTAGATAATTGTGGGAACTATATTAAACATGATTAATGTTGAATGTGATGGATGGTTTTGGATGAGAGATCCAGTGGGATGATAACTGGGGTTAAGTATTTTGTGGTGATTCCAAATTAGTTTTCATAGAAGATGATTAACAAAATGTAACATGTCTAACTATCTGACTCACCAAGGAAGAGAAATATTGTGTTTGCTGAGATTTAAGGTAATAAAACCCATGGATAAAAGAAGATTGTGTTTTATTTATTTAATGAATGTGGAAATAATCGCTTAAGTGAATATATTAGAGGAACAAGATGATTTTTTGAGTGTGGTAAACAATGACACAGTGAAAGTGATTGTAAGTGAATAATGAGGGTCTAGTTTACAAAATTGAGGATAGTATTTTCCTCCCAAAGTCATAATTGAATGTTAAGTGTTTAAAGTGTTGAATAAAAGGACATTATGTAACTCAATGTTCCATTAAGAAGTATCCTGAAGAGAATCAGTGGGGTGGTATGAGTAATTATTACATTTCTAATGATGACGAGTCTATAGATGAAATGTGAAGAAAATTTGTAGTATGATTAGGTAGCCTAGTCAATGGATTATGTATGATGTAATCAATGTATTTATGTATTTATATTCAATAATTTTGAAAGGTAAAATATATAAGGATTTGTTTAGTTTTTGGGTCCATGGATATACAAGAACATATTTAATAGATATGATGAAATAGGAAAGTGATTATAGGGAAATGTGATCTCCATAAAAAACACATGATTAAGGAAAATATAACCCTTGATATGTTTTTTATGTTATGATAATGTTGTTTGGATGATTATTTGAGGGATTTGAATAAGTGGGTTGGATGGTACTTATTACGTTGGAACTAATTAATGAATTTTTTCCATGTGGTTTATATTATAATGGATTAATTTTTCAACTTCATGGATTTATGGAATATATCTTATAATCTACAGGATAAGGAATAATTCATGTTTTCAAAAATTATTTATGGAAGTTATGGTGGTTACCATCTTCTAGGATAATTTACCATGAGGATATTCCAATACTTGGAAGGTGACAACCAAGAAATAATTTCTTATAAATGAGGGATTAAGGTTAAGCTGATTTTTTGACTCCATTTTTAATGTTTTGGATTTTAATGTTTGAGAAGTATTATAAGTTTAAACATTCATGAAATTTAATTTAAACATTTAATATGAATTTATGAATTTAGATTTTATTTATGTTTTTTTAAAGGATTATTTAGTGATTAACCATGTTTCAAAGATTTCCATCATATTTTGAAAATTATATTAGTATGTTTTAGAAAAGGACATAATGTATTTCCGGTGATAACCAATCATGTCTGGTAGGGCCACAGGTCTTGATCCCATGACTGAAGGATGATAAGTGTTCCAATCCAACCACTGGCCTATGTGATTTTTATATTAATATTTTATTATTTTTTATGAATAATTATTATGGATGAACCCATAGACTTTCTTTTAATGATAGATTAGTGTATTAAAAAATTTAATTTTCAAGAATAGATAGAGGAAAATTTTATACATTTAATACTTTTATGGATTGATAATATTTTATTTTAGCACATCAGATATAAAAGATAAATTCATGATGTCCATTACATTTTTTATTGGATGAATTATAAATTTATAAAATCCTAACCACTGAATTAAATTTTCTTTATAATAATATATAAGGTAAACACATTTCCCTATATTCTCAGTCATCAAAATAAATACTCAATGATAGGATTATGATCAAATGAAAATGTGTTTTCCTAATACATTACATTTTTTGAACTAATTGTCTTTTAAATCATCACAAATTTAATAAAATAATGCCCTTAACTTTTCTTTTATCAGTCACATGTTTTTTAATGATGACTTCAAACACTCCCTAAAATATTTATGCTTTTCCTCCATGTTCAATGTTCACACCCGATCTATGTTCTCTTATGTGGTAACCCTATTATTTGTAACTTTGGGTAACAATTATGGTCATAAGTTTCCCTTTTTAGGGCGGTATTAGTATTAATTTTTATGATGTGGGTTTATATGAATGAAACATTCATGTTTTAAAACATTGATAACCCAGATGAATTTCGAGGGTGAAATTCATTTTAAGGGGGTAGAATGTAACACACTGATATTTTGGGATTTTTTCCGAATTAATTAATATTTTTGTAATTTTTCTATTCCAATGATAGTACAAAAATTTATTTATATTTATATATATAATAACACTCTATGTTAAACATTCCTTTCATATGGACCTGACATAGTTTACATTACACGCAACACTATGTTTCTACGGAGCATTATTTTATTTTATTTTTTCTAAATTTATATAATTATAACCTATCTATTATAATTATGAAAAATTATATTAATAAATACTTCTCAAATATTGTTTATAATTCTTTTAAGAGAAATAATACATACTAATAATGAAAGACATATTTTTTGGTAATGACCTTATATATTTAAAAATATTGTTAACTAAACTTTATGTCCTTATATGAAAAAAATAAAATTAATTTTACACACATAAAGAAATTGAATTGGATATAATAAACTACATTTTATTATTTTAGAATGATGAATTTATTTTAGGTTGATTATTTATGATTTTTTGGAGAAACATTTTTTTGATGAATAGAGAAAATTACTATAATTTAGTTAAAAACACCCATTTCATTTAAATAATTAATAGTGTTAAATTATATTTTATTTTTGTTTATAAAGATAAAATGGATAAATTGCTCATATATTAATCCAATGATGGTTATTGGAATCATATTAATATTTAAATTAGATATAAAAACTTATGGAACATTTAAATGTTTTTACATTATAAACCAGTATTACAGGAATGTTCAAGAGATTATCATTAATCATAATTTGGAAAACTCGATGGTTTGAATTTTAAAAAAATTGAAATATACATTTTTAATTAGTAAAATATTTTCTGTCTTATAATATTAACAAAATTTTTTGATCAAAAATTTATTGTGAAAGTGATCAAAATTATTTATGAGGTTAAATTAAGCAGAATAAGTGAATAAATTTTACTATTAAAGACCAAAATGAAATCAAAACATGTCCAAAATACATTTTTTTCCAAAAAAATTACCTTATACCCACTTGGTAATAAATATATGGGTTATTGTAACATAATTTAACGGATTTTACCTATATAAAAGTTTCTGTAAGCAAAAAATACAAATTGGGAACCTTTTATACATTTAAAATATATAAAATTTGGAAATATGTAGAAAATTATTTTAGTTTATTCTTATCCTTTTGAATGATAAATTTTTTATTTTTATCATAATAATTTTTCAATAATTATTATAGATCAATTAGATACTTAAAATTCTTAAACAGCACTAATGTAGTGAATATTTAGTTAATAATTAACTAAAATAAATAATACAAAAAATATTTAAAGTGAAGTTAATTGATTGAATTATTTTATTTACATATTTATTATAGATTAATATATCATGTTACAAATATTAAATATTAATATATTTTAATTCCAATTTTAAATTTATATTTTAAAATTAACATTTAATAAATAATGTCCAAATTGTCATTATTGTTATTTTTCAATAAATGAAACTTTATTAATTTATTTAAAATTATGAAATATATTATATTATGAAAATTTATTTTTATATTTTAATGAATATTAAATATAGTCTATTAATGGAAAAATTTATATTTGAAAATTAAAAAATTGATCTATATTTCTTAAAAACGATGTCTATAAGATCTGAGTTTAAGTAGTGTTTTAAAGTGTCACATGCACTTGTTTTAAAATAATTTCCAAAACACATTGTAATAATATTTTATAAATTTTAAATAAAATTAATAACTCATTTTATTTATATTTTATATTAAATATCACTTTATTTTTGACTTAATTTATAAATTAAATAGAATAGGAATGTAGATTCTTTAATAAAAACCTGAATGATAAAATTGTGGTTTCTTCGACGTGGAGAAACAAAATTATTAAAATTCGTTTATTTTTTTAGTGTTGTAGGTTTCAAAAGATCATTATTACCATTTAATTAATTATTATTCTATTTTGGAAACACATTAGGTATGGTGGACCACCCATTAATGAATACAATTTGGTAATTACAAGGGTGGTACTCCCCCTCCACTGGAAAAATGAACACAATCTACCCCTTCCTCACACCTCTCAATACACATTGGATATTCCAAAATCATCCCAAATATTCTCCAAAAATACCTCACCGAGAAATATAAACCACCTTTTATTAAATAATCTATAAAATGATGCCTTTTGGTACAAACCAAAAGGAGTTCCCTGATTAATAGGTAATGTCTTCTCTCGGGTCTCTAATTTAATTTCCATTCTTTATCCCCTGTAGTCACTTTATTTTAGGATTAGATAACAAAAGAAGTTTAATAAATATACTAGTATTGTTTTATGAGATAATTTTGACCTAAACATACACACACCTCCATCTAATTGGTAATTAACATGTTGTTTCTATGTACGGTGAACTACAACCTCAAAAAACAATGATTGTTCATTTTTTCCATTTCCACCAATCATGGTTGGAATTATGATAAAACTATGTTTATATATAACATATATTATATTTATAATTTTTTTTATTCTTTGGTAATTTTTATTTAGAACTTTATATTATTCTTTATATATTATGTAAATATGAAAATTGTGTTTGAAGTAGTGTGGACTACCACCCCCTCAAAGCGCTATGATTCATTCATAAACTACATGGACTGTATTAAGGATGGTTTTGGTGAATATATAGAATATATAAAATATCATAAAGGTAATTTAATAATGATATATACATACATATATGTATTATACATTTTTGTCTTTCAACACAACAATTACATGGAAATAATGTTCATGTGTGTGTACAAAATATTGTCTACATGAACGGTGTATTCTATTTCATACATATATATTCTATCAATTTTTATATTAAAAATATATTCAATATAAATGGTATTTATATCATGTTTCCAATCATAAAAATCATGATATAAGTATAAGGACCAATGATATAACAAAATATGACACATGCGAAGAATAAAGAGAATATTACCCGAACTGAATCCTTAATATAGGATTATTAACTAGTGGGTACTATAAGATCGTAATCAAACCATAAATATTATTAGAAATAATAAAACATTTATATAAAATATTTATAATAAATTTAAATTATACATTTCATTTCATTTTGTACTACAACAGTCAAGACACATGGTAAGGGAATTTGATTACACTTTTATTTCCATGAGATACATGTAATAATCACCAATCAATTCATTTGTGTGATGTATATACTGACCGTGATGTTATTATATATCCTTTTTACAAAAAATTATTGGAATTAACATATCTATTTTATGATCTTTATATCATGGGGTTTATGATTCAAAAGTTACCAAATCAGTAAAATAGCTATTCCCATTTTTTATCATTGATAATCATGTTTTTTAAGTACAGAAATTCATTATTGATGTGTATTAGAAAATGAATATATTTATTTTAAAGATATTTTAATCATAATGTAATTTTTATTAATTAAATGGATATTATGATCTCATGTTACCATGTGAATTTTTTTATTGAAACAATCACATTTCTTTTCGTGATTGTTTATGATTATGCTAAAATTAGTGATATATCATGATCCATCTATCAAGAACACTCGTGACTTTTCTAATCCACTCTTTATTAAATATATCCTCATGTATTACTAACATTTCTGACTATTTGGTAATTAATATACTATTTTTCTGTAAAATTAGATTTTCTCTCTTTGTCTGGAAATCTATTGTATTTAAAAACAATGTTTTCTGGAATGTTTTAAATAGTGTTTTCAATATATACTTAAATCCCATTTTCAAGGAAAAAGGTTTTTTTGAAGATGTTTCATTGTTTTAAATCATTATTTATATGTTTTCAAATTATTTTTCACGTAAAATGGTTTGAAAAATATTTTTAAACTTCTTTTATATGTTTTCAAAGGTGTTAGATTTCAAAATGTTTTCAAGAATCATTCATAAGTTATAATGTAAAAATGTTTTCAATACTTTTTCAATTTTTCATATCATTTTTTCAATGTTATTTTTATTTAAACTTTTTGTAACTCATTTTGATAATTCATTTTTAGGTTTTCAATGTTATTTTAAAGAAAAAAAAATTTAATATTTTTTTAAACATTTTTTATAAGTTTTCAAAGAAAAGTTTTTTCAAAAATATGTCATTAATTATTTATATTTTTTCAAATTATTTTCCAAGTAAATTAATTTCTAATGGTTTAATACATTAAAAATCCATTTTTAATTAAGAGAATATATTTTCTTCAAGAGTTGTTTTCTAAATAAAATTTCAAAATTGTTTTTCATTTAATATTAAATCTTTTGATGTTATTCATGACCTACTAGGAAGTGATATAAAGTGTACATTCATATAATTTCTATGAATGGGTTATTCTTATTGTCATGGTCTATATGAAACCCCTTTCTATATAATGGGCTATATGTTTATGAAATCCATTTCTCTTTCATGTTTTTTATGTTTATAAAATTATTTTCTCTTTTACGATTTATGCTTTTGATGAAATGATTACAAAACATGTCTTTTTTACATAGGTTATGATATGATTACATGTTTATAATACCCATTTCATTTCACGGATTATGATATGACCTTTTATGATCTTTTAGTAAATATATGTATGATTTCTTTCATGACCCAACCTGATGGGGCCTAGGTCACAACTACCCAAGTCTACCTTCAATAGGCCAGGGGATCACGTCTAGTACTGAGAAGACATATCACTAACATGGAAGGAATTTACTAACTACATATAGAATAAAATTCATATCCATTTTCTATAAATTAATAAATGTTAAATGAAAAAGGCAAGCACTGCATTAATACATATATACCCCACAACAATTGTACAATAGAAGCACTAAATGTGTAAAAGGGGAAAACATCACCCACCATAAAAACTATAAAAGAATCTAACCAATTTAGATAGAGGAGATCATTATCAATTGAAACTACCGGAAAGCTACACTTTTGTGATCCTATAAACACCTCAGTATATCTACCTCAATAAGATTTTCCAACCTCAGGTCCTCTGTTGACTCTGTTGAAAGGAATGTGGTCATCAAAAGACAAAAAACATGTGTGGGAAAATCCCATTCAGGGGTGAGTATAAAAATAATAATTTGGTTCCCTTAAATGAAAAAAAATATCGAAATGAAAGGAAAAAATATACCTGGCCTATCCATAGGGAAACTCCATCAAGATAGAAACACCATATTAAATCATTCTCTATTGTAAACAACATGTTTTCTCGATCTACATTGGATGTCAACCTTCACAGGTCACAATACCATAAGGATACCTACATGTCCACCAGATATACTTGTCTCAAACACTAAGCCTCATAAGGTTCCAACATTACCGCCAGAAACATGATTTTCTTCATAGTCTCTAACAAAGACCTAAAACTAGGATAAAAAACTACATGAGATAATCCATACAAAATGGAACCCATCCAAGAGACGCACTCCATCGGGAATAACTCTACCATTCCAAATGGTATGTCCTAGAGAGCATGATGTATCAGTAATATCTTACTAGGTACAAATATAATGCCTAGAACCAGAGGTTATATCATCCCTACCTCACTCCCATCACAACAAAAAGAAACTCATGTAAAGAGGAACACACCACACCACTGCACATAGTTGATGGAGTACTGCTCCAGACTACGTACCACGCATATCCTTTCTAACAAGAGAGAATGGAGGAACTATCACCTCACCACTTCCATGCAGTAAAGGGAGTATTTCTCCTGAATAAAGTGTGAATCCTATGTCTATCCTATAATAAGTTTTCTGAACCTCAGACTATTGAGGGAAAACAAACCCCTATCTTGGTGTCATTCACACCTGGTTTATAGGACCGCTCCTCATAACTATTTCCCACATTTGGGGGAGCTGCAATCCTAATTAAGGAATTGGTCCCCACTACTACTCGGAGATGATAGAGTACTACTTCATACATGAGTACTTGTTCCCTACTCAAATAGGGGAGTACTAATCATGAATCACCCTCTCCCTGATAAAACAAGGGAGTTCCACATTGTAGATCGAGGACATGCACCCTAACCTGGTAGGGGAGTACTAATAAGTGGTAGAGTACATGCAACCTAGAACGATAAGGGAGTAATGACTATAACATCTTATTTACTTTGGGAGACCTGCACCATGCCATGTTAAGGGATTACTGACCCCCATATTTAGAACCTACTCACTGACACAATAGGTTAGTACTGACTATGTCATAACAACATATATGGAGGACCCCCACCCTAGAATGAGAGGATAGTATCGAATCCAAGATTAGAAGACCCACACCCTACCAGGTATGGGTGTACCTACTCTACATATACATCATAAATTTAGTAACCTCACCATTATCTAGTATGGGAGTACATAATCCATGGGTATTGGACTGGCACCCAGGTCTAATAAAGGAGTATCTTCTCCAACATTACGGATTTCATGGGGATACTTGAACCCTAGTAGAATAGGGGAGTGGCACCCCCAGATGAAACTAACCAAAGGTAAAGAACATGCACCCACGACATGCAGAGTCTTTTCACAAACTATGTAGGGAGTAATAAAAAATACTCACCCTAGTGAAATAGGGGAGTAACTGTCCTGGTGTATATCTATACAAACCACACCAATCTCCAACATCTGCTCAGTACCACTACACAAGAATCATTATTGATTGGCCCCACCTCCTACCTCGTAATCCTTAATGAAGGCCACCATTACATCCTATGTGGAAAAACGTTCAAGATAGACTACTCAGAAGCCTAAATATGAGTCATAAGGAAGGATATATGGATGAAATATATCCTTCTAGGATCGTCAAGTAGTACATAATGTGCTTTGGGGAAAAAATGTCATGTGATCCCACCCAAGAACATTATCGTGTATCTAGTTCACATGGGTTCCAACCCATGTAAGGGTACACAATGCGTAAAGGAGGTACACAAAGTGTACCTAATCTCTCATTCCCTGGACATGTTCCACTTCTACATAGACCGACCAACCGTGTCCCTCACACACTGTGTATCCAATACAATACAGTGTGTTCAGATAAACAGCCTCTTACCCTTGTATTTTTCTTATGTGTATGTACAAGTCCTCGTTTTCATGTATCTTGGTTGTGTGTAGGTAGACATCCATGTTTTTTCACACAGTTAACCCAATCTATGCCCCATAGTCACAGGGATTAGGGAACTACATGACGTGTAACCCCTATACATAGCGTTTAGTCCCAAATGTTCATCTTCATCGAATAAGAATAGCTACACAACATGTATCAATAATCTAAAAGTCTTTTAAATAGTAATTCCAGTTGGTAATTACATTAAAACAAGAAGGATTATCCTTATTCATCCACAAAACTCACAGATCTTCCATGTAGGGTTCAATAACAATTGCAATAGAGCTCTACACCCATAGAACAATGCATAAAAAGGGGTTGATACCAACCTAAAATAATCCTAACTCAATGGTTAAACTATAAATAATTAAATTAATAACTATTACTGTATCATTTTGGTTCTCAATTAGATCATGATATGCATCAAAACATGGGATTAGTTGATCTTTGATGCTTCAATTCGACTATGGTTTCATTCATCACTAAAGGGGGGAATATGGGGGATGAGGAGTTTCTAATCCATTAGTGGGTGAACTTCAATGTGGTGGAGGGGATAGGTTTAGGATATATATTTAATTACTTAATCAATCAATTAAATCCACTACATAGAACATCGTCACAAAACAACCCATGATCAAAACTAAAAAAGCAGATGACCTTGCGTCATGACTAGGGTAAACACGACATTCAAGACTCAAGTGGGTCTTATAAATCTGATCTAAGACTCTGAATAAGAGTTATTTATATTTCAAGAAAAAAATATATGCAGATGCGACAAAATATATTTAATATTTTAAATTACATACCACCAAGGAACCATAGGCCCCAGATTCCCACACCGACTCAACCCCCTACTCCTGGAATATTTTCGCACATATTGTGAAGTCGTTCCGTATAAAACCTGAGTCATTACATTCTCCCCACCTTAAGGATCTTTCATCCCCGAAATGAGAAATGATAAGAACAAGAGAAGAAACTGAGCACCAAATGGGAAAATGAACAAGAAAAATCATCAAGGGTTCATGTTATACATACAAGAATTCAGAGAGAGAAACCACAGATATCAAACCACTATTATGTGAAGATTCTTCCATGCCAACATTGTGAATCAATGATCACATGTCTCCTTTGCTGTGAATGTTGGAAAAACACCAAGCACTATAGTACATATGAATTCATGGGGTCAAGAATTACATCACCTCGCTAACCTAGCATAGATAGTAAAGGAAACATAAAGATCACATCCACACTGGGATGGACTATACAACAACCACCTCCAGAATATTGTGTTCAAGGCTGTCATTTTACACGTGAGGGTATTCACAAAAAAATTGTTATTATCAAGTGTGAACTCTAGGTATTACCAATACCTTTTTCCACTAAAAACATATGTAACATAGCTCACCAAAAAACACTACAACACACACTAGTGGCATTCCTGAAGAGTTTGGAGGGTAGGAAACCATCCATAGTACGGAAACATCATAGGGACCAACTCCGCTGCTACTGAATGATTCTATGAAAGATGCACCTTCTCCCTTTTCCAACTAGCTTACGGGTTCATGCTGGAATACTCTGTTAACATGGCCAAGTCCTTCTCCACAAATTCATTTAATAAACATTCACTGAACTCGCAAGTCTAAAGAACTCGTACACTACACCATGATGATATCCTTTTTGGGTGGCACTAACTAACCCTTACTATTATAATTATGTCAAAAATGTATCTCTAGGGGGATGAGTTACCATTCCTCATGAGATCAATGCTACATCAAACTATATTACTTCATCCTTGAGCATGTCATGTACAAAGATGACACAAAACACATTAGGTTACTAAAAAAGATAAAGGGATTCCCAAACACGCATTGGGTCTTACTGGGCCATCTTTCACAACTACCAACATGGGGTCATGTCGATGTCCAGAGTCACCCTAGTTAAACCATTAGTATGAGAAAAATGAAAATATTACCCACAAATGTGTCTAAAAATTTATATGAGAGAAATTACAAAGGAAACAGTTCATACATTTATTCATCCTAGAATCATACGTGTTAAAGGCCTCTATGACATGTTGATATCCTTGTCCATGTCCTCCATCTCTATGAGACTATCACGGACCACCTAGTGATGGTGATGGAAACACCCTAAAAATCTTACCACCTCCATCTTCCCTTCCAACTCATCGGTCACATCCACAAACATGAGAAAAACCATTCTCCATGCACTAGTTCTACAAAGGTGGATCATCATGTAGATCCCTCTCTATAGCACAACAGGTCAGAAAATCCCTATAATGATATCCTGGACTATTGTAAGCCTAACATCACCCCTTCTGTGGATAATTTGATCCTTTGTGTTGCTCATGTGTTATAGACCCAGATGCCTGAGTCTAGGCTTGAGTATGCTTCATGTACCATGATCCCATCACCTATAATCTTCTAGCTTCTTCAGACACCACATCCTCAAGAAAATGGTTATGGATCACATCCACCTATTCCTCATCCAGTAATATTTCCACCGCCACTACTCTCTCCTATATTCCACCATATGCTGGAATTCATAACAGAATCATAGACACACTAATATTTCTATGCATGCCTTGCTCGAAGGTCAGTTCTCTGTAGAACAGTTCCCTAACCATATCTATGGAGTATCAGGAAATGTATTCAAACCTCATTTAGATATTCTCCACTATCATGTTACCCGATCAAAGATGACAAAGATCATAGATAAAAATTCATCTCAATGTGGATAGTTAAAACTCATCCTTGAAGAGTCGCTCATACTTCTCCCAATACAGTGTAACCTCGTCCTATGTTTGTATCACCAAAATCAACCATTTCCCAGTGGAAACCTATAAAAGGATAGCTGATAGGACCACCATATGATTAGAAGGTATCTACAATAAGTAGAATACTCACGTGACTTCCTCAATCTATCCATCTACCACCTAGGGATTGGGAGCACCCTTGTACCTCGAAGGCCACTACCTATGGAACTCGTGTATCACATTCAGCCTATATGCATCGTTAGAATATATTTATATTATATCTTGATGCTCAGTAGGTGGTGTCACCACCATCATACCACCTGAATGTAACACATCAAAATCACTAGGATGTAATGATGCCTCATCACGGAGAGGGTCATCATCACGATCTCATTGTAGAATCATGTTTGGTTGTCTTTGTAGAGGCATCCTGAAATAGAATCATTATATACAACAATTAAAGAGTATATCTGGGGATTTAACTCAAGAATGACAGAAAAATCCAAATCCCATTCCATTATGATGCACGTATCATTTATTTCCAAGTAACCAATATTCTAATGTATCGATTCGATAAAAAGGTTATTAGAGAATAGTTTAATTGACACGTCGTCCTCCACACTATAAATAGAACCTCTAACATGGGATACAAAATAAATTTTTTTAACATTATCTATATGAAACTCAAACCACACTCAAAACACTATGGTCTCAATGGGGATCCAACCACATCTGATACCACTCTTTCATGACCCGACCTGACAGGCGCCAGACGACAAATCCCCATGCTCGCCTCTAAATTTCCAAGGGCTGGATACTTTCCTCAAGAAGGCATATTGATAACCTTGGAAGCATTTTCTATGTACCTCTATGCACACACACAACTCCAAGATCACTAAATGATGAAATGTTCATGAACAAAAGAAATTAATGCATGCATACATCTATATACCACTACCAGATTACAACAGATGTACTAAATACATAAAAATGAAAAACAACACCCATCAATGAAAACTATAAAAGCATCCAACTATCTTAGAAGCAGGGGATCGTTATCAACCTTAACAAATGGAATGATCCTCGACCATGCTATAGTTATCACCTCAATCTGTCTATCTCAATATGATCCTCCTAGTTTGGGTCCTATGTAGACTCTGTCAAATGTTATGTGGTCAACACAAGACACAAACCATGTTCAAGAAATCTTATGTAGGGGTGACTATAATAATACTCAATAAATTCCCCAAAACCCCCAAAATAAAAATAATATCATCTAAAAGGAAATAGTTTTCTTGATCTAGTGAGAGTGAAAAAAATTCGAGATAGAAATTCCATCTCAAACCATCCTCAGTTGTACATGACAATTCATATCAATCTATAAGTGTTGTCAACCACGACATGTTACAACACCCCAAGGACTCCCGAAAATCACCCATATTTACTCATCTCTTACACTATGTCTAATGAGGTTCCTACCTCATAACCAGTAAAAAGATTTTTTTTGTAGGCTCTAACCACAAAATAAGTCCATGAAAACTCACTCTGTGGGATCATTCATCACATTTGTCACCCATATGATATATGAAATACCTCAGTAAAAACTCTATGATTCAAAATGGTGTGTCTAAGAGAGCTTTCTATACAGGGCACATCATTTTATGTCATTTTTTTGTTCCAAAAAGAGGTAAATAAAACCAAGTTAATAGGCCCACCACTTACCACTACACACAGTTGATAGAGCACTCCTTCATACTGTTTTCTATGTACATCATTTCTAACAAGAGAGAACTAAGCGACACATGCCTTGAAAATTCCTTGTAGTTGGGGGATTACTACTCTTAACTAACCCGTAAATCCTCTATCTATCATGTATGAAGTGTCCTAAACCATGGTGCTTCAAAGGATAACTATCCCCTGTATAGGTATCATTCACATCTAGTTTATAGGCCTGATCATCAAATCAATATCCCACAACCGAGGTAGCTCCAATCCCAATAGGGAACCATCTCCCCACTACTACTTGTAAATGGGGGAGTATTACTCCGTAAGTGAGCACCCACACCCTAATACGATAGTGGAGCACTAATCGTAACGCTATAAAACCCTGATATGATAGGGGAGTACCACATCATATATTGGGGACCCACACCATAGACTATTATGGGAGTACCACTCAGTGGCTATAGGACCTTCCACCTAGAACAACAAAGGCGTACTCACATTGACAACATGTTCACTATAAGAGAAATGGACACTGACATGCTAGGGGAGTACTAACCACAAGCTTGAGGACCAACTCCTTGGCATAGTAGGGGAGTACCAAATCTCCTAGAACAACATGTATGGATGACACACACCCTGGAAAGATAGAGTAGTAATGACTCATTGAATAGAGGACCCACACCCTACATGGTTGGGGAGTACCCACACTACAAATATGTCAAATATAGAAGAACCACACACTATTCCAATAAGGGATTACTAACTCTATAGATAGAAAACCCTCTCTGGAGTCCAACAAGAGAGTACCTACTCTACCTTAATGATTGTCACATGGAATCCTACCCCCTAGTCCAACAGGAGGGTGACACCCCCAGAAAAAATTACCCCAAGGTATAAAACCCTCACCCTCGACGTGGGGAGTCCCATATCCACCTATGTAGACAGGTAAAGAGAACCAAAACATTATTATAATATGGGAGAAACCATCCATGAGTCTCTCTATATGAACCCCACCAATGTCCAACATCAACTCATAACCATCCCACAAGTGTCTTGATAGATTTACACCACCTCATATCATGTAAGCGGTAATGCAGGAAATGAAGACATACTATACATAAAACCAATCATGATAGACAAATCACAATCCTGATTATGAGTCCCAGGGAAAGAGATATGAAATGAATAAGAACGCTGAATTATCTTTGAGTCATACACGGTGTGAATCGGGGAACACATGACATGTGAGCACACCCGAGAACCTAATCGTGTGTCTTTTCCACACAGCATCCAATCCATGTAAGGATACACAGTTTGTAAAAGAGGTATAAGCTATATCCCTCACATCTTGGCCCCTGTCTGTGTTCCTCTACTACACAGACTAGCCGACAGTGTCCCCCACACTATTTGTATCTCATAATACATGGAGTGTTTGTATTAACATTAAGTTTCCCATGTTGTTTTCATTTTTCCATGGTTAAGACCACTTTTTGTGAATATTTTGCATATTTTAGTACATGGAAATTTATTATCACATGACTATCCCAATACATGTCCCATGGTTTCACAGTTTTGGGAACTATAAGGTGTGTAACCCCTATGCACAATGTGTATTCCCAAGTTCTCATCTTCCCCAAACTGGAAGATCTTCATGACCTGTTTCACTGAAATACATGTTATGTAGAAATTTATTCATGACTTTAATTACCTAGAAAACACTTTTATTATCACCATTCTTACCCAAAACACACAAAAAAACTTATTAGCGATCAATAACAATTTCAATATGGCTATAAGACCTTAGACCCATGAAAAATGAATGGGATAATGACCAAAATTCCAATCCATATACATCGATGGTGAAATACTAAATCATTGGATCAATAATGAGGCCAATATAACTATGTTTCTCGATCTAATAATGATCTACATCAAAAATAGGAATCTTTGGAAAATCATATCATCAATTCATTTGAGGATTTTTTCATTGTGAAAGGGGAGAATATGATATGAGGAGAAGCATCTCCTCTATTAGTGTGGTGTTCTCAAAAGTTGTGAATAGATAGGTTTAGGATATATATTTTATTACTTACTCAATTAATTAAATCCACCTCATAACTCCACATCACCAAACAAACCATGATCAATACTCCCAACATAGATGACCTTAGGTCCCAACTACTGTAAAAATGACGTTCAAGACTCAACCAGAGTATCGAAAATATTATTTTATACTATTAATTGGAGTTATTTAATTTTAAATTGAAACTATGTGTGTATGAAAAAATAAATATACTATTTTAAATATCTTAGTATTGAGGAACCCCAGGCCTCATATTCCCATACCGACATAGTCCTTGACATTGGGAATATTTTTTGATATTTTACGATGCCTTGTGGTAAAAAACCTAAGCCATAAAAATAATACTATTAGATTGGTTGGACCTATATCTACCTTATATGCATTGGGTAATGACCTATATCTCATGAGAAAACTAACATGGTCTTAGGAATGAACCCTGACTATAAAAATGTCCATGAGAGAAACCATGTCTACCAAGATTGTATGCAGAGTGGAATCATGATATAAATATGGACATGGGGGTGAACCACGACAATAAATATGGTATGGGGGGTGAACTCATACTACCAATATGGTCTAGAATTAATTCCTTGTCTACTATTGAAATCATATTTTATGATTATGTGTCTATCATAATTCTATGTTTTATATAGACATTATTCATTTAGGTTTTGTATTCATTTTAATTTATGATTCAAGTGTTATGAACATATAATATTTATTATGATCTCTAATATATAGTGTATAATCTTAAAATTTTATTCTCTATTTAATACCCTTTTATTCATGTTATTCTTAGGAATTTCCTTTATTTACCTTGTTGAGAATTGTAGCTCACCCCTTTATTTTGTTTCCATTCCCTAGGATATGAAGAATAGTTTTAGGTAGATCAAATAAAGGTGGATATCTATATTAGAGATGTTGATGATAGTTCTCTTATGTTGAATATTTTTTTCCATGTTTCCAAATACACTAAAAAATATGGTTGTCGGGCATGTATTTTTTAAGGAATATAATATTCATCTAAAATTATGTAATGTCTATGTATGTTAATATAGGGTCACTATTAGAGGTCCATTTCCTTAGAGATTTGGTGTCTCAATAGGGTGTGGTAGTAACCCCATTGATGGTCGATGTTGTATATTCTTGGTAAGAACATAATAACATGTCAATGGTTAGTAATTTCATTGGTCTCATAGGCTATTTTTGGATGTTTGTACCTAGTTTATCTCATGTTATATACAAATTTATAGCTTAAACTTGGAAGGACTAAGATTTTTTGTGGGGTGATCAGAGCCATTCTGCATTTGGTTACATGTAGGGGATGTTGTTCAGTGCTATAGTGCTCTAGTTTCTTGAGGAATGGGTGATGATTGGTGTGTTTTTTGATGTTATTCGTTTAAAATTTGGATGATTGTTGATGAAGAAGAAGGAGGTGATATATTATGGTTATATGAATTTATATACCCATGAGTGTAACTATACCACCCAATATCTAGAGATAGCATAAGTTGTGTT
Organism: Viscum album; assembly: GCA_963277665.1. NCBI lineage: Eukaryota > Viridiplantae > Streptophyta > Magnoliopsida > Santalales > Viscaceae > Viscum > Viscum album. The sequence goes on from OY728165.1 coordinate 2,053,820,931, forward strand.
TGTGTTGATTTTGTGGTGAGATTACCTCATTTGAGAGCACTTTGTGGTACTCGCAGAGCACAAGACAATATGGTATGTCTTTTCCCAACATGATTTAAACATGGGAATGTGTAGGTAGATGGTGTTTTATTGGGAAAATTATTCAAGTATCTCTTACACCTTAGGAAAGAAAAATTTTGTGGAAGATTATTTGAGTATGAAGTTATGGAAGGTTCTTTTTCATGAGTCTGCGGATGCTTGGAGTAGAATGGAGGAGTTGGAAGCCTTAGACATAAATTTAAGAGTGGATGGAAGTTGGGGATATTTGTTTCAAATGAAGGTTTAGTCTTATATGATGCAGTGGTTGGTGGAATCTCAATGTGGATACTCAGAGGGAGAGGTGTAACATGATCATGTTTTCTATGGTGATGCTCTATTGTAACTATCATTGGATGGTCAGGATCGAGTGTTTTCCATTGTTGGATATTGTTTTAGTATAAATTCCCAATGGTGTCCTTTTGGAGTTTATGAATCACCTTTTTTGGTACATCCATGAGTTTTCAAGCAGTTCCATGGCATGATGATGCATTTTTGATGGCCCAAGATGAAATGGGTAGTGCACGAGTTTGTGGAAATTTTCATGGTTTTCCTGTAGGTACAGGTTGAGAATCATGTTCATGGTGATTTTTTGTATATGTTGGATGTTCTGAAGTGTAAATGGTATATTGTGTCTATGTATTTCATCATAGGGTTGTCTAGAGATCAAGGAGGTTGTGATGATATCAGGGTGATTGTAACGACCCAAAGATTCATTAATATAAAATCCCTTTTGATCTTATTAAATGTCTCTTTAATTAAAATGTTTTTATAAAATGTCAACTTCATTGGTTTTATGATAATAATTATGACCATTACTTTTATGGCCATTTAATAGTGATCACATGATTAGTATAAATATAGGGCTTTAACACATCCAATTTTACATATATAGAGGAAGTGATGGCCTCATCCAGTAGAATTGCCCCATATGAAGCCCATTTATCGGAGCCTAGAAAAGAGGTGGCATCCTTGGGCTTCACTCTGGACCACGTCCATGCTGAGCTTCACCATGTCAAGCTCGAATGGGACCGTCTATGGGAGAAGTGGAAGTTGATAGAAATTACCACTCGAGTGATGTTATCTGAGCCACCCCAAAAGTCTGTCACCATCGCACACCATACCCTTAGGTCGTATGCGGCTATTTTAAGGGGTTATGTAACTAATCAATAGTACTATGTTAATGTATGTTATTTTTGTATATAATAATGAATATAATTTATTTTCATTATTGATACATTGTAAATAGTTTTTAAAGTACAAATGGTGTTTTTAGTTATTATTTAATTAAGAAATATATTTTATTAAATTAAGGGATTTTTTAATTAAATAATATTGTAAAAAAATATTATTATTTATATTATTAAATTAATTTTATTATATATAAATGATCATATAATTGTATGAATTCAATTATAATTTTTATTAAGGTTTGAAATCCATTTTTGTCAAAACTTATGAATTTTTTATAAATATCAGTTTTTATTTTAAAAGTAAAAATTAATATATTTATAAAATTATTTAGATTAATGAAATGTTATTTTTGGAATCAGGATGTCGAAATTATCCAACAGTGAATTTTTCATAATTTTTTGAGACAATCAAATTTTTGAGTAAAAATTAAATACCGTTTAAATATATAATGTTTTTTATGACATCATATTGACCCAATAGTGATGTAATAAAATAAAATAATCTTTATGTTCGGCCAATATATGTTTTACCATTAAAATAATGTGATTTTGGGTTTATTTGGCTTACTTTTCAAAGAATTAATGGCCCCTCAAGACTTATTAAACACCTTTTCTTTTTAAATTATTTTCCATGGGAGTATGACTCACCTCCACATAAGAAACCCTATTATTTTAAGAATTTCGGACTTTGGACTTATAAAATATTGTTTTCCTCTTTCCATTTCCAAAAACCATGGGTAAAAACCATGGGATGGTTTCCGGTTTGGATTAATTTAATATAAGGTGTCCCAAACCAAAATAATAAAGAATTCCCTCACATTTCCTATATAAACCCACCTAAGTTCCCACTTCCTCCTCACTAAAATCCTTTGGAGTTCGTCCAACCTCTGCCCTACTATCTCTATAATCCCCCCAATGTGGCCCAAGCTCCTAATAAGCCTCTCTCTAGCCTTTGGAAGCACACTTCCAAGTAAGGTTTTTTTCTTCCTTTCTCATTTTTGTCTAATTTTCTTTAAGTTGTTTTTCCCCTTTTAATTTCAAATATGAATGTTGGGGTATGGTTTAAAACCTCCCTCATACTTCCCCTTTTATGTTTGAATGATGGGAGACCCTTTATCTCTCATTAAATTCCTCCCATGTACACCCGTTACTATGCTGAAATTCCAAAAGGAACTTCTCTCTCCTCTTCTACATTCAAGCAATACTTTTGTATCATAAATCTAAATTCCATTAAAATTGTTGGGAAATGTATCTATATGACCTCATTACTGTCCATTACATGTAAATATGATGAGAAACCCCTTTCTCTCTCATCAACAATTTTTTATGAATTCTTATGTCACGCAGTTACGCTGCCGAAATCGCACCGATTTTCTAAGCCAATGTCATTGTGTAGTGAATACCATGCCCATTTCTCCATCAAAGGTATTAATCTTTATGCACATTTACTTATTGATTGTAAAGTATCATTTATTAATTCCACATTCCATTATTTTGGAATAAATTATTATGTTTTATGATTCCATGTTTTATTATCCATGTGGCACACTTATGCATGAAATGAAATGTTTAAGAAGGGTGTGCCCTTATAGCGCTCCAATGCATTGGGTAAATTATAATATCATGATATGTCATGTGCAATGAGTGTTTAATCATGCTAATTCAAGTGTAAATATTTTTTACTCGTGCTTTATGTGCAATGAGGATTTACTCATGCTCCATGTGCAATGGGCCTTGGCTCATGCTAATTCCATGTTAAGTGTTGTTGCCACATTTCCATGTTATTATTATCATGCTTTATCATGCCTTTATGTTAATGTTTCTCTTATTCTCTATTGATATTCTTGATGTCTAAAATGTATTGTACTCCTCATTTTATTCCATGTGTATTCCTTTACTGGGCTTTATAGCTCAGCATTTCCATATACATGTCGTCAGGTTATCCCATGCAATGCTAATTACGAGGGAATGTAGTGGTCATGTAAAGGAAGTTTTCAATAAAGATGTTATATTTCATGTTTTATGTTTTTATGTAATGATCCTAATCCCCAAAGACACTAAACCTCTCAATATTATTTGTTGTATCAAGTTAAGTTTTATGAAATAAATCTTGTTTAATTTTGTAATAAAAGCAGGGTTGTCATAGTTGGTATCAGATGATAGGTTTGGTTATTTTTGGGATTAGGATTAGAAAACCCTAGTAAAGCCTTAGATACAAGACTAAGTACAATAAAAACGTACCTATGTTTTGGTGAGTATTGAGTATGTGGGTTATCAATCAAATACATCCCTGTCTAGATACAAGCAAGTAGAGGCGGCTCTGGCACAGATGTATCCTAGGGGTAAACCCGAAAACATAGCTTTGAGCTAGACTCGAACAGGGACTGGTGCACGACAATGGGTCTTGCTTCACTCTTGTTTATGACACTCCTGGGGGATATGATTTGGTAAATTCACAAGCTTATTATGAACCCTTATTAAGGGAATAAGAAAATTCCCCTAAGAATATATGTTAGAAAGTAGATCCTGAAAATCCTAGATTGAAGCCTATAGACTCATGAGTTGTTAAGGAAATGAAAGTTTATTTATAAGTCATCAAATTTTGTCTTTGGATTACCCTTTATGTGTTACCCCTAACTTTCCTTTTATTCCTGCCAATGGCTGGTAATAAGAGGACTCAGGCTAACAACCGTTGTGAAGATCTGTGTGATGACTGTACTAATGAGATGCCCAATCCAATGGGAGCGAGAATCGTGAACTTTTTGACGCTTATCTCTCAGCTAACTCATGTTTTGAATAGAAACACAGGTAAATAGGAACGTTCAACCCACCCTAAGAAAGAACAAGTCACTATCAAGAGATTCATGAGACAAAGGCCTCTTAATTTTAGTAGATAATTTGATCCCACAATCGATGAACAGTGGATCAACTCCATTGAAATGATCTTATTTGTCCTTAAATGTTCTGAACAAGAGAAGTTTCCCCTGGTGGCTTATCATATGGAGGGTGAAGATGATCAATGGTGGACATTGGTCAAAAATAAAAAGCCTGAGGAGGAGATCAATGTGTTGGAATGGAAGGATTTCCAGAAGATGTTTTTCGATAAATATTTTTCATGCACCCTCTGGCTTAATATTGAAAGGGACTTCCTTTCCCTCAAGAAAAAAGATGAACAATCTTTTGGAGCGTACGAGGTAAACTTCACAAGGCTTGCACGATATGCTTCCGGCTTTGTTGTTACCCCAGAATGAAAAGTTGACTGCTTCTTTGGTGGGTTGAAGCCTAGCCTGCGGAAAGCATTAGTGATCCGTGACTACAACAGCTATGAGGAAATTGTCTGATGTGCCCTCAAGGTCGAAATAGAGATCGGAGAATCACAGTGGTATCATGGGGAAAAGAAGCATATGGTAGAATTCAATGCTGCCAGTCCGATGGATAAATCCAACGGTGCTAAGAAGATCCAGCACACCACTTGCCAAAAGTGCGGAAAGAAGCACCATGGAAATTGCATTAAGGGAACGAGGAAATGCTTTAGGTGTGGAAGAGAAGGGCATCTAGCTGTTAACTATCGGCAAGAAATTCCCCCGCCTATGACAGAGGAGAGGATCGCTCCGTTAGAACCTCAACACATTGTTCAATGCTACAAATTCAATGAACCGAGTCATTTTTCAAATCAATTCCCTAATCCAAGGGTTTTCAGAGACAACCAACAACCTCCAAGGCATCAAGGAAGATCTTTTTCCATCACTTCTGCTGAAGTGAACCTCGACAACGAAGTGGTGACAGGTATTCTAGTTATTCATTCAAGAATATCAAACATAATTTTTTATTCCAGTTCTACGTATTCTTTTATATCTCGAAAGTTTAGTAGAAAAATCCAAGCACCACCACAAATCATGGAAGTGAAGATGTTGGTGAGCACAGAAAAAGGGTCAATCATTGCATCCCATGAATATAAGTCCTCCCCTATTATAATCAGTGGATTGAATTTCCCTGCGAACCTCGTAATACTCCCTCTGGTGCAATTTGATGCAATTCTTGGCATGGATTGGTTTTCCTTTTATAGAGCCAACATAAATTGTCGGGAGAGGAAATCACACTTCATATGGAGAATCAACCCCTAATTCGTTACAAGTGTAAGGAGTAAGATGAATCTCCTTTAGTTCCATCATCCCAAGCATGGATATTACTGCCTTATGATCACACGTATCTGGCTCAGATGATTGAGTCCAAGGAAGAAACCATCCTTGAATTAATGCCTATTGTGAGGGAATTCGTTGAAGTGTTTCCTGAGGAACTTCCTCGTCTTCTCCTATAATATATGTTGAATTCTCAATTGAACTTATACCTGGGGCTTTACCAATATCCTAGAGTCCATATAGAATGGTTTTTGTAGAGCTTGAAGAGCTGAAGAAACAACTACAGGAGAATCTGGATAAAGGGTTTATACGCCCAAGTGCTTCACCATGGTGTGCACTAGTCCTCTTCGTCATGAAGAAGGATGGGTCAATGTGGCTTTGCATCGATTATCGTGAACTTAAAAAAATCATGATAAAGAACAAGTATCATCTCCCAAGAATTGATGACTTGATCGATCACCTGCATGGAGCACAATACTTCTCTATGGTGGATTTGTATTCTGGATATTATCAAGTAAGGGTGAAGAAGGAAGATGTCCCCAAGACTACTTTTCATAAAAGATACGGGCACTATGAATTCATATTAATGCCTTTAGGACTCCCTAATTCTCCATAAATCATCATGGAATTAATTAATAGAGTCTTTAGAGATTACCTAGACTAATATTTGGTAGTCTTTATAGTTGATATTCTAATATATTCCAAAACCAAGGAGGATCATGAGGATCATAAAGAGCTGTACTAGAGACATTGTGCAAGTAGAAGCTCTATGAAAAGTACATCAAGTGTGAGTTATGGTTGAAGGAGGTATCATTCTTGGGCCATATCATCACAAGTAATTGGATATCTGTGGATCCCTCCAAAACAGATGCAATTAAGGGATGGTCGAGGTGAACATCGGTAACTGATATCTGTAGCTTCTTGGGGTTAGCTGGATATTATCGACGATTTGTGAGAAATTTCACATAATTTTCCAACCCTCTTACCAAGCTAACTCAAAAGGGAGTAAAGTTTTCTTGGAGTGATGAATGCGAAGAAAGTTTCAATGTGTTGAATAGAAGTCTTATCGTTGCACCCGTGCTAACTTTACCCACAAGTGGGGAACTTTTTGTGGTATTCAGTGATGATTCAAAGAAGGGCTTAGGTTGTGTACTGATGCAGAATGATAAAGTGTTATCCTATGTCTCAAGGCAGTTGAAAATCCATGAGCAAAACTATCCAACGCATGATCTGGAGTTAGCGGCGGTGATCTTTTCCTTGAAAATATGGCGACATTATCTATATGGAGAGAAATGTGAGATATATACTATCCACAAGAGTCTTAAATATATATTCACTCAAAAAGATCTTAATATGCACCATAGAAGATGGATAGAGCTCATCAAGGATTATGAATTTTCAATACATTACAACCCTAGGAAAGAGAACATGGTGGAAGAGGCCCTAAGTAGAAAGGATCTAGCGATTCTATCAATGATGAGAATTGAGAAGGATCCAATCTTATTTGACTTGATGAAGATGGAAATGGGAATCATAGAGAAGGGAACATCAACAATCCTTTCACAAATTATTGCTCAACCGTCTCTTTTTGAAAGGTTAAAGGATTCTCAAAAGGATGATGTGGGGATTCAAAAAAAAAGTGGAAGCTATGGAAGAAGGGAAATCCTAAGAGTTTAATGTTAATGAAGAAGGAATTGTGAGGTTTGGGTAAAGACTATGTGTTCCATAAAGTCCGGAGATGAAGAAGGAAGTTTTGGATGATGCACATAGTTCAAAATTAACTATTCACCCAAGGAGCACAAATATGTATCGGGATCTCTGAGAAAACCTTTGGTGGGATAATATGAAGAAGGAGATCGCTGAATATACATAAAAGTACCTAGTGTGTCAGAAAGTGAAGACAGAGAGGTAGAAGTCTAAGGGGATGATGCAACCATTGCCGATAACAGAATGGAAATGAGAGAAAATCACCATGGGATTTGTCACCGGACTTCCGAGGAGATCCAAAGGCAACAATGAAATCTAGGTTGTTTTGGATTATCTTATAAAGACTGCACACTTCATTGCTATTCGGGAGGATTTCCCATTGGATGAACTGGAACAGATATATATCAAAGAAGTGGAAAGGGTGCATGGAGTACCACTGTCTATTGTGTCTGAACGAGATCTAGGATTCACCTCTATGTTTTGGAAGAGTCTTCAGCATGCTCTAAATACTGAACTGAACATCAGTACGGCCTATCATCTTCAAACCTATGGCCAATCCGAATGGACTATCCAAACACTTGAGAATATGTTGCGAGCATGCTCAATGGACTTTCAAGGAGGATGGGATAAATATTTTCCTCTATTTGAGTTCTATTATAATAATAGTTTCCACTCGAGCATCCAAAAGGCACCATATGAAGCCCTATATGGGAAAAGGTGCAGAACACCATCATGTTGGGATGAGGTCGGTGAACGTAAGCTGCTTGGACCAGAAATGGTCAAGGAAATGGTGTAGAAGGTGAAACCCATTCAGCAGCATATCAAGGCAGCCCAGAGTCGACAGAAGAGTTATGCAGATAATCATTGACGAGACCTTGAGTTTAAAGTTGGAGACATGGTTTTTCTACGCATATCTCTGTGGAAGAGGATCATGAGGTTTGGAAAGAAAGGGAAGTTAAGTCCAAGGTACATCGGCCCCTTCGAGATTCTTGATCGTGTCGGGGTTGTGGCCTATCGTCTATCACTTCCGCCTACTATGGCCAAAGTACATGATGTCTTTCATGTATCCCTCTTAAGGAAGTACATACCGGACCCTTCACATGTACTCTCTTATGAGGTGGTACAATTGGAAGATGATCTTTCTTATGATGAGAAACCAGTGAAGATCTTAGATCTTATAAAAAACGTTTAACAAAATAAGACAATGCCCCTCGTCAAGGTGTTGTGGAGGAACCACAAGTTTGAAGAATCAACTTGTGAATCAGAGGATGTGATGACGCTGAGTTACCCACATCTATTTTCGTGTGGTAAAAGGAAAATTTCGAGGGAAAATTTTCTTAAGGGGGAATATTGTAATGACCCAAATATTCATCAATGGAGAATCCCTATTGATCTTATTAAATGTCTCTTTATATAAAATGTTTTTATAAAATGTCAACTTCATTGGTTTTATGATAAGAATTGTGACCATTACTTTTATAGTCGTTGAACAGTGATCACATGATTAGTATAAATATAAGGCTTTAACACATCCAATTTTACTTAGACAAAGGAAGTGATGGCCTCATCTAGTAGAATTGCCCCATACGAAGCCCATTTATCATAGCTCGGAAAAGAGGTGGCGTCCTTGGGCTTCGCTCTGGACCAATCCCAAGCTGAGCTTCACCATTTCAAGCTCGAATGGGACCGTCTATGGGAGAAGTGGAAGTTGATAGATATTACCACTCGAGCGATGTTATCTGAGCCACCCAAAGAGTCTATCACCATCGCACACCTTACCCTTAGGACTTATGCGGCTGTTTCAAGGGGTTATGTAACTAATCGATAGTACTATTTTCATGTACATTATTTTCTATATAATAAAAAATATAATTTCTTGACATTATTGATACATTGTAAATAGTTTTTAAAGTATAAATTGTGTTTTTAGTTATTATTTAATTAAGAAATCTATTTTATTAAATTAAGGTATTTTTGAATTAAATAATATTTTAATAAAATATTATTATTATTATTATTATTTGATTAATTTTATTATATATAAATGATCATATAATTGTATGAATGCAATTATAATTTTTATTAAGGTTTGAAATCCATTTTTGTCAAAACCCGTGAATTTTTTATAAATGTCAATTTTTATTTTAAAAGTGAAAATTATATTATTTAGAAAATTATTTAGATAAAATAAATGTTATTTTTTGAAACAGGATGTCGAAATGATCCAACGGTGAATTTTTCATATTTTTCTGAGACAGTCAAATTTTTGAGTAAAAATTAAATACCGTTTAAATATATAATGTGGTTTTTGACATCATATTGACCTAATAGTGATGTAATAAAATACTATAATCTTTATTTTCGGACAATATATGTTTTAACATTAAAATAATGTGATTTTGGGTTTATTTGGATTACTTTTCAAAGAATTAATGGACCCTTCAAGACTTATTAAACACCATATCTTTTTAAATTAATTTCCATGGAAGTATGACTCACCTACACATAAGAAACCCTATTATTTTAAGACATTCGGACTTTGGCCTTATAAAATATTGTTTTCCTATTCCCTTTTCCAAAAAAATGGGTAAAAACCATTGTATGGTTTGTGGTTTGGATTAATTTAATATAAGGGGTCCCAGACCTAAATAATAAAGAATTCCATCACCTTTCCTATATAAACCCACCCAAGCTCCCACTTCCTCCTCACTAAAAGCCTTTTGAGTTCGTCCAACCTAATCCCTACTCTACCTACAATCCTCCCAATGTGCCCCAATCTCCCATGAAGCATCTCACAATCCTCTCTCTAGCCTTTGGAAGCACACTTCCAAGTAAGGGTGTTTTCTTCCTTTCTCATTTTTGTCTAATTTTCTTTAAGTTGTTTTGCCCTTTTTATTTCAACTATGAATGTTAGGGTATGTTTTCACAACTCCCTAATACATGCCTCTTTATTTTTTAATGATGGGAGACCCTTTCTCTCTCATTAAATGCCTCCCATGTACACCTGTTACTATGCCGAAATTCTGAAAGGAACTTCTCGCTCCTCTTTTACATTCAAGCAATACTTTTCTATCATTAATCTAAATTCCATTACAATTGTTGGGAAATGTATCTATATGACCTCCTTACTATCCATTAAATGTAAATATGATGAGGAACCCCTTTCTCTCTCATCAACCATTTTTTTATGAATTCTTAATTCACATCGTTACGCTGCCGAAATCACACCGACTTTCTAAGCCGATGTCATTATGTAGTGAATACCATGCCCATTTATCCATCAAGGGTATTAATCATTATGAACATTTACTTATTGATTGTAAAGTTTCATGTATTAATTCCACATTCCTTTATCGTGGAATAAATTATTATGTTTTATGAATCAATGTTTTATGATCCATGTGGCACACTTATGCATGAAATGAAATGTTTAAGAAAGTTGCACCCTTATAGCGCTCCAATGCATTGGGTAAAGTATAGTATCATGATATGTCATGTGCAATGAGTGTTTAATAATGCTAATTCAATTTCAATGAGGGTTTACTCGTGCTTTATGTGCAATGAGGATTTACCAATGCTCCATGTGAAATGGGCCTTGTCTCATGCTAATTGCATCTTATGTGTTGTTGCCACATTTCCATGTTATGATTATCATACTTTATCATGCCTTTATGTTCATGTTTCTCTTGTTCTATATTGATATGACTAATGTCTAACATGTACTGTACTCCTCATGTTGTTCCATGTGTATTCCCTTACTGGGATTTATAGCTCACCCTTTTCCTATTCATGTCCTCATGTTATCCCATGCAATGCTAAGTACGAGGGAATGTAGTGGTCATGTAAAGTATGTTATCAATAAAGATGTTTTATTTCATGTTTTATGTTTTTCTGTAATGATCCTATGCTCCAATGATATTAAACCTCTCAATCTTCTTTGTTGTATCAAGTGATGTTTTATGTAATAAATCATTTTTAAGTTTGTAATAAAAGCAGGGTTGTCACAGTGATAGTGGATCAGTTGATGAAATCATCCCACATCCAAGCAATGAAGGAGTTGGGTGCAGTGGATCTTGTGGCTAAGAGGTATGTGGATGATGTGGTGTATTTTAATGGAGTTACAACATCTAATATCTCATATCGGGATGTATGTTTTACCTCATGAGTCTAGAGCATATTACATCATGCATTTGGAACTCAATTACACCTCAACATTGCCTTCCAACATTAGAAATATGGGCAGACCAAACAGACTATCCAAAATATGGAGGATATTTTTCAGTCATGCATACTGGTTTTTTGTGGATATTGGGTATGACACCTACCCTTGGTTTATTATTCATATTATAATAGTTGTCATTATTCCATTGTCATGGCCCCATTTGAAGCTTTGTACAGAAGAAGCTTTTATTAAATATTTTGTATGAAACAGGTTGTGGAGAACAAAATTCATGATCCTAACATAGTGCAGAGCACAATAGAGAAATATATGCTTCTTCGAGAGAGGATGGAAGAAGCACAATATGAGAATATATCTTATGTCAGTCGTATAATTAGAACCTTGGATCTCTAGGTAACAAATTTTCAGGAAGGTTTCCCATCAACATGGGAAGTGGTGGTTTGACTGATGTAGTAAGATTTATCATAGGTTTTTTGGTCCCTTGGAGGCTTTTGGGTGAGTTTACTAGGTCATGTATTAGTTAGAGCTACCACCTTGGTTGGGAAGGATCCATGAATTCTTCCACAACTCTCAAATTCATCATTATCTTCATGATTAATGACATGTCATTGACCGGTGAGAGTTAGATATCAAAGATGAAACAATGTTTCTGGAATATCTTGTAGAGATCAAGGATTGCTAATAGATAGTGTTGCATGGATGGACCATTTCATTGGATCATGTGTTATGGAGGTAGGGTGTCTTAGAAGAGATTACTAGGGATCATGAGATGAATATATTTTCCTAATAAAATGAGTTTTTTTATTTTCATTGATTTGTTAAACTTTATAATTTTATTTTTAAACCATGTTTTCTAAAATGTTCTATTTTCCTTGGTTTTTTATCTGTGTGGTGTGATGTGTTATAATGTACTGCAATATTACAAGTGGAGGACCTAATTCGAAATCCAGATGTATTATCTGTGATGTGATTTAACCTATGTGGGTGAGTTAGTGCCACCCAAAGAAAATAGTATCTCTACATGGAGGATGGAATTCTGTAATTTTTGTTTTCGAGACTATGTAGTATGTGGTTGTGCAGTGTGTTCTTTTGTTTTTTGGTTTTGCGTGTTTAGTCGGTGGTAGTGTTTCAGGTATGATGAGATCCTATAGAGGTATATCATTATGTGGTTGTTCCTCCACCCTTCCTTCTAGTCATGGTTTTGGATTCATGATGGTGCGAATCATTTAAAAGGTATCTGATGTAATGGTCCATGACCTCCCAATTTGTTACACTTCTTGATTTAGTTGTTTGAGGGGTTCAAGGGATGTTTCAGGAGTTCTTGGTGTGAGCTAGATGTTAAGAAAAACTAATATAGGAAACACACATCATGTAAGTGTGTTACATGATTTGAATGTTTGTTTCACAGATTATGTTGTGTGGGTTTATGATGTGTATATTTTAAGGGGTAAATAATAAAAAAGAAAATGTAATTTTTAGTGGATCATGGAGTCATGGGATTACATGACGTGAAAGGGGATTACACGCCATGTAATTATTCAATTATATATTGTTTTAATGGTGTTAGATGCTCACGTTTTCACTAAAAAATTCATCCATTGGTGTTTCTATCATTATAGTCATTTTACAAAATTATCCTTATATTTTTATATATTCCATTCGATATGGATCAGTCCATGGGTTTCCATCATCGATTCATGTTGATTTCTCTACTCGTTCATATATATTTATTCTAGTTTTCCATCTGGGATTCACTACTATGATGGTTTCATGGTATGGGGTGTGTTTTGGGTTAATATATGATAGTAATTATGTATTTTGTAGGTTTATATGTGGTTTCTTTTTTTTTATTGTGGTTTTCAGGCTTACATCATTGTCAAGTGGTGCACAATGAGTTGAAAAAATATCTTCGATGTATGATTTCTCTCATCTCTCCTTATTTTGTACAGTGTGTGAGGGGTTTTATTTTAGTATCTATTGGTTATGGTTGTGACAGATTAATCAAATTTGAAAAATTGGATAATTAAATTAAATTTGGAAAATTTGGTGTGATTCCCATGATTTTACAGCTCTGATATTATTTGTAATATTGGCAATTGTACAGGTTTCATGCCCTACTAGATATTATGGCTATTGGGGTATTTATTTACATTGTATATATATAAAGTGGCTACTTATTTAGTTTTCTTTGTTTTTTTATCACCCTATATTGATGATAGTTAATTACTTATACATGGATAATGAAATAGTTTCCTCATTATTTCTTTTTTTAGTAACGTCCCTAAAATAATATTGAATGTGATAAATGCCCCATTGTGAATATATAAATGGCTGATGATGTGTTTTTCTGTGTGGCCATTCTTGTTGGATGATGCTGAGTGGTAGGGGTGTGGATCAATTTTTCGCTTCTGTTTCCATGATTTTGGGGTTGTGAGGAGGTGTTTTTTTGTCTGTGCTTTTGCGGCAATGATTTGATGGGATGTTGTTCTATTTTGTGAATGTAGTTTCATTCAGCTAGATTTCTAGATAATGAAGGAATAAATATGTAACTGTTAAATAATATTTGAAATGTAAGGGGTTGTGTTTGGTAGATGGGATTAGAATTATTGATAAATAATTTACTAAAGGGTTATGTGATAAAATTTGGTTCATGAAAAATAATTAAATGATTGGGAGTTAAATGTGGTGGAAATGTAAAGCAACATTAGATTATCAAGGAACATCTCCTACTGAAATGAATGTTTCAAAAACTAATATATGCATTAAAAAGTGGTGGAAAAGGTGATGGTGTTTTGATTTGGTTGTTTTATTGAGAACATATAGGTGGGACTTGAGTGTTAGATACTATACATTTATATACCTATATTTTTCTATTGATTTCCATATGCACCCCATCCACAATAAGAACTGTATTTTGAACTCTCACATAATCATTTGGGGGATGTCTTTCAAATCATCTTGGTGAGAGGATGGATGACAAGGAACCATCTCTTCTCTTATCCCTCATCTAGGCTAGGTAGGTCATGCACAAGTTTTGATTTCCAAATTTTTGTTAACGCAATAGATCATTGTTATGATATCCCATGTGTCTTTGGGAGGAGTTGTGATGTGGTATTCTAAGTGTCTTCAGGATGAGATGTGATGTGACTTCCTAGGTTTCTTTGGGATAATATTTGATGTGATGTTATATGACATGTCGCTTAGCTGTGTTTGGGTGGGATGTGTTGTATAAAATAGGAGTTCGTGGGAAGAATGTGTTGTGTCGCCCATGTGTTTGTGGGTGGGATGTGATGTGGTATATTTGGATGAGGTGGGAGCACCACGATGTCTTTTGTTGGGGTGTGAGAGTAACTAATCAGTGGTAAAGTGGTTCATGGTATCTCATCATCGATGTGCTTTACATTATGTTATATTACATAGATTATGTTAATTGGTGAGTTTTTCTTTGTGAGGTTTGGCTGGTTAGTATAACTGTTTAGGTTCTATTTGGTTTAGTTGTTTTCTCACATGAGAATTAGTATACTTCTTTCACATGTGTATGAGAGACATTGGTTTTACTAATGAGTATACTTTTATGCTCACCATACATATATAGAACTTTCTTCATGTTTCCATGTGGATTTCATGGACCGTGTTTGACCTTACTAGCTTAGATCCTTGACAATTATTGTGTCTCTTCATTAGAATTGCTTTAGGGAATTAACATTAGATACATTATTGTATCTGTTTGGTTTTATTTTATTCATTCATGTGGGATGGTTTGGGATTCACTTTTATATTATGTCTTGGAGTTTTTTGGGTATGATTCATTCTATCACCAAGTCTTGTTCATTATAAAGGGTAATTCCACTAATATTGTGATTTTTGTACTCCATTGGTGGTAGTCTCAAACTTAAGTCATACTAAACGTGGGAATTGGGGGTCATTATCTCCCTTTCTTCATTGTCATCCCAAGAGTGGTATATTTGGATAGAGGGGGTCATGACATAAAACAAATTAGATATCAATCCGAACAATATAAGGGGATATAACATGGAATCAAGGTGTATGAACATAACATAAAGAAATTATAAAAAACAAAATATGAATTATAAAACATGAATCATAAAATAAAGAATTTTTTATAATATATAAAATGATCCATATGAATTTAAAATGAAATATAAATATGTCAAATTCTTAGGCATATGAAATCATATCTTATATAAAGGCTCACAAACCAGGTCATCATAACAAAGTGGACACACATTTCTTACAAAATAATGTATTGGGATAATATTCCATGCACAAAACAAATAATATCATGATATAAAATCATTACCGAATACATTTTAAACCTATATGACTTTATTCCAACTCATCACATAATGATAAACTATATCATCATAATATTTTAATACACAAATAATATATTTATTAGATCCATATTAAATATAAAATAGTATGATCTATTCTATAATGATAAAGGTTTTTTGTATTTATAGAATAGATAAAAAAATTATTTTATGAGAGATCATCAATATATCTCATAAATATCTTCCCTCAAATGACTATTCATTGGAATACCCTACTATAAATTGTCTTAATAACCTCGAGAAATAAAACATATAAATATGTGATATTAAATGCCTTGTAAGGGTAAATAAGGGGGATATAATTTTATGATCAAATAGAATCATAATATAAGAATTACAAAATGGGATCATGACCATAACATACAATTTTTAATCCCAATCTAACAAACATAATAAACATGATTTCTCACATAAAATATTAGCATTCCAAAAGATGTTAATCATGATTTGAGAAATAATCATAAATAAATAATGAAAAATATTTAATTTGTGTAGAGCCAGCATATGTATAGAAACTATTTTATAAATCAATGATATCTACCAAGACTATCACATCATGCGTCAATACCCATTTCCCATAATGGATCAAGTGCATCAACGTGCTTCCAATAATAGATCAAGAACATTTGATTGTTCCCCATAACTATCTCATGATATATAAAACATTACACAATTCATTATATGGTTATATAGGTCCCACCTATCACATAATGAATAAAAAATTATGTTTACCAAAGGATCATAAATCATTCATCATATTAGAACTAATGAAAATAAAAGGGTTTCATAAACATTTTATATTTTCAACAAAAATATAAACCATACGAAGAATGGATAGAGGTGGTAACCTTAATAAATATCACCCTTAAAGCATATGTAACATCAGATTTTTTAATCTTATATAGAAAATAAATTTAAAACTTAACATGGATTAATTATTAAGGAAATGAGATTTCCATTTTAAAATAAGGTTTTTAAAAATCCATGCATTTATAAGGGAAAACATTTTATTTGAAAATAAACATATAAAACTATAAGTTATGATTTAAATTATTTAAGTGCCAAAAAATTGTAAAAATAAACCCATTCTTTATTAGTTAAATAAATATACCTACTATATTCTTTGTTAGAAAAGTCACAATTAACCTCATCTAGAAGACTACAAAATATTACATTCAATCCATTTTTTAAAAATACAAACATGAGTAAAAATGATTTCATAAAATTGTAGAAGAATAGTAAAAACCCATTTTAAATTTTATTTATAAAACCTGAAAATTAAGGGTAAATATTATCTACTAAATACATAAACATTATCGGTCTCAAATAATGATAAGATATTTAGTTAAACACATACCTCAAGTCTCTCCTTTCCTTGTTCAAATTCATACATCATATATAATAAATATGGATTTATTGTAAATTTATAATATGACAAAATTAATATCTATCTTACCGTTAGTTATTTGATAATTATATATTTTCACCTTTTTATTAATAATGTGTTATTAAAATCACTCTTCATGGTGATAACAGCTCCGTTCTCCAAATAGGTTTCGGTTTGACAGTCTTGATCATTATACATTGATTATGGTCAAGTAATTTCCATAATTTTAATCATGGTATATAATTAATATATATTCATTATATAAGTATTTATAATCAATTATGGAATGTATATATAGAAAAATTAATTACACAACTCCTAGGGATAGTAAGTCATACGTACACATGAATGTTGTCTAAATTTTTTGACTAATTGAATGCAAAAAAAATAAATAATAACTCAAACTATCATTATTATATCATATATATCATATAAATGCATCAAATTAATCTTTTTTACCATTAATATTAAATATAAATAAAAACTGAATCATGTGACATCATGATTATGGTAGTATATATGTACACATGTGCAATGTTGTCATTTCCCAAAATATTTCATAGTAAGAAAGTTGTAATTTTATTATCATTATATTAGTATAATTATTTCATCAATATCGTATTTAATAACTAAAACCATCATAATATGTACGCATTAGAATTAGTGATGAAAAAATAATTATATAGTTGTGTGGAAATGGTATGTCGTACATACACATGGGTGATTCATTCACTTTTTATTTGATGGTACAGAGGGTCTAAAATAGGGATTTAATAATAATACTGTCATTTTAAAATATTTTGTACACCAAATTTATAATAATATGATAAATACAATAGATTTATAAGAGATAGATAAGAGTAAAAAAATAATGTGATCAGTGAAGGTGATTACCTCTTCTTCAAAACAACTCTTTTAAATATACTATAATTGGTTATATGTATTTTATTTTGGGAAACAATATCCTATATATTTTTTTAGAGAAGATTAGAATTGAATTTTATTGTTATGGTCAAGAAATAATTCTCATAGTGGGGTAATTAAGTGAGATAGTATGAGTCATTTTATAATTGAGGTAAGGAGCACTTTTTAATTTTTAAAAGATATAATTATAAGAAATTTGTTCTCAGAAAAAATAACGTAAAATGAAAACTGATTAAATGATATGGTTGTATTTTCTTTTAATCCTATCATCAAATGGAATTTAAACATGATTTGGGGTATTTTTAAACTTTATCATTTATATTGTCCCTTACAAAATCTATTTTAATTTTAACTATGATAACAACTATTTCATTATTAAAAGGTTATAAGTTTTACTTATAAGGTAAAAATTCGACTATAAATGGTCCATTTATGAAATTTTATACCATATCAATATAAATTTTTAATTTTTTTTCCTAAAAAATGATTACATAAAAATTTAATAAAATATAATTCTGATAATATATCATTATTTTCCATTTTGACACTATAATTTTAATTAAAGTTTAACTACATCGATGGAAAGGAATAATTAAAATTTAATGATATAAAACCTCCAAAATATTTCATAAAAGTATATATATGTATTCTTTATATTATTTAATGTATCAAATTATAAAACTTTTAATATTTTTAATATCATTTAATATAATATTATTAAATGGTAAAATACTACATCAATGTTTCTTAGGAAATTAATGCAATTTGATAATTACAAAAAAAATTAAAAATAAATTTATATCATGAATATAATTTTATAAATATCAATATAGAAAATGATATTTGTTCATAAAATTATTTATTCCATATGTGGGCACATATTAGATATTAAAAACAAAGAGAGTGGCGTTTTGTAAATTTATTTGATTTTAACAATACATTTTTCATTTTCATGGAAAATTGTAAATTAAATAACTAAAGTATTATGATTAGTTGTTAATTGTAAGGTTAAATTCATCCAAAAATAATTAGGATGAATAATTATTTCTTTATCTCTTTTTTAACCTAGATTAATCTTATTTACCCTTTATTTTGGTGATAAATTTTTCCATGGTTACTATTCTAATCGACATAAAAATAAATGGAGAATAATTACCAAATTATAACCTCATTAATATAACTATATAATTAGTTTTATTTAATTAAATACCATTAAATTTAAGAGATAAATTATAATATATGTGTGAAAAATGTGACAATAACATCTTTTTTTCATAAATAAATACATTTTTAAACATAAAAATAGGTTTATTCTTATCCTAGGTGTAGAGAAATATTTTCTAAACTATTAAGAAATATTATCATGTAAATAATATAATAATTTCAATAACATATATCTATATTGATGATTAATTTAATATATTGTTATAAAATATATTTCACACATATAAAAGCATTTTCATATACTACACAACTTATTATTTTAAAAAAAATTAATACTAATTTTTTTTATATGTAATTACCATAGTTTATAAATATGTACAAAACATATTTTTAAAAATTTAGTTATTAAAATTCATGTATTTGAATCCAAAATCTAGGTGATAACAAACATAAAATATTTTAATAATGTTTCCTAGTTCATCTGAAATGACACTTCAGTGTAACACAAGTTATCAAAGATATAAAATTATTTAAAGTCAAATATTTTTTAAAACTAACAGGGTGTCAAATTAAACCCCCTATAAAATTAATTTCACCCATAAAATTATTCACATTGAAATAAATAAAATATGTCAAATTCTCCCTCATCACATCCTCATGTTCCATTATAACATCCTCAAATTGGTGGTTTCACGAGAAAACATTAATTGGGCGAGTTTTCTTGTTTCATAGAACATTCTCTTTAGGATATTGAATATTTAGTTTTTTCTTTTAAATGATATTTATCTTGTTATATGACCTACTGTTTTAGCACATGAGTGGGATCATGTATATACTTCATTTGGATAGATAAATCCTACACAACATGAATATGACGCGGATTCAGTGGAAGTTCCAATAGAAAAGTTATCGTCTCAACATTATCAAGAAATTAAAATGAACTAATTTACCTAGGGATTAGCTTTCCATTTATTGAAAATATCATCTCCCTCCTTGAAGTGATATTCATAGGAGTTCCTTTTTTGGAACATCATCCTCTAGATCTTTCTAATCATATTCAGTATACATTTTTTTTGACTCTGAGCTACTCCTAAGTGTTATTGAATGGGTCTAACTTTATCTACCATTTTCTAAGCTAGATCATGTTGCAATAGTTTTCTATCCCTAAATTCATTCCATCATGTTGGGTGTCAACACCTATTACCTCATAACAATTATTAAAGATTCATCTAAATGTTGGAGTGAAAACTATCATTTTATGAAAATTCTACCAAAGGAATTTGTTGATCCCAAACACTTTTGTAATATACTGATAATGCACTCAACATGAATTCTATAGTTTTAATGATGCGATCAGATAAACCATCTGTCTGATGGTGATAAGTATTATTAAAACATAAATCTATTTTTAGAGTCTACTAAGGACATCATCATAACATCGAGGTAGACTACTGATCCCAATAAGATACAATAGAAAGTGGTAAACCATCCAATATTAACTTTTAGTTTATATATATTATTGAAATCTGATAAAGAGAGAACCATTTATTAACATAAATGATGTGTCCCTAAATTTTACGGAAATCAATAATAAACCATATATAATTATGGAAATTAGAATTTTTATTAGACTGATGACCAAATCCATAGTAAAGTTTTCCAATTTACATTCAGGTATAGATAATGGTTAAACCATCCCTTTAAACTCTTTTCTCTCATCCTTAAAATAATATCAAACCAATAACTAAAAACCACTCTATAATATCAACCTTCATTCTATCCAAACAAAAATTCATTTTTATGTCTCTATTCATCTTTTTTACTTTATTAATTGATATTGATAGACTATGACCTCCATCCAAAGATCCTTTTTCAAATATGGTATAGTAAAGATGAAAACAATGTCCCTTGACATCATTTTTCAATCAAAATAATGGTTGAACTAAAAAAAATTCTCACATTCTTTTACAACCCTACATCTTCTTTCATCACCTCTTTTATACTAACATGGATAAATGGTTGAACAATTATTTGAGCAAGGTAATATTTATCCTTTAACATTAAGATTTATATATCCATCAATGTTATATACATATATATTGTATCTTTCATGATCCTTATCATAGGTAATCTAGTATGGTACTCTTGTAACAATTCATATACCACCTTGTTTTCTTTCCATAGGAGGTAATTTCTTGAGCATTAGTGATCATTAATAATCTCCAACCATCATCTTTGGCCAATTTTCAGATATTTTTTATTAAAAAACCTATTTTAATCATTTTTATCTGTATATATGTCACAACATTATCCCTATATATAATTCCTCTATATCATTAATGATAAAAAATTACCACAGATAACTCCAAATAAGGAGTTGGTTAATTTTTCTCATGGAACTTCCGTTAGCATGAGGTATAATCTATCACTATATCATCTTTCAAAAGAATATATCCTTGTCCCTTCTTTAATGCATCAGAAAAAATCATAATGAATTCTTTACTATATGGTCGTGTGAGTATAGGTTCACTGAAAAAACATTTTTTTATCTCCCTAATATTTTCTTAGAAATCCTATATTAATATAAACTAAACTATTTCCAAAGAAAACATAGTGTTTGTATTATATAATAATGATTTTTTTCAAAAAAATATTTAATATCCATCCAGTCCATCATAACTAGAGGGGTTAGTCACCATGGTTCACCTATTCCATTTATCAATAACATATATTGTAGAAGGATTGAATGATATACCATAAATGAGACTATATGACTGGAAAATTAATATTTATGAATAAATAATTATCACATGGTAGATTTTTTCAAATAATTCTCTTTCCTAGAGATCTTCAACATAATCCTCACGTGATATTAATTCTATTCCTTACTATTTTAATATACAATTATATCATCTATAGTAACTACAAAAAAACTAGTCTAGGTAATATCTTATGACTCTATTCATTAAATCCCTGATGATAGTGAGGAATTAGTAAAACCAGAAGGCATCTCCATAATTCATAGTGTCTATACCTGATATGAAATTTCATATTGGATATATATACCTCTTATAAGACAAATATTTTCAATATACCAAATAAATATCAATATTATAACAATATTGAGCTTTATATAGTTGATCAAATATGAAAACTATATGGGGATATTTTACTTTTTCTTCATTGTAATCATTTTTTGTTCGAAATACATAATGATGAGTTAAAATGATGGATATTTCTTCTTAACAAATATAATAATCACATCCTATAAGGATTCCATTTTCTAAATGAATATCTTGTCAAGATTCACTAGTATTTACTTATTTAATTATTACAACATAATTTAGGCAATTCTATAAAGAGTATTTGAAATAGTCCTAGTACTGAGTATGGGTTCTATATAAAAATATACTCTACAATTAATTAGAAGCCCCTGAAATTCTCCAAGAAATATATTAAAAACTCCAATACAGTAGGTGAATCATTAATTTTGATTTTCCCCATAATAATATGAGGTAAATAATCATTATGTACATTAATTATTTCCCAAATTATTGAATCAATTTATATCATAATATCATATTCATACTCAAATCCATATATGATCACAGATTTATTTAGAATATGAAATTTGAATTTTCTTCCTCAAAAATTTATATGATATCAATATAGAAGAATCCAATACAAATGTAAAATCACATCAAATGAAACTAAATAGACAATCGCAGGATCATCATGAAACACTTTCACACAAACATCAATCATAGAATAATTATAAACTATAGATGATTCAATTTTCCATTAGGATTTTTAATATATAACTAAACATTTAACTATTTATAAGATAATGTGAAACCCATAAAAAATTTTATATTTGAAATATTTGGTTGATTAATAATTAAATAAGATTTTAGACATTCTAGAGTATATGATATGTGTACCTTTAACCATATAATTCTCTTGTCCCACTTTATTAATCATGATTACATTATATTTCCCTTTGTATCTACGATTAAGAGGTTATTAATGATGATTATAATTTTTTTATACTATTGTAGTGGTTGTAACAATTTCCATACTCATTTAATTAGAAACATTGGTTCATGGGTGATTCATTAGTTTGAATATTTTGTTCTTATATTTTTTTAACAAGTATATTTGTCTCCGTTCAACATTCATGATCTTTAAATATCACCTTTCTACTCTTAAAGCACCAACCAATTCTATATAGACCCTTCCATTGATGTTTCATCACAAATTTCTGGCATGTAGATGGATATAATATCAGTACACTTTGTTGATAATTCACATTTTCTTGAGTCTTGATATTTATAGATTTTTAATATCCATATGAATAGTTTGAATCACCAATTTTCATTCTTAATTTGTGTGTACATAGAACTATTTCTTCATAGAAAATAAATTATTTTATACTAAATTTTATTTGGATACAAGGTTTTAAAACACAAAAAAAAAATCAATCAAATCTGATATCATGGTTGATAATTAAACAATTGGAACAACTTGAAAACCTTTTAAAATATTCCTCATCTGTACCAATGGATTATTCTTCATTTTCATTCATCTTAAGAAATATTTTCTCTGTATTTTTTTGTATAATATAATGGAATTACATTCTAAATAATTTCCTCTTAAACTCATCCTATTTCATGGATTCTATATATTTCTATGTCCTTATATTCTGGATAATATTCCTCCAATAATCCACTTTACCTTCTAGATGATAAACATCTAGGAATACATTTTTCATATCACGGGCCCCAATGAACTAAAAATATTTTTTAAATGGAGGTTATCCATTTCTCTGTCAATAGTGGTTCAAAACACCCACTAAAAGAATGTGTATTGTTTCTCATGAATGATTCAATAAAACTTTTTTCCCTATTGTAATCAATTGTAAAGTATATGTAATTCAAATCCTAATAAATTCATGTGACTATTGAAGTAAGATTCTATATTCCATATTTCATAAAATTTGGTTTCTCTAGTGTAAAATCGTTCAAATTTCAAACACATACATCATTAAAATGATTCCTTTAGGTTTAGTCGGATGATTGAAACCAAACATCATATTGTAATAAAAAATAATTACAGTGGAAACCCACATAATTTTGACAATTAATTTTTTGAACGTTTAAATCACGACACCTAATTTTATGAATCCACATTTTTAACCATTTTCATTAATTTTTTTTTTCAAAAAATTAGTTTTTTATAGTATACTTATACCAATCCCCAAGATTTTCATAATATATATTTATCCCTTCTCTTAAAAATAATTACTAAACCATGATATGATACCAAATATTATGGGCCAATATTATATACACAAATATTAAATTTATTTAGAGGAATATTCCATAAATAAAAATAAGATTCAGAACAGAACTATAATGATTTAGATTATTTTTCATATTATATATACAATATTCTTATCTTATAAAATATCTTCAATATCTCCCATGATGATCATCCTACATATTACTATTTATAGGTATGCATAACTAAAAATATTCTTCAAAACCTAGGCAATGGAAACATACGAAAAGGGTGATATTAGATTATTACTGAGGTTAAAAATAGGAGATATCAATTGATGACCATATGAAATCATGATATAATAATAAGGGAATGATAATTGAGAAATAAGTTAAAAAGATCATAACTAATCTGATAAAGAACATAAAAATGAGTTATGTCAAAAAAACATTAAAATTTCAAAAGATATGAATCATAATAATTATAATACATTATAACAAAATAATGAACCAAAATTTCATGTTTTCTGAACCATATTAATTGTAGAAAAAGTTTCATAAGTCATGGATAACTACGAAGACCATCAAATAAGAAATAAACACCTTTTCCCCCATAGTGGATCAGGTACATCATATTGTTTCCAATAACATATCTAACTCTTATACTAGCTTCCCATAAAAGATCAAGAACATATAAATTTTTAGAACAACTATATCATGAGATATAATAATTTACCCAATTCATTGGTGGTATATATAGTTCCCCAAAACACATAATAAAAACAATACATATATGAATTGAAACCCATGAAAATAAATGGGATTTATATATATTCATCTTTTCACAAACAAAATAAACCATACAAAGAATGAATAATGGTTTTTTCCTTAGTTCATATCCTCAGTAATGATTATTTACAATTAAATGGTTTTATATTATAAGTAATATGATATTTGATCTATCACTTTGAATAATTCTTGGGAATGAAACGGTTCCATTTTAAAATTAATTGTTTTATTAAATTAACTTTACTTATAATAGAAAACAATTATGGGAAAATAACCTTGGAAAAATATAAAGTAATATTAAAATAATTGACGCTACATGATGGTACGAAATTCCACTAATTTTTTATACCTTAAAAAACATTCTATATTTTTTTCAGAAAATTCAGAAATTACCACTTTTGAAAAATTAAAAAAAAGTTTCATTGAAAACCATTTTGTAAAAGTTTAGACATTGGTGAAAACTATTTAAAAACATTATATGAAAATATTTAAAACAAATAGGTGTTTTTTTATAAACTGTATACATGTAAGATAAAACTATCTAGTTGAGACTTCTATATATGCAATATGTAAAAATGATGATATTGTGAATTAAACCCTTACCCCAATTGTCTCCTTTCCTTATTCATGTTCAAACATCCTATATAATAAATATGGATATAATATACATGTATTACATAACCGTATTAATATATGTAAATCCATGTATGATTTATTAATAACATCTTTTCACCCTTGTATTAATGATTGGTTATTAAAATCACTATAGTTGGTGAGAAATACTTCTTTTTTCATGAATTCTTTGGTTTGGCAGTCTCAATCCTTATAAATTGTTCATCAATCCATAATTTTCAAAAATATAATTATGTTATAAACATAATATATTTTAATTATGCACATATTTATAGTCATTCATAAAAATTATTTATTACAAATGAATAACATTATTCGTTGATATGGAAGGTTATACATACACATGAACGTTCATTCCATTTTTTGACTGATGGAATGAAATAATTGTAAATAATATAATTCCACTTTCCAGAGTAATTATTATATCTTATAAATTATATATATTCATAAAATTTATCCCGGATATATTACATGTAAAATATAAATTAAAAATGAAACACATTGGATTGTGGTAGGGTTGTACATATGTACGTACAAACTACATTATCATTTCCAATTTCATAGTTGGTAATATAAAAGACATGAGATTATAATTCCAAAATTATAATTATCTCATAAATATCATATATGAACATTTAATCCATCATAATACTCATCTATAAAAAACCATGATGAAAAATGAATTGTATCACTATGTGGAGATGGTTAGTCCCATGTACGCATGAGCGATACTCTCACTTATTATTTTACGGGAAAGAGGGCATATAATGGTGTCTTAATAATTATAATAATCTTTAATAATATGTGTGATACTATAAATATTATTTTATGATAAATATCATATATTTATATGATGGAAAGGAGAGTAGAAAAATAAATTGATCAGTTAGGGAAAATACCTCTTCTTTGAAATGAATCCAATATATCTCCTCAAAGGGATTTAGGGTTAGTGTTTTTCGAAGATTAGTTCCTATAGAATGTGGTTATGGATATGGATAATATAATATTTCAATGTATGGTTCATCTAGAAGGCTCAATTTTGTATAATTATGTGATGGGAAGGTGTCCTTTTATATTTGATGTGAGGGTCACTTTTGGAATTTCTCAAAAGATTAAATTATAATAAATTTATTCTCAAGACAAAAACCTCAAAACAAATAGTTATTAAAATATAGAGTGAGAAATGGTTTTAATAGCAGAATACAATAGAATTTATGAATGTATTTATTTAATTTTAAACCCTATCATTTTGATTAAACCTGAGTTTACCTATTTTAATTTTAACAATGGTAATAACTTTTTCTATATTTAAAGGCTGAAAATTTTCATATAAGCTACAAATTTGACCATAAAAGGGTCATTTATGAAAATTTTAGACCATATAATAAATTTTTTCATTTATTCATGTTTTTTTTAATAGATGATGAAAATATTATTGTGATAAAATATCATTATTATCAATTCAGACAATATTAATTTAATTTAAAATTAAATACACCATTAGAATGTTGAAATTCTAATATAAAAATTTAAAACCATAGTAATATGTAACATATATTTAAAGAAATCGTTTTTGACCTAATATAAATCAAATTATATGGATTTTAATATTTTTAAAAGCAATTACTATATTTTTTATCAAATACAAAAATATTGCATCAGTGTTGCTAACAAAATCAGAGGAAATATATAATTTCTAAAAACTAAAAATAAATGTCTATCAAGAAATATATTTTATTAATATTAATAAATACACTTATATTCATCCTTAAAAAATTCCCTTTATGTGGAGACCTAAGATATGATGAAAAAAGGTAGTGATGTTTTGTAACATTATTGAATATTAATAATATATAAGTCATTTTACTAGATTGGTATCAATTAAATAAATAAATTTTTAACTATAGGTGTTAAGAGTGTAATTAAATTCATCGAATAATTATTATTATTAAACTAAAATTCCTTATCACGTATTTATAATAATGATCAATATGAGTTACCCTTACTATGGTTATTAATGTTATAATGGTTTCTATTTATGTTTACAAAAAAAAAGGTTCTTATTTACCATATTTTAACCTCATAATTCTTAATATGAAATTAATTTTCTCTTATTATATATCTATAAATGGAATAAATTATTTTTAAAGTTTAAAATATGATACAAAAACACCTTTTTAGAAAAAATGTATTTTTAAGCCTAAAACTGGACTTATTTATCTTCTATGCTCAGATTTTTTTATGTCAAAAAAAACCGATCAACTGAAAAATATATGCATTTCTTTAAAATTATTCACTAATAGAAATAAATTTAATAAATTTACAAAAAAACATTCCATAAAAAATTAATTTTCCATACAAAAACTCCCTTATTTTAAAATGATTATTATTTTTAATGCTAATAATTTTATTTGTAATAATTTTATTTAATAAATGTTTTGAATTTATATTTCTCATAATTTATTTAGTATTTTTCATACCCATAAATCAAATGTATTGGTGAATATAGACATGTAATATCTTAATAATGTTTTTTTGTTCGTATAAACTTTCTCATGTGTGTAATAAAAGCTATCAAAGTTGTAAAATTTTTTAATGTGAAATATTTCATAAAACTATCATGGAGTTATGTAATCCATAGATATTTGTGGAATATAAAAATAATAACAGCTGATAATTCCATCATAACATTATTAAACCATGAAAATTAAATGATTTTCATAAATATAAACATAAAAAATATATATAAATAATCCATAGAAATAAAGTGGAAGTTTCTCATTAGACCATATCCCAAGTGAAACATAAAAAACATTAAAGGATGTTTGATATAAAAAAATCACTTTTTAATAACATTAGAGAAACTCCTAACCAAATAATAATAAATAATATTTAGATTATGATAATTTAAAAAAATGATTTTAAAAATTAACAGATTTAAAATTGATGATATTGGGCATAAATAGTGAATTGAATAATTTTCAAAATCAAAATTGTAAATATATTCAATGAGGACTGTGGGGGAAGGGATTAAATGATATACAGAATAGAATAGAGATAAAATATTAGTATCACATGTTTATATGTATCTAAAATCATAGAAATAGATCTATAGAAATCATTTATATAGATAAAAAGTTTTCCATAAAACAATATATTTAATATAGAAATGGTAGATAAATATTTTTTGTAAAAAATTAAAATTTTAAGAAAATTTCTTTCACATGATTGATTTCAGGTTAATTATGAGTAATTGAATGGTGAATTGGTAAGAAGAAATGAAAGAAAAATAAAAAAACTATATGATAATAAAATAAATGGGAATTTAGTGATAAATTACATTCAAATTGATTAATATAAATCGATACCTAGGTGATCGCATTTTAAAAGAAATATTGGAAGTGAAAGCATTTCGACTTTTGTAATATTTGAATGATAGTTCATTTAAATGGATAACAATATATGGATTGTTAAATACCATGGATTAGATATTGTTATGATAAAATCAATCCATGGGGTATTATATAAAAAAATAAGATAAAAAATGGTGAATATGATAAATATCACAATGATAGGGGAGTGAGACAATAATCCCTTACCTTTTCCCATGACCATTGTATCACCCAGATGCCTTTATAAAAAAAATTAAATAATATCGATTCATAAAGATCTTATATTACATTAAATCATGAGTATAAGTGATCCATGAGACACCCTTAGTATAAAATGATCATTAGAAACTAGTTGTTAGTTTAGCGAGAATAAATATAACTATCATATAAAAATATATGTGGAATTCATTGGCAATGAATTAGTTATGAAAAATAAAAACCAATTATATATTTTTTTTATTAATAAATTATGTGGGCTAAAATTTTTAAATTAAATTGATTAAATATATATTCTATATATTTAATAAAAGATTTTATCTAGTCATCCCAAAGATATTTTAGTCATAGGTTATGAATAAACACTATTTTATGTATAAAAACAAATCTTTTTCAAAAGGAATATTTTCAAGCCTTTTAAAGGATAACCCTTTTTAAATTGTAATATTAAAACATTGATAATTTCTATATGAATAAATAAACATCCTCATTGTAAATGAGATATAAAAATTTACTTTTGGTGATTCTTTTGATATTTTTTAATAACATTCTAGTTTTGATAAATACTAAAAATACAATAAATTTAAATTGAAAAATACTTTTTCAATTGAAATAATTCATATGGTTAAATAAAATTATTCAATGGTTTTAAAGTATAAATTCAATACATTATTATCAGTTAATATAATATATGTCAATGTCGTTAATTTTACATTGAATTCAGATGTAAAAACATTTTAATATTTTAAAAAAATTAACATTTAGACCCCTCTCTCTAATTTAGATGATAAGATTATATTTAAAATAATAACTGAATCATATGTGTGTTGAACATTTTAAAATGGATTTCATATTTTGAATCAATTAGTCTATATTATTTAAATCGTTTCATTTTATTTTTGGTCTAACTGAATAATAAATATGGTAATTTTTATTGATACGTTAAAATAGTAAATAGTATAATTAAGGGAAAGAATAATATAATAAAATAACTCTAACCCTTTTATTAATATAATTGTATGAGTTTTATAAGACCTAAATCATCATTGGGACTAAATGGTATACATTAGAATCCACTTGCATGATATTAGGACATGTAATTTAATTTATTTAATGAAAAACTAAATATGTCTTGCTGAATTATTGGTTAATAAATAATTTTTAATATAAGGTTATAAAGAATAAAAAATAGATTTTAAATACCCATTTCAAATATAAAATGATTTTTTAATCATCATAATTTATTTTTATTTTTTGTGAAATACATAATTATCTAAAAACATAATCATTTATGCTGAAAATATTATTTAGTTGATGAGAAATCAATAAAATAATTGTTATAAAAATGATAATAACCATTAAAATAAACAATCAATTTAATGAAATATTATTTTTTGATTATTTATTTACACTAATTGTCCATGGGTCGATTAATAATTAGTTGAAGTCATGTGGGAAATATTATGACACTTATATTATTTTATTTAAAGTGGTGTTGAAGTTGTCATGTTCATGTTTACAAATGTATAACAATTTTTTAATTTTGGATTATCCAAAAGGTAAATTCACCTAAAATAATTATCATAAAATATTTTAGATTTTTCATTATCATACTATTTTATTTTTAGTTTCCATTCAACATATAATTATATTAAATAATTACACAATATTGATGAAATAATTATTTTATTAATGGAGATATGAAATAAATGTTATTAAAAATATTAAAACAAATATAATTTGGGATAATTAATATGTATAATTAATTTTACAGATTACCTTTAACTCTTAGGAATATAATAAAATATTTTTTATAATTTAAATTATTATCTTAATATTATTAAAAAACAATTTATTGAATAATGTCAAAATTGACACTATTGATTATTTATCAAAATAATGTTTTGTTAAATTATTTCAAACACATAAACATTTTTAAAAAATACTAAAAAAATTATATTATCTAAAATGATCTAATTTAATTATTTTTGACCTTATTTACATCAAATATTAAATATAAAACCCTTTTAGAAATGAAATATTTGGTACCCTAGTTCAAAACTAATTAGAACAACTAATAGTTAATTAAAATGATATGGTTTAAATTGACATAAAAACACGTATAAATTTTATTGGTGGGTAAGATTACAACACTATCATATCATATTTGAAATTGGATCATTTTTTTGGTTTGTTTATGGGATTCTATTTCATTATAATTTAATATTTTTAGTGATCTGAAAAGGGCCCCTCACCTCAATTATAATCGGGTACCTCCTCGCTCGCATATTCACTTAACATTGAAGTAGAGCTAATCGCCTATTAAGGTTATTTAAAACATCTTTCTTCAAAAAAAATCCCTTTCATTAGTTGTATAATTTTAATCTAATAACTCCAAAATCAAATATAAATTTATAATTTAATAAAATTATTTAATAAATATATGCCACCTTTTATCCGTCTTACAAAAAATGTCATCACCATGTGTGCGTACGTACGACTTACCATCACCACGCCGTGGTGTAATCTTCTTTTCACTTCCTCCTTACTTGTATGGGTATAATGATGGATATAATAACTATATATGATTATTATAACATGGTATTAATAATGAAATATTTTAAACCCTCCAATTTAATACCATTTAAAATTTATTGAAATGATATCATTGATCGTGTGTACATATGGACTACCATCTCCACGATGCTATGAAATTCAGTCTAAATTATATTCATTAAATAAATATTATATAATTATAAATAATGAATAAATATGATATATATTATGTGAATATAAATTTTTAATGATATTAATCTTACCAAATAAAGTGAAATAGAATTTATTTGACCAAACATGCATAATAACAAAGTAGTTATTATATGAATAACAAGTAAAAATGAAATGTTACTAACAAACAGATGATAATATGATTATATATGATACCATAAAAACAACATTGACTCATGAATTAGTCAATAAAATTATTTTAATCATTATATTGGTGGTTCAGATAAAAATAATTTTTATCGGACCTAAGGTAATAGATAATTTTTTAATCTTGTTATTATTTAAAATAGTTTATACGTAAAAATTTACTGAGGAATATTTGTCATCCACTACTATATTTCCTATATATATATTAAAAAATATTCATTTTGTCCTTATAAAATATTTTAATGTCAATTTTACTTATTTCTTAATTTTTAATAAATTTTATGTAAGGAATATATTGTAATTTTCGGTACGAGGTACTTTTTAACTTTTAGACGTAGATTGTGAGAATAATGTTTTATTTTAACTTATATGTAATGAATACAATTTTTGAATTTTTATAATGATATTTTTTCATAAATATCCCTTTAAAGTATTTCAGTTTTATTTTTAAATAAATTTTTTTTAAAATGACATGCATTTTGAGAAAAGAAAACATTTTTAATTAAGAAAATATATTTTCCACAAGAATAAATTTCATGTTTTTTGTCAAAATTATTTTCTATCTACGAAAACATTATTTAAATAGGGTGACATTTCAGTACCTATTATTAAAATTATTTTATTGTATTTATGTTGAAATTATCGTTACGAAATCCATTTTTTTATGGATTAGGAAGGAATGATGCTTAAGATACCTATATTATTCCTTGGGTTATTCAATGATTAATGATTTATGTTTTTGTGGAACACCTAAAAATTATTTCATTTTTGGATGGGTGGGACCTATATCTCTATATGATGCATTGGGTTCAGATTTATATCTCATGAGATTGACATTGATGTAACATGAAATGATCTCAGTTCAGTAATACTAGGCTATAATGAAGAGTGAACTCGGTTCACTAATAGACATTATCCATTATGATAGTCTTGGAAATGAGACTTCACTGATATGAAATTATTTTCAATTCATATTCTTAATATCCAAAAATTTCATGTATCTGGTTATGCATTTTAGGAATATTATAAACTTTTATGATTTATCCCAAATAATGATATCTTGATATTTAATATGGAGGATAATATTTCCAAATGTTATTTTTTATGTCCTTTTATTATGATATGATTAATATATCCTTTTTTACCCTTACTGAGTATTTGATATCACCATTTCTTATAAATAATTTCTCCAGTATTTTAAAAAGATTATTATGTATGATATCTCAACAATGGGTCTAGTTATAAAGGAATAAGCAAGAGAAAATGTATATGTTTTATGAACAAGTTGTTTATGTTTCCTTGTTTCTGAATACACTAAACCTATATGGTCCTGGGATGGTTCTATTATGTTTTTTAATTTATAATCATCATTTTTGAAGTAATATCTATGTGTGTAATGTATGGTCCATTACAATTTGTATCATAGTGAGGGTATAGTTATCCTTTGGAAACTAGGATTAGAAAACCTTAGTAAAGAACCCTGATGATATTTCCAAGTATAGGTTATAGTCTTATATATTATAAATGACCATGAATAACTTTGGGTAAAAAATAATGCATCTTAAATTGAAATTTTATTCTAGATTATGTGTTTTTTCCATTATGATTACTATTGATCACACTATTCTTATTGGTTTTAAGCAATGGTTTGAACCCAAAGGAATCGCGTTAATGTTGATTGTGATGGGCAATGAAATTATTGTCCTTGTGAGAAACCAAATGTTATGAGAGGTGGAAAGAAACATTTTATAGCTTTTATCACACAACCATTTCAATATATGAATCTTGTAGGACTTCTTAAGATAAATGTATGGAACAACATTATGGTGATTCCATCATGAGGCAGCATCCACATTTCATCAATGGGTCTTCTGTTACATTAGTGGTTGCACAAAGGATTAATTCCAAATGAATGATATTTGCATCCCTCTAATATTTAGAAGATGATAAATTCATCTCAATAAACTATCATTTGGAAGGTGAATCTAATCAATAGTGGAATCTTATCATGAATATGATGTTAGGAGATGAAATTGACATTATGGAATGGGATGATTTCATGAAATTATTTTTCAATAAGTATTTCTTCTTATTATTTGTATAAATATGAAGAAGTATTTCCTTGAGATTAAGAAAATGGAAGATTATTCCTTTTGTACGTATGAAGAAAATTTGGTAAGACTTGAAATGTATGCTTCTGAAATTATAATACAACATTAGAGTAAAATTAATCGATTTTTTAGTGTCTTAAAACCATATCTCTGAAGTGAATTTTCCAGAAATGAATTTAATAGCTATAAATATATTATTTTACTTGATATCATGAATGATATGGATATTGGAGTAACCCACTAGTCCAATGAGATTGATAATAAGTGAAAATTTTAATTTAACGGAAAATATATAGAGAACATTGAAAAGAAGATGAGTTTTCATTTATTATCAAAGTGAGGAAATTAAAATATAGTGAATTGTACTAAAGGGACTAGTAAATGTTTTTAGTTTGTGGAAGAAGTTCTTCAAGCAGTTTTATTCCAATATTTTTTCAAAAACACATCTAAGGATGTGAATAGGGAGAGAGCTACATAGAATTAACCTCCTAAACATTAATTCTACAAATGAAATGAAATGAGTCATTATTCTAATCAATTCCCTTATACAAGGGTTATTTATGATGATCGATGTTAGAAAACTATTACAAATTAAGGAAAATTAATGTCACATTAGATAACTCTCAACTATGATTAGTGTGATAATGATGTGGTGAAAGGTACACTTACCATCAACTCAAAAGTAGAAAATGTTTTATTTGATTCTGTATCCTCCCACTCATTTATATCAGAGGAATTTTCTTATTGAATTTCCATATTACCTCAACAATTAGATGTTTAGGGAGCTATGGAAACTCCTAATAGAACAATGGTTTCTTCAAAATCATTCTTCTCTTGTGGAAGATTGTCAGAAATTACATCTTTAAATTATTTTTATCCTTCCTACGATTGAATTTGATTTTATTCTTGGCATGGATTGGCTTTCATTATATAGATCTTATATCAATTCCCAAGTAAGGGAAGTCACATATCATAATATGGATCAATCTATGATAATCTATCGATGAAATGGTGAGTATAACCTTAAAGTATAAATTTCTTCCATCTTAATGGTTTTGATTCCTATAAATTAAATTTATCTATCTGAAATTAATATGAATAAAGTCACAATTCATAATAAAACTATTGTACGGGAGATTGGTGATGTCATTCTGAAATAATTTATATGCCTTTCACCAAATTGTGAGGTTTAGTTTTCAATGGAAATCATATAAGGTGATATGCCTATTTTAAAGAAACATTATATAATGTCTCCAATTGAGTTATAAGAACTTAAGAAGAAAATCCAAGAGAATCTTTAAAAGGTTTTCATATAAACTAGTACATCACTTTGGGGATCACCTTTTCTATTTGTTATAATGAAATATGGATCAATGAGACTCTATAATGATTATAAATATCTGACCAAGATCACTATCAATAACAAATATCATCTTCCCACATTGATAACTTATTCAACTAACTATATGGAGGTCACTACTTTCCCATCATTGATATTTTTTCGGGATATCTTCAATTATGGTTCATAAAGGAAGATATACCAAAGACGGAATTCCATACAAGGTATGAACACTCTGAATTTATAGTGATACTTTTGGTATTAATAATTCTCCTGCTATATTCAAGTATCTAATTAATAGAGCCATTATAGATTAATTTGATTAGTTCATGGTAGTCTTTATTGATGATATTAATGTATATTAAAAGATAAAGGAAGAACATGAAGACCAATAGATAATTTTACATAAGAACCTACGAAATAATAATATTAATGTAAAATTTACCAAGTGTGACTGTTTTCTTTAAAATGTTTCATTTCTAGGTCATATAAATTCAAGAGACGGGATATATGTAGATTGCGCAAAAAAACATGTCATTCAAAGTTGGTCGAAACCAACAATGGTAACTCATATCAGATGTTTTTTTTGTATTTGCTGGATATTTTCAATGTTTTATGAATAATTTTTGTTTATTTTTTCATCCAATCACTATGTTGATTTGGAAAGGGGTTAACATGGCGTGTATGTACGAATGTGAAGATAATTTCCATAATCTAAAATGAAGGTTATCTAGTGCACCTATTCTCACACTGTATTATAGTGCGGAAAAGTTTGTAATAAAAAATGATGCATCCAAAAAGGGGATGAGTTGTGTTATCATTAAAAATTATATGGTGATAGCTTATTCCTCGTGAAAATTTAATATACATGAAAAAAATTACTAAACTTATCATTTGAAATTAGCTACATTAATCATTTCATTAAAGATATGGAAGCATTATATTTATGGTTAAAGGTGTGATATTTATACTGATCAAAATAAGTTTAAAGTATATTTTCACACAAAAGTAATTGAATAGGTGGGAAATAATATAGTAGGTGTTGATTAAAGATTTCAATAGATCAATATATTACCACCCTGGGAAATCAAACATGGTGATAGACATTTTGAGTCATAAAGACATTACTAGCCTATACATGATGAGGATCACAAAAGATCCAATATTTATTTATTTTCAATGGATAGATCATAGATTTTTAAAGTAATGTGAGAAATATTATCTTTCTTAATATATTGTTCAAGAATCTATATAAGTGAAGTTTATGGTGGCGCATAAGGAATTTTAAGATCAATAAAATATGGTGAGAAATTTTCCTTAATTCAACTTTGATTGTGATGGAATAATTGGGTTAAAGAATGTGGTCTTTCTTCCTACCATACATTAATTAATGATTGATTGTTTGGATGATGCTCTTATTTCTTCATTATCTATTCATATTGAAAGCAAAAAGATGTACATGGACCTTAAAGAGTATTTCTAATGGGATAGAATGAAATGAGATGTTGTCGAATATGTCCCTCGGTGCTTGGTTTGTTAACATGTTAATGATGAGATACATAAGCCTAAGGGGATGTAACAATCATTATCCATACCAGAATGGAAATGGGAAAACATCACAATGGAATTTTTTATCAGACTTCCCAAAGCATATAAAGGACATAATGCAATATGGGTTATAATTGATCTTCTTATGATTTCAACACACTTCATTTCTATTATAGAGGATATCTCCCATATTTACCTTTCTATGATATATGTAAAGGATGTGGAAAGACTACATGGAGAACCCATTTCCATTATATCTGATCAGCATTTGAGGTTTACATTGAAGTTCTACTGAAGCCATCAACATGATCTGGATACAGAGTTATGTTTCACCACATCATATTATCCTCTAAAGTATGATCATTTTTATTGAACAATTCGAACTATAAAATACATGTTGAGAGATTTCTCTTTGGATTTCAAAGGTGGTTGGGATCAACACCTACCTTTAGTATATTTTTCATACAATAATAGCTTTCACTAAAGTATTTAGATTTCTCTTTATGATGTCCTCTATTGAATTAAATCCATAACATCATCTGTTGAGGATGAATTTGTGAAATGAAAACTATTAGGACATGATCTTGTGGATGAAATGAAAGAAATGGTCAGGTCTATTGAAAAACACCTAAGAGGAGCTCAGAGTCGAAAACAATGTTTTTCTAAAAACTGAAGAAAAGTAATGGTGTTTGAAGTGGTATATAAGGTGTTCTTACAAATATATCTATTGAAGAGAGTGATGAAATTTGGAAATAAGGTAAAGATGAACTCTAAGTATATTAGTCATTTTAAAATTTTGAATCATATTGGGATGGTAGTATACTGATTGGAGCTTCAATGTAATCTCTCTTAAAGTCGATGATGTGTTCCATGTGTCTCTCTTGAGAAATTATAGACTTCATCCTTCACATGTACTAAAAATATATTATTTATAACTAGAGTATGATCTTTCTTATAAATAACAACTTATAGAGATTTTGGATCATTGTGAATAAGTTCTACCAAACAAGACCACTGACTTAGTTAATGTTTACTAGAAGAATCTCTAATTTGAGGAAGCTATTTAGGAATGTGGGGATGTAATGATCCAGATCTATCTTCATATTTCTGTGTCAAAGTGATTAATTTCATAGGAGAAATTCAGTTTATGGGGGTAAAATGAAACACCTGGATGTTTTTATGAAATATTATCTTTAAATAATTTTGATTCTTTAATAGCTTACATTGCACACAATCATTTGTTTAAATGAACTGTGAGACACAATTAATATAAAATTATAATTATAACATAGCCATTAGGATAATGGGAATAAATATTACTAAATTATGAAAATGTATGGTGAATTCATTAACCACAAATTATTTTTGAAAAATATAAACAAATTAAATATTATTTTATTACTAAATTAAGTGAATTGATATTAGTAAATGAAATTAATTAAATATATATGTTATATATTATATAAAATATATGTTATTTTCATCCAATATATATTTTAGTCATATGGTATGAATAAACCATATTTTATGTATGAAAACCTATATTTTCAAAATGGAAATTTTACAACCCCTTGATGACGAACACTTTTAAAATAAAAAATTTAAAAAATTGATTATTTTTATATGAAAAAATGAACCACTTATTTGGATTTGGGATATAAAAATTTACTCTGTATGACTTTTTGATATTTTTCTGATATCTATCATGTTTTGATGAATAGTAACAATACATTAAATTTTAATTGAAAATAATTATTCTAACTGAATTACATTATTTGCATAAGTTATTTTATATAATGGTTTTAAAGTAAAAAATATAATATATTTTTATTATATAATATAATATCTATAAATTTAATTAATATTACATTTAATTTAGATGTAAAAAAATTTCAATCTTTTACAATGTTGTAACATTAAAAACATGTTCTCTCATTTCGATGATGGGATTAATTTTAAATTTATTACATAAACTTATGTGATTTTAATTATGAAAAAATGTATTCCATATATAGAACCATTATGTAAAAATTATATAAATATATTTATTTTAATTTTGGGCATTATGAATAGTAACATCGATATTTTCTATTAATATGGTAAAATAGTAAATATAGTAATTAATGATAAGATTATTATTATTAAATAACTCCAAAATGTTCTTAATATCATTATATTACTAGGTTTTACCTATATAATTATTGGGTCCAAATGGTATCCATTAGAATCTACTTGGATGAGATTATAACATTAAATTTATTTTATTTAATGAAAAGTTAAATATGTCTCCTGAAAATATTATTAACTATATCATTTTATTAAAATATCATATAGAACATAAATATTATTTTAAATACTAATTTGAAATATAAATTTTTTTATTTATCATGTGAATTTATTTTTACTTTTTAGAAAATAAATAATTACTTTAAATACTTTTACTTTGATAGTGGAAAAATTATTTAACTGATGAGAAATCAGTAAAATATGTATTATTAATATGATAATTACCATTAAATGACCCAAACACATGAAAACAAATTTTTGTTGGATTATATATATATGATAATAATTCAAGGGTCAATTTAGTGGCCATTTGGATTCATATGGGAAATATAATGACACTTATTTTATTTGAAGTGATGTGATTGTGGTCACATTCAGGATTCCAAAATTACAACATTTCTAATGTAGGATTTTCTAGAATACAAATTAAACTAAAAGTTTTATTTTTAATTACAGTATATTTATCTTCATCTTTGTATTTTATTTTAATTTTTTTCAATAAATATATATATTAAATAATTACACAAAATAGTTGAAGTAATTATTTTATTAATGGAGATATCCAATTACCATTATTAAAAATATTACAAAATATAATTTGGGATAATTAATATTTTCAATGAATTTTATATGCTAAATTTACCTCATATTAATATAATAAAATATTTCTTTCAGTTTTTAATTTTTATATTTACATTTTTTAAAAAAGTAAATTGAATAGTGTCAAAATTAACATTATTGATTGTTTAGAAAAATAATGTTTTATTAAATTATTTAAAAATCTTAAATTTTTTGAAATATATATATATTAATTATTATGTGGTTTATAATTTTATAATGTTTCTATTTATGATCTGATTTATATTAAATAAGTAAATATTGAACTCTTTTAATGTTGGAATATTTGTTACCCTAGTTAAAAATTAAATATATCAACTAATAGATAATTAAAATTATTATGTTCAAAATGAGAGAAAAACATGTTTAAAATTTATTTTTTGTTGATATTACAACCATATCTCATATAATATTCCATATTGTGACATTTTCTATGATTTTGGATGTGGATTTACTTTATAATAAATTAATATTTTTAGAGATCCCATAACCGCCCCTCTCCTCAATTGTAAACGGGAACCTCCTCCCTCACATCTTCGCAAAACTTTGAGCATTCAATATTAGCCTTCCCCAACCCATTTACTTTATAAACTTCCCTAGTTACATTATATTTGTATTTTTCTTCTTCAATGACCAAATTTAGAGCTTTCATAGAAGATTTAGAGGAAACACGTGTTGTAATCTCTTTCACCGATTCTTTCAAACTTCTTTCTTCTTCTACTTCCCATTCAAGAGTTGTTTCATTACATGTAATAACAATATTAACACTTATATAATGAGATGTTATTTTAAACATGAAACAACCACATTACACCTTTTACCCTTCATATTAAAAATGAAATAACTACACGTGTGTACATATGGTTTACCGTCTCTATGTCATGGTGTAGTCTGTTTGTCACCACCAACTTACTTGGATAGGTATAATAATGGAAATAATGACTATATATTATTATTATATGATTATATTAATTTTAAAATATTATACACCATCTATTTCAAAACCATTCAATAATTATGGTAATGATATCGTTTATAATGTTTACATATGACCTACCATCTCGAGGATATGTTGTGATTCATTCTACATGATCTTAGTTAAATCATGATTATATAATTGTAAAGAATGAATAAATATGGTATATATTATGTTAATAACTTTTTTATGAGATAAATCATAACTAATAGGCATATAATGAATTTATTTAACAAAATATTAATAAAAACATATAGAAGTTAATATATGAATAACGAGTAACAATGAATGGATACTAAAAAAAAGATGATAATATGATAATATATGATATAATAAAAATTACTATGATTATGGAATAAGTTAATGAATTTTTTTAAATCATTATACATGATTTTTGGATTCATTAAAAGGATGTCGGAGATAAGGTAATTGATAATTTTTTAATCTCAATTTTATCAGAAATTGTTCATATGCATGTATTTACTGGGGTATATTTGTCATCCACATCCATGTTTCCTAATTATGTATTAAAAAATATTATTTAAATCATTATAAAATGGTTTAAATTAAATTTTATCCATTTTTTAATATTTATTATATTGTATTAAAGGAATAATTTTTCATTTTCGGTATGAGGAACTTTTTCACTTTTCGACCAGAGTATGAGAATAATGTTTTCTTTTAACGTATACGGCATGAAGATATTTATTAAATTTTCACAACACATCATTTACGTGAATTATATTTTAAAATAATTAATTTTTATTTTCAAATAAATTTTTTTCCTTTAAAATTTCTTCATCATTTTAAGAAAAGAAAATACCTTTGAAGAAAAAATGATATTTTTTCTCAAAAATTAATTTCAATTGTTTTATCCAAATTATGTTCGATCTAAGATAAAATTATTTAAATATATTTGTGATTCTATCCCTATTATTTTTAAAGACCTGGAAATTTCAAATAAATTTTTTTTTCTTAATTTATTTGATATTTAACGAGTCCACAGTTTCTGACGGTGCCTGATTCTTAGGCCTGGTGTGCTTGGAATAAATTTCTGAAGTTTGGTCCGGGTACATTCAGTAAACGCACATGTGGTTTTTTCTATCTTTTGAACCATTGATTGGAATCAAAATCTGAGGGCACCGATGAACTCGCAGTGTCGGTATTCTCTTAAGGGGAGCTTTACCGTAGTTGCGTTTAATGAGGGTTGAGAGTTAATATTTTGGGTTTTAGAATGAAATAAATAAAATTTGTGGAACACACTTTTATTTATGGAAGTTGGTTATTTTTACCTAAGGGGAGTTAAAGGTGGGTCCCACACCCAAATAACCTCATCTGAGAGGATATTTGTGACGAGGGGCCCACACGAGCCTAACTTTTTAACCTCCCCTTAAACCCCCCCCATTAACTCCCATTATTAATTTTGACAACACCTCTCAATTATTATGTAGAGCCTCTCCCCCTTCCACCCTTTGAATTTTCCAGCCCATCTAATTAATTACTTAATTAATTAATTGGAAATCCTCTTTTTAGTTGCATGGCTACTCTATTAAAATTGGGTAGCTTTTATAATATTTTCTTGGCAGATATTTTCGTGCAGAAAAGCTCTAGAGAATTTGAAGGAAGTGTTCCTCTCTGCGAAGACTACAGCACAACTCGAAAAATGGGAAGCATCTTTCTCTCCACTTTTCTTTTCTACTAGAATAAGATCGTGAGGTATGGCTTAATCTTTTCTTCCTCCTCCACGTCAAGGAAGAATACACT
The DNA here is from genome assembly GCA_963277665.1 of Viscum album. Lineage (NCBI taxonomy): Eukaryota > Viridiplantae > Streptophyta > Magnoliopsida > Santalales > Viscaceae > Viscum > Viscum album. Next base: position 2,053,863,940 of record OY728165.1, read on the forward strand.
GCTCGCGAGGAGCGTCGTCTATGAAAATGACTTCCAACGTTCATGGAATCGACACCGTTCTTCCGCAATGCCGGACTACCGCAACGTTCATCTTCCGTAGCTCGATGACAAGAGATGACTTTCTGAGGTAGGGGGTTTTGTATGACTTTATATATATGATTTATAACCTTTAAATTGCGCATTCATTTGTTGGGTGTTTAATTGAGCCTCTAACGTAGTGGGTATGGGATAACGAGCAAGTCCAGTCCCACCGCCATAACGTTCATGATGCGCGGATTGCTTGGCGATGGATGAATGGAAGGGAAACATTGGTTTGAAGCTGTTGTAGTGAAGAGAGTGTCTTGGGAGAGCCGCAGGCACAAACGGAAGCTAAAACTAACCACCAGAATGACTTCGGTGGCCTCTAGAAGACCGTGGCGGGGCGAGTCGCCGGCGCGGCAGTGCCCCATCATGCCGCCGGTGGAGGACCGCCATGTTAACAGCTGCAGCGGTGGCAGAGGAATGGATCTGGCGCCGCGTGGGATCCGGGGGGTCAAGGCGGTAATAGCCTTGCGTCGCTGTTTTGGTAAACCGGGGGGCCCACGCCCCCCGTTCGGCCAGTCTGGCCGAGGTGCGCCCAGCCAGGCCGGGCCACACCAGCCGGGAAGGGCCACGCCAGCCAGGCTGGGCCACGCCCTACCAAGTCGGACTCAGAACCGGGTTGGGTCCCCTCGGTTCAGGGTGACCCATGGTGGGTTGGGTCGGGTCGTTCCTGGCCTAGACCCCCCTTTTCGGACTGTTTAGGTTAATTTCCCATAACATAAGCTACGGACCTTCGAGCGTCGCACCATTAGTTGCGTAGGATATCTCGGATCGAGATGGTTTTTCAGTATATTACACTGAAGGATTCAGTGATGACTGGGAACAGTCAGGTTGGTTGGAACCTGAAACCAACCGGGCCCTCAGAGCAGAAACGCTTATAACTTAATGATCAGACGTTCGATTGACGTAACATCAACTACGTTGGATTCATTTTGAAGTGAAGAATCTTTTGGAATACTCCACTTGTGGTTTAGATGCATTTGGAGTATGGTCGGGTTGGTTTAGCTTAGAAACCAACAGGGCCCCTGGAACGGAAAAGCCAATAACTCTCAGACCAGACGTTTGTTTGACGAAAAGTCTGTGGAATTGGTAATCTCGTTTAAAATGTTTCAATTGAGTATACCCCATGGAAGTTCAAGATGCAATTGGGATATGGTCAGGTTGGTTCGTACACGAAACCAACCGGGCCTCGGGACAAAAAGGAAAATAACTCACAGACCGGGCATCCGATTAACGCGCCGTATGTTGCATTGAGACCCATATGATGAGACGGTCCTTTGTGATACTTCTACATGAGACTCTGTGACACATATAGTATCAACCAGTAGCTCATGCAGAAGATCCTCTCGGAGATGACCAGACAGAGTTCGGAGACCTAGTAGCTGTAGACCTGACGACTGCTTAAACGATTCGACTCGGAGTGATTCGACAAGCCAAGTGGACAGAGCACCCATTTTGATGGCAGGACCATGGAGGATGAAGCACCTGGTTTGGACGTAGACCTGTGGTACTCGACCAGAGGAGTACCTCTGATGGCTATTAGGGGGAGCGCCTGGTTTGGCCATAGACCCACAGCGGAGGAACGCCTGGTTTGGAAGTAGACCCGCGATACTTAAGAGGAAGAGTACCTCAGCAGTATAAGGTTAGTGAGTAGCACCTTTGAATCACGACAGAGCCATTGTACTCGAAGTAGGAGGAGTTCTCTAGCAGTTGTGGTTTTGATAAGGAAACTCCTGGTTTGAGCTGAGTCAATGACCTTTGTGTTTTCCTCATGATTGAGATGGGTTACCTGATAACTTAGGTGTATGTATGGGCATATACCTAAGTAAAGGTTATCTTGGGAGATATTTATTTGTGGTTTATCCTTGTTGGATTTAGTGGGACCTTGAGGGTCTCAGGATCCCTACTGAGTATCATTATACTCACCCCTGCACAGGCTATGCCCGCACCTCTTTGTGTTGGATCCAGAAGATGAACAGCACTGACTGAGGCAGAGTGTATGAGGATTGGATGGTACCTGGAGGTGGAAACTCAGAGTGACGGCACACAGAGAGGACCGATAGATGCGGAGTGATGAGGATGACATCTATACCTACCCTTAAGGTAGGAACCCGGAGGACGATCTTGGGGTTTCTTCACCATTCAGCTATTTGTCTTTTCATTTGTACTTTCTTTTAGTTGTAGTTGTACCTTTCTGTCGGGCTTGTATTTCCGGCCCCTTTGTACTTTCAGCATGCTTGTTATTCTGCTTTACATAGTGTTTTCTTCCGCTTGTTCTCTGTTGTGTTTGTTTACTATCATAAAGGCAATGCCTTCCCATTTTATTGGGATTTACGCCTTTGGTGCTAGTCACCAGCCCCTAGACTATGGAAGACGAGCTTGGGGTAGTCACAGCATGGGCCCCGAGGACGGGTCATGACATTATTACTATGATTTTGTTGTTTTTATTATGGAATCCTTTTTATGATATTCATTTGTTTTATATGTATTATGATGGAATGATGCTATAGAATCCCATTTTATTCCTTGAATATGCTATAATGAATGAATTATGTTTTTGTGGCACACATAAGAATGATTTCATTATGTTATGGGTGGGGCATATATATCCCTCAAATCCATTGGGTAAAGATTTATATATCATGAGATAGACATGTATGGGATGGTAAATGATCATGGTTTATTAATACATGGTTGGAACAATGAGTTGACTTGGTTCAGACATTTTCCAATGTGACGGTCTTTGAAATGAGCCTTGACTAATATGAATTGATTTTCTATGGTTATCTATATATCACCAAAATTCATGTCTTATGTTATGAATTTTAGGATTATGTTGACATTTTATGATTTATCCCATGTCATGATATCCTGATCATTTATATGAAGGATAAGATTTTTTAATGTTATGTTCTTATGGCATATGATTATGATAAGATTGATAACTACATTGTTTACTATTACTGAGCATCTAATCTCTCTCTTTCATAATTTTTTTCCCAAGTTGTGAAAAAGAGTATCAGTTAAGATATGTAAAAAGGGGGTTTTATTATAAAGGAAGAAGAGGGAGACAATGTAGATAGTATATGAAGCATATGTTTTTTTCTAGTTTTTAAAGACACTAAACCTATATGGTCCTTCTGTGGTTTTTCAATGTTTTCTACTGAATATTTATAGATTTAGAATTAATATATATTTATATAAATTGTAGGTTGTTATAACCACCATGGATGTTATTTAATCCCCTGTATGATAAGAATATCAAACTTAATATGTTAATATATAAACTTAAAAATGAATATTTTATTTTATATTATAAACTTCAATCATATTATCAAATATATATATATTAGTTTGTTATAATTTATTTTCATCATTGGATGTTAGTAATATTAATTTTTTCATACAAGTTTCTATATATTGTTGTCATTACTCATTAAGTGATTAAAATTTCATTATATTTATATCAGTAAAAGTAGTGGAATTATAGTAATATCAATATCTATGTCATCACATGTTCATTTTATAGGAAATTCAAGTGTGGTTCAGGGGAATAGAATTTACATCGTATATATTTTAGGAAATATTTTTTATAACAACAGGATACGATATATTTATCCTTCATTTTAGATTTAACCTGTAAGAACTATATTCATTATATATATGGATATTTATTATCATACATTATCATTATTTATGTTTTATGCTCATCAACTATGGAAATTATGATGTTAGTATAGCATCATTCATGTAGGTGGTTGAACTGACCAAAAAATGAATATGTTATACAAATCAACGAGTATTATATTTGAGTAATTTTATAGTGGATTAATTTTTAGGAAATATTTATGTATTTAACGTTATAAAATTAAAATGATGAATAATATTTGAAAATTGTATTGATTATAATGAAATTGAAGAAGATATATAAGTGATTTATACATACATTTTTTATTTCACTGATGTCATCCACTATTCATCAATGTAACTTATTTTTTCTCAAAAAATAAATTGAATCCCTTTATAAATTTTTATCTAATAATTTTAATAAATAAATAAATTTTATAAAAAAAATAAAATTAATTAAAATTAATTTTTTATAAAAATACATAATACATTAGAAAAATATGTTTTCATCAATAAAGTGTTTATTGTTAAAATAAATGACTATATTTTTCTTAACCTAATTCCTTATTGATTTAATTGGTTATACATAATTATAATATATGTCGAATATTTTATTAATACAATATTACACATTTCTAAAAAAGTATTAGATTATAATTATAACACTTCGAATATAAAAAATGGTAATTAAAATTATCAACATTCATATATATTTCTAATGGCTGAAAAATGGATATTTTAACCATTTCCATTCCATCATATAACATTAAAAAGATATGTAAAATTAATTTATACAATATTTTTTTTATCTGAAAAAAATATTATTGTATTTTTTCTCCTTAAATTGGTGTTCGAATCATCGTGGAATACTATATGGATGATGATTTCTTGTTCATTCTCATTTTATTTAATTGTGGATTCATTACTATGATAATTTTCTATATGATATTTCATATTTCATTTTATCAATGTACTGATATTTTTCATGTATGTAAAATATTTATATTAATTGAACATAATATTATTTTCATTTAATATTATTGATGTGTATGAACCAATTAATTAAATAAATCAAATGTATAATAAATTAAGGTGATATAGAATGATTTTTGGCAATGTGTGAATATATTTAGAATTTAATATGGGTAAATAACATAATTTAAGATTTATGTGAATAGTTACACATCAATATGGTCTAACAAACCAGGATTTGATGAAAATAATGTGATACCAAAATGATTCATTAAAAATATACATACACGCGAAACGCATAAAATTTGATTATATGGTAAGATTAAACCCATTATAGAAATAGTAAGCATTAGATTCCCTCCAAATAAAACACATAAAAAATCCTTGATCAACTAACAGGGTAGTTTCATTCTAATGTTTGGTGGAAATGTATTTTATTATGTAGGATAATTTTGTTTTGATGAAAAGATCTGAGTTAGTTGTCTCATTTTTTGTATTTTATTTAAGTTACACATTGTTGGGAAACCAATGGGAAGCATTATAAACAACTTCCATTGATTTTCTTTATATAATGGATTGGTTAAGGGATTTCATATCAAAATTTTAAGTTTTATATATGATATTATTGGAATGATGTCCTACCTAAATAGTTGTAGTGATGTGGATCATATGAAAATAAAGGTAATCAATTAGTGGAATATATATCTTACGCCAATTTTGGATCTTATGCATATTAAAATCAATTACCATGTTAGTGATATAGTATCTAATAAAATAAATTATTAAATAAATTTAAAACAAGATACACATATGATAGAGGCTTATTTTGTTGATAGAATTACATAATCATCAAACTTCACATTGGGATCAAAGTTTGATTAGAATGATCTTAATGGTTGAAAATTAAAGGTTATATATAGAAACTATAGTATTGTTTTTATAAAATTAATAACATTTTAGGTGTCACTGTAACACCAATTTGAGTAACCTAAAAATTATTTATTTTAAAAGAAATTATACTTGGATTATAATGTGATTTATTGATAAAATCCTTACAGTTTTTAATGTAATGTTTGGAATTCTACATAACCAATTCAACATTACTGTCTCCTCATAAACATAATATGATTGGGTATGTTAACGATTTTTTGATATTGAATTCCTCCTTTAAGGATTTCTTTAAATATGGAACTATTTTTTTAATAAACATTCTACATGTTCATGTAATGTTAATGAGTTTAAAACAAATTCCCTATATTCATAAAGTGTTTAGTAAATATGAACTAGGAATGATATTTCTAGTTTCTGTTAATGTATTGATAGTACATATGGGTAAATGTTTCAACCAAAATAATAAATTTTTCATAAAAATTCAACATTTTTTGATTGAGTATAAATAAAATAAATTTTAAAATAAACTAGGTATCAAGAAAGAGGTCATATTGTTCTATAGGTGATGGATTTTTCTAGAATACATAAAATTTTTTATAAAACTACATGGTTATTCCATGTCAAATATTTATGGTATTGAAATAAATTCATAAATTTTTAACGGTATGTGTTTCTGAATTTATATTTTACAAATTTGAAAGTATTTAAGAGTTAAAAGTCAATATATGAATTAGTAAAGATTGTATTTTTCATTTAATTCAAGAATAAATGGGTTGATAAATCATTGAGTTGGATGTAAAGGACTATTTTATGTATATATGGATATAATTGAATGATTTTTATATTAATCTTATTAATCTTATTTAATTATATGTAATGTTCAAAAAAATAGCTGTGAAAAATATGAGAATATTTTTTAAATACACATGGTTAATAATTAATCAAATTCTATAAAATGTTTGATATGAGGAAATAGATAAGAATATTTATTTGGGATGAATTATTTAATTCAATAATGTTTTTCTAAAATATAATGGAATTATTTTCCATCACCTAAAAATGATTTATTTAAATGAATAATGTATTATTTTAAAAATATTTCACAAAAAAATAATATCATATATGATAGAGATAAAATAGTATATTTTTTAAATATTTTAGTAATCTGGAAATAAGTCTTATTTTAGAAACATAAATTAGTTTATATATTCTGGAATATTATTATGATATAATATATTCTCTTAAATTATCTTTAATATATATATATATTCACTTATAAGAGTTTAAGTGGAAATAATAGATGATTATTCCAGTACAAATTCATACTGAATTTCACTATATATCGTAAAAAAATTTAGGTTATATCGGTTTATAAAAATATAAATCATTACATTTTGTTACCATAATGAATTTAATGATACGTAATATACTAAAAGATCTTAGTATCTTTTCATAAAAATAAAATATTGAAAAGTGTGGCATTTTGTTACTAATAATGGACACTAAGGAAAATTATGAATTGAGATGTACCAATTTAGGGATGATAAAAATAAAATGATTTTTTAGTAGATAAAAAATGGTAATAGAATTTTAACAACTGATGATGTGAAGTTGATATGTTTTAATAGTATGTTAATTGATTTAAACCTGAGTAATTGTATTCTAAATTCTCATCATTATTCCAAAAATATATATTCACAAATCGTACTCATTATTGGTGTTTAGTGGGATAGTTTTATTTATTGACACATAAAGATGTGCTTGGAATAAAAGAGATATAATGAGTTTAACAAAACTATAAAAGTTTAATGAATATATGTATTCTTCATAATTATATCATATGTGATATGATTAGATAGGTACATATGTATGGTTTAGTTTGTAGTCTAAAATTGGTTTAAAAATGTAAAATGTATCATGTTATATAATAGGTAATATACAAGTGATCATTTTTTATAGGTAGTATTTATTGTTTGTAGTGAAATCATAATATCTCTATAAATGTATAACATTGAGTTATACCAAACTTATGTTCATTAGGGAGTATTATAGTAAATGGGGAATTGTTACATTATGAAAGAGTATAATTTTATATAGACATGTAGAATATGATCATGGGTTACAAATTGGGTTTATTTTGTGCTAGATATCCTAGTATGTATGCAACATGGAGTGTCATATAATTTTACATTATATAATATTGGTTAATGTTTCATAATGCATCCCCATACCTACGGATGAAAATATACTTGTGATGAAAATCTTCATACATTAAATTCATTCATATGAAAACTACGATTATTGTATATTATCATGTGGTTCTGTATTTTTCTAACTATTTTTAAATTTAGGATTTACCAAGATGTTTTTTCATATTGTATAATTATTTTTTCATCTGGATTCTCAATTATGATAGATTACAGATTTATATGTCCATACCTAGATACAGTGAATTTGGTGTAATTATATTTTTAGATGAGGTCCATTAAATGTGTATGTCTATATAGATGAATGAAATGTGGTATATCTAATGACCTAGTTAGTCCATAATCATGGAATCGCGAATATAAAATTTATCTATATGGGATTAACATATCCTTTTTTCCATTCCCACTTGATGCCTTAGAAAATAGGTATTATATTATTATTAGTACTTTTTTATGATATAGATAGTGTATAAGTATTGAGATATATGTGTTTGATATATGTCACAGCTAATTCCTTTATACCTTGAGTATCAATGATTATTTAATAGATTAATATAGTTTCACACTATTAGGGATTTCAGAAAAAATAATTATTTTGATGAAATAGATGCCACTGAGGTCAATCTGTATGGTTATGGAAATGATTAAAATGTTTATAAACCTTCTAATGACACCCTAAAAGTGTTTTGGGGAATTTCGAAAAATCAAATTGTATGAGATTTCATGATTTTCTTTATATTTTGTAGTACATATTGATAATGTATGATATATTTTCCAAAATGACTTATGGAAGACATCAAAAATGTGATTTTGATATAGATTCATATGTTATTACATATCATTTTCCAATAGGTGAATTTTTTCTAAATCATAAAAGATTAATTATTAGTGGTAGATTGTTAGAATTATAATATAATGTTAAAAAATGGAGTGGTTGTTTAGACCATGTAATGGTCAATTATAATGTGCACCAAGACAGAGTGTAAGAAAATATATCATGGTGAATCATGAACATATATCTAAATGTGTTGAATCATCTTAGTCTCCATTTAAAATTCTATAATTATTTATTGTTTATTATTTAAAAATTAATTTGAGGTGTTTTAATGTTATAAATTATTGTTTTAATTCTAAAAATCAAAAACAATATTAAACTAAATGTGTCTTGTGTTAAAACATATTTATACACCATAAATCATTCTAGTTAATATGTGGTGACTGTTTTAGTTCTTACGGTTGGTATAAATCAATTAAATCTGTGTGTATGAGTTATGTAGTTGTTCAGACTCCCCAAATTGAATCATATAAAATAACTCCCTCTATATCTCTCTCAAATCTGTTAAACTCATTGTTCTATAAGGCCATGGATTGTTGGGGATAATTATCATGAATTAGGAGATTACCAAAATATTTTTTTACCCCAAGAGGGAGGAAACCATTAGTTTCTCTTAAGGGATGTTGATCATTGTCATTTAATGATTAGACTAGAATCAATAATTAATGTGTAAGGTGTACATTTTTATCTTCATTTTATTACTCAATCCAAATATATAGTTATATTCTATTTTTAATCAGAGAATGGATTATTTTTCTCATGTATTTATTATGATATTTATCCATTATAAATCCTTTATTCCAGGGATATAAATGTTAAACAGGGTGTGATTCTTTTGTGTAAGTTCCAACATTCTCATATTGTAGAAAATATTTAACACATTTCAATACTCCCCCTTATCAAAACTATACGACCCATGTATGAGGAATATTTCACCATTGTGTATCACCTATAGTCCTTAGAAGAATTCGTGTAAATTATTTTGGAGTTCACAGGTATTTCCTAATCTCCTCCTATTGTTCCCAAACTCCAGGATTCTTTGGAATAATCCACATTCTTATTATGTTCTTCTCTCACATATCCTGTTATGAACCACCCCATGACACTTAAGATCTAATGTTCATTGGGCCTATAATGAAAAAATTGTTAAACATGTATTATTTTATAAATTTTAAAGTCGATTAAAATAAATATAATATTAATATCATGTTAATAGTGTTGTTTTAGGGTTATACAAATAAGTAAAACATGTTGAAATATAACATCATAATCATTATTTAATCTTTTTATAGTGTTCCTAACTCCCAAAGGACGTAGTAATATCACATAGTAAAACCTCAGAAAATACATATGTAAAATTTGGATCTATAAATCCAATTAATTGAATAAAAAATTTTAAATATTATAAAATGGGAGGCATAATGATATATCATAAATAAGATGATTATAAGAATGGAATCATGCACATAAAAATGATAAAAACTGAAAATGGATTAAAATAATCATAAAATAAGGGAATGTATTCATATGAAAGAGTAAAAAAATAAACATTAAATCATAAACATACGTTACTGAGCCTTACTACATTAACATAACATTGTTGTCTATAAAAACTGCTCACTCCCACAAATATCTTAGCTCACTGCCAAGACATAATGATATCTCATAATATATAAGAATTACCCAATTACTTATAGGGATATATAATTATGATAACACCCATAATATAATTACTATAATATATATTTCTTCAATAATGATAAAATAAACCATTCATAAGTTTCATATATGTTAAAAACCTATAAGAAAGAACTGGATGTAAAAATCTTGTCTCAAGGCATTCATGAATGCAATGACATAAATATTTCAAACAGAATAAGGAATTAAATTGATTGGGTTATTCAAATAACAAAGTAACAAAATTCATTATTATTATTTTTAGGGTATAAAAATCCGTGAGAATTATTGAACAAGTAAGAATATACAATAATTCACTTTGGTGATTGTTTTCAAAATAATCATATGATTTTTGGAAAGACAACATAATAATTTTACATTAAAATAATATTTTAAACCAATGTTAATGATATGAATTGAAAAGTAATTTTAAAACATAATCTTTGTTTTGAAACATTTTAGGGTAGTGGTGGATGATGTGGAAAAGGAATTATGAAAATCAACTTAAATCGGTTTTCCAGAAAGGTTTTTATTTTGAAGGAAACATGAAACATATATATCCCTAGAAATTGAAGGGATATTTAACTAAGTATATATTTAAGTACATAAATACAAAATAATAATGATTTCAGGATAATAATTTGACATAAATGGGAGAATAATAAAAATAAATCATACCATGAATGTTTTGAGGGTAGTAGGGATGATATGTAACTTTATGCCTGAAAGAGTTATACAATTACACTTAATATATTGAATAAATAAATTTTGTTCATTAAAAATCTAAATGGAAACTTGTTCATATATAATTAGTTTTATATGGTCTATTTATTATCAAATGTTTTTATTTTATTAATTCTTTTCCACTCTTTCTTGTTACCTAATGTTGTTTGGTCAATTTTTAATTGATTATCTTGACATGGTAACCATGGTAATATTTATCATAATAATAAATTAAAAACATAAATAATATAATTATTGTAATATATATATATATATATATATTTTATACGTAAAAATAATTTCTAAATTCAACCATGGTTGGTTGTAATGGAATACAAAACTTGTTGTCATGTGGAGGAGGTAATTTGGTACATATACACATTCGACAATGACCCAAAAAATTAGTTGGAGGTTGAAATTAAAATGGTTTGTCATTTTATAATTATAATAATATTTTAAAACTAATATGGATTTAGTAAAAACACATTTGAAACCACCAATGAAATGATGCAGTGAAAAAATACGACATCTTGTGCATGGAACTCATACTCCATGCATAAGTGTGGCGATGTTTTTATTTTTTTGAGTGGTTTGTGAAGAAGGCATAAAAGAGATATTCAATTGATATAATAACATAAAATAATATAATTACTAATTATTTTATCATTATATGATTCATATATTATATTATAGGTGAAATAATAAATTCATAATAAGCATGAAAAGTTAAGAAATAAATGGTACCTTCACCAAGTCTTTGAACTTCCTCTTGACATTCTGGTTGATGATTGAAGAGTTAGTCTTTTATATGATGAATATTGGATTTATATTAATTAATTAAATTATATAATATTTAATTAGGTTATATTTTCATTAGAAGTTATAATTTTTGTGATTAATGTATGGGGTGGAAGTGGTATACATTTATAGGTGGAGAAAACTGCACTTTCAATGGGAAATAATGATATGTAAGGGATACAAATGTCATTTAAAATAGTTAGGAGTCATGTGTATGTAATTTCTTTTAATAAGTTTCCTTGTTAATTTATAACCTAGAATGGGGTTTACTTAAGTCCCAAATTTTATGTAAACATATGAAATAATGATCTAATTTTGATAATTCATTTAATCACTAATAAATCTTAATTAAATAATAATCATGTCAATTATTTTATAAGAAAAATTATAACTAGAACCTTATTATAAAATTTTAAAATTATGATTTAGAATTTTGGTACCATTTATCTTATTTATTTTCGTATATTTTTTAAATATTATTTTAATATAAATACACAAACCACACAGAAATTATTATTGATATGAAAGAGAGTTTCTAAAATTTAAACGTATGTATAAGATAAATTCCTTATTGTTACTAATTTTCATTATTGTAATTTATTATTTATAAAAATTACAATTTTATTTTATATTAAAACCAATACATTACAAATTTTTTACAAATTTTAAATTAATTAAAAAATATTGAAAATGGTTTACATTTTTAAAGTAACATTGTTCTTTAGTACAGAAATAATGGAAAAGGGTTTTAAAAGTTAAATAATATTTTATTGTGAATAATGTTTTTCCTTTATTTTATATTTGATCACTAAAATGGTTTTTTGAACTTCTAGGTCATTATTATTTATTTATAATTCAATAAAAATTATAATTATTTTAAAAACATCATTTTTTATTAAAAAAAATTTAGAAATGATAAAAAATCCATAGAAATTAAATCATGATATTCTAAATTAAAAATTGAACGAATTTTAATTAATTCTATTTCCAAAAATTATATATTTAAATTTTATTGGAATATTAAATATATAAAAATAAACTGATTTAATATAAGAATGACGTTTGTAAACATTAAGTGTTTTTAATATTATTTCATATCAATTTTATAATTTAAAATACATTCAATATTTTATATCATATTTAATGATATTATAGGTTATCATAATATCATTTAGTGATAAATAATTAAATTTACTGAGGTATCATGAATTTTCAGTAGTGCATTAGAAGAAATATAATGAACTTTGTATTATTTAATGGAAAATATATATATTAAAATAATATAATTTTACATTCTTAACCCCTTAGAAAATGTTACCCTCAAATTATATTACAAATATTAGGGTAAAAGGATGAGATTCATTCAATATTATGGTCTCTTTATGTTCTTAGTTTTCATCTTCATATATATGGTTTCTCCTATTTTCTTTAATGTGGTGAGTTATCTTATTTCACTAAACATGGTATATGTTGTCAATGTTCTTTACCGGATGTTCTTCATAAGAGAGATCATCATCCACTTGATTCACCTCTAGATTCAATACAAGGGAGGGTTCAGGTATGTACATCCTCAATAGGGATTCATGTAAGACATCATGTATATTGGTCACGTTCAGAGGGAGTGATAGTTGATATAAAACAACTCTAACACAATTATAGATCTCATAGGGGACAATGTGTGTTGCTATAGCTTTCATACCATTGAAAAAATCCGGACTCTATTCCGTAGAAATATTCAAAGAAACAATCTATCACCAACCACAAAATCCATGTTTCATTGACAATTAATAGCATAACTCTTCTATAGAATATGAACTCCTTATATGTGTTTTTGAATATTATTGTACTTTTCTACAATTTATTTGACCATCTCCTATCCTAGAAATATTATTTCACCTACTTGATAACAAAACAAAGGTTTTCTACATATCATCCTAGAGACAGATTCATATGGGTAAATTTGTATTCTTGAGTTCAAACTATTGTTATAAGAGAACTCGACTAGGGGAATATATTAGTATTAGACTCCCATTATGTATATAGAGAAATCCATCAGAAAATATTGATGTTTTTATATATTCCATTTAGATTATCCATCATTATGGGTATGATATTTTATGTTAAAGTCTAAAATTATGTTAAGATCATGTAGAAGACTCTTCCAACCCATTTTAGTGAAAATATGATCTCGATCAGATACAATTGATAGTCCTTATCCAAGAAACCACCTTAATTATCTAATTTATATCATTATATGGTGTTCAAGTTTGGATTCTTCTAAAATGGAAATGAAGTTATTAGACACGATAATTCAGTCCTATGTAAACCATATATATTTGTTCCATTTTTATGTCTTTGGAGGACACATGATAAGAAAATAATTTTGTATTACCATTTATATATAGGTAAGGGAAATGGTTTCATCATCCCTTTAGAATTTTTCATATACTCATTCACTTACCCACCCACTAGGAGCACTGATGTATATTTCGAAACAAGCATCTTCATATTGTCTTATAATATATTCTATCAAATTTTTATATATATCATTGTAATTAATCGATGGATATGAAATGTAAATCTATGAGAATACTTCAATATATCATTATTTATCTCAAGTTTATAGGGTAAATATAATCAATTCCCAAATATCAAAAAACCATCATCATCAACCTTGTACTCATAGGTTCTTCCTTTCACCACATCATCCATCTTCTACTATATCACCTTGTTATCCTTTTTAAATCCATTAATATTCTCATGTAATGATGGTTGATCAATCTTTTGATAAGGTTAAGATGATATTACATTATTATGACTCCCTAGTAAATCCTTTTAATGTATAAGAATATCATATCCTTTCAATCCTCATTATAGATATGGTTGTAGATTCCTTTATATTTAAATTATCTTCCATTTTTCTTTCTTTTTATGGTAGTGGATTGAGAAGTCATTGTCCTTGATTATATCTGGCTATATTCACTAACACATAATAAAATCTTTTTTTATAAATTTATTTTTGTATATTAGGATACATATATATTTTATTCTTCTCCCTAGAGGTATAAAGCATCTTATTATTTAATGAAATGATAACCTCCTTGAGCTCAAGATCATGTGTTGCATATTTCTTCTCATAAAAATTCATATACCATGAGAAATAGGCTATCCCTTTATCATTTTACATTAATAAATAACATATTATTTTATTTGAAACACTATATATATAATTAATAGTTTTATATTTATCGTTAGTTTATGTACTGGTGTTGTGATATACCTATTTTTCAATTCTGTATTCTCTTTCTACGTTTATTGTAACAAAAAAACATCACCCCATTCTATGTCAACATGTTTAATGGTTTGTTGAATCATGATATGTTTCAAAAAATCATTATTAATGAACATTCCGTCCGAGGAAACTTTGTATCTCCATTGTAGATGATGGTTTGGGGCACTCCCCAATTATATTTTTCATAGAAGGGTCCACATATATCACATTCCTAGTGATAACTTGTCCATGGGAAGCCAATATCATCATTAAAAACTCACATGTATTATAAATTAAATATAACTTCTCATTCCATATTATCTTAATCATAATACACAAATTCAACTATTCTTCCTCCTTAGATTAGGCTTCTATAAGAATATCATCTTAAGGACCACAACCAAATATGTCAAGTTTATATCTAAATACTCTATTCATTATGTCAATTAATATTTCTTTATCATTCATGATTCCAAAAATCATGACTATGAACTCATAGTACCATAACGTTAACAAAAGGTAGTATTATGAATATATTATTTATTCACCATCAAATGATGTTATCCTAATTAGAGGTCCACATTTACAAGGTATTGGTATTCATTCAATTTATGAAATAATTCATCAATCCATGTAAATATTAATTTATTATTTATCTTGATCTTGTTGAATTGATGAAAATAAAAATAGAGAAACATAAACCCAACCATCTAATTGATAAAGAGAATTGGTGAACCCCGTGGTGAACCACATGGTCATATAAAATCCATTTCCATATATTAATGTAATTTATTCATAAATTCTTATAGTCCAATGGTGGAACATTATATATAGTATTAGATATCAGAAATTATCTAGGTATAAGTCAAATTGAAAAATTAACCACTTGGTCATGATCAATGTTAATAAACTCTTCTGGATATACATCAATACACCCCCTAATAATGCATGAATAATCCAGAGAAGCCATATCCTTTTATAAAATCATTTGAAAATTATACTATTTTTTATAATCCAATAATATACATGTCTTTTGAGATGATTCTGAAGAATATTCATCCTCATCTTAACACTTTTATAGATTCGAAGGATAATCCAGGATATAGAATGTTATTTCCTTTTACTTGTAGTATATTTGAGCTCTATACAATTACAATAAGTATATTACTAGTATAAAATCAAATTCTACAAGAATAATTATTAAAATATTCACTGTGAGATTATTTCAATAGATAAAAACATGGGAAGATATATCTTCATGAGATCTAATAATTCCTCTATAGTAGATTTAGTGGATAATTTAACCTCCATGTTTTGTGGTGATGTTAAAATAGTAGTAAAAATTGCATGATATTGATGAATGAATATAACTAGAATAAAATATTATGTTCTCTACTCTTAAATAAAAAACTATCATACCCATCACCACATCATTGTCTTGATCAACCTCTATAGTAGTGATTGCATATACCCACCCTTTCTCACTTAGACATGGAGGTTTTTCATATTGATTAACTTTAACAACCCTTAGCTTGTTGGATTGATTTTCGTAATATATTTATTCCTTACTATTTAGTTATTAGGCAATATACTATGGATTAATTTTGAAATTTCATTCCCTCAATCACATCAGTGGGATTTTTCTTCTCACTTCAAGATGCATAATCTATATCCCCCTTCTTCCCACACTTCATGCATGTCCCGGTCCCACTGATATAGTTTCTGAGATGTTCAAAATTTTCATAATCATGTTTTTATCTAGTTATTACACAACATTAATCTCTACTTTCAAATGTTGTCTATGTTCAATTGGGAATAAACCATTTACATCTCTACATTGAGGGAACGTCCGAAAATTTATTCATAAAAACAAAATTATTTAACCAAAAATTATTTTACAAGTCAAAGTTCCAACCCACTAGTCAAATTATAAATATTTATTTCTATGATAATGATATGGTTTGAATCATTTCAGTTAGGACTTATAATTTTTTCCTCATAATACCTAATAGATTAGACTTCCTTTTACATGTGTAAAACAAACTCCCTCTCCATTTTAAGACACATATTGAATTTGATATAAATATTGATAAACATCCTCTTCAATGAATCCCACTCCATGTATTATATTTCTTCCCTACTCTTCATATTCATGATCATCAACTACTCTAGACCATTTTATCGAACCCGGTGATTGACAACCAATATAACATTCGGTAGTTTTGTGCATTGATGGAACAATAGTATATTTTCAAAATCCTTAATCAACTATCATTTGTTTATCGGAACAGTGGATCTAATAAATTTTAGTGGGGTGTATTGTATAAAGGTATCCACTAAAGATTTCTATCTAGAATGTAGTTCTATAAAATTATTTTTATTATTAAAAAATGGGACCTTTATCCCCCTATATACATGAAGCTATCAGTTACCATTACCATCATGTAATGTGTTTTATAATTGAATTCATTCCATTTCCCATTTCACATATATTTAAAATGATTCCTCATACATATATACATCTACTAACACAAAGGATATATAGTTTTGAGAATACTTAGATTAATAAATTCATACAAGTAAAACCATAAACATTAGAGATGTAACTCATAAATGATGAATGAAGCTTATCATATGAATCTAAATGTGTAAATAAAGGTTACCCATGGATATCATATAATTAGGATATATAACCCAAAATAAAAATGAATCTATATAATATATCTTTAAATCATTTATAATGGATTGAAAATTGAATATTAATTATCCAAACCGTATCTCTTAGGAGTGTTAAACCAATTATATTGTAAGGGCTCATTCATCATGCATTATATTGATGGTTGGGAGATACTCAACTGAATCTTCTCTGGTTTATCACCCACATACTTATCTATTCCAATAAAATTTCAACATTTATTATAAAAAAATTATTTATTTCATTGAATGTGACATTATTTCTACCATTCCAAGACTTAATGATTTATCATATGCATAGGCTTATCAATTGGATTTTCACTATTGTTTTCCAACCATAATTACCAAATCACACTAGAACATTCTTTAATACCGACTATAACATCCAAATCCTTAAGAACATATTATTAAAAAACATTTATCATGATTTAAAGAAACATAGAAAATGGAGATCTATGGATTATTTTATTCGGTGTATTAGAAACAAAAAATACCACACTTTAAAACATGATTTCAATATATTAATTTAGTATCCTTAGAGTGGTCCAAAATCTCAAAAGACTTCTTAAATATAATATATTATAACAAATAAAAATATTTAATGAAAATAGTTGTCTAGAAGTTATATAATGTGAAAAATAAATGTAAATTAGTACAACATGGGAGGCATAACAAGAAATCATAAAGATAGTGGCCATACGCGTGGAATCTTGGCAAAAGGAAATGATAACAAAATAGAACAGAGTAAAAATTACCATAACATAAGAACATGTAATCATGGGAATGTGGAAAAATATATAAATGAAATTATAAGAATAATTCAATCCTCCCTACCTCAATAATATAAAATAGTTGGCTAGGATTACTACCACTCCTTTTGATGGCTTGGATCTCAAACCACGAACCAATAAATCTAATGAGATAAAATCATTACCTAAAATGTTGGGTAAATTCATAATTTTGGTTCCATCCATCAAATAATAAACGTCCTATATATATGGAGCACACGAGGAAAATAAAAAACACATAGGTCGAATACATGGAAAAAACCATGATAAAGAACATGGTATTGAGATCTAGTCTCAAGGTATATATGAATGCTATAATATAATGATTCTAATTAAAAAAAGGAATTATATTTCTTTTGAAATTCAAATATAAAAGGTATATAATTCTTGATCATGGAGTCACATGTTATAAAAATCCATGACAATGTTTGAACAAGATTGTTTAAAAAACGAACCATTTTGTAAAGCATATAAAAATAACAAAATGATATTTTATATAGATAAGTTTATAATTTTTATATTAAAAATGAATTTAACCCCAAGGTATACACGTATAATAAATTTTAATTTTAAAATATATTCATGCTCTAAATAAATTAGGGTTAGTGCATGATATTAAATGGGAACATTAAAAATGTAACACCACAAGATTTTATAGTACGTTATTTCTTCAAAGTAATACAAAAACTTGCATTACACGTAACACCGAGTTCTAGGTCACCATGACTTACCAAACTAGTCATTCAAAAGTGGTTATGAATAGTATTAACTGAATTTTGAACTTTATATAATCATTATCATTTTAGAATCAATATTATTAGTTTTGTAGACATAATATATGAACAAATTCATTTTTTTCATATAAAAGTATTATTTAAAAAAATTAAATTTTAACGCCTTTTAATGGCGAACCTTTTTTAAATAAAATATTTGAAACATTTATATATTCAATTTGAAAAAAAAAATAAACTTCTTATTTAGAATAGGGACATAATAATTTAGTTTTGATAAATATTTGGTGTTTTTCTGATAACTTTTATATTTGGGTGAATAGTGAAAAATACTATATTTCAACTGCAAACAACTTTTTTAATCAAAAAATATTTAGTGATAAATTATACATTTTATTAGTTTGGAAGTATAAATAGATTATATTTTTATCATTTAATCCAATTCTGGTCATTGTAAGTAATTTCACTTTGAAATTGGACATAAACAAGTGTCGATCTTTTGATAGTTATTATTTCTTTAAAACACGCTTTTTATTTGTACAACGGGAATTAATTTTAAATTAATTTCTGCCACTTCTTTGTTTTGAATTTAGAAAAATGGATTCTATATTTGGAATCAGGAGGTCCAAATTGTGTAAATAGTTAACTTTTATTTTTATTTATTTTAAATTATTACGTCGGTAAAACTTTTATTTACCATTGTTAAAAGGTTAATCCAGTAAATAAGGGTAAAAAATAGTATTATTATAATATTAAATTACTCTAACACGTTTCATAACCCTACTGGATGATAGCTGTCCGACCATGGGAATATTTGGGTCATTTTTGGGACCCCATGGAGCAACTTGGAAGTGATAATGACATTATATATTAAATAATTTAAGTATAGACAAAAATAACAAATGAAAATATCTTTTAGTAAAATAATTTTTATATGAGGTTATATAATTGATCCATTTGATTATAAATAGTAATTATATATTTAAAAATATTTCCTACCTTAGGATATTTTATATATAAATTTATACATAAAATAAATATATTTATTTATGACACAAGGTTGATGCAGTATTTTCCTTATAAATGAAAGAATCAAATAAATGTTATTATAAATGTTACAATAAATATAATTAGAAAGTTTTGATTCCATACACGAATTTTATAGCTTAATGTGACATGTTTTTATTGATTATATTAATTTTATTTAAGTAATAATTCTTTTATGAATTTAGAAAAAACAAAATACCAAATAGCGTCAAAATTGACATAAAAGAGTTTTTAAAAAAATATTATAATATTAAATGATATTCCATTTTTAAAAATATAATTTTTTTCCTAAGGACTTATATAATGATATTTTTATCATTAATGAAACACTTTGGGTTCTCTTGGAATTATATAGTATGTTTATTAACCATATAATATAAAAATACAAAGAGACATGGTAAATATCAAACAATTTAACTAAGAGTTAAATCTAAATGATAAGGTTAATACAGCAACCAAACCAGTCTAAAAACTATTTATTGAGTGGTTTTTGACCCATAACCACCTTAGACTTTAAATAATACATATTGGAGCCATTATAAACCTAAAATTATTTGGTTATAAAAAAATATTTCTAGATTTTCTTAAGGTTCCCCAAACCCCTCTTATAAAAGGGAACTCTATCTTCTCTCTCCTCCAATGGCCTGAAGGCCTTCATTTTTTATTGATTTTGATAATACACCTATCAAGGGGTGAGGTGGAACCCTTACAAGGACCGTAGGAATAAGTATTACATGCCATGTAGTCCTTAGAAGAATTCATTACCCGTAGGCTTCAAACATTACATACAACCTAGACTAACTACTTGGAACTACTCCTCCCCAGCATATTCATCGTGACATTAGATCTCCAACTTTGCATGGCTATTTGGATAGGCATTCCCTTGATAACACAGGCTTTTCTCGATGGCAGGTGTCATACCCTCTCATTCGTGCAATCTGTTTAGCTTCTGCTGTGGTGAAAGCTCCTTGATTATCCTCATTGTAGAGCTTGTTCCTTGTAGGTTGTCTATTTTTCATATACACTTAAGGTGGTCTGAAGGCCTTGAGGTGGCCCAGAGGCCTTACTGACCCGAAGGCCTGGGTGGCACGAAGGCCTTACAGGACATAGGGACCTAATCGGTGGCCCAAAGGCCCTAACGGGGGCATATTCCCTACTACTACAGTGTCAAACAGTGCCAGCTACAGTCCCTGCTACAGTACTGCTACAGTAACTCAGAAATTCTACCTCCGCCTGGATTTGATCCCTGGTCATTTGGATACACTTACAGAGTCCTTACGAACTCGGCTAAGGATCATGTGATCTTCTCTCTAATTAACACCATCAAAGCCTTTTGCCATAGGCAATACCTATCCAAATACCCTCTCGACTATCCTCCATTCATCTTAGAGGCCTTCCTTTAGTCATAAATCTAACCTGGTGATCCGTTTTGATCAAATCAAAAGGAAGAACTCGAAGAAAAGGTAAATATCTCACCACCTCTTTCTGGTTTCTTTCTTTTTCCACTACCTTTTTCATTGTTTTCTCCATTCTAAAATAATAACTCATGTATATTCTATATACTCTGATGTTATTATAAATATGTTACAACCATATTCATTATTATATCCATCCTTTGAATGACATGTCACCATACGTGCGTACGTACGGCTTACCGTCTCCACGCCGTGGTGTAATTGTTATTCAATACATTATTATTTGGATGGGTATAATAATTATGTGTAATTGATGTAAATAATAATTATAAAATAGTATTTATTCTGTATATATGATATACCATCCAATTCCACACCTTTAAGGAAATTATATTGCCTCTCATGCGCACGTACGGATTACCGTCTCCACGATGCGATGAGATTCATATCCAAGTTCACAATTCATCGACGATTATAAAAATATATTACTAATAAGTATGTAATATATGACATAATAATGTACCTGGACATATATATATATTTATATATATATATATTTATTTATGTACTTATATATATATCTTATTCACTTACTTATGTTCAATACGATATGAAAATGGAAACAGCATTTCTGCATACGTACGGACTCTCGTCTCCATAAACAGGGTTTTCCATTTCATATATATGTCTATTATACATATTTATATTCAAAATATATATGATATATAAATCATTTTTTATATTCTGAAATTATTTAAATCATTATCTTAGAGATACAATCAAGAGTAACAAGTTAAAACACATACGATAAAGAAAGCAATTATTACGAGAAATGTTAATTTAACATGGAAATTATTAGTAAATGGGTAGTATAAAGTCATAAATTAATAATTTATGATATCGTAAATATAAATATGGTTCTGGTATAATTTAATAACATACTATAGTCTTCATATAGGAGGTTAAACATACCCTCGACTAAAGGAAAGTACAAAGTAATGGGTTTTCATCTCACTCCTTATTCCCTTGAGATTCATGCCATATTTCCACTATTAAATTTTTTGTGGTGTATGTACTGACCATAATTGTATTATTTATGTAATACACATTAATTTATGTGTATTTACATATTCCTTTTTTGAAACCTCTTTCTTGGGGTGTATGTTTCGTAATTTACAAAATTGGTAAGGGTTAATTTCACAATCTCTTTATTATCCAAGATTGTTTTTATGTAAGTATCTACCGGGACATATTTATTATCAATGTCCATGTTTCTTGAAATAGTTTTCAAAGGGATTATTTTAAGGTACCTTTATTACTAAAACATCATTTCAAATGTTTTAAATATTTATTCTTTTAATTATTTCTCATTAATGTCCATGTCTTCAAAATGGTTTTTAAGGATTTATCTATATAGACATGAATGTTTTTTCATAATATTAATTCCATTAAAAAGATTCAAAGTGGTATGTAAAAAATTGATCCAAAAATTTCTCTAAATGTCTTCCTTTCTATATTGTGTGACCTTTAATTGTTTTCATGAAAAATGGATATTAATCTCAATGAATTTTACAAATCATTTTCATCTATGTCAACGTCCTTTGATGGATTATAAACTTGTTTTAAGAAGATTTATTCTGAAACAAATCTTCTATATTGAATTGAAGACATGTTAGACTGTGTATGTGTTATTTTTATACCGTTCATGGTTTATGGATAATGTATTGACATTTCATATGCTAGTTTTAATATGAATGTTTTTGTTATGTGTAAACCTTTTCATATGAGGAATTCATTGGACTTAGTAAGTGACGGGTGGAGCCCGCTATAGCTCCTCGATGGATCGGTTGGTCAAATGAGGCAAAAAACTATCTTGGCACAAGGCCTTGACAAAATATTATTTGTTGTCATGGCACAAGTCCTTTACTATGTGGTTATGGTAGTCTAGCATTATGCATTCCATCATTATGAAAGTGGTTATTGATAATGCATGTGATTATTCGACAAGTAGAGTATCCATGTGAGTAGGTAAATGGAATTATTTTGATTTATATTTTCCATATTATGATGATTTTATGTTGAAAATGATTTTTTTTAGTTTTATAGATTACCTTAAATATTTATGCTTATTTATGATAGTTTTCATTGTATTTCTTACCCTTACTGAGTGTTTGAGCTCAACCCTTTCTATGTTTTATTTTTCACAGGATGTGAAGAAGTATTTTATAACTGACCTACATGGATAGTCTAAGGGGATATGAGTGTTTTCTCTGGATACTATGTCGTTTTTGTTTTTCACTTTATCAAGTAATGTAAAACTTATTAATGTGTCTAGTTTTTTCAAGGCAACTAAACTAATCGGTCTTTCGAGACTTGATCTTTTATGATCATGCCAATGTTATGTAATAATGCACTGACTATGGGTAACTGGGTTCGGGGTGTTACAGTTGGTATTAGAGGAAGTTTTGTACAAACCTTGGCAACGAGATTTAGATAAACTCTGATTAGAGCACATAGCCCTAAGACTTTGAGGATTTGTATAAAAGAACTTCCTAGAATATTGGTATTATAGAGATTTTGTGAGTCTTCCAAGAAATACATCCCTGTCTGGATACGAGCTGGTAGAGGTGGCTCTAGTACAGATGTACCTATGTGTAAAACCCAAAAACACCACTTTGAGATAGAATCGAATGAGAACTGGCGCACGACAATGGTTCTTGCTGCTCTCTTAGTTATAAAACTCCCGGGGGATATGCTTAGGATAATAATCATTTTATTTAAAAACCATTATAAATGGTTTCTGAGTATATAATTCCTCAACGAAAACATTTTTTTATGATTATGTATTATATCCATAAACTGTTTAATTTTTGTTAAGTGTTTTAGATTTTTTGAATCATGTATTTCAATTCATAAACTAATATAGTTTATGCCATTGTTTAGAAATTCTGCCCAGTGGAAGGAATGTGAACTCCATCAATATGTATGATCCAAAGAGTAAGAAGGATCATATATTTCACGATATCAAGAAAACATTTAGAAGGGAAATAGCCTCCCATGTATTCTCAACATATGTAGAAATAATACCATGTCTTAGTAAATAATTATTTGAGTCCTATGGCATTTAAGGGATGCCAAATAAGAAAAGGAGGGTAGAGAGAAAGATGGATAAAGGGATGAGGGGAAAGAAGGATTTTCCAAAATGTGATAAATGTGGAAATAATCACCTTGGTAATTCTTGATAAGAATGATACATTGTGATAATTGTGGACACCAAGTAAGTAATTTCAAGTGTAAGAAAAAGGTTTCAAATGTAAAGTGCTTCTACTGCAAGGCATTGGGACACTACGCAAATCAATGTCCCAGTCATCAGAGTATACCGAAAATGATGCTATTGATAATAATCAAGTAATGATACTACATCGTATGAAGAGAAAATACTAGTGTTCTTATTTTTTTATTAAATAATTATTTCATTTGATTGTTGTATCAACAATATACTGGTTATATGAATTATGGAGATAAATAAGGATTGTACCGCAATACTATTTTTTTTAGGATTTGAGATTATATGGTTCTAAGAAAAGTGACTTAATAGTAATCTACACTTTTTACAAAATACATTGTTGAAGGAAATTTAATCCTTAATATGGTTCGGATAATAAGGTAGTGATTATTGAATAAGAGATGATTGATTTGGAAAAAATTATATTAGATATTCTTGACTTCCTTGGAACAAGTTAACAGTTTGTTCATTTCATCATTCTTGGAATATTAAAACAAAATTTGATATAAGGAATATATACAATATTCTATAAAGAATAAATGAGGATGAATGTAATCAATATGGTTTTATTGTAATTCAGGGTGTTACCCTGTTTTAAAAGAATCCATGATGAAAGTGGTCACATTATTTATTTGAAAAAAAAGTATCTTCATTATGGTTAACTTACTTATAATTTATGTAAAGTGAGTTTGGATAGAAGTATTTTGGATAATTCTAGTTTGAAATTATTTCTGGATTTCCATAAAAAGGACAACCTTGAGTTCGGGCGGCAACCTGTCACTTCTGGCAAGGCCATGATACTTGAACCCGCAACTGAAGGGTGACAAGGGTGTATCACCTACCACTGGCCCATGTGATGTCCTGGATTTAATAATGTAGTTTTCTTAAATGTTTGGTTATATTAATTACAAATTCATTTTTTTGTAACCCTATAAGAATAGGATAAATAGAATATTTTTTTAAGATCTATTATCTATTAGAGTGAAAGAGGAGTTTGTGGTAGAAATTAGTTGAAGGATGGAACTTTACTCTTCAAGTATATGTTTTTCTTCTTCCCTTATTCTATAAAGAAATATATTATTAAACTTTAGTGAAGGGATCTTCAAACCAAAAATGGGTGATCCTAATACCTTATGTTTTGTTGAACCGATCGTATTTTAAATCATCATAGATTGATGGATTTGAGGTCCTAAATTTTTAAACTTGTTTTTGATTAATGACCTCAATCACTCCCTATAAATATTTACGTTTTACTCCAATTATGTGTCTCTAATTTCCACTAATGTTCTACAAATCGAGATCATAATTTGGTGGTGACCCTTTCATTTCCCTTTTCCTCTAATTAAGACTAAATTTTATAAACCCAATTTCCGATGTGGGTTTCCCAATGGTATTTTCTATTTTAAACCTTTTATTTTCAAAAAACAATTTCATGTTGTGAGGAATCAATTTAATATATAAGGGAAGAATGTAACACCCCATGATTTCATAGTACGTTATTTCCTCAAATTAAATTCAATAACTTGCACTACATGCAACATTGATTTCTAGCGCACAATGACTTGCCAAACTAGCCATTAAAAAGTGATTATGAATAGTATTAACTTGATTTTGAACTCTATATAATCCTAATAATTTTAGAATCATTATTATGAGTTTCTTAGACATAATATAGTAACTAATTCGTTTTTTAGATGAAAGAATTATTTTTAAAAAAATGTAATTTTAACGTCTTTTAATGAAGAACCTTATTTAAATACAATATTTGAAACTTTTATAAATTCAATTTGAAAAAAATAAACTTCTTATTTAGAATCGGGACCTAATAATTTAGTTTCAATAAATTTTTGGGGTTTTTTTTGATAACTTTCATATTTGGGTGAATAGTGAAAAATACTATATTTTAATTAAAAACAACTTTTTAAATCAAAATAATTTATAGTATTAAATTATACATTTTATTATTTTGGAAGTATAAATAGATTATATGTTTACAATTTAATACAATTATGGTCATTTTAAGTAATTTCACTTTGAAATTGGACATAAACCAGTGTTAGTCATTTGATAGTTATTATTTCTTCAAAACACGCTTTTTATTTTGAAAACAGGAATTAATTTTAAATTAATTTCTGCCACTTCTGTGATTTTAATTTATAAAAATGAATTCCATATTTGGAATAAGGAGTTCCGAATTTTGTAAATATGTATCTTTTATTTTTAGACATTTTGAATAATTACGTTGATAAAAATTTTATTTACCACGGTTAAAAGGTAAATCTGGTAAATAAGGGTAAAAAATAAAATTATATTAATATTAAATTACCCTAACACGTGTCATAACCCTATTGAATGATATTTTTCAGACTATAGGAATATTTGGGTCTTTTTTGGGACCCCATGGAGCCACATCGAAGTGATAATGACATTATAAATTAAATAATTTATAGAGACAAAAAAACAAAAGAAAATATCTTTTAGTAAAACAATTTTTATATGATATTATCTAATTGATCGCTTCGACTATAAATATTCATTTGAAATATAAAAATATTTAATACCTCATAATATTTTATTTATAATTTTTAGACATAAAATAAAAAAATTTATTTATGATACAATGACGATGCAATATTTTCCTTATTAATAAATTAATCAAATAAATGATATTATAAATGTTAAAATAGATATAATTTGAATGTTTTTATTCCATCCACTAATTTTAAAGGATAATTTTACATGTTATTATTGATTAGAGGAATTTTTTTTAAGTAATAAGGATTTTATGAATTTAGAAAAAACAAAATACCGAATAGTGTCAAAATTGACATAAAAGATTTTTTTAACCAAATATTATATTATTAATTGATATTATATTCCAAAAATTATAAAAAAATTTCAAAGGACTTATATAATGATATTTGAATCATTAATTAACCACTTGGGGTTCTCTTGTAAGTATATAGTATGTTTATTAAACATATTATATAAAAATACAAAGAGACATGGAAATGTCAAACTATTTAACTAAGAGTTAAATCAAAATGATAAGGTTTATATAGGGAAAAAACATGTCTAAAACTATTAGTTTATTGTTTATTGAACCTTACCCAAATTATCCTTTAAATAATACATTTTTAGCCATTATAAACCGAAAATGATTTTATTATAAAAAATATTTCTAGCTTTTCCTAAGGTTCCCCTCACCCCTCTTATAAAAGGGAACTCCCCATTCTCTCTAATTCACACCTTCAAAGGATTTTGGATCGTCCAATACCTAAACAAATACCCTATAAACAATACTCCCTTTATCTTATAGGCCTTATGTTTTTCATAAATCAATCCTAATGATCCCTTTTGATCAAATCAAAAGGAATAACCCAAAGAAGAATTAAATATCTCACCACCTCTTTCAAGTTCCTTTCTTTTACCACTTCCTTTTTTTTTGTTTACATTATAAAATAATAACTCTAGTATATTATATATACTTTGAGGTTATTATAAATATGGTTCAACCAAATTCATTATTCTATCCATCCTTTCATTGACATGTCACCATATGTGCGTACGTACATGCTTACTGTCTCCACGTTGTGGGGTAATTGTTATTCAATACATTATTATTTGTATGGGTATAATAATGATGTGTAATTGATTTAAATAATTAATATAAAATGATAAAGATTCTATATATATCATATACCATCCAATTACACACCTTTAAGGAAATGATATTGCTGCTCGTGCATATGTACGGATTACCGTCTCCACGACGCGATGAGATTCATTTCCAAGTTCCCAATTCATCAATGATTATAAAAATTTATCACCAATAAGTATTTAATATATGAAATAATAATACTACTATATATATATATGTATTTATGTACTTACATATATCTTATTAACTTAATTCTGTTCAATACGATATGAAAACGGTAACAGTATTTATGCGTACGTACAGACAACCGTCTCCATAAATGTTGTATTCCATTTCATATATATGTCTATTATACATATTAATATTCTAAATATATATGATATATAAATCATGTTTTATATTCTGGAAGTATTTAAGTCATGATCTAAGTGATACAATCAAGAGTAACAATTTAAATCACATACGATGAAGAAAGCGATTATTACCCGAAATTTTAATTTAACATGAAAATTATTTTAAATGGGTAGTATAAAGTCATAAATGAATAATGTATAATATCACAAATATTAATATGGTTTTGGTATAATTTAATTACATAATACTGTCTTCATACATGAGGTTAAAAGTACCCTCGACTAAAGGAAAGTGCAAGGTAAGGGGTTTTCATCTCACTCCTTATTCTCGTGAGATTCATGCCATATTTCCACTATTACCTTTTGTGTGGTGTATGTACTACCCAAAATTGTATTCTTTGTGTAATAAAATTTAATTAATGTGTATTTACATATTCATGGAATGATACCTCTTTCATGGGGTGTATGTTTTGTATGTTACCAAATTGGTAAGGGTTAATTTCACAATCTCTTTAATATCTGAGGCTGATTTTATGTAAGTATCTACTGGGACATATTTATTATCGGTGTCCATGTTTCATGAAATATTTTTCAAAGGGATTATTTTAAGGGAATTTTTTTACTAACACATCATATAAAATGTTTTAAATATTTATTCTTCTAAATATTTCTCTTTAATTTATGTGTCTTTAAAATGGGTTTTAAGGATTTATCTATATGGACATGAATGTTTTTTAATGTTAATTCCTTTCAAAAGTTTCAAAGTTGTATGGGACACTTTGATTCAAAAATATATTTAAATTTCTTCCTTTATAAATTTTTTTACTTTTAAATGTTTTCATGAAAAAGGGATATTTCTCTCAAAGAGTTTTACAAATCATTTTCATCTATGTCAATATCCTTTGATGGATTTTAAACTTGTTTAAAGATGATTTATTATGATACAAATCTTCCATATTGTATTGAAGATATGTTAGACTATGGATGTGTTATTTTTATACCATTCATGGTTTATAGAGAATTTATTTACATTTCATATGCTATTTTTAATACGAATTTTTATGTTATGTTTAATCCTTTTCATTTGAGAAATGCATTAGACTTAGTAAGTGACAGTTGAGCCCTCTATAGCTCCTCGATTCATCGGTAGGTCTCATGAGACAAACTAATATCTTGGCACAAGGCCTTGACAAAATATTATTTTTAGTCTTGGCACAAGGCCTTGACTATGTGGTTATGATAGTCTGGTATTTTTAATTCCATCATTATGAATGTGATTATGGATATTGCATTTGATTATTCGAATAGTTGAGTATCCATGTGAGTAAGTAAATAGAATCATTTTGATTTATATTTTCTATATTATTATTATGTTTATGTTGAAAAGGATATTTTATTAGTTTTAATCATTTCCTTAAATGTTTATTCTTATTTAAAAAAGTTTCCACTGTATTGTATACCCTTATTGAGGGTTTGAGATCACCCCTTTCTATGTATTATTTTTCACAGGATGTGAAGAAGTATTTAATGACTAACCTATAGGGATAGTATGAGAGGATATGAGTGTGGACTACGGAGACTATTTTGTTTTAGTTTTTCACATTATCATGTAATGTAAAACATATGAATGTATCTAGTGTTTCCAAGGCTACTAAACTAATCGGTCTTTCAAGACTTGACTTTTTATGATCATTCCAATGTTATGTAATAATGCACTGAATCTGGGTAACTGGGGTTGGGGGGTTACAAAAATCCCCTAAAATTAGGTTACTTTTAATATGCTTATTTTTGACGTAACATAAATCTGGTATTACCCCAGTAATGGAAGGGATGTTAAAGTAGCTATATATGTAAGGGATTATGGAAGATAAATTGCCATTATGTTTGCAAGAATTCTTCACTCATTCATAATATCTTGAATAATTAAATTATTTTTTAAAAAATAACTAACAAAAAACATAATCAACTAAAATTATTTTCTTAGGATATATTTATTATCATATGTTGTTTATTTACTAAATATTTTCTATTTTTTTCTTACCTATAGTGATTTGTCTGATTTTTATGGGAATCTATTGACATTTTGACCATTGTTAATTTTATCTAAAAATAAATTCAAAACATCTATAATATATTTAGTATTGTAAATATAATTTCTATACAAGAATATATTTTTTTATCTCATCCATGATTACTGTTAAAAGAAAAAAACATGTCCCTACTTAGAAGTAGTAATTTTCCTTGTACACAGAAACGAAAATTTTCCCTAAAATAAAATGGTTGTAGAATGTAAAAGGATATATCATTTTTGAATCATAATAACATTTAAAATATAATATTTATTCATTAAAACCCAATTTTGATTTATATATTCAAGGTGATGATAAAAAATAGGACATTTTATGAATAGACGTGGTAGTCCACACATACGCAAAATGACATGTTTATTTTTTAAATTTTTTTGGAGTTTCCATGAATGGGATATTATAATAGTAAAATAAAATAATGTTATTTCTTTAAAAATGGTAATCTCATCCTCTCTTGAATAAAACAGATTATAGGTATTAAATTAAATAAATAATAATAATTTATGATTATGAAATATGTGATACCTTCATCAAGTCATTGAAATAACTCTCAAAATACTTATAAAAAATGAATGAGTTCGTATATATAATGGTAAAATAATCATTATTTAGTGAAATTTATTAATTAGATTTTAATTTGAGGTTTTTTTAAGAGGAACTATGATGGTAGGTGATGTTTCTATTTTTAAAACCATTTTCCATATTATATTTATTGATTTATTGAAATAATAATGGTGAAAATGAGATTTAAATATATAAAATATTTATTTTGGTTCATTTGTGGAGAAACATGTAGTTAATTTAATATTTTATTAAAATTTTTCTTAATTAAATAATTTTGTGTGATATTATTTTCATTTTTTTAAAATCCATTTTTTGAAATTATTTTTGATGTTTTCAAATATTTCTAGATTTTGTTAAAAAAAATATTATATAATTTAATTATTTAAATTGAATTTTTTTTGAAAATATGAATTTGAAAATGTTGTTTTTTTGGGTGTTCTTGATTTTTTTTATTAATTTTTTAATTAATTCCTACTTCTATGATTGAATTTTATAAATTGGAATATTTTGGTTAGGGAATGTCATTGTGTCATTGTGATAATGTTAGGTTTCTATCAACTAGGTCTGGGTAACTGATTGTGAAATGGTGAGGGATTCCCCTTATATCACGATAGTATTTTTCTTCTATTTTGGATTCCCAAGGGGTTTTTAGGACTTTTACATTTTCATTTTATTCTGATTTTTGAGTTCTATCACTACTATGGTTTTCATTAATATTGGGAAAGTGTTTCTTCTAGTTTTTGTTCTAATGTAAATTATACTATTTATATGTTTCATGAATCAATTTTAGGTTTGGGATAAATAGTTAAATTTTGTTTTTTCTTGATTCCCATGTGCTCGTCTAAGGCCAGTGGGGATCGGGAATTCACATCGAGATTGTGGTGGGTCTTCTCAAGTACTAGTTCTTGAGGGTTATCCTAGGTGGTTCATTACAATGGAAAATCTATTCACATCATATATATAAAA
Organism: Viscum album; assembly: GCA_963277665.1. Lineage (NCBI taxonomy): Eukaryota > Viridiplantae > Streptophyta > Magnoliopsida > Santalales > Viscaceae > Viscum > Viscum album. The sequence goes on from OY728165.1 coordinate 2,053,896,614, forward strand.
AATATTTCCTTTTAACTTTTTTAAAAAGTCAAAAAATGAGTTGATAATAAATTTTTCCAAAACAATCCTTCTAAAAAATTAAAAAAGGGTAAAATATGATTAAGAATATGACACCCTGATATTTTTAAATAACACTATGATTGATATATTACATTACACAAAACAACATTTTTAAATGAACTATTTGATATTATTATTTTATTATTAATATTATAATGTATAAGTTAAATTGGAGGAGATACTAAGATTAATAATATAAATATATTAATATAATGTTCAAATTTAATTAAAATATTATTATTCTAAGGAAATTTATTCATAATTCATATCAAAGTCATTTTATTCATCATAAATATATTTTCATCAAAAATTTATTTTTATTTCATTCTATGGGAAAATTAATAAAATTGATTTTTTCAAATCATGAAAAATATATTCGAAAAAATAAACATCAATTTTTACTCAATGTGTAAAAATTCGATTACTGTAATTTTTTCTGATTTTTATAAATGGTTAATTTTTGTGTTATGTAGTGAAAATAGTGTTTTTATGAAATACAATAACATTTAATAAATAATTTTTATAGGATCATGATTTAAATTTTATAAAACATTATTTTTGAGAAAACTTTATTAATGGAATGGAATAATACATAATGTGTTATATTTTGAAACACAAGTTCTGTAATTTTGAAATCCATGATTTTAACTTTAAAAATAGTTTTTATGAGTTATACATGTAACATGTTAAGAATTTATTTTAACAAATTTTATAATATTATAAACAAAAATTGATTCCATATTTGGAGTAAAGAACTAAAAATTAGGTGATAAGTTCATTTTCATTTTTAGTCATAAAATTTTTTTGTTGTAAAAAATGATTTAAATTTGTATAGTTAAAGTAAATTAAAAAATTAAATATTAATGGGAATAGATTAAATTGAATTATTAAGACATAAAATAATTATATTGAATATTGAAAACAATAATGATCAACCATGTTATTTTTAATTAATTCCACCCAAATGTGGATGACATTAAATACGAAATATTCATTATTTAATCACATAAAACAAACCCTCCTCGTGTATATATACCACACATCACAACCCAATTTCTATATAAAATAAATTATTCTATAGAAATATCTACTGCATCCTCCCTTACCCACCCTCCTCCTGTCCCAAGTGCTTATTTTCTCACCCAAATACCAATTCCAAGTTCCTTATAGGCTCATTCAAGTATGTTATATTAAATTTGTATTGTTCATAAACAACCTCTCTTAATTTCTTTTTTTTCTACATTCCCTTATCATCATACACACATAAAATCATAATAACTCCAGTATCACATATATACTAGAAATTTATGTATATAATGAGGTACTTTATTTCGACCCATTTTCTCATATTTTCTTATTCAAAGAAAATAAACCATTATCCATATTATAATTGATAACCATCTTTATGGATAATGATTTTTCCTTATCCTTTACCACCTTCATGGATATCCAGGAAAACATTATTATGGTTAAATAATATCTGATTTAGTATATGATTACTTCTTTCATGGTCTGGTAATAATATATAGATATAATATTGAATAAAATGAAATTAGTACATGGTGGTCAAAAAATTCACCAAGTAAACTAAACATTTAACATAAAAATTTATAAATTTAATCATCCTGGTATCAAAAAAAAGACACATGAGACCATTTAATCATATTTAAGAGAATGAATAAAATTATATTTAAATTATATAGTTTTATTTTAATTTTAAAATAATATTCATAAATATACAAAAGTAAACTGACCATGAAACCTTGAAATTAATTCACCCTAAGTAATTAAAATAATGTTTTATTATTAATAAATAGGTGGTAAGATGTTATAAAATTTTCATATAAGATATTATAAATATGAATATATTTCTATACAAAATCAATAACTATCTAAAAACAATTATACATGAGTTTTATTATTATACAAACCAAAGGGGATAGTTGATTAAGAAAATATTAAATAAATTTATATTCATTAGGTTAAACTTGAATATCATTGATTATGTCATGTTAGTATTATGTATGGAATGAATTTGTATTATATGATGATTTTATTTCAAATTTTTATAGGTATTTATATTGAATACATAATATTTAATTATTTTTTTAACACTCACGTAAATGATATTAACTTTGTAAGGGACTTTTTCTATATTTTCTTCCATGAAGTAATATTTTTATGTTATGCCCTTATAATATTCTCTGAGGTTTATATAATTACTCATTCACATTTTCTATCGTCATCAAATTTGTTCTCATTTTATTCAGTTTTTTTTAAATGTTATTTTTTCATGGGGAATACTATTTCTCTGATAATGATGTGATCAGGGTTTATTTAACAATTTCATTCGTGATTGATTATGTTAAAGTCTATACTAGAGAATATATATCTTCCATGTTCAAATTCTCTAAAATTGTTTTCAAATAGGTTTTTACTATTATTTAATGTTGTTTTTCCAATTTTTTACCTTATTAAAAAATGGTTTTAAATGAATATTTTTTTCCATTTACAAACAAGGTGCTTTATAGATTTTTGTACATAAGTGTTAAAAGAGTGGTTTTTAGCTTATATTCCAGGAATAGAACTTGCATCCATAATTTCATATTAATTATATTTTTCTTAAATTAAATTTTTAAAAATTTATTGTCTATTAAAACTTTTTCTTTATAACATGGGTAGTTTTAACAATTTAAATATTATATTCAAATTAAAAAAATTGGGTATTTTACTTAATAAATATTCCTGTAATCATTATAAATTATTTACATCTAGGAAAACAGTATTTTTTGAATAATATTTTTTGGATATACTCTAATGATACAATTCTTCATATTTCATTTTATAGTCTTGATAATACTGACTTAAAAAAGTGTTTATATATTGTTTGAATATTTTTCTAATATAGACATTTATTTATTTGGTTAAGTCATTTTGATCCAGTATTATTGATTATTTATTTTAAAAATTCATTGGGTTTAGTGAGTTATGGGTAGGACCCGATAAAGCCCCACTATTTAACCAAAGGTTTCATGAGACAAACTTGATTGGATATTATGGAATGCCTAACCCACTTATTATATTCTTTTCATGATTAATTTATTGTATTATATTCTTTTCTCAATGACTCAATTGTAATTTTTAGATTTATGTAATTATGTACTATATCATTATAAGATTAGATATTGATTTACATATGATTATTTGATTTGTAGAATATTAATGGTTACATTTTCAACTCATCTAATTATTTAAATGGAATTGTAAGAACATATTTTATTTCTTCCATTGTATTATCATGTTATTGATTAAAGTTAATGTGTTACAATTATTTACCTTTCCATTTTGTCTATTCTTATTCATTCAATATTACATTTATTTTACGTATACATGTGGAGAATTTGAACTCTTCCATTTCTAATGTTTTATTTTTTCCCTGGATTTTATACGTTTATTATAATTTATTCGTGAGGTTATTATATGAGAATAATGGTTCTATAATAATGTAAACTATTATAAATTGTATATTTTTAATTAAAATGTTTGATTCAAATGTATATCAAGTTTACCAAGACAAAAAAATGGCCTTCTCCTTCAAGGTGTGATTCATTTTATCTTATGGAAATGTAATAATTTAACCATTGAATTTGTTCCACTAGGGTAGGGGTGTTATATAAAATTAATTTAAATAACCATTTGTTCATAGAAAAGTTCATTAATGAAAATTTTTAATAAACAAGGGAATGGAAGAAAAGTTTAATCAACCGAAGTGTAAATAGGGTTAGTGTTTCTTAAAATTTGTTTTCCCATTTGTCTTTTGTACTAAAGAAGGTTAAATGGATATACTATTTTAAAACCATTTAAAAAAATAGGATAATAAAATATAAAGTGATTAAGATATAAAAATAATAAAATTCCACATATAAATCAAAATATAAACAATCCTAAATTACAAAGAGATTGTGAAATATACATTTATAGATTCAATAACTTATCAATAAAACCCATAAAAAGTGAAGACATGAATTAAAACATAAAATATAATGAATAATTATTGATTCATGATTAACTATATAAAAGGTAAATTTTATACATCTTGTAAAATAAAATAGGTGAATATTATAACATAAGTCTCAATGAATTTGAATTGAGACAAAAACTAAAACCTCATGTCTGAAAGGATTATTAATCTCTCTAACCTCATAAATAAAAAATTTAAATGCATTATAATTTTATATAAGAACCATATTAATTCTTATAATACCATATATTATTTAATTATGAAATATTTTTTCTACCTCATTAATAATATTTAATTAAAATTACTATTCTAAGTGATAATTGTTTATAATATATATTATGATGTGGTCTTTTAATTCCATTCATAATAATCATGGTTCTATAAAATATCGAATATTAATCATGAAATAATTTTAATATTTTTTCATTATATATTATTTTATAAACATTAATAAAAATAAGTGATCAAAACTGAATAACATCACTTTGGGGTGGTGGCAGTCCACACGTATCCATGAGAAACGTTGTCATTTTATAATATATGGGAGGGTAAGAAAAAAGATAAGACATTCTTATTAATGAATAATTATCATGTCATAAATATAATATATTTAAAAACATAAATCTATTTTAATAACCTATCATGAAATATGGTGATGGCAAATGAATCATATCATTACATATATGCAATAGTCCACACATACACATGACTGATACTTTCATTAAACATTGATTGCAATGAGTGGAAATAGTAATATCAGAATATTAATAATATATAATTGTATTTATGATAATGTATTAATCACATTATTATGGATATAACATATTTTTAGGAATAATATGAGGAAATAAACAATGTAATATTTAGGTAAGATTATTACCTCTTCTTTGAAAGATGGCCTTTGGCATAAAATTTAATCCTTCTTGGGATGGTCATAGTTTTAGATTGTAAGTTTATTAACAATACTAAAGGGGTGAATTTTATTTCATATTAATTTAACCAAATAACATTAAAAAACATTAAAAAGGTCTTTCATATATATATTTTTACATATTAACTTTATAATAATAGTATGAAATTGTTTATACAAAACAATTTAAATTCTTCTAAAACATGCATAGAGAGAATATGTTGATTTTATAAAAAAGGATAATAAGTAGTAATATTATTCTTAATAGTAGTAAAAAATATACATAATCATTCATAATAATGATGTTTACATTATTCCCAAGTGATATGGAAGTCTGTTATCCAAACATTAGGTATCTGTGACATAACTTATTTTAAGGTATATATTCCGAGACTAGGATGCCATATATTAGAATGATTGGAAAAACATTTCTTCCCTATACCCAATAACCCTTTATCAAAGCAATTGGAAAACCTCTATCTATCTATACCAAAGATCAATCAATCCACCATATCTAAAAAATAAAATAATAGTATAAATATAATATGAGTTTAAAAGAAAAATCCCACAGAAAAATCATTAATATTACTCTCAAATTATTTCAAATGAATATCTCTTAGTAACAAGATGTTACAAAAATTCATCAATAAAGTTTTATCATATTACATATACGTATTTTCCCTCGTGTTTTTTTTCATGTTTTTAAAATCTCCTAATGGTTGAATTCCATACTTCTTGAGATTATAAGAAACAACATCAAACAAACATATTCTTCACTATATGTTATTAGAACTGTATCTCTCTATCAAATGTTCATTTGGTATAAATTAATTACAATTCTTTCAGTATTCTAACTAGTTGAAATTATTGGTCTTAATTTGGTGACATGATAGTTCTACACTTGATAGGCATAGTAAATGTTTATATATTTGAATTTTTATGTCTCCATAAGATGAAGTCTCTCCAAAGGACATATTAAAACTCCATATAATGGGATTTATATTATTTCCACTCTATAGAATTAATATATAACTTTTCAATATAATTTTTACATTTATTTTTGATGTACATGATATTCATACATTCGATATACTTGATAAATACATTTTCAATAAAAATGAAATTCTCTTTTCCATAAAACATGATATCTACCTAATAAAATTTATATCATTGGAAAGATAAATATTAGAGTTATGAAAAATAGATAATTTTCGAATTGAGATTTTCAAAAGTATGGTTAGAAAAAAATTATTCAACTCAAAAATATCACCCTTTTTTGAAATCACAACACCTAACACATAATTGAGGAAAACTTTTAAGTAAAAATTTTAAACACATACTCCCTATTATGTACACAACTATTTTTTTCTCTACTTTATCCCCAAAACATTCTGGTTATCTACTTTCTCCCCTTATTATTTTCAAAAATAAATTTAATGGAATTATTCTTATTCATTTTTATTCTATATAAAGTTATTTAATCATTCTCAAAAAACAATTATAATGAGTAAAATAAAATATTTATCCACAAAGGTATATGAAAATTTTAATCAATAATGAAAAATATATAAAGGATATAAGGTCTATAAAAATGAAATTATTAAGATTAATTCAACATTTTTTAGATTTGTTACAAATATATAAGAGACTAAATTAAATTAATCATTCTTATAAAATTACCTCAAAAACTACATTAACTTATATAAATCATCAATAGACTTCCCTAAGACCTCCTCCCTCCCCTACAAATTCCCCACCTTTTATTCTAGTAGATCAATATTCAAACTCTTCTTGTAATGATCAAGGTCATAATATTTGTAAATAACATTAAGATCATTATTAAATCATAAAAAATATCTGAATTCAATGTTAATTATATTAACATAATTTAAAATGGTTTTGGTTACCAACCTGATTATTGATAATTGATGATCAAAAAAATTATATCTTCATTTATATGACTCATATACCAGATATTTCTCTTCATCTGGTTGAACTCCATAGATTTGTTTCCATTAATGTTTATTAACATGAATTTATTTATAATAAATTTCTATAAAAAAAATAAAGGGATATCAAACCCTTAATAAAATTAAATTTTCCTAGGATATATTCTCACCTCGTTTTTGTGTCTATAGAAAATTAAAAATGGTAGACAATAATTTTAATCTAATATTTGAAATAATACATCTTCATCAGGGTTTATTCTAATTTGATACTAATGGTAGAGTTTGTGGGGAAACTGGAAATCACTAGTATAATAGGTTGTATTACTCTTTGTGATATTGATTCTTCTTTGTTATGAAAATTATATTGTCAAATATCTAAATCATGAACCACCTCCTAAAAATGATCATAATCTAATGGATTTCTTATTGATTATTGATTCCCACAATCTAAAGATTCATATTCCTGAGAATGGAGGCACACCTCCACAAACTAAAATGTTAACATTGTTGAATTATTAATTGAATATGCCTCAACATGAAAATATTTATTTTTATTCTTAACAAAGTCATAAAAAATCTTAAGTCCCCCATCATACCTATAACATGAGAATGTTCATTAGGATGATAATATTAATCCATTTCTTTTACATTATCAACAACTATATCTATAATAAATTTTTCAATATTAACATCTTGAACATAAACATGATTAGAATCATCCACATGTTTTTTTCCTTTTTTACTTTCTGATGGATATAGGGACTACCTCATGAGGAATAATTGAAATATATATCTAATGGAACATAAGGACAAGAAATGTATATAGGCACCATATACATTTGAGCTTTTTTAAATTCTCCAAATCATTTTATTAAATAACAAATTCTTCTTTCTATCGACCTCTTCACAAGCTAACTCTACATACCATAGAATGTATCATGAATATTTGAATTTATTTTTTTCTTTGTATTGTTCCATTTTTTCTTTCCACATAATTAAAAATATCAAAAACATTATCTTTCAATGTTTTTTATCTAGGATTATAAAATATAAAACTCGAATATCCCTCATTCTCATTATTTTTCTTCATAAACTCAGAAAAATACTCATTGAACCTAGTTTTTTTTCTTTTGAGTAAGATAAGAATATTTTATAGAGGATTCTCCATCATTACTTATTTAAATAGATTATTCCTTAACAACTTCAAATTTTTTAGTAGAATATACTTTTAGATACATGTCGACAAACTTCATCATAGATAGAAAATATACCAAACTCATCTTCACAATAGTTTCGCCAAAAGATTAAGAAATATTATTAGAAATATGGAAGAATATATTCTTAATATACTATATATTACATAATTTATCTAAAACTTATATAATAAATAATGTATAAAAATTATCTTCTGTTTTATTGTCCCAATATAGATTTAATTGATGATATTTCACAGAAAAATAATGATGTTGGACTTCCTAATATTTTTTAATAAATACAAAATATAGATATCCTAATCATATATGGTTTCCATAACACATATCCCTAGAAAATGATAATTTTACATCTATAAAGAAACATGTTGTGCATCTATTTAAAGATAGTATAGTTTCATTAATATATCAGTTGAAGACAAAACATATTTCTTAGTTTAGGGTCTTTTAAAGGAATCTGTCATATTAAGAAAAATATTAGTAACAAAAGAAGAATCACCTTTTAGAGTTATTCCAAAAATATTCACGAACTTCATAAATTTAAAACCATAATGATTTTCAAAAAAATTTAAATAAATAGTTTTTTCCCATCTAACTCATTAAAAACTTTTATTACAAAAAACTTTATTACTATACATGGGTAATGAATATCAAATTCTACATTTTAAACATAAAAAGACTCTAATCCTGGGAAAATAATTATATATTTTATAATAGAATCATAGATTTCGAACAAGAATAATTCTATTAATATGTCCTTAATAACATCCCTAAATTTAAATTCATTTGAATATATCCTATGAACTTATCAAAAAATCATAAATAGAATTAGAAAAATTGATGATCTAAAAGGATGGAAGAAATGTAGGGAGAAAAAAATTTCTCAAATTATGTCAGTAAGAAGAAATAATTGTGCCACCCTTTCTATATATAAGTGATATGATGGATGGGTTGGATTTTAACTAAATCAATAAAAATTTATTAAATTTAGGTCGATGGTGATGTAATAACATTGATACATTTTTTATATCTTTAACTCTGTAATTTTTTATTTTTTTTAATGTTTTTTCTTTTTTATCAGATAAAATTTCGTTGTAATAAAACATGAATGATTGAAAAAAAATATTGGTTTTCTCTAGAGATTATAAACAAAATAAAATAGCAACATCTTATAGAGTTTGTAAGATATAGTCTCTTATAGAATTTTTCAAATTATATGGTCATCTTGGCTACATAAAAAAATATTCTAGAAAAATAAAATGTATGTTCAAATTTTTGGAAAACATCCTTATAAGAAACTAGAAAATATACTTAGAAAATATCTATATATAGAATTTTGTAATTAATATATGACAAAGAAAAAATTAAAAAATAAAAATTTTCTCCCCATGTTTTGTGTTGTTTATATATATATATATTAATAAATTTAAATTAAATTATTTATCACTTTAAATTGATCATAACGGGTTTTTAAATATATTTTATTCTATTAGAATGTAATAATTTTATAAAAATATAAAATATTTATCTTCCATTCAAATAAAAATTAAAATAATATCTCATTTTTTATGTATAATCTATAAGTAAATGGTGTCTTATAACTATTTTTTTCATGATTGATGTGATTAATCCTTATACAAAGTTATAGAACTGATGTTATCATGAAAAATTGGATTTATACTAAAACGGATTTCAAAATATGTCAATATATATGATATCCACAGCAACTAAGTACAATAAATTTAGGTTATTTTACATTAAAATTCAGTATTTTATGGTTCTAATATGTTCTATTTCTTAAAAAACAAAAAACTAATGATTCTCTTGAGAATTAGAATGTTATATTTTTTAATTCTGATACTATTTTACATCCACTAAATTCAGTATCTAATAAATTTGATAAACTTTTTTTCATAAGTATAAAGTAATCTATGATCCAAGGATCATTCAAAGTAATTAAATAATAATTTAATTTATTTATGATGGTACCATTTTGGATTTTATAAGAATATCTCAAACAAGAATATTGAAAACATTATGTATATTCAACTAATTGTAAGATATTAAAAACAATCAATCATATATCTATTTTTTATACACTTTTTACCCATTATCAACAACATCTAGTGTTTTTTATATGATTATCTATAAATTTATCAATATACTAACTGAATATTTATATAAATATATTATATATTTTTTATGAGATAAAAAAATTGCTTGTCGTTTTTGAAAATTTTGTAATGGGAAATGCCATCTCTCCATTCAATCTCAATCTAAAATGTGATATAATAATTTCTACAATGGAATTTTAATGATATTTTTTAGTCAATCCAAATATATATTCATTTACATAATGTTAAATTAATATGGTTTCTTTAATAAAAATAATAATCATAATAGTTGGATCATCAACTCCCTTAAAAAATTTGATGTAAAAAATATGGTTAGCATATCATAGACGGCTCTTAGGGATTATTTATGTCAATAGAGTGCCTTAATTTTTTCCAAAACACAATAAAAATATTTTTTATTTTCAATAAAATGTCATTATTCTACATTAACATCCTCTTTTACAAATCCATTATGAACATCACACTTCCCTTCCATTTGATAAATATTAATATTTATATATATTTCAAAGGATATAAGTATATAGATATATTTATGTCTAAATACTAGATAAAAATTTCTTCATAATAGATGACCTATAATTGATTATATCTCTTATCAATATGAAATTATTTATTTACTATAAAAATTGAATTTTCATTTTTGTTTTTATGTAAAATACTAATTTTACTCTAGATAGTGTATTATCTTTAGGGAATTCAAAAATTGTCCAAACATTATAACCAACAAACTCAATCAGTTCATCATGTATTTCCCCCATCAGGTAATCAACACCTAAATCCTAATCAGGTATTTTAGTTTCAAACTAAGATAATAATGCACAATTATATTATTTATTTCATAAAGAACATAGAGGTTTTAGTGGTTTATATATACCAGTAATGATATAATAAGTGGCATGACTCCTTAAGATTAACTGATTTCTTGGGTTTGTTAGAAGATGGTCTTAAATAACATTTTTTACATACATTACAGGTACAATATTTTAAATTATATCTTCGTTTAAACTATTTTATGAGCATTCAAACATGGGTTAAATTTAGTTTGGAAAACAAAATCCAATGATATGGTATAAAGGTGTTTAAAAAATAAAGGTCCAGTTTCATGAAACTTATCATGCACTATTTAATTAATTTTTAATGTTTTTTTTGTTAAAAATTATTCATTACTTTTTTTAGAATTGAAAAAAAAATCCATTATTCAATTTTAGAACAAATTTATGTTCGTTACCTTTTATATTCTAGATAAATACTTTAATCCATGAACTATAATGAAATAATGTTTTTTGTTTCTTCGAATACACATAACTAAAATATTTTTTTATGAAAAGATTTATGTAAAACTAGACTAACAGTATATCAATAAATAATAATATATTTTTCCAAAAAAATGTTTAGAAACAGGGTATTTACTCTGCATGGTTCTATTAATTTACTAACAAATTCTGTTTCTTTCCTCAACTACACAATTTTTATTTTTTGTTCTAGGAGATGATATGTTATGTGTATTTAATTTATTACTACAAATAATTAAAAATTATAATTTTTAAATTATTCACTATGATAACAATTTATAGTAACTAAATATATATATATTTATTTATAACATTGTCTCCTATATTTTTAAAACAAAAAATATCTTTTTATTTTTCAAATGTAAAATAGAAGCACATATATCTAGTATTGTCATCTACCAAGAGTTACATTCACAACAGTAAGGAAGATTCGTCATTGAGTTTTTTCTCTAAAAGAAAAATTCACATCCTTAGTATATAGTGTCTTTACTCTTAAATTATTTCATTATATTCATATATATGAATAACTGTTATCCATGTAAAAAACATTTTATGTTAGTACCCATCCTTTTTCACCGAAATAAATATATTATGTTTTATGTATCCAGAAATTCTTGGGAAAATAATTTTTAGAAAAATAGAACTTTTGGAATCAATATATTACCAATGTTAATTTGTCAAAAAACTAAAAATTCTTTTGAAATTTATGATTTATGAAATCCATATAAATAAAAATTATTTAAATTATATTTTTCATCTTATGTAAAACTCTTGGACTTTTTTTTAAAAAAAAGATGAATTATTTAGAATTCAATAGTTTGGAATAAAATGTGGTTTCCCTTGGTTTAATACAATTCTAGAAGTATTTATTTATGGTCCCAACTATCTATATAGTTTATCATAATTTTCATGCACGAAAGTATGATTTAAGAAATGTTTTTTGACAAAAAATATCACAGAATTTAGTTTAATAACTACATTATTATAATATTAATTTGGAAAAAAAAATTATCTTACACTGAAGTATGATTATAAATGTTTGATTTAATTTTAAAAAAATTATTAATTAATTGCACAGGCTATTATTTATCACCTTTGATGTTATCCATAACATTATTATTCATATTCCCCTATATGGTAATATGTCTATTAATTTATTTAAAACTAGGTTAATTATCCTCCTCATCATATATAACCACATTTTCATTGACAAGTTATTCTTTAAAATATTTTTAGTCTTTAATAAATTAACTTTTTTTCTTCATAGTAGTGTATTAAATCTATTAATTTCTTAAAAAAATAGAAGAATTGTCTATATTATCATATATACAAAATTTTATTTTTCTAAACAATTTGAAATATATTCATCCTCAAATTTGGGATAAATAGAATTTATAGTTAAATTAGTATGTGATTCACTTGATAACCTCACCATGTGGAATTAGTTCATCGATGAAATTCTAGTAAAGAATCCCATTAATATTAATCATTATTAGTATCATTATCAGAACTATATGATGAAGAATGGCCCCTGTAAAACTCTATATATTTGAATATTTGAAACTAATCTTCTATATAATCTTATAAAACATTCATGATCCATATTATTTCTTCTTAAACCATAGAAAATATGGCATGTTATGTACATTTTTCTTATAATCATTGAATATCACCGCATAATTGTCTTTCTTATCACATTTTTATTCATTTTTTCTAATACATGTAATGAAATTCTTTCTTCCCAACAATCATAATATCCCTATTCAGTGACTAAACAAGTGAATCCTCATTTTATTCTAAGAAAATAGTATAAGATTCAATAATATTTTTTTTAAATTTTTATCTTTATAAACCTTCTCATAATAGTTCTATTTATTAGTTATAGTAAAAATCTTTTAATAAAAATCCAAACAGTTCATTTTACATTACTTTTCAACATCCCATTGTAACCTACTATTATAAAACATGATAATTCTAATAAATTTATAAAAAATATGCATTTTTAATTCTTTGTATTATCTATCACTGCTTATTTATATTACCATTCATTTTTCATAATATGCATTAACTTTTCAATTAAATACTTATAAAATAACTTATTTTCACTTAGATATTGAAAACTAGGTACCATTTATAAAAATGCGGATTAATTCGAGTGACTAGCTCTCAAGGTAAGAAATAAAACACAAAATAATGTCTATGAAACATAGATATTATTTTTTCCCAAACCATATAAGTTTCAAAATTTGTAACATTTAGTTTCCAATGCAAATTATTAATAGTTTTACATGAAGATACATAACAATATATAATCATTTTCATTGAAAATATCATAGTATTTCTAACATGAATTTTCAACTAATGATCATAATTTTATTATATTGTAAGGTTAGTAACATATTTTTCAAAAATATTATAACTTCTTGTCATTATAACAGTGTTTTCAACACTAGTATAAATTATAATACATTTCATTCTATCTTTTCAGTATTCAAAGTCAGCACCACCAAATATTGGTGGCCTACTAGGATTAAGATTCTCAAGATTCAAAATACACAATCCTAACATTATAAAATAAAAATAAACTTCTCAACAAACAAGATTTGTGTAAAAAAGATATAACGGGTGGAAAATTATCTTATACCTAATTTTATATTGTAAGATTATTAACAACACTAAAAGAGTGGGGGAAAATGTCATTTATAAAAATATAAACATGAAATTTCACAACACCACTGTGAAAGTATATCAAAACAATGTTTTTACTAGTATACCTTATAATTAGAGTAAGAAACGTTTGGTAAAACAAAAAAAAAATCTTATATCAAATATAAACATCATAAATATGAAACACTTTTAAAAGAAGGATAAAAAGTAGTAAATATTTTATTAAAGATATTAAAGAACCTATAATATCATTCCTAATAAATATATTCACATTGAACTCATATTATAAAGAATTATCTCAAACTACATTTAGTATTCTGTGACTTTATATATGGTATGGTTAGTTTATCAAGACTAGGAATCTCTAAATCAGAAAGATTGGGAAAACTCTATTTCCATATCTAAAAACTCCCTAAACCAAGACAATAGAGAAAACAATGTTTTTCTTTCCCTAAGAGACATCGATCCACCAGATCAGACTAACCACAATTATATAATATTAATATTATAGTATTTACAATGTTAAACTCACAAGTAATTCGTTAAGAAACCCATTAAAGTATTCTAAATTATGTTCTCTCGATAAAAATATCTTCCAACAGTTATGTTCCAGATTTTGATCATATGTTATCTCTTTATTCTCCCTCAAAGTCGTGGTTGTACTTATAGATGTTTTTCCCATGGTATGATTCCAATATTCTTTAGATCAGATGGAATAGCATCAAAAAATATATTCTTTTCTTGATACGATCAGGAAAACATATCTATGTATGACTTTAATTTTTTATAAAATCATTACAATGATTTTAATATTATATATGATATAAATCAAAGTTCATATTTGGATAACAATATATGTATTCATCTAGTGGGCCCAATAAATATTCAACTGGTGGACCTTTTATGCCTCCATCCAATGGAGTCTATCTCGTGGATATTGTATAACTTCATCTGATGTAATTTATAATCCATCCAACTGATTCACATTCTTATACATCTATGATATAAACTTTAAACAATTTAATATGATGTATTTATTACTATTTATTTTGATATACTTGAAAATTGTCCTTATAATATAACTAAAATTCACTATATGATTAGTCATAATTCCTTTTTAGAAAATATTTTATTACATAGGAAAGATACAGATTAAAATTTTAAAAAACATATAATGGGTGAATTAATATTTTCATAACTAATGATATAAATGAGTATTTGGACTAAAATTCTATATTAAGATTATATAATCTTGGGCTTGGAAAATAAATCTATGAATGTATTAGGTTGGTGATTGTTTAAGATAGAATTCTCAAAATATGGGAATGAATTATAAGATGGTGTTCCCTTCTATATGTGAGGGGAATGATACATGTATAATTACATAAGATATTTAAATATAATATATATTATAATCATGTGATGCTCCTAAAATAGCCATAATTTCAAATTTAGGATATTATTATGTAAAAATCCTATCATCCTATACAATTTATTCATGTTTATATTTAATTATAAATTTTATCATTTTGTTAATTCCCTTGTTATCTCTATTTATCCATAACTATAGTAAAAGAATTTAGATTTTAAGAGTCATAAATTCACTTATATGGTGACATGACATGACCCGCCTTCACTAAGACTAGGGATGGGAAAGAAGATTTCAAGACCCTTCATTCCTTATGTTTAAAGAGAGATAATGACCCCTGATACCCACCTTCAATAGGCCCTAGAGTGGGAAATGGCACCGAGGGTATATAATCACATGTAATATTAACGGCATTACCCTTTTAATTTAGTAGGATCAGGAGATAAGATATTAAATCTCAAACAACACCAAAACTGGAAGTAAAAGTAAGGCCAAAACAATTCATTCCCATATGCATGTTCCGATAATAAGTTCTACAATGTATAAGAAAACACAAAATAAAAGTATCACAAGAAAAGAAAAACAGCATCATTAATGGTCTAGGCATCTGAGATAATAGGGTCTAGAATGGTCCTTGAAATCCTCATGGAAACATGAAAGAAGTTTTATATATCTGGGTGAGTATACATGTATACTAAGTAGGGAAATAAAAAATCTCTTGTGCACATGTGGGGAGGTATTCTAATGCCCCATGAGAAAAAAAAAGATAACCAAAGCAACTAGAAAAGAAACTATCAACCCAACCTCACCAAGGAACACTCCCCAAATAATGAAAGTCAAGTAAAATTATAGTAATATAACATCGATGTTGGGGTACCCCTCACAACTTTCCAACTCGTTATTAAGGACATCCTACACAAATGACCTCCCCCAACATTCTCACTATAGTCCCACCGCCACACATCGCTCACACACACCAAGGCCACCACAATCACACATCCTGACCTCAAACACCTAGGATACAAAAACCACTTATAACCACTCCCACAGACACCTGTTCCAGAATAACTATTTCTATCCACGAAGACACCTAGGCTACATCAACATCTGCCACAACCGAAGACACCTAGGCCTCTTCCCAAAGACACATTGGAATAAAAATACCTGCACACCCATGGGAATACCACCACAACTACCATACCTGAAGAATCTTGGGAAATAATGTTCCTTAGCAATTACAGCCTACCCAAAGAGTTTGAGCTACTTGAGGAAAGGAGAATAAAAGGAGCTAATAACTAGCCACCCATCAGAGTGTTGTGAAAAATAACCTCACCCCGAAAACAGGGGTGTTCGGCATGAATTTCTCAACATGGTTGGGGAACAAATAATAAACCTGAGAAATAAACTATACATATAGGTAAAAAATCACTCATCCTAACCTAGGGGTTCCAAAATAAGCCCATACACAACCACCATCATTCCTATTCATTAATAAGAAGCACAACAGCCACAACCAAGTCACAAATCATTCCCAGAAACAATTACCCATTGAACCAATGTTTTTTTCATATTCAACTTATTCCATTAAAATAATTCTTCACTACTATGAAAGTAACATGTATAAACACAAGATGAGGAAGGAAAAATATCCACACGTCAAATTAATCATTCACAAATGGTTCTCCTGTAATTTCACAAAAAGAAAAGAGATATGTGAGATCCCTCGTAGTACTAGAACCAAACCAAGACCCAACATACAGCCCCAGATGGAATCATATCCACAATCCAATAACTGCACCACAATAAGGGATCCCATTCCCATCCACATCACCCAAAACTCATCAAGAAGAATAACCACACATGTTACCAAGATAGTGAAAGGGTGGTTTTCTGATTGAAACACCCCATACATTATGTTCCTTCTTTCTGTTTGGTTAATCGGGGTGATAACAAAAGGATTATCATTCACGTGAAATCCATTTAATCAACTGATTTTATGTGATTAACAAATTTCCATGTTACATTCATTCAATCATCACAGAATACATGGGTTCATTAGTGTGCAATGAAAGGACCACTAATAGCCACTATATTTACTTGACATAAGCCCATACAATTCGCAACATATAAAAAAGGATAGAAGAATAAAACACCATCATCAAACACACTACATAATTATTTAAATGTTCATTTACTATCTTTGTTAAGGATTGGTTTTACCCATCCCCAAAGGAAACATTTTCATTCCCACCCTGTAGGATAATCAGTAAAGTGAGATGAAAGGATAACCCAATATGTATGATCAACGATTGAAGATTTTCGCCACGTGCCAAGAACTAGGGATGCATGACTTGTAAGGTAGGAACTCTGAGTACTCTAAGAGTGAGTTGTAAGGGAACCAGAATAGGCGCCCTATAGGCCTTGGGAAGGGGGACTCCCGATGCCCCAAGGAATGGAAAGGAGACTAGCCAAGAAGAAGAAAGAATCTTGTGTGATAAAAGGAGAGATCGTGGAGTTAGATGATATGAAATCTTGAATGGATTTAAATTTGGATCATGATTTCTCGAAATTTATGGGTGGTTACACATGATGGAATTACATTTTATTTAATAATTCTTATCATAGAGGTGTCCATAATGGCTGGTAGTAAAAGGGATTCCATTAAATAGAGGAAAACACGTAATAGGGGTGGATTTGGAAAGTATGGAAAAAGGGTGTGACACCAATGAAAATCCACACGTTTTGGTATGTCAAGGGTAACCCGGATAGTGGGGGATTTTAGATTTCATTTATGGGATCTAAATGGATTTAAAAGGGGTATTAAAACACATTTATGTAAAAATATATGTTGTGATAGCATAAAATTTCACAAAATGTAAAAAAATGAACAAGGGTGGGACACCGTTTAGTGAGACACTATAACGGTGCCACAGTCACGATGACACTATCAGCGTTTCCACTATAAATGGTGCCACTGATTCAGTGTGTTCCCATGATGGTGTGACCACTATGGTTCCTCCATCACGGTTCCACAATCACGGTTCCACTGGTTCAGGGGAACACCATAAGCAATGCCATCAGTTCGGTGGAACACCGTAAGAAATGCCACCAGTTCGGTGGAACACCATAAGCAGTGCCTCCATTTTGTTGTGACACCAAGAAGGTGTGACTACTACGGTGCCACCACCATGGTGCCACCGGTTTGGTGGAACACTGTCACCGGTTCCACCATTTCGGTGTGCTACTATGACAGTTACCACCATCACAATGTTGCTATTTTAGTGGAACCGTTTAATGAAACTGGGTTTTTGGAAAACATCTTAATGAGTCACTATTCGGGAAATTACATAAGATACCTCTCAAACTATTCTCTCCCACGAGAATTGAAATTAGACCCGATTAAAAGAGGGGGGTTTGAAGAATCACCTTGAAAGATTAATCTCAGGAATAAACCTCCTCAACATCTAGGAATGCCTCTCCCTCATCTCTCTTCTAAAAAAAACATGGACACACTACTGCTCCTCTCCCCTAAGTAGACACACATTCATGTAAAGGTTATATCGTCCTATCATATAGACTAGGAATTCCCTTACTCCATATCAAGATACTATCATCTTTGGGTGGAACTAACTCACCCACATGGGGTTAACCACATCATCTTTAATGCATTTTGATTAGGGATAAGGTCATCCCCTCCCCACAGTCAGGGCCCTTCACACACATTCTGGGGACAAGGGAAACAATACATCTAATAGTTTACAAGGTCAAGCACATTTTCACACACAAGTAAAAAACATAACAGAAAGAAACTCAAAACCACTCTAAGTATTGGGAATGCATTTGTGCCTCCCATTTCCTGGTACACAATTCGGGGACACCATGCCTCCATACTATATGAACCAAGGGAATGATTCATCCACGAAGCACCTTCTCCTCACAATCCTTGATCCTCACTGGTCGCTCAATGAATTTCATGTCTTCCTCGATATCCATATTTCCCTAGTAGAGGATGTGTGAATCATTGTGTAGATACTGATGATGCTAGGACACATGGGGGACGTCATGCACCTTTTATACTGGCGGTGGTTGCGCTAGATGATAAGACACATTTTTTACCCAACGTAAAACCATTAAGTGTCTTACGAACCTAGGAGAAAGCTTACTTCCCCTTCCAATCCTCTATTTCCCATGCTGAGGAGAGACATTCAAGAACATGTGTTCCCTAACCTCAAACTAAAGGGGTCTCCCCTATGATTGGCATACGAATTCTACCGGTCCTGAGCCGCCTTCATCCTCTCTCATATAAGATGAACCTTCCCTGTCGTTCTTAGCACCACATCATTCACATACCTCTGTACTAAGGTATCCACTACACTAGACTAATTGATTTCTAGGAAGTGAGATGATTTCATTATCTAGTCCACCACTAACCAGATATCATAACAACCCCCTTGAACTCTGGGTAGTCCCATGATGAAATCCATTGATATTCCCTCCCAATTCCACTCAGGGAAATCTAAAGGTTGTAACAGGCCTCCTACGACACGGTGTTTAGCCATCACTTATTGAACCATGAGGCACATTGCCACAAAATCTACCACTAGACATCCTACTTATATCAATCATCCCTCTAGTGATCATCTAAATCAGCATCCTGGTCCTTGGTCACTCACACTACTCATGTTCGTCGTCTGGGTGCCACAGCAGCATGGTAAACAAGGAGTACCTAAGTACGAGTATTGTAGTAGATTGATTTAAAATTATTAATAAACTTTTAATTTTCTGTAAGTACCTAAATAACATAATACACAAAAGAACAAAAGTCATTATGATACATGTACATTTCCTTGGGTCTCTACCATGAAATCAGTGTCACCTCACGTGGTCGTTCAGTAGGTCCAGAGTCCTTACATCATATCACTGGTTCCCAAAAATCATGTGTCCTAGTCGGTATTCCCTGGCGTATTTCACATGAAAATATTTCCTAGAACTACTGGGCTACCATCCAATGCAATCCTCACTAGGCCTAGCTCTAAACTTCATCCTATCTCTCAACCTTCCTCTGATACCATTTTGTCACAACCCGCCTTCACCATAATGAGGGAAGAGATAGCAGATTTCCAGACCGTTGATTCCAAATGTTGAGGGAGAGAAAATAACCCATGAGACTTGACATAAATAGGCCCCAGAGTGGATAGTAGCATCAAGGGTCTAGAATCAAATGTAATATGCAGGTAATTATGCTTTTTATTTAGAAGGATAGGGAGATACAATATTAAATACCAAAAAACCACAAAATTAGACGTACATGTGAAGGAAAAACAATTCACTCCCATATGAATGTTCTAATAAAAAGTGCTACAATGTACAAGAAAACTCCAAATGGAAGTACCAAAAGAAAATATAAATAGCAACGTCAACGGTCCAGATGTCCATGATAATAGTGTCTGGCCCATTCCTCAAAGTCCTACTAGAAATCTGAAAG
Source organism: Viscum album (assembly GCA_963277665.1). Classification (NCBI taxonomy): domain Eukaryota; kingdom Viridiplantae; phylum Streptophyta; class Magnoliopsida; order Santalales; family Viscaceae; genus Viscum; species Viscum album. The sequence goes on from OY728165.1 coordinate 2,053,917,713, forward strand.
TAGTTTTATATATGTAGTGTGATCATACAGGTATACTCAGTAGGAAAAACCAAAAGTTCTCGCTCACAAGTGGGTATGCATTTTAATTCTCCATGAGAAAATGAGATAACTAAAGAACATAAAAAAGAAACTATCCACCCAACCACACCAAGGTGTAATCCCTAAATAACACAAGTCAGGTAAAATAATAGTAACAGCACATCGATGTTTGGGTACCCCGCACCACTTTACCACTAGTTGTTAAAGACATCTTACGCATCAGACCTCCCTCGCCATTCTCACCACTGTCCCACTGCCATACCCCTCTCGCACACACTTGGGCTACGACAACCACCCATCCCACTCGCAAACATCAGGGCCTCAAAACCCACACATTACCATGCCTACAGACACCTAGTCTATAACAACTACCCACACACCTGATGACACCTTGGCCAGAACAACTAATTCCAAACTCGAAGACACTCTGGCCTCATCCCAAACACACTTTGGAAACAACCTTCACACACGCCCTTGGGAAAATCACCATAACTACCTTTCCTAAAGCATCTTGGGACATAATAGACCTCAATTATTCAAAGCATGCTCAAAGAGTGTTAAGATATATGGGAACGTGTGTAGAAAATGAGCTAATAACAACCCACTCATAGGAGTGTTATGAAAAGCACCCTCCACCATAAAATGGGGGTGTTCGGCATGAAGCGCTCAACATGGGTGGGGTGCGAATAAGAAATATGAGGACTAAATTATACATATAGGGAAACAAGCACTCATCCCAACCTAGGGGTTCCAAAAGTATCTGATTAAAAAGCACCCTCACAACTAAACATTCAAAAGAAGAACAACAGCTACAACTAAGTCACAACTCATTCCCAGAAAACAATTCCTCATTTCAAATATTCTGGTTTTCAAATTCATGTGATTCCATTTAAATAATTCTTCCCTACTGGAAAACTAATAGGCATAGCCAGAATACATGAAAGGAAAAACAACCAAGCATCAAATTAATCTGTAACACTTGGTTTACTTGTAAATTAAAAACAAAAAAAGGGATTTGTGAGATCCCATATAGTACTGGAACCAAACCAAGCCCCGACATACGTCCCCACAAGGCCAAATATCCAAAAAACAAAAAATACAACATTATCGGGGATCCCATCCCCATACACGTCATCCCACAAGAATTAAGTAGAATAAACACACATGTTTCCACTAAATAGAAATGGAGTTTTTTATATTCAAACAAACCATTCATTAAGTTCCTTAATTGCATTTTGTTAACCGAGGTGATATCATAAGGATTCTTGTTCAGTGGATATCCATTTAATCGACTAATTTTGTGTGATTAATTAATTTCCATGTTAGATCCATTAAATCATCACAGACGATTGTGGTTTATTAGTGCGCAATGAAAGGACCACCAACAGCCTTGATTTGTAGTGGATAGAAGGCCATAAAATCTTTAACATATAATAAAGTATAAAAGAGTACATAATCATCATGAAACACACCTCATAATTCTTTAACAGTCCATTTATTAGCTTCATTATGTTTGGTTTTGTCCATCCCTGAAGGAAACATTATTATACAGACCCTAAATAATACATACTCAATAGAGATGAAAGAAAAACCCTACCTGAATGATCAATGATTGATGTTTTTCTCCACACACCATGAAAAGGGGATGCACAACATATAGGGGTGGAAGTCTGAGGACTCCAATAGTAAGTAGGAAAGGCTCCAACACTGGAGAACCACTAGCCTTGGGAAGGGGGACTCCAAAGGAACAAAGGAAATAAAAAGAGAATAGCCAAGAAGAATAAAGAACCATGTGTGATAAAAGGTTAGATAATGCAGTTAAAAGATATGAAATCTCGAATGCCATTAACGTTGAATCCTGATTTCTCCACATGGTTGGGATGAAACACATGATGGAATTAATTTTCATTTAATATTTCTCAATTGAGGGGTTTCCATAATGGCTTTTATTTAAATTATTTACATTAAACATTGGAAAACGCATAACATGGGTGGAACTGGAAAGTACGAGAAAAGGGTGTGACACTGAGAAAAAGCCACATGTTTTGGTTAGTTAAGGGTTGGTAGAATCTTTGGGGATTTTAGATATCATTTATGGTATTTAAATGGTTTTGAAAGGGTTATTAAAACAGTTTTACGTCAAAAGATACATTGTAAGAGCGAAAAATGTGAGAAACTGATAAAAAAAATAACAAGGGTGGGACACCGTTTGGTGAGACACCATGACAATGCCATGGTCGTAGTGACACTATAAGCGGTGCCACCATTTTGGTGTGTAATCTTAATTGTGTGACCACTATAGTTCCACTGTCACGGTTCCACTAGTTCAGTGGAACAACGTAAGTGGTTCCACTATCTCGGTGCCACCGGTTCGATGGAAAACCGTAAGTGGTGCCACTATTTTAGTGTGAGACTATGGCGGTGTGACCACTACGGTGCCACTGTCATTCTCCCACTGGTTCGCTGGAACACCATAAGTGGTCCCACCATCAAGGTTTCACCATTTCGGTGAAATACCGTAAGTGATCGCACTATTTTAGTGTGTAACATGTCGATGTGACAGCTACTCTTTCACAATCATGGTGCCACCAGTTTGGTGGAACACTGTAAGCGGCACCACCTCACAGCAAAACCGGTTGAGTGGAATAACATAAGAGGTGCCACAATAATGGTGCCCCCAATTTGGTGGAACACCCTATGTGGTCCCACTGTTTTGGTGAGCGACTATGACCCGTGCCACTATCACAGTGCTACCAGGACCAGTGCCACCGTTTCGGTGGAACTGCTTGATGGGACCGTGTTTTTGGAATACTCTTTAATGAGTCACTTCCTGGGATATTACATGACAAGTGGCTCAAAAAGTGTCCATGTATGACATTTTACTCGGTAAAAAATACACATTGTCCTCATTAAATAATTTTATTATTTATAAATCATTTAATGACAAATTATTTAACATAAAATATCATTAATTTTTTGGGACTATTCATTTCAAATGAAATTAAAGACATCAACATTAAAATGGAATTATAATATAAACATAGTTACTATTAATTATAGTTTATAATTACCAATTAAATTATTGGTTTATATAATTTTATTTAAAAAAGTATTGATTTTATAGATTTTAAAATTATTTACCTTGATATTGTGCATTTTGACCAAACACTATATTTGTGTTGTGTAAGAGTTGAAGGTAATTATATAATAAATAAAAATTAAAAATAAATTATCATCATAAAAATAAAATAATTTCACTAAAATAATCATTTATATTAATTCATATTAACAATTTATCCATGTGTTAATATATTAGAAATATTAAAATTAAGAGAGTTACATTTTCTATTTATCCATCTGATAAAATATAATAAATGATATAATCAATAAAAATTAGTAAACAATTTCAATATTTTCATATATATGATGGATTTTGTCAACCAAAACTTATATGATATGATAAATTCATGTGATGTGGATATTTTAAACCCTAATCCCATAGTTCTAACCATTTTTTACCTATTTTTCCTTTACTGTGGTAACAAATATTTACTATGGTTACTATGGATAATGAAAAAAATAATAGAAATAAATTACAAATTTAGTAGATCCTACTTCCAAATATTGAATCCATTTTTCATGATTTTATTTCTTGAAGGGTAATTAATAAATTTTAATATAAATGTGTAAAAAATGGAAAATAGTTTTCAATGAAATTCTTCTTTAAGCAAAAAAATAATTAATACCAAAATTATGTATAATGATGAGTTATCAGTAATTAATTAGATTATTTATTATTAAATGATACTTATATTATGTTTATATCAAATTAAAATATTAATGAATATTTTTAATTACATTATTTAGTGTAAAAAATGATTGTTTTACAAAATTTTGTATTTTTCACAATTCACATAAAAATAAATATTTTTCTAAAAAACCACAAAAAACACCCTAATATTATATTAACATAATTAATTAAATAATTAAACTCATTTCATCAAAATAAAATTATTAAATTTAGGAATTCATCTTTTAACCATGTTTCTAAATAAAATTTGTATATTATGTTGTAGTATATTTTGAATGAGATTTTAACTTACTATGATTGAAATATGGATATTATACATCGTGATATTGGGTTTGGTACATTAGTGTAACTTGGAGAATAATACTTTTGGTTACCAATAAGTACCCATAAATATTATTGGCCCACATAATTTGGGTGGAATTTAGTGTTTCTATTGTTAATACAGGATCCCATTTAAATTTCACCCCCATGTAAATCCTTAAAAACTATGTCTAACACATACATTTATAAATAACTAGATATCTACAAATAAGGTATCATAAAATTTTATGTTCTTTTATATGTTTATGGAGAATATTTCTATTTTAACTAGTTGATGAATCAAAAAAACTATATTATTAATAATAAATTAATTGTGTTTTCACCAATATTTTATATTAAGGACTGGGTTAATATATCTTATAAAATGATTCATTTAATTGATAGAATCGTTAAATAGTAGAAATGTCATGATTTTTTTATTTTATACTGGTATAATTCATTTCTTGATTCAGAATGATAATCTGATCTAGTAACACTATTTTCAAATGGTTTTAAAAATTTGTTAAGATTAAAAAAATGGTCAATAAAAGTGAAGGAGGGATAGATTATGATTCTCTTAACATTTATAGTTTAGTTAAATCTGTTTTTTGTTTTAATTTAGTGTAATGGTGTTTATATTGTTATCTATATTACTATACAGGTTTCTTCTAAGAATATGATCACCTACAAATAAGGTATGTGCAAATAATCATGCACTGCCTGATCAACCTCATGTTAACCAATAAGTCATAGAGGGTATTACTCATTTACATTAACAATCGATTTATAATGATAAAATGATGTATCCTAATAACTCAATTGCTTTAATTTATTTTTTATTTTACTATCCTTTGATTCTTTGGGTGGATATGTTTGCATAGAAGGCTAAGGAGTGGGTCAATCATCACCATCATATATTTAAAAGTTTCAAAACCATTGGGAAGCATCTGGTTCAGCAAAAAACTTCTTTATATAAGGGGAATAACAAAAATGTAGGATTTTATACAGGAGGATAAAAATAATGTGGGACTCTCTGGGTGATGTTTTAAGCTCACATGATTAATAATTTTACCCATAAACCCTTTGCTAAGTGAAAGTGAAGGTGTTTATTATCCTCAAACATGTTTTAATTTCATATATTACATATTTCCCCACATTTATTAATATTATCTAGTTGTCTTTATAAATACCCCCATATGAGGAATATATGAAATAAAATTTATAGATAGAGATTAAACTGACTTTATATACCCAATATAATGAACCAGTTCTAATAGATGATTTTATTTGGTGGTCTATAGTAGGTTCATGGCTCCTGTGATAGATAATTTGGTATTTTTCAGTGACAAAAAGTGGAGATCAATAGAGGTGTCTCTCATTAATGAATATATGGTAGTGTTATATCATAACCACCTAACACAAGAATATTTTCAGTCCAGTTCCATTAGTGTTAGTGGCTTGACCGCATCAAGACTAAATGTACATTGAAGGGAAATTTGTTCCTTTTTTACATATAGTAAAGTATCCGCTATTGGGTTTTTATCATTCTCATTAATCCATGGAACACTATGAATAATCATCTTTGTATTCCCTAATAGGCAATTGACCATATTCTAGGAGATGTAGATGAAGAGGATGAAATGCATCAAATGGATAAAATTTCGGAAATAAATGTATGATATTATAGATGGGGTCAAAAAGGACTAGGGACTCACTGGGGGAATCCTTAATAGCTTTTCTTTGATATATTTTACCCAAATACACTTTTTACAAATGGATATTAAGGAGTTCATGATCCTTGAATAATTTTCTATTCTTTCTATTCTATATTCTTCCACATTTATGAATAAACTATGATTTTCTCTATATCTAATCATAGATAAAGAATATATTCCCTGATATATTTATGTAGAGATTAAAGGGACTACATACACTTTATATATTCTCATTAACCTACCAACATTACAAATAGTGGTCAATAAATTCATCCTCACAGAGACATGTTCTAATGGATGGTTGTGAGTTTGTGTTCTATAATGGGTCCATGCCTATTGTGATACATAATTTGGTATTTGTATGTGACAATAGGTGGAGATGGGTAGAGTTGGTTCTCAATGGTGAATCCATGGTGGTGTTATACTATAATCACCTAACTAATGTTGATCCTTAGACTAGTGTAATCATTGTGGATGACCTAACCACACCAAAAAAAATCATACCATAAAATAAAATGTATTCAAATATTTAAATATATTAAATTCACCACTAGTGGATTATTATCATTAACATTCAACATAATAATCCAATTAATAGTCATTTTTATAATCTATAAAAGTTAATCAATCATATTCAAGTAGATCTAGTTGAGGATGCTAGAATGGATCACATGATTGATTAGTTATGAAGTAATCTTCTATGTTTTGGTTTACACTTCAATTTTAGTATACGTAATCGTGAAACATATATAAAACAAGGTGGTCCATATATAATACTTGAGTTGTGACTTCTATTATGAAAGGTGTTGTTCTTGTATCCTTTATAATGAACCAAGATAATCATATCTTTAATAATACCTATATTTCATGATTTAGGTAATACATCACACAATGAGATTCAAAACTCTAGGACTAAACCTTTTTTTGTATTAGAAATAATCTATATCATCATATTACTCTAGAATAATTTCTCTATAATCGAACTCACATAAAATACCTTCTAGAAATTATATAATTTATATATATATTTAAAACTAGGTGGAAGAAAAACATAAGAAAGGGGTGGAAAAAATTTCTCCATAAGGAGAAGAATAACAATATGTCATCAAGGGAGAGATAGAAATAATATTTAAAAATATAGGTAGAGGATAATTATTATTAAAAAATAGAATATCAAGCATTGTCTATAAGTCATTTGATAAGTAAATGTGATCACAAATGAACAAAAATGTACCATAAAACAAGTGTGTGGAATCACAATACATTAAACATGAGTCAAGGATAACAAAAATAGGCACAAAAAATTTAATAAAAAAATGTAATAAACATAATAATATAATTCATATTCCATGTCCAACCCCAAAAAAAATTAATCACATTGTAGTCTTACGATAACCATTCATGTACCTCCTTTGTCTTGAGACAATCCTTCAATGAACCATTAGTATTGGTATACATCCTCCTATATACCCTTATAGATTTGGGTAAATCCTATTTTATACCCATTATCTTGGGATAAATCTTATTGTGTACCCTTTAAAGTACTGTAAATCATCTTCTGTTTTATTTTTCGTAGAATAAATCCTCTCATGTACCATTTTTTTAACAAGAGACAAAAAATAATCCAATTCATTGATGGGTGATTCAGGGCCCCACCCTTCATCATCCATACATATGTGGTCCATATAAAATAATTCATCATCATATTATAAAGAACCTTATGAATGAAAATTATTTTCAGATGATTTTTAAATGAAATAAAATAAGGAAAACAGACTTAATACCATCAAAAATCATAACATGACATATCCAAGGAAGTAAACCAGTATCCAAAGACAATAAAAAAAATTATAGGATAATACCATTAAATAAAAATAATAGATAATATGGTATATAAGCTATATATATAAAGGGTATTTACTTATGTTTATAATTTTCTCAAATAATTTATTTATAGGTATCTAGGAGAACACCCTTTAATCAAAGGTATCAAAAATTTGGTATTCTTTGAGGAATAAAGTTAGTATGATAAATTAAATTTATTAAACAATGATGTTTAAAAAAATTAAAAATAATGGATGGATCCTTTATCATATATAAGACTAATGTATCTCCTTTGTAAAAATATAGTTAAATAACTAACTTGTTGTTATATTTTTTTTAAAGGTTGGGGCCAAAGCCTCAATTTATTATTTAAAGCAAAGACCTCTTTTTAGATGGTAGAGGCAGACCCAATACATATCCTGAAGGCCCAAGGCCAAGTGTCCTGAATGCAAGGCCTGAAAACCCATTTTTTTGGCCCAAAGTGTAACACCCCGACCCCAACTACCCAGATTCGGTGCATTACTTCGTAACATTGGCATGATCACAAAAGATAAAGTCTCAAAAGACCGATTAGTTTAGTAGCCTTGGAAACACTAGATACATTCATAAATGTTACATTACATCACAAAGTGAAAAACTATAATCAAAGTCTTCATAGTCCATACTCTATCCTTTTCGGACTATCCCTGCAGGTCATTCATAAAATACTTCTTCACATCCTGGAAAATATTAAAACATTGAAAGGGGTGAGCTCAGATGCTCAGTAAGGATAACAATATTGTGGAAGATTTCATAAATAAACATAAACATTTAAGGCAATGTATAACTAAAACAAAAGCCTTTTAAACATGAACATCAACATAATATGGAAAAAGTAAAATGAGATAATGCCATTCACTTCTTCACATGGATATTCTACTGGTCGAATATTCACATGCAATATCAATAACCATTTTCATAATGATGGAATGCATAATGCCAGACATTCTGAAACATTTTGTCAAGGCCTCGGCCAAGACGTCTAAAATGATTAAGTCCTCGGCCAAAATCACAAATCAAATGGGGAAAGGGCCTCGGCCAATTCCACATCTAGTTGTCTCATGAGACCTACCGATGCATTTTTTTAGAAGATAATTACATTTAAAATTGCTCAAATATACTCCAGTGTTTTATGAAAACATTAAGAAAGCTTCTGAAAACAAAATAACTAATTCTGAGACTGCTCGATTAATTACAGGCCATGATGGGTCCATGCCCAATCCCTTCCTATCTACCACACTCGAGAGTCGGGTTTTCTGAAAACATTTTTAAGCTTGCGTTAAATACGTATACATTTTCACTGGATTTTCATATATTGGAGAGAACTATCAATTTTTGGAAATCATTTAAAAATCACATATTTATAAAAGAAAACCTTTTGAATAAACGTCAAATTCAAAGGGGTTTATACACCGTATAAAAGAAAGTTGTGTATAAAGCCAAATATGCCTCAATGAAAGGAGATTGAGACGAAGTCCTTAAAAAGATCATTTTTAAAATAAAATAGATCTATTATGTGTATTCAATATAGGTACACATAAATAAAGTAAAAATACAAAATAATACATAATAATATCATGACATAATTTGAAAGTAGGAGATTAACCCAAAGAATGGAAGTTAGGTTAAGAAGTTCCCTTACCTCGTGTCTGACTTGACTCAATCGTTCTTTAACCTCCTGAATAATAAACTAGAGTTAATATATACCTTATTAAGAACCATTTTTAATTTCATTACCCTTTTTATATCACTTATTACAATGTTATATACATTATGTAGTTATTTAAGTTAATAACGGTCGTTTTGTCGATCTTTGGTACTTGAGTCAACAATAAACTTCTTATAATTACAAGTTTTTTATGTGGTAGAATATCCATTATCTCCAGAATTATATTCATGATTTAGATGTCATATATATATTATATATCCAGTATATACATTCATTTATAATATTACGTAACATTTAGAGGTAAGAAATGAAATGCACCGTTCATGGAGACGGTAAGCCGTACGTACGCATAAACGCTACTTTAATTTCAATTTCATATTTAATGGAACAAAAACATAATTATATAAAGGTATAATATAATTCCAGTATAATATAATGTATAATACCATTTACTCCATCCTTTATACATCCCACATATGGCATTAACGATTTACATCACTTTGAGGGGGCGATAGTGCGCACTTCCTAAAATGAAATTATCGCGTTTTACCCATAATGGAAATCATAAACTATGCCATAAATGAGAAATACCGAAGCATAAGTAAAACATAAACATATTATGTATCATATATAAAAATAGTGACATCTTAATGGCCACCTTTCAAGGAGTTATATGAGTGTTGAACAATCATCGTTTCGTGAGGCAGAAATTCGCCATCCACAGAAACCGTATGTTCTTTAACCATTAGATGTAGGTGTGTGTAAGTGTAGCTCGAATCCTTCTTATAACAACATCCTATTATATTGAGGATACTGGTGATTTTACAAAATAAATGAATAAAAAGAGTTATGGGGTTGGAGAAGAAAAATAATACAAAACAACATTAGAGAAGACATTACCTCAAAATCGGGTAACTCTTTTTGATTTGAGCCAAAGGATTCCTTGGGAAGAGTTCTTCCCAAAGTGATTCTTATAGGAGTAATAGGGAGAAGTTGGGAGAGTATTTGTGCAGAGGTTGGCTGAGCCAAATGGCTTGAAGGTGTGAATAAGGTGGGAGAGGTGGGGGCCTTTTATAAGTGGAGAGGAGGGGCACTTTTGGAAAGTAATGAAATGTTATTCTATTATACAATGCTTTTCGGATTCTAAAAGTCCCACACTTGTATAATTCGAGGCTAAGGTGATAAGGGTTCGAAATATCCTCATCCAATAGGCTTTGGACAAGTGTAATCCTTGGATTTTACATTATCTTCTCATTTTATTTAAATCGTTAAATAATGAGGTCATCGCTACATCACCATGATGTCATAAATAATTTAATTTATTTAATGTCTAAAAATTATAAAAAAATACTATGATGTAGGAAATCTTTTTATATTTCTAATTAATATTTATAGTCAAAATTTGGACTTGTGTAACCCCACTTAAAAACTGTTTTAGTAAAACAACTCATGTTTGTGTCAATTTAATTTTAACATTAAATAAATATATATTAATGTCATTTTCCAACTAAAGTGGCACCATGGGGTCCCCAAGTTGACCCATGGGTTGTTTTGGTCGTCCATGACTCATACAAAAGTAGTAGGACAAGTGTCAAGCTCATATCATATTATTAAAACATTTTTTTTACCCTAAACTACACTAATTACCTCTAATCGCGATTAAGAACTTAAAAGTTACTATTCACCAAAAATTATTTTAATCTCATTGAACCACATTTTACTTCTTAATGACAACCATGTATGTCGGATTTTTGAGAATCAAATCACAGAGGTGGTAATATTTCATTTAAACGAAAAATCAGTTATTTAACTACCACTTAGTGGTTTCACTATTCATCAAAAATTGAAGTTTTTCAGAACAATGCCAAAATTTCACCCTGAGCTACAATTGATATTCCGAATTCAAAAATGATGTCTATCTTACAAAATTCCAAACATATAAGTTACATTAATTAATTTTATAATTAATTCCCGCTGTCACAACAAATAGCGTGTTTTTAAGAAACAATTTATATCAAAAGATTGGCAATTGTTTATGTCCAATTTCAATGTTAAATTAATTCTAATGACCACCATTGGATAAAATGGTAAAAATATATTCTAATTATACTTTAAAACCACTAAATATTATAATTTATCACTATAAATTATTTTTATTAAAAAAGTTGTTTTTAAGTATTTTTCACTATTCATAAAAAAGTAGAAGTTCTCAGAAAAATACCAAAAATTCAACATAGGCTAATTTCGATATTCCGAATCCAAAAATGAAGTCCATTTTGAAATATAAAATTTCTATAATTTTAAAATTTTGTTATTACTATTCATAATGGCTACTTTTATTAGTCGCGGTATTTTAGAACTCGAAGTTGCGTACAATGCAAGCTATTGCATTATTGAAATAGAGGCATATCGTGAAAGCTCGGGGTGTTACATTCTCCCATCCTTCAATAAATTGTGTCCTCGCAATTTAAAATTTTTCTTTGAAAATAAATGGTTGAAAATAGAAAATAATTTTGTGGAAAACCCACATCGGAAATAAGGTTAATAAAATTTAGCCTTAATAAGAGGGAAAAGGAAATGAAAAAGTCACCACCCAATTATGATCTCGATTAGGAGAACATTGGTGGAAATTAGATACATATAATTGGAGGAAAAACGTAAATATTTGTAGGGTGTGATTGAGGTCATCAATCACAATCAACTGTCAAATTGAGGGCCTCAAAGCCTTCAATCTATGTTGATTTAAAATATCATCAGTTCAACAAGACATAAGGTATTAGGATAACACATTTTTTGTTTTAATATCCCTTTACTAAAGTTTAAGAATTAATTCATTCATTGAATAAGAGATAGATATATATATTTATGCTTGACAATTAGAGTTTCAACCTTCAACTCATCTTTCACTCAAAAGATAATAGAACTCAAAAATATTATACTTATCCTAATTGTATAAGGTTCCAAATGTTATCACATACCATTTAGATTAGTAAAATTATTTTGTAGAAACCAGGGACTTTCTGTAGGCTAGTGGTGGGAAATAAAGGCCTGTCGCACTATGATTGTGGGTTCAATTCCTGCAGCTTTGTCCGACACGACGGGTTATGCCCCACCCTGCAGGTTGTCCTTTTCTTAAAACTATAGTATCATAATATTCCAAAAATAATCTTCATAAATGCTTTAACCTTAAACAATACTATCCATGGTTCAACTTAATCCATTCCAACCTTAATAGTTATCCAAAATACATCCGTCCAGACTTTCTCTAAAAGGTCTCTAAATTCCAAAATCAATTGTAACATCAGATTCCCCAAACAAAGAAAAGTTTCTCTTATTGACACATACTAAAAATATGCTTACCTTAATCATATTACCTTAATCAAAAAGTACTGCAGTACAATCTTTATATATATCACATTATTCTTATAACCAGAATATAATCCTTGAGTCCAAAAGCACCAATACATTAATTATTCCGCTTCAACTGTAGTCACAGCATAAGATTGGCCTTGATCCCTTGGCCTTTTCTGAGGTAAGTTTCCTTGACTCTTAGGACATTCATTTGCATAATGCCCCATTTCCCAACAATTGTAGAATTCAACATTGACAGCCTCTTTCTTTCCCTTGCAATCACGAGCCTGGTGACCCTTTTCTCCACATTTATAACAAACTCCCATTCCTTTTAGGCACGTACCAGGGTGATTCGTCCCACAATTATCACATAATAGAAAATCCTTCTTTCCCTTTTTCCCTTTATCTGTCTCTTGTTCCCCCATTCTCTTCTTCTCTTTCTTTACTTTGTTGTCATAAGACTTAGAGAATTCCTTTTCTGTCTTGATAGCACACAAGACAATATCTTCGTATGATGAGAAGGATTGTGATACTAAAGCTCGACGGAGAAATGGTTTTAAACCATCAAAGAAACGATCAATCTTACTCCTTGGGTTACGTATATAATCGGCAGCATGCCTCGCTAACCTTGTAAAGTTAGCCTCATACTTTGCGACATTCTCATCCTCCTTCTGCCTCAAACTCAGAAATTGCCTTTCCATATCTGCTCGATGGTCACGAGGAAAGTATTTTTCTAAGAAAAGCTCTTTGAACTCCCTCCATTCCATATTCGATACGTCATCATCTTCCTTTGTGTTTTGAATCAGCGACCACCACTGATCGGCATCTCCAGTGAGGCGGTAAACTGCCATGACAACCTTCTCCCTTTCGCTACTCCCCAAGGCATGGAATATATTCTCTATGGAGTTTATCCATTGCTCAGCTACTAATGGATTTGTACCCCCATTAAATGTTGGTGGTTGTTGCCTCAAGAAGCGGTCTAACATTGATCCTCCACGTTGCGGATCAGGGTGCTCCATACGAGTAAGGTTATTATTCATAACCTGAGTGAGTTGTCCCAGTATGGTAATAAGTTGATCAGCACCAGTTTTATCTCCAGATCCACAATAATTATCTTGAGCAGGAGGGCAATCCCTACACGGAGTTCGTGCATTGATACGGTTTGCATTCCTTCCACTAGGCGCCATTTCTATACAATGGCATAATCTAGATTAGTTTATAAATCAAAATACATAATTCCATACTTATAAAATACTTAACATAAATTGAACTATTTATGGATATAATCCATAATCATAAAAAGGTTTTCATTGAGGAATTATATACTCATAACCGTTCATAGTGGTTTGTAAAGAAAATGAGAATTATCCTAAGAATATCCCCCGGGAGTGTCGTAACTAAGAGTGTAGCAAGGCCCGTTGTCATGCACCAGTTCCCGTTCGAGTCTAGCTCAAAGCGGTGTTTTCAGGTTTTACCCCTAGGTACATCTGTGCCAGAGCCGCCTCTACCTGCTCGTATCCAGACAGGGATGTATTGCTCGGAAAACTCATAACATCTCTATAATACCAAAATTCTAGGAAGTTCTTCTATACTAATCCTTAAAGTCTATCTTCGGGCTATGTGCTCTAATCAGAGTTTATCTAAATCTAGCTTCAAAGGTTAGTACTAAACTGCCTCTGATACCAACTGTAACGCCCCGACCCCAGCTACCCAGAGTCGGTGCATTACTTCGTAACATTGGCATGATCACAAAAGATCAAGTCTCGAAAGACCGATTAGTTTAGTAGCCTTGGAAACACTAGATACATTCATAATTGTTACATTACATCACAAAGTGAAAAACTATAATCAAAGTCTTCATAGTCCACACTCTATCCTTTTCGGACTGTCCCTGCAGGTCATTCATAAAATATGTCTTCACATCCTGGAAAATATTAAAACATTAAAAGGGGTGAGCTCAGATGCTCAGTAAGGATAACAATATTGCGGAAGCATTCATAAATAAACATAAACATGTAAGGCAATGTATAACTAAAACAAAAGCCTTTTAAACATGAACATCAACATAATATGGCAAAAGTAAAATGAGATAATTCCATTCACTTCTTCACATGGATATTCTACTGGTCAAATAATCACATGAAATATCAATAACCATTTTCATAATGATGGAATGCATAATGCCAGACATTCTGAAACATTTTGTCAAGGCCTCGGCCAAGACGTCTAAAATGATTAAGGCCTCGGCCAAAATCACAAATCAAATGGGGAAAGGGCCTCGGCCAATTCCACGTCTAGTTGTCTCATGAGACCTAACGATGCATTTTTATAGAAGATAATTACATTTAAAATTGCTCAAATATACTCCAGTGTTTTTATGAAAACATTAAGCAAGCTTCTGAAAAAAAAAATAACTAATTCTGAGACTGCTCGACTAATTACAGACCATGATGGGTCCACGCCCAATCCCTTCCTGTCTACCACACTCGAGAGTCGGGTTTTCTGAAAACATTTTTAAGCTTGCGTTAAATAAGTATAAATTTGCACTGGATTTTCATATATTGGAGAGAAATATCACTTTTTTGAAATCATTTCAAAATCACATAATTATAAAAGAAAACCTATTGAATAAATGTAAAAGTCAAAGGGGTTTATACACCGTATAAAAGAAAATTGTGTATAAAGCCAAATATGCCTCAATGAAAGGAGATTGAGACGAAGTCCTTAAAAAGATCATTTTTAAAATAAAATAGATCTATTATGTGTATTCACTATAGGTACACATAAATAAAGTAAAAATACAAAATAATACATAATAATATCATGACATAATTTGAAAGTAGGAGATTAACCCAAAGAATGGAAGTTAGGTTAAGAAGTTCCCTTACCTCGTGTCTAACTTGACTCAACCGTTCTCTAACCTCCTGAATAATAAACTAGAGTTAATATATACCTTATTAAGAACCATTTTTAATTTAATTATCCTTTTTATATCACTTATTACAATGTTATGAACATTATGTAATTATTTAAGTTAATAACGGTCGTTTTGTCGATCTTTGGTACTTGAGTAAACAATAAACTTCTTATAATTACAAGTTGTTTATGTGGTAGAATATCCATTATCTCCAGAATTATATTCATGATTTAGATGTCATATATATCTTATATATCCAGTATATACCTTCATTTATAATATTACGTAACATTTAGAGGTAAGAAATGAAATGCACCGTTCACGGAGACGGTAAGCCGTACGTACGCATGAACGCTACTTTCATTTCAATTTCATATTTAATGGAACGAAAACATAATTATATAAAGGTATAATATATTTCCAGTATAATATAGTGTATAATACCATTTACTTCATCCTTTATACATCCCACATATTGCATTAACGATTCACATCACTTTGAGGGGGCGGTAGTCCGCACTTCCTAAAATGAAATTATCGCGTTTTACCCATAATGGAAATCATAAAGTATGCCATAAATGAGAAATACAGAAGCATAAGTAAAACATAAACATATTATATATCATATATAAAAATATTGACATCTTAATGGCCACCTTTGAAGGTGTTATATGAGCGTTGAACAATCATCGTTTCGTGAGGCAGAAATTCGTCCTCCACAGAAACTGTATGTTCTTTAACCATTAGATGTAGGTGTGTGTAAGTGTATCTCGAATCCTTCTTATAACAACATCATAGTATATTGAGGATACTGGTGTTTTTACAAAAGAAATGAATAAAAAGAGTTTAGGGGGTTGGAGAAGAAAAATAAAACAAAACAACATTAGAGAAGACATTACCTCAAAATCGGGTAACTCTTTTTGATTTGAGCCAAAGGCTTCCTTGGGAAGAGTTCTTCCCAAAGTGAGGCTTCTAGGAGTAATAGGGAGAGGTTGGGAGAGTATTTGGTCAGAGTTTGGCCGAGCCAAATAGCTTGAAGGTGTGAATAAGGTGGGAGAGGTGGGGGCCTTTTATAAGTGGAGAGGAGGGGCACTTTTGGAAAGTAATGAAATGTTATTCTATTATACAATTCTTTTCGGATTCTAAAGTTCCCACACTTGTATAATTCTAGGATAAGGTGATAAGGGTTCTAAATATCTTCATCCAATAGGCTTTGGACAAGTGTAATCCTTGGATTTTACATTATCTTCTCATTTTATTTAAATCGTTAAATAATGAGGTCATCGCTGCATCACCATGATGTCATAAATAATTTAATTTATTTAATGTCTAAAAATTATAAAAAAATACTATGATGTCGGAAATCTTTTTAGATTTCTAATGAATATTTATAGTCAAAATTCGGACTAGTGTAACCCCACTTAAAAACTGTTTTGGTAAAACAACTCATGTTTGTGTCAATTTAATTTTAACATTAAATAAATATATATTAATGTCATTTTCCAACTAAAGTGGCTCCTTGGGGTCCCCAAGTTGACCCATGGGTTTTCTTGGTCGGCCATGACTCATCCAAAAAGAGTAGGACAAGTGTCAAGCTCATATCATATTATTAAAACATTGTTTTTACCCTAAACTACACTAATTACCTCTAATCGCGATTAAGAACTTAAAAGTTACTATTCACCAAAAATTATTTTAATCTCATTGAACCACATTTTACTTCTTAATGACAACCATGTATGTCGGATTTTTGAGAATCAAATCACAGAGGTGGTAATATTTCATTTAAACGAAAAATCAGTTATTTAACTACCACTTAGTGGTTTCACTATTCATCAAAAATTGAAGTTTTTCAGAACAATTCCAAAATTTCACCCTGAGCTACAATTGATATTCCGAATTCAAAAATGATGTCTATCTTACAAAATTCCAAACATATAAGTTACATTAATTAATTTTATAATTAATTCCCGCTGTCACAACAAATAGCGTGTTTTTAAGAAACAATTTATATCAAAAGATTGGCAATTGTTTATGTCCAATTTCAATGTTAAATTAATTCTAATGACCACCATTGGATAAAATGGTAAAAATATATTCTAATTATACTTTAAAACCACTAAATATTATAATTTATCACTATAAATTATTTTTATTAAAAAAGTTGTTTTTAAGTATTTTTCACTATTCATAAAAAAGTAGAAGTTCTCAGAAAAATACCAAAAATTCAACATAGGCTAATTTCGATATTCCGAATCCAAAAATGAAGTCCATTTTGAAATATAAAATTTCTATAATTTTAAAATTTTGTTATTACTATTCATAATGGCTACTTTTATTAGTCGCGGTATTTTAGAACTCGAAGTTGCGTACAATGCAAGCTATTGCATTATTGAAATAGAGGCATATCGTGAAAGCTCGGGGTGTTACATTCTCCCCTCCTTCAATAAATTGTGTCCTCGCAATTTAAAATTTTTCTTTGAAAATAAATGGTTGAAAATAGAAAATAATTTTGTGGAAAACCCACATCGGAAATAAGGTTAATAAAATTTAGCCTTAATAAGAGGGAAAAGGAAATGAAAAAGTCACCACCCAATTATGATCTCGATTAGGAGAACATTGGTGGAAATTAGATACATATAATTGGAGGAAAAACGTAAATATTTGTAGGGTGTGATTGAGGTCATCAATCACAATCAACTGTCAAATTGAGGGCCTCAAAGCCTTCAATCTATGTTGATTTAAAATATCATCAGTTCAACAAGACATAAGGTATTAGGATAACACATTTTTTGTTTTAATATCCCTTTACTAAAGTTTAAGAATTAATTCATTCATTGAATAAGAGATAGATATATATATTTATGCTTGACAATTAGAGTTTCAACCTTCAACTCATCTTTCACTCAAAAGATAATAGAACTCAAAAATATTATACTTATCCTAATTGTATAAGGTTCCAAATGTTAACACATACCATTTAGATTAGTAAAATTATTTTGTAGAAACCAGGGACTTTCTGTAGGCTAGTGGTGGGAAATAAAGGCCTGTCGCACTATGATTGTGGGTTCAATTCCTGCAGCTTTGTCCGACACGACGGGTTATGCCCCACCCTGCAGGTTGTCCTTTTCTTAAAACTATAGTATCATAATATTCCAAAAATAATCTTCATAAATTCTTTAACCTTAAACAATACTATCCATGGTTCAACTTAATCCATTCCAACCTTAATAGTTATCCAAAATACATCCGTCCAGACTTTCTCTAAAAGGTCTCTAAATTCCAAAATCAATTGTAACATCAGATTCCCCAAACAAAGAAAAGTTTCTCTTATTGACACATACTAAAAATATGCTTACCTTAATCATATTACCTTAATCAAAAATTACTGCAGTACAATCTTTATATATATCACATTATTCTTATAACCAGAATATAATCCTTGAGTCCAAAAGCACCAATACATTAATTATTCCGCTTCAACTGTAGTCACAGCATAAGATTGGCCTTGATCCCTTGGCCTTTTCTGAGGTAAGTTTCCTTGACTCTTAGGACATTCATTTGCATAATGCCCCATTTCCCAACAATTGTAGAATTCAACATTGACAGCCTCTTTCTTTCCCTTGCAATCACGAGCCTGGTGACCCTTTTCTCCACATTTATAACAAACTCCCATTCCTTTTAGGCACGTACCAGGGTGATTCGTCCCACAATTATCACATAATAGAAAATCCTTCTTTCCCTTTTTCCCTTTATCTGTCTCTTGTTCCCCCATTCTCTTCTTCTCTTTCTTTACTTTGTTGTCATAAGACTTAGAGAATTCCTTTTCTGTCTTGATAGCACACAAGACAATATCTTCGTATGATGAGAAGGATTGTGATACTAAAGCTCGACGGAGAAATGGTTTTAACCCATCAAAGAAACGATCAATCTTACTCCTTGGGTTACGTATATAATCGGCAGCATGCCTCGCTAACCTTGTAAAGTTAGCCTCATACTTTGCGACATTCTCATCCTCCTTCTGCCTCAAACTCAGAAATTGCCTTTCCATATCTGCTCGATGGTCACGAGGAAAGTATTTTTCTAAGAAAAGCTCTTTGAACTCCCTCCATTCCATATTCGATACGTCATCATCTTCCTTTGTGTTTTGAATCAGCGACCACCACTGATCGGCATCTCCAGTGAGGCGGTAAACTGCCATGACAACCTTCTCCCTTTCGCTACTCCCCAAGGCATGGAATATATTCTCTATGGAGTTTATCCATTGCTCAGCTACTAATGGATTTGTACCCCCATTAAATGTTGGTGGTTGTTGCCTCAAGAAGCGGTCTAACATTGATCCTCCACGTTGCGGATCAGGGTGCTCCATACGAGTAAGGTTATTATTCATAACCTGAGTGAGTTGTCCCAGTATGGTAATAAGTTGATCAGCACCAGTTTTATCTCCAGATCCACAATAATTATCTTGAGCAGGAGGGCAATCCCTACACGGAGTTCGTGCATTGATACGGTTTGCATTCCTTCCACTAGGCGCCATTTCTATACAATGGCATAATCTAGATTAGTTTATAAATCAAAATACATAATTCCATACTTATAAAATACTTAACATAAATTGAACTATTTATGGATATAATCCATAATCATAAAAAGGTTTTCATTGAGGAATTATATACTCATAACCGTTCATAGTGGTTTGTAAAGAAAATGAGAATTATCCTAAGAATATCCCCCGGGAGTGTCGTAACTAAGAGTGTAGCAAGGCCCGTTGTCATGCACCAGTTCCCGTTCGAGTCTAGCTCAAAGCGGTGTTTTCAGGTTTTACCCCTAGGTACATCTGTGCCAGAGCCGCCTCTACCTGCTCGTATCCAGACAGGGATGTATTGCTCGGAAAACTCATAACATCTCTATAATACCAAAATTCTAGGAATTTCTTCTATACTAATCCTTAAAGTCTATCTTCGGGCTATGTGCTCTAATCAGAGTTTATCTAAATCTAGCTTCAAAGGTTAGTACTAAACTGCCTCTGATACCAACTGTAACGCCCCGACCCCAGCTACCCAGAGTCGGTGCATTACTTCGTAACATTGGCATGATCACAAAAGATCAAGTCTCGAAAGACCGATTAGTTTAGTAGCCTTGGAAACACTAGATACATTCATAATTGTTACATTACATCACAAAGTGAAAAACTATAATCAAAGTCTTCATAGTCCACACTCTATCCTTTTCGGACTGTCCCTGCAGGTCATTCATAAAATATGTCTTCACATCCTGGAAAATATTAAAACATTAAAAGGGGTGAGCTCAGATGCTCAGTAAGGATAACAATATTGCGGAAGCATTCATAAATAAACATAAACATGTAAGGCAATGTATAACTAAAACAAAAGCCTTTTAAACATGAACATCAACATAATATGGCAAAAGTAAAATGAGATAATTCCATTCACTTCTTCACATGGATATTCTACTGGTCAAATAATCACATGAAATATCAATAACCATTTTCATAATGATGGAATGCATAATGCCAGACATTCTGAAACATTTTGTCAAGGCCTCGGCCAAGACGTCTAAAATGATTAAGGCCTCGGCCAAAATCACAAATCAAATGGGGAAAGGGCCTCGGCCAATTCCACGTCTAGTTGTCTCATGAGACCTAACGATGCATTTTTATAGAAGATAATTACATTTAAAATTGCTCAAATATACTCCAGTGTTTTTATGAAAACATTAAGCAAGCTTCTGAAAAAAAAATAACTAATTCTGAGACTGCTCGACTAATTACAGGCCATGATGGGTCCACGCCCAATCCCTTCCTGTCTACCACACTCGAGAGTCGGGTTTTCTGAAAACATTTTTAAGCTTGCGTTAAATACGTATAAATTTGCACTGGATTTTCATATATTGGAGAGAAATATCACTTTTTTGAAATCATTTCAAAATCACATAATTATAAAAGAAAACCTATTGAATAAATGTAAAAGTCAAAGGGGTTTATACACCGTATAAAAGAAAATTGTGTATAAAGCCAAATATGCCTCAATGAAAGGAGATTGAGACGAAGTCCTTAAAAAGATCATTTTTAAAATAAAATAGATCTATTATGTGTATTCACTATAGGTACACATAAATAAAGTAAAAATACAAAATAATACATAATAATATCATGACATAATTTGAAAGTAGGAGATTAACCCAAAGAATGGAAGTTAGGTTAAGAAGTTCCCTTACCTCGTGTCTAACTTGACTCAACCGTTCTCTAACCTCCTGAATAATAAACTAGAGTTAATATATACCTTATTAAGAACCATTTTTAATTTCATTATCCTTTTTATATCACTTATTACAATGTTATGAACATTATGTAATTATTTAAGTTAATAACGGTCGTTTTGTCGATCTTTGGTACTTGAGTAAACAATAAACTTCTTATAATTACAAGTTGTTTATGTGGTAGAATATCCATTATCTCCAGAATTATATTAATGATTTAGATGTCATATATATCTTATATATCCAGTATATACCTTCATTTATAATATTACGTAACATTTAGAGGTAAGAAATGAAATGCACCGTTCACGGAGACGGTAAGCCGTACGTACGCATGAACGCTGCTTTCATTTCAATTTCATATTTAATGGAACGAAAACATAATTATATAAAGGTATAATATATTTCCAGTATAATATAGTGTATAATACCATTTACTTCATCCTTTATACATCCCACATATTGCATTAACGATTCACATCACTTTGAGGGGGCGGTAGTCCGCACTTCCTAAAATGAAATTATCGCGTTTTACCCATAATGGAAATCATAAAGTATGCCATAAATGAGAAATACAGAAGAATAAGTAAAACATAAACATATTATATATCATATATAAAAATATTGACATCTTAATGGCCACCTTTGAAGGTGTTATATGAGCGTTGAACAATCATCGTTTCGTGAGGCAGAAATTCGTCCTCCACAGAAACTGTATGTTCTTTAACCATTAGATGTAGGTGTGTGTAAGTGTATCTCGAATCCTTCTTATAACAACATCATAGTATATTGAGTATACTGGTGTTTTTACAAAAGAAATGAATAAAAAGAGTTTAGGGGGTTGGAGAAGAAAAATAAAACAAAACAACATTAGAGAAGACATTACCTCAAAATCGGGTAACTCTTTTTGATTTGAGCCAAAGGCTTCCTTGGGAAGAGTTCTTCCCAAAGTGAGGCTTCTAGGAGTAAGAGGGAGAGGTTGGGAGAGTATTTGGTCAGAGTTTGGCCGAGCCAAATAGCTTGAAGGTGTGAATAAGGTGGGAGAGGTGGGGGCCTTTTATAAGTGGAGAGGAGGGGCACTTTTGGAAAGTAATGAAATGTTATTCTATTATACAATTCTTTTCGGATTCTAAAGTTCCCACACTTGTATAATTCTAGGATAAGGTGATAAGGGTTCTAAATATCTTCATCCAATAGGCTTTGGACAAGTGTAATCCTTGTATTTTACATTATCTTCTCATTTTATTTAAATCGTTAAATAATGAGGTCATCGCTGCATCACCATGATGTCATAAATAATTTAATTTATTTAATGTCTAAAAATTATAAAAAAATACTATGATGTCGGAAATCTTTTTAGATTTCTAATGAATATTTATAGTCAAAATTCGGACTAGTGTAACCCCACTTAAAAACTGTTTTGGTAAAACAACTCATGTTTGTGTCAATTTAATTTTAACATTAAATAAATATATATTAATGTCATTTTCCAACTAAAGTGGCTCCTTGGGGTCCCCAAGTTGACCAATGGGTTGTCTTGGTCGGCCATGACTCATCCAAAAAGAGTAGGACAAGTGTCAAGCTCATATCATATTATTAAAACATTGTTTTTACCTTAAACCACACTAATTACCTCTAATCGCGATTAAGAACTTAAAAGTTACTATTCACCAAAAATTATTTTAATCTCATTGAACCACATTTTACTTCTTAATGACAACCATGTATGTCGGATTTTTGAAAATCAAATCACAGAGGTGGTAATATTTCATTTAAACGAAAAATCAGTTATTTAACTACCACTTAGTGGTTTCACTATTCACCAAAAATTGAAGTTTTTCAGAACAATGCCAAAATTTCAACCTAAGCTACAATTGATATTCCGAATTCAAAAATGATGTCAATCTTAAAAAATTCCAAACATATAAGTTGCATTAATTAATTTTATAATTAATTCCCGCTGTCACAACAAATAGTGTGTTTTTAAGAAACAATTTATATCAAAAGATTGGCAATTGTTTATGTCCAATTTCAATGTTAAATTAATTCTAATGACCACCATTGGATAAAATGGTAAAAATATATTCTAATTATAATTTAAACCCACTAAATATTATAATTTATCACTATAAATTATTTTGATTAAATAAGTTGTTTTTAAGTATTTTTCACTCTTCATAAAAAAGTAAAAGTTCTCAGAAAATACCAAAAATTCAACATAGGCTAATTTCGATATTCCGAATCCAAAAATGAAGTCCATTTTGAAATATAAAATTTCTATAATTTTAAAAAGTGGTTATTACTATTCATAACGGCTACTTTGATTAGTCGCGGTGTTTTAGAACTCGAAGTGGGGTACAATGCAAGCTATTGCATTATTGAAAGAGAGGCGTATCGTGAAGGCTCGGGGTGTTACACAAAGGACCCTCTGTGAACAGTACTGCTACAGTACCCTGCGTAGCTACAGTACTTGCTACAGTACCGGCCGCTGCTACAGTATCCTGCAACAGTTCCTCCACCGCTACAGTTCCACCACTGCTATAGTGTCTGCTACAGTTCCACCACTACTACAGTGCCCTGCTACAGTAACCCGGAAATTCATCCATGCCCGGATTTGAACCCGAGTCTTTTGGTTTCCAAGCAGGATCCTATACCACTTGGGTACAGGCTCGTTGGCACTAACTTGTTGTCAAATATTTCATTTCTAATAATAGTAAAATATTATATTGAAAATCACAATTAAAATCGGCTTTTATCATAATAACCTTTTAATATAAAATTCATAAGATAATAGGAGAATAACATACATTAATAAATTAGAAATAAGTTTGAATGTGATGTTAAATCCAATCATGTGAATATATTTTCAAAATTAGTCACGTTTCATATCATTATGATGAAATTTTTAGTGGTTGAGCAACCAGTTTCTTTTAAAATTTTACTTTAAAATAAGATTAGAAAGAATAATTTTAGGATTTATTAAACCATTAATTTTTATAAAATATCCAATAATGGAGTCATGAAAAAAATATAATGGTTTTATTGAGAAAATTTTCAGTGGAAGATAAATCATTTGATTATGAATGGATGGAAAAAAAATTAATAATCTAAAATACTTTGGTTGAAAAACACTTCTCTTAAAAAGATTATAGGACTAAAAATTAAATTAATAAAAATAGGAAACAAATATCATAGAGGATAACCATAGGGTAATAAAAAGTATTTCAATATTATAATTAAAGGATATATTAATTCCTTATAAGGTTTTTCACATTTGAAATATCTCTATTTCAAAATGAGGTGGGGAAATAAAACCTTATATCGTGAGTAACATTTATCTAAAAACCCATTGAATGATAGAGAGAATTAAATAGACCTTATAATTCCATTAATTAATTGAATATCATGATAAAAAAATATTAAAGTTGTATTAGATAAACTATTCCGAAATAAATATTGTGTATAATAGGAAATAAGTCTAAATGGGTAAAATTGTGATACCAGAAATCATTATAGCTTGGGTAACACTTGAATTACAAGATATATGAAGAAAGGAACTAAATTTCGATATTTATATTCCATATATTATAATAGATAAGTATTAAATTATTTTCATGGTTATTAATTCAAATAATACAATATATAATGAAAATTTGTTCAAAAAATACATCATATATCAAAGAGTGAGAATTGAGACAAAAATATCACTTACCTTAATTCCTAAATTCCAAAAAAGTACTTGAATCCATTTTATAAGAATATTAATTATATTTATCACCTATTTAATTCCTTAATTTACATATATGACCATTTAAAATCTTCATTTATAATTATTCTCTACATTTATATGAGTTCATTATTACCTATTTTCATTATCTGGTATGAGTTATCATGATTGTTTTGAATTAGTTTCATATTAGTTGTGTTGTTATTCATTTTTATCCTAAATTTCATCATTAATACGTCAAAAATGTAGAGGTTTTTAATTTCCATGATTGTTTTTAATGTTTTTATTTATTTCTATGAAAGTATTTGTCGTACTAATTTTAGATGAAATTTGAATATTTTTACAGTGAACATTAAAAAATGGTTGGTTATATCATAATTAATTTCCTCCCAATTAATGATAAAATTACATAAACAAAATTAAATAAATATTTACTTATTTATATCAAACATTATTAGTAATTTAATTCTCATAGTCATCCATGATATTACTTATATCATTATTCAAGTTGGTTTTTTTTACCTACCCAAAAATAAATAATCTATATTTAATGGATGATTATGATTGATAAATAGGTTTATTTGGAATAATATTACTTTTACCAAAACATAATGTTATTATTAAAAATGATTTTATTGTTTTTTTTAATTTTATATTTTATTTTAATACTCAAAATATCTACGTTCCACGAACATTAAAAATTTTTAAGGAAAAATGAACAAAAATACAAGGCATTACAAGTAGTTTTATTAAGATGGTAGTACTTTAAACCCCTCATATCTACATCAACTAGTGGTGTACAAAAAAACAATTTTCTAAATGACCACATTTTTCTCATTTCCATTATTTCTCTCTTTAATAGGGTATCATCCATTTTATTTCCTTCCCTATAGACATGAATGATTGTCAAAATGATGTTCTTTACATGATTGATACATTCAATATAGTGGGGTCCAAGTCCCTAAGGAGCATTATTGGTTGTCTCTATAAAATCTTTGATAGCATGTTCATGTTTGAATCAACCCATAAATAATTCAAGTTATGTAAAGTATTATGTTTTATGTCCTTTATTTTCATCCATAATTCATACTCATATCCCACACAAATTCCAATAAAATTATTAAAGTAACCCTATATGAAACCACGATGGGTGGTAAAAATACTTTTTCAACATTATGGGAATATATTAATTATTACTATATCATCAACATTCACTTTAATACATGAGAAGTTTGGTGGAATATAATGCCCATATTTTAGTACCAGTGGGATTTTGGGCCTACCTTGTACACCCAATAATCTTAAGATGTTGAGATCCTTGATTTTGTTGCTCATTTCATCAACTTGTAAACATAATACTGCATGGATCTACTTGTGAAGTGTGATGAAGCCCTCATGGTAGTTATTAAATAGATTTTAAATATGAAGGTATTTTTTCCACAAAATTAATAAAATTGGGGAAACAACACATAACAGAAGGTTATAAACCTAACCACTCATAAATATTTTATTAATGACATATATGATATGTTACATATTTATTTTTTATAGATATAAAGGCTCAACTAGATTCCTATATAATTCCACATACTCTATGAAAATATTCTATAATGTCTCCAACCCAGAAGCCAGGAAACCAGTGCCCAAGTCGTGCTTCCACATAACATCAAGTACACCTCCTTGTATGCCAGAGTTTTCCAGCTAGCAGTGATAGACTGAAAGTGACCTGGATAAAATAAAACCTCTTAACCATAGTAAATGAATGTATAAAATAAATAGAATTTTGGAAACAATATACAATAACAAAATTATAATAATAAATTATTATCTCCCAAAATAGGGTGAATACCATAACAAACATTAAAATATGCCAGTTCATGATGCAGTGACAAGTGGAAAAAACCCAAACAAAATAAGAAAAAATATTTTAATCCAAAAAATGGACCTAACTCTAAGCAATTATCATCATCCATGTATATCTAAACTCCACATAAACTTTGTACCACTGATCCCCTACCCAAATCTCCACCAACAACGATGAAGTCTTCTTGAGTACCCAACTGTGATCTGATCAGGGTGTGGCTATAACACACTAGGAAACCAATAATGTTGCCTACAAAATATCTAGTCTATTAGATATTTCATGTAAATATGAATTAAATGGTAAGATAAAAAAATGAGAGCTCAATTTCAATTTGATAACAAAGTACACTTGCACTATTTCTATGTTTATTACAATTTTTATCATTCATACTGTCTTCATTACATAGTACATTTATATATTTTGTTCCATGGGTTAGGCACATATATCTTCTACACATTGGTCTAAGGCAGTCAATCACTATGAATATGGGAATAAATGAAGTCCTTATATCACTAGGAATAACATATCACAACATCAAATTGCCCTGACCTCAAAGATTCATTATAGGTGGAATGCAATGATTAGGGTAATATATCCTCTATCCCCTTTCCTAAACCATTCATTTTAGGGTGTAGTTTAGTTCAACAGTCTATCTCGACCCATAGGAATAGTTCCTAATGTCAATACCCCACTCTACCAAGCCATGTGATCATCTTATTTTTCAATTCACCACAAATATAAGATACAATAACAAACAAAACAATGCCAACAGAAATCACATTCTATAACCAAAAATATGATAATTTACATTATACCATAATACATTAACATATTTGACATTTACTCTACATAGAAATTTAGCAAAATTATCATTTTTCATGCCTCAATCCACTATGAATATTCACAATTCCAATAAATTGATTAGTGCTCACCAATTACCATACATTAATCAAATTATTCTATTTATCATTTCACAAGAATTTTCACACTTGTGAATTTTAAGTACAATTGTTATATCACATTTCACAACCACATTAACACATAAAACCTACTAGGTATACCACATAATTCCCATGTATATACCCTTCCAATATATTCATAAATACTTATATGCAAACCCATTTTACATGTTCTTCGATTCACAAGACATTTCCATATATTTACCCATCCCATATGGATGTTATTTATGATGAGTTTTGTGGTATTTTACTTGATCTATAAGTTAAGTTTATTATGTACTTGGCTGTTAATGCTAAGACAATTTCAAATACAATTTATAAAATTTATCATATAGAGATATTTCAGTTGAAAATGTAGTTGTATGAGTTTTTTTTATAATGGTTTCATTTGTCCAAAAACATCCGTAAGGGTAACCCCTTCTTTATTTCTAAAATATCATGATTGTTTCATGATGATTTTCATTTATTTTAATTCATTTAATAACATCATTGTAAATAATAAGTATCCATTTCCACATATCAATGACTTCGTTTTTCTACTTTAGGGGTCACATTATTTTCTATGGTTGATCTCAGGTTTTGGCACCATCACCTATAGGTGAGGTATATTTACATCCCTAAGAATGTGGTTATTCAATTTGTATTGAAAATTTATTTAGTTACATTCTTAGATATTATGGATAGAATTTCCCATTAATTTTTTTTGATTTTTTGATAAATTTATTAATGATATTTTGGTATATTTAAATATTTATATGGGTCATGAAAAACACTATAAGAGTTTTACAAAATCCTTGAATGAAAAAATATACTATGTAAATTTTGAAAATGTTCTTATTTATTAAAGATTGTTTCATTCCATAGACATATCTTAAAAAAATATGGAATAAATATATATTATTATAAAACTAAAGTGGTTGATGAATGAAAAATACCTAAACTTATTACTAATATCAATAGATTTATGGGATTATAAATTTATTACCTATGGTTTGTAAAAAAATCATGGTTATCAGGCCCACTAAACAGGTTTACCTGAAATGGATTTAGGTTAATATAGATTAAAAAATTGAGGAATGTTTCCAAGAATTGAAATAAATATTAATGAATTCTCCAGTTTTGACCCTTACATCAAAAAATATTTACTTTTTCATCATCAAAAATGGTTCATTGATGGGATTGGATTTTTTTAATAGAGAATGGTTGGTTAATTTATTATTCTTCACAATAATTAAAATCTCATGAGAAAAATTATTCGATACATGACCCTGAATTAAAAATAGTATTGTTTTCTCTAAAATTTTGGATCAATAATTTATATAGATATAAATTAGTGAAATATATAGAGATCATAAAAATTTTAAGGATATATTTATATAGAAATAATTGAACAAGTCACATAGGATGTATCTTGAATTAATAAATCACTATCACTTCACAATTATTTACCATCCCTGAATGAAAAAAAGAGTAGCTGATTCTTTACTTCAGAAAGATAATGCATCAATAACTATGCTATATTTGTAACATGAACCTCTGGTCTATGATTTGATGAAAGTTTTTTCTAATGATTTATTTTCATGATTTTACTCATTTTTGTTTTAGGTTATAGTGTAATAATTATTTTAAAAAATAATTAAGAAATTTCATAAGAAAGATAATTTTTTATAGAAAATTATTGAATCTTTCAAGAAGGGTAATATTCAACAGTTTAATAATGATGAATATTTTTTATCATATTTTAAAAGATATAATTTGTTCCATGTGATTTATACTTTAATAATGAATTATTTAGCGATTCTCATACCTTGTTATTTTCAATTGATCTTGGTAGAAAAAAATTTATAGATTTCTTTAAGAAAATTTTTAGTTGGATGGAATGAAGAAATATATTTATGATTTTACTATGTAATGATTGAAATTTTAACATTTTATATTTAAATGAACATTACCATATGGAATGATTCACCATTATCTAGTTCCATAATGGTAATTTGAGAATGTATCCATGGGTTTTTTGGTGGATTACCAACCAAATCGTGGGATAATAATGTAATTTGGTTAATTGTTCTTAGCTTAACTGAATTTTTTCATTTTATTCTCATTAAAAATAATATTCCTTGGGATTAACATTATAAATATTATTTTAAATAGATAATTAGATTATATAAATTCCTTACATCCATTTTATCTAATCATGATCTAAGATTAACCCCTAATTTCCAGAAATAACATCATAATTCTTTGGTTACTATATTAAATTTTAGTATATACATCAATTTTCAATATTATGGATAGTCATAGTGAATTATTAAGAATTAATAAAATATTATTTGAGATTGTTTAATGGTTTATTATGGAATTTGGGATCAATATGTGACTTTGGTTTAGTTTTTTTAATATAATATTCTTCATTCCAATATACTAATGGCTCTTTTTTAAGTATTATATGGCATGTGGTGTCGGATTATAAAATGTTGGGTTGAAATCATGAAAATAATATTATTGTAATATTAATTAGTAGAATAAGTTGTTGAGAAGATAAATATTATTTGAAAATATATTAGGATGGAACAAAGTAAGTTGAAATGTTATCTAAATAACTGAAATAAATATATTTCATTCAACTTAAGTGATTGTGTCTTCCTTAAATTTTCTCAATGGAAAAATTCTTTGTTTTGTGGTAAGAAATTGATGCTGAGTCCATGGTTAATTTAAACATATTAAATTATAGATATGATGGTATTTTATTCTTAAAAATTATATTTTACACTAATTTTATCTCAGGTAAATTAGGTATTTCATATTTCATTGTTATTAAGATATGGGTGGAATGCATCTCATGTTTTGATCCCTTAATTAGTTCAATTGGACGAAAAAAATTCTTATAATGAAGAACAAATATAGATTCATGTTCATGCGAAAAAATTCTTGTCAAAAAAATTTATTTGGAAATTTAGGTATTTGTGTAAAAATAATAATATTAAATAAGCAACCTGGGACTCATAAATTTTTATGAAGGAAAAAATATTCCCACATGTTTATGTGAAGAAAAAAACAATGAAAATGGAATTTATAAAAGGGGTTAGAATGTAAAAAAAAATTAATGATAATATATATCAATTTCATTTCATATTTATTTTTATTAATTATATATTATAAATATAAATTCATTATAAAAATATTAGTTAATTTTTCAATCAAAATGAAACAAGAATTATTTATAGACAAATTAAGACTTCATGCATTATATGATTTTATATGAAATAATTATTTCCAAATTATATAATTTTAATTTCAATAAATTATATTCTTTTTTTAATACATCATATGAAATTTATCTTATGATTAATTTTTTAAAATTTTATGAAAATTTTTATTTTAGAATGATTAGAGAAAATTACAAAAAAAATTAAAAAAATGATTTTCTATTAAATATTTTTAAAATTAAAATTATATTAAGTATTAAATATAAAATACTGTTATATAAATTTTATTAATAATTATCCAATAAATTTTATTGGAATATACAGTAAATTTAAATTTTCTTTTAAAACAGTTTTATACTTAAATGGGAATTTTTAAAAAAAATGTTTTTCATCACTCATTACAGATTTAATATTAATAAAAATTATTCAAAATATATGAATTTTATTTAAAAAAAATTATTCCTTATTTTTAATCATAATAAATATTTTTAGGTAATTAGATCATCTTAATTTTTTTTTCATAATGAATTATAACAATATAAAAATTTATTACCGTGGTTATGGTTAAAACTGATTTAATATCTGTTAATCTAATAAGATACGGGATAAAATGACATAAAACAATTCTAAATCCAAACATATGGAAAAATATACATTTTATATCATCTTATATTCAAATAATTTCCATTTTGAATCAATTCTTATTGATTAAGACATTAATATTTTTTAATTTATCAAAAATTCTATGTGTGTCATCTCCCCCACATATAAAAGGACACCCCCTCTCATCACTTATCCTCACTTCCATAGCCTTTTGGTTCATCCATGTCCTACTAAAATACAGTGATTACATCCCTCACATCCCCTTAAATCCTTTTTAGGAAACCAACTTATAAAGGGTTTATGTACAATCCTAAAGAGGTTGTCCAAATCGTATATTTGGTTCTTAACCGAGCATTTTTATTTTACTTATTTTTCAACCTCCATCAAATCCTCTTCAACCATGATGAAATAATAACTTCAGTATCTTTCATATAATAAGATTTAATTATGTTAATTTTTTAATATATATTCATTTTTTTGTCTGTCAATTGGGAAATAGAACCATTATTCTGGTGTATAGTGGACTACCGCCTCTCGAACTAATGTATTTCTCTCTCCATCACCACCATTCATGGATGGTTATAATGATGAATTTCATATATATACATATATATTTGTATATATATATATATGTATGTATATATACATATATATATTTACATATATATATATATATAAGTTATTCTTTATATATTCATTATTATGTAAAGATAATATATCATCTATTTGTTTACCATTCTATCCATTGGGGATTGATAACATTGTTTATGTGTATGTGTCCATTGCCACCTCCATGAAGTGATGTGATCCATTTTTCATAGACACATCACATATATTATATATATGTTGACTTAAGGATATAATATTGTATTTATTATATAATAATCACACTATATAGATTAAATGATACTTACATTCTTTCACTCATGATTTTTGATTTAGGAAAATGTTACACATTCATGCATACAACCTACCATCTTTGTGATTATAACATAATTCATTTTTATAAAAATATTTAATAGTTTATTTTAAATGTGTATTTAATGTATAATAATAATAATTATTTCATTTTTATTATTCTAAATATGATTAAATAGTGTCCTCTTTGACCATTGTCAACTTACCAATGTTATTTTTCATATATGAACTAAATATCATCAAAACATCAGTTATAAAAATTATTTATTAAGTGATTACATATAAAATGGTAATCAATAAAATTAAATTAATAATAAAAAATGAAAAGGATCATAGTAAAGTTATTAATTAAGAAAATTTTTTTTCTAAAATATAATGAATGTACATTAT
This sequence comes from Viscum album, assembly GCA_963277665.1. NCBI lineage: Eukaryota > Viridiplantae > Streptophyta > Magnoliopsida > Santalales > Viscaceae > Viscum > Viscum album. The sequence goes on from OY728165.1 coordinate 2,053,951,327, forward strand.
GAGTCAAACTAGAGGTACGAGAAACTTTACCATAAAAACATTATTTTAAATGTTTTAATGATTTTTAATATATATATATATATATTCCATACATATTCCTATTATCATGAATATTTTAAGGATTTATTTATATATATATAAATAAATCAAAAAGGATATTTTATGTCACCTTTTAATTTATTTCAGAGGGTTTCAAAACAAATATTTTTACATATTTTATAGAGAATGTTTTCACAAAAAGGAAAAATATATATTATATTTTAACATATACAAAGTCAATGATTTCCACATACACCATAAATGTTATTTTATGTTTGGATTATTTTACAATATCTCGTTTTTTTTTCTTCAATGAATGTTTGTATTTCATGTTGATCTAGGTATTTTGTAAAAGTTTTTAAATGGAATTGATATTTTGATATCCGAAAATGTTTTTTATATGGTTGCAAGGCATATTTTTATGAGTATGATAATGGAAATACATCCATTCTTGTTTTGTAATTATCTTATCATTATTATGTATTTTTTATGATTATTGGTGATATAGATATAGCTCATGATGAAAGATGATTTGTTTATAGGTCATAATGATAGGTAATCCCAATATAGATCTATAATTAATTGGGTAATGAAATAGTATTCATCAATTGGGATTGTCCTAGAGATTTTTTGTAATTACAAGGTATGTTATTCTATTTGTAACAGTGATTATAATAATTATATGTAAATTATTTCCCCAGTTTCCTACATGATTTAGCTATGATTTCTATATGTTATTATATAAATATTAAAATTCCTCAAGGTACGATAATGAGATTATGATTAAAGGAATGAATATGATACTTCTTAAGGGATAAATGTATAAATATTCGAAAAATTATTAAGGACTTCTTAATTATTGAATTGAAACATTTATGAGTGTTATTTTTTAATTTTTTATTTCAGAAAAACATTAGTAAAAAAATTTAGCTAAAAAAATTTATTTCATCACTAGGAAATTATTTATTTTGAAATCAATGTTTTTTTAAAATTAATTATTTTTTTGAGTATTCATGGACTAATGGGTTTATTTATTTATTTTTATTTCTATTTTACAATGATTGTGTTCTTATTTAACATTATCTTTAACGCCCCGACCCCAGCTACCCAGAGTCGGTGCATTACTTCGTAACATTGGCATGATCACAAAAGATCAAGTCTCGAAAGACCGATTAGTTTAGTATCCTTGGAAACCCTAGATACATTCGTAAACGTTACATTACATCATAAAGTGAAAAACTAAAATCAAAGTCTTCATAGTCCACACTCATATCCTCTTCTGACTATCCCTACAGGTCATTCATAAAATACTTCTTCACATCCTGGAAAATATTAAAACATTGAAACGGGTGAGCTCATATGCTCAGTAAGGATTACAATATAGCGGAAGCTTTCATCAATAAACATAAACATTTAAGGCAATGTATAACTAAAACAAAAGCCTTTTGAACTTGAACTTCAACATAATATGGCAAAAGTAAAATGAGATAATGAAATTCACTTCTTCACATGGATATTCTACTGGTCGAATAATCACATGCAATATCAATAACCATTTTCATAATGATGGAATGCATACTGCCAGACTATCATAACCACGTAGCCAAGGCCTCGTGCCAAGACCACAAATAAGATTTTGGCAAGGCCTCGTGCCAAGACACTAGTTTGTCTCATGAGACCTGCCGATGCATCGAGGAGCTATAGCGGGCTCCACCCGTCACTTAATAAGTCCAATGCATTCCTCATATGAATAGGTTTAAACATATCATAAACCATAACATAATCGTATCACATAAAACATGAATAAAGGAAACATAACATTTCCACATTTCAATCACAAGATATCAATACAACACTTTGATATGATAAAAACGCTTTCAAAACCATTTTCAAAACCAAAATAAAAGAAAGTTAAAACTTTGTATTTATTTTTCATTAAAAAAAATGATGGCTTGTAGAGGAAGCCGAAACTCAAATAATGGTCACAGCGGCGGAGAAGTCGTTGTCGCCGCATAAGTACAGAAATAAAAACATTCCCTTTTTGTTGTTTAGTAAAACACTTCGTATAAAAAAGATTCATTTTGAATAAACATAAAATTCAAATGGGTTTATACATCGTATAAAAGAAAGTTGTGTATAAAGCCAAATATGCCTCAATGAAAGGAGATTGAGACGAAGTCCTTAAAAAGATCATTTTTAAAATAAAATAGATCTATTATGTGTATTCACTATAGGTACACATAAATAAAGTAAAAATACAAAATAATACATAATAATATCATGACATAATTTGAAAGTAGGAGATTAACCCAAAGAATGGAAGTTAGGTTCAGAAGTTCCCTTACCTCGTGTCTGACTTGACTCAACCGTTATTTAACCTCCTGAATAATAAATTAGAGTTAATATATACCTTATTAAGAACCATTTTTAATTTCATTATCCTTTTTATATCACTTATTACAATGTTATGAACATTATGTAATTATTTAAGTTAATAACGGTCGTTTTGTCGATCTTTGGTACTTGAGTCAACAATAAACTTCTTATAATTACAAGTTGTTTATGGGGTAGAATATCCATTATCTCAAGAATTATATTCATGATTTAGATGTCATATAAATATTATATATCCAGTATATACATTCATTTATAATATTACGTAACATTTAGAGGTATGAAATGAAATGCACCGCTCATGGAGACGGTAAGCCGTACGTACGCATGAACGCTACTTTCATTTCAATTTCATATTTAATGGAACGAAATCATAATGATATAAATGTATAATATAATTACAGTATAACATAGTTTATAATACCATTTACTCCATCCTTTATACATCCCACATATGGCGTTAAGGATTCAAATCACTTTGAGGGGGCGGTAGTCCGCACTTCTTAAAATGAAATTATCGCATTTTACCCATAATGGAAATCATAAAGTATGCCATAAATGAGAAATAAAGAAGCATAAGTAAAACATAAACATATTATATATCACATATAAAAATAGTGACATCTTAATGGCCACCTTTGAAGGTGTTATATGAGTGTTGAACAATCATCGTTTCGTGAGGCCGAAATTCGCTATCCACAAAAACCGTATGTTATTTAACCATTAGATGTAGGTGTGTGTAAGTGTAGCTCGAATACTTCTTATAACAACATCCTAGTATATTTAGGATACTGGTGTTGTTACAAAAGAAATGAATAAAAATATTTTAGGGGGTTGGAGAAGAAAAATAAAACAAAACAACATTAGAGAAGACATTACATCAAAATCAGGTAACTCTTTTTGATTTGAGCCAAAGACTTCCTTGGGAAGCGTTCTGCCCAAAGTGAGGCTTATAGGAGTAATAGGGGGAAGTTGGGAGAGTATTTGGGTAGAGGTTGGCCGAGCCAAATGGCTTGAAGGTGTGAATAAGGTGGGAGAGGTGGGGGCCTTTTATAAGTGGAGAGGAGGGGCACTTTTAGAAAGTAATGAAATGTTATTCTATTATACAATGCTTTTCGGATTCTAAAGGTCCCACACTTGTATAATTCGAGGCTAAGGTGATAAGGGTTCGAAATATCCTCATCCAATAGGCTTTGGACAAGTGTAAGCCTTGGATTTTACATTATCTTTTCATTTTAATTAAATCGTTAAATAATGAGGTCATCGTTGCATCATCATGATGTCATAAATAATTTAATTTATTTAATGTCTAAAAATTATAAAAAAAATACTATGATGTAGTAAATATTTTTAGCTTCATAATTAATATTTATAATCAAAATTTTGGACTTGTGTAACCCCTCTTAAAAACTGTTTTAGTAAAACAACTCATGTTTGTGTCAATTTAATTTTAACATTAAATAAATAAATATTAATGTCATTTTCCAACCAAAGTGGCTCCATGGGGTCCCCAAGTTGACCCATGGGTTGTCTTGGTCGGCCATGACTCATCCAATAGGAGTATGACAAGTGTCAAGCTCATATCATATTATTAAAACATTGTTTTTACCTTAAACTACACTAATTACCTCTAATCGCGATTACGAACTTAAAAGTTACTATTCACCAAAAATTATTTTAATCTCATTGAACCACATTTTACTTCTTAATGACAACCATGTATGTTGGATTTTTGAAAATCAAATCACAGAGGTGGTAATATTTCATTTAAACAAAAAATCAGTTATTTAACTACCACTTAGTTGTTTCACTATTCATCAAAAATTGAAGTTTTTCAGAACAATGCCAAAATTTCACCCTAACAAATAATTGATATTCCGAATTCAAAAATGATGTCTATTTTACAAAATTCCAAACATATAAGTTGCATTAATTAATTTTATAATTAATTCCCGTTGTCACAACAAATAGCGTGTTTTTAAGAAACAATTTATATCAAAATATTGGCAATTGTTTAAGTCCAATTTCAATGTTAAATTAATTCTAATTACCACCATTGGATAAAATGGTAAAAATATATTCTAATTATACTTTAAAACCACTAAATATTATAATTTATCACTATAAATTATTTTGATTAAAAAAGTTGTTTTTAAGTATTTTTCACTATTCATAAAAAAGTAGAAGTTCTCAGAAAAATACCAAAAATTCAACATAGGCTAATTTCGATATTATGAATCCAAAAATGAAGTCCATTTTGAAATATATAATTTCTATAATTTTAAAATGTGGCTATTACTATTCATAACGGCTACTATGATTAGTCGCGGTGTTTTAGAACTCGAAGTTGCGTACAATGCAAGCTATTGCATTATTGAAAGAGAGGCATATCGTGAAAGCTCGGGGTGTTACATTCTCCCCTCCTTCAATAAATTGCGTCCTCGCAATTTAAAATTTTTATTTGAAAATAAATGGTTGAAAATAGAAAATACTTTTGTGGAAAACCCACATCGGAAATAAGGTTAATAAAATTTAGCCTTAATAAGAGGGAAAAGGAAATGAAAAAGTCACCACCCAATTATGATCTCGACTAGGAGAACATTGGTGGCAATTAGATACATATAATTGGAGGAAAACGTAAATATTTGTAGGGAGTGATTGAGGTCATCAATCAAAATCAATTGTCAAATTGAGGGCCTCAAAGCCTTCAATCTATGTTGATTTAAAATATCATCAGTTCAACAAGACATATGGTATTAGGATAACACATTTTTTGTTTTAATATCCCTTTACTAAAGTTTAAGAATTAATTCATTCATTGAATAAGAGATAGGTATATATATATATTTATGCTTGACAATTAGAGTTTCAACCTTCAACTCATCTTTCACTCAAAAGATTATAGAACTCAAAAATATTATACTTATCCTAATTGTATAAGGTTCCAAATGTTAACACATACCATTTAGATTAGTAAAATTATTTTGTAGAAACCAGGGACTTCCTGTAGGCTAGTGGTAGGAAATAAAGGCCTGTCGCACTATGATTGTGGGTTCGATTCCTGCAGCTTTGTCCGACGCGACGGGTTATGCCCCACCCTGCAGGTTGTCCTTTTCCTAAAACTATAGTATTATAATATTCAAAAATAATCTTCATAAATTTTTTAACCTTAAACAATACTATCCAAAGATCAACTTAATCCACTCCAACCATTATAGTTATCCAAAATACCTCTGTCCAGACTTTCTCTAAAAGGTCTCTTAATTCCAAAATCAATTTATCAGATTCCCCAAACAAAGTAAAGTTTCTCTTATTGTCACATACTAAAAATATAATTACCTTCATCATATTAAAACCTTACTGAAATCAAAAAGTACTGCAGTAAAATCCTTATATATATATCACATTATTCTAATAACCAGAATATAATCCATGAGTCCAAAAGCACCATTACATTAGTTATTCTGCTTCAACTTTAGTAACAACTTAAGATTGTCATTGATCCCTTGGCCTTTTCTGAGGTAAGTTTACTTGACGCTTAGGACATTCATTTGCATAATTCCCCATTTCCCTACAATTGTAGCATTCAACTTTGACAGCCTCTTTCTTTCCCTTGCAATCACGAGCCTGGTGACCCTTTTCTCCACATTTATAACAAACTCCCATTCCTTTTAGGCAATTACCAGGGTGATTCTTCCCACAATTATCACATATTGGAAAATCCTTCTTTCCATTTTTCCCTTTATCTGTCTCTTGTTCCACCGTTCTCTTCTTCTCTTGCTTTACTTTGTTGTCATAAGACTTAGAGAATTCTTTTTCTGTCTTGATAGCACACGAGACAATATCTTCGTATGATGAGAAGGATTGTGATACTAAAGCTCGACGGAGAAATGGTTTTAACCCATAAAATAAACGATCAATCTTACCCCTTGGGTTACGTATATAATCTGCAGCATGCTTCGCTAACCTTGTAATGTTGGCCTCATACTTTGCGATGTTCTCATCCTCCTTTTGTCTCAGACTCAAAAATTGTCTTTCCATATCTGCTCGATGGTCACGAGGATAGTATTTTTCTAGGAAAAGCTCTTTGAACTCCCTCCATTCCATATTCGATACGTCATCATCTTCCTTTGTGTTTTGAATCAATGACCACCATTGATCAGCATCTCCAGTGAGGCGGTAAACTATCATGATAACCTTTTCCCTTTCACTACTCCCCAAGGCGTGGAATATTTTATCTAAGGAGTTTATCCATTGCTCAGCTACTAATGGATTTGTACCCCCATTAAATGTTGGTGGTTGTTGCCTCATGAAGCGGTCTAAAATTGATCCTCCACATTACGGATCATGGTGCTCCATACGAGTAAGGTTATTATTCATAACCTGAGTGAGTTGTCACAGTATGGTAATAAGTTGATCAGCACCAGTTGTATCTCCATATCCACAATAATTATCTTGAGCAGGAGGGAAATCCCTACATGGAGTGCGTGCATTGATACGGTTTCCATTCCTTCCACTAGGCGCCATTTCTAAACAATGGCATAAACTAGATTAGTTTATGAATCAAAATACATAATTTCATACTTGTAAAATACTTAACATAAATTGAACTATTTATGGATATAATCCATAATCATAAAAAGGTTTTATTTGAAGAAGTATATACTCATAACCGTTCATAGTGGTTTGTAAAGAAAATAGGAATTATCCTAAGCATATCCCCCGGGAGTGTCGTAACCAAGAGTGCAGCAAGGCCCGTTGTCGTGCACCAATTCCCGTTCGAGTCTAGCTCAAAGCGGTGTTTTCAAGTTTTACCCCTACGTACATCTGTGCCAAAGCTTCCTCTACCTGCTCGTATCCAGACAAGGATGTATTGCTCGGAAAACTCACAAAATCTCTACAATAACAAAATTCTAGGAAGTTCTTCTATACTAATCCTCAAAGTCTATCTTTGGGCTATGTGCTCTAATCAGAGTTTATCTAAATCTAACTTCCAAGGTTAGTACTAAACTGCCTCTGATACCAACTGTAACACCCCGACCCCAGCTACCCAGAGTCGGTGCATTACTTCGTAACATTGGCATGATCACAAAAGATCAAGTCTCGAAAGACTGATTAGTTTAGTAGCCTTGGAAACACTAGATACATTTGTAAATGTTACATTACATCATAAAGTGAAAAACTAAAATCAAAGTCTTCATAGTCCACACTCATATCCTCTTCTGACTATCCTTGCAGGTCATTCATAAAATACTTCTTCACATCCTGGAAAATATTAAAACATTGAAAGGGGTGAGCTCAGATGCTCAGTAAGGATGACAATATAGTGGAAGCTTTCATCAATAAACATAAACATTTAAGGCAATGTATAACTAAAACAAAAGCCTTTTGAACTTGAACTTCAATATAATATGGCAAAAGTAAAATGAGATAATGCCATTCACTTCATCACATGGATATTATACTGGTTGAATAATCTCATGCAATATCAATAACCATTTTCATAATGATGGAATGCATAATGCCAGACTATCATAACCACGTAGCCAAGGCCTCGCGCCAAGACCACAAATAAGATTTTGTCAAGGCCTCGAGCCAAGACACTAGTTTGTCTCATGAGACCTGTCGATGCATCGAGGAGCTATAGCGGGCTCCACCCGTCACTTATTAAGTCCAATGCATTCCTCATATGAATAGGTTTAAACATATCATAAACCATAACATAATCGTATCACATAATACATGCATAATGGAAACATAACATTTCCACATTTCAATCACAAGATTTCAATACAACACTTTGATATGATAAAAACGCTTTCAAAACCATTTTCAATACCAAAATAAATGAAAGTTAAAACTTTGTATTTATTTTTCATTAAAAAAAATGATGGCCTGTAGAGGAAGCCGAAACTCAAATAATGGTCACGGCGGCGGAGAAGTCATTGTTGCCGCATAAGTACAGAAAGAAAAACATTCCCTTTTTGTCGTTTAGTAAAACGGTTCGTATAAAAAAGATTCCTTTTGAATAAACATAAAAATCAAAGGGTTTTATACACTGTTTAAAAGAAAGTTGTGTATAAAGCCAAATATGCCTCAATGAAAGGAGATTGAGACGAAGTCCTTAAAAAGATCATTTTTAAAATAAAATAGATCTATTATGTGTATTCACTATAGGTACACATAAATAATGTAAAAATACAAAATAATACATAATAATATCATGACATAATTTGAAAGTAGGAGATTAACCCAAAGAATGGAAGTTAGGTTAAGAAGTTCCATTACCTCGTGTATGACTTGACTCAACCGTTCTTTAACCTCCTGAATAATAAACTATAGTTAATATATACCTTATTAAGAACCATTTTTAATTTCATTATCCTTTTTATATCACTTATTACAATGTTATGAACATTATGTAATTATTTAAGTTAATAACGGTCGTTTTGTCGATCTTTGGTACTTGAGTCAACAATAAACTTCTTATAATTACAAGTTGTTTATGTGGTAGAATATCCATTATCTCCAGAATTATATTCATGATTTATATGTCATATATATCTTATATATCCAGTATATACATTCATTTATAATATTACGTAACATTTAGAGGTAAGAAATGAAATGCACCGTTCATGGAGACGGTAAGCCATACGTACGCATGAACGCTACTTTCATTTCAATTTCATATTTAATGGAAAGAAATCATATTGATATAAATGTATAATATAATTCCAGTATAACATAGTGTATAATACCATTTACTCCATCCTTTATACATCCCACATATGGCATTAACGATTCAAATCACTTTGAGGGGGCGGTAGTCCGCACTTCCTAAAATGAAATTATCGCATTTTACCCATAATGGAAATCATAAAGTATGCCATAAATGAGAAATACAGAAGCATAAGTAAAACATAAACATATCATATATCATATATAAAAATAGTGACATCTTAATGGCCACATTTGAAGGTGTTATATGAGTGTTGAACAATCATCATTTCGTGAGCCAGAAATTCGCCATCCACAGAAACCGTATGTTCTTTAACCATTAGATGTAGGTGTGTGTAAGTGTAGCTCGAATCCTTCTTATAACAACATCATATTATATTGAGGATACTGGTTTTGTTACAAAAGATATGAATAAAAAGAGTTTAGGGGGTTGGAGAAGAAAAATAAAACAAAACAACATTAGAGAAGACATTACCTCAAAATCGGGTAACTCTTTTTGATTTGAGACAAAGGCTTCCTTGGGAAGAGTTCTGCCCAAAGTGAGGCTTCTAGGAGTAATATGGGGAAGTTGGGAGAGTATTTGGGTAGAGTTTGTCCGAGCAAAATGGCTTGAAGGTGTGAATAAGGTGGGAGAGGTGGGGGCCTTTTATAAGTGGAGAGGAGGGGCACTTTTGGAAAGTAATGAAATGTTATTCTATTATACAATGATTTTCGGAATCTAAAGGTCCCACACTTGTATAATTCGAGGCTAAGGTGATAAGGGTTCTAAATATCCTCATCCAATAGGCTTTGGACAAGTGTAAGCCTTGGATTTTACATTATCTTCTCATTTTATTTAAATCGTTAAATAATGAGGTCATCGATGCATCATCATGATGTCATAACTAATTTAGTTTATTTAATGTCTAAAAATTATAAAAAAAATACTATGATGTAGGAAATATTTTTAGATTTATAATTAATATTTATAATCAAAATTTTGACTTGTGTAACCCCACTTAAAAACTGTTTTAGTAAAAACAACTCATGTTTGTGTCAATTTAATTTTAACATTAAATAAATATATATTAATGTCATTTTCCAACCAAAGTGGCTCCATGGGGTCCCCAAGTTGACCCATGGGTTTTCTTGGTCGGACATGACTCATCCAATAGTAGTAGGACAAGTGTCAATCTCATATCATATTATTAAAACATTGTTTTTACCTTAAACTACACTAATTACCTCTAATCGCGATTAAGAACTTAAAAGTTACTATTCACCAAAAATTATTTTAATCTCATTGAACCACATTTTACTTCTTAATGACAACCATGTATGTTGGATTTTTGAAAATCAAATCACAGAGGTGTTAATATTTCATTTAAATGAAAAATCAGTTATTTAACTACCACTTAGTGGTTTCACTATTCATCAAAAATTGAAGTTTTTCAGAACAATGCCAAAATTTCACCCTAAGCTATAATTGATATTTCGAATTCAAAAATGATGTCTATTTTATAAATTTCCAAACATATAAGTTGCATTAATTAATTTTATAATTAATTCCCGATGTCACAACAAATAGCGTGTTTTGAAGAAACAATTTATATCAAAAGATTGGCAATTGTTTATGTCCAATTTCAATGTTAAATTAATTCTAACGACCACAATTGGATAAAATGGTAAAAATATATTCTAATTATACTTTAAAACCACTAAATATTATAATTTATCACTATAAATTATTTTTATTAAAAAAGTTGTTTTTAATTATTTTTCACTATTCATAAAAAAGTAGAAGTTCTCAGAAAAATACCAAAAATTCAACATAGGCTAATTTCGATATTCTAAATCCAAAAATGAAGTCCATTTTGAAATATAAAATTTCTATAATTTTAAAAAGTGGTTATTACTATTCATAATGGTTACTATGATTAGTCGCGGTGTTTTAGAACTTGAAGTTGCGTACAATACAAGCTATTGCATTATTGAAAGAGAGGCGTATCGTGAAAGCTCGGGGTGTTACATTATCAAATGTTTAAAATAGGTTTTAATGGTGAGTAGGGACAATGATGAGGTCAATATGGAATTCTGATTATATGTCATGATATAAAACATTTTATATTATAAATGTTTTTTATTGAGAGAAAAATGGATACTAATTGAAAATTAACACTTTGTGATATAATATTTATTTATGGTAGGGTGATAAAATAATTCTTTATAACTATAAAACGAAATTTTCTTTTACAATTTACTAAAATGAACTCTAGTATAAAGATTCAATTATATGGATTGTTAAATTTTGGTTCCTTATAAAAGGATTAGATGACATCAACATATATTTCATGTCACTGATAAGGGGAAAATGAACTAATTCCATCAATGTATTTTATATTTAACCAAAATAAATTTTAATTTTGAGTTTTTTTAATCCTATCATTATATTTTTAATTTTATTTTCATTTTTTTTAAATCCCATCGATCAAACATACTATGTATATTTTCCTCCATTATGAAATATAGTCATTACTGATAAATTTATTCCCACAACGAAATTTCACTATTGTCTAAAGTAAGAATATTGTGCCTTTTAATTTCCTTAAACACAATTAGTCTTACAAAAATAAAATAATTTCAAATCATTAAGAACAAAATTACCACAAGCACAAATGGAATTTTAAATGGGGAACCCATATATTTGTTCTCCAAATCAATAAACATAATCCTATAAAAAACATAAAAATATAACTAACATGAATTAACATGTAACCATTTCTCAAATTATTAGGTGATAAATAGGGACCAATTAATCATCTCATAAATATTATGTGTGGTAACATACATCCTCAATCGGAGACCTCCAGTAATGGGGTTAGGAGTTCCAATGGTGGTCGTATAAGAAGAGAAGATATTGAGAAAGGTGTCCTACATCAACCACCAATTTCAAAAATATATTTTAATGTGAAATACCAAAAAATATGGTCTTCACGGTGAAATGATTCACCCCTCCAAAAATTCAATAATCCCGCATAGGGGAGATGATACCACGATGGTCCAATGCAATTATGTGATGTGAATCCACATCCATCAATATGATTTTTTTTGGAAAATATCTACCAAAGTACATTATTAAAATCCCTATACATATCTTATAGGATCTTTTTTACTAGAAAAACAACCAATAAAGTCATTACATATAAACCTAAATACGTTGTCTGAAGAAGAGTTGTGGTTCTAAACCAAATATTTTTGATTTATTTATCTTTATACCAGATTAAATTATTCTTCAAAAATGATGAAATTAAAATTCCATTTTATTACATATATGGAAATTTTATTAGGATAATCTAAAAACCTCTAATGTTATCCCCTTTCATCAAATGTGAAATGGAAACATCTTTCGTGTGTTTGGTAGACTACCGGCTCACAAACCAATGTAATTCACTCTGTATCACCACCTCTCAAAATTGGTTATAATGACAGATTTAATATATATATATATATATACATATATATATAATAGTCAGGAAATATTTTTAATATTTTAAAAATTATATATCATATATTTTATTATCATTCGATGCCTTTAAAAAATATAATTTTTTTCATGCATAAGTGTAGATTACCACCTCCATGAAGCACTAGGACTCATTTTTTCTAACCACGTAACTTGGATGATATATATAAGCATAATTAAGAAGATAATATGTTATTTATGATATAATCATCATTATATAGGGTTAAAATAATAATTATATTCATTCCGGATTGATCGTTGAAAAATGAGAATGTTACACTTGTGTGTGTATGACTTACTGTTTCCATGATTGTAATGTAATTTGTTTTTCCTAACCGTATTTCTTGGTTTATTTTAATGTTTTATTTAATGAATAAAAATTATAACTATTTCAGGATTATTATTCTAGATATGATGTAATAATGACCTATTTCACTATATTAAACCTACCAATTTCCTTTTGAATGTATGAGTTAAATATCATCGATACATTATATGTAAATTTAATTAATTGTGTAATTATATATAATATTGAAATAAATAATAAATGAATTAAAAAAATTAACATTTTTCTTAATAAAGTAAATTACTAATATAATTTAATTATTTTGGAATATAAATAATCTGAGAGATGATTCATGCTCGAGGCAAGGGACGTTTTACGTTAAAAATTTTATTATAATTATTTTACATGTCTATTAGAAAAATATTTTTCATCCTTATTCATATGATTAAAAATATTTTATGGATATATTTCTACCAAAATAAATTGATAATAATGTACATTTGATGTCATTTTTTTATATTCTTTCAAAGGTTTTCAAACAACATATTTTTATGTATTTTATACTAAACATTTTGATAATAAATTAACAAGGGAATGTTCTATTTTTACACACACAACATCAATAATTTTCCATCCAATGTAGCCATTAATTTATGTTTCACTAAAATTTAAATCATTGATTATAACATCAAATAAAAATAATTTTTCTTATCGATTTTGGAATTTTAAAAATGGTTTTTAATGGAATGTATATTTTGATATTGTAACACCCCGAGAGTTTATGAAAAATATTCTTTTTGATTTCATTAATGTCTTGTGTTGTACGCTACACTAAAAGAAGCTTGCACAACATGCATCCTTGACTTGCCTTTCATTACACGCAATCGCGACCTTCCTCGATAGCGTGTGTAGTACACAATACCGAGTTTCACTAAACAACGATATGCTATTAAAATATTATTAAAACTAGCCGTTATGAATAGTAATAACCACTTTTTGAAATTTTGTAAATTTTATTTTTCAAAATGGACTTCATTTTTGGATTCGGAATATCAAAATTAGCTTAGGGTTAAATTTTGGTACTTTTTGGATAACTTTCATTTTCTGATGAATAGTGAAAATTACTAAATTTTAATTAAAAACAACCTTTTTATTCAAAGTAATTAATAGTGATAAATTATTAATTTGAGTGGTTTTAAAGTATATTTAGAATATATTTTTACAAATTTAATACAATGTTGGTCATTGGATGTAATTTCACATTTAAACCAGACATAAACAAGTGTCAATCTTTTGATAGTTATTATCTCTTCAAAACACGCTATTTGTTTTGATGACGGGAATTAATTTTTAAATTAATTAATTAAAATGATATGTTTTGAATTTGGTAAAATAGACATCATTTTTGAGTTCATAATATCAAATATATCTTAGGCCTAATTTTTGGTATTTTTCTTGAAACTTTCATTTTTAGATGAGTAGTGAAACCACTAAGTGGTAGTTAAAAAAATGAATATTTCATAAAACTTAATTTTATCGCTTCTGTGAATGGAATTTCAAAAACTCCAAGAGACACGGTTGATGTCATTAAGTAAAATGTGGTTCAATGAGATGAAAATATTTTTGGTGAATAGTAACTTTTTACTTTTTTTTACCACGGTTAAAAGTAAATATGGTAATTAAGGGTAAAAATGATATTATTATTACCCTAACACATGTCCTATTTCTATTGGATAAGTGTAATTAGACCAAATACAACCTTAGGAATAAAATATGACCATTTAGGCCCACTTGTAATAGATTGAGACATTTAATATTAATTTATTTAAAGAAGGGTTAAAATAGTTAAAATCAATGTTTAATAAGTAAATAATTTGTAATATAGGGTTATACATAAGATAAATTCGACTATAAATATTCAATAGAAAGATAAAAAGATTTAATAAATAATGATATTTTATTTGTCATTTTTAGACATTAAATAATTTAATTTATTTACAACACAAAGATGATGCAGTAATTATATTATTAATGAAATATTGACATAATTGATGTTATAAATACCCAAATAAATGTAATTTGAGACTTTTTATGAATTCCACTAATTTTCTAGGTTAATATTACATGTTAGTATTGATTTAATTAACTTTTTTGGAACTAATCATTAGGTTATGATTTTCACAAAAATCAATTACCAAATAGTGTCAAAATTGACATAAAATAGTTTTTTAAAAGAATATTATATTATTAATTGTTATTTTATTCCTAAAAAACTAAGGTTTGGTAAAATGACTTATATAAGGTTATATATATTAATAATAAACAACTTCGGGTTCGTTTGGCTTGTTATAGTACGTTTATTAACCTTATAGTACAAGAACACAAGAAGACACGGTAAAAGTAAAATTATTTAACTTAAGGTTAAATCTAAATGATAAGCATAAAATATGAACATAAACTTGTCTAAATTCTATTGGATGAGAGGATTTAGACCCATCCCCACCTTAGCTTTGAAATAAATTAATTTAGATCTATTTAAAACTGAACATGTCTTTATAATAAAATAATATTTTTAGTTTTTCCAAAGGAGCCCCTCTCCTCTATTATAAAAGGGCACCTCCTCCCTCTCTTCGTCACACCACATTGAGCCTTCATGCTCGGCCAACCCCTGAGAATTTCTTCTCTCCAATTACCTAGAGACATCCTAGAGGTCCTGGTCTTCTTCAAAGACCAATTTTAGTTCCCTAAAAGGAGGTCTCAAAGAAGCGCTTCAAAGAAGAGGTAATGCCCGTTACCGATTCTTTCATCTTTATTTCTTTTTCCACTTCTTCTTCTTTAGTTGTTTCATCATGAAGTAATAATATAAGTATCACTCATATACTGATATGTTATTATAAGTATGAAACAACCCTATTTCACCATCTATCCATCCTACGGAAAATGAAATCACCGCGCGTGCGTACGTATGGAATATCGTCTTCACGCCGTGGTGTAATCTATTTTCCACCACCACCTTACATGGATGGTTATAATGATGTAAATAAGAACTATATATGATTATTTTAAAGTGATAATTTTTCTGAAATAGTATAAATACACTCCAATACAGTCCCACGATCATGAGAACGATATCATCGCTCGTGCGTACGTACGGACTACCGTCTCCACGACGCGATGAGATTCATTCTCCACGTTAACCATTCATGAATGATTATAAAGTATATATAATAAGTAATCATGAAATATATTACATAATAATGATACAGGATTTATGTGTATATATATGTATTTCATCTACTTAATTCCATTCAACTCAATAAGGAAACGAAAACAGCGTTCATGCGTACGTACGACCTACCGTCTCCATGAATGGTGTATTTCTTTCCATTTACTGATTTATTATATATATGAATATTCTGAATATATATTATATATAAATCATGTTTTATATTCCGTAATTAAGTAATCATGGTCGAAGTAATCATATAAATAATTACAAGTCAAAACATGGACAACAAATGAAGCAATTTTACCCAAAATGCTCTTTAACATGGAATTTACAAAAGAATGGGTAATATAAAGTCATAACTGAACCATATATGATATCATAACAATTATTATGATTCTAGAATAAGTCAATTACATTATTTAAATCATTATACAGGAGTTTCGGACACTTACGAAGAAAATCAGACCGAAGGTAAGGGAAATATCACAATCTCATTTTTATCCGAGATTGTTTATACTTTGAAATTTACCGGGGTGTATTTTATCATCCACATAAATATTTCCTCAATATGTAATATTTATATCCTTCTAAAATAGTTTATATTCAATTTTACCCTTCGGTGAGTTTTTAGTAAAAGATATGAAATGAATCTTTTGTAGTTTTTCGTACGAGGTACTTTTTGACTTTTCCGACAAAAGTACGAGAAGAATGTTTTCTTAACTTATACGGCATGAATGGATTTTTAAAAACATTATTTCCAAGAAGCTTCCTTTACATGTTTTCAAGTTTATTTTTAATCAACTTCTTTTAGTTTAGAATTGTATGACATGTTAAGAAAGGAAAAGTGTATTTGAAGTAGAAAGGATATTTTCCTCAAGAATGGATTTCAAGTGTTTTATCAAAATTATTTTCCATCTAAGATAATATAGGGTTATGTTTATATCCCTATTATTACTTTGATTTGATTATGTTGTGATGTAATTATTTTCCTTTATCTTATATGAATTGTTTTATGATGTCATGTTGTTTAAGAATCCCATTTTTATTACATGGGTTATGCAATGATGTATGATTTAAGATTTTGTGGCACACATAAGAATGGTATCATTATGAGATGGGTGGGACCTATAACTCCCTCCAATTCATTGGGTAAAGATTTTATATCTCATGAGATAGACATGGCTGGAACGGCAGGTTAAACCGGTTTAGTGAAATAGGACTGAAACGGGGAGTGAACTCGGTTCAGAAATGGACTTTGTCCACTAAGATAGTCTTGGCAATGAGTCTTGTCTAATAAGAAATGATTCTCTATGATTATGTGTGTATGCAAAAAAGTTTCATGTTTTATGTTATGATTATTGAGATTACATTTCAATACTATGATTTATCACATGTTATGATATAATGATATCTTTTGCAGGTTAAGATTTCCAAAATGTTATGTTCTTATGAATATGATGTGATTGATATTTTTTTTTACCCTTACTGAGTATTTGAGCTCAACCTTTTATGTTTCCTTTTCCCCAGGATATAAAGAAAGGTTTTAGGTAAGAAAAAAAAGGGAAGATCTTTATGGAAGATGTTGAAGATCTTTCACCACGATTAGAATATTATATTCTGAGTTTCCAAAGACACAAAACTATTACGGTCTTTGTACTAAGTATTCCGCAAATGTAATGTAATTTACATATACGTTAGGCTTCAGGTCTCTACAGTTGGTATCAGAGGAAAGGTTTAGTCAACCTTTGGAAACTAGGATGTGAGAACTTTAGTGAGATCCCTAGAGATATTTCTAAGGTATGTATAGGGATGTCCCTAAGGTTAACTATAAGTATAGGTTATAGTCCTAGAATTGCGCTAACGATCTTAGAATTAAACCTAAGATGTTAGATATTGAAGGTACTCCCCCTTTGTTATGTTGTTTTCCCTAGCAAGATTTTTGCCTCCCACACTATTCTTTTTGGGTTTTAGACGCTGACTGGAACCTGAAGGAACCGTGTTGATCAATGCAATGGACAATGCAATGATTGTCCTCCTGAACAAACAAATGTTATGGGAGATGGAGTGCAAAATATTATTGTTATACTTACACAAGCTATGAATCATTCGGGACATCCAAATGAGTAGAGAAGGGAACAATATTCTATTTAGTCCTTCATGAGGCAACGTCCACCTTCAATCAGTGGGTCTTCTGATCCACTTGTTGCTGAACAATGGATCAGTACCACTAAAAAGATATTTTCAGTTCTTCAATGTTCTGAACATGATAAAGTCATATTAGCGGTATATCGTTTGGAAGGTGAAGCTGATCAATGGTGGAATATTATCAAGAATACGAGGAAAATAGATGAAATTGAGTCTATGGAATGGGACGAGTTCAAGAACTTATTTTTCAATAAGTACTTCCCTCGTATTCTTCGTACAAAGATGCAGAAGGAGTTCCTTGAACTAAAGCAAAAGGATGATGAATCTGTTAGTATATACGAAGCGAATTTTACAAGGCTTGCAAGGTATGCATCTGGCTTTATCATCCAACCTAAAAGTAAAGTTGATCGATTCTTTAGTGGCTTAAAACCAAATCTTCAAAGTTCATTAGCTATAAGAGACTTCAGTAGCTATGAATAAATTGTGCGTTGTGCTATCAAGGTAGAAATGGAAGTTCGTGTTAGTTATCCACCTCATTGTTTTGACAAGAAACGAAATATGGAGTACAAGGAGAAATCTCAGAATAATGGTGAAAATAAGATGAATGTTTCCTTATACTCAAAGTGTATAAAGAAGCATGGTGGAGATTGTCTTAAAGGGACAAGTAAATGTTTCAAATGTGGAAAGGAAGGTCATCGGGCATTTGAATGCCGCAATGATGGGAAGATGATGTCTACTGATGCAAAGAAAGGAAGGGATACACAGAATGAACCTACAACACTTCAATGCTTCAAGTGTAAGGAAATGGGGCATTATGCTAATAAATGCCCTAATCCAAGGGTTAGTGATGATCGACATGAGCAACCACTTAAGGCAAAGGACAAAGGGAAGTCACATGCGATCACCATTGGCGATGTTTAATATGACAACGATGTGGTGGAATGATTAAGTGTTTATGTAATGGGATTCAAAAATAATGTTTTATATAGTATCGTGGAATATTGTAATATTTATGTATTGGTCTATTGTGGTTTTCAATAATTTTATGGTACCGGTAACCATGGAAAGTGATTGAGATATTTTTGTGAAAAAAAAGATGATATGCTCATAATGAAGGTAAAATGAGAAAATGAAATATTTGACAGTATTCATGATCTCCTAATTGATATAAGGACTAAGTGATATCATGGTTTGAGTATATAGAATTTTGAGGATTTTAGTATGAGGAAAGTGTTAACTTTTAAGTGCATTCATTTTTTCTCTATGGTTCAATTAATGGGTATTCATTCTTCAAGAGAATACATGATTAAGGTATTCACATGATTGTAATTTGACCAACAAGATATATCTTATGATATATTGGGGATAAATGATGGCATTCACGTGATTGTTATGTGACATTTCAAGTAATCATTTTCTTTATACTATGAGCTTGGACCAAAGTATTTCAGATAAGCCTAAAGATTGGAATGGATTATGCTGGACATAAGTTAGTATTGTTTAAGGATATATTTTTTTCGATATTATTGATGGGATGTTATATTAATATAGTTTTAGAAAAATGAAAACCTGCAGGACGGGAGATAGCCCATCGCGTCAGACAAGGCCGTGGGAATCAAACCCACTCCCAAAGTGCGACTAGCCTTTATCGCCTACCACTGGCCTATAGGAAGTCCCTGTTTAGTAGAAACTAGTTTTATTATATTAAGTAGTATTATATATGAAGTATAAGTCCATTTTAGGAACCATATATGATTAATCTCACTATAGATGGACTTATGTATTTTTTTAACTTTTCTATCCTTTTGTTTGAGACAGATGGAATGACCCATCATTCTATCACATGATCTGCTAACACATCACGAATGACAAATTCAACTTCATTTACTTAAGATATGAAGTGTAAATTGTCCAAATAACAACCAACAATGAGACTATACCAAAATCACGAAAGTATTTCTTCTAATTCCAATTTCATCAACAATAGTGAAATGGTCTAGAAAACCAAAAATGTTGTCCTAGTGCTCTTATATCTGATGATTCAGATGGTACCTTAGATCATCACAAATTTATGGCTTTGTGATTGCTGGCTATTCCATAGCCATGTTCTCTACCACTCTCCATCAGAACATGATGGTTACATTTCTCTTCCATATCTATATTTTCACCTATGTGGAAACCCAGTGATTAGTTTTTTTGGGTAACCGTTATGTTTCATAATTTATTTTTTTAAAGCCATGTTTTGGTATTCCTTTTTACGATGTGGGATTCTATTAAAGAAACTTTCGAGTAGTAAACCATTTATAACCCTGACGAATTTTGAGGGTGAAATTCATTTTAAGGGGGGTAGAATGTAACACCCCGAGATTTTATGAAAAATATTATTTTTGATTTCATTAATGTCTTTTGTTGTACGCTACACCAAAAGGAGCTTTCACAGCACGCATCCTTGACTTGCCTTGTATTATACGCAATCGTGACCTTCCTCGATAGCGTGTGTAGTACGCAATACCGAGTTTCACTAAACAACGATATGCTATTAAAATATTATTAAAACTAGCAGTTATGAATAGTAATAACCACTTTTTGGAATTTTATAAATTTTATTTTTCATAATGGACTTCATTTTTGGATTTGGAATATTGAAATTAGCTTAGGGTGAAATTTTGGTACTTTTCGGATAAATTTCATTTTCTGATGAATAGTGAAAATTACTAAATTTTAATTAAAAACAACCTTTTTAATCAAAATAATTAATAGTGATAAAGTGTTAATTTGACTGGTTTTAAAGTATATTTAGAATATATTTTTACAATTTAATACAATGTTGGTCATTGGATGTAATTTCACATTTAAACCAGACATAAACAAGTGTCAATCTTTTGATAGTTATTATCTCCTAAGAACACGCTATTTGTTTTGAAGAAGGAAATTAATTTTTAAATTAATTAATGCAATTGATATGTTTTGAATTAGGTAAAATAGACATCTTTTTTGAGTTCATAATATCAAATATAACTTAGGCCTAGTTTTTGGTATTTTTCTGGAAACTTTCATTTTTTGATGAATACTGAAACCACTAAGTGGTAGTTAAAAAAATGGATTTTTCATAAAACATAATTTTACCGCTTCTGTGAATGGAATTTCAAAAATCCAAGAGACATGGTTGATGTCAGTAAGTAAAATTTGGTTCAATGAGATGAAAATAATTTTTGGTGAATAGTAACTTTTTACTTTTTTTACCACGGTTAAAAGTAAATAGGGTAATTAAGGGTAAAAATGATATTATTATTACCCTAACACATGTCCTAATTCTATTGGATAAGTGTAATTAGACCAAAAACAACACTAGGAATACAATATGACCATTTAGGCCCACTTGGATTAGATTGAGACATTTATTATTAATTTATTTAAAGAAGGGTTAAAATAGTTAAAATCAATGTTTAATAAGTAAATCATTTGTAATATAGGGGAATACATAAGATAAATTCGACTATAAATATTAATTAGAAAGATAAAAAGATTTCCTACATAATGATATTTTATTTTTAATTTTGATACATTAAATAAGTTAATTTATTTATGACACAAAGATGATGCAGTAATTATCTTATTAATGAAATATTGACATAATTGATCTTATAAATACCCAAATAAATGTAATTTCAGACTTTTTATGAATTACACTAATATTATAGGTTAATATGACATGTTATTATTGATGTAATTAACTTTTTTCGAACTAATAATTCTTTTATGATTTTCACAAAAATCAATTACCAAATAGTGTCAAAACTGACATAAAATAGTTTTTAAAACAAATATTATATTATTAATTGTTATTTTATTCCTAAAAATCTAAATTTCGGCCAAATGAATTAGATAAGGTTATATATATATTAATAATAAACAACTTGGGGTTATTTTTGCTTGTTATAGTAAGTTTATTAACCTTATAGTATAAGAACACAAGAAGACAGAGTAAAAGTAAAATTATTTAACTTAAGGTTATATCTAAATGATAAGCATAAAATAGGAACTTAAACTTGTCTAAATTCTGTTGGATGAGAGTATTTCGACCCATCCCCACCTTAGCTTTTAAATAAATCAATTTGGATCTATTTAAACCGAACTTTACTTTATAATAAAATAATATTTTTAGCTTTTCCAAAGGAGCCCATCTCCTCCCTTATAAAAGGGCACCTCCTCCCTCTTTTCCTCACACCACTTTATGCTTTCAAGATCGGTCAACCCCTGCCAATTTCTTCACTACACTTCCCTAGAGACATCTTATAGGTCCTGGTATTCTTCAAAGACCAATTTTAGTGCCCTAAAAGGAGGTCTCAAAGAAGCGCTTCAAAGAAGAGGGAATGCCCGTTACCGATTCTTTCATCTTTATTTCTTCTTCCACTTCTTCTTAATTAGTTTTTTCATCATGAAGTAATAATATCAGTATCACTCATATTTTTATATGTTATTATATTTATTAAACAACCATAATTCCCCATCTATCTATCCTACGGAAAATGAAATCACCGCGCGTGCGTACGTACGAAATACCGTCTCCACGCCGTGGTGTAATCTATTTTGCACCACCACCTTACTTGGATGGGTATAATGGTGTAAATAATAACTATATATGATTATTTTAAAGTGATAATGTTTCTGAAATAGTATACATACACTCCAATACAGTCCCATGATCATGAGAACGATATCATCGCTTGTGCGTACGTACGGACTACCGTCTCCACGACGCGATGAGATTCATTCTCCACGTTAACCATTCATGAATGATTATAAAGTATATATAATAAGTAATAATGAAATGTATGAAATAATAATGATACTGGATTTATGTGTATATATATCTATGTCATCTACTTAATTCCATTCAACTCAATAAGGAAACGAAAACATCATTCATGCGTACGTACGACCTACCGTCTCCATGAACGGTGTATTTCTTTTCATTTAATGATTTATTATATATATGTATATTATGAATATATATTATATATAAATCATGTTTTATATTCTTTAATTAAGTAATCATGATCTATGTAATCATATGAATAATTACATGTCAAAACACGGACAACAAATGAAACAATTTTACCCAAAACGCTCTTTAACATGGAATTTACAAAAGAACGGGTAATATAAAGTCAGAAGTGAACCATATATGATATCATAACAATGATTATGATTCTGGAATAATTCAATGACATTATTTAAATCATTATACATTAGGTTCGGACACTTACGAAGAAAATTGGACCTAAGGTAAGGGAAATATCACAATCTCATTTTTATCTGAGATTGTTTATACTTTGGAATTTACCGGTGTGTATTTTATCTTCCACATCAACGTTTCCTCAATATGTAATATTTATATCCTTCTACAATATTTTTTATTCAATTTTACCCTTCGGGGAGTTTTAAGTAAAATATATGAAAGGAATCTTTTGTCGTTTTTCGTACGTGGTACTTTTTGACTTTTCCGACAAAAGTACAAGAAGAATGTTTTTTTAACTTATACGACATGAATGGATTTTTAAAACATTATTTCCAAGAAGCTTACTTTACAAGTTTTCAAGTTTATTTTTAATCAACTTCTTTTAGTTTATAATTGTATGACATGTTAATAATGGAAAAGTTTTTTTTAAGTAGAAAGGATATTTTCCTAAAGAATGGATTTCAAGTGTTTTATCAAAATTATTTTCCATCTAAGATAATATGGGGTTCTGTTTCTATCCCTATTATTACTTTGATTTAATTATGTTGTGATTGAATTATTTTCCTTTATCTTGTATGAATTGTTTTATGATGTCATGTTGTTTAAGAATCCCATTTTTATTACATGGGTTATGCAATGATGTATGATTTAAGATTTTGTGGAACACATAATAATGGTATAATTATGAGATAGGTGGGACCTATATCTCCCTCCAATGAATTGGGTAAAGATTTTATATCTCATGAGATAGACATGTCTGGAATGGCAGGTTAAACCGGTTCAGTGAAACAGGAGTGAAACGAGGAGTGAACTCAGTTCAGAAATGGACATGGTTCACTAAGATAGTCTTGGAAATGAGTATTGACTAATAAGAAATTATTCTCTATTATTATGTGTGTATGACACAACATTTCATGTTTTATGTTATTATTATTGGGATTACATTTCACTACTATGATTTATCACATGTTATGATATTATGATCTCTTTTGCAGGTTAAGATTTCCAAAATGTTATGTTCTTATGAATATGATGTGATTGATATTTCTTTTGTTTACCCTTACTGAGCATTTGAGCTCACCCTTTTATGTTTTATTTTCCCCAGGATATAAATAAAGGTTTTAGGTAAGAAAAAAAATGGAAGATCTTTATGGGAGATGTTGAAGATCTTTCACCATGATTAGAAGATTATATTCCGAGTTTCCAAAGACACTAAACTATTATGGTCCTTGTACTCTGTATTCTGCAAAAGTAATGTAATGTCCATGTACGTTAAGTTTCGGGTCTCTACAGATATCTTGAAATGTTTTTTGTATAAGTAAAAGGACTAATTTTATGAGTATGATTATGGAATCAAAAGATTTTATCTATTATGATTATTATATTTTTCTTGGTAATTCCTTATATTTATGGGAGATACTAATGTATCTCATGATGATGGTTGATCCTGATATAAATCTCAAATACATTGGGTAAATACAAATTCAACCATTTAGGTTTATCCAAATAGACTATCGTAATTTACCAGGCAGGTTATTACATTCATAATAATAATTGTAATATTGATATAGAAATGATTCATCGTCTTACATAAATTTTTATTCTATTATTTATATGGTGTTTTATGGAAATATTATTATTTTATAAGTTAATGTAATGATAATTTTTAAAGGAATGTATATGTTACTACTTAACAGTGAAATGAATAACTTTCTGAAAAATATTTCATGATGTTTTCATGACTAAAAAGAAATCATTGTGCATTTCATTTTACATGTATGATTAATTATGAAATGTTTTATGGACGTAATTGGCTAGAGAAGAGAATTTATTATCTATGAAAATGTTTAATTTGAAATGAAATTTTATTTATAAAAAGGAAAAATCATATAAGTATTTAAATACTTAAAGGTTTCGTTATTTATTTTTTATTTGACATTCATTGATAATTTTTATCCCATCCTACATTTTCAATGTTTTTAATATTTTATAAAGATGAGAATGGGAAAGGATGAGTTCAAGTTATAAATAGTGAAGATATTTCATGAAAAGAAACTTCGTATATCTTAAATGTTTTTTATTATGGATAAAATGTATAATAATTGGAAGTCCCCACTTTATGATTTAATATTTAGTTATTTAAGGGTTATAACCTAATTATATAAAACTCCATACCTAAAAAATCTTTTAAAATTCAAGGAAATTAAATCTTGTACAAGGAATCAATTTTAATTATTTTTAAGGATAGGTATGTAATGTTCGTATCACATGGAAGGTTTATATTATTTTCAAGTTTATGATACTTTAATTAAATAATGTTAAACAATTATAATTTACCTTCATCATGATAAATAATTTTTAAATTACCATGTTTATTAATCTAAAATATGTCAATTAAAAATGTTTTTCTAATTAAAAAACATGAAATATTAAATAGAATTATAATATGTGGATAGTATCATTCCAAATCAGCAAGCTCGAGTTGGTTGAATTGGACAAAAGTATATTTTTTACTATGATACATCAATTTATTTAAGCCCTAAATTGTGGTGGAATACATTAAATAGAGAATCCAATATACTATTGAGAAACATGTCCATAGTGGATCATTTAATGAGACAACACCCTCTTGGATTTAGTGGATATTCAAAATAGGTGGTAGATGAGGTAAGGGTTATAGATATGGAAAATATATTCAAATATATAGGGTGTTTTGAGAATCCTAAGGTAACTCTTTATATTTTCCAATTTGAATTTGAAACTAATCAATGATGGTCAATGGTTAAAAATAAAATATAAAGAGAATAGATTAATGCTACAGAATGTGATACATTTATGAATTGTTAAATTGAAAAAAAATCATATGGTTGTGTAACATTGGATGGAATAGAAGTTCTTGGAATTATTGTACAATAAAAAATTTGGCCACATATGAATAATTATTTAGCTAATTTTCAATGTAAACACCAAATTATATATAAAATCTTGATAGAAAAAATTATATGTTTTACTAAGGATTAAAGTCAATATACAAAATATTTGTATCATCTCACAAATTTAAATGTTATGAAAATCATTTATGTCATACTAACAAGGAATAAAGGGATTTTTGTAAATATCATATATTCCATAAAACCAAGGGGAATAATATATATATTTGGATAAAAAATCTAAATAATACCTCAAATAATTATGAATATAATGAAATAATTTTTTTAGTTTTTGATATATGTGGTAAAAATAACAATGTGGAATTTCATATAAAATCTAGTCTGTTCTTATGATGTTTAGTTTTTGGGAATACAGCTCACTATTTAAAAAATTTATCTTGGTAGTGTTGATATCAATTTTTATAAGAAGGAAGTAAGGTGTTTTAAATGTAACGTGATGGGTCATTGTGAATATTTATATCCAAAGAAATTAATGAATTATAGGAATCATCAAGACTATAACAAAAAGGGTGTGACTGAATCTTTTGCGACTACTAATGTGTATATTGATCAGAAAAGTATATAGTAACAAGTGAATTACTTATTTATTTATATTACTCTAATGTAATGATGGATTTGGGGTTTACACATTATTTTATTTTATATAAATTTACTAGTGAAATGAAAATTTAACCACAATAAATGAAGTTAGGACGTTTTTAAAAACAATTCATGGTATCATTAATGAAAGAATAATTCAAAAAGATCTTAATGTTTTCATCTATGAAATGTTTTACTTCAAAACCTTCTTTTCTTTCCCCTTATAAAATATGATGTTATTCTAGGAATGTATTGACTTTTAGTTTAACATTATAAGATAAATTGTATAGAAAAAAAGTAATTTTATTAAATGAGTTTTAGTTTCTATATAAGAATAAATTTATACCATTGATAGAATATCAAGAAGCTATGAAACTATAAAGAGATATAAATGAATGTTACCTTGCCCATGTTTTTAAAAAAAAGAAACTGTTAAAACCAATGATGTTATTTTGGTAAAATAATAACTAGATGTTGTTCTAATAAGTTTCCTTTTATTATTTCTGATTGGTAAGTTGATTTAATTGTAGACTTGGGTCTTATTGATAATATAATTTCCAATCCTCGTTATCAAATAGATCAATTATAACTCATATAATTGAAAAGGTAGTTTGAGGAGTTTCATGGTAATGCTTTCATTTTTCCTAACACATCACCATGGGGAGATACTATTTTATTTGTTAAATGGAGTGATATTTCCTCAAGGATTTAAATTTATTTTATAGAATTTAATAACATAAATATTGGAAATAATTATTTATTACATTATATCGATGACATGTTTTATCAACTTTAGTGTGATCAATATTTTTTATGGTTGTTCTTATGTTCGAGTACCTTCAGTTGAACATGATGGAAGTTGAAATACCCAATTTAATGTATCATATTAGCTTTAAGAATTATGAGTTTGTGGTTATTCCCTTTGGTTTTAAAAATAATCCATATTTATTAATGTATCATATTATTAAAACAACCAATCACTATTTGAAAAAATTTATTGTTACATTTACTATTCGTATTTTATTTTATTTAAAAAGTTATCTGCTTCATGAAGTACATAAAATTATTATTCTAAATATAAGAAAAGATAAAAAATGGTGGGAAAATATTTGAAATTTTATTTTTGGTTATAACAGATTCCATTTGAAGGGCATATCATAAATAATATGGGATAATTGTAGATACTACTAAAACAAAATTGTCTGATAAATTGAGAAGACATACAAATGTTACTAACATTAATTTTTTTATTTCATTAGTGAGATATTACCATTGATTTATTAAAACAAATCTAGGGTTATCTGTCCCACTAACCATGTTAACATGAAATTGATTTAGTTTCTTCAAAAAAAGAATGTAATAAAGGTTTCATGGAACTAAAATGAAGATTAGTGAACAGTCCATTTTTTCCAAATATCTAGGAATAATGAAATTGTTATCTATAATTAAGATTATTAAAAAGGAATTGATTGTGTGTTAATGTATAGTTATTGGGTAATGAAATATTCTTCATGATAATTAGAATTTCATGAGCGAAATTATGTAACAAAATTTCCTTGAATGGGTGGTTATAGTGTTTTTTTAATTGATGGAGACTTAACTCATATAGATAACTATGTGAAATATAAAATGATCATAGTAGTCTCATGTATATATTTACTCAAAAATAGTTGAAAATGATATAGAGTAGATGGTTTGAATTGATAAAAGATCATGACTATTCAATTATATTTTATCTTGGAAAGGAAAACAATGTATCTAATACATTAAGTCATAAATATGTTGTGTCATTAATTATGTTATTCCAAGAACATGATTCTTAGTTAAATTATTTAAAAACATTTTCTTATAAGTTTTTAATGTAATATTTCCACAATTTTTTTAGATGATAATGTTATCATATTTCATAGAAAAAATTAAGCAAGTTCTAAATGAGGATCATGTTTCACAGGAAAATGTATAATTGTCAATAATGGTATGTTTCTATATTTTATTATTTCTGAATAAGTTTTTAATATATTTTGAAAGAGATTATGTGTTCCATGTAATTTCTAGTTGATATTATATTCTTTATTGAGGCTCATATATCTCCATTTTCTATTAACTATGGTAGAAAAGATTGTGTGGAGATCTTTGGGGAAATTTTTAATGGGAAGGAATGAATAATGAAATAGATGATTCTACAATAAAATTCATGACCTTTTTATAAGTTAAAGATGAATTAAAATTACTAAAATGGATTCTTCATCCTTTTCCAATGCCAGAATAAAATGGGATAATATATCCATGCATATTTTATTTTTGTAACCAAATAAATATTTTGCAAATAACGATATTTTGGTAATTATTGATTGATTACCAAAATCTACCCACTTTCATCAAATTATAGATAATATTTCAATGCATCAAATTTATAAAAATTGTGTTAGTGATGTAATTAGATTATATAGAGTCCCTTTATCTATTATATCTATTCATTATCTCAGATTGACCTCAAATTTCAAGAAATGAAATAAGTATTCATTTAGTACTGAATTAAATTTTAGTAAAACCTTTCATCTTCAATCTGATGGATAGTTAGAGAAATAGAATTAAACATTGTATGATAGATTTAATATTGATTAATGGTTTATCAGGGATGTTTGGATTAACACATAACTTTGGTTGAGTTTTCTTATAATAACATTTTTTATTCTATTATAAAAATGTTCCCTTTTAAATAACTATTTGAAATTTTGTTTTAGATTAAATCTAATTGGGATTAAATTAAGGAAAAAATTATTGGGGAATATATTGTTATACATAATGGTTGAGAAGGTAATTTTTATTCAGCAGCACATGTGGATGGCTCGAAGCAGGTTAGAATAATTTGTAGATAACCACGAGAATTATCTTTCTGTAAAGGTAGTCAATTATGTTTTTCAAAATGTTTCTTGGTGGAAAAGTGTAATAAATTTTGGAAAAAATGGGATGTTTAGTCCACGATTCATCAGATAATAAGAAATTCTAGATAATAATTAATTTTTTTCTTATTTATTTGATTTTACTATGACTTTATCCTAGGTAAATGATGTATTTGATGTTTCATTGTTTTCAAAATATGTGTGAGATGCATATCATGTTTTGATCATTATAGAAGTTCAATTAATATAATATTTACTTATGAGGAATAGTTAGTACATATACTTAACCAAAAAGATAAATTTTTATATAATAACCTGATTCACCAAGATATTGTTTTTGATAAAAAAACATATTATTTTGAAGCGAAATGAGAATAAGAAAATTTTATGATGGAGAAGTATCCTTACTTGTTTATGTTTTGATTAAAATTGTAATGAAACAATTTAAAAAGAGGGTATAATTTAACAACCTTGGTAATGTTATGATAAATCATTTTGATGTATTATTCATTAACTGTATTTTATAGATTTTTTTTCTTTATAATAATGTTATGTGATTTTTCATTCAAAAGGGAAAAACATTTTATATAACAAAATTAGGATTCCTTAAATTATATGATTTTATTTAAAAAAATTTACTTCCAAAATATTTAATTTTAAGTTGACTATATAAAATTCATTTCTTAACTAATCATGTCAAAATTTACTTTAGATGAATTTTTTGGAATTTTATGACATGTTATATTCTTAAATTTATTTTCAAAATACTAGTTTTTGTGGAAAAGTTTCTTTTAATTTCAATTATTTATAATGTAACATTTTTTATAGATTAGTTTTAAAATTACATTATTTCATTTTTAATAAAAATAAAAAAAAACAAATGTCATTGGAATTAATATAATATTTTAATCTAGTTTTAATTAAACCATACTTAAAAAATAATTTTTCAAAAATCCTTTACTCAAATTGTTTTTCTGGTTTAATTTTAAATTAAATTATGCCACTTATATGAATTATATATAATAAAATTGATTACATATTTGTAAATATAATAATTAAAATTATTTAGTAATTTCAACATAATTTTTCTTTTTATTGTGTTGTAAAAATACTAAAAAAAATATATGGTTAAGGATAAAACCTAGTTATTAGATGTAAATCTAATTATATATGGGATACAATGACAAAAAAAATTATACATCCTATTTTATGATCATATTTAGACTCTGTATCATCTCATATTTATCAATTTTTTATTTTGGAGGAATTTTTAATTCATAAGACATTTATATATTTTAATCTCATTAAAAATTCCAAGTGTGTCCTCTTCCACACCTATAAAAACACCCCAATCCTCGCCACTTCATACATAATGATAATATTGATTAATCCAATATATATTAAATTTCATTCCTTTCATCCCTCACCATGTCCTAGAGTCCCTTGTTTGATTATTTAACCAACCCAGGAAGTTGGTAGGTATAAATCAAAAGTGGTTATCCAAAGAAGAGGTACGTTTCTTAATCAGTCATTTTTATATTATTTATTTTCCTACCACATTAAAATCATATTTAATAATACTTAGATAATATCATCACTATATTACATACACTATGATATTTGTATGTTACTATGATAACCTATATCAATATTCACTTTCATCAAATGGGAAACAGAACCATCGTTCATGTGTATGGCGAACAATTGCCTCACTTTCCATCACCGCCTCTCAGAGATGGTTATAATGTTGGGTTTAATTTACACACACACTCATAGATATATATATATATATTATTAAATAAATATGTATCATTACATATATAAAATATATCAATAATTTTCTTATCATCCCGTCTATTAATAAATGACAATTTTGTTCATGCATACATATCGATTACCACCTCTATGAAGTGATGGAATGCATTATTCAGGACCACATCACATGGAAAGTATATATATAAGTTTATTAAATAACTAATATGATATATATTATATAATCTTTATTATATAATGATAAAATTATACTTGCATTATTTCCTTAATTCACTTTGAAAAATTAAATTGTTACTCATCCGTATATATGATTTATCACCTCCATGATTGCAACATATTTCAGCCGTCATAAAAATATTTCATGGTTGATTTTAAAAGTAAATTAATGTATAAAAATTATAATTATTCGATCATTGTTATTCTAGAGATTTTTTAATAATGATATATTTGACCATAGTAAACTTACCAAATCCATTTTGGGCATATGTGTTCAATATCATCAAAACATCTCAGGTGAACTAAATGGATTTTGTAAATATAAATAAAATGTTAATTAATAAAATAAATAGAATAATAAAAATGAACAAATTACTTAAGAACATAAGTAACTAACATAATTTTATTATTAAATAATTTAACTATTTAATGTGAATATTCGGACTCAATGTAAGTGAATGTTACCAATAAAACCTTATTTGAATGATTTAATGGTTTATTATTTCAGTGTTTTTCCTCCATGGACATATTCATAAAATTATTGTTTTTAATTTTTATATAGTTGTAAATTAATGATATAGGAAATTTTATGTCACCTATTTACATTAATTCAAAGGTTTTTAAATGGAATATTTAAATATTTTGTTCATAATATTTTAACCACTTGTAAAAAATAATGTTCTATATTAACATATACATCATGAATGATTTTTCCCAATTCTATAATCATTATTTAATGCTTGATATCCATTAAAATATATCAGGTTTACATCAAATAAAAACTATATATTCTATTGATCTAGGTATTTTTAAAAACGATTTTAAATGGAATGGATATGTTGATATCCAAAAAAAATTATGGTTGAAAAGATTATTTCTATGAGTGTGAGGATTGAAATATAAGATTTTATATGTTATAATAATTTTATTCCTTTTGTAAATTATCTATATTTATCGATTATTTTGATATATCCCATGATGATGGGTGATCCCAACATAGCTCTTAATTATGGGTGAGCCCAATAGATATCTCCAATGCATTGGGGAAAGAGATGGACTTAACCAGTTATGTTTTTCCTATGATATTATATGAATTATCTAGGTATGTTATTCCATTTGTAAGAGTGATTGTAAGAGTGATATGTAAATGATTTTATAAGTTACCTACATGATTTATCTAATTTGTCTATGTATTTCTATGGAAATATTATTATTTTAAAATGCTAATATAATCAGATTATGTTTAAAGGAAACCATATTCTACTTCTTAAGGGTGAATTGTATAACTTTGGGAAAGGTATTTATGTGATTTTCAGGATTAGAATGAATGATTTATTATAAAACATTTTATGAAAATATTTAGAGAGAGTATTTTTTTGATACCAAAGTTTATATTGAAAAAGATGCATTTTTATGGGCATTTATGGAATAACGAGTTTATTTGTTTACTTTTATATGTCTCTTATTGAGATTTTTGTACTCAATATATGTTTTCATAAAAATTACAATGTTTTAAGGCTGATTAGAGAAAATGATGAGGTAAATATGGATATTGTGAATATATTTTAGGAAACTAAAACTTGATATATCATTATAATTTTCCATTATGAGAAAAGTGGATACTGAGTGGATGTTTACAATTTTTGTTGTATTATTTATTTATGTAAGGTTCATGGCCTAATTTTTTATAACTAATAACCTAAATTATGTTTAACAATGAATGAAAATGAATTCTAGTATAAAGAATCAATTTTGAGGATTATTTATGTTTTTTATTCCTATAAAAGGAGATGACGACCTCAACATCTTTTGTGTGTCATCGATCTAGGGAAAATACATTGATGCCCTCAATGCATTTTTTGTTTATTAGAATGTTTTTTTGAAATTTTATCCTTTTATGAAAATAATTATTTTATTATTTTATAATTTATAATTTTTTTTAAGAAACAACATTTATAAAACATACTATGTAAATCTTTTTATACTAAAAAAACAAGCACCGTTGAAAATTTTGATCCCACAAGGAAAGGTCTCCACTATCTAAAACAATAAAATAAGGACTTTTAATTTTAGTAGAAAAAATATTTCTTACAAAAATACAATGACTACACATATTCAAGATTAATACAACAGCTCAAACAAATAAAATATTGAAGGGATAAAACGAGAGCATTTTTAGAATAATAAATGAATGTATTATTTTCTAGAAAAACATAAAAATATAAATTTCACAGCTAAACGTGGAGACACTATCGAGCAGACAAAGTGATGTATATATACTAATCTCTCATATTTAATATTATCTTTTTATTACTGTACTACCGCCATTAGACCCCTCTAGTGATTGGGTTTGGAGGATCGATGTTGTTTGTAGAAAGAGAAAATGTATAAATTAATGTATTCCCCTGCCTCCATCTGTATTGTGAGGATATTAGAAGGTGGAAGACTAGAAATATGTACTTCACTAAGAATTCATCCATCAACTCTAAAATGAAACTAATCCTGCATGGATGTTAGGATGGAATAATTAACCTTTCTTAAAATGAAAAGTGAACCATCATCCATCAAAATGAGAACAGATATAATGAAAATCCATCATGCAAGAGGGACACCGAGCATAATAATAATAATAATAATCATCATCATCATCATCATCATCAGGTTGGTCATGTAGAGAGGTAATTGAATCGTGGGGAGAGATCAGTGAATTGGAAAATGAGAGGAGATGAGAGCCATGGGGATGATGAGGGAACCTACCCGGGGTCGAACAACTTCATGAAATATTATTTATTAGATTTTCACAAATATATATAATATATGAAATTATATATGTAAATTGTATATTTAATTACTTGAATTTGATTCATGTATTATAATTCATGTATTATATACATCTGAATAAATATATATATTTATTTATTTATTTATTTATTTATTTATTTATTTATTTCTCCTGGATAGTTTTTTTATCGGTTAAAATCAGTTATGAAAGGATTTATTAGATTGACCACTCAATGAATATGATTAAATGAATTCTTTGAATAAACTTATATAGATACATGAATATGGCCAATATGTTTTCATTTAATGAAACACATCATGGATGAATACATAAGGGGATGTGATTTCTCCTATTCTAGATAAAGAAATTTTTATTAATCCTTATCAATTATAACATCCTCTCACAATATTTTTAATCGTTTTGGATAATGGAACTAGCACCCCTTCATTATTTGGGTATCCTCAATATATTATCCTTGATCCATTGGTCAATGTGCCCCCCTATGAGGTAATGTGATTTTTTAACTGCTTCATGTTCTTCGTTAAGTGTCCCCCTTCACCTAAAATGAATACTATTGCTGAAGTTACAGACTTAGAGGTACACTATTAATATAGTTTATTTAAGTATTGATTCTCAGATATATATCTGTCAGTGATTGGCATATCTTCCATTTAACATGCAATTTCATTGTTTATTAAAAAACACATCATAAGTATTAGAGAGAAGGATTCTTTGAAAAATCAACGAGTTTAATAATTAATGAAAAATACACTTTAATTGTAATATGATATTTTTATAGCCAATAAATACATGTGAGAAGTTTTTATATCTTGATAATTCAATTTCAAATTGAATTAACTTATTTAAAAACAGTTTATAAATAGTTAAAAATTTATTTTAAAATATTTATATAAATTTATAAAAATTATTTATAAATTAATTAACAATAATTTGGTAATGGTTAATTGATAAATATATTTTAAAATTCCTTTTGAAAAATTAAATTACCTGATTTATGAGATATAAATAAATGGTTTATTTAGAAATTTAAAAAGGTGGTTTATAAAGTGTTTATAAATTTTAACTAGTACGATATATAGATTATAATATATATATATATATATAATAGAAACTATAATATAAAATTTTTATGTTTCATGAAATATTATATTAATTTTATTTAATATAAAATACAATGGGGGTCATATTGACATGAATATAATTTTTTTTTCTTAATAATTTATAAAATTTTTTTAATTTAAATTATTTATGAATACTTAATAAATATCTCTTATTTTGGAAACTAAATAAATTTTTTGTTTATTAAATTTTCTTAATATTAATATTTGGATAACAGTTAAATAATTTAAAAATGATAAAATTAAATTGGATTTATTTAGATATTATTTAAGCAACATAAAAATGTTTTTTTATTTTTTATTTGATCATGTATTAAATGTAAATTATTTATATGATATTTAGATAGTATAAGAGGTTTACATAATAGGAATTAAATTATAAATATATTATAATTTGTATCATATACAAATTTTAAAATGAGAATGAAAATTAGGATAAATATGAAATATTTCATAATAGAAAGAATATAAACATTTATATTCAAAATTATTAAATTTCAATAATGTTAATGTTGATATTAGAAAGGTTTTTAATTTTCTTTTATTTATGAAATTATTTATAAATGTTTTTATATAGTTTAAATATTTTAATTTTTCATTTATTTAAATGATATTCCCTATTTTATTCATATTTAAAAATTGTTTATATTGTTAATAATTGTATTCCAAAATTTAAAGAATGAATTTATTCTAGGATAGATCCTTGTATATCATGATAGGATTGATATCATAAAATTTAGTTTTCATCTTCCATGACATCCATTAATAATTTTAGTTCAATGATTGAGATTAGTTGTTTGTCATAAATCATGCATATTTTGTGTTATAGTTTAAAGGAATTGTAAACTCTCTTCGGTAATGAATCCCTGAGTATATGGACTTATGGTCATAAAACATACTTTTCTAGAGGCTTTACTTGAATATGAAAGTGAATGGGGTAGGCTATATGTTGTTCTGGGCTTACTCATGTGGATTTTTTCAATCTCATATAACTCTATTTCATTATATGATGTATTCATGTACCCTATCAATGTGATGCACTTTGAAATTTATGAATATACTTGACTTTTTTTGAGTGATTAATCTATAATTCTAGGTTCTATGTAAAGTTACAAATTAATGTGGTGTTGTCACATTATATTGGAGGTAGAAATATGGATTTTGAAAACTAAATAATTATAATAATGCAGACACAAAAAATGGAAATAACATAAGAGGATAATTATTACATATGATGTAATAATTTTGATTTTAATATTAATATGATTTATATTAAAATAATTAGACCTTAACAGAAAACCCCAAAAATATGAAGTGTAAGAATCCTTCCATATAAACACTTTTCAAGTCCTCAAACATTCAACTATGTAGTCCTACATTCGTAGGGTTCCCTTGAATTATCTTGTGTCAGAAAATCATGAAATGGGTTACATTGGATCATCATTAAATCGGTTCAACCTTTTCCTAGTTCCCATTTATTTTCATTTGTTAATCTATTTTTTACATTTTCTTTAGGATACACTTAGTTGGGAAAACCTTGGGAAGGATACAAGATGAATATAGTTAAGTGGTTCCATATGAGGGTTTTGGATAAAGGTCCATCCAATCATCTATCCACAAATCAAAACTATTTTTGCTTGGGATTATTTCCTCCCTAAATAAGTAATTGATGAAACTAACTCCCAAGAATACTCGTTTCTTAGTGAAATTTGGTTATTAGATCACTAAGTGGATATGATATATGGGTTTATAATTTTTATTGGGTTCACTATCATTAAATAGTTTTATTAAAAATATATAATACATGATATTCATCTGATTAAATTTTTTTTCATTTAAATTAATCATCATCATTAAATTAATTTTATATCATTCCAAGAAATAAGGATTTTAATGTAAGAAACTCCTAAGACTTGTTGATTATGAAATGTTCTTGTGAAATGGAAATATTATATGTGTTATAATAGTTCCTTACTGAGTAACCAAGTGTTTATGTTTTTCAATAATAGTATAATGATTATTATGGAATCATTGAATTATTTATTATGGTTTCATAGAAATTAGATGTAAAATGAACAATGATTCTTAATATCCACTTAGTTACTCAATATTATTGTGTACATCAATGATTTTAGTCTCATATAGTCGACATTATTGGGTACATAAAATGACATTCAATATGACTGAATATGTTGATGAATTGTTATGATTAAAAGTTTCCTTAATTTTTTTTAGTTTCAGAAATAAATTCTCTTATTCTGACAGATATAAGATATCAACTACACGTTTTAAAAAGATGTATAAATATAAAAAATGTCATAATTTGTGAAATAAGTAAAGAATGATTTTTTATGTAATGGTTAAAATAAGTTTTTATATTGATAAATTGGATGCTTCAATATTCAATAAACTCATCCTAATATATATATTTTATCTCATTTAACTCTTGAAAATTAATTGTAAACAATTTGTGATTAAATGAAATGAGGTTGATGATTTTATAGGTTGTTTATTATTAGTTTAATTATTATAAAATTATTTAAATTATAGGACATAATGTACTGTTTTGGTTTGGTAATTTATCTATTTTTCATTTATGGAAATTTTTTTATAATATGATTGAATTGAACAGAATAGTTTACCTGATACTATCAAAGTGTTATTAATAAATTAGTCAGGAATTTGATGATGGGATCTGGGAACTATATAGATAGTAAAAGTTGTTAAAAGGTAAAACTGTAAGTATAAAACACTGTCACTCGAAGAATAAAATCAAGTACATTGAAACATAAGAATATCTAAAAAGGAATAGTAATAATTCTCTCTAATTGGATTATTAATGATATATCTGATTCAGTTTGGGAACACCATAGATTTTCCATGTATACTATTAATTTTATCATAATTAATTATTCAGTTATGATGGTTAAGTGATACCGAGTGTATGTCTTTCAATTGTTTTAAATATACAAGTGTAAAAAATCAAAGGATGATTTGTTTGAGATTGTATTTTATATTCATGAGATGAAGTAAATAGTTAGCTCATCATGAATTTAAATGTAAACAAATGGATAAAAATTAGTGGAATATAATTAAAAGTTGTATATTATTATCTCACTTCCCTTATATGATATGATTTTATTTCTGAAAATAAAGTATTCTTATGAGATGACTAATTATATAAAAAAAATTTATGATTTATCAGTTTCTATAAAATTATTTTAGAAGATGTTGTGGATAGAAATATTTTATCCCTAATAAATGTGTTTAAATAAAATATAATTTTCAAAAAACTTTGGAAGGATCCAAACACATATAATACGATATATGAAATGGAAATAATTATTTATTATTAAATATTAATATTAAATTAAATAAATTCTATTTCTTAAAACAAGGTGTAGTTTTTGTGGAGTCGTATAATGATATTAGAATACGAATATAATGTCCAAGAGTCTATTGGAAGTGTGTTTGGACTTAAAAAAATCTCAATATTAATAAATAAATAAAATTTCCAAGATGAGTTGGAGTGGGTTTTCACTTTATATCCTAAAATGATAGAATATGAGGTTGTAAAGAAAAAAGTAAATAGTTACATTTATTATTATGATAAAGTGAGTATCATTATTAACTAATGATAATAACAAGCTAAGATGACATTAATTCATTAATACTAAATAGTTAGGAGAAGAGACAGTAAATAAAATTTAAATAGTAACATTTATTTACTATGATAAAGTAAATATCACTATTACATCATCTTAGTTACAAAATGAAATTCACTTTCTTTCATTTAATGTTATGTAAATATTGGAAAATATAAATGTGAATGGTTAAATTTGTCTACCAAAATGATGTGACTATCACATTATCCTAAATGAGTATATGGTATGATATTAAAAAATAAATTTATGAATTTATATTAGATATCATAAAAAATCGATATCACTTTATCCTAAAAAAAGTTTAGGATCTTTTGGTGATGTGATTATGTAAATAGTTAAATTATTTTCAAATGATTTTAAGGAAAAATCTAAATGGAAATGTTTCCAATGATGATAATGATATACTTCTAAAAACATCAAATTTGAAAACAGAATATAACATTATAACATTTTATTTTATTAATTTAAGGAGTGTGAATATAATTTTAAAGAGTTTAACATATGGAATATGATTTCTATGCATCATCATTATTAAAACTAGAAAGTTTTATAAATATCACTCAATATGTAGTTAGTGGGAGTATTTTATCAGATGGTCAAAAAAGTATGTGATAAGAATTATATTTGGATGTAAAGCATTAAATACATTACAACATCAATCAAAAGACTGTAATGAAGAATCTATATTGGAGATTAGTTATAAATGGTGTAAATATATCATGATATTATATTAAATTAAGTCTATATTTATAATTAATACATATGTGATGAAATTTATTTTACATGAATGATCTAATGATAAATATCCACTCAATTTACTTACATTAAGTTGTCCCTTACCGATTATGCGCATGACGAATAATGTGTTGTGATGATATGTAAAGGTTATCTTGAATTGATTAATATATATGTTATAAAGGGTTGAATATTACATAATTATGAATATATTATTATGGTAATAAGTAGATACATCTTACTTAGAATGATCTTTTAATTATATATCATGGAATTTCATACAGTTGTAAATATACATTTGGGTGTATGCTTGTTATCAATCCTTCTTACATGGTACCAAGAATGAGAGACATCATACAGTTATACCCTACTTGAAAAATTCAGCATATGAACCTAGCTAATGTGGGGTTGGTGTGGTATATTTCTGATCATGTCGTCAGATGGAGTGAAACCAAGATAGGATTTATCCACCTACTAGGAAAGAAAAATGAATCTCCCCATTGATTGAATTAGACTAAGGAAATACATGTTTATTCATATTTGTTTCACATGTGATGTTTTTAACTATTTGGATAAGTATTATATGATGTTATTATCAAATAGATGAATGAAATGTGATATATTCATCCACATGGTCAATTATTTTCGTATAATATAGAAAGTGATGAGAGGCCTATATTAGAATTATGTGTTCCATATCTAGTGGTCAATCGATGTCATTAAAAAAGGTGTTATAAAATATATGTATGTGTGTTTTGTATATGATATATCTTTTTTGGGCTTTTTTATACAGATATATTATTATGTTTGATGGAGATCACACCAAAACCCTTAGTTGCTTAAGTAGCATTAATTCAATGTTAGAGGCTGCTCTTTTGTTATATATATAAAATGATGATTTCTTAGTTGTTATCAATACTACTGAGGACATTAGGTTCACTTAATTAGACCCTCTTATAAGGATAAAATATTGGTAAAAGTTCGTGTTCAAAATGCATTGAGTTTGATAAAAAAACGTATCCAAAAGAGTTTGTATGGATTTACAAAAATTTATGATGTTATTCATAAATTCTTTATGGGATGTTAGTATAAGTGGGAGATTATTAGATATGATTTAATAAATATATAATATGATATTATATATATATATATATATATATCTATTTTTTTATTTTATTACATGAATTTTATGCATATATTATAATGCATGTATTAAATACATGTGATAATAAATATATATATTTGATATATATTTATTTCTACCAACTGATGTTATTATCAGTTATAATCCATTATGAATGTATTAGTTTATTTATAGATCATTAAATAGGATTATATTAATTATGGGAATATATGGATAAATTCATATGATTGACACATTTTTGTTTAATGAAACATTACTTCGATAAATATATAAAGGGATGTGATCCCTGCTGTTGTATGCATGAAATTATGATTTGGATTTATCAATTCTCTCTTCTCCTATATTAATGTTCATCATCTAAGATTAATATTATAATATAAATTCAGAATAATTTTATCCTCAAAATATGTTAGTAGATCCATTGGTTAGTGTACCCCCTCTAAGGGAGAGTGATTTTGTTCACTGCTTCTTGATCTTTATCTATCAGTATCCATCACTAATAAATAAGAAGATGATTGTCATTATTAAATTTTGGGGTAGTTTGTATACAATTTATTTACATGTTGATTCATGAAGATATATATTTCTATCATAGGGTTATATTTTTCAACATATGATCTTATGATGTTTATAAAAATCCCATCATTTTATAAATTCATGGAAGAATTATCATAATCACAATCACAGTAGCTGTAAGAAGGAAAATTTTGATGTGGGTCAGTGTCTATTATCTCATAAAATAGATTAGTACTTTCATTCATAATGAAATTTCATATTATTTATGATGTATATTTGTTTATTAGGTAACAACCCAATAAAAAATATTGTAATTGATGTATTGAAGGAATTTAATG
Source organism: Viscum album (assembly GCA_963277665.1). Classification (NCBI taxonomy): domain Eukaryota; kingdom Viridiplantae; phylum Streptophyta; class Magnoliopsida; order Santalales; family Viscaceae; genus Viscum; species Viscum album. Next base: position 2,053,993,646 of record OY728165.1, read on the forward strand.
TCGTAATTTACATAATGGAAAAATACATCCAAATTGTACTTTTTGGTATCCTTATAAACATCAATTTCTTTATTATTAATAATAAATCCTTCTTATGGTCGCCACTATAGGCCTCTGAGACCAATTAGACAAAGAAACCCAAAACGGGGAGGAAATTGAGGATAATTTTTCCTAGGAAATTTTCAATGGACATAATATCATTTTTCTAATCTATATGTTCTTCCTGTGAAAGGGTTTGTCTCCTTATAGTAATGTTATTTTTGTAATAAATTTATGGTGAGAAAAAATTAACCACTATTTTTTATATTTAAAATAAATTATATAATACAGAAATTAAAATTTTATAGGGGTTCTTATTACAGTCTTTAATGAATCAATTGACTTCATCGAGCCTTCAATGTAAATTTGTCATGTGTGTATCTAATCTATTCATGGATTTATTAGGTACTCAAATCATATAAATGAAACATCATCATATTTTTTTACATTCTTCAATGAATAAATATACCTACATTATTCAATTAAAAAATTTATTTGTTTCTATAAAAGATAATTTTGTAAAACAATATTTTAAAATAACGATGCATAAAATTTGATAATAATTTTCATCATATCTATATTTATTTTTTTGATACATAGGTTTTATGCATAGGACATTGAACATCAAAAATAAAAATTGGTATAAATTAAAATGATAGAGTTCCCTTCTCTTATCCTCATGTTTAAATTATTGACATGAAACAACTTGTTTGAAACCAAAAACAACTAATAAAATATGTGAAAATTGAGTAAAAAAATGATTTCCTAAAATGGTCTGAAATATCATAGAACCCTAACATATGTCAGAAGATACTGACCATTAAAAAAATACAATTCTAAAGAAACTAATCCTACAAAAGAAATAAAGCATCAAAACATTAGTATATAAATCATATTTTCAACAGAAATATAATCTATTTGACGATCCAAATGCAGGTCCCATAATAGATGATTATTATTCAATTATGGATTAGAATAAAGGGGGACTTTGAAATAATATATAAATTTACCACACCCCTATAAACTATGTTCAAGGCTAATACCTTTAGCATTTATTTCTTATATAAGGATACCTCATTCGTTTTAAATTCAAGACCAGGGGATGTTAGAATATTTCTTAAAAAACCCTAAAAGGACTCCTAAAGTTCATTCTAATATGTATTTCCCTGGAGAACAATAGGGACTTTAACATTCCTGTTTATGTATAATGGTAGAATGGATACCAAATGAAGAGAACCAATTTAGACCTTATAATAAATTTTGAAAAAAAACATTTCTACTAAGTTCCTTACAGAATGTTTTTTATAGTAATAAACCATTACATACCCCAGTAGTTCTTGAAAGACTATGATTTCAACGACTCATGTTTTTTGAATCCCGATAAGTGAATGATCATATATTACCCCTTACAATTATTCGATAGATATAATTTATCCTTATAAAACTTTATTATGCAAAAAATCTTGAATAGAGGAAACAAAAAATTATGAAATTTAACACTATAACACAGACTCCCTTTTAGAAAATATTTATAATTAAACCAATTATGAAAAAAAATTAATATGTAAAAATGTAAATTATCTCTCTCTCATCACCCCAACCCAAGTAGTTTTGTAACTTAGTATAGGGAGGCCTCTAACTATGGAACTCAATGGCCTTAATCTTATGGAATTTTGTGAGTTCAATTAAAAAATTGATACATATTCTCTCAAGAATTGATGGAAATTTTTATAATAAAATATATAGGACTAAATAATATATTAATATGGTTTCTCCCTTTTATATTTTAATAAATCTATCTCACCAGTGGTGATGATTCCTAAAAAACTGATAAATCTCCTCGAGTTATAAAAAATATATTCATTTCATAACATTAAATAAACATAATCTTGATTATTAATTAAAAAACTAAAATCACTTATAATAATCCCTATCAGACCATCATCCTAATCCATTATTGGCCAATCAGAATATGTCCTAAGGAATATGACAACCCAATTCCACTCCACAACCAGAACCAACACATTAAACTAATTGTATCTTTCCTTTAGGGATTTAATATATCTCCCAAAAAAATTTATACTGGGAAATGAGGCATAACAACCAACAATGAAGAATTATGGGGACCAATATTCTATTGGCTACATGGTGATCATAATGCTACATGGTTGCCCGTTATGCTTGACGTAATAGGTTTTAATTTTATGGGTTGAATATTAAATCCCACAAGGAATGATTCTATACCTGCCATGTTTTGGTATGAGAAGTTGATAAGAATTCGTTCCCCACCATCCATAGGTCGTAGTATGATTTTCCATTCACTGGTTTGATTGATGGCTCACCAAGGATCCTTGCAAAAGTAAGAGACTAGATTAAAACATCCATGTTAACATAAAATGTTTTTTATAATATCACCTGAAGTGTACTATTTAACCATAGTTTTGATACTATGGATACAGTACCATACATTCTATGTTGTTGTTCCCTAACATGCCTTGTTTAAATCAATGTGGTTTATTGCTACAGCAGGGAGGGAAAGTGACTGATCTAGTGGACTGGTTCTCTAGTACTCTTATACCATTAGAGTTGTTGTGTGTTCTGCACTTATTCCCTATACTAGACTTCCCACCTATTTATATTTGGATAAATATTTTTACGCACATATGGATCTTGAAAATATATTTTTCTAAGACCAATTCCCTTTTTTCCAATTCATTATTGATTTTAATACAGAGCATGAAATCCTTTGAATGAAAATCTGGTCATAGACCATACTCGATTATGCATTCCTTGAGAGATTCACTAGAAAATTCCTTTGTTTAAAATCATTCAATATAATTAAATCAATACATGTATTCCTATTTGGATGACTGTCTTATTTCATATTAAATAATTCTATCATTTTTTGAAACATTGAAATTTTGTGGGTAGAATGTTTTTAAACAATTCCATAAACTATTCTCATGTATGGAATTGATTGAGATTAGCATGGATACCAAGTTCCCACTATTATCATGTAGGATATTCAATCATGTACTAAACTAAAATGTCAAAAAATTCAGTTAGACTTCCATGGAATATAAAATATTCTATTCATCCTACCTAGCCATGCTTTATTTTGGACAAGACATGAATCTCTTTGAAATAATAGTGGATTCCGTCTATAGAATTTGAATGAGCATTCTACAAGATATGGTTCCTAATTTATATTTCCCTTATAAATAGCCTATAATGAATACATGATACTATAGGAAAGCTATTATTTCACCAATGTTACAAGTTGAACCCCATTTTCAGCTGCACCCTCTTTATGGTTTCATATTCTCATGACTGGTAGCATCATTCTAGAACCATTGAAACATTCACTATTCTATTACCTCATGTTTATAAGAGCATCATTTATACACTATATTAACACTTGAAAAGGGTCACTATAAGATAATTCAAAAATAAATAATTTTAAATAACTAATGGATGATGAAATCATAGTGGATATTCCCAATATTAATGCATGATACTCAACTCTGATCTGGTAAACCCACGATGATGAGATAACAACACTCCTAGAAGTTTCATATAACACTTTTTGTATTCTTAAAACCCAGGTAACTTGAATTTCTATATACAAATGTCATATACATGTTTTAATTCCATAAATGTCAAGTTTCTATTTTTCATATCTTATTTCTACCATCCCAACTAACATACCTTACCAAACTAATACCATTTACAATATCTTGAAAAACCCCATTTTCTTGGGAAGTTCTAAAATTCCACTAACCATACGTGATTTCCCAGGAAAAAACATGGATAAAAGTAAATTGAATGGGATTTAATAAATCATTGGGAGGATTGGATTATAAACCAGATACAAGTAACAGAAAATTATCCTCATATATAAAATGATGCATAATATAAAACCAAAACAACTTAAAACAAAAAAATGATTCTAATTAGAGTATCTATAGAATAAAATACAAGATAAGAAACAATAATCTCAAACATTAAAGACTCAAGGATCTAATTTGAAACTACACTTACTACATAATAATAAAGAATCCATGCTCCGAATAACATAAATAATGATAGTAGTACCATAGAACAAAGCTTCTAGAGTATAAAATATTCCCCTTATATCTATAAAGATAAATAGTGCTTTCATATATACTGAGGTAGATATACAGAGAGTGAGTATATAAACTCGTTATACAATTCACAAGTCATTCGAAAAATTTTAATAAAACAAGAACATGTTAGATCACATTTATAATAAGAAACATAAGGAAGGTATGTAATCTAATGATCAAGACTGATATATATAATGTGTTGAAATAACCCACAAAAAATATAAATAATTGTCATTGAAACACACACCCGTGAAATAAACAAACCCAATACATCTTCTTCCAATGTAGGACCCCTAAACAATTAAAATCATGAACAAAAACACATCCCTCTAATACCACATCATCAGTCAAAATTATAAATCCAATGTTCCGATATTGAAACTAAGACCATGTATAACCCATAAGAACATTTCTATATGTATATGAATTCAAAATAAACATTTCTGCTATACATTCAAACTCCCTAATCCCTATTTATTTGAAATTACATTAAATTACATTATTGAACATATCGTGTGATGATGAGTCAATAAGGTTTCCTTATAACTTTTCCATTCCTTCATGTTTGGGATATATTGATGAGTAAATAGGGTTTACTTATGACATCTCCATTCCTTCATGTTTTTAAAATCACAAACAACCTATTTTATGGTGAATTTCATTTTCCCTAAGATTTTCCTTAACAAAGAAAATTTTCCTTCCTCATGGAATATTTTTCCTTACCATGTTTTCATTGATCATTTCATTATCTAACTCGTTTTATTTCTATGTGTAAAACTCTATTTCACATCTTAAACCTTAGAATCATATAAATGTTTAGATATAGATAATTCTGTTTTCTGGATCCGAATTCAGGTTCCGTATTTTCTGAATTCATACTTCAAACTATCTAAGTTAAAGTTTTGAATTATTTGAATTTGGACTCTGAACTTTCTGTGTTCAGGTTCCGAATTCTCTAAATTCAACCTCCGAACATTCTGAGTTCAGGTTTTTAATTCTATGAATTCAAACACTGAATATTCTATTTTCAAACTCTGAATTATTATGGATTCAGACACTGAATTCCTTAAGAATTCCGGTTTTGAATTCTTCAGAATTCAGGTTCTGAATTCTTCAAAATTCAAACTCTGATGTCTATTGAATTCTGATTCCGAAACCCTAAGAAACAGAACCTGAATATCCTTGCAATACAGACCTAGAAGATTAACTTGCATAGAATATAAATTTTTTCCTTACATACTGAAAAATGTATTTGTTTAAGTAATCATATTTTTAACTACCCTTGTTTTAGTTATAAAACTATTTCGTGCATTATATTATCTACTAACTATTGTTTAAGTGACACATATATAGGTCCCTCTAAAATTCAAGGAAAAGTATGACTGTTAGAGGAATGATCCAATCATTGAATATGTGTCTATAAATATGAGCTTATTAGAAAAAGCTCTACATAGTTCTATGATTAATGAGATTTTATGATGTTGAATTTTTTTCTATGGAGAGCGGCTCTTTCAACTCTATGTGCTTCGTGTAGATGATGTGAACAACTTGTTCATAATTTCTTTGTGTAGACTCCAATCGTGTTGATCAGGGGCTTCTAGGTTTGGAAGACAGAGTTTATGATTTCCTTCTAAATCCAGGGCTTGTGGGGATGGCATGATAGATATTGATCTTCAAATTGAGAGCTTACCTGGGTGTGGGTAAGACAGGCTATCTTGAAAGGATAAATCAAGGGACCTTTGTCCAAGGATTTTTTATACCCTACACTTTGTGTTAAAAGATTTATATACTTGTTACTTTTACTTTTTCATGTTTTTTTTCACTTTATTTTGGTTTTTGAGGATATTATAACTATCTTTTACTTTCTTATACATGTACACTGATAAAATTGGATTCTATTTGCTTTCAGTTATAATCTTTTTTTGTAATCATTTGTTATGTTTCATTTCTGAAATCACATTTCTAGAATCTAATACTTTATTGAACTACATTTTCAGAAACAATTATGTTTGAAGAAACTATTTCATTTCAAAAACCACATTTCCAGAACTTCATTTTTGGAATCACATTTCCTGATTCAAGCATGTTTATTTAACTAAAAGGTTTTGTGAATTTACATTGTTTAACCTTATTAAATAGTAGCGTCTTTAAAAGTTCATAATGAATTTTTAAAGTATTCATTTCACCCCCCCCCCCCCCCCTCATAGTATATTGAGCATCTATATCATTATTTTAGTACTAAAATAAGTGTCATTTTGATCCTTCAATTGGTATCAATGGAATTGATTCAATCTAAATTAATCTCATGATTAGACTCAGAAGATAAATCATATTCTTCTTCATATTTTCTGAATCAAAATTTTGGACTCACAAATATTGGACTCATATTCTTATTAGAGATACTCTAGTTCTATATTTTCCTTTTTTAGGATATTATTTTACCATTGTTTACAAACCTTTTTTACTGACATGTTTTTGTGGAATGATTTTCTTAAATATGGAAAGAATAAATGTTGGTCCAATTGACAATATAAATCCTACAAAACCTCCGATTTTTGATGGGAATGAGTACGAATATTAGAGAGATTACATGAAGACTTTTTTCATTAACACTGGAGTGGAAAACTTTGTAATGGTTACTGGAGATTACAAGATTCCGGATAATGTTGTCATAAATTTTACTCATCAAGAGAAGTAAGAATATCTACTTTACTATAGGATACAAAATACTTTGTTGTGTTCCATGACCAGGAATATATATAGTCAAATATCCTCATGTGAAGCTACAAATAGTATTTGGAAGAAATTGGAAGTTACACATTTTGGAACTTCTAAAGTTATAGAGATAGGAGGAGCTATGTTGAGATCTGAATATGATGGCTTCAGCTTTCCTTATAGAGAACCCATAACCAAAGTTCAGCAAAGGTTCATGACCACTATGAATAGCTTACAGTCTGTGAGAGAAAGAGGTTTGGATGATTAGGCACTTGTAGATAATATTATAGACATCATGCCAAATGACAGGGAATCAAAGAGAACATCTATAGATGAGAATAGGAAAGTCTCATAGATTACTCTTGATGATCTTTTCATAACTCTTCTTCAACATGAGACTAGAATGAAGAGAGATGCGGATAATATTATTAAAAATAATGGAAACGGAAATGTTGATTTCTCCACAGTTTCTAATCATATAAAATCCAAAATTTCAGAAAGAGTTACTAGATCAGAGTAAAATAATATAACAATTCAGTCATAATCTAGTGAAATAAAAAAAAATCTAAGAATGAGTTAGCTAATATTTCTTGGAAAATGAACAATATAGTATCCCTGAATGTCACACCCATCATTTCTAATTTGTTTATTTTATTAATTTTCTGGGCATTGGGTAGTTTGGGTTGAGGACCGATATAAAAATTTTTAAGTTCTTATGTAAAAATTCATGTTTTGTCCTTGAATGTGTCCAGCGCACCGCGGTTGAAGCCACACGGCCTTGCATGCGTCACTACATGCCCTCGCACGATTCGCCGCACACCCTACCAGGTATTCAAGGCAATAAATAATGAATAATGAAACGGAAAAAAAATAAAAGTAAGATATTTAAAAGAATTTAAGAAAAACTGTTTAATGATAATAATATTATTATTATTATTAATGTTAAGAATATAAAAATTTAATAAGTTATTAATATTGTGATAATAATTATCATTGTTAATATTATTTTATGTTATGAATTTTTTTATTATTATAAAATTATTAATATAATTAAGGTTTTTATTATTATTACTATAAATTATAATTAATTAATCAAGTAACGAGCGAACCTAAAATAGAAAAAATAAATAAAATATAACTATCTTAATAATAATAATAATAAAGTTATTCTTATTTTGAGAGTCTTATTCTTATTATTAGTATGATTAATTTTATTAATATGTTTTTATTATTATTAATATTATTGATGATAAGGTACTTTATTTATTACTATTATTCTTGTTTTAGTTTATTATTATTATTATTATTATTATTATTATTAGGTTAAGTTAGAATTTTCTTTTAGGTTTTATTTTATTTTTATTTCTAATATCTTCATTTTTATTTTATTTTATTCCATCTTCCTTTTTATTTTTATTTTATTTTATTTTATTTATCATTTTCTTTATTATCTTTTCATTTTTTTTACTTTTTTACTTTTATTCCTTTTCTCTTTTCTTTTCTTCTTCCTTCCCCTATCTTCCCGTCGGACTCCCACCCCTACCCCATGTCCTACGCACTAAACCCTAGAATACCCTCCCTTTCAAGCAGCACCACCCTTTCTCCCCATGAACAATATCCGTCAAGTAGCACTAGCTCGCTCTGCACCTCCCCATCATCATTCATTTTCTTACCTCTTCGCACCATCGCCTCCACTCCCGTATGGCCTCTCCTCTGCCCGTCACACCTTTACCCAAGCCGACCGTTTCTTCCAGTGCACAGCACCTCCCAACTCACTGCATTCCTCTCATCTGACACCTTACATATCTCCCATGTCGGACCACTGACCTCCTCTGCTTCCCTAGCCAGCTTTCACTGCTTCCCCCCATTACTGCCAGTCTCCATCCCTTCTGACCATTTTCTTTCGGCATGGTGCACCTATGGTGGTCCCCTTTAGGTTCGTCCAGCCCCAATATCCCCATTAAAGGTGAGTTTTATTCAATTTGGTTGGTTTATTCATTTGTTAGACTAACTGCTGCGGCTTTAGGTGGTTTATGGACTGGTTTTGATGTTTTCATTAGTCTGATTCCTATTTTAAGTTTCATCTTGTTTTTTTTTGTGGTGTGAATGGAATGCGATTGATGTTACGTGCTCGAATTTGAAGATTTCATGTCAATTTTCGGGATTTATACTTTCCGGTATGTGGTTACATGTCTAATCATTATTTGATAAATTAATTTTCATGTTTAATTTGTTTAGAACATCATTTAGTTAATTTGTGTAGTGAGAAATTGGTTTTCACTTATATTTTATGGGCATTGAAATGTTTAGTAGCATGTCTAATTTATGTGTGTTGATTCCATTTAAAACTCATATATAGTTAGATGTTGGTGATTTTTAAATTGTGTGGGTATCTCTTTAATATATTCAAGTGGTGTGAATGATATTTTTGACATGGCGTCGTGTGTGTCTGGTTGTCAAAGAAGGTTTTTCCTGGGTTTAGTTTGTAATGCCATGTGATTTCTTTTAAATTGTTTTGTAAAATTTAATTTTTTTCTGATTAAACTATGTGATTTGTTCAAAGGTGTTTTATATATGATGTAAGGTTTTCCAACAAATTATTTATGTGTTACAGGTCACATTTTAAAATTTTATTTGAGTGCATGTGATGATGGAGTGCATTTCAATTTATAAATGGTTACTTTAGTGAGTTCAAATCCATGTAACACTCTTTTACTACTACATTATAATTTTTTTTAAAAGTTGTATTAAATTATGACAATGGTTTGAAACATGATTGAAAAATGTTTTAGTGTGTCTTATTTCAAAATGGTGTTTATGTGTGTTAGTGTTGGTTTGTTTAATGATAAGCATATTTCTAAATTGTGAAAATGTTTTAACAGAGTACGTAACCTATGCAGATTAGGTTTTGAATAATTTTTTGTGTGAATATGGTTTTAAAAGAGGTTTTGGGTGTGAAAATGGTGATATTGCATATATATGTACCCTATTGGGATTTTATGCATAATCTTGATGTAAAACATGAACTTGAAACTTTCTTGATCACAAAGAAGAAAGCCCGTGTAGCTAGGAGGGTGGACTGGACTAGTGGGCTAGTGTTCTAGAGGTGAGTCGACCCAGTTTCACTAGCAGGACTGACGATTGCAACACTAACTAAGCATATGCTTTTTGGGGGGTTGTGGCCTTTTATGCCACATTTTCTAAGGTTCATGGCCTTCTAAACCACTTTTTCTAAGGGTCGTGGCCTTCTAAGCCATGTTTCATAGAGGCACAAAGATCTTGGGACCCAATCTAGCTAACACCCATGAGGCCTCTCCCATATTTAGTGCTCATTGGTTACTTTATGCTCATTAGGGTGACACATTGGTTATTTTAAAAAGTAAGGGTGTGTGTGTGTTTTAATTAAAGTCTTCCATTTGAAATTTTTTTCCTTAATAATTTTTTCTTTAAGACTATTCCATCATTTACTTCTTTTCTTTACTTAAAATTTCAAATGTATTTGTCATTTAATAATTTTTCATAGAACCTTCTTATTGGGTGAAGTCCTGGTGGGATTTGGGCACACACCCTACATACACATTTGGGTGTATGTAGATCCTTTTTCTTTTTCTTTATAGGTTGTGTCATTGAGCATAGCATGAGTGGTACGGGTTGTCAGTGGCACCCTCGTTTTGGTTTGGTGGAAGTGTCTTGAGGTTGTTCCACTTATCTTGTTACTTGGAGGTTTGAGTTAGAGTTTTTAGTTTCTATTGTTATTTTTTATTTTTGGAGTAGGGTTAGTGGTCCCAATGAGCTCACATGGTCTGGAAATCCATGAGGAGATGGGGGCGATATCCTAGAATAATTCATGTGTCGGTGGTTTTATTGGAATATGGATTCCAACCATATGTTCTAGTCACCCACGGACACTAGTTTTATCTTGAACCATTCCTCATTTTATTGTTTTAGAATTAGGAAAATTTGGTTTTTTAATTAAAAAAAATGATTTGGTCTTAGAAAATATTTTGAAATGTTTCACTTTAAAAAGAAAATGATGTATGAGATTTGAAAGGTGTGGGTTGAATGTTTTAGTTTTGAAAAAAAATGGAATGGTTAGGTTTTGATCATTACTGTTCTCATGGGCTACCACAATGATGAGTGTATATGGAAAGAGAAATGGTCAATGGAATGAGCGGATAAATTCTTTGATGGATATGAGGTGGGTACTGGTGTGGCACGAGAACATGCATGTGCGAGGCCCATGGGATGCCATTTGTGTTTGTGCAACCCAACATCTTTTCTTATATCCCAAAAGTGTTGTTAAATGAAAATTTTGTCTATTAATAACTAGTGATTGTGTGGTGTGTCCTTGAATTTTGTTAATGTCTGATGCGAGGAGTTATGCGCTAAGGATCCTTTATGGATGATTTTTGTTTTGAGTTTGAATTCTTATTTGTAAGTTGGTATGCAAGTGTGTAGTTACTAAATTCTTTTGAAAAGTGATTCAGGATTCCCTGGCAGTGGTTCCCCCTGCACGTCTAGAATTCCCTTGTGGTATGTCTTGACAACTTGACCAATTTGGTTGGGTCCATGGTTTTCTTTTTGGACTATTGTATTCCCCCCATAAAGAGTTAACATGCGATTGAAGTGTGGCCACAGGAAACTCACCATTGGCTGGCCCTCCAGTTGATCATATGACTCTCCTATTCAATCTTATAATTGAAGACACCTATCCTTTTTTCAACCAGATGAATCCTCTCAAAGTGGGATGAAAATGTGGGGGGAGTTGATATGATTTTTGATCTTTTTGAGTTGTGTAAGTTGTCGGGTATGATGTTTGACATTATTGTGTTTGAAGGTTCCCTTGGAAATGGTGAAAGTAATTATAGTAGGTAAGGGTAAAGGCGGTTCAGAATTATCTATGCTGACCGATCTCTTGAAAGCATTGTATTTCTTCCATCAACCGTAAGGTTCGTTTTTGGAGACGTCTTCATCCTGAGTTACCTTTATGTGAAAATGTGGATTTCGTGGGACCCTTCGAGGATTATTTTTTTCATAAGAGTGTGTCCTCCTATTTGGAAGTGTTTGTCATGCATCTGTTCTACTTATGTTTCATGGTGAAGGTGAAGAGGCGATGCATGTTTATCATCTAAACCTCTGTTCTGGTAGATGTGCTATGAGAGAGTAGTTTTATGTCATGATGTGTTGTGTTTGCTGGTGTCGTCTCGATTACGGTGTGGTTGCGTGAGAAAAAAAAGAAGAATCTACATTCAGGAGTTTTCAATACCTCAATGCCAGGCAAGAGATGCTTCAAACATCAAGGCTTTAGCCATATGCCTCGGAGTGAAGCTGGTGCATGGTCAGGAATGTCGAGAGTGTATGAGACCCCGACCTTATTTATTTCACCAGTAATTAAAGGCAGTTTAATTTTTTTTCTGTGGTTGTTCTGTTCTGAATGAACAGTCTAGCTACGTAAGGATTCCATGACTATGTGCAGGTGTTTTCATCTTGTTACCTTCAAGTCCTGATGGCTGCGTCCGACTAGATGTAATCTCTTTAGTGGTCATTATGAGGTGTGTTGGGTAAATTGGTCTCAAATTTGAATAGTACTCATCCAGGGATATGGGAATGCTAGTTTTTCTTGGGTCATGGTTTTAATGCCCCAATGGTTGGGCTCGGCCCTCCCTGCCCCTTATGGTGCGGTGTGTGGTCACTATCAAGAAAATTCTTGAAGTTCTTGTATCTCTCATCAGTTCTAATGGTGGGGAGACCAACGACGGGTCTCCCTCAAATGTCTCTAGAGTGAAATGGGTTTGACCTTCTTCATAATGGTTGGGAGCCTGTTCGGGCCTCCCCGTGCTGGTTTTATAATCTCGTCTCAGGCGTCAGTAAGTTTCTAATGGTGGGGTGCTCCTCCGGGTATTCCCCATGTTGGCTTTTAGTTCTGTCCTAGAGTTGACTGGGTGGTAGGTGATCATAGTGTTTCATGGATGTGATTGGTCTTGTTTGATCGTTCCAGTCAATGGTGTGGTTTTTGTTCAATGGTTCTTGAGGTGTTTTGGCCTTTGAATTTGGTTTCTGTGGGTGTGGGAGTTCCTTTCCTTAACATATCTAATGGTGGTTTCCTAGATCATTAGAGAGGGTGACACATGTCGGAAAGTCATTTTATGGGTTTTTTGAGGTCGTCATTTTAGTCACCTCCTCTAAGCATGATGTGTTTGCCTCTCATCACTTGATGTTGGTGGGGATCCCATTTGAACCTTAAGGGAGTGTGGTTTTCTACTTTGGGGTTTGGTTATTGTTGTGTCTTTCTGGGTATGAAGAGATTTATGGTGGGGAAAATTGTTACACCTGTTATTTATAATTTGTTTATTTTATTAATTTTCTACGCATTTGGTAGTACGGGTCGAAGGACGACAGAAAAAATTTTGAGTTCTTATTTAATAACACATGTTTTGGCCTTGACTATGTCCAGTGCACTGCGGTTGAAGCCACGCAGCCTCGCCTGGGTCACCACGCGCCCTCGCACAATTCACTGCATGCCCTGCCCGGTATTCAAGGTAATCAATAATGAATAATGAAATAGAAATAAAATAAAAGTAATAGGTTTAATATAATTTAAGAAAAACTATTTAATGATAATAATAACAATATAATAATTAATAATGTTATGAATATAAAAATTTATTAATTTATCAATATTGTGATAATAATTATAACTGTTAATATTATGTTATGTTATGACTGTTTTTATTATTATAAAAATATTAATATAATTAAGGTTGTTATTGTTATTACCATAAATTATAATTAATTAATCAAGTAACGAGCGAACATAAAATAAAAAAATAATATAATATAATATAATTGTCTTAAAATTAATAATAATGTTATTATTATTTGAGAGTCTTATTCATTTTATTAGTATGATTAATTTTATTAAGATGTTATAATTATTATTACTAATATTATTGATGATAATTTACTTTATTTATTATTATCATTCTTATTTTAGTTTATTATTATTATTCTTGTTGTTGTTGTTATTATTAGGTTAAGTTAGAATTTTCTTTTAGGTTTTATTTTATTTTTATTTCCCATCTCTTCATTTTTATTTTATTTTAATCCATCTTCCTTTTTATTTTTTATTTTGTTTTATTTACCTTTTTCTTTATTATCCTTTCTTTTTTCCTTTTTTAATTTTATTTCTTTTCTCTTTTCTTTTTTTCTTCCTTCCCCCTTTTTCCCGCCGTATTCCCCCCCCCCAAGTCCTTTGCACTAAACCCTATCATACCCTCCCTTTCAAGTTGTGCCACCCTTGCTCCCCATGGCAGACCTCCATCCAGCAGCACTTACTCGCACTACACCTCCCCATCATCAGTCGCTGGCCTATCTCTTCTCATTGTCACCTCTGCTCCCATCTGGCCTCTCCTTGGCCTATCACACCTTCACCCTAGCCTACAGTTTCTTCCAGTGCACATCACCACCCCACTCACTGCCTTCCTCTCGGCTGACGACTTGCATCTCTCCCATGCCAGAACACCGACCTCCTCCGCCTGCCCAGCCAGCTTGCACTGCTTCCCCACATTGTCGTTGGCCTCCATCCCTTCTGACTATTTTATTTCTAGCATGATGGGCCTACGGCGTTCCCCTTTATGTTCTTTCAGCCCCAATATCCCCGCCATAGGTGTGTTTTATTCAATTTTATTTGGTTTCGTCCTTTTGTAGATTAACCAGTGAGGCTTTATGTGGTTTTTGGTCTAGTTTTGATATTTTCTTTTGTCTGGTTCTGATTTTAAGTTTCATCTTGTTTTTGTTGTGGTGCGAACGGCACGTGTTTGATGTTACACGCTCCAATTTGAAGATTTCATGTCAATTTTGAGTATTTCTACACGTCGGTAGGTATTTCCATGTCTAATAATTATTTGATAAATTATTTTTCATGTTAAATTTGTTTAGAACATCATTTAGTTAATTTTTGTAGTGTGAAATTGGTTTTATTTGATGTTTGATGTGCATTTAACTATTTATTATCCTGTCTAATTTATGTGTGTTGTTTCCATTTATAACTCATACTCATTTTAATGTGGGTGATTTCCAAATTGTGTGGGTATCTAATTAATCTATGCAAGTGGTGCGAATGTCATTTTTGACATGGTGGCGTGTGTGTCTTGTTGTCAAAGAATTTTTTTCCAAGGTTTAGTTGGTAATTCAAAGTGATTACTTTTAAATTGTTTTGTAAGATTTTATTTTTAGGTTATTAAACGATGTGATTTGTGAAATGGTGTTTTACATGTGATGTAAGGTTTTACATCAAATTAATTGTGTGGTTCCAGTCACATTTTAAAATTTTATTTGAGTGCGTGTGATGTTGGAGTGCAGTTCAATTTATAAATGGTTACTTTAGTGTGTGAAAAGCCATGTAACAGTATTTTACTACTACTTTATAAGTTTTTTTAAAAGGTGTAATAAATTATGACAATGGTGTGAAACGTGTTCGAAAAATGTTTTAGTTTTTATTATTTCAAAATGGTGTTTATGTGTGTAAGTGGTGTTTTGTTTAATGATAAGTGTCTTTTTAAATTGTTCAGATGGTTTAACTAAGTACATAACCTATGAAGATTAAGTATTGAATAATTTTTGGTGTGCATATGGTTTTAAAAGAGGTTTTGGGTGTGAAAATGATGATGTTTCAGGTGTAAATACCCTATTGGGATTTTATGCATAAACGTGATGCATGAAATGAACTTGAAACTTTATTGAGCACCAAGCAGGAAGCTTGGGTAGCTAGGAGGGTGGACTAGACTAGTGGGATAGTGTTCTGGATATGACTCAAGCCGGTTTCACTAGCAGGACTGACAATTTCAACACTAACTAAACATATGCTTTTCTGAGGGTTGTGGCCTTCTAAGCCACGTTTTCTAAGGGTCATGGCCTTCTAAGACACCTTTTCTGAGGTTTGTGGTCTTCTAAGCCATGTTTCACCGAGACACGCAGATCTAGGGACCTAAGCCAGCTAACACGAACGAGGAATCTCCCATATTTGGTGCTCATTTGTTACTTTTTTCTCATCAACGTGACACATTGGTTATTTTAAAAAGTAAGGGTGTGTGTGTGTTTTAATTTAAGTCTTCCATTTGAAACTATTTTCCTTAATCATTTTTTCTTTAAAACTGTTCCAACATTTACTTCTTTTCATTAATTAAAATTTCAAAGATATTTGTGATTTACTAAATTTCTGTTGAACCTTTTTATTAGGTGATGTCCTGTTGGGATTTTGGCTCACACACTACATACACCTTTAGGTGTATGTAGATCCTGTTTATTTTTCATTCCAGTTTGTGGCATCGATCATATCATGAGTGGTACGGGTTGTCAGTGTCACCCTCGTGTCGGTTTGGTGGACGCGGCTTGTGGTTGTTGCACCTATCTTGTTAAATGGAGGTTTTTGTTAGAGTTTTGGGTTTCCATTGTTGTTGTTTATTTTTGGATGTTGGATCAAGTTTTAAACCATTAAATTTTATTATTGTATAAGGCTTTGTTTGGATGTCAGTTCAGAGTAAAATTTTATTTATCTTGTTTGTGGTTTTGTGTATATTATTTCATGTAAACCATTCCCACATGTTACTCTTGATACCCGGGCTCTTGTGTCATCCCGTGGGGATTAGGAACGCCCTTTGGGCCATGTTGCGGTCCGGGTCGGGTGCTGGGTCGGATGGCAACCCGACCTACATTGTAACAAAATAGTATCAGAGGAGGTTTTCTTTTTGTGTCGTGTTCTTTTGGGATAGTTTCTGGTGAACCAAATTAATGGTTTTCAGAACTCGACGTCTTGGATATGAGTACGGTGCCTGGCCACCACCCCTTGTGGTGGGACTCGAGTTACCAAAGTATGTTGAGTTTTTTTTATATCTTTGGTATGTGTGAATAATTTTGTTTAGGGGAGATGAAAAAGGAGTAGGGTTAGTGGTCCCAAGGATCTCGCACGATCTGGAAAGCCATATGGAGCTCGGGGCATTGTCCTAAAATACATCTTGTGCTGGTGGTGTGATTGGAATACGGCCACCAACCATATGTTCCAGCCACCCACTGACACTAGTTTTCTCTTGAACCATTCCTCATTTCTTTGTTTTGGAATTGTGGAAATTTGGTTTTCAAATAAAAAAAATTATTTGATCTTGGAATTTTTTTTAAATGATTCACTTTAAACAGGTAATGATATATGAGATTTGAAAGGCGTGGGTTGAATGTTTTAGTTTTGAAAAAAAAATGGAATGGTTTGGTTTTGATCATTGGTGTTCTCATGGGATACCACAATGATGAGAGTATATGGAAAGAGAAATGGTCAATGGAATGAGTGGATGAATTCCTAGATGGATATGAGGTGGGTACTATTGTGGCACGAGAACATGCATGTGCGAGGCCCATGGGATGCCATTGGTGTTTGTGCAACCCACCATCTTTACTTGTTTCCAAAAAGTGTTATTAAATGAAAATTTGGTGTGTTAATAACCGGTGATTATGTGGTGTTCCCTTTCATTTTGTAAATGTCAGATGTATGGCGTTTTGAGCTAAGGATCATTTCTGGATGATTTGGATTTTGAGTTTGAATTCTTATTTGTAATTTGGTATGCAAGCGTGTAGTTAATGAATTCTTTTGAAAAGTGATTCGGGAAGCCCTTGTATTGGTTCCCCCTATACGTCTAGCGTACCTTTGTGGTATGTTTTGACAACTGGACCAATTTGGTTGGGTCCATGGTTTTCTTTCTGGACTAGTGTATGCCCCCCATAAAGCTTTAACATGAGATTGATGTGTGTCCACGAGAAACTCGACGTTGGCCAGCCCTCCAGTTGATAATATAAGTCTCTTCTTCAATCCTAGAATTGAACCCACCTCTCTTTTTTACAACTAAATGAATCCTCTTACAGTTGGATGAAAAAGTGAGGGGAGTAGATATGAGTTTTGGTCTTTTTGAGTTGTGTGAGTTGTCGGGTAAAAAGTTAAACATTATTGTGTTTAAAGGTTCCCCTAGAAATGGTGAAAGGAATTCCAGTAGGGAAGAGTGAAGGTGGTTCAGAGTTATCTATGCTGACCGATGTCTTTAAAGGTTTGTAGTTCTTCCATCGGCCGTAAGGGTCATTTTTGGCGACGTTTGCATCGTGAGTTCCCTTTAAGAGAAAAGGTGGATTTCATGAGACCCTTCAAGTATTCTTGTTTCCATTAGAGTGTTTCCTCCTCTTGGGTAGTGTTTGTCGTGCGTTTTTCCTTCTTATGTTTCATTGTGATGGTGAAGAGGTGATGCATGTGCATCATCTAAACCTCTATTCTGGTGGATGTGCTTTGAAAGAGTTGTTGTATGTCGTGATGTGTTGTGTTTTCTGGTGTTGTCTCGGTTGCGGTGTGGTTGCATGTGACAAAAAAAGGAGAAGCTCTGTTCAGGAGTTTTCAATACCTCACTGTGAGGCAGGAGATGCTTCAAACATCAGGGCTCCAGCCATAGGCCTCGAAGTGAAGCTGGGACGTGGTCAGGAACCCTGTGAGTGTATGAGACGCCGACTTTATTTCTATCACCAGTAAGAAAAGGTAGTTTAAATTGTTTTCTGTGGTTTTTCAGTTCGTAATGAATCGTCTGGCTGCGTAATGTTTCCATGACTATGTGGAGGTGTGTTCATCTTGTTACCTTCAAGTCCCGATGGTTGCGCCCCACTGAATTTAATCACTTTAGTGGTCATTATGAGGTCTGTTGGGTAAATCAGTTTCAAATATAAATATTACTCATCCAGGGATGTGGGAATGCTAGTTTGTCTTGGGTCGTGGTTTTAACGCCCCGATGGTTGGTCTTGGCCCTCCCAGCCCCTTGTGGTGGGATTTTTGTTTACTTTCATGAAATGTTTTGAAGTTCTAGTATCTCTCATCAGTTCTAATGGTGGGGAGACTCACGTTGGGTCTCCCTCAAATGTATCTAGATTGAATTGGGTTGTACCTTTTTCATAATTGTGGGGTGCCCGTCCGTACCTCCCCATTTTGGTTTTATAATCTCGTCTCAGGCATCATTAAGTTTCTAATGGTGGGGATCCCCTCTAAGATTTCCCCATGTTGGCCTTAATTCTGTCCTAGAGATGACTGGGTGGTAGGTGATCAGAGTTTTTCATGGACATGCTTGATCTTGTTTGATCATTCAAGTCAATTGTGTGGTTTTTGTTCAATAGTGCATGAGGTGTTTTGGCTTGTGAAGTTGGTTTTCGTGGGTGTGAGAGTTCCTTTCTTTAACATATCAATTGGTGGTTCCCTAGTTCTTTGGAAAGAGTGACACGTGTCAGAAAGTCTTTTTATGGGTTTTTTGAGATCTTCATTTTAGTCACCTCCACTGAGCACGATGTGTTTGCCTCTTATCACTTGATGTTTGTGGGTATCCCCTTTGAACCTTAAGGGAGTCTGTTTTTCTACTTTGGGGTTTGGTCATAGTTGTGGATTTCCAGGGAAAAAAATCTTTATGGTGGGGAGAATTTTCAAACCCGTCATTTCTAATTTGTTTATATTATTAATTTTCTACGCATTCGGTAGTTTGGGTCGAGGCCCGACATAAAATGTTTTGACTTATTATTTAATAACTCATGTTTTGGCCTTGCTTGTGTCTATCACACCATGGTTGAAGCCGCACAGCCTCTCCTGGGTCACTGCGTGCCCTCGCACGATTCACCACACGCCCTGTCCAGAATTCAAGGCAATCAATAATGAATAATGAAATGGAAATAAAATAAAAGTAAGGGGTTTTATAGAATTTAACAAAAATTGTTTATTGATAATAATATTATTATTATTATTCTTAATGTTAAGAATATAGAAATTTAATAAGATATTAATATTGTGATAATAATTATCATTTTTAATATTATGTTATGTTATGACTTTTTTTATTATTTTAAAATTATTAATATAATTAAGTTTGTTATTATTATTACCATAAATTATAATTAATTAATCAAGTAACGAGCGAACATAAAATAAAAAACAATAAAAAAAATATAATTGTCTTAATAATAATAATAATTTTATTATTATTTGAGAGTCTCATTCTTTTTAATAGTATGATTAATTTTATTAAGATGTTATTAATATTATTACTAATATTATTTTTGATAAGTAACATTATTTATTATTATCAATATTGTTATAGTTTATTATTATTATTATTATTAGGTTAAGTTAGAATTTTCCTTTAGGTTTTATTTTATTTTTATTTCCTATCTCTTCATTTTTATTTTTATTTATTCCATCTTTCTTTTTATTTTTATTTTTTTTATTTACAGTTTTCTTTATTATCTTTTCTTTTTTTTCTTTTTTCCTTTTTTTTCTTTTCTCTTTTCTTTTCTTTATATTCCTTCCCCCCCTCTTCCCGTCGGACTCCCCCCCCCATGTCATGTGCACTAAACCTGAGCGTACCCTCCCTTTTAAACTATACTGCCCTTGCTTCCCATGGCCGACCTCCGTTCTACAGCACTAGCTCGCACTGCACCTCCACATCAGCAGCCGCTAGCCTAACTCTTCACGTCATCGCCTCCGCTCATGTCTAGCCTCTCCTCGGCCCATCACACATTCACCATAGCTGATAGTTTCTTCCAGCACACAATTCCTCCACACTTGTTGCCTTCCTCTCGGCCGATGCCTTGCATCTCTCCCATGAGGGACCACCGACCTCCTCTACCCACCCAGCCAGCTTGCACCACTTCCCACCATTTCTGCCAGCCTCCATCCCTTCGGACCATTTTTTACGGCACAGTTCACCTCTGATGGTCCCATTTAGGCTCTGGCCAGCCCCAATATCCCCGTCGTAGGTGCGTTTTATTCAATTTGGTTTGTTTCTTCCTTTGGTAGATTAACCTGTGAGGCTTTAGGTGATTTTTGGTCCTGTTTTGATGTTTTTTTGGTCTGATTGTTGTTTTAAGGTTCATCTTATTTTTCTTGTGGTGCGAATGGCACTCGATTGATGTTACACACTCCAATTTGATGATTTCATGTAAATTTTGAGGATTTCTACACGCCGGTAGGTGGTTCCATGTCTAATAATTATTTTATAAATTAAGTTTCATTTTTAGTTAGTTTAGAACATAATTTATTTAATTTTCACAGTGAAAATTTGGTTTTCTTTGATATTTGATGTGCATTGAACTGTTTAGTAGCATGACTAATTTATGTTTTTTGTTTCTTTTTAAAACTCATACTTACTGTGATGTGGGTGATTTCTAAATTGTTTGGGTATCTCTTTAATCTGTGAAAGTGGTTCGAATGATATTTTTTACATGGCATCGTGTGTGACTGGTTGTCAAAGAAGGTTTTTCCGGGATTTAGTAAGTAATGCCAAGTTATTTCTTTAAGATTGTTTTTTAATCATTTATTTTTGGCTTATTAAACGATGTGATTTGTGAAAAGGTGTTTTACATATGATGTATGGTTTTCCATCAAATTATTTGTGTGCTGTCGGTCACATTTTAAAATTTTATTTGAGTGCGTGTGATGTTTGAGTGCATTTAAATTTATAAATGGTTACTTTATTGTGTTCCAAGCCTTGTAACACTCCTTTACTACTACTTTATAATTTTTTTAAATTTTGTATTAAATTATGAAAATGGTGTGAAACGTCTTCGAAATATGTTTTAGTGTGTCTTATTTCAAAATAGTGTTTATATGTGTAAGTGGTTGTTTGTTTAATGATAAGCTTCTTTTTAAATTGTGAAGATGGTTTAACTGAGTATGTAACCTATACAGATTATGTTTTGAATAATTTTTGGTGTGTGTATGGTTTTAAAAGAGGGTTTGGTCGTGCAAATGGTGATGTTTCATGTGTAAGTACCCTATTGGGATTTTATGCGTAAGCATGATGTATGACATGAACGTCAAACTTTCTTGAGCACAAAGCGGGTGGCCTGGCTAGCTAGGAGGGTGGACTAGACTAGTGGGCTAGTGTTTCAGAGGTGACTCAACCTGGTTTCACTAGAAGGACTGACAATTGCGACAATAACTAAATATATTATTTTCTGAGGGTCATGGCCTTTTAAGCCACATTTTCTGAGGGTTGTGGCCTTCAAAGCCACGTTTTCTGAGGGTTGTGGCCTTCTAAGCCATGTTTCACTGCAACATGAAGACCTAAGGACCCATGCTAGATAACACCCATGAGGCCTCTCCCATATTTGGTGCTCATTAGTTTCTTTATGCTCGTCATGGTGACACATTGGTTATTTTAAAATGTAAGGGTGTGTGTGTTTTAATTTAAGTTGTCCATTTGAAACTATTTTTCTTAATCATTTTTTCTTTAAAATTGATCTAGCATTTAATTCCTTAAATTAATTAAAATTGAAAATGGATTTTTCAATTAATAAATTTGTATGGAACCTTTTTTTGGGTTATGTCCTACTTGGATTTTGGCTCACACCCTACATACACCGTTGGGTGTATGTAGATACTGTTTCTATTTCTTTTCAGGTAGTGACATCGAGCATAGCATGAGTGGTATGGGTTTTCAGTGGCACCCTAATGTCGGTATGGCGGATGTGGCTTAATGTTGTTTCACCTCTCTTGTGACTTGGAGGTTTGACTTAGAGTTTTTATTTTACATTGTTGTTTTTTATTTTTGGATATTGGCTCAAGTTGTAAACCTTTTTTTAAGGGTTTGTTTGGTTGTCAGTTCAGAGTTAAATTTAATTTATCTTGTTAGTGGTTTTGTGTTTATTATTTCGGGTAAACCATTCACACATGTTACTCTTGATACCCGGGCACTTGTGCCAACCCGTGGGGATCGGGAATGCCCTTGGGGCCATGTTGTGGACCGGGTCGGGTGCTGGGTCAGATGGAAACCCTGCCTGGTTCGTGACACTGTAGAACTACCAAAATAATTTTAATAATAGATACTACAAAGAAAAGAAAGATGGGGAAGTTACCTGATACTAATGCATAAGAACATGTCATATCAGGCCTGATTTCCCTCTTTTGAAAATTATGTATAAGAAGGAATAGAATTCAGAATGAAACAAAAAAGATGTTCTACCATTCTATGCACAATAAATGTCTTAATGAAAACGATACCTGGAGTGCTAGTTGTGGATACTCTTCTAATAGTGAATCTATTGAATATGAATCATCATCATAGAAAAATATCGGATTCATTACTACTACATGTTTCCCAAATACATGACTTATAGCCAAGGTACACTCTGTCGAGGATTTAACAAATTTATCTCTTGATAAGAATAATTATCTTGAAGATATTACATCTGATGAAGATACTTCATCTTCAGATAATGAAGAAATACCTTCATATGAATAAGTATCTATATTTTCCATGTTTATAGAAACAAAAAATTATAAAATTTATAAGAAATTAGATGAGGAAAATACTGGAGAATAAGTTCTTAAAAAAGAGATTTCAGACCTCAATAGAGATCTTTAAGATAAAGACGATCTCTTAGAAATAATTTCTAAAGACCTTAAGGAAGTAAATTCTGAAAGGAAATACTTTCTAAAAATATTAATAATTCTCTTTCAAAAATTAATTTTTCTGAGGAATAATATAACTCTAAAGAAATAATTCCTAAGGATAGGAATTTAGTCATAGGATTAAAATCCAAAATATATTCCCTTAAGAAACATATTTCCAACTTTACTACTGGTAAAGAAATTTTTGACAAGATGTATTCCCAAATCATACCTCACGAAAATACTTCTAGGGGTAGGTTATTCTCATAGAAAACGTATTTTCAAAAATAACTATTTTATTCCTTCTAGAGCCCCTTTTGCACTAAATTTCAAAGCCGTGGGCATAGGAAGAAAAAAATTTCATTAAATAAGGTTCAATCCCTTGGTTTTCATAAAGCCTACTTTTCCAAAAAAAAATGTGGATACCTAAAATTTTATTTTCTAACAATTCTGAATCCAAGAAGGGTTGGATTCTGAAACTCTATCACTCTCATTTTCAGGAAAATAAAGTTAGTACCAAAAGCAATACTTGGTACCTATATAGTGGATGTTTCCGGCATATGACTACTGACAAAAACGTCTATGAAAATATTTTCATGATGAAAAGAGGAAATGTAACTTTTGGAGATAATTATAAGGGAGAAATTATTGGTATAGGTTACATTGTTCTTATTGGAAAAACCTTGATTTAACATGTTTAATTTGTTAAGGGTCTTAAGCACAACCACATTATCATAATTCAATTATGTGATTAATGTTACCCTGTCAATTTTAGGAATGAAAAGTTCTTAGTACACAATTTCAAGGAATAGTTTGTTCTTTCTGCCAACTGGCAAGAGAATGTTTACACACTAGACTTAGAGGACCTTAAAAGCCAAGACCTACCTTGCCTTAGGGCAATGGATGATCATTATTGGTTATGGATTATAATTTTAGAACACTATAACCTTAAGAATACATTCAAACTAACTAAGAAAAGAGTAGTTAAGTATCTATCGGAGCTTAGGTTTTATTCTTCAAAATTTAGTGATCCTTATCAAAAATGAAAGAAACATAAATAATTTTTTAAATCGATTTGTGAAGTCTCAACAACTGATGCATTATAGTTGGTGCATATGGATCTTTTTGGTCCAACACAAACTCAAAGAATTGGAGGCAAATATTATGTATTTGTCTTAGTTGATTATTACATTAGATTTACATTGGTCTATTTTCAAGAAAATAAATCTGATGCTTTTTCTTATTTGAAAACTTTTAGAGCCCAAGTTAAAAATGAGAAAAACCTCTCTTTGATAACTATTCATAGTGATCATGGAGGAGAATTTCAAAATTATAATTTTGATTCTTTTTTTAGTAGAAAAGGATTACTCATAATATCTCAGAACTAAGAACACCTCAACAAAATGGTGTGGTTGAAAAAAGAAATAGAATTATTCAAGGCAAAAAAAGAACAATGTTGTGTGAATATTCAGTTGCCAAACATTTTTGGGCTGAAGCTATAAGTACTACATGTTATACAATAAATCATGTTTTGATTAGACCTTTTCTTAATAAAACACTTTATGAGTTATAAAATTGTAAAAAACCTAGACTTCCCTACTTTAAGGTTTTTGGTTTCAAATTATTCATTCTGAATAATAAAGATAATCTACACAAATTCACACCAAAATCTGATGAAGGAATTTTCTTAGGCTACTCCACCACTTATAAGTCTTATAGTGTTTCCAATAAACAACCTTGTACTATTAATGAAATAGTGCATGTAAAATTTGATGAAACTGATCCTTTTGTTTTTAAATAACCTAAACCTACTTCTTCCGATGTGTTCTCAAAAACTAATTATCGACCTTGGTTAGATGATCCTTCTGAAAAATAAAATGCTCAAGAAAATATTTTTGAAGCATTTACCATAGAATATTTCCCACTCTATGTTAATGAACAGGTTTTTACAAACACAAATCAGTTGTTTTGAAAGAATCATCCCAGTAATAGTATCATTGGTGATATAAATCATCATGTAAGGACTAGAATCTCTTTATGAAATGAAGTAGAATATCTAGAATTTCATTCCAAATTAGAACAAAAAATCACTGATGATGCTTTAGGTGATGATGACTGAATAAAATCTATTCAATATGAGATAAATGAATTCGAAAGGAATAATGTCTGGACCTTGGTCGAAAGACCTAAGGAAACTTCTATTATTGGTGTAAAATTGGTCTTTAGAAATAAGTGTGATGAAAAAGGAATCATCGTAAGAAATAATGCAAGATTAGTTATGAAAGGCTATAATCAACAAGAAGGAATATACTATGAAGAAACCTATGCTTCATTATCTAGACATGAATATATTCGTATTCTACTTGCCTTTGCAACATTCTTCATTTTCAAAATTTTTCAAATGGACGTTAAATGTGCTTTCCTTAATAGTTATGTTCAAGAGGAAGTTTTTTTGGAACCACCTCCTATTTTTGAAGATACAAAACATCATGAACATGTTTACAAAATTATCAAATCCTTATATGGATATAAGAAAGCCCCTCGAGCATGGAATGATAGTCTTGCAGGATTTTTGTTTCAAAATAATTATGTTAAAGAATATGTTGATCCAACCCTTTTTATAAAGAAAGATAAGAAAAATGTTATGATTGTATAAATTTATGTGGATGAAATTATATTTGGTTTAACTCAGTAATCATTTACAGATTCCATTGTGGATCTAATGAAATATAAGTTTGAAATAAGTATGATAGGTGTGTTAACATTTTTCCTTAGTTTTCAATTTTCTCAAACACCATAGGAAATCTATATATCCCAACATAAGTATATTAAATATATTCTTAAAAATTATGTATATGACAACACCAAGAGTATAAGTACTCCCATTGGTACCTAAAATTTACTTGATCTTGATAAAGCTGGGAAACTAGTAGATCAATCATTTTTTAGAGGTATGATAGGAAGTCTACTTTACTTGACAGCTAGTTGTCCAGACATAATGTTTACAGTATGATTATGTGAAAGATATCAATCATATCATATGGAATCTCAATTAAAGTCAGTGAAAAGGATTTTTAACTTCTTAAAGGGAACCTTGGATTTAAGACACTTTTCACCTCTGGATATGATTTTGTTTTAAAAAGTTTTTCAGATGCAGATTTTGGTGGATGTATAATAGATAGGAAAAGTACATCCAGAACTTGTAATTTCTTATAATATTCATTAGTTTCTTGGTCATGAAAAAAGAAACATTTAGTAGCACTTTCCACTGCTGAAGCTGAATATGAAACAGCTGGAAGTGGTTGTGCTCAAGTGTTGTGGATGTAACACACACTCACAGACTATGGTATGAGTTTTACCAAAATGAAAATTTTGTGTGATAATACTAGTACCATTTCCTTAAGTAAAAACCGTTCACATCACTCTAGTTCAAAACACATTGATATTAGGCATCACTTTTTTAGGGATCATACACAAAAAAGGGATACCATTCTTCAATTTATCAGAACACAAGATCAACTTGCTGACATTTTCACAAAATCATTACCCTCCGATAAATTTGAATACATTAAATAGAAGTTAGGAAGGATAATCTTAAGGTAATCTTCTATGTTAACTAACTGTTGAAACCAATCTCTTTACATTAAGGAACTCATTTTCATAGTGGGAGTACATTTGCTTGGTAGATTCTAAAAAAAATTCATAGTCTAAATTTTTTTTCTACATAAAATTTTTGTAATGAAGATTTTCATACTAAAAATTTTTGAAATGAAGATTTTTATAATTATGTTTTTTTAATGAATTTTTTTGTAATAATGATTTCTATAGTCAAAGTTTTCATAATCAAAATTTTAGGAATCGAAAGCTCAATAAGAATAATTTTCCCCATTTCAAAAAATATTTCTGGTAATCCAAAAGGTATGTTTCCTTTCTTAAATCTTTGTAATAATCCTTCACTTTTTTTTATTTTCATCTATTTTCTTATTCCTTTTTCCATGAATCTGAAAATTTTTATTAAAAACCTCAATAGATCGGATTCTATCAAAATTTCATTCCGGCTATCTTCTCAACTATTAGATATAATCAAAAAACATTTCAATCATTGGATTGAGTACAAAAGTTGAACTGCCACCTCACTCGACTATATAAATGACCCCCGATGGTTTTACCACATTGAAACTAAATCACATGCATGGGGAAGCTCTGGCCCTCTAACAAAATCTCGTTATGAACTTCTCAAATACTTCTGACTTCTGAATCTCTTCCAAAGATTCCTCTTATAAAGACATGTCATTTGTCATACCAATCTCTGAATGGAAAATATACTGAGAAAGGATAGTGGATTTGATGTTTTTTGCAAATAATAATTATATTATCACCAAGAATATTATGTTGAATGGGTGGTAAAGTTTTTTCCTTTTAAAACCAAAAGCACGGTATTTGGTTTACCAGATTTGTTAATAAAATTATATGAGTCGGTATCATTCTTCAAGGAAGAAGGAGAAAATTTTCCTTCAAGTGTTATAGAAAAACATATTCAATTTCTTACACTAAGGCTGCAAGCTTGGTTGGTATTCTATATGATGGGGAAGCTGAGTTTTTTTCTCATAAGATTCCTGATATTCAAGGAAGTTTTGATAAGGTGAAGGTCATGTCTTGTCTTGGTCTTTCAGAAGTAAAGACTCCTAAAATTATTCACCTAACTAAAAATTATCGGATTCTTTAAATGTGGGTTTAGGGATTTGTCATACTGAGAAAAGGAGACAATGATACATTGAAGAAGAGTGATATGTACATTTTGGATTTCTGGGTAAACAAATGGAAAATAAACTTGGTCAAGCATATTCTTATTATGATTGAGAATATAAATAATGAAAACCTAAATAATCAGATTATTATATATCCATCCATTATTTCAAAGATGATTTTTTGGTGTCTAGGATCCTTCAAAATCACTTTTAGATCAAATTTTAGGAATTGCAAAGTTATGCAGTTAATTGATGATACTTTAAGAAGAATTGGAGTTAGATTTTCCATAGAATCTGATGAATTCTATGACTTGCCTCAAGTGGAAGCTGAAGCTATTTCAAAGAAACAGGAGGTGTCTAAGACCTCTATGAAGGGAGGAAGGAAGAGAAAGTTGAAGGATGTGGATGGGAAAGAAAAATAACAATTGGATAATGAAACCTAATTTACACCACTGAAGCCAAAGAAAAAAATGCTTATCCAGATGATGTTGTAGCTAAGTGAAGGGAAGCCAAGAAGAATAAAAAAGAAGGGGAGCCTAACTTTGGCTTGGACCCTGCTAAGGAAAAAGCCTTGAAAGAAAAATCTACTGAAAATACAGAGAAAGATGAAAAGGAAAAGAAGCAAAGGAGAAGGTTTTTGAGGCAGAGATAGTTCAATAACATCTAAAGGCTGATGAGAAAGTATCCAAGAACATTTCTGTACCATAATCATTTGTGACATAATCATTACCATAAACTCTATGAAAAAAGTTTGTAATTTCGAAAAAACATCAAGAAGAAGTTTTTCAAGAAGAAGAAGTTAATGAAAAAATAGTGGAAGAAGAAGAAGTAGTAGTAGGTAGTGGGGATATCGAAGATCTAATAAAGAAATTTGAGTATTTTCATGAGAAGGAAAGTCCTTCTGAGAAATTATCATTCTGAACCTCCCAAGTTGAATCATCGAAGCTTGCTATCTTGGGAAGGATGAGGACAAGGCTGAAGATGAAGTAGACAAACAATATGAAGAAGAAAGCATCAATAAGTATTTTATTCATCTAGAACATTCTTAGGAAGGAGCCAAGAAAGAAGACATAGATGAACACAAAATCATATAGCTGTCTGACAGTGAACATGAATCTTCTGATCAAGAGGGATTCATTCCGGAAGTTGACAAGGGAAAACAAGTATGAGTTGATAGACCTACCAAGGATGTGGTAAAAAATAATGATTTTGGTGGAACTTCAAAGAGGAAAGCTGTTGAGTTAGAAAAAGTAACCTCACCAAACAGAATTTCATATTCGGAATCTTCCTCCCTTAGACATCATTTCATAGTCCAGTCATTGAAGAATCTTGTTGGCACTATTCCAATATTTCTCATTATAGAATTCAGAAGCCAAATGATTCAAAATTCCTTAAATCAGAAAATATACTCAGTATCCATGGTGATGGATAAGTGTGTGACACTTAAGGAATATTTCAAGACTTTTCTTATGAGCTATAAAGCCCACAAAATATCTTGCCAAAAGATGACTAGCTATTCAAGGAAGATAGTTGGAGAAATGATAATTCTTGATGAGTTTCAAGAACGTGTCAAGGATGAATTTGACATCGAAGACGTAAAGATCGAGGATCTCACAAATAGTTTTGAGGAGAAGCTAACTCTATAAAAGAATTATCATATTCAAGAAGAAAAAGATCTGAATGGGAAGTTGTATTCAGTAGCTCAGATTTGGAAAAGAGAAAGGGATCTCAGGATTGAGATAGAATAGAAGGTTGCTAAGTAGGAAGAAGCCTTTAAGGCTCGGGCAGAGTTTATTAAGGTCCAGGAAAAAAGAATCAAAGTCTTATAAAAGAAAACTAAAGATCAGGATCAGCTTCTCAAACGAGTAGTGGAAGATCACAAGGAACTCAAGAAGCTCAAAACAATAGTATAGAAGTTGATACCGAATGATAAGGAAGGATAATGTTGTTCAATTCTAATCTTTTGTTGTATTACTTCATTGTATAAATTTTATCAATCATATTGAAATTTTGGTTTTCTCTTTATATTTTTGTTTGTCTAATACTAATTTTTCTGGTACTACATTTCCTTTTTTATTTACTTTAATCCTTTTTGAAAATTACAAAGGGTGAGAAAGGAATGTTAAAAGAATAATACAAAGTAAAAGAAGAAATTTCCATAAGTAAGGGGGAGTTCATCTAAGGTCGAGTTCTTATCCAAGAATATTTACAAATGCAATAAAATGTTATGTCTCAATACAGAAATCAAGAATACAATACTTAGTGTTTCCAAAGCCTAAGGAGGAGTTAGTTGTATTCATATTTGACCATATGTTATGAAAGATAAGCTTTATTTACACGTCCTTAAAATTTCTAAGTCCTTGTATTCTTTTTCTTAATTTCATAAAGATCTTTATGCTTTCTAAAAAGGGAGATATTATTGATTCAAAAAGGTTTCCTTATGAATTTTCTATTACTTCATGTTTGGGAGAGATTGATGAGTCAATCAGGTTTCCTTAAGACATATCCATTCCTTCAGGTTTTGAAAATCACAGACCCCCAATCTTAAGGCAAATTTCATTTTCCCGAAGATTTCTATTAACAATGAAAATTTTCCTTCCTTGAGGAAAATTTATCATTACCATGTTTTCATTGTTCATGTCATAATCTAACTCATTTTATTTTTATGATTAACCATCAGTTTCATATATTAAACCTCAGAATCTTATAAATGTATAGATATAGAGACCTCTACTTTTAGGTTCTGAATTCTTTAAATTTAGACTCCAAACATTATTAGTTTAGGTTCATAATTATCTGAATTCAAACTCCAAACTTTCTGAGTTCAGGTTCCCAATTCTCTAAATTCAAACTTCGAACATTCTATGTTCAGACTATGAATTCTTAAAGAATTCTGGTTCAAAATTCATTAGAATTATGGTTCCGCATTTTTCCGAATTCATACTCCAAATTCTATATAATTCTAATTCTGAATCCCCTAAGAAACAAAATCCTAATATCCTTGAAATATAGACCCTAAAAATTAACTTTCTAAGAGTCCAAATTTTTTCCTTACATTCCGAAATTTTATAACCATTGTTTAAGTGACACATATACATGTCCCTCTGAAATTAAAAGAAATATATGACTATTGAAGGAGGTAGCCAACCATTGAAGATGTGCCTATAAATAGGATCTCATTTGAACAATCTCTAAAAAGTTCTATAATTATAGAGATTATATGTTTTTGAAGTGTTTTCTAGAGAGAGAGGCTTTTTAAACTATCAGTTCTTAGTGTGTATGGTTTGAACAACTTGTTCAGACCTTCTTTGTGGAGACTCTAATCATGCTGATCGTGGGCTTCCAAGATTGGAAGACATATGGACCAATTTCTTTCTAAATCGAGTGCTTTTTGGGATATCCTGACAGATATCAATCATTGGATTGAGGGCTTACCTCTGTGTGGGTAAGATAGAATTTCATGAAAGTATAAATCAAGGGACCTTTATCCAAGTTTGCTTGATACCCTACTCTTTGGGTTAAAATATTTCTATACTTTTAACATGTATTGTTTCAAGTTTTTTTTCGGCTGTATTTTAGTTAATATGAAAAGTATAACTATCTTATACATTATTATACTTGTACTCTAATTAAATTGGATTCTATATGCTTTAAGGTGGAATCTTTATTTTATAAACTATTGTTAAGTTTCATTTCCAGAACCACATTTTCGGAATCTCATTCTTTTTAGAACTACATTTTCGGAACCAATTAATTTTGTAGAACCAGTTTCATTTCCGGAACCACATTTCCAGATCTTCATTTTTGGAATCACATTTCTAGATTCAAGCAATGTTGTAGAAATAAGAGGTTTTTTGAATTTACCTTGTTTAACCTTGTTAAACATTATCATCCTTAAAAGTTCCTAAGTAATTTTTAAAGTATACAATTCACCCCCCCTCTTGTATATTGATCTTCTACATCATTATTTTGATACTACAATCAGTATCATTTTGATCCTACAGTGTGCAACACCCAAAACCAATGATTTTATGACCATAAAGATTGAATGGTTTCCAATAGAGACTGAGCAAGAGTTTTCAAACCAAAATTAATAGATAATTTATTTAAAAAAAATTAGTCCTTAAATTCTTTGAGAAATGAAAAAAAAATAGAATCTGTAAATTTCTGATGTGTTTAACAAAATTAAATATATCGTCATCTCATAGTTCTCGGATCTTCATTTCATTCCTTCAATAAACGCTAAGAATACTCTAATAGAATAAGTTCTATTCCATATATCTTGGTATGTGAGCCATGATCTAGTGTTTCTCTATAGAAAAAGTGATAATATTTTAAAGAGATATAAAAAATGAGGATTTAGCATTTATTTTCAAAGATCCAATGTTCTTTGACTCATTGGAATCACCCTTTAAAAGGTGTGGAGTCACTAAAAAATATCAGGAGGAAACATATGGTTTGACGGACTATGTCATGGGATGAAGAATATAGATTTTGGGGAAAATATCACATTAAAAATACAATTTCCATATTTCATTAAACATGTCGCATGGCTATACCACCCAGCTTAAAACCCATGTACAAATTATGATAGTGTGATAGGATAATACCCATAGTTGAATAGTTTCTCTCATAGCATAGGTAAACTAGGTTCCAACTATGAAAAATGATACTATCCAATTATTTATATAGTCACACAACTACTAATTGGTTTTCCCAAACTGTACACCACAATGCATCTTCCGATAGATCTCAATTTCCCCTCAAACTGTTAATTTTGAAAATTGTACAGTTTTCCCAAACCATTCTCAAATCATACACCATCCATAAACTTTGAAAATCTCCATAAAATCTTCCAAAAACACTAGAAACTCAACCCACTCATTATATAACATCAAAAAACCTAATAAAATAGAAAGGTACCTCAGACCAGGGTTATTAAAATATAGAAATTTTATTTATATCATAACTTCTTATATCATGAGTATTATCTTCCTTATTTTGTCTTTATTATTAAAAGTATTTATCTTTTTTATCTTTTCGGGTAGAGTATATCTTTAGTATTTCCCCTTTTGGTCCAAAATTTAATGAAATAAAAATTATTTTATTGGTTTATATATAATGATTTGTACCTACTTTTATATTTTCCCCCTATACTACATTAGTATTTACAAATATTTATGGTTTTATGATTTCTGATTATTTCCTAAAGGGAGAAGATGATTTTAATTATTCTGTAGTTATGAATTGGGATAATTTTGGTTCCTTGGACTTTGATTTTAAAATAATAATAATTTCAAAAAATATATTTGATTGTTTTTGAATTCATTTGTTTAATATCATTATTTAAATTTTCATTAATTTGGGTTCATGATTAAATATATTTGAGTTGTGTTTCATTTTTTACCATGAAAAATCTTGTATAGATTTTCAACATCATCTCTTATATGTTTCTTTATGTAAACATGTTGTAAATCAAAAATTTTAGTTATTAAAATTTCATTTTATACATATTGACTTGTACTCACTATTTATTATATCATCAATATTGATATAAAAATCCCAATTTTTTAATTCATTCATATTTTGGAAAGAAATTTTGTTATAAAAATGATTCATGTGGAGTTAGGGATTTAATGACATAATAAAAATGTAACATCCCAGGTAAATAAAGAATATTACTTTTTCATATTTGTTAATATTTGTGAAATAAAATATTAATATTACTTTTAAGGGAACTCTATGCTCGATGGCGTACCCAATACGCAATAACGAGTTTCTATGAAATCTTATGTTGCACTCTAATAATAAAATAATATTATTTTAAATGGTAGTTAATGCCTAGCCATTGTATTGGTGGGAATTAATAGAAATAACTAAAATATGATTATATATGTTTGTTAAATGTTTTTACATTAACCCAATACAATATAAAGGCTTAAAATATGAATAGAATTCAATTTTATGCATAAATACTCTAAAATTCAATAAAATGTCGATTTATTGCCTTTTGATGGTGAACCCTCTTTAATATAGTTTTGGTCACTCTTATACATTCTATTGGACCAAATAAAATTCTTCTTTAAAATCGGGACATCAAAATTTATTTTGTGTAAATTTTTGGTATTTTTCTAATAAACTTCATTTTTTTAATGAATAGTGAAAAATGTTGTATTTTAATTCAAAACCACTTTTTAATATAATTTATTTATATGATTAGATTATCTTTTGAATTTGTTTTAAAGTCTAATTATAATATATTTTTACCATTTAATCCAATAGTGGTCATTTTAATTAATTTCTCTTTGAAATTGGACTTAAACTAGTGCCAACCTTTTGATATATATTGTTTTATAAAAACACGCTATTTGTTCTGACAACGGGAATTAATTATTAAATTAATTAATGAAACTTATATGTTTTTAATTTTATAAAATAGAAATCATTTTTGAATTAAAGATATCAATTATATATTAGGTTGAATATTGGGTATTTTTCTGAAAAACTTCAATTTTTGATGAATAGTGAAACCACTAAGTGGTAGTTAAAAAAACTAATTTTTCATTTAAATGAAACATTACCACTTCTGTGATTTGAATTTCAAAAATTCGACAAACATGGTTGTCATTAGGATGAAAAATTTGGTTTAATGGGATTAAAATATTTTTTTGGTGATTAGTAAGTTTTAAGTTTTATTAATCGTGATTAAAGGTAATTAGTGTAATTTAAGGTAAAGATAATGTTATAATAATATGAAATGACCTTGAAACATGTCCTAACATTATTGGATGAGTCATGGCCGACCAAGACAATATATGGGTCAACTTGGGGACCCCATGGAGTCACTTTAGTAGGAAAATGACATTAATAACTTTTTATTTAAAGTTAAATTTAAAATGTCACAAACATGTATTATTTTACTACAAAAATTTTTACATGGTGTTATAAAAGACATATTTTTTACTATAAATATTCATTAGAAATATGAAATGATTTCCTACATCATGATATTTTTTTTATAATTTTTAGACATCAAATAAATCTATTTATTTATGACACCGTGATGATGTTGTGATTACCTCATAAATGAACGATTTAAATAAAATGAGAAGATAGGGTAAACTATAAGTCTTACACTTGTCTCAAACCTATTGGATGAGTGGATTTAGAAACCTTTTCAACTTAACCTCGAAATATATCCTTTTGGTACATTTAAAATCCGAAAATCATTTTTTAATAAAGTAATATTTTATAACCTTCCAAGAGTGCCCATCCTCTTCCCTTATAAAAGGCCCCCACCTCTACCACCTTACCCACACCTCTCAGGAATTTGTCTCGGCCAAAACCCACCCATTTCATCTCTCTGCATCCCTCTATTCATCATTTAAGCCTCAACTTAGGAAGAAATCTCTTCAAAAAACCCTTTTGGTTCAAACCAAATGGAGTTACCTGATTTAAAGGTAATGTCTTCTCTTATGCTATTTTGTTTTATTTTTCTTCTCCGACCCCCTAAAATATTTTAATTCTATTCCTTTATAACAAAAAAAAAGTATCTTAAATATACTATGATTTTTCTATAATAAGGATTCTAGATACATTCACACACACATCCGTCTAATGGATAAAGAACAGACTGTTTATGTGGATGGAAAATTACTACCTCAGGAAACAATGATTGTTCAATATTCATTTAACACCTTTAAAGGTGGCCATTATGATGTAACTGTATTTTATATATGATATATATGGTATTTATGTTTTCTATATGCCTCTGTATTTTATATTTAAAACATACCTTTATTCTTTCCATGTTGTGCAAATGCGATAATTTCATATGAGGAAATGTGGACTATCGCCCCCTCAAGTGATGTGACTCATTCATGAAATACATGGAATGTATAAAGATTGAAATTAAAGAAATTATGTGTCATATATAAAACAAATATTATACTGTAATTATAATATATATTTCTCTCGATTATTTTTAATTTCATTAATATGACAAAGAAATGAATGTAGTGTTCATGCCTACGTACGACCTACTGTCTCCATGAACGGTGCATTTAATTTATTTTTTATCTCAAAATGTTATGGAATATTATAAATGAATTTTCACTAGATAAATATGATATTTAAATAATTAATACAATTCTGGATATGATGTACTTATAACTACAGGGACAATTCTTTTCAAACAAGTTCATTTTTGACTCATGTACCAAACATCGACAAAAACATCTGATATGAACTCACATAATTAACTAATTATTATAACATTATAATATGTGATATGAATTGAATAATAAACTTTAAAGGAGGTCCTTAAGAAATTATAAATTGACAAAAATTTTATTATTCAGGAATAAAAAGGAACGAACAAGACAAGTCAGACATGAGGTAAGGGATCCTACCATTCTCTTTCGTTGTAAATACTCTATTTTATGTCATTTCTTTTAAGATCCTTTATCTTATGTTGGGGGATGTTATTTTATATTCCTCTTACTATAATTTTTATGTTAATATGATGAGAGACCCTATTTTATCTCATAAATCCATTTTTGAATGTTTTAAGTGGCGTCGTTAGACTGCCGGAATTTCGTAAGGGACTTTTTATCTCACTTTGTGTTTGTGTGAGATTCATGCTACATTTGCCACAATTTCCTTTTGTGTGGTGTATGTACTGACCATGATTTTATTCTTTGTGTAATATAATTTAATTTATGATTATTTACATCTTCATTGTATTATCCTTCTTTCATGTGGTGTATGTTTCGAAAGTTACCCAAGTCGGTAAGGGAACCTTTGACCCTCCTAATTTTAAAAGACTTGTTTTTTGCTTTGTATTTTAAATTACATCTTATTGTGTTGGGATATGTTCTTATATATCCTTATTGATGTAAATTTTATGTCCAAGTGATGAGATACCCTTTATCCCTCTCAGAAAATCTTTTTCTAAAATTTGATGTGACGCTGTTAGGCTATCGAATTTTTACAAGGGAACTTCTTAACCCAATTTCAATTCTTTGGGTTAAACCTCAACTTCTTGATTTTGTCTTGATATGAATATGTGTGGATTACATATGATTGTTTTACACTGAGTATCCACTTATATTTGGTGTATTTATATTTGTCACACATAATTATTTCATTTCTTTATCCTTTCTCTAATGGCATGATCCTTGATTGGGATTACATCTCAATTTCTTCTCATTGAGACATTTCTTAATGATATGCACTTTTATTCATTTATAAAGTGTATATACAGCCCCTTTTACATTCCTTATCTATATTATGTCTATTATAATGTCATTTAAATGTTTTGAAAATGGTCGACTTTCTTGTGGATTATAATTTAAATGTTCAAAATAAAAAAGGACTCTTTTATTAAAACATTGTTTTAAATTATTTTAAAGATTTATTCTTTTAAACATTTATCATCCATGTCCATGTTTTAAAAATGGTTTTAAGGAATTATTTATAAGGACGTGAATATTTTAAAACCCTTTCAAAATTTTCGAAGTGGTATGGTACACTTTGATTCTAAAATCTCTTCTAAATGTCTTCTTTTAATATTTTCAAAGTATAAAATGATTTTTCTCTCATAGAGTTATAATGATTTTATTAGGTGTTTCTATTTATGATAATATCATGATGTGATCTCTTTTGATTGAAATGTGTAAATTTTTTGTTTCTTTTATGCATGTTTTAAGTACTATGATTATGTTACAGTTCTTGGGCAATGTTTAGAAATCGGGTGGTTCCGTGATAAACTAAGGGAAGGTGAGCCCGATATACCTCTCCAATGCATTGGTTAACACGAAGGGGTTAAACGTTAAGGGTTATACGAATAGATTTATGGAATATAATGTGATGGGTATTCCAAATGTAACCATGAGGGTTACTCCCTATGTAAGAATGTTATGAATGCCTCAAATTACATTTATGTCTTATGATTTCTATGAGTTATTCATAAATCTTATTATTTCATGAGGTATATTAAAGTGCATATGTTTTATGAAAAAATTACGATTTCATTGATTCTTATGTATACATGGACTGATGTTTTATTTTCATTTTTTTATAACCCTAACTGAGATTTTTATGTTCATCCCAAGTTTTTTTTAAATGTTTTCCACAGGAATTAAAATGGAATACGGTCGAGGATGGGATCAAGTAAATTTCATGATGTCTAAAACATAGAACTAGACATTACTCTTTTGTTCAAGAGTTTATATTTTGTGAAAAAATGGAAACTGAGTAGATGTGTCTACCTTGTAATCTTTGAGATGTAATAGTTATGTCCTAATTCTCTAAAACTCTAAACTTAAAAAGATCCTCAAAGTGAATTATTCATTGGAATCCAATATTAGGTAACGTTATATGGTCGGGTCCTTATAAATAAATTCAACTACCATGATGTATTAATATATTGTCTGACTCTAAAAGAAAAAATTGTATTTAGTAAAGGTTTTTAGTGCTAACTTTCAAAACCATTGTTAATTGTTTCATTTTATTTTTCTATGTGGTGTTTTTAGAAAATTTCCAATAATTCATTGATGTTTTTTTAAAAAACGTTCTTTATTTTGCAGTGTTTTTTAGCGCTGGTTAAATCTACCACTAAATCAAAATTTTTATTTTTTATTTACTTTTAGTTATAATTTTTTGAAAAAATCCCCTAAATAAAATAAAAATTAATAACTATTTTAAAATTGTAATTAAAATTTTTATTACTTATGGATCTTTAATTATTTAATTATTATTATTCAATATGTTATAATATTTATAATCTATTATTTAGAATTTTAATTATTTGATAGTTGTTAATTATTTATAATTAAAAATCATTAATTATTATATTAATTATTTACTCATTTTTATTTTTAATTAGAAATTTTTAATTATTAATTTTTAATAATTAATTAATAATCAATAATAAATAATTATTAATTATTAATTTATCATTAATAATTATTAATTATTAGTTATAGAAAATAAAATATAAAATATAAATAATCAATAAAAATAATTAATTAATTTTAATTATTAATTATTTTAAATTTTAAATTTTAATTAGCTTTTAATTATTAATATAATTTTAATTATACATTAAAATTTATTATTTAATTTATTATTATTTATTTCATTGAAAAATTTTAAATTAGTAAATATTAGTTGTTAATAATTTTAAATAAATATTAATTCATTTTGAATTTGTAATTTTATTCATTAGATATTTATATAACCTATTTTAAATTTTATAAAAACCGTAAATATGAGTGACCTCCCATGAAGTTGTTGTGTAATGTAGAAAAAATTGAACAGTGTTGTCAAAATAACTTTTATTGACATATTAATACATGAAAATACATAATAAGGAGTTTTAATTATATTTAGAGATAAAGAACAATGAGTGGGGGTAGTATAGAGATTGGAGACCTTTTGGGAAGTTATTGGACTATGTATAAAGAAATATTTAAACAAGTATATAATAAATAAAAATTTAAAATAGATAAAAATTTAAAAAATAAATGATTAAAACATTTAAAAATTTAAAATTTATTTTTAATAAAACTGATTTTTTTTATTTTTTTAGAATAAATATATAAATAAAAACAATAACAATTCATTTAGCTACAATTTTAACCATTGTGAATAAAACACCCCTAAATGATTCACTATGGTTATAAATATCATTATAAAATGTCTCCCAATAGTTAAATTCACTTTTTTAGAAAGCATCATCAGTCATTTATCTTTGTTGTAAACAACCACTAATTGTCAAAAAAAAATCTGTCAATAAATACCATTTTTATTATAATGTGAGTAATATAAAATCTCCCTGAGATTATTGATGTTTTTTAATAAAAATAGTTGTTTTAAAATTATTTTTACTACTATATTTTAAGGATAACTTGTTCTATATATATCATATTTTTTATTCATATTTTTATTTTAAAATTATAAGACAATTATATAAATACAATTAAATTAAGCCAAAGGATAAATCAAATGTTTTTTAATTCAAATATTAAATTGAACACACTGAAATTTGGTTTCTATAAAAATACTGATATTTATGATATACCAGATCAACATTAATGACTTAAAGGAAATGTATTTTACATATTTTATCGTCTCTTAAGAAAGTTAATTACACTACTTATGATAAAATACTAAGGTATATTGTTATTTATTACTTAATTGTTCTTTCATCTATGATAAAATAAATTTATAAAATCTTATCTTGTTGTAGTGATATTGAATAATAGACATTTTTTTCTGTGTAAAAAAATAATATTCCTTTCAACTATTTCTATGTTACTGTATAAAATAATATACGAATGGTTTTTTCATTGATATGGAATATAGTTGTAGCATGTGAAATAGACAAGATGAATATTGGAGAAATTGTAGTCTAGTAGATATTTAATGTGCATCAAGGAGATGATTTTTATTGTAAAAATTCACTATATTGTTGGTTCTAAGGAAAGGTTTGTAAATCAAGAAAATTATGACGCTCTATACATGATGACAAAATATATATATTAATAGAAGTAAACTATTCACAAATTTTGGAATAATAATGTGATGTTTATGATTTTAGTTATATTGATGTGAAAATATTGTGTGAACAGGTCCTCATATCCTGAAAGAGACATCATAAACAATGTTATGGAAACTCATCACCCTTGATTTATAAAATAGTAAATTTTAATATTGTTTATAATTGAACTTCAATATGTCAATTGGTCATGGAATAAGAATAGTTGTAGAAATACTGATAATCGTAATGGCAAATAGAATTCATGTTATAAAAAACCATTTAAAGAATATTGTAATATCAAAGATATTATAACCATTAGAGTATAAAATAATAATGAATGTAATCATTGAAATGTTTACGTATTTATATTGTATGAAGAAGAAATATAAGAAAATAACTAATATGAATATCATCCTTTGTATTTCATAAAATTAAATTTTATAAGAAATTTGTTTTTCAACTATGCACATAGGATTTATGATTTCTATTGGTTATATATGCATCATCATTCTGATCTAGAAAACTTCACCAACATTCATCCACTATTTCAATTATTTTTATCATTTCTTAATTTTTTTTCAAATTAATTTCTGTAATATTTTTTTAACACAAAAATTATGCTTCTATAAAATGTGATCTATATTTGGGTATACTTAATTGAAAACCAATCAAGTGCTAGTTTTTCTTTATCGTATGTAACGAAATATATTTTTTATAATTTTCATTTAAATTAAGTGTGTGGGTGGATGAATTATTATTACCATATAAACAATGTAGTTGGCTCGGAATTTATGGGGAATGGAATGATTTTAAGAGGGACATGATTTTTTTTAAAAGTACATATCCATATCTCTTTTCATTTGATAGTATGAAAATTAGATTATGATAATCTGATTCAAACCATTATAAAATATATGGTATTTTATTTTTTTATCTTTCCAATTCTGATGTTTTCTCATGAACCGGGCTATTCATCCATAATACAGATACAAGATACATATGCCTTCCACACAGGATCTTTTTTCTCTATCCACAACATAAACCAAAGAATGGATTAATGTAGCATTGGGTTAAAGAGTAATGTTATCCAAATGGGTCACAAGTCTATGATTCGGCTAGAATTTCTTTATCTTAGATATATTGAAAATTGTATGGATAAAACTAAATATATACGGTAGGGATGACTGATATGTAATATTTTCAATTACCTCAAAAATTATAAATAGTTTGATGTACTGAGGATCCAATTTCCCTTTCATTACCAAAATGTGATACACATATCCCAATGAAGCACTAAATAATATATGTTATCCTATGTTAAGAGACAATTGTTGTTATTGATGATCAGCATACTATATATGAATTCTCTATGTTATAACCATCGTTTTCGTGATAATTTGGATTTTCATAATAGTCTCATGGAAAATACTTTATCCAATCAGTGATGCTTCCCAAGTCATTACCCCAAAAAGTGGAGATCAATATAGATGACCTCAAAATGAATCAAATGGATAAATATGTATCATGGATTGACAAATTTTATTAAATGAAAACTCTACTATAGTTAAATGATCTTCCCTAGAATATCATGAACCGGTCCAAGCTACCACCGATGACGGAAACCAACCCAGCCCATGGCATGGCCTGAGGGGCATTCCCAATCCCCACAGGCTAGAAAATAATTCCTAGGAATCAAGTAACACCTTTGGGAATAGTTTATCTTAAAACATTCACCCATAAATGACCCACATAAATTATACATCACAGGATAACCAACATTTTCAACGTTATGAGATCAAAATAAAACACTATAACATGAGTAAAACATTTATTATATATAACCAAAAACCAAAATACCAAAATGGGTAATGGAATTACTAGAACAATAAAATATATATGAGGAATGTGGTCCAAAACCCAATTCTACCACCACCAACACCTGTGGAAGAGAACCCTTTAATACATAGAACCACCATCACCCCCATGGGAAGCATTCCTCTACTTGATTTACAAAACAAATGTCTAAAAAAACCCAAGGGAGAGTGTAGTGTGTGAGCCAAAATAACCAGTAGTAGACAACCAAATGATTTTGTGAAATGATATTAAGATAAAATTTAACATTCTTGTATTAAGGGAATTTATTTATAAACAATTAAGAAATCGAATCAGATTTTATATATATAAATGGGAAACAATGAATGTGAGATTTTGAATAGTTCAAAACAAGACCAAGCACCATGGGAGAATACCTAAGTAGTTGGGATACTAGGGACCTAGGTTCCTTGTACC
Source organism: Viscum album (assembly GCA_963277665.1). Taxonomy (NCBI): domain Eukaryota; kingdom Viridiplantae; phylum Streptophyta; class Magnoliopsida; order Santalales; family Viscaceae; genus Viscum; species Viscum album. The sequence continues at coordinate 2,054,036,558 of OY728165.1, forward strand.
ATGGTGATTGAACCATATATAACATTCTCTGGTACTATCCACTAGAGAGGTCATATCCAATGATCCAATGGTCCCTAAGTCATAATCATCATTTTTTTAGTTATTGTTTTTAGGTGAACCTTCCAGTGAGCCCAAGTCAATTTCATACCAGACCAACTATTATACTAGTCCTTAGTAATGCACCTAGATTACAAAGGGCTCCCAATTTCATTACATATATTTCTATAATAATAGAAATACCATTTTATATTATGAGAAGTTCAATTATTAAAGCCACACATGTTGATAAACCACTTATAAAAGGAATTTAATCAATCAACCGTGAACACACTCCCAAAACACAAGGAAAAGCCTTTCTCACCACCCACACAAATTATGAAACCAATTTAAAATCTATAGGGTGTATAATAAAATAATTGATTAATTCCAAGGCATGGAACCACCTTCTTTAATATTTGAATCTTCCATAAAACGGTTGAAAACCACAACTGCACCAAGGAGAGTTCATAAAAAGGAAATAACACACATGAACCATAAATAATCCACCAAAAGAGTAAATATTGAACACACATTAGGTTAACCCATTCATTGGAGGAGGGATAAGGCAAGGGAGAAGAAGTGAGAGACAAATATAAAGGAATATATATGTAATTATGCAACTAACTTAATGTGTTCTTCAATATATAGGGCCAAATTACCCAAAAAATGATTCCCAATGTAAAGGTAGTAGCGGGGGATATGCAACTAAGGAATGGTATATTGAATGAGAAGGGTTATGGGTGTTTATGGTCTTAAAATCTGAGATGTAAAATGGTAGATTCAAAAAACATTATAGGCATTCTATATAGTTTGGATGTATAGTTTTCCAAACATTACACCAACCATGTGGAACCTCTTTCAAAAAGAAAAAAAGCGGCTGAATGGTTTTCCAAGAGGGAGAAAATGCTAATGTTCCAAGACATAAACATTATATAGAGCTAGTTTCCTAGATCTATGGTTATCTCTCATTCCCATGCACAGATCGCACAGCTTGGACAGTGCCACTATCCATTGTGCATCATTTTTACTAGGCTGGCACACAGTTTCTACTAACCATGTGATAATTATTATCCACCTGCAGACTGACCTGAAAACCATATTCTAAAAAAACACCTAGTAATCCAACAATATAAATATAAAACCAAAATAATATTAATAATACCTCAAAATTTCCTGACAGATGTTTAATTTCTCTTCACAATGATGACATTTCGCCCTTAGAAAGTCAAACAGAAGTATGATTAGAGAATAAATGTGTATAACGCTCTTCTAACAACAATTGGTGATCACATGTATCATTATCATCATTCACAAGATTCTAAATAACCCATAGAAATGGTATAGATTTTCCCTGAATCACTTTATCTCATGAATCCAAAACTTGTATCGGTCCCTCGAACATACACAAACTAGATTCCCCCCCCCCCCAACACTTCAAAATTTATCATGTGGGAAGGTTCCAGATTATTTCACTTCAATTTTGAGACATGGAACACATCCAAGATTAACATCAACTGGGAGGGTAAATCTAACTAGTATTCCACCTTACTATTCTCTTTGTAATCATGACAGGTCTAACAGTATATGGTGGAATATTCTTATGCTTACCAATACGATGGTTTCCCAATGGAGGGGACACCTTTAGATCACCCATTAAATAACTAAAAACAATAAATCTCAACTCTATTGATAGGAATAAGACTTATGGTGGATTTGTGCTATTAAAAATTTCTTCCTGATCAACATGACATTATTATATATCTCATGCACAAGGCTCAGTCCCAATTAAGAATACTCACATTCATATATCCAATACAATGGGGAATGTCATGGATAACCATAATTTTCTTCAATTTGGGTCATTTTAATTGTGGATTGGTAACTGTTATTATACACAAACACTACCAATCCCAAATCGTTATCCCAGTAGCCTCCAAAATGCAACAAACATTCCTAGATCATGTATTACAAGATCTGGTTTGTTTTTTTTGGATGACCTTCCATTTAAATATGGTATTCCGTGATGAGTTTGACCTATAACCCCATTCCCATTTGAAGTCCTACCATGAATTGGGAGGTAAAACAAGGGTACCTATATAAAATGATAGACGATATCACACTATAAAGCCACATTGTTTCCTGAACATTCAAAAAACCCAACTCATCCACCTTGTCCAAGTTCATGATATGATTGAAATAAGAGGATTTAGTCAGACAGTCAATCACTAACAAAATGTAATTTTTCCCCTGTGTGTATGAGGAAATCAAATTATGAAGTCCATAGAGACCTTTCTCCACTTCTAGTTAAAAATGGGTAGTGGATGAAGCAAACATAATGGTATCTAATACTCCTATTTAACCTACTTATACGTATAACAGTTAGATAAAAGCTCAGTTATATAATTCCTCATTCATGGCCACTAGAACTAGTGATGTACACCATTGAACATCTCTGTAGTCCTAGGATGAATAACCAACTGAGATTTGAGGATATGCTACATCACCACCATCTATAAAGACAACAAAACCATGAGATAGACCTTGAAACAAATAACTCTCTCAGGAGTTAATGACCAATCGTTAGGAACCTATGCACCATTAATAAGATTCTTAGACCACTGGCATAGCTCATCAAATGATTCCACATCCCAAGTCTACTTCATAAGGGAGGGAATTATGTAAACACTACCTAAAAACATTCCATTCATAGGATCATTATCATCAAGACTCATCTCATTGAAAATACCCATCATGTTCCACTCATCATTAAACTCGTTCAAATATTACACCGACATTTTCCTTCTTAAGGTATCTACTACCACATTACCCTTTCCTAGGGTTGAGATGATATAAAAATCAATCACCTGAACTTACTCAACCCACCAGTTCTAACTCAGATTCATATCTTTATATGGGAAAATGTATACAAATCTCTTAAGATTTCAGTGGAGTACAAAATTATCCCAAAGATATAGTGATTATATGTATTAAAAATCATGAATCACTACAACCAATTATAGTTTTTTTATCGGGTAATTCCTTTCATGTGATCAGAGTTAGTGACATCAATATTCCACCACATGGTCATCATATATCAACACACACCTAATACACATACCTTAGGTTTCATAGTAGACCATGTGTCTACTTATATATTCTAGAATGATCGAGGTAGGGGTTGTACTCATACAGTTCTTTTCCTCCTAAAATTACACTGAACATTCCATGCTCAATTCATAATTTTCCCCTTTTAGGTAACTGTGTTAATGGGAATGGAATGATGAGGGAAGTATTTAATGATCTTTATTTTATAACCATATTAGCCAAAAAAACTTCTAATCTCAAACATGTTTCTTAGTTTCTACCATGAAATCAAATCTCTAATCTTCATGGTGTAAATAAAGCCCCATGTTTTGAAATCACTTGACCCATAAATTCATCTACCTGATCAAGAATGTACACATGGAAATATTAGTATAGAGATGTTTATCTCAAAGTCTAAAAAGACAAACCATCAAGTGATTCTCATTATCTTCCCCATTATTAGATTAATCCTAGAAGTTATCCACAAACACAACAAGAAAAAAAGTAATCAAGGAATAGATATAACATCCCCTTTATAAGATCAATGAAGACCATTGTAGAATTTATCAACTTATAACAAATGACCAAATACTCAATGTTTCCATAACTACTTTAGATGTTTGTCATGAGGATGTCCAATTAATGAATCCAACCTATTGATAATTGGAGTGTTGTTTGATCTTAGATAACCACCTATCCCCATTGATCTGGTTAAAGAGGTCATAATTATAGGTAAAGGGGTATTTATTCTTGATTTTTCCCCCATCCATCTTCTGATAATCGATGCACAACTAGAGAAATCCATTGTCCTTAATTGAAAATAAAATTGTGGTGGCATAGGGATAGATTATAGACTGAATGAATTATTTGGATTCCAAATAATATGTTTTTATCATAAATTATATCAATGTAGTGTTGTACATACGATATTATGGAAGAGGAATTGGCTATTTTCCATGTTCCAATTTGATGGTGAACTCCACATCCCACACTGGAGGAAACCTAGAGAAATCATCCTGAATCACCTTTTGTAAATTATCTTCCCCAGTAGGTAATCCTTCCTCAGAACCTCTATCAACATCCCCAAACATGATTTATGAGATATGGAAGACACAATTTCCCAACTCGGGAAGTGGTATTCCATCTCTCCCTGACCAAGGATCCCTTTCAGCCTGAAAATCCTAGGTAATCCCATTAGGTTCCACAAAACATACAACCAATTATAACAATCAATATGAACCCTAATTTTCACCATAAATTCCATGCTAAGTATCATATCCAAAAGTTCCATCTCCAGAATCACAAAGTCCCATTCCAATTCAACCCATGATAGAGTATGCATGAAAAATGAATACATGAAACCATATTCCCATTTCCTAAAATGTGGAAAGAAAAACTCCATGACATATGATATAATTTTGGTTTTAAATTTCATCATTTCTAAAAGATGGTTATAAATACAGGAGTTACCATAAACTATATCAAATAACACATTATATATGGATGGTCCAATAAAAATGTTACCTAGAATAGTCAAAAGTCCTACTTTTTATTCTATTGGCTCCTGATGGATTTCAAAAAGGTGATTCAACTATGTATAGTCCTAAAAATGACTACATACTTGTGACGATACTTAAGTTGACATTTCCATGTAGTAGATCCATCCCTAACACCATGACCCTAAAACCATGTATCCATAGTTTTTTAGGGTTTTTGATTAAGTTGTGGTCCCCTAATAGAATGACGAACCTACACCACTCTATGATGGGAGTAGAATTATAAAAATATATATAAGCTCCCCATAATCCCACACTGGTGACACACCTTTGATAGAGCCAAACATGTGATCCATATGTTTTTAAGGGTTCCACATTGATGGAAAATGAAAGAACCACCATCAGAAGTCCAAGATGAAAGTGGTTGAGATCGATGACCATATCTACCACCTTTCATCTTCACTAGCGCATCATGATTCCTCTTTCTATATAAAATTTCATGACCACCTTATCCACAGACTAAAACTACCTTTGAGTAACTAGATCTACTAGTTCAGACAATCTCTACCATTGGGATTAATCCACCACCTAGGCATATGTATTCAAATATAACATGAAGACCTGGGGCCCAATGTTTAGCCACAACCCCATTTAAAAAATGTGTTCCTTCATCAAATCATACGAAATTACCTTTAGTGAAAACTGAACCAATTCTAAAAAGTGTTTAGCGTACTACATCACAATCCAATCACCCTATGGAGATCTAAGAAATCCCAGGTCTTGGAAAGGGACAAGGTTTTAGGGAAATAATTCTCATTTATGATGAACTTGAAGTCCTTCCATCCTATATGATCATGATTTCTATCATATACCACTATATCCCATGACCTATGACTAGGGCCTTCCAATATATAATATGCACACATTACATTGAATTCATTAAGAGTGTCAAGAACACCATAGATCCTCTCAGAATTTTCAATGATATTTTCCACCTTTTTTGGGATAAATGATAACTCATGAGGAAAAATGATTATTTTAGGGAAATCCTATTTTTTTCATTTTCCAAATCTAATTAGGTCTCCATATCCTGAGTAGGAAAAGATCCCACTCGGTGATCTAATGCACATATATCCTGAATGACTTCTTCCACAAATCTCTGGTCAACTGGTGAGGGAAAATTATTTTCAGACTCTTCCAATGATTACAATGTAATTCTATGGCGAGGAATGATACAAACCCATTTAAAAAACAAAAGGAAAACCATAAATTAATTTCCTATATAAATTTCATCAATGCCAAGATTTAAACATTCACAAAAATCAATATGAAACAATAGAAAATAATATAAATTTTTAAACTAGTCCACCCCACCTCTATGTCCCAGAATAGTCTGCATCCTGCACATCACACTTGGAGGAGGAGTCAAACCGAATACCTAACATCTCATGGTGGATCAAGGTATGTCCCTAGGTGTGTTATTCAGATACCCGAATCACAACTAGAACCTCAAGACTCGACGATCCTATATCTTATATATATAGACTCTCTCAAATAAATACCTAAGAAAAGGGTAAACCCCTAATTTGATATTTTTTTAGGAACTAATCATGGATTCTATTCAAGCCGACACCTGACCCAAACCGTGGTAAGGCCTTAAAGGAATTTTTAATCCTCAGGGGCTGGAAACTAGTGCATTGGAATCGAGTAACACATTTTGGAATGATTTAGGACATGAAGTCTGAAAATAAATTACCCATGTAAATCATACATTACATCATAAAAATCATTTATAGAGTTATAAGATCAAAATAACACAATAAAATTATTTAAACATGTATCATTTACAACCAAAACCCAAAATACCAAAATAAATAATGGAACGACTAGACCAAATAAGAATTAGGTGGTATGGGGGATGACACTGCAAGTTGCAACAACCAAAACATGTGCTCTAGAAACTACTAACACATAGGACTATCGTCACCATAATGCGAAGTCGTGAATTTACCTATGTCAATAAAAGACAAGGTATACAAACACCCAATGGTGCATGTAGGTTGTGATCCAAAATACCATGGTGGATACCACAAAATGATTCCATGAAATGACATTTACTAGTAAATTAACATGCTATTTTTAATGGAGTTGTTTTAATAAAAATTTGGAAATTAAAACGGTTTTTATTTTTAAATTAGGGAAAAAATGAAAATGGGATTTTAAATAGTTTGAAATAAGACCAAATAAAAATGGGATAATCATTAAGTTGATATGTTACTAGGGACCTAGGATCATCATACCATGATGATCAAACTATATAGTATATTCTCATGCATGATCCCTTGAATGGTCATAGCCAAAACATTATACGACCCTGAATTCATCATCATATGTTAATTTAGTGTTGTCATGTGAACTTTTCTGTGATCCTGAATCATTTACCTTATAACCCAAATGGAATACTAGTACATAGAAACCCACCTAGACTATATAGGTATCCCATGTTATCTACTACAATTTATATAACAATATAAATTCATTTATATAATTGCATAAATTATAATGATTAAATAAATACATTTTTAGAAGCAACATACAAAGAGAATTTCATAAATTAACCATGAACAGACACCAAAAACACCCAGAAACACCATCCAAAACACCCACACAACGTATAAAACACATTTAAAATCTAATGGAATCAAAATAAAGTAATTAATTAATTCCAAGTCCTGGAACCACCTACCCTTATCTTGGATGCTTCTGGGAACCTTATGAGAATGAAAGATGAACCAAGGAGAGGTCAAAATAAGTGAAATAACACATAAGAACGATCAAAATTCAACATAAGGGATCAAAGTTGGACCCAAATTAGGATAACATATCTGTATTAGAGGTGATATGATTTGGGAGAATGAAAGATAGACTAATAAAAAGAAAAATATAATGAATACAAGAACTTTCTTAATGTATTATTAAATATATAAGGCCAAATTTCCCAAAAAGTAGATCTCAATATGATTGGAGATGAGGGAGAGGATTTCCAAAGGAAGTGGAGATCATATGAGGAGGGTTAGGGGTGTTTGGGGTTTTTAAATCAATGTGGGAAAGGGGTAAATACAAAAAAATTAATGTTATAGGAGTGCCACATGGTTTGGCTCTTTTGTATTCTAAATCATGTGCCAACTGTGTGGAACCTCTGTCTGACGTAAAAATAAGGCTACACAGTTTTCTTATAGGCGACATACAATTGTTATCTTATCTATTCTCCTAAATAATAGCCAGTTTCCTATGCACATGTTTTCCCAGAATTCCAATGTGCAGGTCGTGCGGCCTGGATGCTGCTACTATACAGGGATCACGGTTTCTATTAACTACGCACTGACCATGTTCCACCTATAAACCGAATTGATAACCACTATTTTATAAAAGCACCAAAGAAATCCACAGTATAATGAAAAGATAAAAATAAATGAGTAATATATTAAAATTATATCACATATGTGACACTAAACCAATGAAATTCATGACACAAGATCTAATTATGTATTATAGTGTTCAGATATTACATTCATAATATCCATCTGTTTGGGGATGAAATGTCATCATCATGGATAAAAAACATCGAAGGTATTTTTAAAAGGATCACCAGAACTAGGACATAAATTTAGGGTCATGTTTAGTGACAATAGAAACATGTACTCCTTGAAACATAACCACTTCTCAAATATAAACATTAAAAAAATATACTAAAGAATTGTACTCACGAATTAGAATGAAATTTGATGACGTAGAAATTTTTCCCAAAATCACCCTAATTGTGTCATGATCCTGAATTTCCCATGGTATGATGGTGAAAAGATCCATGTAAATATTTATTCCATTTATATACAGGCATATACATAGACTGTAACATGACTTATATTTATTTATATTAATATTTTTTCAATTGACAGGTGAGATATCTAAAAAATTCAGCCAAATTTGTTTTATACCCAATAACTAAAAAGGGGTCGTGGTTGAACTATAATTTTTTTAATACCTTGGTGGATAGACAAATCTGAATGATGATAAGCAATAATAATATATTATTGGCATGATGAAGATTTTATGATCTGATATTCAAACTAAAACATTGAATTTTAATCATATATATTTATATCAATAGGATACCCACAACTGAGTTTTCATTTAATGTATGATAGGTTGGGTCTAATTTCTAATCATGCATTACTAGCTTAAATAAATCATGAATAATAGTATCTACAATAAAAAATGTATCATGATTATGTCTCATATTTTCCAAATTCATGTTGTAAATTACTATAAATAATTACCACTAATTGCAACCTTCTTTAGCCACATGGTAATATTAACTCAAACATAATACATAATTAATTGAATTTAAATTTATAGGAATATAATCCATGAAACATTAGAATATCTAGAGATATTCAATCCCTTATAGTTACCTTGGGTATAAGTACCTTTGATAAAAATTAGTTTCAATCTTTTTTGATATGTAAAGACAGTATAATATTCACCAAATAGATAGAGAAATCATTTTTTAATTCATGAAATTCAAAAAATAATTCTATATCATGCATTTATAGTTATTATAATTTATTAAAAACTACCTCAATCTATAAAATACCAAATTGTCTCCCAATATATGAACACTGCCCAATCATTATCTTGACATATTAAAATATACCATAGAACCTCATCATTGTACTTGAGATATATGATAAGGTTCAGATGTAAGACAAGATTTATGTTCTAGAAATTATTTTCATCAATAATCATTTCATTAGAATGGAATACTTTTATTTTTCAAAGTTTACAAAGGAGAATTAAAGCATGAGATATCCTTGGGAAAGCAGTGATAATAGTGTATTGATCCCATAAATATGTGTATCTGAAATATGTTCATCAATAGTACCCATGAAATTATTATTTCAATCTTTTTTGGGACCTTAGTTATTCATTTTATATAAATAACAATACCAAGGAAATGAACTTCATATATCTAGAAGTCGCACCTGGAGAATTTTTCATAGAGTTGATCTTCACAAAGTGTACACAATAAAATATACAACAGCTTCAATTTTTCATATATATTTTGATATTAAACTCAGATATCATTAATAAATAACCATAAAAATGAATCAAGGTACCTATAAAAGATATAGTTCATTATGTTCTTGATAATTACAGGCGCTTCTGTAAGCCGAAAGATCATAACCATGAAATTACAATGTTTGTATCGGCTTTAAGAATATATCTTTGGGAAATACTCTTTATAACACCCCACTATTTTAAATATAATTTATCTAAATAATATATTTGTTATTGTGTGTTATATGAACACCAATCATTATGTGAATTTCAATATTCTATAAAAATATTATTATTTAAATTATAATATTATAAACTAGTTGTTAAATTAGTGATATGAATAGGAATAACCACATTATGAAAAATATGTATAAATGTTTTATATAATCTAAATTAATTTCTTAATGAATGATAAATATGTAAATAATTTTCAATAATGTAATTTTTTTCTTTAAAAAAATGTTTTCAACAAAAATGTTTTCGTCAAAAAAAAACATTTTGTGCATGAAAATTATAAGTAAATTATACAATTTTTATAAATTTTATTTGAGGAAATAAATATCATTTTGAAAATTATCATCTAAATATAAACTTATGTTTATTTTTTAGGATTTCTATAAAAAAAATTTGGGTGAATAATATAAAATACCGATTTTCTAGGAAAACTATCTTTTCCTTTTAGGTATTTTCAATGTCACTTTCTAGTTTTGGTATTTTACAAATTTATTTTTTTTTCCTTATTATTAGACATATAAAATAAATTTATTTAGGATCAAAAATGATCATTATTTTTTTAAACAGTTTTATACTTATAAAAACATTTTTATGGAAAATCGTTTTTCTTTGGATTTTGTTAGTTTGTTTTTAAATTAAAGAATGATTAACTAATAATTAACTATGTATTAATTATGTATTAAGTTAGGGTTAATTAAATATTAAAAAAATGATTAAATATTTAATTAATAATTAACTAATAAGTAATTAATAATTAACTAATAATTAAATAATAAGTATCTAATAATTTACTGTAAATTAACTATAACCTAAATAATAATTAAATATTAAATAATTATTGATTAATAAATGGTTAAAAATTATAAAAAATGATTAAAAATTTATTATTGACTGATTAAAAAATTATTAACTGGTGATTGATAAATGATCATGTGAGGATTAATTGAGGATTAAATAAGATTTGATAAAATTATTAACTTATGATTATTTAATAATTATGTAATAATTATCTAATAAATAACTAATCTATAACTATTAATTATTTAATTATTAACAAATGATTTAATAATGATTATGTAAGGATCAACAGGGGAGTAATTAACTATTAACTAAATGATTAAATAATGATAATTTAACAATTAAATAATAATAAAGTAATTAGTAACTAATACTTAACTATTAATTAATTGATAATTAACTATTAAATAACTAAAAATTAATGAATGGTTTACAAATGATACATAATAATTAAATATGAATTAACTAATGATTAATTGAGTATTAACTACGGACTAATTAATTATTAACTAAATGATTATGTAATTATCAATTAATAATTAAATAATAACTAGGTATTAATTAAATATTAATTTATAAAATTTAACTATTAATTAACTATTAATTAATCAATTTTTATAAAATGATTATCTATTGATTATATAATAGTTATGTAATTTTTAGATAATAGTTAAATTCTAATTAACTAATATTAAACTATTAATTTCTTATATAATAACTATTAATAAATGAATGAGTAATGATTAATTATCTAATGATTGGATATTTATTTAATAATGCTTAATTAATGATTAATTATATATTTTGTAAAACTAATTATTAAATAAATAATGATTATAAACCCATTAAAAATTAATTAACTAACGATTAATGTAACACTCTGACCCCAGTTATCTAAGAGCCAATGCATTATTTTAATTCATTGGCATTATTAAAAGGAATCAAGCCCCAAAGGACTAATCAGTTTAGCAGTCTTTGAAAATAGACTACATACATGAACATTATATTACACTGTCAAACATAAACAAAAACACAAATAATACTTTGATAATGCCATTATTCCCCTAGCTAAACCATGCATATAAATCATAATACACTTCTTGGAATACATGGAAAACAAAACCTAAGAATGGGGTGAACTCAGATGCTCATTAACAGTAAATAAATTAGCACAATCTATAAACATTTAAGGGAAGATTTGTAACAAAAACAATAGCCTTTTAAACATAATCATAAACAAAATATGGAAAAAATAAATCATACATTACTATATACACAAACAAATAGATTTTTTACCAGTAGAATAATGTCATGTAATAACTAATTTCAAAATGAGGGAATGCTTAATGTCATACATCATAGCTACATAGTCAAAGCCTCGTACCAAGACAAAAAATAAAATAAATTTGTTATGGCCTTGTTCCAAGACACTAATTTGTCTCATATAACCTACTAATGCATTGAAGGGCTATAGCGGTCCCCACCAGTCACTTACTAAATCAAATGCATTCTTCATATGATATGGGTAAACCATATCATAAACATTTATATTAAAACTAGATTATTAATTGTAAATACTTTAACCATTAACCATGAATGGTATAAAAATATCACATCTACAGTCAAACAAATAATAACACATTGAATACAATATGGGAGATTTTATTATAATAAATCCACCTCAGTCAAGAATAATATCCAGTAATGGATGTTGAGATAGTTGAAAATGATCATTAAAACTCTTAATCAGAAATATCCCCTTTTTCATGAAATCATTTAAAAGTAACACAATTTTTAAAGGAAATCATTTAAAATATATTTTTGAATCAAAGTGTTTCATACCACATTGAAAGAATAATGTCTATATAAATAAATCCTAAAAATAATTTTGAAAACTTGGACATTAATTTAATAGATTTTAGAAAAATGAATATTTAATACATTTAAAATGATGGTCTAGTTAAATATAACATTCCATAATACCTGAAAATAATCCTTTTTAAATCATTTGTTTTGAAACATGGTCATGTATGATATATATTTCTTAATAAATACTTACACATAAACATTCTTGGATAATAATGAGATTGAGTAATTAACCCTTACCTTATACTTTCCTTTGCTTGAGGGTACGTTAAACCTCCTTTATAATGACAATAGTATGATATTAAATTATAAAAGAATGATATTCATATTTATTATATGTTACTTGATTCATTTATTACTTTATACAAACCATTTAATAATAATTTACATGATAAAATTACATTTCGGGTAATAATCGCTTTCTTTATTGTACGTGTTTTAACATGTTATTCTTGATCATATAAATTATGTCATGATTTAATTGCATCTAGAATATGAAAAAATTATTTATTTATCATATATATTCAGAATATAAATATGTATAATAGATAGATATATGAAATGGAAAACACCATTTATGGATACGGTAGGTCGTACGTATGCATAAACGTTGTTTTCATTTTCATGTCGTATTGAACAGAAGTAATTAAATGAGATATATTAAAATAAATGTATATATATATTTATTTCCAGTAGAATTATTATGTAATATATTACAAAAATAATGATAATATATATATTTATAATCTTTATTGAATGGTGAACTTGGAAATGAATCTCATCGCGTTGTGGATATGGTACGTCGTACGTACGTACAAGCGATTATATCAATCTATTGATGGTTAAATAGTATGTAATTGGATAGTATTTTATATTTACATAATCATTAATAATTTATATTAATTATTTAAATTAATTATACTCATTATTATACCCATCCAAATAATGTAGTGCTGAATAACAAACTACACCACGACGTGGAGATAGTAAGTCGTATATACGCATGTATTGTGACTTTTTCATTAATAGGATGGATAGAATAATGAATATGGTTGTACAATATTTATAATAACATCATATTAAGTACAAGGCGCTTGAATTATTATTTTTTTAGGGAAACAATAAATAAATTGGATGTGAAAGAAGAAAAGAATTTAAAAAGAGATGATGAAATAATTTCCTCTCTTTCAGGTGCTTCATTTTGATTTGATCAAAAGGGCTATTATGGATGGTTTTTTGATCCATGTAAGGCCTCTAAGTTTAATTGAGGGTTGTTAGAAGGATATTTAAGCTGGTTTTGGCCAAGAAAAATTGCTTTTCAGGTGTAAAGTTAAGATAAGGGGATGTACCCTTCTATAATAGAGGTGGGGGCACTTTAGGAAAAGATTGAAATGTAATATTATTAAAAAAATAATTTTTTCTTTCAAAAAGATAAAAATGAATTTATTTTCATGCTATGGTGGTTATGGATCGAAATCCTCTCAACAAATAGGTTTTAGACAATTTTAGGACACTATATTAATATTATCTTTTAGATTTAACCCTTAGTTAAATAGTTTAACTTTTATCATGTCTTCTTGTATTATTATAATACATGGTTAATAAACATACTAAAAAATGCCAAGAAAACCTCAATTTGTTCATTAATGACGTATCTATAATTATACAAGTCTTTCAGCCGAACCATAGATTTAAAAAAATTATATCAATTAATAATATACTACTACTCATTTATGTCATTTTTTACACAATTTAGTATTTGGATTTTGTGAAAGTCATAACAATATGATTTCTTCGAAAAAAATTCATTTAATTATCCCTAACATGTCATATTCACCTAAAAAAATTCTTGTATGGCATCAAAAGTTTCAATTTACATTTATTTTAATATTTCTAATATTTTTTATTTTAATCATTCATGAATAAGGTAATTTCTGTGTCATCACTGTGCCATAAATAAATTTAATTATTTATTCTAAAAAAATTATAAATAAAATACCATGATATAGGAAATTGTTTTATATTCCTAATTAATATATATAATAGAATTTATCTTATATATAAGCCTATATTAAAAATGGTTTAGATATTAAATTTGAATTTAACACTTTTTTAAATAAAATATAATAAATGTCCTAATCTAATCCAAGTGGATCATAAAGGATCATATTTCTTTCCTAATGTTGATTTTAGTCAAAACAAAATTATCCAATAGAATTTGGAAATATGTTATGGTAATTATAATATCATTTTTACCATTAATTTCCTTATCAACATTTAATCGTGGTAAATAAAGTTCAAAATATACTATTCACCAAAACTTATTTTCATCCTATTGAACCACATTTTAGATACTTATGTCAACCATGAGTCTTGGATTTTTTTAATTCAATTCACAGAAGAGTTAAAATTATGTTTTATGCAAGTTTTTAAAAGTGCTTAGAAGGTGGGTAAAAGACATTAAATAGTTGAATAAAATTTTATATATCTAATATTATTATAAAATGAGTCCAATGAATTAAATTTTACTAATATAGGTATTATGTATCTATTTTTACTTTAAAATGAATTTAAATAAAAATATTAATATATTTAATAAAAAGTTGGTTCTAAACAATAACAGAGACTTTTTCACTCTTCATCAAAATTTCAATGTTTTTAGAAAAATATCAACAATTCACCCTAAGATAATTTTGATATTCCAAATTAAAAAGTGAATTATATATTACAAAATTTAAAACATATATGTTTCATTAATTGATTTAAAATTAATTCTCGTTGTCAAAACCAGGAAGCATGTTTTTAAGAAGTAAAAACTATTAAAAGATTGACATGTGTTTATGTACAATATAAATGAGAGATTACATCAAATGACATACATTATTTAAATGATAAAAATATAATCTAATGATTCTTTAAAAACAATCAAATGTATAATTTAAAACCATAAACTATTTCAATCAAAAAAGTTTGTTTTAATATAATTTTAGTATTTTTCACTAATCATCAAAATATGAAAGTTCTCAAAAAAAAAGTACCAAAAATTTATCCAAACTAAATTTTTATGTCCCGCGTCTAAAAAAGAATTTAATTTCATTAAATTTAGTATATTAAAGTGGAAAATATTAAATTTAAAAAGGTTTCACCATTAAAATGAGGAAAAACTTCATTTTTTCAAAATTCTTATTTTATCAGAAAAATTGAATTTCTCCATATATTATGTCGAATAAACAAAAAAGTTCAATGTAAAAATTATAAAGGATATATATAAAATTTACAATGTGTTTAATATTATTCCTAACCTATTTTTGAATGGTTGGTTTGATAGATCGTGATGCGCTTGAACTCTGTGTTGTGTGTAGCACAAACTATTTAATTACTTTAGAAAGATAACATACTATGAAATATTTGGGTGTTACATTCTCCCCTCATTGAATAAATTGTGTCCTAATAATTTGAAATTCTTCTTCAAAAATAAAAGGTTGAAAAAATAAAATACCTTTTAGGAAAACCCACATCAGAAATAGGGTTAATAAAATTTAGTCTCAATAATAGGGAAAGGGAAATGAAAAAGTCACCATAAAATTAGGGTTTTGAATAAGAGAAAATTGTTTGCAATTATAGACAAATAATTAGAGGGAAAATGTAAATATTTACAAGGAGTGATTCAGCTCATCAATCACAAGAAAAAAAGGCGAACAATAAATGTAAAATTGAGGGCCTCAAATCCATCAATCTATGATGATTTAAAGTATCATTGGTTCAAAGAAAAATATGGTATTAGGATAACACATTTTTTAGATACTTTTTTTAAGAGGATGAATCAATTTTCTATCAAGAAAACTTCTCAAGAAAACATACTTGATTTCAATACCTGTCATAATGAAAATCTCATCAAATTGTTGTGATTCAATTTATTTTTTCTCCATCTGATAAACTAGAAAATGATTATTTGAAAATTATTTTTTTATTCTTAAAGTAAATTTGTTAAATCATACGGTCTAAAAGTATTTCTCTAATCATCTATATTTTTATTGAAATCCAAATGGATAGGTCATAGTACCAAATAAATTATTCTTTAACCCCATAAAAAATATCAGGTTCTCAACATACTTTATATAAACCATTAGACTCATCCAAAATACTTATGTCCATACTCATAGTATAAAAATTTATAAGGATGGTCATAATAAGATAATGAAGATATCTTTTATCACATAACAACATGTGAATACCTTCATCATGTATTCTCTTAAAACATGGAAATATGCTGAATTACCAAAAAACATATTAAAATGTACATTCTTCCTCATTATTTAAGTAAAACAATGATTACAGGATATACACCTTAAATCCAGAAATGTTGTAATCTCCAACAATGATGAAATAATAAACAAATAATCAGTTCCAAGGTAGTAAATAATATCCAATATAATTTATCCAAACTAATCATTTCTTATTCTAAATTCACTACCCTGGTATCATGACCAAATTAAGGTTAATATTTCCCTCAACAAATTATATTCCAAAATTTTTAACTTTCTATTGAGCCACTTTTCATGTTACCACACAATCTCAAATCCTTAATGAAGTAGTATTGCAGTACAATCCTAATAAATTTCCATAATACTAATAACCACTAAATCATTGATTAAACACTCAAATGACAAAATTCTTCAATCAAGAAACACAAATACTTTAATTATTCCACATCTACTTTAGTAATATCATATTCATGGAATTGATCGCTTTGATTCTTATGAGCTATATTTCACCGACACTTAGGATGTCTATATGTGTAATTTCCCATCTCGTTGTAGTTGAAACATTGAATATTTTCTTATTCATTCTTCCCTTTTCATTATTTTTCTGGATTACCCTTTTCTCCACACTTATAAAAAACACTCATTACCTTCAATTATTTAGTTAGGTGATTTTTTAAATAGTTTCCACATTTGGGAAAATAATTCATTCCCTTATTCCATTTATCCATATTTTTCTCTCACGTATTCTTTTTCCCTTGCTTCACTTAAAATCCATATGACTCCTAGAATTCTATACTTATCTTATCAACACATGACACTGTTTCAACATATTATGAAAATACATGGGAGACTATTTACCTTCTAAATTTTGGATTAAGACCATGAATTATATGATCCTTATAACTATTTGGATCATCCATATTATTGGTGTTCTCATTCCTTCTACTGGGTTCCATATTCAAATGAAAACATTCACTGGGTTGGATCTTATCATAATTTAAAATCCAAAAACTAGAAATATTATAAATATTAATTGAATATTTTCACACATCTTGTATCATAAAAATGTATTCTTTTATGACATATTTACTCATAAATACTTTATAATGGTTTGAATATAAAATATGAATTCTCCTAATCATATCCCATATGAGTGTCAAACCAGGTGTGTGGTAAGGCTCATTGTTGTGTACAAGGATAACACAGGTCAGGCCTGAAACTCTTTATTAGAGTTTTCACTCCTAAGTACATATTTTCTTGAACCACGTCCACTTATTGTATCCATATGGGGATAAAGTTTTTGGAAAACCCACATAATATCTACATTATAAAATATTTTGGATGTTCTTCTAAATAAACCATCAAATTCTATCTTAGGTTAATTATTATTAATCAGAGTTTATCTAAATCTAGTTTCTAAGGTTACCTATAAGCTTCCTCTGATACCAAATGTAATTCCCCAACCCAATGTATCCCAGTGTCGATGCATTATTTTAATACATTGCCATGATTACAAGGAATCAAGTCAGGAATTACTAATTAGTTTAGAAGTCATGGAAAATAGATTATATACATGAACATTACATTAAATAATCAATAATAAAGCACAACATAAATAATCCTTTGAGAACTACATTATTCTCATAGCTTAACCCTACATATCAATCATAATAAACTTCTTGGAATCCTAGGAAAACAAAACACAATAAAGGGGTGAGCTCAGATGGTTTGTAAGGGTCAACAATTTAGCGGAAGGTATAAACAGTTAAGGAAATATGTGTAACAAAAACAACAGCCTTTTAAACATAAACCTTTTCATAATATGGAAATAATAAATTGAGAAATATGATATACACATGCACATGTAAATTCTACTAGTCGAATAAACTCATTTAATAACTAATTTCATAATGAGGGAATGCATAATGTCAGACATCATAACCATATAGTCAAGGCCTCGTGCCAAGACTAGAAATAAAAAAAAATTAAAGGCCTTGTTCCAAGAAACTAATTTGTCTCATTAGACCTACCAATGCTTCTAGGGGCTATAGTGGGCCCCACCCTTCACTTACAATGTCTTATTAATTCCCCGTATGAAAATGTTTAAACATAACATAAATATTTGTATTGAAACTAGCATACGAAATATCAATACATCAACCATAAAAAATGAATGGTATAAAAATAGCACATACAAAGTCAAACATATCATAACTATTTCAATACAATGTGGAATATTTTATTATAATATATCTACCTCAATCAAGAATAATATCCATTAAAAGATGTTCACATAGTTGAAAATGATCAGTGAAACTCTTGGAGAGAAGTATCTCCTTTTCATGAAAACATTTAAATGTGACACAATTTATAAAGTACATCATTTAAAAGGAATTTTTGAATCAATGTGTCCTATAAAAATTTGAAACTTTTGAAAGTAATTAACATTTTATAACATTCAATTCTATATTAATAAATCCTAAAATTCATTTTGAAAACATGGACATTAATTAAATATATTTTAGAAAAATAAATCTTTATAACATTTAAAATGATGGTCTAGTAAAATATATCCTTCCACAAAACATTAAAATATTCCTTTTGAAATCATTTTTATGAAACATGGTCATGGATGATATATATTTCCCAATAAATACCTACACATAAATAATCTTGGATAATAATGAGATTAAGGATTTAACCCTTGCCTTGTACTTTCCTTTGGTCGAGGGTATATTTAACCTCTTGTATAATGAGCATAGTATGTTATTAAATTATAACATAACATTATTCATATTTATGATACCATAATTTATTCATTTATGTATTTATACTAACCATTTAATAATAATTTCCATGTTAAAATTACATTTTGGGTAATAATAGATTTCTTTATCATACATGTTTTAAATTGTTATTCTTAATTGTATCACTTATATAATGATTTAACTGCTTCCAGAATATAAAACATAATTTATGTAACACCCCAAGCTTTTATGGTACACTTCTCTTTGAGTAATGTGATAGCGTGTGTTGTACGCAACATCGAGTTCTAACACACCACCAATCAAACTAGCAGTTATGAATAGTATTACCTACTTTTTGAAATTATATATATTTTATATTTCAAAATGGAGTTCATTTTTGGATTCAGAATATCGAAATTATCCTAAGTTGAATTTTTGGTATTTTTCTGAGAACTTCCAATTTTTATGAATAGTGAAAAATACTTAAAACCACCTTTTTAAATCAATATAATTTATATTGATAAATTATATTATTTATTGGTTTTAAAGTATAATTAGAATATATTTTTACCATTTTATCAAATGGTGTTAATTAGAATTAATTTCACTTTGAAATTGGACATAAATAATTGTCAATCTATTTATATATATTGTTTCTTAAAAACACGCTATTTGTTGTAACATCGGGAATTAATTATAAAATTAATTAATGCAACTTATATGTTTGGAATTTTGTAAAATAGACATCATTTTTCAATTCGAAATATCAATTATATCTTAGGGTGAAATTTTGGCATTGTTCCGAAAAACTTCAATTTTTTATGAATAATGAAACTACTAAGTGGTAGTTAAAAAAGTGAATTTTTCATAAAACATAATTTTACCACTAATGTGATTGGAATTTCGAAAATCCGAGAGACACGGTTAATATTAAGTAGTAAAATGTGGTTCAATGAGATGAAAATAATTTTTGGTGAATAGTAACTTTTTACTTTTATTTACCAGGGTTAAAAGTAAATAGGGTAATTAAGGGTAAAAATGATATTAATAATACCCTAACACATGTCTTAATTATATTGGAAAAGTGTATCTCGACCAAAAACAACCTTAGGAATAAATTATTATCATTTAGGTCCACTTGGATAAGATTAGGACATTTATTTTTATTTAATTCAAATAAGAGTTAAAGGAGTTAAAATCAAACTTTATTTACTAAAACATATTTAATATGGTGTTCTACATGATATAAATTAGATTTTAAATATTCATTAGAAATATAAGATGCTTTCCTACATAATTATATTTTATTTATAATTTTTAGACATTAAATAATTTAATTTATATTTGACACAATGATGATGCAGTAATTTCTTAATTAATGAAAAATTATAATAATTGATATTATAAATACCCAAATAAATATAATTTGAGACTTTTTATGAATTAAACTAATTTGATAGGTTAATATGACATGTTAGGATTGACTTAAGTATCTTTTTTTGATGTAATAATTCTGTTATGAGTTTTACAAAAATAAATTATTGAATAGTGTCAAAATTGACATAAAAGAGTTTTTAAAAACAATATTATATTATTAATTGATATTAAATTCCTAAAAATATAAGGTTCGGACAAGAGACTTATATCATGATATTTGTATCATTAATGGACCACTTGGGGGTCTCTTGGATGTATATAGTACTTTTATTGACCATATAATATAAAAATACAAAGAGACATTGTAAAAGTGAAACTAATTAACTAAGAGTTAATACTTAAAGATAAGGTTACTATAGTAACCAAAACCTGTCTAAATTATATTGGTTGAGTGTTTTTAGACCCATACACACCTTAAACTTTAAATAATCCACTTTGGAGCCATTAGAAACCGAATTTGAATTTATTATAAAATATCATTTCTAGCTTTTCCAAAGGTTCCCCTCACCCCTCTTATAAAAAGGCACTCTCCCTTCTCATTAACTGTCACCTTCAAAGCCTTTTGGTTCGGCCAAAATCTTCCCAAATAATCTCTCAACTTCCCTAAATTAACCCTATAGGCCTCCCTTTAGTCATCAATCCAACTTAAGTAGCCCTTTTGATCAAATCAAAAGGAAGAACCCGACGAAGTGGTAATGATTTCACCACACTTTTTCAAGTTCCTTTCTTCTTCCACTTCTTCTTTCTTTGTTATTACCATTATAAAATAATAACTCCAGTATATTATATATACTTTGATGTTATTATAAACATTTTACAACCATATTTCAGTATTCTATGCATCCTTTGAATAACATGTCACCATACGTGCGTACTTACGGCTTACAGTCTCCACGTCGTGGTGTAATTGTTATTCAATAAATTATTATTTCGATGGGTATAATAATGAGTGTGCTTCATGTAAATAATAAATATAACATTATAATTATTCTTTATATATGATATACCAAGAAATTACATTTTATTTTATTATCAAAAGAATGATATTGTTGCTCGTGCGTACGTACGGACTACTGTCTCCACGAACGCGATGTGATTCATTCTCCATCGTATCCATTCAAGTCTAATTCTCATTTGATGATTAATAATAGTATCTAAGGACTTGATATCATTATGTATATGATTAATATACAACCTATACATGAAAAACACGACTTACATAAGAAAACATATAAAAGAAAACGAGTAAGTTAACACCCAAAACAACGATAATACAACGATATTATTAACAAATCAATGTTAAAAGATCATATATGATATCATATTAATGTATATGGTTATTGTATAATTTAATAACAATTATTTCACCATTATACTGGAGTTTAACCTACCCCCAACCAAGTAAAAGTACAAGGTAAGGGTTTATTTCGCAATCCCTTCATTATTCGAGGTTGTTTATATGTAATAATCTACTAGGAATTCGTTATCATCCATATCCATGTTTCTTAAAAATGTATATCAAAAAAAATTTACTATTTATTATAATATGTGTTAAAGTCATTTATACCCCTGTTTTACTTTTTATAATAGTTTTATAAAGGAAGCTTTCTGTTTTTTTCTAAACAAGGTGCTTTTTAACCTTTTCGACAGAATTAAGGTAAGAATGTTTTTTTAACTTTTATGGTGGGTGTGACTATTTTATGCCATTATAAAATCATCGAAGCTTCCCTTAAAATATTATAAGAATATTTTCAAAGAAAACGTTTTATTTTATCTGACTCTTAAATGATTTCAAAATAAAAAGAGATATTTCTCTAAAAAGAATTTTGATTTCATCTATGTCAACTTCCCTTGATGGATTTTAAGATTATTTGAATCTGATTTATTATGAAACAATACTTCCATATTGTATTGATGGTTTTGTGATATGTTTGAATATGGATATGTTATTTTTATACCCTTCATGTTTTATGGTGAAAGTATTGACATTTCGTATGCTAGTTTTAATATTAATGTTTATGTTATGTTTAATTCTTTTCATATGGGAATGCATTGAACTTAATATGTGATGGGTGGAGCCCGCTATAGCTCCTCGATGCATCGGTAGGTCTCATGAGACAAACTAGTGTCTTGGAACAAGAACTTGACAAAATCTTATTTGTAGTCTTGGCACGAGGCCTTGGCTATGTGGTTATGACAGTATGGCATTATGCATTCCATCATTGTAAAAGTGGTTATTGATATTGCATTTGATTATTCGATTAGTAGAATATCCATGTGAAAAATTAAATGGAATTATTTCATTATATTTTTGCCATACTATTTTGAAGTTCAAGTTTAAAACGCTTTTGTTTTAGTTATACATTGCCTTAAATGTTTATTCTTATTTATGAAGGTTTCCACTATATTGTTATCCTTACTGGGCATTTGAGATCACCCCTTTCAATGTTTTATTTTTCCCTGGATGTGAAGAAGTAATTTATGAATGACCTGCAGGGATAGTATGTGGGGATATGAGTGTGGACTATGAAGAAAATATGTTGTTGTAGTTGTCCTTTTTATGATGTAATGTAAGACTTATGAATATATCTAGTGTTTCCAAGGCTACTAAACCAATCGGTCTTTCGAGATTTGATCTTTCTTGTGATCATGCCAAAGTTATGTAATAATGCACCGACTCTGGGTAACTGGGGTCGGGGCGATATAGTTGGTATCAGAGAAATTTTAGTACAAACCTTGGAAGATAGATTTAGATAAACTCTGATTAGAGCACATAGACCTAAGATGGACTTTGAGGATTAGTATAGAAGAACTTTCTAGAATTTTGGTATTGTAGAGATATTGTGAGTTTTCCGAGATATAATTCCCTGTCTGGATACGAGCAGGTAGAGGAGTCTCTGGCACAAATGTACCTAGGGGTAAAACCCGAAAACAACGCTTTGAGATAGACTCGAACGGGAACTGGTGCACGACAACGGGCCTTGCTTCACTATGGGTTACGACACTCCCGGGGGATATGCTTAGGATAACTCTCATTTTCTTTACAAATCATTATGAAGGGTTTATGAGTATATACTTCCTCAAAGAAAACATTTTTTATGATTATGGATTATATCCATAAATAGTTCAATATATGTTAAGTGTTTTATAAGTATGGGATTATGTTTTTTGATTGATAAATTGATATAGTTTATACCATTGTTTAGAAATGGCGCCTAGTAGAAGAAGTAGAAACTGTATCAATGCACGCACTCCATGTAGGGATTTCCCTCCTGGTCAAGATAATTATAGTGGAGCTGGTGATGCAACTGGAGCTTATCAGCTAATCACCATACTGGGACAACTCACTCAAGTTATGAATAATAACCTAACCCGTATGGATCACCCTAATCCGTAGCGTGGAGGATCAATGTTAGATCGCTTCATGAGGCAACAACCACCAACATTCAATTGGGGTAAAAATCCCTTATTATCTGAGAAATGGATAAATTCCCTAGAGAAAATATTTCAGGCTTTGGGTTGTAGTGAAAGGGAAAAAGTTATCATGGAAGTTTACCGCCTCACTGGAGATGCTGATCAATGGTGGTCATTGATTAAAAACATGAAGGAAGATGATGAATTATCAAATATGGAATGGAGGGAGTTCAAAGATCTGTTTTTAGAAAAATACTTTCATCACAACCATCGATCAGATATAGAAAGTCAATTTCTGAGTCTGAGACAAAAGGAGGATGAGAATGTCACAAAGTATGAGGCTAAATTTACATGGTTAGCAAGGTATGCTAGAGATTATATACGTAACCCAAGAAGTAAGATTGATCATTTATTTTATGGGTTAAAACCATTTCTTCATCAGCATTAGTCTCACAATCCTTCTCATCGTACGAAGACATTGTCTCATGTGCTACTAAGACCGAAAAGAAATTCTCTAAGTCATATGACTTTAAAACAAAGAAAGAGAAGAAGAGATCTGCTGATCAATCTGGGAATGGAAATAAGGGGAATAAGGGAAAGGTTGAATATCCATCCTCTGGTAAATGTGGGAAGAAACACCATGGTACTTGCTTGAAGGGAATGGGTGTCTGTTACAAGTGTGGTGAAAAAGGCCACCAATCTCGTGATTGCAAAGGGAAGAAAGAAGCTACCAATGTTCAGTGCTACAATTACAGGGAGATGGGACATTATGAAAATGAATTTCCTATGCGTCAGGGGAACATACCTTAGAAAATCCAAGGGATCAAGGCCATGCTTATTTTATCACTACTACTGAGGTAGAAGCTCTGAAAGACGTAGTGGCAGGTAATTTAATGGTTTCCTCAAGTTTAGCAAATGCATTATTTGATTCTGGATCATCGCATTGTTTCATATCTTCCCAATTTTCTAAGAAAATTAGATATTTAAAATTTAATTTAACAAGGGAGTTGTCAGTTATAACTCCTAAGGGAAGTATCATTGCAACAAATTTTTGTGAATCAATTCCCATTAGAGCACATAAATGTTCTTTATCTGTTGATCTCATTGTCATACCTATGATTGAGTTTGATATAATCCTCAGTATGGACTGGATTTCGGACTATGATGCGAAGATTTATTGTAAGAAGAAGGAGGTTACGATTTTTGATGATGATGATAAGGAACAACTTATCTTTAGAGCAGAATCGTCCCCACCTTATTCCTATCTAGATCCACCCCCAATAGCTCAACTAAATTAAATTATTTTGGAGGAAGAGAATGAAATGACTGTGGGTGAGGAAAGGAATGTTCAAATAGAAGATGTATCTGTTGTGAAAGAATATGTAGATGTATTTCTGGATGATTTACCAGGACATCCTCCAGAATGAGAAGTTGAGTATTCCATTGATTTAATTCTTGGATCAAGGCCTATATCGAAGACCCCTTATAGAATGGCCACTGTAGAATTAGTCGAACTAAATAAAAAACAAGAGGAATTGAGTAATAAAGGATTTATTCACCCTAGTGTTTCTCCATGGGGAGACCGTGTTCTTTTTGTTAAAAAGAAAGATGGATCTATGAGGTTATGTATCGAGTACAGGGAGATCAATGATATAATAATAAAGAACAAGTATCTCCTACCTCGCATTGATGATTTATTTGACCAACTACATGGAGCTCAATAATTTTCAAAGATTGTCCTTCAATCTGGATACCATCAATTGTGTGTGAAGAAGGAAGACATTCTGAAGACATCATTTCGAACCAGGTACGAGCATTACGAGTTTACAGTAATGCCTTTTGGATTGACTAATGCACCCTCTATATTCATGGATCAGATGAATAGATTTTTTAAGGAATATCTCGATGAATTTGTGGTGGTATTTATTGATAATATCTTGGTATACTTCAAAAGCTATGAAGATCATGAAAATCACTTGTGCATTATCTTGAAGACTCTGAGAAGACATGAATTATATGGGAAGTTTAGCAAGTGTGAATTTTTTCTTCAGGAATTTATTTTCTAGGCCATATTTTCTCTAAGGATGGAATATTTGTTGATCCTTCTAAGACCAAGGAAAACCAATAATGGCCAGCACCTACGAGTATAATTGAGGTACATAGTTTTATTGGTTTAGCAGGTTATTAACGACGTTTCGTCCAGAATTTTGCCCGATTGGCTAACCCATTAACGAAGCTCACACGTAAAGGGTTTAAATTTGTTTGGAAAAAAGAGTGTGAATAATGTTTCGAATAACTAAAGAGAAGATTAGTCAATGCTCTTATATTGACTCTACCATCAGGGAATGATGGGTTAGTTATTTATAGTGAAGCATCGAAGAAAGGAATTGGTTGTGTCCTTATACATAATGATAGGGTTATTGCCTATGCATCATGATAGTTGAAAATTCATGAGCAAAACTATCCTACTCATGATCTCGAGTTAGTAGCTGTGATTTTTGCTTTGAATATATGGAGGAACTACCTCTATGGTGAAAAATGTGAGATTTATACTAATCACAAGAGTTTGAAGTATATTTTCTCTCAAAAAGAACTCAACATGAGGCAAAGGAGATGGCTTGAATTACGCAAGGATTATGATTGTACGATACACTACCACCCGGGGAAAGCAAACAAGGTGGAAGATGCTTTGAGTAGAAACGATCATGGAGTTTTGAACAATATGAGAATTGAAAGGGATCCAATTTTCATGGATCTAGTGAAGATGGACATGGGAATAACCATGGAAGGTGAAACATGAATTCTTTTTCAAATGGTTGTCAAACCATCTTTACTAGAAAGGATTAAGAGTTCTCAGACCGATGATGAAGAATTTAAAAAGAAGATTAAAGCTGTGAATGATGGGAGATTAAGAGACTTTGTGTATGAAGAAGGAATTTTGAAATTCAGGAAGAGACTGTGTGTTCCCGATATACCTGAGCTAAAAAGGGAATTTCTGGATGATTCTTGTAGTTCCAATTTCTCTATACACCCTGGGAGCACCAAAATGTATAGATATTTAATGGAACATTTTTGGTGGGACAACATGAAGAGGGAGATTGCTGATTTTGTGTCAAGATGTATGGTTTGTCAACAAGTGAAAGCTGGAAGGCAACAGCCTGGAGGAGTCATGCAACCTCTTCCCATACCAGAGTGGAAATGGGACAATATTTGATGGACTTTGTCATGGGGATACCAAATACTCCTAGAAGTAATGATGCAATATGGGTTATTGTGGATCGTCTTACCAAGTCATCACATTTTCTTTCTATAAGAGAAGATCTATAACTATAACATCTAGCAATACTATATATTAATGAAGTTGTGAGACTTCATGGAGTACCCCTATCGATTGTTTCTGATCATGATCCCCATTTTACATCAAGATTTTGGAAAAGACTTCAGAAATCCCTGGATACTGAACTTCATTTGAGCACTGCCTACCACCCTCAGACAGATGAACAATCAGAACGGACTATTAAAACCTTAGAAGACATGTTGAGATCTTGTTCACTTGACTTTCAGGATATGTGGGATCAATATTTACCTCGGGAAGAATTTTCCTATGACAATATCTTCCATTCGAGTATTCAGATGGCACCATATGAAGCGTTATATGGAAAGAGATGTCGCACACCAACCTGTTAGGATGACGTTGGTGAAAGAAAACTTGTAGGTCCAGAACTGGTGGAGGAAATGATAGAAAAGGTGAAGGTAATCCAAAATCACATCAAAGCAGCTCAAAGTAGGCAGAAGAGCAATGCCGATAATCGAAGGAAGGATTTGGAATTTCAAGTCGGTGATCATGTTTTCCTGAAGGTATCTCCATGGAAGGGAGTCATACTTTTTGGTAAGAAAGGTAAATTGGTTCCCATGTACATCGGACCTTTCAAAATTCTAGAACAAATTGGGGCTGCAGCTTACCGATTGGCAATGCCGCCAAGTCTCTCTAAAGTTCACGATGTGTTCCACGTATCTCTATTGAGGAAATACATGCCTGACCCAATGCATGTACTCACCTATGAGGAATTAGAACTGGAACCCGATATGTCTTATTGCAAATAGCCCGTCAAGATTATTGATACGAGAGAACAAGTGCTGAGAAATCGGACGACGCATCTGGTAAAAGTTTTGTGGAGAAACCATAAGATGGAAGATGCAACGTGGGAACCCGAGGAACTTATGATGAAGAACCACCCGAGTCTTTTCATGCGGTAGTATTCTAGAAATTTCGAGGATGATATTATTTGAAGGAGGGGAGAATGTAACACCCCAAGCTTCTACGGTACGCTTCTCTTTGAATAATGTGATAGCATGTGTTGTACGCAACATCGAGTTCTAACACACCACAACAAATAAAATTAGCTGTTATGAATAGTAATACCTACTTTTTAAAATCATATATAATTTATATTTCAAAATGGACTTCATTTTTGGATTTAGAATATCGAAATTATCCTAAGTTGAATTTTTTGTATTTTTCTGAGAACTTCCAATTTTTATGAATAGTGAAAAATACTTAAAAACAAATTTTTTACTAAAAATAATTTATAGTGATAAATTATATTATTTAGTTATTTTAAAGTATAATTAGAATATATTTTTACCATTTTATCCAATGGTTTTCATTAGAATTAATTTTACTTTGAAATTGGTCATAAACAATTGTCAATCTTTTGATATATATTGTTTCTTGAAAACACGCTATTTGTTGTAACAACGGGAATTAATTATAAAATTAATTAATTCAACTTATATGTTTGGAATTTCGTAAAAAAGACATCATTTTTGAATTTGGAATATCAATTATAGATTAGGGTGAAATTTTGGAATTGTTCAGAAAAACTTCAATTTTTGATGAATATTGAAACTACCAAGTGGTAGTTAAAAACTGAATTTTTCATAAAACTTAATTTTACCGCTTCTGTGATTGTAATTTCGAAAATCTGAGAGACACGGTAAGTATCAAGTAGTAAAATGTGGTTCAATGTGATAAAAATATTTTTTGGTGAATAGTAACTTTTTACTTTTATTTACCACAGTTAAAAGTAAATAGGGTAATTAAGGGTGAAAATGATATTAATATTACCCTAACACATGTCCTAATTACATTGGACAAGTGTATCTCGAAAAAAAAACAACCTTAGAAATAAAATATTATCATTTAGGTCCACTTGGATTAGATTAGGACATTTATTATTATTTAATTCAAAGAATAGTTAAAATAGTTAAAATCAATGTTTATTTACTAAAACATTTTTAATATAGGGTTATACATAATATAAATTCGATTGTAAATATTCATTAGAAATCTAAACTTATTTCCAACATAATTATATTTTATTTATAATTTTTAGACATTAAATAATTTAATTTATTTATGACATAATGATGATGCAGTAATTACCTAATTAATGAAAAATTAGAATAATTGATATTATAAATACCCAAATAAATATAATTTGAGACTTTTTATGAATTGAACTAATTTTATAGGTTAATATGACATGTTAGGATTGACTTAAGTAACATTGTTTGAAGTAATCATTCTGTTATGATTTTCACAAAAAATCAATTGTTGAATATTGTCAAAATTGACATAAAAGAGTTTTTAAAACAAATATTATATTATTAATTGATATTAAATTACTAAAAATCCAAGGTTCGGCCAAGATACTTATATCATGATATTTGTATCATTAATGGACCACTTGGGGTCGATTTGATGTATATAGTAAGTTTATTAACCATATAATATAAAAATACAAAGAGACAATGTAAAAGTGAAACTAATTAACTAAGAGTTAATACTTAAAGATAAGGTTAATATAGTAACCCAACCCTGTCTAAATTTTATTGGTTGAGTGGTTTTCAACCCATCCCCACATTAAAATTTATATAATCTACTTTTGAGCCATTATAAACTGAATATTAGTTTATTATAAAATACTATTTCTAGCTTTTCCAAAGGTGCCCCTCACCCCTCTTATAAAAGGGCACTCTCCCTTATCATTAACTCACACCTTCAAAGCCTTTCGGATCGGCATAACTCTGCCCAAATACTCTTTCAACTTCCCTTACTTCATCCTAGAGGCATTACATTAGTCAAAAAGCCAACTTAAGGAGCCCTTTTGATCAAATCAAAAGGAAGAACCCGAAGAAGAGGTAATGATTTCACCACCCTTTTTCAAGTTCCTTTCTTCTTCCACTTCTTCTTTCTTTGTTATTACCATTATAAAATAATAACTCTAGTATATTATATATAATTTGATGGTATTATAAACATTTTACAACCATATTTCAATTTTCTATCCATCCTTTGAATAACATGTCACCATACGTGCGTACGTACGGCTTACCCTCTCCACGTCGTGGTGTAATTGTTATTCAATAAATTATTATTTGGATGGGTATAATAATGATGTGTAATTCATTTATATAATAAATATAACATGATAATGATTCTATATATATGATATACCATCCAATTACATATTATTTTATTATCAAAAGAATGATATTGTCGCTCGTGCGTACGTACGGACTACCGTCTCCACGAACGCGATGAGATTCATTCTCCATCATATCCATTCTAGTATAATTCTCATTTAATGATTAATAATAGTATATAAGGACTTTATATCATTCTGTATATGATTAATATACAACCTATCCATGAAAAACATGACTTACCTAACAAAACATATAAAATAAAACGAGTAAGTTAACACCTGAAACAACGATAATACTAAGATATTATTAACAAATCAATGTTAAAAGATCATATATGATATCATATTAATGTATATGATTCCAGTATAATTTAATAACAATTATTTCACCATTATACATGAGGTTAACATACCCCCAATCAAGGAAAAGTTCAAGGTAAGGGTTTATTTCGCAATCTCTTCATTATCCGAGGTTGTTTATACGTAATAATCTACTGGGACTTCTTTGTCATCCACATCCATGTTTCTTAAAAATGTATTTTAAAACATTTCTACTATTTACTATAATATGGGTTAAATTCATTTATACCCTTTTTTGACTTTTTATAAGAGTTTTATAAAAGAAACTTTCCGTCGTTTTCCAAACAAGGTTCTTTTTAACTTTTTCGACAGAATTAAGGTAAGAATGTTTTTTTAAACTTATTCGGTGGGTGCGACTATTTTCCGCCATTATAAAATCGTCAAAGCTTCCATTACAAGCTTATAAGAATATTTTCAAAGAAAATTTTTTATTTCATATGAATATTAAATTATTTCAGAATAAAAAGAGATATTTCTCTAAAAAGTGTTTTGATTTCATCTATGTCAACATCCTTCGATGGATTTTAAGCTTATTTGAAGCTGATTTATTATGAAACAAAACTTCCATATTATATTGAAGGTTTTGTGATATTTTTTACTATGTATATGTTTTTTTTATACCCTTAATGGTTTATGGTAAAATTATTGACATTTCATATGCTAGTTTTAATATGAATGTTTATGTTATGTTTAAACCTTCTCATATGGGAATGCATTGGACTTAATAGGTGACGGGTGGAGCGCGCTATAGCTCCTCGATGCATCGGTAGGTCTAATGAAACAAACTAGTGTCCTGGCACAATGCCTTGACAAAATCTTATTTTTAGTCTTGGCATGAGGCCTTGGATATGTGGTTATGATAGGCTGGTATTATGCATTCCATCATTATGAAAGTGTTTATTGATATTGCATGTGATTATTCGATTAGTAGAATATCCATGTGAATAAGTAAATGGAATTATTTCATTTTATTTTTTCTATACTATGTTGAATTTTATGTTTAAAAGACTTTTTTTAGTTATACATTGCCTTAAATGTTTATTATTATTTATGAAAGTTTCCTCTGTATTGTTATCCTTACTGGGCATTTGATCTCACCCCTTTCAATGTTTTATTTTTTCCCGGATGTGAAGAAGTAATTTATGAATGACCTGTAGGGATAGTATGTGGGGATATGAGTGTGGACTATGAAGAAAATATGTTGTTGTAGTTTTCATTTTTATGATGTAATGTAAGACTTATGAATATATCTAGTGTTTCTAAGGCTACTAAACCAATCGGTCTTTCGAGATTTGATCTTTCTTGTGATCATGCCAAAGTTATGTAATAATGCACCGACTTTGGGTAACTGGGGCCGGGGAGTTACAATTTATTTATAATATATATTAATAAAATATATATGTGTAATATATAGATATATGAAATATAAAACACCATTTATGTAAATGGTAGTCCGTACGTATGAATCAATGTTGTTTCCGTTTTCATATCGCATTGAACAGAAGTAAGGGAATGAGATATATGAAAATACATACATAAATACATATATATATATTTAAAATTTAATTATTATTTAATATATTACATACTTATTAATAATATATATTTTTATAGTCATCGTTGAATAGTGAACGTGGAAATGAATCTCATCGCGTCGTTGGTACGGTTAGCCGTGCGTACGCACGAGCGACGATATCATTCTATTGATGGTGAAATAATTTATAATAGGATGTTATATTATATATAATCAATCATTAAAATGTAATATTTTTTTTAAATCAATTGTACTCATTATTACACCCATACAATTAATGAAGGGTTGAATAACAAACTACACCATGATGTGTAGATGGTAAGTCGTCTGTACACACATATGGTAACTTTGTCATTCATATGATGAGTAGAATAATGAATGTGGTTGTAACATTTGAATAATAACATTATAGTATTTAGAATATACTAGATTTATTATTTTTTTATGGAAACAATAATGAATTAGGAAGTGGACGAAGAAAAGAATTTTGAAAGAGGCGATGAAATAATTACCTCTCCTTCAGGTGCTTCCTTTTGATTTGATCAAGAGGGCTCCTTGGGTTGGTTTTAAGATCATATTAATGCCTATAAGTTGGATTGAGGGAATTTGGGAGTATAGTTTAGAAGGGTTTGGCTGAGACAAATTTCTTTTGAGGTGTGATGTTAACAGAAGGGGAAATACCCTTTGTTAAGAGAGGTGGGGGCACTTTAGGAAAAGCTTGAAATATAATTTTATTATAAAATCGCATTCGGTTTCAAATTTCTCCAAATGAATTTATTTATAGTATAAGGTTGGGATGGGTCTAAATCCTCTCATACAATAGGTTTCATACAAATTTAGGTCACCATATTAAACTTATCATTTAGATATAACCCTTAGTGAAATAGTTAACTTTTATCATGTCTTCTTGTATTATTATAATACATGGTTAATAAAATTAATATAAAATTCCCATTTAACCTAAAGGGGTTAATTAATTACATATATATAATTATATAAGTCTTTTCTCAGAACCATAGATTTTTAGGAATATTATATCTTATAATAAAAATGTATTTGTTTTAAAAACTAATTTATGCCAATTTTGACCCTATTTAGTATATTGTTTTTGTGAAAGTCATAAAAATCTTCTTTATTTGAACCAAATACAATTAATAATCTCTAAAATATAATATTAACCTAGAATATTTGTGTATGGAATCAAAAGTTTCAATTTACATTTAATTTAATATTTATAATATCAATTATATTAATCTTTCGTTAGTAATGAAATTATTGCATCATCATTGTGTCATAAGTAAATTTAATTATTTAATATCATAAATTTATGAATAATATAAAATTATGTAGGAAATATTATTATATTTATAATGAATATTTATAGTAAAATGTATCTTATGTATAACCCTATATTAAAAAAATTTAAGTTAATAAAATATCAATTTAACACATTTAAAACTTCTTTAAATAAAATATAATAAATGTCCTAATCTAATCCAAGTAGATCATAAAGTACCATATATTTGTCATAAGGTATATTTTTGTCGAAAAAAACTTATCCAATAGAATTAATCATTGGGTTAGGGTAATTATAATATCATTATTACTTTTAATTAACCTATTTACTTTTAACGGTGGAAAATAAAATTCAAAATTTACTATTCACAAAAAAATTATTTTCATCCTATTAAACCACATTTTACATACTTATGTAAACCATGTCTCCCATATTTTCGAAATTCAGTTCACAGATGTCGTTAAATTAGGTTTTATGAAAATTTTCAAATGTGCCTAAAAGGTGGGTAAAAGATGTTATATCACTCAATAAAATTTTATATATCTAAGATTATTATAAAATTTCTCCAATAAAATAAATTGAACTATTATACGTATTATGTATTTTTTTTACTTTAAAATAAACTTAAAAAAAAATATTAATTAGTTAAATAAATATTCGTTTCTAAACAATAACGTAGTGTTTTCACTATTCATCAAAAATTGAAAGTTCTTAGAAAATTATCAAAAACCCTTCCTAAGATAATTTTGATATTCTAGTTTCAACAAATATCACCATTTTACCAAATTTAAAATATATAAGTTTGATTAATTAATTTAAAATCAATTTCCATTATCAAAACCAGAAATCGGGTTTTTTAGAAGTAAAAACTATCAAAAGATCGGCAGGTGTTTATGTACAGTTTAAATGTGACATTATATCCAATGGTATAAATTATATTAAATGATAAAAATAAAATATAATTATTCATTAAAAACACTAAAATTTATAATTTAACACTATAAATTACTTCGATTAAAAACGTTGTTTTTAATTAATATTTAATATTTTTCACTATTCATCAAAATATGAAAGTTATCAGAAAAGTACCAAAAATATATCTAAACTAAATTTTAATATACCAAATATAAATAGGATTTATTTTCATTAAATTAAATATATAAAATATTAAAACATTTTATTTAAAAATGGTTCTCCATTAAAAGTCGGAAAACGACATTTTTTTGAAAAATAGTTTTTTTATCTGAAATATTGAATTTGTATTTATATTATGTCTAAAAAATAGAAATTTTGAATATTGAAATTACATAGGATATATATAAAATTCAAAATTTGGTTAATACTATTCATAACCTATTTTTAAGTGACTATTTTAATATGGCATGATGCGCTTGAACTTGGAGTGGCATGTATTGCAAGCTGTTGAATTATATTAAATAGATAACATATTATGAAATATTGAGGTGTTACAATTAACTAATAATGGAAAAAAAGATTAACTATAATCTATCTTTTAATTAATTAATTACAAACTTAATTAATAAAAATTAGTGATCAATTACGAACCTAGTTATGAAAAATTATGAGAACTTATTTACTAACTTAATTACATTGAAATAACTTCACACATCTTACACTCTCAACCATACCTGATTATTCTTCATAATCAATATTATTTATCAATAAATTAATAAAGAAAATCTTTTTTGATTATATGAACAACAAAATCCCTTTCTGGATACAATAATTGGATGTAGGCTCTAGCAGAGATGTACCTAGGGGTAATAAATTCTAAAAGGGTAGATTGGGTATTAACACAATCATCACCTTGTTTAGGAAAAATAGGTCTTATAACAGACATGGTTTGACTCTCCGGGTGTATATTCATCATATAATCCACATTTTCTTTAATGAATATCTTTATATACCCTTAAGAATATTAAACTTATACTACAAAACATAAGAAAAATCATTAGGAATATATAAAAACATTCCAAAATTTCAATAAAGTAAAGAATGTGTGGTTTTACAAGTAATAATATCCATTTTTTGAAACTAAAAATGGATAAAAGTTTTATAACTAATGTACCAATGGGTAATTACCCCAAAAGGGTGGATTGGTTGTTCACCCAATCATCACATAATTCATTATGAAGATTTCTAATTGCACACCTCATTTGATACCCTCAGGGGATCTGATTTACATAATTCAAACTCTCTTTAATTTATATTATTAGAAACATTTATGAATATTTAATTTTTGACTACAAAACATTATTGAATTCATTGAGTATTTAATAAAACATTATAAAATTTCGTTAATGAACTGATTCTTTGGTCATCGAAACCTTGAAATATGGATACTAAAAGTTGATGCATGCTCTATCACAGACATACCTAGGGTTAATAAACCTAAAAAATAAGGATTGGTTATTCACTTAGTAATCACCTAGTTAATGATGAAGATTCCAAACTACATACCTATTTTGGAAGTCTCAATGGATCTACTTAAGATGATTTGTATTGTCTTTCAAAACTATTGAAATTCTCATTAAATTCTTATAACATGAACCAAATTTAAATAATTTTTCCATTGTTAACCCTAGACGACTATTCTCATTTTGAATATTATTTAAACTATTTGAATCATGACTAAAAATCATCATTCATGTTGATAATAATGCCATCCTATGTCTATTTCTACTGGAATGTTATTCAAATTACTCACGGTTCTTCATATAGTATTCAAATAACATAAATGGTTAGGATAAATGATTCTATTACCCTCACATAACTTTAGGAAACAATTCATTGTTGATTAATTATAAGACCTAATCTATAGATTTGTTCTATTGTATGTATACATTTTTAATTTGAGGATAGGTTATGAAATGTATCTTATCCATTGAAGGATGATGAGGACATGTTACAGTCAAAAATATTATTTTACCAATGGTCTTATGATGATTTTATAGAGTTAAATGTGGAGGTTTATACTATCTTGAATTATCCAATTATTATATTATTATAGAGTAATACAATATTCATCGAAGAATTACTATCCCAATAATATGTGACTCATTTAAATTTTTGAGATGAATTTAAAAAACTGATCACCTAGATATGATGCAAGATAATTATGATAATGTGGAAGTTTCTAACGATATAATAGAAGAAAAAATTAATTATGCTGATGAGGAAGTTGGGGACATTAAGGAATAAATTTCTAGAAATAAAATATTATTACATCATCCTTGATTCATGATAAATTATCCACAACTCATTGCATATTTGTTTGAATCTTTGGCACATTTTCAGTAATTTGATTGGAATATTATAACACCTAAAACTAATTTCCATGGAGTTCTAGGGGTGGATTTGGTCAAATAAAAAAACAATATATGAAGGAAGATATTTTCTAGAAAAATATTTTGTGAAAAATATAATGAAATTATTTAACATTAACATAATCTTTAGATATTTAGTTTGGGAGTCAAACTAGAAAAAATACATAATTTAATATAAAAAGTACAATGATGATTGAAAATTTATCTTGATGTAGATTCCTACCATTTCTCTTCTAGGGTGTCTGATTTCTATGTTTGAGACATCTCATACTTAAATTCATCCTAACATAAAAAAAGATCAAACATAATTGGTTGTTAAATAGCGATCACCTGTTATTATTAATGTGATTAGGTCTATCCAAGATGTACTTGTAGCCTTTGTGAATGAGATGATAAAATAATCATTTTGTTAAAATATTTAATATAGTAAGGAACAGATTGAAAAAAAGGGAATTTTAATTTTTTTTTTTAGTGATTAGGATGACTCATAAAGGGTATTTCCATAATTTCTATCAATACTAATGCAAAACAACCAACTTACCGTCAACCTTGATAAAAATATACATCTATCTTGAAATAGAATACATGATCCTTCTCATAAAAAATATCATTGTTATTTATGGACATTCATCCCATGTGTTGTTGTATTTCATTTCTATAAATTGTTTATATAAATTAACTGAATTTTTCAAAATATAAACTACACCATCTAATTGATGATTGCAGCAACCCAAAAAGAAAAATTTACACCTCTTGTACATTCATTTTCCATGATGTAGAAGATAAAACTATGAATCTGGGAGTTGGTTTTTTCTATATATCAAAAACTATTTCACCCATATTCAGGGCGTATGTTAGATAACATATCATCATCAATCAATCAATTGGACAATCAATACAGATCATATTACATGGATATCCCCAAATTCACATCATTGATAATGTATTTGACACATTTCTAGAAACATGAAAATTAATTTTGATTTGGATTCAAAGAATAATGAAATCTTAGAACATGGTATAAAATCAATTTTTATGTTATTACTTATTATATTTATTGATAAAATTACTTTATAAATTATAATATCACTTCCATGTAGAATATGATATGGATCAGAAAAGGTTGGAGCAGTAGTTGGAAGGTATTATTATGTAAAATCATGGGAGTGTATAAATACATGATAAGAATTCTAAAAAAGAAATTTACATTAGAATATAAATGGGGATGTGGTAAAGACACATTACCAAAAACATTGTGGAGTGCATCAATAGAGTCTTCAAGGGGCTTTAAAAGTTACCCATAATAGGGCTAGCTCAGGACACATTTTATCATTTTGTATTTTACGTTATAGAAATATGATTTTATACTACTGATGGGATTCATCAGGGGTTGTGGTACAGATGAAACTTTTATTGAGAGATTAAGAATAACATTGATAAAGATTATAATTCTCAATTATTATTTTTTAACTGATAAGAAATTTGATTATATGTGATAGATATTTTGTGGTATTAATGGAAATAAGGTATTATGGCTGTGGAAAATTAAAATAATTTTAATTTACATGAATACATTATATTATGGAATACACCTCGACAAAATTCTCATGGGAACTATATTTTGATCCAATGTACTAGATTGAAAGCATTTCTAACTACTATAGTGAACTATAAATGATTATTTGGGAGTTTCGATATTTACCAATGCCTGGAAATCATCCCACATTGATACTCGACATCAACAGGTTGTGACCCTGAGGGAAACCATAGTCTAGAATGATTTAAAATGTGATGGATATGCCTTAAGAACATAGATACTGTTTGAGATGTAGAATATATCATAGGGAAGTTCATAACGTGAATTGGTTCCCAAACATAGCTGGAATGAGTTCTCAATCTCAGTCATGGTGATTATTTTGTGGAAAATAATGTATCATCCTAAGTATTTGATAATTTGATTGGGTTCGGACCTCAGTTCACCATTTGGGTGATTTTTTAAAAGTTTCTATTATTTAAAATTCACCTTCTATAAATATATTACATATGAATTTAAAAACAAATCTTCTAAAATTATATTATAAATTAATTTAAAAACTAACCCTCTAAAAACACTGAATAAACTCCAGTGATTGTTTATGTCTAATAAACATTTTTCGTCTGACTATTATATTGATTTTAATTTATTCTAATTCTAAAAAAGTGAGGATATATGTAAATATGTATAGTTTTAAAAATTATTCATGAAGAAGATGAATGAAAAATGATGAAATTGAGTTTTCAAGAATAAAACATATATAATTATGTACAATACATACATTGATGAAGAAAGATCAATCCATGTTATCATAATAAGAAAAAGAAAATGGTGAAAACATAACTACTAGACCATACATTCTACCAATCATAATAATCTAATAACCATGAAACTATATTTAAATTTTATAATTACATACTAGTTATTTGATTTTTATATATTAAGATAAAGGATGTTACTCTACTCACTGAGATGTATAGGAATTTTTAGTGTTGGGAACTAAAGGGTCCTGAGTTTTTATGGGTTATGGTGTGTAGGTCACACCATTATTATAGCACCCATAGATTGTAGAACAATAAAATTAAATTCAATGGTTTAGCGGGCCTGCATCACTGAGTTTAACTTGCACTACATGTAAAATTGTGTTCATTTTTCATGTCACGCAACACTTGGTTTATCATGTGTTATATGAAACCCTGATATTTTTATGTTCTATAGTGTATTCAACACTCAACATATAACTAAAACGACCCATGATATATATTGTCATTATAATCTAGAAATCAAATTGGTGTGTATGAATCGTATTAAAAACATTAAGAAATATATAAATATTTTTATATATATTAATTTTATACTTAATATAAATTAATAATTAATGTTTAGTAAATAATAAATCAATTTTTAGTAAAGGAATTTTATTCTTCAAAAATACATTTACTTCCAAAATGATTTTTATTTATTTTCATGTAAACATTTATAATAATTTTTTGGAACTTTTTGAAAAAGTATTTGATAAAATTTAGTTCATATTTACAATCAGAAGATGAAAATTTACATTGGGTGAAATTTTTTAATTTTTCTGAAAATGTTAATTTTCTAGTGAATAATGAAAAATAATTATTTATGTAAAACTATAATTTATTTTCATTAAAATGGGTAATTTAATGGTCACATTATTTATTAAATAGGATTTGATGAAACATAATTATTCATTATTTATATTAAACCCACATAATTAATTTTTATTCAAATTTATATTTTTTATTATAAGTTGTTTTTGTTTAAAACAGTTTATTTAAAAAAAATTTAAAAATGGATAATTTTTTTCATTTTTAATTAATTAAAATAATACTTGATGCAGAATTTTTTAAATGAAATGATTGTATTATGTGTCATTGAATATTAATTTAAATTCATTCAGTTATTATTATTAGTCATAAGGTTATCATAGAATTATGTTTTTCTAAAAAATAACCTTCTTAAAAACGTGTTACCTCACCGTGTCTATGAGATTAATATTATATTTAAATGGTCCACTAATGTGAATTTAAAATGGAAATTGAATAAATATTTGTAATTAAAATAATTTATAATTTATAATACATCCAAATTATTTTTTTACCATAATAATTACTAAAAATAGTGATAAATAATCATAGTGATTAGAGTAAATATTACTTTATAGTGGGATTAAACTTTATACATAAGTGATAAAATGACCTACTAATTTTTACAACACACATTGGACAGACCTAGTTCAATCCTTATCACTATAGTATCAATATATATTGATATTTGGGATACCATTCCATGAAATTGACCTATATAATATGTTATGAAAAGAAAAATACCAAAGGGATACCTTTTTCCTTTTAATTTCACTAATGCATTTGGATAGGGACCAAAAAATTATAGGTTTAATTATAAATATTATTTTGAAAGATAAATTAGTTTTTTATATCATGATAATTAATAGTAATTTTTTTAATGATTAATTAATTAAATTAAATACAATAGAATCCCCAATTAAATAATTATTTATTCAATAATTAACTAAAATAATGATACTAATATATTAAATGTTTGGTAAATTGAATGAATTCATGTCTTCCATTAATTTTTTAAATGAATATATCCCTTTAAATAGATGTGAAAAAAATATATTCTAATTCCATAATTTTCAATATTTTTATAAAATTCCAATTAAATGAATAATGTTTAAATTAACATTAATTTTATTTTATAATAAATTATTAATTTTTAAATTATTTTAAATTACTAAATAAATATTATCTTCGACCAAATAATTTGAAAATTTTAATGAATATCTAATTTATTCTATTCATGTACCAATTATTATTTTTTAATTATTTTATTAACCTATTAATAGTAAAAAACTATATTAACATGGTTGCGCATAAAAGAGGGTTTTTGCATGATACATACACTTGTGAAAAACATAATTTTCAATAAATATAATATTTTTAGTTAATAAATTTTATTTAATATATAGAATCAGT
This sequence comes from Viscum album, assembly GCA_963277665.1. NCBI lineage: Eukaryota > Viridiplantae > Streptophyta > Magnoliopsida > Santalales > Viscaceae > Viscum > Viscum album. Next base: position 2,054,078,642 of record OY728165.1, read on the forward strand.
TTTTATGAATTACTTAATATTTCAATCTTTAATTTAGTCTTAATGGATTAATTATTAAGGATAGAAAACTAGTTACCATAATTAAAAACCAAAATGAAATAAATTAAGAAAATTTGGATTCAAGGAACAAAATGTTTTCAAAATAAGATTTATTGTTTATTATAGGTTCGAATAGACTATATCTTCCCTCCAATAAAATAATTATCAATCTTGTATCCATTTCAGGGAATACTAACCCCCCCAATAGTAAATACTTTTTTATATTTAAAAAAATCGACTCCTTGATTATAAAAGGGGTCTCACTCCCCTCACTTCTACAAAACTCTCAAAAAAAATTGATCATAAAAACACTACAAAAGTCACTTTCCATATTAACTATTATCATCATAGAATACTTATTATGTGTATAAAAAAAACTAAGAATGCCTTTAGTGGTAACCTAAGGAGGATACCATAAGAAGTTGAAATGTTCTTCAATGATGCTTTTTATTTCTTACTCCACCCCCTCAAATTATTATTATACCATTTTAATATATTCAAATTGTTATATTAAATATTCCAAGATGTTTTTATATTATTCTTACAACCAATAACTAGACACACTTCCATCAAATGGGTAGTGAGATAATTATTTGTGTGTATAGAGGACTACCTCCTCATGATACAATGCCATTTGTTTTTTCATTTCCACCTCTCGTGATTGGGTATGATAGTGGATATAAAGATTATATGTGATATTTAGAAAATATTTATACATATGGAGTAATTATATAATATGTAATATTTTATGTTTAATTCTATAATGGTTGTGAGGAATTCCCTCTTGGGTACGACATACTACCACCTCAGGAAGCGATATGATTCATTTTTCACAAACGTGATACATGGAAGGTAATAAGGGTAATGATGAAAAATATATGGGAAATAAAAAAATATTTATGATATTAATTTAATATTTATCATTTTTTAAAGATTATATATCATTTTGTTTTAACCTTTTCACTCAATGAAGAAAATGATGATGTCGTTTATGAACGTGTGGAATATCACCTCCTCGAAACGATGTGTTTACATTTTTCACTATAAAATAACAATAATTCTATATATAAGTATATATAATTAATTAAAATTTTATTTAAGATATTAATATCATTAATTAAAATAAAAAAATACAACTTAACTTCTTTCTATAATGATTATTGAAAAATGGAAAATTACTCATTGTTATGTATAACCTACCGTCTCCATGATCGTAACATGAGTTCATTTTCCATATCCATCATTAAAGTTAGGTTTCAAAAGTATAATTAATCTATAAATATGATAATTATTTTATGATTAATATTCTATAGTTGTTTAAATAATGACCTCTTTCACCATATCCAACCTACCAAATTTATTTTTGACACGTAATCTTAATATGGTCAAAACATCTTATGTAAATTTAATTGATTAAGTAATTATTTTTAACATGATAATATATAAAATAAAATTAAAAATAAACTTTAATAAGGTACTAAAATATGTATATAATTAAAATAATTTTATTACTCAGGAAGACAAATACACATGTGACTAGTTAGACTCAAGGTAAGGGTTTTCTCATCTCACTTTTATTTATATGAGATATATTCAATCACTACTATAAAATGACTGATAGCCACTATTTTTTCAAAAAAAAAACCTGGTTATACACCCCACCAATAACCATGGTTTTTGGTAAAAAAATCTATAGATCATTTTCAATTTTCTATAACCAAGTTTCTATAAAACTGTGGATATAGATTACAGATATACCCATAGTTATGTTAAATTGTGGCTATATGTTCATCAAGTGTGGGAAAAAAATTCTCATGGGAACTAGGAAAGGAAATCTATGCCCATGTTTATAAAAAAAATATGGAAATAGGTCATTAGCAAAGAGTAATATCCATGGTTTAATAATATAGTGAACGTAGATCTTACCAATAGTCATTGTTCCCTTTAACTAGGGCTATAGGTTTCCCAAGTATGTGTAGGGGGAAATTCTCATGGTAAAGGGGTTGGAAGAACTATTTACATGGTTTAACAACTATTTACACAATTTCTAATAATGTATTATATATATATATAAACCAATTATTGTCAATAGAGTAGTGGTTAGGTGTCGATATATTAGTTGAGAATGTAAGGAGTTCGAATCTAGTCATAGTAATTTTATTTTAAATATATATCCATGGTTAAGTCAGGATATATTTATGGTTGTCCATTGTTGAAAAAGAAACTACATCTATGGTTTTCCACCATGGAAATTGGTCTATTTCCATGGTGAAAACTGAGAGAACTCTTTCCATTATTTAAAAAATATAGGTTATATCCTTTGTTTCTAGGGTGTATAATCATAAAAATATCATGTGTAACCATGGATATAGGTTTCCCCTATGTCCACTCCATTAGGACCCAAGACCTACTGGAACTATTTCTTTAAGCTATATCTATGATTTTTATTCTTATAGAATTTATTTTTTTCAATTATTATAGGAGAAATTTATATTATTTCATATTCACCAATTATTTTTATTGTGTGGTGTACATAATACCTAGGAATTTATATTATGAATAATATCCTTAAATTACTAGGTATTTATATATCACTTTTTTTTTATTTATTTCATAGGATTTACAGTTTCAAAGTTACCAAAGTAGAGAATCATTTTAATGTCAATTTTCCTTTTGAGAGACACATGTTATTTTATACTCCTATCTTTCTATATGAGGTGTATATACTTCTTATTTGACATGTTATAACATGAATCTTCCTATTTTTATGATATTTTAATTTTTATTTAATGTTATTATTTCATGGGGCTTATGATTTAATGCTACTTAAGTGGTAAATATTTTATATTATAGTCACATTGTTTATCATTATTGTTTATGATTGTGTCTCTAATGATAATGTTTTATTATCCATCTCTAAATAAATACCAGACTTTTATTATCCTCTAGTTACTCAGGATATTTTAAGGTAATATTTCTATTTTTTCACTCTTTGGTACTTAAAATAATTAATAAAATTTATATAAAAAAACACAACTTCATTTCTCCCGTAGGTCGGAAATGTGTGTTCTTACAGAAAAATGTTTTCTTGTAATGTTTTAAAAAATGTTCTTTACCTATTAAAAATTATTTACTAATGAAAATTTTACCCATTTTATCTTTTTAAAATAAAATATTTTTAATGGAATCTTTTATATTGATTTCCAAATAAGGAACTTTTCTAACCTTTTTACCATGAAAAATGAATATTCTATATAGCATGTACTAAATTACCTGTTGATGTGACCATAATTTCTCAGAATCATCCTTTTCAAGTTTTTAAGATTATTTTTCATGAAATATTATCTTAATATTATGGATATTCATATTTTAGAAAAAAAATTTAAACAAAATGGTCTTTAAAATGTTTTGTGTTTTAAATAGTGATTTTTAAAATAAAAAGTATATCCTCCTTAAAAAATTCAAGGATATATTTATTATATTTATATAAACAACCATTTTTTTTAATTAAGATCCATTAGGGATATATTTTAATGATACCATACTCATTCTTTCTATTGATACATTAACATTGTTTCAAATAGATTATTATAGAACCCATTTATTTTTCATGGGTTGATCATGTTTCAATTATATTAACATGAAATATTTTTATTTCACATGGGCTGGTAAATTATTAAAATAAATAGTTATTTTTTATGGGTTTTATGATGAATGATATATTTACATTATTCTTTTTTTTTGTTCTAGTAAATCTTATATGATAGGGTGGCCCATATAGAAGCAGCGATTCTGTTACATCCTATATGATGGGTGGGTCTAGATAGTGAATGGTGAGTTTGTTACATCTTATATGATAGGGAATCCGAGATAACATAGGGTGAGACCATTGTGGATAATGTGATGGGTTGTACTAGATAGTGTTGGTGAATGTGTTATATCTTATATGATGGCTTCACCTAGATAGTTCTCCAATGAATTGGGTAATGATTATATTGGAATTCATATGTATTGTTATTCCTATAAGAAGGGTTTTTGAATGTTTTTTATTAATATGATTCTCTAAGTTACATTAAATGTATTTAATTTCTTATAAAGGGTTTATAATGTTTCATATGATCAATAATGATATTATACAACACAGGAATATTGATTATTGTTAATCTTTCCATTTATAGGTTTTCCCACTTGATTATTGATGTATTGAAAGTTAGGTGTTTTATTATTATTCACTCATGATCTATAATTATTTATTTATTACCTTATGCACTTCTTATGCTCGTTAATGAAATTAAATTGTTAATAATTATGTTTACCCTTATTGAGCATTTGATCTCAAACTTCTTGTGTTTCCTCTTTCCTAAGATATAAAAAATGGTGTTGAATGAATTATGTCTTTATAGGATTTCACAATAATGATGTTTAACTAATTATGACTATAACAGATTTCATAAGAATGCCTTTGATGACCTAATGTGATATAAAACAATCTGGGCACAATGGGAGATTATGATCATTTTTATGAACAATTGCTTTTTGAATCCATATTGATATGATTTGTACCTAATACTATAAAACAATAAACCTAAAATTTCAATGGGTTTGTAAGTGTTCCAATATTTTTTTGATGTTATAATTTTTTATTAGAGAATATCGGTTCAGCTTCTTTGGTATCAAAGCAGGAAATGTAAATATTATTATTTTAGAACCAAATTTGGGAGTGTGAGTTCTCCATTGTTGTAGTTTGTATTAGAGTATGTTTTAGATGAATTTGGATATTAGGATGTATTCATGTGAGGTTATATAGAGATTTATGGGTACCATTATAGTTCTATAATAATATGTTTGATTATATTTCAAAAGTCTTCGACACACCATTTAGATTTTCATTGATGACATCTTAAAGTGATTAATGACCTCTTTGTTTACATTTTATTGGGTTGAGTTATTGGAAACCCCTAGATTCGGTAAGGAGTATTTTTTAGTGAGGATTTATTTTAAATTTTTAATGAAAAAAGGAATCAACCAATATGTTGGTTGTATAGATTTTCATCTGTAATGGTTGTGGGAATTGAACCCATGACTGAAGGGAAACAAGTGTTTCATGCCAACAACTTTCCCATATAGTTTCCTAGTTAGTATGAAATTTTTTTATCTGTAAATATTTAGGTTATTTTGGAAAAATATGGTATTGAATTTGATGAATACTAGTTAATTTATCTAAAAAATATGATAAAATGATTCTAATATTTCGGTTTCAATGTTAGTTAGGAAATGATTAAATAACTTTTAGGATAGTAATTTATGGACTGATTTGGTCTAAACATTGGTTATTTCTGTTCAAATTTGGATATTAATGTATTAATGTTGATTCATTTTGTGAATTATCTTACCATGTGCTACCAATTTTGGTTTTGGTTAATGTTCAATGATAGGAGGAATATCTTTTTATCCATTGTATAGATATGTTGTCATTAAATTTTGATTTTTTTAATTCAAGCAGGAAAAAATCATCTTGAATACACATCATGGGAGAAAAATATGATATTGTAGTGGATAATTTATTAAAGGATGGAATTATTACACATAAAGTAACTATATTTCTATATTCTAGTAGTCTAGATGGTAAGATAATTCTTTAACTCTGGGAAAAGGATCTTGACACAAATGTATTATCCTAGTACCTTTAATCCTAAGGAAATGATGGTCTTTTTGATCATCATAGATTTATGGTTTTTTGGTCTTTAACATTCCATTGATCATTCACATTATTTTGATCAATGACCTCTGTCACTCTCTATAATTTTTTATGCTTCTCTTCTATTCCCATCGATGTTCTCTTAGTTGGAAACCTCGTTATGTGATATTCAAAATGAACTTCATACATCTTTTTTCATCTTATCAAGATGATTTTTCACCAACATTTGTAATGATGTGGTTTTATAAAATTTATTTTCAAATATACATCCTTTTATAGTTGAAATGATTTTCAAATTTCAATGGAAAATTTTTTAAATGGGGGAGATGTAACACCTCGAGATCTTAAAAACAAGAGAATTATAATAGATAGCATTAAGAACCCGCAAAACTGATTTTATCTTGCGTTATACAAAAAAATGTGTTCAGAATGCATTACACACAAATATTAGTATAGATTGAATTAAATTCAACCTTGATATTTTTATTTTCGATAGTGTATTCCACACACGGCACTAAACTTAATTGACCTAGGATATATATTATTGTTATAACCATGCTATAAAATTGTTGTGTATAAATAAAATTAATAAATTTATGAAATATATATGTGTGTGTGTGTGTGTCTTACTCAAAATAAATTATTGATAATTGTTTTGAATATATTTAATCAATTTTTCATAAAGTGTTTTTATTCTTCAAAAATAAGTTTTTTTTCAAAAATGATTTTCACTTATTTTGAGGAAAAAAATGTTATAATAATTTTTTTTGAATTTTATAAAATTTATTTTATAAAATAAACTTTATATTAAAAATAAAGATTTAAAATTTTAATTTGGGTGAAATTTAGTAGTTTTTATAAAAATATTGACTTTTAAATGAATAGTGAATAATACCATTTTTTATAAAACTAGCATCTATATTCCATAAATTATTGAATTTAAAATATTAATTATGATTTCAAAATGATTTCATGTAACATATGTACTAGTTAGATATATATAATCTACTTAATTATTTTTTAATCACATTTATATTGGTTTTTAGTATATGTTTGTTTTTTGTTTTAAAAGTGGGGTTTCCTAAAAAAGTTAAATTAGTAAAATTTATCCATTTAAAAATTGTTAAATTAATCTCTAATGGGGTATTCTTAAATTAAATGTTTAGACTATATATCTTTTAATATTAATTGAAATTCATAGAATGATTATTAATAGTTTTAGTGTTAATATAGAATAATCTTCTTGAATTTGTAAATATGCTTCTTTTTTAAAAATTTTAATTTGGAAAAATAAATTCAATATTTGCAATGAAAATAATTTATAATGTATAATATTTCTAAAATAAATTTTCAGAATAATTATTATTGAAAACTGTTCAAATTGGTCACGACGACTAAGGTAAAAATGAGTTTATCGAGGGATTAAACTTTAATATTATGGGTTAAAATAACCTACCAAATTATCCAAACCAATTTTTATAGTATGTTTTTGACATTATAACATAATGATTTATTTTTATAAATTTTCAGACACTTATCCAAAAGAATTTACCTATATATTATGTCAATTAATGAAACAGACAAAAAGGAACCATTTTTTCATATAATTTCAATAAATATTTGGGAAAAGGAAAAGATAATATAGGTTTAGTTATAAATATTATTTTGAAATATAAATATGTTTTTTGTATCATGATAATTTATTTTAGTTTTTTAGAGATTAAATAATTACTCTAAATACTTATTAAATGTTAATTCAGTAATTATTTAGTTAATAATTAATTAAAATAAATGATACTGAAAATATAAAAATATTCGTAAATTGAATGAAATATTATATTAAATTAATTTTGTAAATGGATATATCATGTTTAATATATTTGAGACTAATATATTCTAATTCACTCATTGTCGTTGTTTTTTAAAATTAAAATTAAATGAATAATGTCAAAATTAACATTAATGTTATTTCATAATAAATGATATTTTATTAAATGATTTAAAATTACAAAAAATCATATATTCTTCCATGTGATTTTAAATTATAAAAAATTTCCACTATTTTATATTAATTAACCAATTATTATTTTATAATTACTATATTGACATATAAATAGTAAAATACTATGTTAGCGTGGTTAATTTTAAAAGGGGGTTTTTCAAATTATATGCGCTTGTGATAAAATTAATTTTCAACACACATAGGATTTTTATTTAATAAATTTGATTTCATAATTATAATCACTAATTCCAGAGTATCTGATATGGATCTATTTAATTTATTCCTAATGGATAAATTATAATGGTTAGAAAACTAGTTACCATAATAATAAAACCAAAATGAAAAAAAAATATGTAAACATAGGAATAAAATAACAAATTTTTTGAAAACATGTGTTTTATTTTTTGGTATAGGTGTGGATAGGAAATATAATCACTAAAAAACTAACTAAAAATATTATATCCACTTGAGGTAAGATTTACCTCCCAATATTGACTACATTTTTGAATTTACAACAATGTAACTCCTCCAAAACTATAAAATGGAACTCAATCCTCTTACTTATTCACACCTCTCAGCCAATTATCTCATAAAAACTATACCCAAAAAACTTTCCAAATTCCCTTTTCTTATCCTATAATCATTATTTTTGGAATACATATATCATGGGAATGGTATGGGTGGAATCTTAAGTAATATCCCAAAATAAGAGGTCGCATTCCTCAACAAGAATTTTTGTATTATTTTTTTCTCGTAGCCGATTATTTCTTATTATAAAATTATTATATAATAAACATATTATTTTACATATACTGATATGATTTTATGTTATGTTAATGACCTAAAACCACACACACATCCATCAAATGGGTTATAAAATCATTATTTGTATGTTCATCGGCCTACCACCTCGCGAAACGATGTCATTTGTTTTTTCATTACCACCTCTCACGGTTGAGTATGATGATGGATATATAGTTTATATATGATTTTTATTAAAAAATTATAACTATGTATACATTGTATTATATATAACCTTTTACATTCCATTTCATAAGGGATACAATAATATCTCTTGTGTGTAATGTGGAATACCACCTCATGTAGCGTTATGATTTGTTTTTCACTAACACATTACGTGGAAGGTAATAAGGGTAATGGTGATAAATATATGTGATATAAATGAAACATTTATTATATTAATGACATATTTATCATTATTTAAATATTATATATCATTATATTTTTTTTCATTTCCACTCATTAAAAAATTATAACATCGTTCATAGACGTGTCGACTACCGCCTCCTTGAAGCGATGTGATTCAATTTTACACCACATCATCATAATATTTCTATATATAAGTATATATAACTAAATAATATAGTATTTATGATATTATAATCATTATTTATAGAAATAATATTACTTACCAACTTTCAATAATGATCATTAAAAAATGAAAACACTGCTCAAGCATATGTGCGGTCAACTGTCTCCATAATCGTAATGTTATTTCATTTTTCATAACCAAACATAATGATGGGTTTCAAAATTATAATTGATGAATAAATATGATAATTATTTCACAATGTAGACATAATGATTATTTAATTTTTTATAAAATGTTAATAAGTGAAATAAAAATAATAATAAAATTTTAAAAATTGATTTTGAAAGTAAATAGATTTATTATTATGGAAGATAAATACACACATGGAAAATCTGAATCATGGTAAGGGTTTTCCCAACTCACTGTTATTTTTGTTAGATATATGAAATATTCTGATGGACCTGATACCACCTTGAGAGAGGGTGAATTATGGTGAAAACATATTTTCTTAAACTGATAGATCGTATCCCCACATTGGTATGAACTTGTTTAAACCTATATGATTGATTTTTGATGTAATTAAAACATTCACTTGAAAAAGGATAGTACATGACTTTTTACATGGTTCACCACTAAGGTTTACATCAAAGGAGAATACATAGATCAGTTTATGTCATTCAAAATTCCACTAATCTTCACTAGTTTTGGATTACAGTGTTTCGAACACAATCACTCTATCCCAAAAACACTACCTTTATAAATGTGTCGGGATAGCTCCCAACTTACCTCGGATCACTTCCACTGACTCCTCTGGGCTCACTGACTTGGGATAGGTCTTACTCAATTTATTGACTTCACAGTATCTTCAATATATTGGAAATAAAATTATTTGTCTCTATTCAGCACGATACACAACTTGCATTAATTTCCTTATTTCATTATCTTTTATATTCATTTTTAACCTTTTATTTAAATTAATGAATGAACTAGAACATTTTCCCTTTTTATTTTCTAAAATCACAAACTCCCTTTATAATGTCTCTATTTTCGTGAAATTTCCCTAATTTTAGGGAATTTCTATGATCTACGTACCAAGCCTGGTCTATGTACTTTTCTGGGTTGGCATACCATGCCTTCTTTGTGTACCACCTTGGCTCCATGTGTCACATCTGCTCTGTGTATTGTGCATGCTCTTCGCACTGCACCTACCCCATGCACCATTCCTGCTCAGCCCACTACTCCTATTCTACGCACCATGCCTGCTCTGTGAACAACCTTCACGTACCACCTCCTCATATGTCCTTTGCATATCACCTTTTTGTACCACATTTGCATACTGCCTTTGCGTTCTGCCATCATATACCACCTTGGCATACCTTTTATTCCTTCCTCTAATTTATTCTTCAAATTCTACGAATTATTTCATCTCCCTCACACCATGTTTTCTTAAACAACATCACTTCCATAGACTAATCCATCCAATTTCATGAACCATTTTGTCTTTTGTGTACCACTTTGTCTTATGCAGAATCTCTCTTACATTCCACATTCAGAACTAGTAAAGTTCTTCCAAAATGATGATATTTTCTAATGGAATTCGCTCTCTATCATAATGACATGATTAGAAATCCTTATATAGGAATCTAACACTAAAATTATCACTAATCTGTTTTACCCAAATTTTCAATGTGGGACAAAATTCACCACATACTGAACTCAATCTACGTATGGTAATCCTCCACCGCATACTATGACCCTCCAGAAAACTGTGATCTTTATATATGTATTATGTGTTTACCGGTCCACCTACTGCATCTCTTCCTCCAACAATGATCCATTACACATACCACAACTCTTTCTACGGTGAACCATTTTCGGTACCATGACATGTTCTGTAATCATTTTTGCATTCCTTTCCCACTATATGGTACGCAGCCGTGAACTGTTCCTGGACATGGTACATGGTTAATGCTCTGAGGTATGCAATTTTCTTCAATTTCCAATTTACTTCACCATTACTCATGTCGTTCGCTCCTATGAAGAAATAATTCAAATTCCAAAAACAAAATCTTGATTTTGAGGTCCAATAATTTGGAAAAGACTTGGATATAGGACAACCTTAAATATCTGCTTCAGCAAGAACACCCATGCTAATTCATTATCATCATTCCTATTCAAAATCATCTACTTTCATCATAAACCTTATCTGTTGTGATATAGTGTTCTTGATCGATCACTGTGAGCATCGTCAGATTTTTCTATGGGAAAGTATAGTAACTTCTCTATCTTCCAACAATATTAGTCTTTCCAATCAATAATGAATATGACTGGAATCATATTCTCAACATTGTAGGGTCATTCATAAATCTTAAAATATACACATGATTCCTCATTCAGTGATTCATTTCTCTTCATGTAGGCTATTTCATGGTCTCTTTGAATGGTGAGATTTTTCATGGGCACTTTATAACTTGAATCCCTTAAAGACTCCAGGAGTTTGTCTCGTTTTTGTAGACAATGTATCACCATTGATACAAGTAAATTAAACATAAGATCAGTTCAACAATATTCTGAATTTATCACTCTCAATAACATGGGTGTTCGTCTTCATCTCCTTCCTCATTTTGATCTTCATCAACAACTACTGAAAATAAATACAATCTTATATAGAAAAAGGTCGAAATAATATCCCCCTTTGTATTTTGTTTTTAATGTCATAAATTTCACCTCAAATGAATGTGTCAATATCAAAATGTGATTCTTCCCTTTCCCTTTTTTCATTTTCATTATCTCTCACTTTTCAAACATAACATTCATTTCACTTTCTCTCCCCTTATTGACATGAAGTACAATGTTCATTGGAAAAAGGGTATTATTCCTTTAATAAGTAATGTTCCATCAATTATTTCACTATAATTCTACTTGATCAATTCTTGGTGTAGAAAACAAGAGGATTTGATATAGAAAACAATTTTTTCATTATTCACTGATCATGATATGTCATGAGATGAGAACTAATGTACTTTGTCTTCAAGGGTTTTACACATTCATTCCAGGCTAAAAAAATTAATGTGATAGGGAATAATCAAACTAAAACATCTACACTCACTTCAAGAAATAGATCAAAAACATTCAATTGAAATTATAAGGATAAGTGGCCATGGAGAACTTCCATTCTTCTTATTTCAATGATTAATTTTGTTACTCGCCCTTTGTAAAATTATATTCATTATGATTAACCATGGATAGGATATTGAGAAATTAAATACCATTTCTAATGATATAATCTTCAATTAATTTCCCATGTAATTGAAATTAATACCAACTAAAATTGAAACAAAAAAATAGTAACTCTGGTAGCTTCTTCATTTATCTTCCCCTCAAGGGAAACACTCCTAATCGTCTTCGTCAAGGGTGATCCTTCATTATTTTAATCTTCGAATATCAATTGAATAATTTTATAAGGATAGAAACTTCTTCATCTTGGCTATCAAGAGTTGACAACATTCACTATTTCTCATGTTCTCCCCCCAGGAGCATGCTTTGCCATCATTTACCTGCACTATCAGAAAAAATAAAATACAAAAATGATTAAGGGAATATGGTGGTTCCTACATGTTTCTTTAATGTTTTAAGAAAGGATGAGATGGTTTTATCAACCAAGATGATCCCTTTGCACTTGTCTTTATGCTTTCATATATAAACATATATTATAATTTGTGTTGATGTGGCATAGATATCTTCGCATTCTTTTATGCTTTATGTGGAGAATTGTTTGTCTTAACATCCATCATAAATGATAAATTTCTACTCCTCTTAAGGACTTCTTCTTGATCTGTTATTAAGGTTATACATCCTTTTGTAGTGTGACAAGATTTCATATATCTATCACACATAACTTCTTTAACACATGTGTGTATCTTGGTTTTCAACATCTCAAGCACTTTATCTTCATCATGTGAAAGTTTTTATTTTCCTTTACCACTATCCTTGTCCTGTTCATTTTCAACATTTTTTATTCTTTCCAACTCTTTTTTCTAGATAACCAACGTATCATTTAGAACTGTTGCACTAGGTATGCCTCTTCCACACAAACTCATCTAATTGTCAACCCTATTATTTTCTCTTTTGGATGAATTTCCCTTTAGTTTCTTGGAACTAAAAAATAGGGTATTCATATCTTTCCTACATGATATCTTCCTTGGGAAATATGTCTTCACAATATTCTACTTATTTCATCCCAAGGATGCTTTTCATTATTAGTCATCTTCTATGGTATTATTTTCTTATCATATATTGATTCACTTTGATATGAGCACGTACCAACCATGTGACCACTTCCATTTCATACATCATAGATGTTTTTAGGCATTCCATATCTATTTTCATTATACAGATGCTTCTGAATCTGTGAATACGGTTTTTTCTTCTCAAGCCTTGTCCCCCTTGTGATGGGCTTCCATTTTTCTTTATCATTTTTAGGATTTTACTCACAATATAATGAATAATGCCCAAACATATTGTAGAACCAACATTGGCCCCCCAAATCATAACTTCTTGGTATCTTCTTGATAAGGTTACTGGGTTTTCTTCTTTATTTTTGTGTACTCTCTGTGGGGAATTTTCTTCCAACTTTTTGTTTTTCCTATCCACCCAATCCATAGTTGTAGGTAACTCCTCACCTTTCCCCATCCATACTTGGTTTCAATTTCTTTTCTAACCTACACTTCTTGTGGAAACATATTTAGAAACCTGAGTATATGATGGTTTGGATGGTACTATATTCCTCTTAGCTACTTGTGGTATATCACTAAAAGATGTCATGATCTTCGTATCACATGTTGGAGGTTAATAAATATTAGGTTCCACCAGTGAGTATTGAGTAGCTATAGACAATGTTTCTTGAGATATATTTTCAATAGAAGTCATGATATTCTTGTCACATGTTGAATGTATTTCTACTTTAGAATCCTCCAGTGGAAACTGAGTACCATTAGAAACTGTTTTCTTCTTTTGTAAAGGATCAATATATGTATTCTCATGATTGGTCAATTGAGCTTCAAATTTTAGACTTTACATAATGGGGATGATCTTCTGATCTTAAATAATGATAATCTTCTCTTTATAAGTCTTCTTAAATCATTCAACCTCATCTTCATGCATCTTACCTTTTTTTTCAAAGAATATTTGAGTTCCTAGATCTTCTTAAAAGATTCTTTCAAATATAAATATTTTTCTTCATTGCACTTCTTTAGCACATATTATGGATCAGTTCTTACAGAGTCTTATAGACTCCTTATTTATTTTAAAAGGATTCAATCTATCAGGAGAGTCTATAGAAATCTAATGTTTTTACCGCTAATCTATTTTCTATATTTTTAGCTTCTCTTTCCAGTCTGGTGATCTCAACATACATAAATTGAAATATTATACAAATAGAAACAAACATTTCTTCATTAATATCATGCAGATAGGTTCTTAATTTCTTCGGATAACTTGAAAGATCATGTAATGTAAAAATATGATCAACATCACCACTTGTGCTGGAATCCATATGTTTGGTGGGAACCTATACCACCTGAAAATTATATTCCATGCCTGATATTTCTTCATTTTTAGAAAGGCATGGCGAACCAGAAACATAATATTATTTATATAAGAGGTACTTCTTCAACAGTCTCGTATCTTTCTTTTTCATGTTCATCTTGGTCTTACTAGGTATAGACTTCTACTCAGAGATAATTGAGATTTCATGATGACTTCTCTCCAATATTGACTTAGGAAAGAATACTCAAAGCCTCCTATAAATAGAATTGACAAAGAGTATCCAACATAAAAAAAACCATTGTTCTCTAATACCAATTGAAGAACCTTATACCACCCTGAGATGGGGGTGAAATAGGGTGTCATCTTTTTCTCTTAAATTGATGGATCTTGTTCCCACATATGTAGGAACTTGTTTAAACATTTATGATTGATATGTGATGTAATGAAAACATTCACATGCCTAAAAAAAGTACAACAATTTTTACTTGGTTATCTAGTAAGGGCTATGTCAAAGAAGAATACTCCAATAGGTTGTCGGTCGTAGTGAATTCCACTAATCTTCTATGGAATTGGATTACAAAGGTTCGGGCATAGTCACTCTATCCCCGGCACAGTGACTTCGCCAAGGATCAGGGATAGCTCACTTCTTCTATTGGATCACTTCCATTGACTCCACCTAGGTCACTGCCTTGGGAGAGGTCTTACTCAGTTTATTTACTTAATGGTCACTTCAAAATATTGGCATGAAAAGTCTTTATCTCTATTCAGCACGAGACACTACTTACATCGATGTACCAAGTTGATTCTATTTTATATTCAGTTATATCCTTTAGTGTAATTACTAAATTCACTAGAACTTCTTCCCTTTTATTCACTAGATTCATAAAATCCCTTTATGATGTTTTTGTTTCAGTGAACTGTACATGATTCTATAGACAGTCATTGATTTGCATACCACGCCTTCTCTACATACTATTCCTTGTCAGCATATCGTGCTTGCTCTCTATACATCCTTTGATTCACATACCACCTATTCTATACATATTATGCCTACTACATATACCACACCTGTTCCAGATACCGCATCTGCTTTGTGAACTACACGTTCTCAGAGCACTGCTGCTACTCTGCGCTCCATGCCTGCTTCATGCACCTCCTTCACATACCGCATCCGTGTACAGACTCTATGTACTACCTTTTCATACCACCATCGTGTACCGCCTTGGAGTACCATTTATTCATTTGGAGGATTTCTTATTAAAGTTATGTGCATTATTTATTCTCTTGCATACCACTTTTTCTTACGTAAAATCTCTTCCACAGACTACTCTGAATTTCTTGAACTGTTTTTTCTTTCATGTACCACTTTGTCCTACGTAGAATCTATCTAGAGTACCACTTTTGGACTTATCTTTCTTTATTCACAAAAATGATATTTTCTTATTGAATTCTCTCTCTAAAATAATGATGGGATTATCATACCTTATATAGGAAAATAACTCTAAAAATTTGACTAATCTGTTTTACCGATATTTTTAATGTTGGCCAAGCATCACTGCTTACTGAACTCCATCAGTATATGGTAAGCTGCCACAATGTACTATAACCCCCTGGTGAACTGTGAACCTTCACCATATACCATGTGTCTATGGGTCCATATACTGCATTTCTTCTACCAAAGAAAATCCATTATTCATATAGAAACTCCTTCTATGGTGAACCATTTCCTCTACCATGACCATTTCTATAAACCGATTTTCCTACCTTTCCCGCTAAATGGTACGTAGCCTCAAAGCATTCCTAGAAATGGTACATGGCCTATGATCTAAGTCATGTATTTTACATTCATTGAATATTTCCTTCATCATTCTACATATCATTCACTCCTACGGAGACATCCTTCTATTTCTAAAAACAAAATCCTAATATTGAGGTCCAATAATTTGGAAAAAACTGAGAAATAGAACCACATTAAATATCTACTTCGGCAAGAACATACATACTAATTCATTGTCATATTTCTTCTTCAAAAATTATCTTCTTTTATCACAAACCTTATCTTTCATGATATATAGTCTTTGATCGATCACCTATAGCATCTTTAGATTTTTCTAGGGGAATATACTGAAACTTCTCCCTCTTCCTACAACATCACACTTTCTAGTCAACAATTAATATGACTGGAATCATCTTCTCAGCTTTGTATTTTCATTTTTAAATATTCAAATCTTCACATGATACATCATGCAATGTTTCATGTCTCTTCTGGTAGGCTTGTTCATGGTAACATTGAATGGTGAGATGTTGCATGATCACTTTATAACATGAATCCCTTAAACACTCCTTGATATGGTTTCATTGTTGTAGACAATGTATCATCTTTGATAATTGTACATTGAAAATATGATTAGTTCGACAATTATATGAATTTATCATTCTCAAAAAATTGGGAGTTCTTCTTCATCTCCTTCCTCATTTTGATATTCATTGACAACTGTTGATAATAAATACCATTATATACACAAAGTGGTCCCAATATATTTGTCAATTATTTAATTTTGTGCTGTATATAATTACCATGAATTTATTTTTTGTATCATTATCCTTAATTTTTTTTGGATTTAAATATCCATTTGAGTATCACTCTTTAATGGGGTTTACAGTTTCAATGTTACCAAAGCGGTAAGGTATTCTTTTCTCAATTAGAATTATTTGATACACAAGTAATATTCTAAACCTATATTATTTTATTAGGTGTATATAATGACCCATTTACATGTCATGTTATGAATATAATTATTTTAATGGTATCTTAATATTCATTACATTTTATTATTTATTTAGGATAAAAATTCAATGTTACCAAAGTGGTATGGATTTTTCATTACAATATCATCGTTTACCAATATTATTTATGATTATGAAGATAATGATAAATTAGTATGATTCATATCTCGTGAAACTGAGGAATATAATTCCCCTACAGTTATTAATTATATTTTTAAGTAATAGTTAAATTTTTACAATATTTTGTACTTAAAGTAGTTGAGAAATTTTTTTAAGAAAATATTAATTCATTTCACTCCTTAGTTAGAAATTTATTTTCTTCAAAAAATGTTTAATAAATAATGTTTTCAAAAAAATAAACCTTTTAAAATGATTTTATAAATTAATTTTTACCAATTTTTTATTTTTTAAAGAAAATTGTTTCAAAGTAATCTTCGTGTCTCTTTCCAATCAAGGAACTTTTTTAACCTTTTTACCATGAAAAGGGAATGTTCTTTACATTATGTACAAAAATAACCACTGATATGATCATAATTTATTTTAATATTTTTCTTATAATTTAAAATATTTTTTTAAAGAAAATTTTTTCTTTATATTCTGGAAAATCATAGTTTTTAAAAGATGGTTTCAAAGAAAAATAATTCAAAATGTTGTATGTTTTAGGAATTTATTTTCAATTTGAAAAATCTATTTTCCTAGAGAATGTTTATTGTGATATTTTAATAGTATCTCCTTCAAAAATTCTTTTTTTTTATAATCCATTAGGGATATTTTTTAATAATATCATCCTCATTCTTTAACTATATAGATTAAGAATGTTTTAAAGATATTGTTAGGGAACCCATTTTTTAACAAGTTAATCATGTTTCAAAGTGATCCCCATGAAACCCATTTTACATGGTTTAATAATATTATAAAAAGGAATAATGATTTTTTTTTGAGTAATGATCAATATAATTTATCTATATTTTGGTTTTATGAAATCTTATATGATGGGGTAGCCCAGATCATGACTGATGGTCACATTAAATATTATAATATGGGGCATCCCAAATAGCACTAAGTGAACATATTCAATCTCATATGATGGGAAAACCCATATATCATTAGGTGAGCTCATTACAGCTTATATGAGGGGGTGGTCTAAATAGTTCTAGTTGAGACTGTTATATCTTATACATTGGGTGCACCCAGATAGCACTCCAATTCATTGGGTAATGATTATATTAAATGAAAATTGTATATTTATTCTAATAAAAGGGGTCTCTGAAAGGATTTTATGGATATGATTCTAAAAGTTTTTGAAACGTTTTATAATTTATTTTTATAGGTTTATAATGTTTCTTATCATCATGATTGATATCACATGGATCATGATTATTGATTATGATGACTCTTTCCTTTTTGATGTTTTCATATTTAATGATCCATGTATTGACATGTATGAGTAATTTTATGATTCTATAATACTATATGATTATGTTTTTATACCCATATTCTCTTCTTTTTATCATTGATGACATTCAATTATTAATGTTTATGATTACCCTTTATAAGAATTTGATATCACCCTTCTTGTGTATCCCATTCCATAGGTTATAAAAAATGAGTTTGAACAAATTATATCTATAATGTATTTGATAATAATGAAATTGATGACAAAATGTGAAATAATGAATGTTGTGTATAATGTGAGATGATTTTCATCATTATGAACTAGTTGTTTAAGAATCCATGTTTACATTATTTGGTCATAGGTCACTAAAAATATAAACATAAACGGTCCATGGGTATGTAAGGGGTCCAAAATTTCTTTTTGATATTATAAGTTATAATTGGAAAAAATTGGTTCAACTTATTTGGTATCAAATCTAGAAATGTAATTTTTATGAATACAACACCAGGTTTGAGAGTTTGGGCATGGGATATTATAATTATCATCACGTTCCACCTTTAGTTTTCATTGTACCCTACCTATGACATACTAGCTTCTAGGGTGTCACTATAATAGATTATACATTTAATGATAATCACCTACATGCTTCCCTCACATAGAGATGGAGACATGAAAATCATACATTCCACTTTCTAGTTAGATAGATCACCATCAACCTAGATGATAGGGAAATTATACTCTATCATCCAATCTAGTGTGAAGCATTTATAGGACCCACACCTAGAGACTTCACTATGATTTCACATTGATTGCTAGTCCATGACATTGTGAGGGGTGATACTTATACATATAGAATTTCTATGCCTATGAGATAGATATATATTCACTTCACTCATTTACCAACTAAAATTGATGAGTAGACTATCATACATCACACCCATGCAAGTATCTTGTAGCTAATTGGAGGGAAAGTGTGTGCTTATCACTCTAGTATGGTTATCCACATGAAGTATTTGGTGATACTGGAGGTCTTTGATCAAGATGGGAGATAAAATTGGGAATACGTGTTTGTGACATACATATACAAGGAATTATTCATTACATGATGATCAAGTCATAGTGATCTTGGGGGATGCGTTGACCTTATTTATATGTGGTCATGGGAGTCCATCCCTCCCCTAGCCCTATGTATTTATGGTCAATAGACTGATATGAATGTGTTTCATGATGTTTAGTGTAGACTCCAATATGATCTCTCATATTTACTATTTTCTAATTCTACTATGAGTTATTGTACTTGATTGCATGTTATTTATTACATTCTATGTTGTATATTTCATTTGGAGTCAGTAAAACAAGTTCTTCTGGACATCAAAATGGAATATTTGGGCATACCATCTCATTTTGGAATATATATTACCCAATACTGTTTGTATATGAATTATTGGACTAAAAAACTTAGTAATATTATCATTTTTTAAATTAGTAACAAAATACTTTAACAAATGATAAATTTCATTTCAAATTTCATGGCTTCCATACTACGTTATATTATACTAGCATTTGGCGAAAAGCTCTATTAAAATTAAATATTTCATTGTTTAAGTGAATTTTATACACTCTCATAGTATTCATTGGCCCCGAGTTGATATATTCATGAAATAGTGTGTATTGGTTCATTTTATTCTATTTCTTCCCTAGACTGACAACAACGTTTCATTCCCTGATGCTGATGGGGAGGCAGGATGTCAACTGGAAATGATATCAGGCATAATATCTTGATATCCAGGAAAAATGTGCATCATATAATTGTAAGTGTATGTGTATGTTTTCATTTCAACTATCATAGAAGGTTGAGAATACACATTGGTATAGTTTAAAGTCTTTACTGTATCTGAAACCACATAGATGGGGGAATTAGGATATAGTTAGTCAAAAACATTAGATTAGATTATTAATTGTAACTTCTTTTTAATTAATTTTGAATCTATTTATAAAATACTTAGTTAGAGAATATTATCCAAATTTATAATCTTGAGAAATGTAAGGTATTTAGTCACAAAGTGTACCATGCAACGACACAAGACATTAGGTCATTGTATCAAGTTATACATGATAGTATCTTCCATCATGAACCTTAGAGATAGTAAGTTACTAAATAGATACATGTGGTTTCTTTAAGAACAACCTGTAGTATCTCTTGATGTTGAAGAGTCATAGAAACGATGATGTAGAACTTGTCTACATAAACATGAGGCATCACCTGTTCTACATAAAGAGGCATCATATCAACTAGATGAGCCTTATATAATTTTTTATATGTCCCCGTAGGAATATGATCCACTTCTATTGATAGAATATCCATTTTGTTCATTATATACAACTAATATGAGCTCATTTCTAGAGCCATTCCCCATGAATCCATCTGTTATGATAGAGCCTTCAGAGGACTTATGGCTTCCTCATCAAATAGAAGTTCCTATCACTTATACAGAATGTGAAATATCATGTGCACATATTAAAATCCATGATGGAAACCTCTCTCGATGATTCATATATAGAGAAATATACATGCGAGGTTCACACAACTAAGGAAGATCCACCTCCAACTCATTAGACTCCACCCCAGTATATAGGTTGGAAATCTTGATACGAGTGTCCTATTCGGATTCCAGACTATGGGATGATACCTCATCATAGACAGTGATCGTACTCATTTATTTAAATGTTTTCAATTAACAAAAATTATTTAAGATTAAATTGATTGTTTTATTCTATTAATAATTTTCAAATTATTATAATAAAAATTTAACTAATTAAATTTCATAACAATATTTAAAAAAATAGACTATAATAGATTATTTTTAATTAAAATTAATAGTATTAATTTTAATTTTTATATATTCCCTTTCACCATCAGAGAATTTATTTATAACCATAATTTCAAATACATATGAATTAAATTAGATTGTTTTGTAATTACTGAAATTATTTTGAAATTAGATATTTTTAAATAATTCATATGTAATAGTTATTTATTAATAAAAATTTAGATTTATTTATTTGTAATTAAATATAATTGATTGTTATAAGTCATTCATTTATTATTATTAAATAAATAATACTAATTAATAACAATATCAATAATGGTATTTATTATGTATTTATAATGAGTATTAATGAATATTAACAATTTATTAATAAATAGATATTATTTATTTATTGTGAAGTAATAAATGTATGATTTACATATTTTTTATTAATGATTTCATGTTTATTGGTTATTATTCTAGCATGGTGTTTTGATTTTAGTCATTGCTAATATATTCTATGATGATGAAATTTGATAAATAACAAGAAGTTAAAAAGAAACTGGATATGGGATGAAGTAATTTTATTATATTTATTAAGAATTAATTTTTGATAAAGTGATGAAGCATGAAATATTGAGGTGGCTTGAATGTTTTTTTCTATTGTGACTTCTAGTTATGTGTGTCCTAGTTTATATGGTCTTTATATGGTTCGATAGTTTTTGTAAAGAAAGGTGAGGTGATTTTTTTATGGTGGTTTGACAAGGTTGATGATTCATAATGGTTATTTATGAGTAAGTGGTAGTAGTGATTTCATTTTTGTTTACAATTATGGTTGATATAGTTCCATGTGGTGGATTTGGTGGATCATATTTAGTTTTCTCAAATATGTAATGATGTTGGTAAACATAAATAATTGAAATGAGTAAATCAATGTTTAATGGGTAGTGGTGGTAGTGAGTGAGGTGGTAAATAATTTATATATAATAATGGGATTAAAAATGTAAAAGAGTAACTGATTAATATGAAACGGGGTGGATAAAAATATTATTTAAGGGATAAAAAAATGTTCAATTTGTAATTCATCAATTAATTGAGATAAATTGTGAAATTTGAAATGGTATAACGATTATTTGTAGTGATTCAGTGGGGGTGTCTTTTTTTAGTGGGGTTTTTATTATGTATAGACTGGTGACAATAGTTGTTAGATTTGTTGTAGTGATGATGGTTTAGTGATGGGTAGTGACTACAGAAGTTTTGAGGTAATAATTTGACCCATTAGATGATATTTTGTGTATTCATATATCCATTGTGGCTTATGTTATTTTTTACACAACATCACTGGGGTTATAGTTCCTAAATGATGTCCATTTGATTTTTTGGGTTAGGGGTATACCCCCACCATCCAGGCTATGAGTGATGTGAATGGATGACTACTCCCCCTTCCTCTCTCACTCTAAAATTTTTTTGTATAGGTTTCTAGGGATTAAGATTGTCTTATATGATTATGTAGATGTAATGAAATAATATTTGTGTAACATTATGGGTTTGGTTTATGTTATGTGGAAGTGGTATGTAGTATATGGTTGTGATATATAGTTTTGGTTATGAGTTGGGAATATGGTTATATGGCATGTGGTTAAATATCTACGGGAAAAGCTGGATCACTAGAACATTTTCAATAGGGGTGTGTGGATGACTAGTTCAATATGAAATTGTGGGGAACCTTTTTTATGTATATGTTATTGATATCACATTATTATACCAATGTGTGGATTTTTTGGTTGATCCTTAGTGGGTATGGGTATTAGTTGACCAATATAGGTACTGAGTTAGTCTTTCTATTTATTAAATAAGCGATAAGTACGCCTCTTCCACATTTACCCAAGTGTTTCTTGGGAGGATCCTACTAAGTATACTTATATAGTCACCCTTATAATTTATA
This sequence comes from Viscum album, assembly GCA_963277665.1. Taxonomy (NCBI): domain Eukaryota; kingdom Viridiplantae; phylum Streptophyta; class Magnoliopsida; order Santalales; family Viscaceae; genus Viscum; species Viscum album. Next base: position 2,054,102,199 of record OY728165.1, read on the forward strand.
TCTAGTTTTTATATATATGTATGAATTAATTAAGGATTTTCTCACAGAATACTAGCATGTGACATGTTGATCATGGATATTCTGTTCATGTCATACATATTTTCGGTTTTGGTATTATTTAGAGATCTTATTTTATAAATAAAATTTTATATATAGTTTGATCATGGTTTATTTTATATGTTTTAAAATAGATTAGATCAGTAGTTTTTCTTTTTTTCCTAGAATTTATAAGGGTAATAACTCTTTTACATGTGTTTTATACACTCAAGGATAGTCTTAAACATATGCCATATTATAGGTGGGATTCGTGGAATGCACTTTTTCAGTGATGGCTTGGTATGGGTCAGGACAAGTATAAAATATTACTTATATAAATTTTAAAATGAAAATTATTGGTTATTATAATTATATATATTTCTCCAATAAATATTTTTCATGGTCTAAAACTAAAGATTTCATCACATGCAATGAAATTTATTTGTCGTTATGTTTTATATAAAAAACATTTTTCAACTTTCACATATTTTACTAAATTGATTGTGATTCATGATGCTTGTCAAGAAGGTTTTTAGTTGAGATCAGGTATTAATCATATCGTAAATAAATGTGGGACAATTATAAAAAATGATATTCCCAATACATTTCATGAGGATAATTCGAATTATATAGTTTTTCAAAAATGTGGATATGATAGGAAAATACATATCTTTCCAAAATGATTTTTTAGCAATGAGCTTCAAAATAATGGCGGGATAGATATCCCAAAAATTATATCATATTGAAATATTATAGATTTATTTACAAATACATTACCAAAAATAACTTTTCATACGTGAATGGTTTTAAAGAATTTGAAAATATTACAAATCCTATCAGGATTTAATCCAAGGTAGTTGAGAATTCCACATTCATTTTCCCTTCTAGATATTTTTCACCATAATGATTCCCTGATTAGGTTTTTAACTAGTTGACTTAAAACAAACAAGAAATTATTTTATTTTAAGTTCACACATTTTTAACATTTATTTATTTAAATAAATTTGATTTGAAATCTAATGAAATTTATGAAATTTGGGGTGTTATAAATAAATAATAAATGTGAATGTAATACTTTTCAAAAAAAATTAACTTTTATAGATGAAAATTCATAACTTCAGACATTTATATACAAAAATTACATTATATGAAATGAAAGATAACGATTAATCTAAACTATTAAATATATTAACATGAATCTATATAAAAAATATAAAATGTTTTGAACCTTTGAATATCTCTCAAGTACTACTTTGTCTATATTTATTTTATATTTAGGTTAGGATTTTATGTGTCGGTTTTTTTATTGTCATTTTTATTTTTGACCCATATCATGATTTATTTAAGATCAATATTAAAAAATTTATTTAAAAATGATTTAACATATATTATTTTCTTAAAAAATAATTAATTAAGAGCGCTTGAAATTAGTTGATATAGGGTTTTTATAACTTTTCTATATAAATTAATGTAATAATTATTGGTTTAATATATTTTAAAATTTAATTATTAAAGGCATTTGGGATCTTGATGCCTTTTCTCAATTTAATAAAATAACAAAAAATAATTTAAATGAAAATAAAAAATTAAATTCATTTCTCATAACTAAATTTTCTTGAAATATTTATTAGTAATTAATAATTTCGATTTTGAATTAATGATAGGTAAGTGTATAAAAATTAGTAAACACTTATTGTTTTTTTAATATGTATATATATAAACCATGACAAATAATTCTTCATAAAAAAACATATTTTTACAATTTTAAATTAACTAATGTTAATAATTCTTTTATATTTTCATAGTAATGAAAATTGAATTCAATAATGTAATATATATTAGTAGTGATTTCCAATATTAATAATTTTCATTAACTAATTATTTAAATATTATTCCCTTGAATCATAAACAAATAATATTATAATTATTATTTATATTTATCACTTAAAAAATAATTAATAAATTTATTTTATATTATAAATTAAATAATATCTATTTATAAAAAAATAAAATAATAGAATTATCTATTTTTATTTATTATTAGTATATATTCAAATTCATTAATACTTATTATAAATACATAATAAATATAATTATTGGCGTAATTATTAGTTAATTTTATTCATTTACTAATATTTAATTATTGGATTATTACAATTAATTATATATATTTATTTTTTATTTTATTTTTTTGAATAGATATTAAATTAAAAACTATTACTAATTAATTATTTTAATTCTACATGATTTTAAAATATTTATAGTAATTATAAAACAAAATAATTTTATACATATTTAATTGAATTTTTATTAATTAATGGTTTTGTTAAAAAAATTATCTTAAAAAGGATTTTATAATCATTAAAGTTAATACTGTTAATTAAAATTTTAATATTCTATAGAAGTGGAATTTTTAAATATAATTTATACTTTTAAATAGTTAAATACTATTTGTATAATATTTTTACAATTATGAATATGATAAATTTTTCAGTGTAATATCAAAGATTTTTAGCTAATAGAAAATATAAAAATAAATATCTACAATCAATGTTTATGATAATGACACATGCCACAGTTTTCAGTGTGAATGAGATGCCCATATAATGATCACCGAACTCTATGTTGGTGGTGGAGTCTAACAATTTTGAGAGGGATTTTTCATTAGAGCGGGTACCTCAACTATATACATCAATCACTAAATAATTGGAATTTTGTGCCATTGGTATATTGATATGTGAACTTGATCCCTCTCCCACTTCTTAAGTGGGATGACCTTGCATCTATTGAGAGATCCATGAGACATGTGAAGGATTATACATAAAATATAGACACATTGGATATCGCTCGTGATATGAGATCATATCAACTTTACCAAAGGGAAAATTTGGTTACGCTAACAAAATAAATGGATCTCATTCCTTCTGGTACACATCCAAAATTTGTTGAGTATTGTCTTATAGATGTTCTACATCATCCTGTGGTATAGAATAGTCCCCCATGCAACCCAATGTGGTCTATTTTATCATCGTTTCACCCAATCCACAGTAGAAACTATTGGAAGAGTGTACTAAAAAGAATCCTCTCGTATCTGAGAAGGAGCACCCTTTCTCTGAGGTGGATGATTGAAGATACCTTTTCGTAGAACATGATATGATTACATCATGTCACGTTATACTACATGGTATTCTTCCTAACTAAATACCACTCCATCCTCCAAATAAGACAAATTGATAATGTTCTCTAGTCGAGTATGTTGTAAAGTGATTCAAACAGAATTAAAAATATATACTACAAAAAAACCAATGAAAATTTATTCACATACATGATCATTAATACCTATATCATGTGGATTAATATATATTATAGAATTTACTATATAAACTGGAACATAATCAAGCTGATGTGATAGTTAAATTCACATCATATGCACGACCTCGATATGAAATTATGAGTGTTTTTAACATATGTCAAGATATTATACATACTATCATCCTCAGTTGATATCATACCTATCCATTTTTTTTAGGGAAGGTATTTTTTATGGCTATCTCGGTGGAAATAGAATATTATATAACAATCCAAAAAATCTCATGTTACTATTGGGCTACTGACACTCAATTATATGAATGTGAATGAGAGGTACTATAACAATGGAATTCCCAAATACATAAGTATAGTATGCATGAAGCTAGTCTAATATAGTCTAGTATGTTAACTATGTAATATGAAATGAAAATTGAAATAAGTTAAAAAATATAACTGTTTACAAAAAAAATGACAATATAATGAAATTGATTACTAAATAGAATAATATATATACGTACATCAGTGGGAACTAGACAATCCAACATGAGATGGTATGCACCCAAATTGTCTCTCTGTGTCCTTATATACTAGTGTTCATAACTACACCTATAACATAAAGCATTAAAAGTGATAAATAATAAGAAATTATGTACAGTGAATCATATTATAATCAAAAAAAATGATGAGTGATCAAACCAGCACCCACACGGAGTGTCTTACAACACTTATGTATCAAGCTATGTGACAACAATAGTATGTTATAGATGAGGGATTTTCCCTCATTTCCAGATTTGAATGAGGATGACACAACCCCCAAGATCACAATTATCTTATCGACATGAAATTCATATTTCTCTGTACATGTTTTTCAAGAAAACATATGCCCAGGTGTATCTCTCTTCCCGATCAACGTCCTCCAATGGCCCCAAATACATTATATGGAAAATAATACTAGAGGGATCAACACACAATGTACCTTTAATTATCCATAAGATATATGAACGTGTGTGATTCGTTACCAAATATTTTTCAGTGTGAGTGGTAAAATTTTCTAAGTTCATGTTCATCCAAATCATAGATAGAGAATTGTTATATGTAGAATTGTAATTCTCAAAAATTTCAAGGCCTAGAAATAATTTCAAAAGAATGGTATAGTGTCTAATATTGGATCCTATAACTATAGTACCCTAGACAAGAAGATAGATCATAACAAACAAATCATCTAGGGTGACAGTCCTCTCTCCCTTGGGCAATTGGAATGTGTGAGTCTCTGGTCTATATCTCTCGATGAGGGAAACAAAGAGGTGTTAATCAGAAAATTTATAATATGATATAGAAACACCTTATAAGTAAATTTTTGTAGGTATGGTATAATATTAATTGGTGGTGGAATGTGATGATAATGGAGTTCCCTACATACCCTAACCAACAGAACCTCACAACTCACTTGCAGCTCACGCAAAACTTGCTTATTCTACTCATTGAATACTATTATATCCTCCATATATACGCATAAAAAAATAAATATTGAGTTTGTGTTAAATGTTAATATAATTTTATATATAGTATAATTTTATGGTTGGTAGAATATATTATATAATAGTTATGATAAAACGTATTTCTATTTATTTTATTGATAACATGGATTGATCTTTTTTCATCATAGAAATTATTGTACATAATAACATCTACATTATTATTGAAAACATAAATTTTTCATTTTATATTAACTTTATTCATGAATCCTTTAAAACACATTATATGTTTACTTAGATCATTATGTTAATCCGAATTATAATATTCTAAATAATCTCTATACGGTTTGGAAGTAAAAAAATTAGTATAATTTAATAATCATTGGAGTTGATTTTATTTTTTAGACTTCTGGTTTTAAAATTCACATATACTGTACTTTCATAAGGTTTATTTTCAACCATTGAAACATTTAAAAAAACCACCTAAAAGGTCAAGCTGAGGTCCAAACCTATTTCAAATTTTAATACATTGGGAATTACATTATTTGGAGGAAATATATCATCATGGATGATAATGATAACTAGTTCAATAAATGTTAGGGAATCACATCCTATTATGAACTTACCTATGATATTTAATATATCTCAGATGTTTTCCTGGTTCTTATGTCTTGGTCATCTCACTCTGAATCTTATTATACTTTGGTCTCCCTTATGTTCATAACCTATTAATGTTAGGTATCAATCTAGGTAGATCCTCAGGTAGTGAGAAATATCAAAACACCCAAATAAGCATTTGTGGTTTACTATTGTAGTTAAAAAAAAATTATCTTCTATACTCGATCAACATATTGTTCACATTATATATTCACATAGGCACATACTATAATTTCATGCACACATGGAAACCAAAACTCTCATGGGATTCCATAATCATAATGCCACACATCTAGTAATACATCCAACACTGGACCACTGCTAACTATGATGGGTTCCTAACTCTATGTCACTTTGAATTGACTTCCTTCTTGGGTGAACATTCACAATGAGAAAGTGGAAGCTTCATCAATGTCCCTATAAATCTCTCATTAAAAATTTCATCCATATTTTATCCCCTAATAAATCTAATCATCAATCTATCTTCACTTTTCATTAAAGTAATTTAAACAATGATAAAATATATATAGAACTAGGCCATTAATATTTAACTTTTGATTCCCCTTAAAGACACCATTGATGCACTCCATAATGTTTGTGATCATGTGTCGGTTTTTTCATCCACCCATGGTAGGCCAATGCCTATTTTTCTCTTGGAATCCACATCATTTATCATTAAACTGCTTGGTTAGCCCAATAAAATATTTATAATAACTACTCTAATTGTCACTAATCTCGCACATATGCTACATGAATGTGACCATATTACATATAAATTATGTTATCATTATATTAACAATGTAAAAAAATTAAGAAACAAATTTCATGCTAGGATTTGTGATAGCCTTATTCAAAGCATTATCATGTAAAGTCTTTCATAAATTGCTAAAATTGTATTTGATACAATATAGATTATGTTCTATTAGAGATACCCACAAAATAGGATCTGTATTGATTTACTTATTTATTGCTTGATGATAAACAGATATCAAACATACACGCCTAATACAAGTGAAATTGTTTCTAATAAATTCAAAAAACCAACTCCAAGATTCATAGTTATCATCCTCCACTATGGAAAATGAAAGTAGTATAGGTGTAAGGTTTCTAGCTTAGGTTGTATAAATCATTAATACACTTGAGTACCCTCCATGTAGATACATTACATCGATTTGTACAAAATTTTGGCACAAAAATGCAAAAAACCATTGAAAGAATTCCTAGAACAACTGAGAAACATTGACATGATAAGGATCAAGTAGGTTGTCCGGATACACATGTTCATTTGTGTTGGTAAAGGAGAACATTTATTTGGTTTGATTTTGTATTGACAGAAATTTTAGAAAAGACCAATACGATTCATCCCAGTCAACATAAACGGTGACAATTTACTTCTATTTCAAAATCCATGCCTTTCCATAGGAAATATTATGACCACGATTTTATTGTATCCCCTCTTGCACAAGGTCAGTAGGAATAGCATGATAGGTCTTGATGATATTGAAAATAATATATGACAAAAATTCAATATCCATGATGTATGATATTTTGTTTGTATAGTTTTCATGGATGTATGAGATGTCGTAATCTTAAAAATCCCCCACCCTCTAAGAGAATGTCCATGAATCTACATCAATATAAATCTAAAATCATGATCATATTTTTCACATTGTTCGATGTATTTTTTTTTTCACTTTTTACTCCTAAACAAAATTTCTACAGTCTCTCTCAATTTGAAATAATTTCAGTGTATTTTTTATGAGATAATTTCTTGGAAAATATATTCCAATGTATAATGTTCTATCCATTTGAACAAAATTATACTCTACAATTACTTGAAACCTGGTTATAGGTGTGATGATATTCCAATTGAATTTAATAAAATGATTCATAGATTTCAACCAAGCTGAGAAGAGCTATGGATGATTTATTGTGCATCAAGGATAGTGTATAACTATTGAAATTATATAAACTTCTTCCCTAACTTCTCCAAATTCCTCCCCATCATCATTATTTTCTCCTACTATTTCATATAATATTCCTTTTCATTATCAAACTTTTCTTGCATCATATTTGGGTTATCATTTTGTTTTCCTTATTCTTCCTGATATGGAAAAGTCATATATTCATGGGATAGACCTTATTAGACAAATCGTATATGCATGTGTCATCATATAATGGAATGATTCTATTAGAAATTTGAATCCTCGATCTATAAATCCATCAAATCATTATCGGGTTGTTGGTTAAATAAGGTTGTTGTTTGTAACATGTCCTAATCCTAAGCCAATGGTTATTCTTGTTGTCATATCCTATAATGGAATTGAAAATGTTTATAACTAATTGACCAGATCTCCTAATCATGTCTCAGATTTAACTGAGCATGAATTATTTCCTGAGGATATCTTAGGGAAAAAAATTCGGTGGTCTTATCCTTTCGTGGTGGTGGTGTACTATATAATTATCAATGATTGATTTGAATAAATTCCCCATAGTATTAGGCACATACAGAAATGATTGTATATGTAAAAAATTATTTCTAATCATAAATCAGTTGGAGTAAATAATATTCATACTGAGGAATAATTATCTAGGGTTGACTATGGAATAATTGTGTAATGTTATTTTATGTTACAATGATATATTTTTTTAAAGGTTTGGGTTGAATCCTCATTTTATTATTAAATGAAATCCTTATTTTTTTCTAGGTAGAGGAATAACCATTACATATCCTGAAGTCCCAAGGCCAAGTGGCCTGAATACAGGTCTTGGAAGCCCTTTTTTTCCCAGAGGGCCCTTCGGTGAACAGTACTACTACAGTACCCGGGCTGCTATAGTACCTATTAAAGTACCACCACCACTATCGTTCCTGCAACAGTGCCTTCACCACTGTGGATCTATCGCTGATACAATATCCTTCTACAGTTCTGCTATAGTGCCCCAGGAATTCGTCTGTACACTGATTTGATCCTAAGTCTTTTGGATGCCAAGCAGGAGCATGTACCACTTGGGTATAAACTTATTGGCATACAATGATATAATTATCAGTTAAATAGTGTATAAAGATAATGTGTATCATCTAAAGAAGCTCCTCTATGAGTGTCAAACGAGGTGTGCAATTATGCCTCTTTTTCATACACCAGCTAAAGATTGAATCAATACTCAATCATCAATTTTCAGGTGTTATTAACCTTAGGTATATCGATGTTAGAGGCTAAATCCACTTGTAGTCTCCATATAATGATGTCATTATTTAGATAACCACACAATCATTATATTGCTGAAAATTTAGAAGTTATTTATATTCAAAATTATTTCACAAATGTTTCATAGTATAAACATTAATATTCTTAAAGTAATCTAAAGTTATTTTTTAATGAGAATGTGAATAATCAAATGTAGACTCACCCCCAGGTGTTTCAAACTAGGTATTTGTTTAGGCCTCCTTCTCATGCACTGGATGATGATTGAGTTAATAATCAATCCACCCTATTTGGGGTTATTACCCCTAGGTAAATCCTTTTTGGAGCCTTCATTAAATTTCAGTATACAAAAAGGGATGTCATTTCTTTGATAACCACACAGTCGTTACTTTACCAAAAATTTAGAATGTTTTCTTATATCCCCAATTATTTCACTAATGTTTCGTAATAAAAAATTTAATATTTATAATGTTATCTAAAGATATTAATTAAAGAGAATGTGAATCGTTTAAATCAAATCACATGAGAGTGTCAACCCAAGTGTGCAGTTAGACCTCTTTGTTGTGCAATAGGTGGAAATTGAGTTAATACTTATTCCAAACTTTTGGGGTAATTACTCACAGGTAGATCAGTTATAGATCATGTATCTACTTTCAGTATCCTTACAGTGATGTCATTTCACAGATAATCACACAAACATTACTTTATTAATTTATTGAAAGACAATATTCAATAAGATGAATAGTCATGTACTGTTTAAAGTGGGAGAAATGTGATGTTACTTTATAGTAATGAAGTTAACAAATAAGTTCTCATGATTGTTCACAATTATGTATTTAATTTTTATCTAATTGTTACCAATTAAGTTATAAATTAATTATCTAATTATTAGTTAATAATTAATTGTTAGACAATGATTTGTTATGAATTAGTTAATCATTAGTCAATCATTAGTTAATGATATTTTAATCATCATTTATTTAATAGTTAGTCATTAGTTAAGTTTAAGTTAATTATTACTTAAGAATTAGTTAATCTTTATTTAACCATTAGTTAATAATTATTTAATCATTCGTTATTCATTTTTTGATCATTCATTAATTAATAGTTATTATGGGGTTAATTCAAAGTTTATTATTGTTGAATTAATAGTAAATTATTTGTTGATATTTACTTAATTATTAGTCTAGAATTAGTAAAAAACTTGTTAATCATTACTTAATCATCTGTTAATAATTTTTTAATCATTAATTAATTAATATTTATTTAATAGTTACTTAATAGTTAGTTAATTTTAAATTTTGGGTTATACATTATTTAATTATTAGTTAATTATTAATTAAATATTAGTTAATCATGTAGTTAGTAATTTATTAATCCTTAGTTGATGCTAATTTAATCAATAGTTAATCCTTAGTTAATTATTAGTTAACCATTTGATAATCATTTCTTAATCATTTGTTAACCATTCATTAATCAGTCATTAACTGTTTGTTAATTAATAGTTATTTAATAGTTAATTAATTTTTATTTAATAATACTTATTACATAAGTATTAGTTAAGTATTAATTAATCATTATTTAATCATTTAGTTAATCATTAATTAATCATAAGTTAATTCTTATTTATTCATTAGTTAATTATCCATTAACGAATTGTTCATTAATATTTTTTTAATAGCTAATTATTAGTTAATTAATAGTAAATATTAGTCACTTATTAATTAATTATTAACTATTCACTAGTTAATAGCTTAGTTATTAATTTATTGACCCTATTTAAATCCTTACTAAATCATTATTTAATCATTTTTAATTAATATTTTGTAATATTTAATTATTAAAAAATTAATAGTTAAGTATTAGTTACTTATTACTTAATTATTAAATAATCATTAGTTGATCAATAAACCTCTATTAAACCATAATTAATCTTTAGATAAATTTAAATTAATCATTGGTTTATCATTATTTAATCAATCTTCAATTCATAGTTATTTAATAGTTGCTTAAAATTTAATAAGCAACTGATTAGTAGTTAATTTTTAGTAACGTTTTACTTGATTTTTAGTTAATTATTATGTAATCATTAGTTAATAATTTAGTTAATCATTAATTAATCATCAGTTAATAATTTTCAAATTTTTATTTATAGCTTAATTAATAATAATTTAATGATTTTTTAATCAATTGTTACTCATTATTAAATTAATCGTTAATTATTAGTTAATTATTAGTTATTAGTGAATTAGTAGTTAAATTGTAAGAACCTGGACCTTCCATTCAGGTATTCTTTTTTTGGTCATTTTTGAGAAAAATAGTTTTTTCTGGAGGTTATACAGGGGCGCACGGTTGGTACACAGTTGGAGCATGGTCTGAGAAAACTGCGCGGCTAGCCCAGGAAACCATGCATCCTTGACAGTGGGCTCTACATAGTCTACACACGGTTCATCAAATCGTCTGGGAAAGCCGTGTGAAGTCCCTATATGAGGTAGTAGCAATAGCACGGTTGGAACAAGGGTTGCCAAACCGTGCAGGGTAATTGTGCAACCACTTAAAGTAAGGGTTCTTAAGTCCTAGTCCACTCGGGATTTCCCATTCCTCCACCTTTCTTCCTCCCACTCATGGCTCACGCGAGAGTTGCGATTTTCAGGGCTGGGGGAGCTACTTGGATCATTTTCCAGGCAAATCGAAAGGGTTTTTTGGTGGATCAAAGGTGGTTCTCCTTGGGTAAGTCCCTATTTTGGTTCTTTGAGGTTTTGGTTAGAGTTAGCCTTCTTCCTCTCTTAGATTCCTAGATCTACAAGGGTTGCATGTTGATCTAGGGTTGTGTTTCCTTTGTGTGTTCAAGGTTGACCTTGTTGATGTTAAGGAAGATTTTTTAAGTTTTTTTCGAGGAGGTATTCACCCGGTTGGAGCGTGTTTCAGAGAAGATGTTGATTTCTCCAAACCCTAAGAGGTAGGTGGTTTGTGCCTTTCTGTTAAAAGTCTGTGAGTTTTATGTGAAAATTCCACCAATACCCTTGAACGTTGTATTGTGTGTTTACCGTTTTGACCTTATTGTATCTCTGTTATGCTGGTATTCCTGAGTAGATGATTATTGATTATGAATAGGGTGAATTTTTGTGCTTTTGATGTATTTTCCCATGCATGTTTTTCTTATTTTGGCCTTTGGGTCTTGTTTGCCTATTAGGCTGTTGTTTACATTCCCATGCCTAGTGTTGTAGGATGTTGTGACTGTTATAATGTTATATTGTTGTGTTGTAGAATGTTATCCAAGTAGTTCTTGAGGTTTACTTTGGTCTTTATGCACTGCTACACTTTCTTGACTTACACAGGGCTAGGAGAACCTAGTGTATAGACCATAGGGGGAATGGATGATGAGGGCTTATCCAGAGTTTCTTTATAAATTTACGATGTGATACCACAGGGGGAATTGATTTTGTGTGCTTCCCTAGAGAGTATGTAGTTCCTTGATGCAGGACACATGGGGAGTGAGACGTTGAGTGCTTCCCCAGAGCACCTTTAGTACCGTTACGAGACTATAGGGGGGATTGATGGTGATTGATTTCTCAGAGAGTCTACACATAAGCTGAACCAGAGGGGTTAGACTGAGTGTACTGCCCAGAGGGTTGTTAAACATGTTAAGTAGGACCAGAGGGGATAGGTTGTGGGTACTTCCCATAGGTTTACCTGTTGTGTTTGCCTACTTGGATTTGCTATTTCATGTCATGTAGTGACTTGAATGCGGTGAAACTGTGGATTGTTTACTTCTTAGTACTTTTATGTTTACTGTTTTATGTACTTTTACCTTCCATATACTCAATGGTTGTTAGGCACAGATCTTCGGGTGGTTGCCTACGGGGATTTAGCCTCACATCCTATTTCAGTCATGCTTTTAGGCCCAAATATATTATATTGTTGTAGGTATAGATAAGGGAAATTGACCTTCTACTTCAGGTACCTGACTTATTGTGGAGCTGGAGAGCATGGGACCAAGCTATGGCTTGCGATGCTGTGGAGTTTATATGCTTTTTTTCACTTTGGTTTATCACAGTTGTATTCCAATATTGTGACTTGTTTGGATTTTTTCCTAGACATATGTATCATGCGTCATTTTATATATGTTTTCTAGTTTATAATTTTAGTTTTATTTTGCTACTTCTATAAGTGATTATTACTGCTACCTCTCTTGTATGTATTTGTACTTCTGTTGTTTAATCTGCCAATGAGGGAATAGTTTCCCCACTATCACACCCAAGGCCCTTGCTGCTCGTCAGCAGCCTCTAGTGTTCGGGAAAATGCGCTTGAGGCCATGTGACCAACCGGTTACGGGGCGTCTCTGGGTGGCTTCCGGAACTGGGACGTTATAAAGTTGTATAAGGGGATTTCTTTTCTCTTAACTTACTATTTGGACCCTATAGCTATGGATAGGATGGAATTGGTACTTGGTGTTAAGTTGTTCCCGGGATTAGGTAACCTGTGTAAATGGAAATGTCAATCTACCTCATTTAAATTGAAATTTCTCTATTTTTCAATTATTACAGTTGATCTGATTTCACCTAGAGTAATTCACATGATTTGTGCTTCTATTGTTGATGTTATTGAGGTTCTGTTTCTGTTGCAACCCGATGAGATGAAGTTATTCCATCTCATACATCATATAGTCACTTTCTAGAAATCACATATCATGAATTTTTGTCATTCCATCTAGGATTCGTTAGTGATTTCATGTTGTTGTTATAGATGAGGTGTAAAATATGAATGTTGTTGTGATATTTGCCTTGATATAAATATCAGCTATTTGATAGGGTGTTGTTGTGTAGAGTCTTGCTTGAATGAACGCCAAAATTTGGTTCTTAAGGTGTTATGGGCCCTCATGGTCCGAAATTTGGTGGATCATTACCTTGTTTTCTATGTTATAATGTGTAGATGATGCCAAACTTTGATTGGCTGGGAGTATGGGCCCTCACGGATCATAATTTGGCACTTTCAATGCTTTTTCCAATGTCTTATGGGTTCAGGAGTAGTTTCTGAGACTTTCTGTCTAGAAAAACCCAAAATAAACGCCGTGAAATGTTAAGTACACGCCATGTGTTCTTCTATTCGAGAAGGAACAATTTTTCTTAATTGCACGTCGTGTAGGAAATGTACATGTCGTGTAGTCAAGTTTTGTAAACATGAATAATTCTTTCTCTTGTTCTCTTCTTGCACTTCCTCATTTTAGTCCCTATTAATTCTGATCTATGGTGTGTGCTTGACCTTGCAGAGTCATTCCACCGAGACGTCCTCTGGTTTTACACCATTTTCCAGACGATGATCAAACACCGGAAATGACTGATTAGGGACCACCTGTAGATTCTCCAGTTGTTCCAGTATTAGCACCAGCAGTTATACCTGTTACAGGTGCTGATGCACAGTTCAGAGATGGAATTCTAAGGATGATGCATACCTTTCATGGAGCGCCTCCTCCTGCCCCGTCGATGGCTGATTTGATGCGGGTCTTCCAGCAGCAGCATCCTCCCACCTTTTCAAGGGAAGGAGGACATCAAGCTGCAAAATCATGTCTAGAATCCACGATGATGATCTTTGATCATCTAGAGACACCACCAAAGAGGAGGGTCATGCTCGCTCCCTATATGCTTCAAGACTTCACCAAGAGGTGGTGGGATGTGATCTCACAGGTGGGATGCCAGAAGGTTATGGTGTGGGATGAGTTTCAACTCATCTTCTTTGACTACTTCTATCCAGAGACCCTGAGGGCCGATCGAGATCGGGAGTTTATGAGTCTGGAGCAGGGTACTCTTTCTTCTATGGAGTATTCCTCCTGCATTACCAAGTTGTAGCACTTCAAGCCTATTTAAGGAGGTAATCAGTTGTTCATGGCAAAAAAGATCGAGGATGGTCTGAGGCACGACATCTGATCATAGGTGAACATTTTCTGGCTGACTTCTATCACTTCTATAGTCAACCAGGAACTGATCACAAAGCACGATTTGAGGGATTATAGAGTTGTGATCCACGGCGGCTTGACATCTGGGGTTAGTATTCCCCCTACTGATAGCAGTAAGAACTGCAGGGAATCATCACGCGGTGATATGAGGAGGCGATACACTTCTTCTGGTTGTCAGGTGGTGTGCTACTAGTGTGGAATGAGTGGGAATACAAGGCCACATTACCCAAAATACCCAGTGGAGTTCCGATCTTAGTACATGTTGGGTCACCTTCATCGCTTCTGCCAGATATTCTCTCTAGTAGTTAGTGACATGGGTTTTTCTCTGACTCCTCATTTAGGAGTAGCGCCACCAGTTTATCACCAGTCTGGGAACTGGAGTTCTTCCGGTTGTTCAAGCCAAGGTGAAGGTCATGGTTGTGCTATCCAGTCCCCCGATTTTTAGCGATATCAGGGTGGATCAGCTCAGAGTAGTCAGGTCGGGTTACAAGGCCATAGTACAAGCCAGACTTTTACGGTGGAGAAGACCCTGTAGGATCAGGATCTCGGACCTTCTACCGTTCGAGGTACAATCTTAATATCCTCAGTTTTAGCTTCTTCTCTTTTTGATACAGGGGCATCCCATAGATTTATATTTGTTGCTGTCGTGGAGAGCCTTGGGCTCTGTATCTTCCCTTCTAATGATATCTTGATGATAGACACTTCGTTGGGGATTAGAACGAATAGTGTACATCAATGTAGAGAGATCCCTCTACAGGTTAGTGGATGTCACTTCTTACGGTGCCTCTATTTCATAGAGATGATAGGCTATGATTTCATTATTTGGATGGACTGGTTAGTTTCATTCTAGGAATTCGTCGACTGTTATCATCGTATGGTGAGTTTCGTATCACCAGAGGGTGGGTCTTTTCTTCATAGGGGAGAATGGGATGTCTAGTCGAGAAGAGTAGGTCCAGAGCATCATGGTTTGGGAGGAATTATAGCCTGGATTGCTAGTCTTTATATGGACGACCAAGGGACTTCACAGTTATACTTTCCTCCAGTGGTGGATCATTTCAGAGATGTATTTCCAGAGAAATTTTCAGGTTTTCCTCTGGAGTGTGATGTAGAATTCTCGGCTGAGCTTGTGCTAGGAGTGACATCGGTGTCCATTCCTCCTAATAGGATGGCTACACCTAAGTTGCAGGAGCTCAAGAGGCAGTTGGAAGAGTTACTGGTAAATGGTTTCATCCAACCCAGTACTTATCCTTGGGGTTCGCCTATCCTATTTGAGAAGAAGGCAGACGGTACCCTCAGACTTTTTGTGGACTATCGGAAGTTGAACCAATTAATGGTTAAGAATCGATATCCCTTGCCTTGGATTGATGATCTATTTGATCATCTTCGAGGAGACCGGGTGTTCTTGAAGATTTGCCTAAGATCCTGGTATCATCAGTTGCATGTTAGACCATAAAATATACCTCTTACAACCTTCTTGAGCAGGTATGGTCCATACGAGTACTTGGTTATGTCGTTCGGTATCACAAACGCGCCTGCAATTTTCATGGAACTGATGAACCGAGTGTTCCACCGATACTTGGATTCCTTCCTGGTGGTCTTCGTGGATGATATATTGGTGTACTCTCACACTAGACACGACCATGTGAACCATCTTGAGATTGTTTTGACTATACTAATTGATCATCAATTATATTCTAAGCTCTCCAAGTGCCACTTTTTAATGGATCGGATTCACTTCTTGGGTCATGTCATCTCAGAGGAAGGAGTATCTGTAGACCCAGAGAAAGTGAGAGCTGTAGTTTCATGGGAGTAGCCAAAGATTATCTTTGAGGTGCAGAGTTTTTCTAGGGCTGGCTGGATAATACAAATGTTTCATACATGGCTTTTCTCGCTTGGCAGCACCACTGACAGGTCTGACCAAGAAGGGGGCAATGTTCTTATGGTCTGATTCTTATGAGTCAGCCTTTTAGGAGATAAAAGGGAGGATGGCATCAGCACTGATTCAAGTCTTTCCAGAGCCCAGCCGGATATATACTGTTTACTGTGATGCATCAAGTATCGGGCAGGGAGCGGTGCTTATGTAGGGAGATGGAGTCGTAGCATACGGGTCTCGGTAGTTGAGACCACATGAGAGAAATCACCCGATGCACGATCTGGAGTTGGCATCTGTTTTTCATGCCTTGCACTGTTGGAGACATTATCTTCTAGTAGATCACTTTGTGTTGTTCACCAACCACAAGAGTCTTAAGTACATCTTCACTCAACATGATGTGAATTTGAGATAGCGCATGTGGGTTGAGTACCTACAGTTCTTTGACATTGAGCTTTCTTATATGCCTGTGAAAGGCAATGCAGTGGCTGATGCGTTGAGTAGGAGGACTCAGATATAGGCAGTTCATGAGGTCAGCAGTGAGTGGAAGCTTATGGATCTATTCTCTGAGATGCATTTGTAGGTGCATGATAGATAGGGGTAGACTTCTCTTTATTCTGTAGCTTTTACCTCTACTCTTCTTGATTGAGTTCGAATGAGGCAATTATCAGATTTTGATGGCCTTTCCATAAGAGAAAGTGTGTCAGGAGAGGACCCTATTCCTAGATGTACCATAAGTGTGGATGAGATCATTCGTTTCTAGGGATGTGTATGAGTGCCAGCAAACATACGTGAGGAGATGATGTGGGATTTTCATTCCTCAATTTGGGCAGATCATCCTAGCGTCACCAAGAAGTATCGTGATCTACACCGTCAGTATTGGTGGCTAGGTATGAAGAAGGATGTTGCTGGTTTTTTCATGAGGTGTTCCACTTCTCAGCAGGTGAAGGCAGAGTATCAGCGACCAGTAGGTCTTTTACAGCAGTTACCCATTCCTGAGTGGAAGCGGAATGACATCGAGATGGACTTCGTGACTGGTTTTCTGAGGTCACCTTGAGGGAATGACATAGTTTGGGTTGTCATTAACAGACTCATGATGGTTGCTCACTTTTTACGGATTAAGGATACCTTTAGTGTTGATGAGCTGGGATGGTTGTACATCCGTGAGATTGTACGTCTACATGGAGTTCCTCACTCCATTGTTTCAGATAGGGATGAATGTTTTACTTCTCGGGTCTGGAAGGGGCCTCAGAAGGCGTTGGGTACACAGGTACTTTTGAGTATAGCTTACCATCCCCAGTTAGATGGCCAGTCCGAGCGTACGATGCAGGTGCCTGAGGACATGCTCTGAGCATTCATCCTAGATTTTGGAGGTTCTTGGGAGAAGCATATACCTCTTTTGGAATTTTCTTATAATAATAGTTTTCAAGCAACTATACAGATGGAACCTTATGAGGCTTTTTACGGTAGGCCATTCTGATCACCCCTATGTTGGATGGAAGCAGGAGATGCATCTTTGCCAGGAACTCGTCTTGTTAAAGAGACCACATAGCTGATAGAGTTGATTCGGAAGAGGATGACGACTGCACAGTCTTGATAGAAGTCTTATGCTGATCAGCAGAGACAACCTCTGGAGTTCGAGGTAGGGGATCAAGTTTTTGTGTGTGTCAAACCGAGGTAGGGACACAAGAGGATCAGGAGACAGGGTAATCTTTCACCAAGGTACATCAGGTCATTTGAAGTGTTGGAGAGAGTTGGGATAGTTTCCTATCGGTTGCAGTGACCTCAGAGGTACCAAGATATGCACGACTTCTTCTATGTTTCATAGCTTCGATGTTACTTCTCATTACCGTCTCATGTCCTTCAACCCGGGGAGGTTGAGGTCGAAATGGATGCGTCATTTGAGGAGCATCATATCCAGATTGTGGATCGTAGTACAAAGGTTCTATGTGGTAGTTCTATTCCCTTGGTACGAATGTTATGGAAATAGGGGCGGGTGCAGGACGAGACTTGGGAGAGGGAGGCTGATGTACGAGCGCAGTGGCCGGAACTGATCGGTGTTTCTTCTTCTATGCTGTACTAGAGAAATGCATGGAGGAATTTCTTTAAGAGAGGAAGTTTGTAAGAACCTGGACCTTCCTTTCAGGTATTCTTTATTTTTTTTGGTCTTTTTTGAGAAAAATAGGGTTTTATGGAGGTTGTGTAGGGGCACACGGTTGCCGCACGGTTGGCGCACAGTTTGAGAAAATCGTGCGGCCAACCCACGAAACTGTGCACCCTTGATAGTGGGCTCCGCACAGTCTGCGCACGGTTGGTCAAACCGTGCAGGCAAGCTATGTGAAGTCCCTGGATGAGTCAGTAGAAACAGTATGCTTGGCGCACGGTTTTCCAAACTGTGTGACCACTTAATGTTAGGGTTTTTATGTCCTGGGCCACTCGGGGTTTCTCATTCCTCTACCATTCTTCCTCCCACTCATGGCTCATGTGGGAGTTGTGATTTTCAGAGGTTGGGGGAGCTCCTTGGATCGTTTTGGAGGAAAATCGAAGGGGTTTCCTGGGGGATCGAAGGTTGTTCTCCTCAGGTAAGTCCCTCTTTTTGTTCTTTGAGGTTTTGGTTAGAGTTTTCCTTCTTCCTCTCTTAGTTTCCTATATCTAAAAGGGTTTCATGTAGATCTATGGTTTTTTTGCCCTTGTGTGTAAATGGTTGACCTTGTTGATGTTAGGGAAGAGTTTTTGAGGTTGTTTCATGGAGGCGTTCACCTGGTTGGAGCGCGTTTGGGCAAAAAGGTCAATTTCTCCAAACATTAAGATGTAGGTGGTTTCTGCCTTTTGGTTAAAAATCTTAGAGTTTTATGTGAAAATTCCACCAATACCCTTGAATGGGGTAATGCGTGTTTACAGTTTTGACCATATTGTGTCTCTGCTATGTTGGTATGCCTAAGTATATGATTATTGATTGTGAATATAGTTAAATGTTGTGCTTTGGATGTATTTTCTCAGGCATGTTTTTCTTGTTTTGTCCTTTGGGTCTTGTTTGCGCATGTTAGGTTGTTGTTACATTCCCATTCCTAGTGTTATAGGATTTTGTTACTACTACAAAAATGGGCAATCAAAGTTCCACCTTTATCAGCACTGATAAAGGATAATCTTTATCAGCGCTATTTAAAAGCGCTTATAAAGTGAAGATTTATCAGCGCTTTTCTAGCGCTGATAAAGGATAGTTTTTAACAGCACTTTTATAGCACTATTAAAACCTGTCTCCAATTTTATTAAGAGGAGGCAGACAGTATCCTCTTTTTTATCGTGCCCCAAGCTCTCGATGTACTGTACCCTTGCGATTGTTTCCCTCCCCCCGATCTTCCCTTTGCGGGACCTCCGCCGTACTCTTTCTCCTTATCCTTGACCCTCTTCTGCGGATCTTCCTCCCTTCCGAACCCTACTCCTCCTCTTCAATGGTTGGCGGCTCCTCTTATTCACCCCCACTCCGGCGGTCACGTCTTCCAGGCAGCGCAGAAGGCTCCCTCACCTTGAGTTTTCCTTGGACATCCAATTTCTTCACCCAAGGTCAGTGGATGCCCTAAATATTGTTTTGTAGTGTAGGTTGATCTTTAGTTTTTTCATGCGGTTGTCATTTATTGGAATTTCTTGTTCACAGTGAGTTGGAAAACCTTCTTTGAGGTTTGGAATTCCTTCATTTCTCACTTTTTCGTTTCATGCTGGAGGGGTTTACTCTTGTCTATCTTTGGGGATGGTTTGCACTAGCCTAATTAAGATAAATTAATATGTCAATTTAAATTCAAGGGGAAGGGTTAATGATTCTTTTACTTTTACAGCTTTGATATTATTTTGATTTTGTGTTTGTACGGACTAAATACCCCGCTAAAAATCATGGATACTGGGCGTCCTTTCTTTCACTGTATTTGTTGTCATATGGAAGCCTTTTTTCATGTTGTTGTGATATCAGCCCAAAATGGAAATTGGATAACCACTTATATTTGGATAATTAAATGCTTTCCCCTAGATTTTTGGAATGTCTGATAACACTCTTAAATTAAAGTGATATGTGCTAAAAGTCCCTTTGTTAAATCTATAAAATGGTCTTTGATGTGTTGTGATTTGTGGTCATGCTAGTGGGGGTCACGATAATTGGTTTTGATGTTGTGTGGGATGATGTATGGTTTGTTTTTCCTTGCTATTGGTTTGGAGAGGTTATGGTTTGTTTTTACATGCTTTTTGGGTAGTGAGGGGATGATTCATTTGGTTTTTCTTTTTGGGTAGCAAGGCGATGGATTGTTTGGCCATGCTTTTAGGGTGGTGAGGTAATGATTTGTTTGGTCATTCTTTTGGGGCGGTGAGGTGATGATTCGATGGGAATGATGAGCTACATTTTATGTATGGTTTCTTTGTGCTAGAAGCCTAGGTAGTGAGGTAATAATTATTTAATAATTATAGAAATGGTTGGATTTTGGTTTGGATAATGGAATTGGTTGGAAATTATAAATGTGTCTTGTGGATTTAACCCCTTTCCAAGATCCACCGAGACTCATCCATAATCAAGAATATGACTTTATATTATAGGGAACATATATCTTAAACATGGATTTAACCCCTTTCCAAGATCCACCAAGACTCATCCAAGATGTTTACGGTTTATTATGAATGATGTGACTAGTAGGAGTGGTTAAAAGGATGTTTAATGTTTTGCTGCAGGGTGGTGGGTGCTAGAACTATTGTTAAGGGGGATAGAAAGTGTGTTCATTTTAATGGGGGTTTATACTGGTTCTGTTGTTTTCCAAATCTTTATTGAAAATGGTTAGGCTATATTAGTATCTAATTTTATAAGGAATTTTTTCTCTGCTACTTTGTATTTGGAAGTCTTTTTTTTGTATTTGAATCATAAATAATAATATTTCAGATTCAAATAGGATGGAGATGAATAAAGATTGGATGGATGCTAATCGTTTGACAATTGAGTATGATAACGGAGTGAAAGAGTTCATCAAGTTTGCAAAGTATCATGCAAAGGATCCTTTTCAAATCCTTTGTCTGTGTTTACGTTGTTGTTATTCTAGAGTAATTACTCCAGAGGAGTTGGAAGAACATTTGATATGTCACGGAATATATTGGAGTTATAAATGTTTGAATAAACACAGGGAAAAGGAGAATTTAGCTACTGGCTGGAATAAAACTGTATTTTATGGATCATCAGATATGATTAAAAATATGGATAATGAAGAAGACCGTATAGAGGATGTGATTACAGATTTCAATGATGATGAAGATCGTATTGAGGAAATGACAAGGACAGTTGAACATGAACTCCGTGATTGCCCTAAATTGTTTGAGAAGTTAAAGATCTGTGCAAAGACGTCATTATATGCTGGTTGCACTAAATATACTGCATTGTCAGTTGTACTGAAGTTGTATAAATTGAAAGCAGGAAACGGATGGAGTGATGTCAGTTTCATGGAACTACTTTCTCTTTTGAATGACATGCTTTCAGAAGATAATGAGCTCCCAATCCAGACATACGAAGCTAAACAAATGCTACGCCCGATGGGTATGATTTCTGAAAGAATACATGCCTGCCCGAAATACTGTATATTGTTTCACAAGGAGAACAAATCACTTATAGAATGCCCAAAGTGTGGTGCTTCTCGATACAAGAAAGATGAACGCAGTCCTACGAAAGTTGTATGGTACATTCCAATCATTCCAAGGTTTAGTCGTCTATATGGAAGTGATGAAACTGCAAGACAATTGTCATGGCATGTAGATAAAAGAAATAAAGATGGAAAATTATGTCACCCGTTTGACTCTCCTAAATTGAAGAGAATTGATCCTGAGTATCCTGAATTTGGAAATGAGCCGAGAAACCTGCGTCTTGCGTTATCTACCGATGTAGTGAATCCTTTTGGTTTTCAAACCAGTACTCACAGTACTTGGCCTGTTATGTTGGTAAATTATAACTTGCCACCCTGGTTATGCATGAAACGAAAATTCATTATGTTATATTTGCTTATATAATGACCAAAACAACCAGGTAACGATATTGATGTATATTTGGCTCCCTTGATCGAGGATTTGAAGTTACTGTGGGATTCAGGTGTTATGTTGTATGATTCTTATGAAAAAGAATACTTCACATTGAGAGCGATGTTGTATGGGACGATAAATGATTTCCCAGCTTATGGAAATTTGTCAGGATATAGTATTAAAGGAACTCAAGGGTGTCATGTGTGCGAAGAAGATACAGAATCAATTAGGTTGAAACATTCATCGAAATCTGTGTTTCTAGGACATCGTAGATTTCTACCCCGTCGACATAAGTACCAATCTTGGACGACATCATTCAATGGAAGCTCATAAAAACACAAAACACCCTCACCACTAACATGTGATCAACTGTTTGAGAAAGTAAAAGATGTGAACACTGTTTTTGGTAAACCATTTTTGAAAAACCTTACGAAAATCGGTTTGAAAAAGAGATCAATTTTTTTTGAATTACCATACTGGAAATGTCTGTACGTCCGACATTTTCTTGATGTGATTCATGTGAAAAAAAATGTATGTGACAGTGTTATCGGAATATTGCTAAATGCACCTGGAAAAACAAAGGATGTAATTAAGGTAATGTTGGAAATGGTTGACATGGGAATAAGAGAAGAGTTGGCTCCCATGAAGGGTGAAAATTGAGCGTTTCTTCCTCCAGCTACGTACACTCTTTCCAGGGATGAGAGATATCAGTTTTGCAACTTCTTCAATGATGTAAATATTCCAGAGGGGTATACATAAAATATCAAAAACATTGTGTCAATGAATGATTTGAAGTTAAAAGGTTTGAAATCACATGACTGTCAGGTTTTGATGCATGATTTCATTCCTATAGCTTTACGTTGCATTTTTCCCAAGAATGTTCGTAATATGTTAGCCAAACTTTGTTTCTTCTTCAAAGCTATATGCAGCAAATTTTTAGACCCGGTGAAATTGCCAGATATGGAAAGAGAAATTGTCATCATATTATGTGAATTAGAAATGTTCTTCCTGCCAACATTCTTTGATATGATGGTTCATTTGATGGTTTATTTGGTGAGAGAGGTTCGGCTTTGTGGTCCTATACACTATAGATGGATGTACCCCGTTGAACTATATATGAAGATTTTGAAAGGGTATGTCAAAAATCGAAGTCGGTTAGAGGGTTGTATTGTGGAGTGATATATTGTTGAGGAAGCCATTGAATACTATACCGAATACCTATCTGATGTGGAAATCATTGGTCTGCCGAAATCTTGTCACACTGGACGCATTGAGGGTGAGGGAATTTCTAGAAGGGATGTTGTGACAATCAATATTACAGATCGAGAGCAGGCTCACCTTTATGTTTTGCATAACAGTTGGGAGGTTGCTCCATATATTGAAACCCACAAAGAAATTTTGAGACTGTTGAATCCATCAAGAGATGAAAAATGGATATCAAATACACATAATTACCAGTTTATAGGATGGTTTTGAGACCATATTTTTAAGGAGTTAGATGAAAATCCGAATTCAATTTCAGAACAACTTCGATGGCTAGCTGTCGGACCAAGCATGTATGTATTATCTTACAATGGTTATGTAATTAATTGTTATACATTCTATACAGATAAACATGATTAAGATAGTACCTTGCAAAATAGTGGTGTAACACTTGTGGCTGAAGCGATGCATGTTTCTCATAGTAAGTATAGAAATCCAATTTCTGTTAATATGTCATACTTTGGAATTATCAAAAGAATATGGGAGTTGGATTATATGACATTCCAATTGCCGATTTTTCAATGCAACTGGGTTGATAACAATAGTGGTGTTAAAATAGTTGAATTGGGATTTCTGAATGTTGATTTCAGTAAAGAAGGGTACAAAGACGAACAATTTATAATGGAATCACAAGCAGTACAAGCATTTTATGTGCCAGACCCCCCAAACCGAAAGTGGTCGATTGTTCTGTTATCATCCAAAACTACTAAAGGGTCCGATGAAAATTCAATTGAGGATGATCCTTTCAGTGGGACGTCGCAATCATTTCGCAGTAGTCCCAATGAAGACGACGTTTTTTATGTTAGAGGAGACCACAATGAAGGGATTTGGATTATTGATAGAGGTGTCAAATCCCTTCATCCTTTGGAGAAAAAAGAGAGTTCAATAATCAGGATATATTTTGTTTGTAATATAGAACTTGTTATCTCATTTTATTATCTTATCATTATTGAATTTATGTAATACAACATAAGTGTTAAACCTTTTTTGTAGATAGTGACTTCTCCACATTCTGTTCCTCCTAACCTCAAGGCTGAACAAGCCTCTCAAGCTGCTGCTGCTGCTTCTGCTGCTACTGCTTCTACTGCTGCTGCTTCTACTATTGCTGCTTCTGAACAAGCCTCTCAAGCCTATCAACATCAACCTATTGTTGCTGGTGATTCTGCTACTACTATTGGTGATCCTCTTGTTGAGGTCCAACAACTATCTGAACATGGTGATGCTAGCATTTTAGATGAAAACATTGATGATGCTAATATAGACGAAATGGTCGAGGATAAAGGAGCGTCATTGCAGAAAGAACAGGTGTGTCGTAGTTTAACAGTGTTGGATAATGTTCTAAAGGCAAAGAGAAAAGGAATCAAATTTGATGTTGGGTGGAATGCACAGGGCCAACACGTTAACCCCAACCAGGAAATGTTTAGCAGTTACATTGGAATTGTCACTCAGCAACGCGTGCCGATTGACATAGCTTCATGGCACCATGTTGCGTCCGGCCAGAAGGCTGTGATGTGGGAAGAAATTATGGTAACATTTTGATATCATTTCTTTAATTTACTAGCAAATAAAATAATGAAACAGTGTATTACTCTTCACAATCCATTGCAGAATTCATTTATAGTAGATGATTCACACAAGACGTATGTACTAAGGCTTTCGAGAAGGTGTCATCGAGGGTTTCACACTCTTCTTACAAAATATCATCTGAAAGATTCCAAGTGTAAAATAAACCCGCACCCTCACATTGTCTACAATCACTTGATATCCCAATAATCATGGGATTCTTTTGTTGGTCATCGTGGGGATCAAAAGTTTCTGGTACATTGTGACTGATAATATTTTGTTTGAGGATATACATGTATTCATCACTTTGATTATCAATATTTCATTTATGAAACAACAACTCAGTACCGAAAACATGGAACGTGCATCAAAACCGACGTACCCCTATCGTAAAGCAAGGATGGGGTATGCCTCACTAGAAAAGAAAATGGTGCATATTTTAAATTTACAGTGATATTGTTATCTGTCAAGAAAAAAAATTATAAAAATATTTCTCTATTTATATGTAGATTGATGCCTTTGAAACCAAACACACATCCATCCCTCGTCATGTGCTATGGAAGGAGGCACGTGTGGATAAGGAAGGGAATCTAGTTGATGAAAACACACAAAAAGTGTGGGAAATATGTGTAAGTATGACACGATAAAATGTTTTGTTTTAAATTGCTATTACATAATAATAATTACTTATTTTCTTATAACTGACAGTCACAGGAGTCAGGTACTCCTGCAGCTGGTGCAGACATATTAGCCGTGGTAGTCAATATTCTATTAATCGTTCTGATGAAATGTGAATCATGAAAACAGTGATTTCTTCCTATACTGATCTTCTGTAGGGAGATAATGATTGTGATTTATATCTTTCAACACCCACCTATCGCCTTGTAGCGAGGGCTACAGTATTCAACATCTCAAAAGACACGTTGCACAATAGACCACTTCCAAGAGATCATTTGAAAGTGACGATTACGGTAGCTCATGAGCCAACAGAACAACTACCTATTCCACTTGATGATGATAATATTTGTACAGTCTAATAGGCTATTAGGACATTCATTTCATGTCCATCACAACTTGTGAGACTACATGCCGAAAAAGAGGTATTTATTTACAGTTTTTTAAGCCAAACCTTTAACAAAAAAAAGGTCTGAACCAATGAATTATATTGTAGAAGAAGAAAGGGGATGAGGTGAAAGGAAACTTGGGAGCATCTAAAGGATCGACCAGCCGATCCAAAAGATCTACGGAAAGCGGAATTACACCGCCTATTCTCTATCCACATTTAATTTCATTGAAGACTCATGTGGATACGAAGTTGAGAAATGGTAGTAGCCA
The DNA here is from genome assembly GCA_963277665.1 of Viscum album. Classification (NCBI taxonomy): domain Eukaryota; kingdom Viridiplantae; phylum Streptophyta; class Magnoliopsida; order Santalales; family Viscaceae; genus Viscum; species Viscum album. The sequence continues at coordinate 2,054,128,899 of OY728165.1, forward strand.
TGTAGTTGTTTTTAAAGAGAATATGTATGGAGAGGAAACACAAGATTTTGTTACTGCTGAGAATGTAAATGAGATCCTTGAGTATGGGTGGCTCAGCATCACAAGTGTAAATGTGTATATGAGGTATGTTTTCAACCCCATCGCTTTTTCAAAAGCTGATATATTGTGCTAATTATGATTAAATAAATTTTATATTATTGGCAGACGTATATATGAAACGAAGTTGAAGGGTTTTCCTCATGAGCCAAAATTTGGACTCGTCAGTCCTCATATCACATCAACATAAGAAATACAATTATCAGAAACAAAAAATAAGGAATGAGCAACTGCTTTGCTGAAAGCATTTGACAGCAAGATAACGGATGACAGACTCTTCCTCATACCAACCATGCAGGGGTAAAACTCTACGATTAAAGCATATCAATTATATTTCCATTTATTTCATTACTTAATTCTTTTTGTGTATTTAGGAAACATTGGCTGCTAATTGCGGTGAATTTGGATACTCTGAAGATTTTTTTTCTGGATTCAAAGCACGGATATCCAACAAACCGACCGCATGTGATGCAGTTTTCCAATCTGTAAGACACTATATCCTGCGTTTTAGGTCTAAACATCAAGTTATATAATATATATTATCTTTTACTGAGGATTATGTTATGATATGGTGGTGTACCAATATCGTCTAAATCATGGTATGAGGATAGGGGCTAAGCCTAAGGAGCTGAGCAAGTACTACGTCTGGACAAATATCAGGGTATATATAATAAAATTACACTATCCATACATATATCAAAACAAGTTACTTACTCGCCTCATGATCAATGTTTCTGCAGTGTCCAAAATAAACAAACGACAAAGATTGCGGTTATTATGTTTGTAGATTCATGAGAGAGATCGTTTTCAATGGACAAACTAGCATCCTTAAAGAGGTATTTTCGAAAACAAGTAATATTTCATTTAAATTATTTATTAATTCTTTATTTATATATTTTTCAGTACTATTATGAATTCCAAAAAGTGTCATATTCACAAGATGATGTAGATATGTTCAGAAACGAGTGGGTCGCATACTTGATGCAAGATTGTCCAGAAATAGCATAAAGATCTGACTTTTATTGCAAGAGTTGTAGACGCATATAATTGGCGGAAATTTTTTAGAGGGGTTCATGGGGATAAAAAGATGAAACATTATTGTATGTAAATGTTTGTAGAAAAATTGTAATTATTATTAAATAAAACATTCTTTCTCCAATGGTTCATTTTTTCATTTTGACTCGTACAAATCACACATGAGTCATGGATCGTTGTGCGAAAGTATCAACACAATCAGAAGCTGTTAGATCAGTTTGGCATATGTACGTAAAATATTGTCCATTTTAAACAAAATACATACACTTGGAGTGATACCGGTAACACCGTGCCTCAGATTGAGGCCGGGTTGACTCGTACACATCACATATGACCAATGAATCGTTGTCCTAATGTGTCAACACAATCCGAAGGCGTTTGATTGGTTTCCCGTATGTCAGTTGTTGATTTCTCACATAAAAATAAGTCAATTTTGAACAAAATAGAGGCACTTGGAGTGGTGTCAGCCACACCAGGCCTCAGATTGAGGCGGGGTTGACTCGTACATGTCACATACAATGAAATTTATTTGTCATTATGTTTTATATAAAAAACATTTTTTCAAATTTCACATATTTTAATAAATTGATTGTGATTCATGATGCTTGTCAAGAAGGTTTCTGGTTGAGATCAGGTATTCATCATATCATAAATAAATGCAGGATAATTATAAAAAATGATATTCACAATACATTACATGAGGATAATTCGAATTATATAGTTTTCCAAAAATGTGGATATGATAGGAAAATACATATCTTGCCAAAATGATTTTTTAGCTATGAGCTTCAAAATAATGGCGGGATAGATATCCCAAAAATTATATCATATTGAAATATTATAGATGTATTTACAAATACATTACCAAAAATAACTTTTCATACATGAATTGTTTTAATAAATTTGAAAATATTACAAATCCTATCAGGATTTAATCCAAGGTAGTTGAGAATGCCACATTCATTTTCCCTTCCTGATATTTTTCACCATAATGATTCCCTAATTAGGTTTTTAATTAGTTGACTTAAAAAAACCTGAAATTATTTTATTTTAACTTCAAAAAATTTTAACCTTTATTTATTTAAATTAATTTGATTTGAAATCTAATGAAATTTATGAAATCTGGGGTGTTATAAATAAATAATAAATTTGAATGTAAGATTTTTCAAAAATTTATAACTTTTATAGATGAAAATTCATAACTTCAAACATTTATATACAAAAATTACATTATATGAAATGAAAGATAACGATTAATATAAACTATTAAATATATTAACATGAATCTATATAAAAAATATAAGATGTTTTGAACCTTTGAATATCTCTCAAGTACTACTTTGTCTATATTTATTTTATATTTAGGTTAGGATTTTATGTGTCTGTTTTTTCATTATCATTTTTATTTTTGACCCATATCCTGATTTATTTAAGATCAATATCAAAAACTTTATTTAAAAATGATTTAACATATATTATTTTCTTAAAAAATAATTAATTAAGAGCGCTAGAAATTAGTTGATATTGGGTTTTTATAACTTTTCTATATAAATTAAAGTAATAATTATTGGTTTAATATATTTTGAAATTTATTTATTAAAGGCATTAGGGATCTTGGTGCCTTTTCTCAATTTAATAAAATAACAAAAAATAATTTAAATGAAAATAAAAAATTAAATTCATTTTTCATAACAAAATTTTCTTGAAATATTTATTAGTAATTAATAATTTAGATTTTAAATTAAAGATAGGTAAGTGTATAAAAATTAGTAAAAACTTATTGTTTTTTTTTCAATATGTATATATATAAACCATGACAAATAATTGTTCATAAAAAAACATATTTTTACAATTTTAAATTAACTAATGTTAATAATTCTTTTATATTTTCATAGTATTGGAAATTGAATTCAATAATGTAATGTATATTAATAGTGATTTTCAATCATAATAATTTTCATTAACTAATTATTTTAATATTATTCCCTTGAATCATAAATAAATAATAATATAATTATTATTTATATTTATCACTTAAAAAATAATTAATAAATTGATTTTAAATTATAAATTAATTAATATTTATTTATAAAAAAATAAAAAAATAGAATTATCTAAATTTATTTATTATTAGTATATATTCAAATTCATTAATACTTATTATAAATACATAATAAATATAATTATTGTCGTAATTATTAGTTAATTTTATTCATTTACTAATATTTAATTATTGGATTATTACAATTAATTATATGTAATTATTTTTTATTTTTTTTAATTTATATTAAATTAAAAACTATTACAAATGAATTATTTTAATTGTACATGATTTCAAAATAATTATTGTAATTATAAAACAAAATAATTTTATACATATGTAATTGAATTTTTATTAATAAATGGTTTTGTTAAAAAATTATCTTAAAAGGGAGTTTTTAATCATTAAAGTTAATACTGTTAATTAAAATTTCAATATTCTATAGAAGTGGAATTTTTTAAATATAATTTATACTTTTAAATTGTTAAATAATATTTGTATAATAGTTTTACAATTATGAATATGATAAATTTGTCAGTGTAATATCAAATAATTTTAGCTAACATAAAATATAAAAATAAACATGTACAATCAATGATTATGATAAGGAAACATTCCACAGTTTTTAGTGTGAATGGGATGCCCATATAATGATCACCGAACTCTATGTTGGTGGTGGAGTCTAAGGATTTTGAGAGGGATTTTTCATTGTAGTGGGTACCTCAACTATATTCATCAATAACTAAATAATTGGAATTTTGTTCCATTGGTATATTGATATGTGAACTTGATCCCTCTCCCACTTCATAAGTTTGATGACCTTGCATCTATTGAGAGATCCATGAGACATGTGAAGGATTATCCATAAAATATAGACACATGGGATATCGCTCGTGATATGAGATCATATCAACTTTACCCAAGAGAAAATTTGGGTACGCTAACAAAATAAATGGATCTCATTCCTTCGGGTACACATCCTAAATTTGTTGAGTATTGTCTTATAGATGTTCTACATCATCCTGTGGTATAGAAGAGTCCCCTGCGCAACCCAATGTGGTCTATTTTATCATCGTTTCACCACATCCACCGTAGCAACTGTTGGAAGAGGATACTAAAAAGAATCCTCCCGTATCTGAGAAGGAGCACCCTTTCTCTGAGGTGGATGATTGAAGATACCTTTTCATGTAACATGATATGATTACATCATGTCCCATTATACTGCATGGTATTCTTCCTAACTAAATACCACTCCCTCCTCCCGATAAGACAAATTGATAATGTTCTCTAGTTTAGTATGTTGTAAAGTGATTCAAACAAAATTAAAATTATATACTACAAAAAAAACCAATAAAAATTTATTCGCATACATGATCTTTAATCCCTCTATCATGTGGAGTAATATATATTATAGAATTTAGTATATACACTGGAACATAATCAAGCTGATGTGATAGTTAAATTCACATCATATACACGACCTCGATATGAAATTATGAGTGTTTTTAACATATGTCAAGATATTATACATACTATCATCCTCAGTTGATATCCTGCCTATCCATTTTCTTAAGGGAAGGAATTTTTTCTGGCTATCTAGGTGTAAATAGAATATTGTATAACAATCCAAAAAATCTCATGATACTATTGGGTGGGTACCACTCAACTATATGAATGTGCATGAGAGGTACTATAACTATGGAATTACCAAACACATAAGTATAGTATGCATGAAGATAGTCTAATATAGTCTAGTATGTTAACTATATAATATGAAATGAAAATTGAAATAAGTTAAAAAAATGTAATTGTTTACAAAAAATGACAATATCATGAAATTGATTAGTAAATAGAATAATGTATATACGTACATCGGTGGGAAGTAGGCAATCCAACATGAGATGGTATACACCCAAATTGTCTCTCTATGTCCTTATATACTAGTGTTCCTAACTACACCTATAACATAAAGCATTGAAAGTGATAAATAATAAGAAATTATGTACAATGAATCATATTATAATCAAAAAACAAAAATGATGAGTGATCAAACCAGCACCCACACAGAGTGTCCTGCAACACGTATGTATCAAGCTATGTGAAAACAATAGTATGTTCTAGATGAGGTATTTTCCCTCATTCCCAGATTTGAATGAGGATGACACATCCCCCATGATCACTACTATCTTATCAACATGAAATTCATATTTCTCTGTACATGTTTTTCAAGAAAACATATGCCCAGGTGTATCTATCTTCCCGATCAACGTCCTCCAATGGCCCCAAATACATTATATGGAAAATAATACTAGAGGGATCAACACACAATGTACCTTTAATGATCCATAAGATATATGAACGTGTGTGATTCATTACCAAATATTTTTCTGTGTGAGTGGTAAAATTTTCTAAGTTCATGTTCATCCAAATCATAGATAGAGAATTGTTATATGTAGAATTGTAATTCTCAAAAATTTCAAGGCCTGGAAATAATTTCACAAGAATGTTATAGTATCTAATATTGGACCCTATAACTATAGTACCCTAGACAAGAATATAGATCATACCAAACAAATCATATAGGGTGACAGTCCTCTCTCCCTTGGGCAAGTGGAATGTGTGAGTCTCTAGTCTACATATCTCGATGAGGGAAACAAAGAGGTGTTAATCAGAAAATTTATAATATTATATACAAACACCTTATAAGTAAATTTTTGTAGGTATGGTATAATAGTAATTGGTGGTGGATGTGATGATAATGGAGTTCCCTACATACCCTAACCAACAGAACCTCACAACTCACTTGCAACTCACGCGAAACTTGCCTATTCTACTCAATGAATACTATTATATCCTCCATATATATGCATAAAAAAATAAATATTGAGCATGTTTTAAATGTTAATATAATTTTATAGATAGTATAATTTTATGGTTGGTTGAATTTATTATATAAAAGTAATGATAACACCTATTTATATTTATTTTATTGATAACATGGATTGATCTTTTTTCATCATAGAAATTATTGTACATAATAACATCTACATTATTATTGAAAACACATATTTTTCATTTTATTTTAACCTTATTCATGAATACTTTAAAACACGTTATATGTTTACTTAGATCATTAAATTAATCCGAATTATAATATTCAAAAAAATCTCTATATGGTTTGGAAGAAAAAAATTAGTAGAATTTAATAATCATTAGAGTTGATTTTCTTTTTTAGACATCTGGTTTTAAAATTCACATGTACTGTACTTTCATAAGGTTTATTTTCAACCATTGAAACATTTAAAAAAACCACCTAGAAGGTCAAGCCGAGGTCCAAACATAATTCAAATTTTAATACATTTTGAATTACATTATTTGGAAGAAATATATCATCATGGATGATAATGAGAACTAGTTTAATAAATTTTAGGGAATCAAAACCTATTATGAACTTACCTATGATATTTAATATATCTCAGATGTTGTCCTGGTTCTTATGTCTTGTTCATCTCACTCTGAATCTTATTATACTTTGGTCTCCCTTATGTTCATAACCTATTAATGCTAGGTATCAATCTAGGTAGATACTTAGGTAGTGGAAAATATTAAAAACCCCAAATAAGCATTTGTGGTTTACTATTGTAGTTAAGAATTATTTCTATCTTTTATACTCAATCAACATATGGTTCCCATGATATATTCACAGAGGCACATACTATAATTTCATGCACACATGGAAACCAAAACTCCCAGGGGTTTCCATAATCCTAATTCCACACATCTAGTAATACATCCAACACTCGACCACTGCTAACTATGATGGGTTCCTAACTCTATGTCACTTTGAATCGACTTCCTTCTTGGGTGATCATTCACAATGAGAAAGTGGAAGCTTCATCAATGTACCTATAAATCTCTCATTGAAAGTTTCATCCATACTGTATCCCCTAAGAAATCTGATCATCAATCTATCTTAACTTTTCATTAAAGTAATTTAAACAATGATAAAATATCTATAGAACTAGGCCATTAATATGTAACTTTTGATTCCCCTTGAAGACACCATTGATGCACTCCATAATGTTTGTTATCATGTGTCAGTTTTTTCATCCACCCATGGTAGGCCAATGTCTATTTGTCTCTTAGAATCCACATCATTTAGCATTACACTACTTGCTTAGCCTAATAAAATATTTATAATAACTACTCTAATTGTCACTGATCTCACACATATTCTACATGAATGTGACCATATTACATATAAATTATTTCATCATTATATTAACAAAGTAAAAAAATAAGAAACAAATTTCATGCCAGGATTTGTGATAGCCTTATTCAAAGCATTATCATGTAAAGTCTTTCATAAATTGATAAAATTGTATTTGATACAATATATATTATGTGCTATTAGAGATACCCACAAAATAGGATCTATATTGATTTACTTATTTATTGCTTGATAATGAACAGATATCAAACATACACCCCTAATGCAAGTGAAATTGTTTCTAATAAATTCAAAAAACCAACTCAAAGATTCATAGTTATCATTCTCCACTATGGAAAATGAAAGTAGTATATGTGTAAGGTTACTAGCTTGGGTTTTAGAAATCATTAATACACTTGGGTACCCTCCATATAGATACATTACATCGATTTTTACAAAATTTTGTCACAAAAATGCAAAAAACCATTGAATGAATTCCTAGAACAACTGATGAACATTGACATGATAAGGATCAAGTAGGTTATCAGGATACACATGTTCATTTGTGTTGGTAAAGGAGAAAATTTATTTGGTTTGCTTTTGTATTGATTGAAATTTTAGAAAAGACCGATATGATTCATCCAAGTAACCATAAACGGTGACAATTTACTTCTATTTCAAAATCCATGCCTTTCCATAGGAAATATTATGAACACGATTTTATTGTATCCCCTCTTTCACAAGGTCTATAGGAACTGCATGATAGGTCTTGATGATATTGACAATAATATATGACAAAAATTCAATATCCATGATGTATGATATTTTGTATTGATAGTTTTCATGGATGTATGAGATGTCGTAATCTTATAAATCCCCCACCCTCTAAGAGAATTTCTATGAATCTCCATCAATATAAATCTAAAATCATGATCATATTTTTCACAATGTTCAATGTATTTTTTTCACTTTTTACTCCTAACCTAAATTTCTACAGTCTCTCCCAATTTGAAATAATTTCAATGTATATTTTATGGGATAATTTCTTGGAAAATATATTCCAATGTATAATGTTCTATCCATTTGAACAAAATTATACTCTACAATTAATTGAAACCTGGTTATAGGTGTGATGATATTCCAATTTAATTTGATCAAATGATTCATAGATTTCAACCAAGCTGAGAAGAGCTGTGGATGATTTATTTTGCATTGAGGATAATGTATAACTATTGAAATTATATAAACATCTTCCATAACTTCTCAAACTTCCTCCCCATCATCATTATTTTCTCCCACTATTTCATATAAGATTCATTTTCATCATCAAATTTTTCTTGCATCTCATTTGGGTTATCATTTTGTTTTCCTTATTCTTCCTGATATGGAAAAGTCATAAATTCATGGGATATACTATCTTAGACAAATCTTATATGCATGTGTCATCATATAATGGAAAGATGCTATTATAAATGTGAATCCTCGATCTATAACTCAATCAAATCATTATCGGGTTATTGGTTAAATAAGGTTGTTGTTTGTAACATGTCCTAATCCTAATCCAATGGTTATTCTTGTTGTCATATCCAATAAAGGAATTGAAAATGTTTATAACTAATTGACCAGATCTTCTAATCATGTCTCAAATTTAACTGAGCATGAATTATTTACAGAAGATATCTTAGGGAAAAAAATTCGGTGGTCTTATCCTTTCGTGGTGGTGGTGTACTATATAATGCTCATTGATTGATTTGAATAAATTCCCCATAGTAGTAGGCACATAAAGAAATGATTGTATATGGAAAAAATTATTTCTAATCATAAACCAGTGGGGGTAAATAATATTCATACTGAGGAATAATTATCTAGGGTTTACTATGGAATAATTGTGTAATATTATTTTATGGTACAATGATATATTTTTTTAAAGGTTTGGGATGAAGCCTCATTTTATTATTAAATAAAATCCATATTTTTTTCCAGGTAGAGGAAGAACCATTACATATCCTGAAGGCCCAATTCCAAGTGGCCTGAATACAAGTCTTGGAAGCCCATTTTTTATCCCAAAGGGCCCTTTGGTGAACATTACTACTACAGTACCCAGGATACTATAGTACCTATTAAAGTACCACCACCACTACCATTCCTACAACAGTGCCTTCACCACTGCAGATCTACCGCTGGTACAATGTCCTTCTATAGTTCTGCTATAGTGCCCCAGGAATTCGTCCCTACCCCGATTTGATCCTAAGTCTTTTGGATGCCAAGCAGGAGGATGTACCACTTGGGGATAAACTTATTGGCATACAATGATATAATTATCAGTTAAATAGTATATAAAGATAATGTGTATCATCTAAAGAAGCTCCTCTATGAGTGTCAAACGAGGTGTGTAGTTATGCCTCTTTTTCATACACCAGCTAAAGATTGAATTAATACTCAATATTCAATTTTCAGGGCTTATTACACTTAGGTATATCGATGTTAGAGGCTGAATCCACTTGTAGTCTCCATATAATGATGTCATTATTTAGATAACCACACAATCATTATGTTGCTGAAAATTTAGAAGTTATTTATATTCCAAATTATTACACAAATTTTTCATAGTATAAACTTTAATATTCTTAAAGGAATCTAAAGTTATTTTTGAATGAGAATGTGAATAATCAAATGTAGACCCAACCCCCAGGTATTTCAAACTAAGTATTTGTTTAGGCCTCCTTCTCTTCCACTGGATGATGATTGAGTTAATACTCAATCCACCCTATTTGGGGTTATTACCCCTAGGTACATCATTTTCGGAGCCTTCATTAAATTTTAGTATACAAAAAGGGATGTCAATTAATTGATAACCACACAGTCGTTACTTTACCAAAAATTTAGAATGTTTTATTATATCCCCAATTATTTCACTAATGTTTCGTAATAAAAATTTTAATATTTCTAATGTTATCTAAAGATATTAATTAAAGAGAATGTGAATCGTTTAAATCAAATCACATGAGAGTGTCAACCCAAGTGTGCAGTTAGACCTCATTGTCGTGCAATAGGTGGAAATTGAGTTAATACTCATTCCAAACTTTTGGGGTTATTACTCATAGGTACATCAGTTATAGATCATGTATCTACTTTCAATATCCTTACAGTGATGTCATTGCATAGATAATCACACAAACATTACTTTATTAATTTATTGAAAGACAATATTCAATAAGATGAATAATCATGTACTGTTTAAAGTGGAAGAAATGTGATTTTACTTTATAGTAATGAAGTTAATAAATAAGTTCTCATGATTGTTCGCAATTATGTATTTAATTTTTATCTAATTGTTACCAATTAAGTTATAAATTAATTCTCTAATTATTTGTTAATAATTAATTATTAGATAATGATTAGTTATGAATTAGTTAATCATTAGTCAATCATTAGTTAATGATATTTTAATCATCATTTATTTAATAGTTATTCATTAGTTAAGTTTAAGTTAATCATTACTTAAGAATTAGTTAATCCTTATTTAACCATTAGTTAACAATTATTTAATCATTCGGTATTCATTTTTTGATCATTCATTAATTAATAGTTATTATGAGGTTAATTCAAAGTTGACTATTATTGAATTAATAGTAAATTATTTGTTGATATTTACTTAATTATTAGTCTAGAATTAGTAAAACACTTGTCAATCATTACTTAATCATTTGTTAATAATTTTTTAATCATCAATTAATTAATAGTTATTTAATAGTTACTTAATAGTTAGTTAATTTTACATTTTGGGTTACACATTATTTAATTATTAGTTAATTATTAATTAATTATTAGTTAATCATGTAGTTAATAATTTATTAATCCTTAGTTAATCCTAATTTAATCGATAGTTAATCCTTAGTTAATTATTAGTTAACCATTTGATAATCATTTCTTAATCATTTGTTAACCATTCATTAATCAGTAATTAACTGTTTGTTAATTAATAGTTATTTTATAGTTAATTAATTGTTATTTAATAATACTTATTACCTAAGTATTAGTTATGTATTAATTAATCATTAATTAATCATTTATTTAATCATTAATTAATCCTAAGTTAATCCTTACTAATTCATTAGTTAATTATCCATTAACGAATTGTTCATTAATATTTTTTTAATAGCTAATTATTAGTTAATTAATAGTAAATATTAGTCACTTATTAGTTAATTATTAACTATTCACTAGTTGATAACTTAGTCAATAATTTATTGACCCTATGTAAATCCTTACTAAATCATTAGTTAATCATTTTTAATTAATATTTTGTAATATTTAATTATTAAAAAATTAATAGTTAAGTATTAGTTACTTATTAATTAATTATTAAATAATCATTAGTTGATTAATAGACCTCTATTAAACCATAATTAATCTTTAGATAAATTTTCATTAATCTTTGTTTTATCATTAGTTAATCATTCTTCAATTCATAGTTATTTAATAGTTACTTAAAATTTAATAAGCAGTTGGTTTGTAGTTAATTTTTAGTAACTTTTTAATTGATTTTTAGTTATTTATAATGTAATCATTAGTTAATAATTTAGTTAATCATTAATTAATCCTCAGTTAATAATTTTCAAATTTTTATTTATAGCTTACTTAATAATAATTTAATCATTTTTTAATCAATTTTTAATCATTCTTAAATTAATCGTTAATTATTAGTTAATTATTAGTTATTAGTGAATTAGTAGTTAAATTGTAAGAACTCAGACCTTCCATTCAGGTATGATTTTTTTGGTCGTTTTTGACAAAAAAAAAGATTTTTCTGGAGGTTATACAGGGGCACACGGTTGGCGCACGGTTGGCACACGGTCTGAGAAAACTGCGCAGCTAGCCCAGGAAACCATGCACCCTTGACAGTGGGATCTACACAGTCTACACACGGTTCCTCAAATTGTGTGGGAAAGTCATGTGAAGTCCCTGTATGAGGCAGTAGCAATAGCACGGTTGGCGCACGGTTTGCCAAACCATGCGGGGTAACTGTGCAACCACTTAAAGTTAGGTTTTTTAAGTCCTAGTCCACTCGGGATTTCCCATTCCTCCACCATTCTTCCTCCCACTCATGGCTTACGCGGGAGTTGCAATTTTCAGGGCTGGGAGAGCTACTTGGCTCGTTTTGGAGGCAAAGCGAAGGGGTTTTTTGGTGGATCAAAGGCGGTTCTCCTCGGGTAAGTCCCTCTTTTGGTTCTTTGAGGTTTTGGTTAGAGTTATCCTTCTTCCTCTCTTATATTCCTAGATCTACAAGGGTTTCATGTTGATCTAGGGTTGTGTTTCCTTTGTCTGTTAAAGTTTGACCTTGTTGATGTTAGGGAAGATTTTTTATGTTGGTTTCAAGGAGGAGTTCACTCGGTTGGAGCGTGTTTTAGAGAAGATGTTGATTTCTCCAAACCCTAAGTGGTAGGTGGTTTGTGCCTTTTTGTTAAAATTCTTTGAGTTTTATGTGAAAATTCTACCAATATCCTTGAACGGTGTATTGTGTGTTTACCGTTTTGACCATATTGTGTCTCTGCTATGCTGGTATTCTTGAGTAGATGATTATTGATTTTGAATAGGGTGAATTTTTGTGCTTTTGATGTATTTTCCCATGCATGTTTTTCTTGTTTTGGCCTTTGGGTCTTGTTTGCCTATTAGGCTGTTGTTTACATTCCCATGCCTAGTGTTATAGGATGTTGTGACTGTTATAATGTTATATTGTTGTGTTGTAGAATGTTATCCAAGTAGTTCTTGAGGTATACTTTGGTCTTTATGCACTGCTACACTTGCTTGACTTACACAGGGCCAAGAGAACCTGGGGTATAGACCATAGGGAGAATGGATGATGAGGTCTTCTCCAGAGTTTCTTTATAAATTTACGATGTGATACCACAGGGGGAATTGATATTGAGTGCTTCCCCAGAGAGTATATAGTTCCTTGATGCAGGACACATGGGGAGTGAGACGTTGAGTGCTTCCCCAGAGCGCCTTTAGTACCGTTACGAGACTATAGGGGGAATTGATGGTGATTGCTTCCTCAGAGAGTCTATACTTAAGCTGAACCAGATGGGTTAGACTGAGTGTACTGCCCAGAGGTTTTCTTAAACATGTTATGTAGGACTAGAGGGGATAGGTTGTGGGTACTTCTTAGAGTTTTACCTGTTGTGTTTACCTACTTGGATTTTCTATTTCATGTTGTGTAGTGACTTGAATGCGGTGAAACTGTGGATTGTTTACTTCTTAGTACTTTCATGTTTACTGCATTATGTACTTTTACCTTCCGTATACTCAATGGTTGTTAGGCACAGATCATCGGGTGGTTGCCTACTGGGATTTAGCCTCACACCCTATTTGTGTCATGCTTTTAGGCACAAATAGATTATATTGTTGTAGGTAAAGATAAGGGAAAGTGCCCTTCTACTTTAGGTACCTGACTTGCTGTGGAGCTGGAGAGCATGGGACCAAGCTATGGCTTGTGATCCTGAGGAGTTTATATGCTTTTTTTACTTTGGTTTAGCACATTTGTATTCCAATATTGTGACTTGTTTGGATTTTTTCCTTGACATATGTATCATGCATCATTTTATATATGTTTGCCAGTTTATAATTTTAGTTTTCTTTTTCTACTGCTATAAGAGATTATTACTGCTACCTATCTTGTATATATTTGATACTTCTGATGTGTAATCTGCCAATGAGGGAATAGTTTCCCCACTATAACACCCAAGGCCCTTGCTTCTAGTCAGCAGCCTCTAGTGTTCGGGGAAATACGCTTGAGGCCATGTGACCAACCGGGTACGGGGCGCCTCTGGGTGGCTTCCGGAACCGAGACGTTACAAAGTTGTATAAGGGGATTTATTTTCTCTTAACTTACTATTTGGACCCTATATCTATGGATAGGATGGAATTGGTACTTGGTTTTAAGTTGTTCCCAGGATTAGGTAACCTGTGTAAAGGGAAAAGTCAATCTACCTCATTTAAATTGAAATTTCTCTATTTTTTAATTATTACAGTTGATCTGATTTCACCTAGAGTGATTCAAATGATTTGTGCTTCTATTATTGATGTTATTGAGGTTTTATTTCTGTTGCAACCTGATGAGATGAAGTTACTCCATCTCATACATCATATAGTCACTTGCTAGAAATCACATATCATGATTTTTTTTCATTCCATCTAGGATGCATTAGTGATTTCATGTTGTTGTGATAGATGAGGTGTAAAATATGCATGTTGTTGTGATAGTTGCCTTGATAGAAATATCAACTATTTTATAGGGTATTGTTGTGTAGAGTCTTGCTTGAATGAACGCCAAAATTTGGTTCTTGAGGTGTTATGGGCCCTCATGGTCTGAAATTTGGTGGATCATTACCTTTTTTGTTATGATATAATGTGTATAAGATGCCAAACTTTGATTGGAAGAGAGTATGGGCCCTCACGGATCGGAATTTGGCATATTCAATGCTTTTTTCAGTGTCTTCTAGTTTCAGGAGTAGTTTCTGATATTTTCTATCCGGAAAAACCCAAAATACACGCCGTGTAATGTTAAGTACATTCCATGTGTTCTTCTGTTCGGGAAGGGAAAATTTTTCTTAAGTACACGTCGTGTAGGAAATGTACATGTCGTGTAGTCAATTTTTGTATACATGAATAATTATTTCTCTTGTTCTCTTCTTACACATTCTCATTTCAGTCCCTATTAATTCTGATCTAAGGTGTGTGCTTGAACTTGAAGAGTCATTCCATTGAGATGTCCTCTGGTTTTACACCATTTTCCAGACAGTGATCAGACACCAGACATGACTGATTAGGGACCACCTGTAGATTCTCCAGTTCTTCCAGTCTTGGCACCATCAGTTATACCTGTTACCGGTTCTGATGCACAGTTCAGAGATGGAATTCTAAGGATGATGCATTCCTTCCAGTGAGCGCCGCCTCCTGCCCCGTCGATGGCTGATTTGATGCGGGTCTTCCAGTAGCAGCATTCTCCCACCTTTTCAAGGGAAGAAGGACATCAAGCTGCAAAATCAGGGCTAGAAGCCATGATGATGATCTTTGAGCATCTAGAGACACCACCAAAGAGGAGGTTCAAGCTCGCTACCTATATGCTTCAGGACTGCACCAAGAGGTGGTGGGATGTGATCTCACAGGAGGGACGCCAGAAGTTTATGGTGTGGGATGAGTTTAAAATCATCTTCTTTGACTACTTCTATCCAGAGACCCTGAGGGTCGATCGAGCTCGAAAGTTTATGAGTCTGTAGCAGGGTACTCTTTCTTTTATGGAGTATTCCTCCTGCTTTACCAAGATGTAGCACTTCAAGCCTATTTCAGCAGGTGATCAGTTGTTCATGGAAAAAAAGTTCGAGGATGCTCTAAGGCACGACATATGATCGTAGGTGAATATCTTCTGGCTGACTTCTATCACTTCTATAGTCAACCAGGCACTAATCACAAAGTGAAATATGAGGGATTCTAGAGTTGTGAGCTGGGGCAGCTCAACATCTGGTGTTAATATTCCCCCTACTTATAGCAGGAATCACTGCAGGGAATCTTCACGCGGTGATCCGAGGAGGTGAGACACTTCTTTTGGTAGTCAGGTGGTGTGCTACCAGTATAGAAAGAGTGGGCATACAAGGCCACATTGCCCAAAATACCCAGTGGAGTTCCGATCTTACTAAAAGTTGGGTCACCTTCAGCGCTTCTTCCAAATATTCTCTCCAGTAGCTAGTGACATGGGTTTTTCTATGACTCCTTGTTTAGGAGTAGCGCAACCAGTTTCTCACCAGTTAGGGAACTGGAGTTCTTCCGGCTGTTCAGGCCGAGGTGAAGGTCATGGTCGTGCTATCCAGTCGCCCGATTTTCAGCGACATCAGGGTGGATCAGCTCAGTGTAGTCAGGCAGGGTCACAAGGCCGTAGTACAGGCCAGACGTTTGCGGTGGAGAAGACCCTGTAGGAGCAAGATCTTGGACCTTCTACCGTTCGAGGTACAATCTTAATATCCTCAGTTTTAGCTTCTTCTCTTTTTGATACAGTGGAATCCCATAGATTTATATCTGATGCTATCGTGGAGAGCATTGGGCTCTATATCTTACCTTCTAATGATATCTTGATTCTAGACACTTCGTTGGGGACTAGAACAACTAGTGTACATCAATGTAGAGAGATCCCTCTACAGGTTGGTGGATGTCACTTCTTATGGTGCCTCTATGTCATAGAGATGACAGGCTATGATGTCATTCTTGGGATGGACTGGTTAGTTTCATTCTAGGCATTCATCGACTTTTTTCATCATAGAGTGAGTTTCGTATCACTAAAGGGTGGGTCTTTTCTTCATAGGGAAGAATGGGATGTCTAGGCGAGCAGAGTAGGTTCAGAGCATCATGGGTTGGGAGGAATTATAGCCCATATTGATAATATTTATATGGACGACCAAGGGAATTCACAGTTATACTTTCCTCCAGTGGTGGATTGTTTTAGAGATGTCTTTCCAGAGAAATTTTCAGGTTTTCCTCCGGAGTGTGAGGTAGAATTCTCGATTGAGATTGTGCTAGGAGTGACATCGGTGTTCCTTCCTCCTTATAGGATGGATAAACCTGAGTTAGAGGAGCTCAAGAGGCAATTGGAAAAGTTACTGGTAAAGGGTTTCATCCAACCCAGTACTTATCCTTGGGGTACGCCTGTCTTATTTGAGAAGAAGGCAGACAGTACCCTCAGACTTTGTGTGGACTATCGGAAGTTGAACCAGTTAATGGTTAAGAACCGATATCCCTTGCCTTGGATTGATGATCTATTTGATCAACTTCGAGGAGACCAGGTGTTCTTGAAGATTGACCTAAGATCCTGGTATCATCAGTTGCATGTTAGACCATCAGATATACCTCTTACATCCTTCATGAGCAGGTATGGTCCATACGAGTACTTGTTTATGTCGTTTGATATCACAAACGCCCCTGCAGTTTTCATGGCACTGATGAACCGAGTGTTCCACCAATACTTGGATTCCTTCGTGGTGGTCTTCGTGGACGATATCTTTGTGTACTCTCACACTCGACACGACCATGTGAACCATCTTGAGATCGTTTTGAGTACACTAAGGGAGCATCAGTTATATGCTAAGCTCTCAAAGTGCACTTTTTAATGGATCATATTCACTTCTTGGGTCATGTTATCTCATAGGAAGGAGTATCTGTAGACCTATAGAAAGTGAGAGCTGTAGTTTCATGGGAGCAGCCGAAGAACATCTTTGAGGTGCAGAGTTTTTCAAGGGTTTTCTAGATAATACAGATGTTTCATACATGGATTTTCTCTCTTGGCAGCACCACTGACAGGTCTGACCAAGAAGGGGTCGAAGTTCTTATGGTCTGATTCTTGTGAGTCATCCTTTTAGGAGATAAAAGGGAGGTTAACATCTGCACCGATTCTAGTCTTTCCCGATCCCAGCAAGATCTATACTGTTTACTGTGATGCATCAAGTATCGGGCTGGGAGTGGTGCTTATGCATGGAGATGGAGTCGTAGCATACGGGTCTCGACAGTTGAGGCCACATGAGAGAAATTACCTGATGCATGATCTAGAGTTGGCAGTTGTTTTTCATGCCTTGCACTGTTGGAGACATTATCTTCTAGGAGAGCACTTTGTGTTGTTCACTATCCACAAGAGTCTCAAGTACATCTTCACTCAACATGATGTGGATTTGAGATAGTGCATGTGGGTTGAGTACCTACAGTTCTTTGACTTTGAGTTTGCCTATACGCCTGTGAAAGGCAATGCAGTGGCTGATGCGTTGAGTAGGAGGACTCAGATACAGGCAGTTCAGGAGGTCCGTAGTGAGTGGAAGCTTATGGATCTATTCTTTGAGATGCATTTGGAGGTGCATGATGGACAGGGGTAGACTTTTCTTTACTCTGTAGCTTTTACCTCTACTCTTCTTGATCGAGTTCGAATGAGGCAATTATCAGATTCTAAAGGCCTCGTCCTAAGAGAAAGTGTGTCAGGAGAGGACCCTATTCCTAGATGGACCATAAGCGAGGATGAGATCATTCATTTCCAGGGATGTGTATGAGTGCCAGCAGACATACGTGAGGAGATGATGCGGGATTTTCATTCCTCGGTTTGGGCAGATCATCTCGGCGTCACCAAGAAGTATCGTGATCTACACCGTCAGTATTGGTGGCCAGGTATGAAGAAGGGTGTTGCTGGTTTTTTCATGAGGTGTTCCACATCTCAGTAGGTGAAGGCAGAGTATCAGAGACCAGCAAGTCTTTTACAGCAGTTACCCATTCCCGAGTGGAAGTGGAATGACATTGAGATGGACTTCGTGACCGGTTTTCTGAGGTCACCTTGAGGTAATGACATAGTTTGGGTTGTCATTGACAGACTCGTGAAGTTTGCTCACTTTTTACCGATTAAGGAGACCTTCAGTGTTGATGAGCTAGGATGGTTGTACATCCTTGAGATTGTACGTCTACATGGAGTTCGTCACTTCATTATTTCAGATAGGGATGAACGTTTTACTTCTTGGGTCTGGCAGGGGCCTCAAAAGTCGTTGGGTACACAGGTACTTTTGAGTACAGCTTACCATCACCAGACAGATGGCCAGTCCGAGCTTACGATTTAGCTGCTTGAGGACATGATCCGAGCATGCGTCCTGGATTTTGGAGGTTCTTGGGAGAAGCATATACCTCTTGTGGAATTTTCCTATAATAATAGTTTTCAAGCAACTATACAGATGGCACCTTATGAGGATTTGTACGGTAGGCCATTCTGATCACCCCTATGTTGGCTGGAAGCAGGAGAGGAATCTTTGCCAGGACCTCGTCTTGTTCAGGAGACCACAGAGCTGATAGAGTTGATTCAGAAGAGGATGACGACTGCACAGTCTCGACAGAAGTCTTATGCTGATCAGCGGAGACAACCTCTGGAGTTCGAGGTCGGGGATCAAGTTTTTTTGTGTGTCAAACCGAGGTAGGGACACAAGAGGATCAAGAGACAGGGTAGGCTTTCACCAAGGTACATCGGGTCGTTTGAAGTGTTGGAGAGAGTTTGGTTGGTTGCCTATCGGTTGCAGTGACCTCAGAGGTACCAAGATATGCACAACTTCTTCTATGTTTCACAGCTTCGATGTTACTTCTCATTCCCGTCTCATGTCCTTCAACCCGAGGAGGTTGAGCTTGAAATGGATGTGTCGTTCGAGGAGCATCATATACAGATTTTGGATCGTAGTACGAAGGTTCTCTATGGCCGGTCTGTTCCCTTGGTACGAATGCTATGGCAATAGGGGCGGGTGCAGGATGAGACTTGGGAGAGGGAGTCCGATGTATGAGCGCAGTGGCCGAAACTGATCGGTGTTTCTTCTTCTATGTTGCACTTGAGAAATGCAGGTAGGAATTTCTTTAAGAGAGGAAGTTTGTAAGAACCCAGACCTTCCTTTCAGGTATGCTTTCTTTTATTTGGTCTTTTTTGAGAAAAATAGGGTTTTATGGAGGTTGTGTAGGGGCGCACGGTTACCGCACGGTTGGCGCACAGTTTGAGCAAACCGCGCGGCCAACCCACAAAACTGTGCACCCATGACAATGGGCTCCGCACGGTCTGCGCACGGTTGGTCAAACCGTGTGGGCAAGCCGTGCGCAGTCCCTGGATGAGGCTGTAAAAACTGCATGTTTGGTGCACGGTTTTCCAAACCGTGCGACCACTTAAAGTAAGGGTTTTTATTTCCCAGGCCACTCGGGGTTTCTCATTCCTCCACCATTCTTCCTCCCACTCATGGCTCATGTGGGAGTTGTGATTTTCAGTGGTTGGGGGAGCTCCTTGGATCATTTTGGAGGCAAATCAAAGCTGTTTCCTAGGGGATCGAAGGCGGTTCTCCTCGGTAAGTCCCACTTTTTTGTTCTTTGAGGTTTTGGTTAGAGTTTTCCTTCTTCCTCTCTTAGTTTCCTATATCTAAAAGGGTTGCATGTAGATCTAGGGTTGTGTTGCCCTTGTGTGTAAAATGTTGACCTTGTTGATGTTAGGGAAGAGTTTTTGAGGTGGTTTCATGGAGGCGTTCACTTGGTTGGAGCGCGTTTGGGAGAAAAGGTCAATTTCGCCAAACATTAAGATGTAAGTGGTTTGTGCCTTTTGGTTAAAAGTCTTAGTGTTTTATGTGAAAATTCCACCAATACCCTTGAATGGGGTAATGCGTGTTTACCGTTTTGACCATATTGTGTCTCTACTATGCTGGTATGCCTGAGTAGATGATTATTGATTGTGAATATAGTTAAATGTTTTGCCTTGGATGTATTTTCCCATGCATGTTTTGCTTGTTTTGTCCTTTGGGTCTTGTTTGCGCTTGTTAGGTTGCTGTTAAATTCCCATGCCTAGTGTTATAGGATGTTGTGACCATTATACTGTTATACTGTTGTGCTGTAGAATGCTAGCCAGGTAGTTCTTGAGGTTTACTTTGATAGTTACGCGCTGTTATACTTGCTTGACTTACACAGGGCCGAGAGAACCTAGTGTATAGACCATAGGGAGAATGGATGATGAGGGCTTCTCCAGAGTGTCTTTATAATTTTACGATGCGAGACTATAGGGGGAACTGACCTTGAGTTCTTCCCTAGATAGTTTGTAGTTCCTCGACGCAGGCCACAGGGGGAATGAGACCTTGAGTGCTTCCCCAGAGCGCCTTTAGTACTGTTACGAGACTATAGGAGGAATTAACGGTGTGTGCTTCCTCAAAGAGTCTATACATAATCTAAACCAGAGGGGTTAGACTGAGTGTACTTCCTAGAGGGTTGCTTATACTTGCTAGGTAAGACCAGAGGGGATAGACTGTGAGTACTTCCCAGAGGGTTACCTTGGGTTTAGTTGTTTGCTTGTGTTGCTATGTAGGACCAGAGGGGATAGGCTTTGAGTACTTCCTAGATGGTTACCTGTTGTGTTTACCTGCTTGGATTAGCTGTTGGATGTTGTGTAGTGACTTGAATGCTGTGAAACTGTGGATTGTTTACTGCTTAGTACTTTTCGGTTTATTGCTTTCTTTACTTTTACCTGTCATGTACTCACTGGCTGTTAGGCACAGATCTTCAGGTGGTTGTCTACTGAGATTTAGTTTCACCCTGTGTTTGGGTCATGCTTTTGGGCCCAAACATATTATATTGTTGCAGGTATAGATAAGGGCAAGCGCCCTTCTACTTCAAGTACGTGACATGTTGTGGAGCTGGAGAGCATGAGACCAAGCTATGGCTTGCGATGCTGGGGAGTTTATCTTTTTTTTTTTGCACTTTGGTTTAGCACAGTTGTATTCCAGTATTGTGACCTGTTTTGTTGTTTTCCAAGACATATGTATCATGCATCATTTTATATATGTTCTCCAGTTTATACTTTTAGTTTTCTGCTGCTACTGCTGTTTGGGATAATTACCGCTTCCGCTCTTGTGTGTATTTGATACTTCCGTTGTATACTCTGCCAATGAGGGCATAGTTTTCCCACTATCACACCCAAGACCCCCGCTACTAGTCGGCAGCCTCTGGCGTTCGGGGAAATGCACTTGATGCCATGTGACCAACCGGGTACGAGGCGCCTCTGAGTGTCATTCAGAACCGGGATGTTACATAAATATTAATGAATCATATCATCAAGTAATCCTTAGTTAATCCTAAGTTAGTGGTTAGTGAAACATTAGTCAATCATTCATTAATCATTCGTTAATAAATTTTTAATTAATAGTTAATTATAAGCTAATTAATATTTAATTAAAAGGTACTTATTACATAATTATTAGTTAATCATTCAGTTAAGAATTAATTAATCCAATGCTAAACCTTAATTAATCATTAGTTAATCCTATGCAAATCATTAATTAATCATTAGTTAACTAATATTTAATCATAAAATTAATATTAATTAATAATTACTGTGTGATTGATTATGAGTTAATTATAAGTTCATAATGACTAGTTCATTAATTATCCATTAGTTAATAATTTCAGTTTAATAATTATTATATTCTAATATGTGATATTAAATAATAATCCTTTTATAATAATTATTAAATTACGAAGACTAATTATAAATTAATTACAAAATAGTCACTAATAAATAATACTAATTTACTCACTAATATTAACAATTATTTACAAATTACATCTAATTAACTAAGCAACTTAATAAATAAAATAATTAAATAAATAACCAATCAAACGAATAAATAAATATATAAATAAACGGTTGATAGAACATACTAAGTAAAAGTTCCTCCACTGCGAAATACAAGCGCCGCCGATAAATCTGATCCCATAAGGAAAGGTCGCCAGAGTCTAAAACAAGCATACGGGGCCTTTTAATTTTAGTAAACACAATCTGTCTTACCAAAATCAAATAACTGCACATCTTCAAGAACAACACGACTACCCGCACAAACGAAATGTTGAAGGAGGAAAAACCCGAGCTTTGTCCGTCAAATCAATGAACTTAAACCTGTCCACAAAAACATAAAAATACAACTGCCGCCGCTAAAGGCGGAGCCGCCGGCCGGCCGGCCGACCCGGCGAAGTCTGCGGACCAATCCATCGCCTTGTAAATTCTCTGTGTGGTACCGTACAGCCTCCACCGGATCCCTCCAGCGATGGGGTCAGGAGGGTCGAAGGTGGCCGCGGAAGGAGCGAAGCAGCCGACGAAGGCATTCTCCCTCCTCCGCCGGCGTTACGAAGAGATTGGAAGGCGGCAGAACAGCAAGATGGGGTTCGCCGGAAAAGGCGCCACCCCCTCTAAAAAGTCACTGCTCCCGCATGGAGGCGATGGCGGCGCGACGAACCATTCCGACGATGAGAAGCGAACCAGCATCCATCAAAACGACGGCAGCGATGACGAAAAGCCCTTATCCGGGAGGGACGCAGAGCCTAATAATAAGGGTCATGCAGAGAGGGACGTGAAGCGTGGGGTGAGTTCAGTGGACAGGGAAACGAGATCAGGAGATGACAGGCATGGGGATGATGAGTGCACCTACCCGGGGTCGCCCAGCTTCAGGATATATTATCTTGATTCTCTGAACAATAATCATAATCACAATCTGGGCAGCAGAAAAAGGGAAAAACATCATGATGGTGAGTGTTTGCCATTTCATCTTATTTATGACTTATATTTTTTTACAGTGTCTTGGATTCGAGTCTCTCCAACTTACTGTATGTGTATGTTTGTATGTTTCTTTGTAAATTTTGAATTTCTCTTTCCCGTAATTTATATATGTTCATTAGGTAATGAAGGTGTAAAAAATGAAGTAATTGATGTATCGAAGGAATCCAATGACGCGAGTTACCTAATGGTAAACTCCTTCTAATGCTTGGTAGCCTTAAAACAACATCAAGCACTGGAGAACTAATGCTATATCATTCTATTGCGGCCGCTGCAGGCCTCGGATACCAAGAAGGTGAAGAAACCCAAAAAGGAGAAGAGATGGAGGATGATTTTTCAAAGGGGTGGTCTCGTGGACGTGAGATCGTGTTACTCTTCTTCCCATGAAAGGATGCATCTCCTTGTGGGGAAATCGGCTGCGTGATCACTTTAAGGTGAAAAGCAATTACACACGATTCAATCGTCTTTTTTTACCTTATATAATATGAAAATTGGATGTTTATAGGGGTTGTTATTACTTTGGGCAATGGAACAATGAGCTTCGTCGAAACTTAAATGTAGCCATACGTTGATGTAAGCCTTGTGTAGCTTCGATAGCCACTCAAAACAAATAAATGAAAAAAAAACAACATATGTTTTTTGCATGATTCAATCGATTAATAAACCTACCTAAATCAATTAGTAAACTTATATTAATGATTCCAAAAAGGATAATTATGAAAAACTGTATTATAATCTTGCGATGCAAAAACTTTGATTACAACATTGAGCAGATGTATCTTTATCTATTTGAGACATACGTTTCATAGCTAGGATATTGTACATCCCAAAATACAATTGTTATACATTGACATGACACACATACCTTCTTTTATCCTCATGTTGGAATTAATGGCATGAAACCTTATTAGACACTAACCCTAAAAACAAATGTATAAAATAAGTGAAAATTTAGCCATATAAGGTTAAAAAAAAAGATAATGAAACAGCACCCTCACCTGTGGCAGAGAAAACCCTTAGTACAAAAAGGCCAAGATAATGAAATGAACCCAGCTAAAGAAACAAAACCTCAAACCTTAAATCTCCTTAAACATACCCTCAAAAGAAAGCTAGTTCAATTGAGGATCCATAGTTCCTGAACAGATCTTCACATTTCAATTTGGCATTAGAAGATAGGTTGTCATCAAAATAATCATGAAATTTACCACACCCCCGTAAACATTGTTCAAAGCCGGTCCATTAAGCATTGGTAGCTTTAGTGAAGAGTCCACTTTGATTTTAGAGCAAAGCCAAGTGAATGTTACAATGTTTCCTAGAGAAGAATTTAAAGACTCCCAAGACGCCTTCCCCACTGAGTTTCCTTGGAAAAAATTGGGCCTTTAACATTCCTTTCTGAATTTAATAACACAATAGTGATCAAAGGAGGCCTTAGAATCCATTTTAAATGAAACAATTCTACCACGTTTCTGAATGGAATATATAGTAATAATAGACCATTGGGTGCCTAATTAATTTTTACGATACCATGATTTCATTGAATCAAATTTCATTAATCCATATGAGTCGATGATCAAATTGTCCTCCTTTCAATTATTCGAGTGAAAGAGTATATCCTTTCATGATTTCTCCATGTGTAGCTTCTTGGACCATATAAACTAATAATTCTATAATTTTACACTATAACGCAAACTCCCACTCACATATGTCTGCTTAAACTGATTATAAAACAATTTTTGAATAGGCAAAAATGAAAATTCCCCCTCTTACACCACCTCATCCCATGGAAGATGGTAACTTAGCTAAGAGAGGTCTTTACTTATAGAACTCAATGACCCAACTCTAAAGGAATTTTGTGTGGTTATTAATAAAATGGTTATCACTTATGTCAAAAAATGATGATACTTTTGAAAATCATATATAAAGGACTTGAGAATCATTGAAGATGTTTTTCCCCATTGATGTTTTAAGGCATTCATCACATAAGAGGTGAAGATTCCTAAAAATTATCTCTCTTTGGCTTGAGAAGTTTCACAATTCACCTTCTGTTCCCTTAAAAGTATATTACAGGATGAAACTCCAAACATATCACGTAGTTACAAAAAATATATTTATTTTATAACCTGATCCAAAAAGTTAATTGATTATTAATACAAAATAAAAGCACTCATAATGACCCCAACACGACATTACTTTAATATGTGACTGGTGAATGCGACTGTGTCCAAAAGAATATGGAAACCCAATGCCTCTCTAATACACGACCCAACTCATGATAGACACTGTTTCTTGACTACATGAATTTAATATGCCTCCCCCGTAATTCAATTCAGTGACCTGAGGCAGTAAAACTAACAAGGAAGCATTCTTTGTACCACTGGGCGGTTTTCTCAGTGGTACTCAAAATGTTTCTCAAATGGATGCTATGACTAAGGTCACATGTTTTAATTGTGGGTGAGGCGTATTACTTCCACAAAGGAAAGGGGAAATACCATCCATTTGTTGGGTCATGCAATTAATAGTCTTTATTCCACCATCTTCCTTAGGTAGAAGTCTAATTGTTCGATCATGGACTTAGTTTATGGCCCACCGAGGATTTTACAGAATACTTATGAATGATTTTTTCTATCAACCCCCATAAAGTTCAATGGTTTTGTAAAATTAAACTTTAGGTGTCCTATTCATCCATAATTGTATCACTCTTCATATGGTTCCATATGTTCCCTATTCTTATGCCCCAATGATCCACATTTAAATCATCCTAGTTTATTGTTATAATGATGAGTGAAAGAGATTAATTTATGGGACGATATCTCCAGTAATATGATACATTGAGAGTAGTTTACCTTATTTGCTTATCCCCATCATTGGAGTTTCCAACTGTGTCCAGTTGGAAAATGTTTTTTCCTCCCATCAGGGTCTCAGATATATCTTTTTATGTGAACAATTACATGATCACTTTGTCTATATATCCTACAATACAGAACATTAAATCCTTTGAGAGAATATCTGGTCGTAGAACAGACTCGATTATGCACACTTTGAGATTCACTGATAACTAACTTAGGAGAATAAGATTTCAAATAAGTAAATCTGACCATATATTCTTATTTGAAAATTTTCCTTGTTTCAGATAAAAGATGTCCATCATTTTTTATACATGGAAAGTGTGTTGGTATAATTCTTTGTTAAATAATTCCTCAAACCCAACCCACATAAAACATTGATTGAGCTGTGCATGGACAACTAGTTCACACCACCGTTAGGCCAAATCTTCATGGATGTGAACTACTAACTTGACCATAATTTTGGTTAGAGTTCTATGTAAATTAATGATTTCATTAATCCTAACAAGCCACGCATCTGCTTGCTTAGGTCCAGAATAATTTCAAAATATCAATAGATTGTGTCTCTGGACATTGAAAGAGTGATCCAAATGATAAGGTTCCTCAGTTTTATTTCCCATGTCAATAGCCTAGAATGTTTACATGATACTCTGGACTAGTCATTAGTTCACCTATGGTTCATGTTGAACCACATTCTCTATTGCACCCTCTTACTAGTTTCTATGCCTCAAGACTAGTGTCATATTTCTAGAACCACAATAATAATCTTCAGTCAGTTACCACTTGTTTCTTAAATTAGCAGTTCTATAATATATTATCAAGAACAAAAAGTGTCTAAATAATATAATTTTAAAACCATGAATTTGAAATAACACATGGATGGTAAAATCCAAGTGGGAATTCTTTATACTAATCCATGATACTCAACTCTCATTTTATAAACACACGATGATGATATAAAAATGTTCCTAAAATTGAATCACAACATTATTTCTATTCCGAGTAACCATGTAACTTGATGTTTAGTATAAAATTAATCTATATCTTTTTATGATATAAATTTAATGTTCTGACATGTCCTATATCCTTGCTACAATCCCAACTAATAGACCATACCAAAACGATACCATTTGTAACATCCAAACCCGACCCATTGGATTTGTAAGGACAAAAATGCCAATAACCATAGGCGACTTCCCATGGATACCAATGGATGAAAATAAATCTCATAGGCTTTACTAAATCAGGATTCATCAATTAAACTTAAAAAAGAAACCTTCTATAGAAAACAATCAAGAGACATAATTTGAAACATAGTATAAAACTAGAAAAACCTCCAATATCATTACAAGACTGTAATAAAAGTATCTAAAAATGATAATAAAAAACAAGAAACAATAATCCCAAACATGACAGACCCAAGGCACCAATGTTTCACCACACTAACTCCATAACAAGACAACCTCCAACCTCCAACTCCCATCAACCATGACTACAACACCCCAATGCTCTTCTGGTAATGTAGGAAGTCATCCACTTTTATATATCATGATTAATAACATATGCATATACTTTGAGGGGAATATACTGGTGGTGTGTATATTTAATCATTTAATATTCCCAATGAATTTCAAAACATGCCACTAAAACAACAATAATTTATCTCATATATATAACATTAAATTTGAATATGGTATGGAAACCAATGACCATGATATATATATATATATAAAGTAGTGAATTAACCCACAAAAATGTATAAACCTTGAATCAACCCACAAACCCTTGAAATAAACCAACCCAATGCATCTCCTCTCTACGTAGGCCCTCTGAATAGTTCAACTAGTGAGTTGAAACTCATACCACCAGTCCCAATACATCAGTCGACTGTATATTCATATGTGCGTAAATTGTAACTATGACCATGTCTAACCCACAAGGTCATTTCTATATGAACATGAAATCACAATAACCATGTCCATGCCCAGATTACATTCTCAAATCTTTTTTTGTTTTGAAATTCCATTAAATCACTATATCGAACATGTTGAGGGAGTCACCCACAACCCATAATTTTAAGAACAACCAAAATGATAATTTTCCAACCTAGATTCAAGAAGTTTTTTCAAACCAAATGAAAGAGAAATTTTATTTAAAAAACCATAATCCATCATATTCATAGAGAAAGTGGAAAGAGAGAGAATCCACATACCTATGATGTGTTTGATAAAAATAATTGTCTTATGATCTCAGAGATTCAATATCTCAATTCATTTTCTTTAATGAATCCAAAGAAGAATCCATTAGAACAATCCATAAACCATATATCAAGGAATGTGAGACCTTATCAAGTGTTTCTATCAAGAGAAAATGATATGATCTTCAAGGAATATGAATAATGATGCTACAAAAATCCATTTTCTTGATCCAACACTATCTAATTCATTAGGAACGACCTTTGGGATGGAAAGAATCACTAAAAACACATAGAGAAAGCCTATTGTTTGAGATCCTTTTTAACGAGATGAAGAATGAGAATTTTATAAAAAAAATCTAGTTAAAAATATAATTTTTATATTTCAATAAACAAGTTTCATGGATAGGATACAAAGTTTGAAAAGCTATGCATCAGTTGTGAGAGTGTTATTGGACAATAAAAAGTGTTTCATGGTTGGTCAGCATGGTTGGGTAACCATGATCCAACTATTCCAAACACCACTATCTGAAAATTTACTGAGTCACCAAACTACTATATTATTTTCCCATATTTCATGGAAACCATGCATCTTCCCAGAGATATTCACTTCCCCTCACAAAGTTACATGGAAAAAATAAACGGTTTCCCTTACCATGATAAAACCCTACAACCTCTAAAAAGGTTCTAAAACTCCTCAAAACAAAAAAAACTTCCAAAACTCATCCAAATCATTATATAATTTCAAATTAAATAATAATAGACATCGGTACCACAAACCATGGGGTCTTACAATATGGCATGCTTTAATTAACATAACACTTATTTTTATAGTATGAGTTACGTTATACATGTTTTATATTTATTATTACACAAATCTATCATTATTTTCGTTTGGGCTAGAATATATATTTTAGATTTATTATATTGGTTTCTTGTTTTATGAATAAAACATTGTTTTGTTGGTTTATATATATTTAATTGTATCCACTCTTATAATTTTCCCTATATTGTTTTAGTATTCCCTCATATTTATGGTTTTAATATTTTTGATGAATTCAAAATGGGAGAAGATGGTTTGAATTATTTTTTAATTATAAATAAGGGTAATTTTTATTTTTTAGACATTGATTTTATCATTTTATGAATTTTAAAACACTTTTTTATGTTTCATTGTTTGAGAATTTATGCGTTTAATACCATTATTTAAATTTTCATTAATTTCTTTTAATGATTAAATATATTTTGATTGTGTTTTTTTGTTCAAGATGAAAAAGCATTTATTGATTTCCAAAAATCAACACCTATAAATGTCATTAATTGAACAAAGTTTAAATAATTAATTTAATTTATAAAAATGTCACTTTATAAATAATGAGTTGTAGTCATCAATTTGTATACACTCATTCAAGATATAAGAATTTGAATTTTTTCAACCTTTCATATTTTGGCCATAAATTAAGTTACAAACATATAAGTGGGTGATTAATGTGGATTAAGAAATTAAATAACATTATATACATTCATTAAACTACCATGAAGTATTAATACATGAAAAATTGTATTTAGGTTCGATTTTTATTGGTGGTTTTCAATGCCACCATTAAATGTTTCTTTTTATTTTTTAGTAGTGGATTTATTAAACCATCACTAATTCATGGTTGTTTTTAAAAAAAATATTTGTTATTTAGAAATGATTTTTTATTTGGGATTTAAACCATCACAATATATATATGTGTGTGTGTGTTCATATATTAATTTAATTTTTGTAATTTTTTTACACTTTCAATGAAATTAATAATAACAAATGCATATTATTAATAGTAAATTGATTTTTAACTACTTTTAGTTATTAATTATTTAATAATATGTATTTAATATTTACAATTATTCAAATTTTAATTAACCATTATTCATTAATTATTTTATGATTATCAAATATTAATTATTACTCTAATTATTATTCTATTTATTAATTCTTAATTAATAATTGTTAATTTTTAATGACTAATGATTAAAGAATAATTAATAGTGAATAATTATTAATTATTAATTTTATGCTATAAAATATTCAATATTCAATTTAAAATATAAATCATCAATTATAAATAAATAGTTATTTATACTTATTAATTATATATTATAAAAAAAATTAACTTTTGGTGATTATTAAATATTTTTAATCAATAATTACTATTGATTAATGAATTTAATATTATTTATATAAGTGATTTAATTTTAATTAGTAAATATGAGTAATTAAAAATAGTTAATATATATTAATTCATTTTATATATATATTACATATTTTTTGTTATGAAAATTGTGTAGATGAGTCACCTCCTAGGAAGTTAATGTGTGATGTTATAAAAAACTAAAGCAACTAGGCTAAATTAAATTTATTGTAATATTAACACATGTAAATATATTTGAAGGAGTTTTAAATACTTATAGAGTTAAGAATGAATGAGTAAGAGTATTGTAGAGATTAGAAACTTTTCTGAAGTTATTGTGATATTTATAAATATATACATATATATAAGTATAAAATAAATAATAAATTGTAAATTAATAAAAATATAAATTTTAAATAATTAAGAATTTTATAAATTATTTTTTAAAATATTAATTTTTTTAAAAAAATATTCAAATAAAAACACAAGAAATCATTTAGTTATGCGTTAACTGATGTAAGAACCCGAATCATCTATTCCAGGTATGTTTTCCTTTTCTGGTCATTTTTGAGAAAAAGAGGAATTTCTAGAAATTTTCGAAGTACACACCATGTACTTTCTGAGTACATGTCGTGTACTTGGTTTCTGTAGGTAACCGTGTGATGGCCATATAGCGGCCATGCACATGACCATGTGGGGGTGACCTGGAGGCCACCTAAAGTGGAGTACGGAAAAGGCAAGTACACGCTGTGTATTTTTATTTTTTTCATTAAACACACAGGGGTAGCGTCTAATAGAAAGAAACACCCCCTTCTTCGTTCATCTCATATAGGAGCACCGTATGGCCATAGATCATCGACGAGCCCCTGAGCGAGCATCTGTCCTATGAATCGAACACCGTTAGTAGAGTTGGAATCACATCGGCGAGTTATATCTTATCCTAGAGTACCATCATCTAATTTCTCCTCTCTCATGAGATATCATGGTTTGAACTTTTTTGATGTTTTTATAGATCTACTGGATTCTGGGTCGATCCATGGGCCTACGCTAGAGTATATCGATCTCTCAACACCAAGTTAGGTGGTTTGTGCCTTTCTGTTGAATGTCTTTGAGTATTATGTTCAATTTTCCCAATACCCATGAACACGATATTGTGCATTTACCATTTTACCCCTGTTAATTACCTACCATGCATGTATGCTTGAGTAGAGGTTATTTGGATATTAATATGGTTGATTTATATATTTTGGATGTGGTTTCCCATGCTGTATACAACCATTTGGTCCTGCTTAGCCTTTTGGTCATCTTTTCTATTTTCCCAGGCCTAGTGTTGTAGGGTGGAGTGTTATTTTTCTGACATGCTTGATATGTTTTATACCGATTAGCTATGTAGTTCTTTAGGTTTACTTTATCTATATTTCACTTCTATACTCATTGACTTACACAGGGCCTTGATAACCTGATGTAATAGACTATAAGGGGAATTAACTAAGAGAGCTTCCTCGGAGTGACTTTGAACTATTTTAGACTATATGGGGAATTGGCTGAGAGAGCTTCCTCAGAGAGTCTTAGAATTGTTTTAGACTATACAGGGAATTGAATGAGAGAGCTTCCTTAGAGTGACTTTGAACTATTTTAGATTATAAGTGGAATTGACAGAGAGAGCTTCCATAGAGAGTCCTTGAACTATTTTAGACTATAAGGGGAATTGACTGAGAGAACTTCCTTATAGAGTATTTGAACTATTTTAGACTATAAGGGGAATTGACTGAGAGATCTTCCTCAGAGAGTCTTTGACCACTTTGGGCTATAAGGGGAATTCACCGTGTGAGCTTCCTCAGAGTTTCCTTGACTACCTTAGACTATAAGGGGAATTGACCGTGTGATCTTCATTAGAGATTATTTTTAATTATTGGGACTATAAGGGGAATTGATTGAGAGATATTCCTCATAGAGTCCTTGTAGTATCCTTGTTTGATTGAACCAAAGGGGTTAGACTGAGAGAACTACCTAGAGGGTAACCTAGTTACTTTGTTGTTGTTGATATATGAAACTAATTTCATTAAAACTGTAGGTTTGGTTTCTTTTGAGTACTTCCTTGTTTACTGCTTTCTTTTGTTTAATACCAACCATATATTCACTAACTGTTAGGCACAAATCATGTGGTGATTGCAAACTGGGATTTATTCTCACACCCTGTTTGGGATATGAATTTGAGCCCAAGCATATTATATTGCGTCAGGTATAGATAAGGCCAAGTCCCCTTCTACTTCAGGTACTTGATATTCTATGGAGCGGGAGAGCATGGGACCAAGATAAGGCTTGCAATGTTGAGGAGCTATTTATCTATTTTCTTTTGTAATTTTTCTCAGTATTGTTCTGTATTCCAACATTTTTATGTTTTTGAATGTTTTCCTAGAAATATGTACCATGCATCATTTATATATATATACACTCCAGCTGTTTATTTCTTCAGACTTCTGTTGTTTACATTCGTATGGATTATTACCACTTCCTCTATTGATATATGTTTTTCTCTTCCGATGTGTACTTTACCCATGAGAGCATAGTTTCTCCACTATCACACCCAATTACCTCACTACTAGCCAGCAGCCTCTGGCATTAAGGAAAATTTGCTTGAGGCCATGTGATCTACCGGGTACGGGGCGCCTCTGGGTGGCTTCCAGAATCGGGATGTTACAAAGTGGTGTTAGTGGAATTATATTCTTCTTGACTTACTAATTGGAGCCTATAACTAGGGATAGGATGGAATTGGTACTTGGTAATAAGCTTTTCCTAGGAGTAGCCAACCCGTGTACAGGGAAATGCCAATCTACCTCATGTTGCAGTTTTTTTGGTTTTGCAATTATTACCGTTGATTTTATTTCACCATGAGTGATTCAAATGTTTTGTGCTGTGATTTTTCAGGTTTTTTAGGTTCTATTTCTATTAAAACCCAATGAGATGAGGGTATTCCATCTCATGCATTATATAGGCACTTATTATGGATCACATTCCATGCATTATTGCCATGCCATATAGGGTGCATTAGAGATTGCATGTTTGTTGTGATAGGTGTTGTGCTAGATATGCATCTTTTTGTGATAGTTTTCATGATAAAATACTTGATATTTTATAGGGTATTGGTCGTGTATGGTTTTGTTTGAATGAATTCCAAAATTTGGTTCTTAAGGTGTTATGGACCCTAGGGACCGTAATTAGGTAGATCATTGCCTTGTTTTGCTTATTATAACATGTATAAGATGCCAAGATCTGATTTTCATGCAGTATGGGCCCTCATGGATCAGAATTTGGCACTTTGGTGTTTGTTTCAATGTTTTTCATGGATCCATAGTAGTTTTTGAGGCTTAATATCCAGAAAAACCCAAAATACATTCCGTGTAGTTTTGACTACACACTATGTGTTCTTCTGTTCTGGAAGAAACTGTTTTTCATAAGTACACAATGTGTACCTTATGTACACGCAGTGTAGTCTTTAACCGTGTCATAGGCCGTGTGGGAAGAGACACAGGATATGGTAGTTTTTTTAGGAACACTCCACGTATCGGTTCTACAATCCATGTCATCGTGACCCTCTGTCCGCCCGTGTGACTAACAACATGGACAAAGAAATCTTAGCTAATACACTTCGTGTAAGTTATAAATAAGACATGTAGTGTATTCTTGGAATCTAGACATGTAACTAACAACACAGGTTAGTGTTACCTTTTTTAGTACACACTATGTCCGTATGGAACACGTCGTGTAGTGTCTACTGAGTATCCAACCATGTCACTAACGACATGGGCAGTTGATAGCTAAGTAGTGCACACTGTGTCCATATGGAACATGCCGTGTAGTGTGAGCTGTGTATCTGGTTGTGACACAAACAAAATGGGTCAGTGAAGCTCATCTAGTACATGCTGTGTCTAGAACAAACACTTTGTGTAACCTTGTTCTAAGGGGAGCCGTGTAGAAGGACTCGGGAAGGGGAAGAAAAATTCAAGTACATGTCGTGTGTAAGGAAAACATGTCGTGTGTTTGGGGTGTTACATGACCAGTTCTAGAAAAAGTACACACCCATGTGAATTTCTTAAGGGAACATACCGTGTAGTAATTATACATGCCATGTAGTTATGTTGTGTAAAACATGAGTGCTTTATTTCTCATGTTCCCTTCTTACGCTTCTAGTTTTTTTCCTTGAAGATCTTGATATAAGGTTTGTGTTTGACCATGAAATGTCATGACATAGAGACATCCTCCGGTGGTACAACAATTACAAGGCGGTGATCAGACACTGGAAATGGCTGCTCAGGGACTAACTATAGATCCTCCTGTTGTGCCAGTCTTGGCACCAGCCATCATTCCGGACATAGGTGCTGATGCACAGTTTCGAGAGAGTTTTATGAGGTTGATGCAGAACTTTTAGGAAGCTTCGTAGGGAGACTTCATGAGGAGATAGGATTAGGAAGGATGAATCTTCTAGTATCCAGGTGGTATGCTACCAATGTGGAAGGAGAGAGCATTCAAGGACACATTGCTCGAGGGACCTAGTGCAGTGCCGATCTTGTGGCAACATGGTTCATCATAAGCATTTCTATTATTTCTTTTCACCAGCAGCTGGTGACAGAGGTTCTTCTTTGAATCCTCATTCAGGAGAAGCACCAACAGTTTCTCACAAGTCCAAGAACAAGAGTTCTTCCGGCAGTTCGTGCCGAGGTGGAGGTCAAGGCCGTGGTATCAAGTCACCATGTATTCAGCGACAACATGGCATATCAGATCAGAGTGGTCAGCTGGGGTCACAGGGTCATGGTACAGGCCAGACTTTTGTAGTGGAGCAGACCCGGCAAGAGAAGGATCCTGGACCCTCTACAGTGTGAGGTACGATCTTAGTAGTCTAAGTTTTAGCTTATGCTATTTTCGATACAGGGGCTTCCCATAGCTTTATATCTATTGATGTTCTGGAGATTCATTAGCATTTCATCTTTTCTTCCTATGATGTATTGATGCTAGAAACTTCATTGGTTAATAGAACAACGACTGTACATCCGTGAAAAGAGTTCCCTCTAGATGTTGGTGGGTGTCACTTTTTGTGGGACCTCTATGGCCTAGAGATGATGGGATATAATGTCATTCTCGGAATGAACTGGATAGTTCCCTTCTAGGCAGTCGTCAATTATTATAGCCGTAGGGTGAGTTTTACATCACCAGAGGGTGGATCATTTCTTCATAAGGGCGAGTGGGGTGTCCAGGAGAGCAGAGAAGGACCCAAGCATCATGGATTAGGAGGAGTTACGAACATGATTTCTAGTCTATATCTGGATGATCAGGGGACATAACCGTCAGACTTTCCTCTAATAATGGATCAGTTCCATGATGTCTTTACAAAAGACTTTTTAGGTTTGCCTATGGATCGAGAGGTAGACGTTTCTATTGAACTTGTGCCAGGAGCGGCACCAGTGTCCATTCCTCCTTATAGGATGGCAACACCAGAGTTACAGGAGCTCAAGAAGCCGTGGGTGGAGTTGCAGGTAAAGGGTTTCATCCGACCTAGTACTTCTCCTTGGGGTCACCTATCATGTTTCTGAATATGGAATACTGTATCCACATGCTTTGTGTTAATTATCGGAAGTTGAACCAGTTGACGGTCAGGAACTGATATCCCTTACTAAGGATTGATGATCTCTTTGATCAGCTTTGAGGATCCTGGGTGTTCCCGAAGATTGACTTGAGATCTGATTATCATCATTTGAGTGTCATTCCATATGATATACCTCTCATAGCCTTCCATAGTAGGTATGGTCTATATGAGTATGTGGTTATGCCATTCGGTCTCATGAACACGCCTGCAATTTTCATGGTGATGATGAACCAAGTGTTCCATCCATACATGGATTCATTTGTGGTGGTCTTTTTGGATGATATCTTGGTGTAATCTCACACTCGACATGACCATGATAACCATATTGAGATCGTTTTGAGTACACTGAGAGAGAATCAGTTATATTCTATGCTTTCAAAATGACACTTTTCAATGGACCAGATTCACTTCTTGAGTCATGTTATCTCAGAGGCAAGAGTATCAGTAGACCCCGAGAAAGTGAGAGAAGTAGTATATTGGGATCATCCAAAGAATGTATTTGAGTTATGGAGTTCTCTAGGGCTGGCTGGATACTACAGAAGTTTCATACATGACTTTTCACGTTTAGCAGCGCCAATGACAGGTCTGACTAAGAAGGGTGCGAAGTTCTTGTGGTCAGATTATAGCGAGTCAGCCTTTCACGAGCTGAATGGTAGTTTGAATTCAGCACTGATACTAGTTTTTCTAGATCTGGGAAATAGCTATACTGTGTATTGTGATTCTTCAGGTATCGATTTGGGAGCTGTTCTTATGCAGGGAGAAGGAGTCGTTGCATACGGGTCTCGGTATTTGGGGCCACAAGTGAATAATTACCTGATGCATGATCTCGAGTTGGCTGCAATTGTTCATGTCTTACGCTGTTGGAGACATTATCTTCTGGGAGATAATTTTTTGGTTTTCTCATACCACAAGAGTCTCAAGTAAATCTTCACTCAGCGCGATCTGAATTTGAGACAGCGAAGGTTGGTTGAGTACCTTCAGTCATTTGACTTTGAGGATGCCTATACACCTCGGAAATGTAACACAGTGGATGATGCGTTGAGTAGGGGGACTCAAATAAAGGTGATTTAGGAAGCCAGTAGTGAGTGGAAGCTTATGGCTCTATTATTTGAGATGCATTTGGAGGTGCATGACAGACATGGGAAAATGTTTCTTTCATATGTAGCTGTTAACTCTTCTCTTATTGATCGAGTGCGAATGAGGAAGCTAGCATTTTATGATGGCCTAATACTATAGGAAAGCGTGTCAAGATAGGACCCTATTCTTGGATGGACCATGGGCAAGGATGAGATCATGCACTTCCAGGGGTGCGTATGGGTGCCAGTAGACATACGCGAGGAGCTGATACAGGACTTTCATTCCTCAATTTGGGATGTTCATCATAATGTCACCAAGATGTATCATGATCTACACCATCAGTACTGGTGGACAGGTTTGAAGAAAGATGTTGCTAGTTTTATAATGAGGGGTTCCATCTGTCAGTAGGTGAAGGCGGAGCATCAGCGACCAATAGGTCTTTTAAAATAGTTTCCCATTCCCGAGTGGAAGTGGAACGATGTCATGATGGATTTTGTGATAGGTTTACAGAGGTCTCCTTGAGGGAACGATGTTGTTTAGTTTTTCATTAATAGACTCACAAAGGTTGATCACTTCTTGCCGAGAAATGAGACAATCAGAGTAGATGAGATGGGATAGTTGTACATCCATGAGATTGTGTGCTTACATAGAGTTCCAAACTACACTATTTTAGACAGAGATTCATGTCTTACTTCTTGGTTCTGGTATGGGATTCAGAAATCTTTGGGTACACAGGTACTTTTGAGTACAGCTTACCACCAACAGACAGATGGCCAGTCCGAGTGTACAATTCAGGTGTTTGAGGACATGCTTCATGCATGCATCCTAGATTTTGGAGGTTTATGGAACAAGCATATACCTCTTGTGGAGTTTACCGATAATAATAGTTTTCAAGTAATGATTCAGATGGCACCTTATGCGGATTTGAACGGTAGGCCATTTCAATCACCTTTATGTCATCTGGAGGAATGAGAGATATTTATATTGGGACCTCGTCCTGTTCCAGAGACAATAGAGAAAATAGAGTTGATTTGGAAGAGGATGGCTACTGTATAGTCTTGACAGAAGTCCTATGCGGATCAGTAAATATGACCTCTGGAGTTCAAGGTTGGAGATTTGGTTTTCCTACATGTCACACTGAGGTTGGGGCACAAGAGGATTAGGAGATAGGGTAAGATTTCACCGAGGTACATCGGACCATTTGAGTTGTTGGAGAGAGATGGGCTGGTTGCCTATCGGTTGCAGTTTCCTCAGAGGTACCAGGATATGCATGACGTCTTCTACGTTTCTCAGCTTCGACATTACCTCTCAGACCCGTCTCATGTCTTTCAACCTGAGGAGGTTGAGTTGGAAGTGGATTCATCTTTTGAGGAGCATCCTATCCGGATTGTTGATTGAAGTAAGAAGGTTCTCTATGGCTGGTATGTTCCTCTGGTACGAGTGATATGGCAGCATGGGTGAGTACATGATGATATTTGGGAGAGGGAGGCCGATATACAAGCACAATGGCTGCATATTTTCAAGGTTTCTTCTCTTACGCCACCTTGCTTGGGAAATTTGGGGACAAATTTATTTAAGGGGGGATGTTTGTAAGAACCTGGATCTTCTCTTCCAGGTATGTTTTCCTTTTCTCATCATTTTGGAGAAAAAGAAGAATTACTAGAAATTTTCGAAGTACATGACATGTACTTGGTTACCACAGGTAGCCGTGTGGAGGCCGTGTAGCGGCCATGCACTCGGCCATATGGGGGTGACTTGGAGGCCACCTAAAGTGAAGTACAGAAAATTAAAGTACAAGTTGTGTACTAAAAAAGTACACACTGTGTCTTTTTTTTCATTAAACGTGATGGGGTCATGTCTAATTGACAGAAACAACCCCTTCTTTGTTCGTCTCATCCAGGAGCACTATAAGGCCGTAGAACTTCGACGATCCCCTGAGTGAGTGTCTGTCTTCAGAATCAAACACCATCAGCTGTGTTGGAATCACATCTGTGAGTTCTCTCCTCTCCTAGAGCACCATATGCTGATTTTCATTCTCTCATGAGATATTGTGGGTTAAACATTTTAGAAGTTTTTGTAGATCTATCACGTTCTAGGTCAACCCAAGGGCCAACGATAGAGTATATCAATCTAACAACTCTAAGGTAGGTGGTTTGTGCCTTTCCATTGAATGTCATTGAGTATTACGTGCAATTTTTCCCATTACCCTTGAATGGGGTATTGTGCGTTTACCATTTTACCCCTATTAATTTCCTTCATGTTTGTATGCTTGAGTAGAGGTTATTAGGATATGAATAGGGTTTATTTCTATGTTTTGGATGTGGTTTCCCATGAATGTTCTTAATACGATCGGTTGGTCTTGATTAGCCCTTTTGGTCGTCTTTCCTGTTTTCCCATGAGTAGTGTTGTAGGGTGGACTGTTGTTTTTCTGAAATTCTTGATATATTGTATATCGATTAGCCAAGTAGTTCATGAGGTTTACATTGCCGTATTGCATTTCTATACTCATTGACATACATAGGGCTGTGAGAACCTGGTGTAATAGACTATAGGGGGAATTGACTAAGAGAGCTTCCTTAGAGAGTCTTGAACTATTTTAGACTATAAGGGGAATTGATTGAGAGAGCTTCCTTAGAGAGTATTTGAAATATATTAGACTATAAGAGGAATTGACTGAGAGAGATTCCTCAGAGAGTCTTTGAACTATTTTAGACTATAAGGGGAATTGAATGAGAGAGCTTCCTCAGAGATTTTTTGAACTATTTTAGACTATAAGGGGAATTAACAGAGAGAGCTTCGATAGAGAGTATTTGACCACTTGGGGCTATAAGGGGAATTGACCGTGTGAGCTTCCTCAGAGATTCTTTTTTATTCAGGGACTATAAGGGGAATTGACTGAGAGAGATTACTTAGAGATTCTTTGTAGTATCCTTGTTTGATTGAACCAGAGGGGTTAGGCAGAGAGAACTTCCCAAAGGGTTACCTTTTTGTTTTGTTGTTGTTGATATATGAAACTGATTGCATTGAAACTGTAGGACTGGTTACTGCAAAGTACTTCCTTGTTTATTGCTTTCTTTTGTTTATTACCTGCCATATATTCACTGACTATTAGGCACAAATCTTGTGGTGAATTCCTACTGGGATTTAGTCTCACACCCTGTTTGGGCTATGCATTTGGGCCCAAAAAGATTATATCATTGTAGTTGTAGATAAGGTCAAGTTCTCTTCTACTTCAGGTACTTGACATGATCTGGAGCTGGAGATCATGGGACCAAGCTGAGTCTTCCAATGCTGAAGAACTATTTATCTGATTACTTTTGTACATTGTCTTAGTACTATTCTATATTCCATAATTGTGATGTGTTTGGATGTTTTCCTAGACATATGTACCATGCATCATTTTTATATATATATATATACACTCTAGATGTTTATTTCTTCATACATCCATTATTTACTTTCATATGGATTATTACCACTTCTGTTATTGATATCTGTTTTTCTCTTCCACTGTGTTACTCTGCCAATGAGTGAATAGTTTCACCACTATCACACCCAAGGCATTCACTGCAAGTTGGTAGCCTATGGCATTAGAGGGAAAATCACTTGAGTCCATGTGACCTACCGGGTACGGGGTGCCTCTGGGTAGCTTCCAGAACCAGGACGTTACAACTGATGTTAAAAAAACACCTCTAAGTGATTCACTATGGTTTAAAATCCATTTTAAAATGATTCTCAACATTGAAAATTACTTTTTTTTGAAAGTATCATGAGTAATTGAGAGATGTTTTAGACCACCACTAAATTTCAAGAAAACCATCAATAAATACCATTTTTCTTATAATGTTAGTATTATAATATCTGAATGAGATTATTTTTTTTCTATTATAAATATATAGTTTGAAGATAATTTTTACTAATATATATTAAGGATATATTGTGATACATATATAATATTTGATTCATAATTTTACTTTTAAAATATAATAGAAATATGTAAATATTAAAAAACCAGCTCAAAGGTAGAATCAAATTTTTTACCTTTAAAATTAAACTAAAGATACATAAATTTAGTTTTAATGGATATACTAATGTTTATGATATACTAGATCACTGTTAATGACATAAAGAAAATATATTTTTTGTGGTTTATCTTTTATTAAGATTGGGAATTTCAATAATTATGAAAAAAACAATAAGGTATATCATTATTTATGATTGAAGGATTCTATCATCAATCAAAAAAGACAAGTGGGAAATCATATAAAATTACTAATGATGTTGTAAAATAGGAATTTTCAATGTTTTAAAATGTTTTCCATTTTCCTTTTTGTTATGTCTATTTTACTATATAAAATCATCAATGCTTGAATTTATCATGAATATGGAATCTAGTTGCAGCATGTGTAATAAACAAGATGAATATTTGAGAAGTCACAGTTGAGTAGATATTTTTTATACCTAAGGGAGAAGATGTTTATCATAAAAATTCAAGATAATATCAGTCACAATGTTTGGTTTTTAATGCAATATAATTATGAGGCTGTATGCATGAAACTGAAATAAATATATTGATGGAAGTACACTATTCCCAAACTGAATAAGAATAAAGTGATATTAAGGATATTACTTATGTTGATGTGAAAAGTTATTGATAACATTTGTCCATAAACTGAAATAGATTTCGTAAAAAATGACATTGAAAGTTAACAGGCATGTTTTAGAAAATTGTAATTTTTTATGTTGTTTATATTTAATCTTTAATATGTTAATAGACTATTGATATAATTCCCCAGACCTGGTTCACATATAAGTAAGTGATCCTAGTTGACCACATGGCCTCAAGTGCACATCCCCATACATCAGAGGCTGCAGATTAGTAGTGAGGGTCTATGATGGTATGATGGGGAGAATATAATCTCATGACCATAGTATGAAAAAATGGTATACAATAATAGTATGTATGGGGAAAAATTTCATAAAAAAATTGTGAAAGCATAAACTATCCACATAGAATAAATAGGTAAAATATAATTCAAAATCCTATACAAAATGATGTCAGGTCTGTACTCTATACAAAAAGTGAATAAATGGTAGCAGAGCGGTAGTCATAAACAATATTCTATACAAAATGAGAAAGACTAAATTTTATATCTAGTAGAATCATGGGCATAAGATTGGTCTTCTACTCCCATACTACATCCTTGGAATAAAATCAAGCATCTACAGTTGAATGATTCTTTTTGAACCTACCTACACCCATATTGATTATAAGGAACATTCCAGTGGCCCAAAAAGGGGTGAGATATACTCAACAGGTCCCCACCAATTGGGTATTTTACATAGTTCACCCAAATTGGCTAATCCAATTAGTTTTCATGGTGATGTGCCTATGAACCCGAAGCACTAAAACTCACAACTTTGTTACAATGTTCAGAGTGGTCCCACAAACCTTCATGGTTCACAACCTTGAATATTTTAAATCTCAATGCTCTCCTTTAAGAATGGAATAAAATGAAACTCTTGAAGATGTTGTATTCTCTGACAAATATGAGATGAATGTTACACAAATTATGGTGTGTTAATAAACTGAACTATCTTATTTTTGAAGAAATTCAAGTGATAAAACTCCTAAAAATCTCATTTTATTTTACTTTTATTTTCTAAATTAGGACTAATGAAAACCAGCCACCCACATTGTTTTTTACACCACTTATTTTCTATATATTTTTTAGTTCATTTCGATTCGCAAATCTTTTCAATATTTCTTTAAAAAATTTATAAGCCTCAAAATACATAGTAATTACCATTTCATTTCATTAACATTTTTTTGGTCATAAAAAATAACATTTATATAAAACATTTATCTTATGTTTTCACACAATCCATCGTTTCCTTTTTTAATTCATTTCATGAGCCTAGAATGTATTCTAATTAAAAGTATAAAACATACCATGTGTTCAGGGATTCTGTATCCCTACCAAATATTGTAAAAAAAATATATTCATCATGTTCTCATAAAATCTCTAGGTCACTTCCTTCCCTTTCCCTGATGACTAATGCAGCCATAAATTATTCCCTAAAAACATCTATAATCAACCTTTAAATTATAAAAATATATTTTCATGAACTTCTATTAAATATAAATTTTATTTCCACCTAGCTTGAAATATATTTAAATGAGTTTTGAATTATAAGAGATTGTAATGTTGGAAATGCACAATATTAATCCAATTGAACTGACATTCTTTAGATGGAAGTCAAACACATAGAACAAAATTCCTACATTGATATTGTGAGTACAGTAATTAAACCATGTCATATAAACCTACATTGAGTTAAAAGAATACCCATTTTTTATGAATTTACAATTCATTTGAAATTTTCATATGAATAATACATAATTTTTAAAATCTACTGAAAACTAGATTTTATAGAAATAATCTAAATAAAATCTGGACCTCATATGAATTTAAAGATACAAAATCCAAAAAAAATATAGCGATTATATTTCAAACTCATTCCCTTTAATTATCAATAAACCCAACTAAAAACACCCACTAAAAGGATTTTTTTTCATCAATATCCCCCTATGGGTTTGTTGAAAACATAAAAACACATAGAACATGAATTATGTCTTGATGACTATTCAAAATGAGTTCATACATACCAAATAAAATCATAATCCAATCATTACCACATTATTAACCACTTGAATTCAAAGATTGTATCAATTAATCACTTAATCTCTAATACCACTTAAATCATTATATTTGTTATAAAAAAGAGTTAAATGTAAATATACTCAATAGAAAACCTAATTCTACACTTCTTCATGGCCACATAAAATCATATACTGAAACTAATTTAAAATATTTCCCCCCTAATAAGCAGGTGAGTAATTTTCCCACTTCTCAAAACCCTATTTAGACCACTTTTTCAATATGAATGAACATTACATGATATTTTTGACTTATTTAACATGAAAAAAATGAAACAATCTCCCCATTTTTTAATGAACCTTTATGGAACTTATTTGGAATTTTGGAAACATGGGTTAAAAAAGCATGAAATACAAAAGGGAAATCATACCTAGCATGAAATGAAATTTCTATGGGGGAGTGGGGGTCCCATTCCCAAAAAATCAAGTTGAAGAGATTCAATTGTACTTTAAGATCCAATTGGTTCCTTTAAAAGTCTATATTAGGTAGGGAATTGGTCATGATATAGTCCACTTGATTTTCTTTAGGGGAAAAAAATATTCATATAACTTTTCTCAACATCTGCCTTCAAAAAATGAGACTTAATCTAAATGTAATTCTTAACTAAGTGATGAATTATATTTTTGATACTATTTGTAGCACATCAGTTTGCAAACTTAATAGTAGTATTAT
This sequence comes from Viscum album, assembly GCA_963277665.1. NCBI lineage: Eukaryota > Viridiplantae > Streptophyta > Magnoliopsida > Santalales > Viscaceae > Viscum > Viscum album. Next base: position 2,054,173,733 of record OY728165.1, read on the forward strand.
AGTTCACATCTACTTCAATGTTGATAAGATTATTCTTAAGCTATAATAGTCAAGTGAAATCTTGAATAGAAGCTATATATTAAGCCTCTTTATTGCCCAACGAAATGTAACACAACATCTTAGTTAGACATGAAATGAAATAGTAATAAATATAAAAGGAACCAACTAATGTAAACTTTTTTCCATCCATAGAACCCACCCAATCTATAATGGTAAATCCAAAAAGTTATTATTTTGATTTTCTATAATAAAATACCCTGAAAACCATTATATTGCAGATATATCATAGTATCATATTCACTACTACAATATGGGTTTATTTATTTAATATTTGATATGAGGTATCTTGACATGTTGAAAATACTATACCTAGTCATGTGAATAATAAGTATAGTATAATACCAATTATTTTCCAATAATGATTCACATTGACCTCCTTTACCTCTCTGTCTTATTGAAAATTTTATCTGGGTCACTACTCAAGAATCCCTTATCTTAGAATCATTTATATAAACAATTTGAGAACCTCTTTAGCATAGTTTTTTTGGAAATAAAAGTGGTATGAAAAAATATCATTTCACCAATAAATGATATTTTATATTCACCACTCATGAATTATGAAAATTGCTAGAATTATCAAAGATATTTGAAACAAAAAAAAATTTATACACATATATAAGAAAAATAATTTGCCTTTATTCCACCATCTCAATATAAAAGAAATGATCAAACACTCCTCGCTGATGTCAAAGCCCTTATATGTAATATTCCTTCCTTGAATTCCATGCTTGTAGTGCTTGTTTTTGATCATAAAAAAACTCCGTTTAGCTAGTACACTTAATAAACTTCATCCACTAGAAAGCCCTTTAGCTTCATTATATGAACATCCACATAAAGGAGTCCATTTAGAAACTACTATTTAACATCCATCTAACAGTCTTTGAAATTTTTTTCACTACTATAGAAAAAATAATATTATTGATTCAATCATAGACATGATCATAGAAATTTCCTCCACAATAATTCCTTCTATTTTGGAATAATTTTTTTAAATAATTCATTCTTTTCATTATCACTTTTATCATCATTGATATTATTTTTGGAAACCCATTTGGTTTCAATAAAGTTCTAGTCTTGATGTCTTAGAAGAACTTCATAAATCTAAATAAATTCATATTGATCATGTTCCTCATGCCTGTATTCGAAAAAAAAATCACCCTTAGAATAATATTCAATGTTTTAGGGTTCAACGTGAAAAAATAATTTTTTTTTCTAAGGCTTTATTATTTTTTGTTTGAATTATGTTTTCAGTAAATAATAGAGTTGCTATCACTAATTTATACCCTAAATTTTTCTTCGTAAAGAAGATACTAATACTACACTATTTCCCTTAATTTTAAAAACCATCATAATATTCTTCCCTAACCTCTTGAAATCCCCCAGACCCACTATTTTTATCGCCACTTTCAACACTAGTTTCTTCATAGTTTCGTAAAAAAATATACTCAGCAATTTAAAAAATTTACTCATTGTATTCCAATGTTGTATATTGGATTTATAATATTTCAAAGAACATTGTATAGAGTTTTTTTGATTTTTTTGATAAATAAATAGTTAAATACCATTATCACCATGAGATTCGAACATGAGATGAATCTATTTATTGAAAATGAAACACATACTTATGAAACCTCAAAAAGTATTTGAGTATTATATTCTTCCCATTAAACATATAATAAGGTATATTACACCTTTTAAAAAATAAAAAATTCTATTAAGGATGTATATTTATACCAGCACAACCATTATTAAAAAAAATTATTGCAAATTATTTTTGATGAGAATTCTATGATCCATGTTATTTATAATGAAGTCTATTTCTTCAAAAACTACATTTTGTTGAGTAATCCCTATGGAAGAAACATCATATAATATTCTAGGATTTTCAAGGTACATTTAAAAATGATTATTGGGGAACTACATATCATTATTATTCTATAATTTTGAATCTTCAGCCTATAAAATATCTCTAGAAATCTATGATATCGAACGATGCACCTGGACATATAATCATTATGAGAAATAACCACCAATCATTCCATCATAATATAGTCATAAAAAATAATATTTTTTTCTATCCCTATATTTTTGTGTCATAATAACATACACATACACATGAATAGGATTGATAAATATTTTTGAATTTTTCTCTTTTGAAAAGTATGTTTTTAGAACAATGTTACCTTTTTGACAAGTATAACAAGTCTGAATGCGATATTGGGAATGTTCGGAGAGATCATGAGATCTGTCAGTTTTTACCTAGACTTCATTCAAGGATTTTTGGATTAAATTTAAAATACTATTATTAACGAAATTAATTTCACTCCTCTTGGACAACATGTATTTATCCTCCACTCCCTTGATGAGATAATGATTTCCTTTTATTCTACGTCCTTGAAAAATAGTTATTCCATATTTTTTATTTTCTAATGAAAGTATTATTATTGAATTTCAATTCATGAATGGAGTCACATTGTAGAATTAAACTGAAGAGGTTGTGGTTAAGGTCTTTCATCAATAGGATATCTATGCACATCATATATTTTCCTCGTACATTGTCTTCCCCTTAATCGATGATTTTCATCCCATCATCATTACCAAACATCACGACACCATAATTTTCTTTTTTATCACTATTGTAACACCGTGACCTCAGAATCCTAGAGATAGTGAATTATTATAATATATTGGGATGATTACAAGGAATCAAGTCCTGAAGTACTGATTAGTTTTGAAGACTTGGAAAATCAATTACATATGTGAACGTTACATTACACTTTCAAACATAAATCAAAACATAAATAATCCTTGGATAATGCCATTATTATCTTAACTTAACCTCGCATATCAATCATAACACACTTATTGGAATCTTGGGAAAACAAAACATAAGAATGAAGTTAGATCAGATGCTCAGTAAGGTTAAATAATTTAGAGGAATCTATAAAATTATAAGGAAAGATGTGTAGCAAAAAAATAGCCTTTTTAAACATAAACATGAACATAATATAGCAAACATAAATCAAACATTACCTTATAAACTTTCACATAGATATTATACTAGTCGAATAATAACATTTAATAACTAATTTCATAATTATGTATTGCATAATACCAGACATCATAACCACATATTTAAGGCCTTGTTCCAAGACTACAAATATATTTTTTTCAAGGCCATATGCCAAAACAATAATTTGTCTCATGAGACCTACTGATGCATCTAGTAGCTATAGAGTGCTCCACCTGTCACTTACTTAGTCCAATGAATTCCTCATATAAAAATGTTGAAACACAACATAAACATTCATATTAAAACTAGAATATGAAATATCAATACTTTAACCATAAACCATGAATGGTATAAAAATAACACATCCACAATCAAACATATCACAACTCCTTTAATGAAATATTGAAGATTTTAATATAATAAATCAACCTAAATCAAGAATAATATCCAATAAAGATGTTGAAATAGTTGATAATGATCAGTAAAACTTTTTGAGAGAAATATCCATTTCTGGGAAATTGTTAAAAATTCAAGAATTTATAAAGAAAGTAATTTAAAATATATTTTTGAATCAAATTTTCCCATACCAATTTGAAACCATTTAAAGTAATTAACATTTTAAAACTATCATGTTCATATAAATAAATCATTAAAATCATTTTTTAAAACATGGACATTAATTAAAAAGATTTACAAAAATAAATAATCAAAACATTTTTTTAATATTAATAGAGTCCCTTCAACAAAACCTTAAAATATTCATTTTGAAAACATTTTCATGAAACAAGTAAATGAGTGATGAAAATTTTCATGTAAATACGTACACATAAAAAATCTCAAATAATAATGAGATTGAGGAATTAACCCTTACCTTGTACATTCCTTTAATTGAGGGTATGTTTAACCTTCTGTATAATGACCATAGCATTTTATTAAATTATACCAGAGCCATATTCATATTTATGAAATGATATTTGATTCATTTTTAACTTTAATTATATTTCAAAGACAAAATAATATTTTGGGTAATAATCGCTTTATTTATCATACATGTTTAAACATGTTATTCTTGATCGTATCACTTATATCATGATTTAATTGCTTCCAGAATATAAAAAATTATTTATGTATCATATATATTCAGAATATAAATATTTATTATAGATATATATATGAAATGGAAAACACCGTTTATGGAGACGATAGGTTATACGTACACATTGTTGTTTCCATTTTCATATCATAATGATTGGAAGTAAGTGAATGAGTTATATGTGAACACAAACACACAAAGATATATATATATATATATATATTTACCATAGTATTATTATGTCATATTTTACATACTTATTAATAATATATATTTTTATAATCATCATTGAATGGTGAACATGGAAATGAATGTCATCGCGTCATGGAGACGGTAAGCAGTACTTACGCTCGAGCAATGATATCATTCTCTTGATTGTGATAACATATGTAATTGGCTGGTATATTATATATAAATAATAATTAACATGTTATATTTATAATTTACATAAATTATACATATTATTATACCCATACAAATAATTCAGAGTTGATGAAAAACTATACCATGACATGAAGATGGTAAGTCGTAAGTACGCACATATGGTGAATTTGTCATTCATAGGATGGATAGAATAATGAATATGACTGTAACATTTTTATAACAACATCACAGTATGTAGAAGGAATTGGATTTATCATTTTGGTATGGAAAAAAACAAAAAAGAGGAAGTGGAAGAAGAAAAGAACTTTGAAAGAGGTGATTAAATAATTACCTCTTCTTCGGATGCTTCCTTTTAATTTGACCAAAAGGGTTCCATTGGATGGGTTTTTGATCAAAGTAAGGACTTTGGGTTGAATTGAGGGTATTTGGTAGGATATTTCGGCAGTGTTTGGATGATCGAAATGGCTTTGGAGGTGTGATTTTGAGATAAGGGATAATACCCTTTTATAGGAGAGGTGAGGGTAACTTTAGGTAAACCTTGAAATATTAATTTATTATAAAATCATATTAGTATATAATGGATCCAAAAGGATTTATTTTAATCATAAGGTGGGTATGGGTCGAAAAACTCTCAACCAATAGGTTTTAGATAGGTTGAGGTCACCATATTAACATTATCATTTTGATTTAACACTTAGTTAAATAGTTTAACTTTAACAATGTATAGTTGTATTATTATAATACACGATTAATAAACATACTATAAAATACCATAAAAACCTCAAATGGTTCCTTAATGAAATATATATTATTATATATGGCCTTTGGCCTAGACTTATATTTTTAGGAATATTATATCATTTAATATTATAGTATTTGTTTTAAAAACTCATTTTGGTGAATTTAGATACTATTTAGTATTTGGTTTTTGTGAAAGTCACAAAGACTTTATCACTTCGAAAAAATTGCATTAAATCAAACCTAACATGTCATATTATACTAGAAAATTCGTCGATGGAATCAAAAGTCTCAATAAAAATTTATTTTTATAGTTATAATTTCAATCATTTTAATCTTTCATTAATAATATAATTACCGCTTCATCATTGTGTCATAAATAACATTAATTATTTAATGTATATAATTTAAAAATAATATACGACGATGTAGGAAATATTTTTATATTTAGAATTAAAATTTATAGTTTAATTTATCTTATGTGTAACCCTATATTAAAAATGTGTTAGTTATTAAAAATTGAATTTAACACTTTTAATTCTTCTTTAAATAAATTATAATAAATGTCCTAATCTGACCAATATGGATCTAAAGGATCCTATTTTATCCTATGGTTGATTTTTATTCTAAATAATATTATCCAGTAAAATTAGGACATGTTTTTGGGTAATATTAATATTTTTTTACATTTAATTACCTTATTTACTTTTAATCATAGTAAATAAAATTCAAAAGTCACTATTCACCCAAAAAACATTTCATCCCATTGAAATATATATTTCTAACTGATGTCAACCATGTCACTCGGATTTTTGAAATTCAATTTATAGAAGTGTTAAAATTATGTTTTATGAAAATTTTCAAATGTACCTTGTTACACCACAAGCTTCTACGGTACGTTTTCCTTTCAATAATGCAACATCGTGTGTTGTACGTAACATTGAGTTCTAACACACACCACAACCGATCAAACTAGCTGTTATGAATAGTAATACCTACATTTTAAAATTTTAGAAATTTTATCTCTCAAAATGGACTTCATTTATGGATTCGGGGTATCGAATTTAGCCTAAGGTGAAATTTTGGTACTTTTCGGATAACTTTAATATTTTGATGAATAGTGAAAATTACTAAATTTTAATTAAATACAAGTTTTTTAATAAAAATAATTAATAGTGATAAATTATGAATTTGAGTGGTTTTAATGTATATTTAGAATAATATTTTACCATTTAATACAATTTTGGTCATTGGACAAAATTTCACAATTAAACCGGACATAAAAAAGTACCAATCTTTTGATAGTTATTATATATTAAAAACACGCTTTTTGTTTTGACAACGGGAATTAATTTTAAATTAATTTCCGCCACTTCTGTGTTATGAATTTGGAAAAATGGATTCCATATTTGGAATCAGTATCTCCAAATTGTGTAAATAGGTAACTTTTATTTTTAGACATTTTGAATAATTACTTTGGTAAATATTTTATTTACCACAGTTAAAGGGTAAATCCGGTAAATAAGGGTTATAAAATAATATTATAATAATACTAAATTACCCTAAAACGTGTTCTAACATTATTGGTGGATACATGTACGACCATGGGCATATTTGGGTCGATTTTGGGACCCCATGGAGCCACTTGTAGGTGATAGGGACACATTATTTTAATTAGGTTAAAATAAATACAAAAATAACAAAAGCATATATCTTTTAGAAAAACAATTTTTACAAAGGGTTATATATGTTGGATTTTCAACAATAAATATTCATTGGAAATATAAACAGATTTCCTACATAATGATATTTTGTTTATAATTTTTAGACATTAAATAATTTAATTTATTTATGAAACAATGATGATGCAGTAATTACCATAATAGTGAACAATTAAAATAATTGATTTTATAAATACCCAAATAAATATAATTTGAGACTTTTAATGAATTACACTAATTTTATAGGATAAAATGACAGATTAGGATTGATTTAATTGACTTTTTTCGAAGTAATAATTCTGTTATGATTTTCACAAAAATCTATTTTCCCAATAGTGTCAAAATTGACATAAAAGAGTTTTTAAAACAAATATTATATTATTAATTGATATTCAATTCCTAAAAATCTAAGGTTCTTACAAGAGACTTATATCATGATATGTGTATCATTAATGGACCACTTGGGGGGTCTCATGGATGTATATAGTAAGTTTATTAACCATATAATATATAAATACAAAGAGACATTGTAAAACTGAAACTAATTAACTAAAAGTTGATACTTAAAGATAAGGTTAATATATTAACAAAAACCTGTTTAAATCCTATTGGTTGAGTTTTTTTAGACCTATACCCACCTTAACCTTTAAATAATCCACTTTGGAGCTATTAGAAACCAAATATGAATTTATTATAAAATAATATTTCTAGTTTTTCCAAAGGTGCCCCTCACCCCTCTTATAAAAGGGCACTCCCCCTTCTCATTAATTCACACCTTCAAAGCCTTTTTGTTCATCCAAAACCTTCCCAAATACTCTCTCAAATTCCCTCACTTAATCTTAGAGGCATTACTTTAGTCATAAATCCAACCTAAGGATCCCTTTTGGTCAAATCAGAAGGAAGAACCCGAAGAAGTGGTAATGATTTCACCACCCTTTTTCAAGTTCCTTTCTTCTTCCACTTCTTCTTTCTTTGTTATTCCCATTCTAAAATAATGAATCCAGTATCTCCTATATACTGTAATATTATTATAAATATGGTACAACCATATTCAGTATTATATCTATGCTTGGAATGACATGTCACCATAGGTGCGTGCGTACGGCTTACCGTCTCCACGTCGTGGTGTAATTGTTATTCAATATATTATTATTTGGATGGGTATAATAATGATTTGTAATTCATGTAAATAATAAATATAACATGATACTGATTCTTTATATATGATATACCATCTAATTATATATTATTTTAATATCAAAAGAATGATATTGTCGCTTTTGCGTACGTACGGACTACCATCTCCACGAACACGATGAGATTCATTCTCCATCGTATCCATTCAAGTATAATTATCATTTGATTATTTGAAAATAATGTTTAAGGACTTGATATAATTTTGGATATGAAAAAGATACATCCTATCCATGACAAACATGGCTTACGTAACAAAACATATCAAAGAAAACGAGTAAGTTAACACCTGAAACGCCGATAATACAAAGATATTATTAACAAAGAAATGTTAAAAGATCATATATGATATCATACTAAAATATAGGATTTTTGTATAATTTAATAACAATTATTTCACCATTATACAGGAGGTTAACTTACCCTCAACCAAGGAAAAGTACAAGGTAAGGGTTTATTTCGCAATCTCTTCATTATCGGAGGTTGTTTATACGTAATAATCTAGTGGGATTTCTTTATCATCCACATCCATGTTTCTTAAAAATTGTATTTCAAAACATTTTTACTATTTACTAGAATATGGGTTAAAGTCATTTATACCCTTTTTGACTTTTATAAGTGGTTTATAAAGGAATATTTCCGTCGTTTTCCAAACAAGGTCCTTTTTAACCTTTTCGATATAATTAAGGTAAGAATGTTTTTTAACTTATAAGGAGGGTGTGACTATTTTCTGCCATTATAAAATCTTCTAAGATTCCATTACAGGCTTATAAGAAAATTTTCAAAGTAAATGCTTTATTTTATAATTATGTGACTCTTAAATGATTTCAAAGTAGGAAGAGATATTTCTCTAAAAAGAGTTTTGATTTCATCTATGTCAACATCCTTTGATGGATTTTAAGCTTATTTAAAGTTGATTTATTATGATACAAAACTTCCATATTGTATTGAAGGTTTTGTAATTTTTTGACTGTAGATGTGTTATTTTTATACCATTCATAGTTTATGGAGAAAGTGTTGACATTTCGTATGCTAGTTTTAATACGAATGTTTATGTTATGTTTAAACCTGTTCATATGAGGAATGCATTAGACTTAATATGTGATGGGTGGAGCCCTCTATAGCTCCGCGATGCATCGGTAGGTCTCATCAGACAAATTAGTGTCTTGGCACAAGGCCTTGGAAAAATCTTATTTGTAGTCTTGGCACGAGGCCTTGAATATGTGGTTATGATAGTCTAGAATTATGCATTGCATCATTATGAAAGTGGTTATTGATATTGCATGTGATTATTAGATTAGTAGAATATCCATGTGAATAAGTAAATGACATTATTTCATTTTATTTTTGCCATACTAAGTTGATGTTCAAGTTTAAAAGGCTTTTGTTTTTATTATACATTGCCTTAAATGTTTATTCTTATTTATGAAAGTTTCTGCTATATTGTTATCTTTACTGGGCATTTGAGATCACCCCTTTTCTATGTTTTATTTTTACCAGGATGTGAATAAGTAATTTATGAATGACCTGTAGGGATAATATGAGGGGATACGAGTGTGGACTATGGAGACTATGTTGTTTTAGTTTTTATTTTTATGATGTAATGTTAAACATTATTTATGTATCTAGTTATTCCAAGGCTACTAAACTAATCGGTCTTTCGATACTTGATCTTTCTTGTGATCATGCCAATGTTATGTAATAATGCACCGACTCTGGGTAACTAGGGTCGGGGCGCTATAGTTGGTATCAGAGGAAGTTTAGTACAAACCTTGGACGCTAGAATTAGATAAACTCTGATTAGATTACATAGACCTAAGATGAACTTTGAGGATTAGTATAGAAGAACTTCCTAGAATTTTGGTATTGTAGAGATTTTGTGAGTTTTTCGAGTAATACATCAATTTATGGATACGAGCAGGTAGAGGCGGCTCTGGCACAGATGTACTTAGTGGTAAAAACCAAAAACACCGCTTTGAGCTAGACTCGAACGGGAACTGGTGCATGACAACGGGCCTTGCTACACTCTTGGTTACGACACTCCCGTGGGATATGCTTAGGATAACTCTTATTTTCTTTACAAATCATTGTGAAGGGTTTATGAGTATATACTTCCTCAAGGAAAACATTTTTATGATTATGGATTATATCCGTCAATAGTTCAATTTATGTTAAGTGTTTTATAAGTATGAAATTATATATTTTGGTTCATAAACTGATCTAGATTATGCCATTGTTTAGAAATGGTGCCTAGTGGAAGAAATGGAAACCGTATCAATGCACGCATTCCATGTAGGGATTGCCCTCCTCCTCAAGATAATTATAGTGGAGCTGGTGATACAATAGGTGCCGATCAACTAATCACCATTCTGGGAAAACTCACTCAGGTTATGAATAATAACCTTACCCGTATCGCGCACCCTGATCCACAACGTGGAGGATCAATGTTAGATCGCTTCATGAGGAAACAACCACCAAAGTTCAATGGGAGTACAAATCCATTGGTAGCTGAGAAATGGATAACTTCCCTAGAGAAAATATTTCAGGCTTTGGGATGTAGTGAAAGGGAAAACATTATCATGGCATTTTACTGCCTCACTGGAGATGCTGATCAATGGTGGTCATTGATTCAAAAAACGAAGGAAGATGATGACGTATCAAATATGGAATGGAGGGAGTTCAAAGATCTATTTTTAGAAAAATACTTTCCTCGTGACCATCGAGCAGATATGGAGAGACAATTTCTGAGTCTGAGACAAAAAGAGGATGAGAATGTCGCAAAGTATGAGGCTAAATTTACAAGGTTAGAAAGGTATGCTGGAGATTATATACGTAGCCCAAGAAGTAAGATTGATCGTTTCTTTTATGGGTTAAAACCATTTCTTTGTCAAGCATTAATCTCACAATACTTCTCATCGTACGAAGACATTGTCTCATGTGCTATCCAGACAGAAAAAGAATTCTCTAAATCTTATGACTTTAAAGCAAAGAAAGAGAAGAAGAGATCTACTGATTAATCTGGGAAATGGAAATAAGGGGAAGAAGGGAAAGGTTGAATATCTATCCTGTGGTAAATGTGGGAAGAAACACCCTGGTACTTGATTGAAGGGAATGGGTGTCTGTTACAAGTGTGGTGAAAAAGGCCACAAAGCTCGTGATTACAAAGGGAAGAAGGAAGCTACCAATGTTCAATGCTACAATTTTAGGGAGATGGGACATTATGAAAATGAATGTACTAAGCGTCAGGGGAACTTACCTCAGAAAAGGCCATGGGATCAAGGCAAAGCTTGTTCTATCACTACTACTGAGGTAGAAGCTCCGAAAGACGTGGTGGAAGGTAATTTAATGGTTTCCTCAAGTTTAAAAAATGCATTATTTGATTCTGGATCATCGAATTGTTTCATATCTTCCCAGTTTTCTAAGAAAATTAGATATTTTCAATTTCATTTAACAAGGGAGTTGTCAGTTAAAACTCCTAAGGGAAG